>PUFA01000089.1:2713750-4070625 GCA_003508835.1 Eonycteris spelaea
TACGCCATTTGTAGGAGAATCTTACATGTGTTGAGATTTCACAGACGATAAGAGTTGTAAAATCCAAGCTATATGAAAAGCTAGAGTATGTGATGGCATAGAGTGTTCATTAGCTTTATCACAATATTCACAATGGAGAATTATATTACATGGTAGCAAAAATAGGCATTTTTATGTGTTGCTTATATTTTACCTCAAATTAAAATGTAGATATAGGGTAATAAATAAAATCCATCCATGCCTTTCACACACTAATTCATTTCTTTCTAAGGTGTTTTCATGATTATGTGTGGGGAAACTTGGGGGGTCGGTGGTAGGTGGAATACAAAATGAGGGTTAGGTTGGCACTGTTTGGAGACTCAGGTCCTCACAAAGACACCATCGTTCATGGTGTTTCTGAGACCATTGTGCATCTAGTCTGAGCTGAGTCTGGAGCCTCCAACTTTTTATCTGTGACATGCCAACTGTGTGTAACTGGAGTATGATTTTGAGGTCAGAGTCCCACCCCGGGCAGAGCACATGCATCAGTTCCTCTTGTGCACAAATTACATTGGCGCCAGGTAGTTTCTGTTGTTTTAGCATAGCCCTCTACCTCTCGTGTACTCTATAGGTTTGTGCTCAGAAAAACCAATTTGTTATTAATCTACCAATAAACATTAGGAGGAGATAAAGTATACACACCCATGCTGTCACTCACACCTCCCATCCCAAGTACTGGAGAATCATGTCCATCCAAAGGCTGCTTGTAAAAAGGGAGTTAAGCTCCTATATGTAACTTTTTTTAACAAAAATGTTGTGGGATCACAGATTTAACCAAGGATATTTGTTTTCTTGTCCAGTATATCCAGTATGAAAATTATATATGTGTGCATACACATTTTATGTGTACTGTTAAAGCATTTTTTAAAAAAATGTTTTCAACATCTGCCAAGTAGACCAATTCCTGTACTCTGTACACAGCATGCAATCAGTGTTACATCTTCCACATGATAACTTTTTTAAGGTTTAAGGAATGCTCTCCTGTCGTATTCTGGCCAAAAAACAAGCTTAATTTCTTCAAGAAATGTTGAACATCAGGTAAGGGGCACTGTGCTGCATCTGTTTTCTGGTAGTGTGTGGTGGTGGGATAAGTCATTCCTGTTAACTTACTGTCTCCCGAATCGTAATGTGTCTCAGTCTCTGCCCTCTTACAGTCGGGTGTTTCTGAGTAAAGCTTCCCTGAGAACAGCACTGTTCCTGGCAAGAGGACTACCTTCCCGGATTGCCTCTTTACCTGCAGTGGCAAAATAAGCCCTGGTTTCAGTGCTTTGGGCTTGTTAAAGGTGGGCAGCAGTGTTACCCCGGCTTGCTGAACCAGTGTCCAGGAGCAGTCTGTAAGATGAAGCCTTCAGCCAGCCGCCTGTGTTAATAAATGGGCGGTGCCTCCATAAATGAGAAGATGAAGAGCTTGGCTCCTTGTGGGGATTAAATCTGCCCACCAAGATCTTTATGAGCTCAATAAGGACTGGACTAAAAAACACAATATAGTTCCAGTAGGTCTTATTAGTAATTCAATGTGCTTAGTGTTTCTAAAACATCCTGATTTTGTAATAGTTCAAGGTTAAACATTTTACCAGGGAATGTAGAGTGACTGAAAACAGCCTTCATGACCAAGTCTGGACAGCTATTCTCGAGTATATTTTCATCAGAAAGAATAAAACCAAAGAAATACGTATATAGTACGAATTAAATTGTCAGTGGAGCTGGGCTAAAGGCTGCCCACATTTCAAGCTCTGGACCTTCCAGGGTGGGGAAAGCAAAGTTTTGTCTCTGGAGCAGCCTCTGCCTTGAGGCTGGAAGGTGGGGCTGAGTGCCACTTCTGTCCTTTGCCCAGCCTGCCTAGCTCGAACTACACGCACAGAAGCTTTCCCTTTCCTGCGGTAGGCACACCATAAGTGACCTTATTTTTTTCCCCCATTGGTTTAAACCACCATTGTATGTGAAGTGAGATTAGGTGTATTTACTGTGCTCACAGGTGGTGTTGCCAAGGTTGCTTTGAAGCTTCAGAAATGAGGAAGTAAAGACAAGTAGTTCCTGTGTGTGTGTCTCCCTCCCCTCCCCCCTCCCCTTCTCCCCTTCCCCCTTCCCCCCTTCCCTCTCCCCCTCTCCCCCCAGGTCTGTAACACTCAGTCTTCCCGCACTATAGCAGGCAGCTCTAGTCAAATCTTTCCAATTTCTGCTTAACACTGGTCTAAAATTCAGGGGACTTGCACGTGGTTTAACCACTGGTGAGCAGATGGTTGTTCACACCAGGGGGCTTGCCTGAAAACACACTGCCCAGTACTCGTCTTCCTCAGTGGAAGCCCCGTTATCTTCACTGGTATGTGTTTGGGAGATGAGTTCTCCCAAGGATGCCTTGGTTTCCCCAGAAGGAAGGAGGCGATTTTAGGAATTTTATGTGACCTATGGGCAACTTCGGTGTGTCAGCTTTTCCCTGTGCTGTTAAGACCTGTGCTCATTCCAGTGGGTTGAGCACAATTTTTTTTCTTCTGTTTTGACCTCTGCAGTTGTTTTCCCCAGCCTCTGCAGTTCGGATTATTTTACTCCAATATGTGACAAGACATAATTAGCTGTCAGTACTTCACCTCATGGTTGTAAACCTTCTTGGTTCAGAGAACAAATTTGAAGCAGATTGCAGCTAGTTGTAGAAGTTGAGTCCCTAGGAACCTGGTGGCCTGTTCTGAAACAGTTGAGTGGACCTAACCTTGCCTGGCTGCTCCAGAGGGGCTTCCTCACCCCTAGAACTATGTTGAAAACAGCAAAGGAGGTTGATTCACTCATGGTTTTTCCCACAGAATGCCTTGTGTCTTGCCTACCTTCTCCTGCCCTGCCTCGACCCCAACCACACATACCTGTGGTTTTATTTTGAGGAAGTGTCAGAAAGTTACCACTGAAAGTAAGCTATGATACAATACCCATTTGTAAAGGTGTTTCCTGCCGAATTTCCTTCTCGAGAGGCGGGAGTAGATGGTTGACATTTTGTAGTATCAACATCACGTGTGGTCTCAAGGCCGCTCATCTGAAGCCTGCAGTGCTTCAGATTCTATAAAGCATGATGACTTATCAAAACCGTGCCCTTGGTAGTACCTGAGAGGATCTGATGAGTATTCCACTCATTTCAGTAAAACGGGTAGACCCACCCAGAGGCAGCAGAGGAACAGAAGGCCCACCTCCTAGATTGTGAGAAGGTCTATTCATCCTCTGCAATTGAGACTAAAATTGTCCTATCCCATATGATGAACACTCTCGATCTAGGGAAAATCCTTGATAAAAGCAAGTGCAGGTTTCCAAAAGGGCAGGTAGGTATATACTGTACGGCCATAAAGCCATAGCAGATGTTGGCTTTTGTTGGCCTTAAAAGAGATGAGCTTCAGTCTCGCAGGTAGCATCATTTTTAGCCTGGTTCTTGCAAGATGGCATGACCAGCCACTTCACATATTTGTAAGCCACTTTTCTGCAAGGGACCTGCCTCAGTCCAGACACGTGTTTCTGCTCTTTATCGCTTTGGAATTGCCAGAGGTACTGAGCCATTGGCAAGTCCCAGCCTGACTTCATCAAACTACCATGTGACTTTCCTGCTCTCCGTCTCAGGGCTGAGGGGTGTAGAAATGGCCTCCTAGCCATGGTGACTGGGTCCGGAGACATGGTTTGCTCATTACTGGAATTAGTGTTAAGTTCGAACATCACGAAACTCCCTGCAGTTGCAGCTTCCTGCTGGATTTAGCCTTGGTGGTTGGTTGATGAGCTTTGAATAACCACCAGACACATCTGGGCCCACTCAGCTAGAAAGGAGTGGAGGTGGAACAGACGGGCCAGGCCTTCAGGCCTCCCTCGTGGCCCTGGCTTTGGAGCAGACTGGCTCGTAGTCACCATTCAATAGATATTTGCCAAGGACCCAGTTAGTGTCGAGAGCTCTGCCAGACACTCAGCCCTGCCCTGCCCCCAGGACTCCAGACTCCTGTTTATGATCTTGCTGTCTTCAGCCCAGCCTGGTCTGGGAAAACCTCCATTCCACCCACTTTAGGGCCTGCCCTCTGCTCCATGCCCAGGCAGAGCAAAGGTTACGCTTTCAGCTATAGACAAGTGCACCCCACACTTCCAAGCACCTCTCCACCTACAGTTCTCACAGAGAACACAAACCTGCCGTGTGGAGTGCACATTCAGCAATCTGGAATGCCTGTTACTGTGGGACACGGTGACTCCAGAAATAGAAACACTCAGTGCCATTTTACAGGTGAAAAATCAGGCTTCATGCTTGAGTTAACTTCCCAAGAAGCACACAACTAGTAGAGTCATGGTTCAAAGCAGGTTCATGAGCGTAGGGCTACCATGCCCGTCGCCAGTGGCCAGTGCGTGCATGTACTCCCATGTCCCTGGGCTAAGGGATGGAGGAATTTCCAGTGCGTGGGTCCCAAAGGTGTGATGCAGGTGTGTCCTGAGCCTGTCTCTCGAGTGTAGGCACCTGATTCCCTTCTGATGAGACTTCAAGGTCCATCCCTGACCCAGCCATAGCCCATTCCTGGTCTGATTTTGCTGAGAAAAAGACTCGGCGTCCACTGGGAAACATCGTGAGTGGCCTGCATTTCTACATGGGAGACCCTGCTTGCCGTTAGAGCCTCAGCCCCACACAGCCAGTGTCACCACCAAGTGTCTCCTCTGGCTACCAGTCAGCAGTGACTCAGGGACCATATTTACTCTAGACTCCAGGCAAGAACTGGTCCTGTGGATTGGCCCTGGAGGCCTTCATCACAGGGCCTGGTATGGGGATCCAAGCTGTTTTTGCTTGAGAAGTGACAGGAGGGCTTTAAGTTAGATTGGGGAAGAACTGTCGCATAGTGAGGGCTGATTTGTTCCAATCCTGGGAAACCCTAAATTCCCTCTTCTGTGACCTGACAAAAGGTCACAGAGGGCAACACCTGGCCTTCAGGCTCTGATGCCAAACCTCCCTCCACACAGCCTGTCTCCGTGGCCCAGCCTTGGGGATTTTCCTGGTTGAAGAACTGACTAGCCTAGCTCATCTGGGTAAGGCCTGAGGCTGGAAAAATGGCATCTAGAGAAAAGTGAAGATTCTTGAGGCCAGGCTGAGAAGCCCTGCCTCCCCTCCACTCTGGCTTGATGTGAGAATGTCCCTCTTTTAGGGTGTTTATGCAGGCTGGCTCCTCCCTTATGAACACCTCAATCATCATTCATTCACATATTCAAGAATAAGGCATGATTCCCTGTGTTCCCGTTCCAGCTCTTCGCTTACCAGTTGTGACAACCGATTTACCTCTCTCTGCCTCAGTTTCCCATCGACAAAGTGGGGCAGATAATTGTACCTACCTGAGAGCCTCGGTTGTGAGGATAAGATGTGGTCATAGATAGTGCTCCTGACCAAGGGTAGGTCCTCCTCTAGCACTCAGTGGGAAGTGGAGGGATTCTGGGGGCTCAGTGTCGTTCTCATACTGGATGATATATAACGAGATATCTGCTTTATTATAACTGAAATTTTATAATGATTAAATTGTACATTTCCCTGCAATTTTCTATTATTTCACAATTTGAAAGTTTTCAAAGTTTAAAGTTTGTATTTTGTGCCCCCCCCAATCTGATATTTATTCATTACCTTCTTCATTTTTGTTTCTTCTTTTTAACCATTTGAACACTCACTTGTTTCATCCATGCATTAAAGTAAATCCTATCATTTTGACAAAAGGCTATGAGCCTGCTGACAGAGGTCACTCTAAGGTAAAACATGAATTCCTGTCACTTCATGCTTTGGGCATCTCTTCTCCACTGAGTGCTGTGTGCCATGTGAGGAGCAAGGCTAGGCATGGGGAGGCCACAGGAGGGAAGTGGAAAGGTAGCAGCTGACGGCCTGGGCCGCTGTGGCTGCAGTGCGCAGGATCGGGCAGCCTGGCCAGGCAGTTATGCAAGAGTGGAAAGACCACTGGGAGGAAGGGGAGGAAGTGCTGAGGGTCATAGACCCTGCACCAATGAGGAGGTCCCGCTTGTAGCAAGCCCCGCTGGCCGACTTCCTCTATCCTTCCCCTCACCAAGCCCCAGTGAGCAATGCTGTGAGTCTGGCGTCTGTGTAGGGACAGAGAAGACCAGAGACAAGCTGAGTGTCCTTCATGGAGGGGACATTTACTGAGTAAGACAGCTGCTCAGCAGCAAGCCAAGTGCCCTGTGCTGCCATGGGCCACCCTCCTGACATGAAGTTAAGTGAGGACTGTCATTCATCATATGACCCCACTCAATCCATTGTCTACAACTTTTTATTAAAGTAACACATACAGAATAGAGCCATCTAGAAGCCTGCTGTGCTATGTTAATTTTCAGAAAGTGAGCACGCTTGTGGAACAAAAATTATTAAGAAAAGGTCCATCACCTGCCACCTCCTGCTCCCCTCTAGACACTACTGACCCCCGATCCCTGACCCAGGTCATCCGGCTTCTAACACCACAGACTGGTTTGGGCAGTTTTGAGCTTGGTATAAGTCTTCTGTAGGTGTGCTTTGTACCTGCCTTCTCTCTCCCACCACATTGTGTCTGGACATTTCATCCGTGTGTGTGGGATTTCCTTTTCATTACTGAGTAGTGTATCCTTCTGTGTGGGGAAAATCCTAGGTATATAAATGAAAATGACCAGAGAAAGAACTTGCAAGGCTGGTCACACCCAAGGCTGGTGATTTCCAGAGTAGGGAAAGAGGGCAGCAGTGACCAGAGGGGACCTGCCAAACAAGTCTTTCTGAGCTGGGTGTCAGTCCTTGCCACAATAGTCCAAGGGGACCATGACTCTGAGTGCTTTCAGTGCCAACTGCCTTTGCCATGTCTCTCAACCTTGCAAATCTGCCAATCTGGGCCACAAACTGGCCCTGCCCACCTGAGCCTGCAGACAAACTGTCTGGGTTCGAGCCACTTGCTATGTGACCTTGGACCAGTTCTATAACCTCTGAGCCTCCCAGACCACATCTACCGGGCGCTAGAGCCCCGGCTTTAGTGAGAGAGGCTCTAGCCTCTTTTCAGGCATGCTGCTTGCCCTATTCACCTCTTCCTCCCAAATCCCCTTCTGGGCGGAGATGGTGATCCTATTTCACTCAGGAGGAAATTGAGTGAGCTCTGGGTGTCCATTCTTTGATCAAAATTCGAACTTAGGTCAGAATGTCTGTCCCAGCTGCCGTTGGCACTCAGCCAGGCTCACACACTAGGGATGTGCTCCTGAGGCTTGCACGCACTCCCATGGAGGCATTCATTCACTCAGTGAAAGATGCAGTTACTATGCAAATATTTATGGAGGGCCCACTGGGCACCAATGTATGTAGGTCAAGTCCTCGCTCTAATGGGGCTCACACTGTAGTAAGGAGAGACATTGTAAAATAAAATAAAAGAGGTAATATGCCAGTCGTGACAAGTGCTTTAAATAAAGACAGAAAGGAAGCATGGCAGCAGCATGAAGTGTTGATATTTTATGTGTTGTTATCCTGGAAAGCCTCTCAGAGGAGGTGTCATTTGAGTAGAAACCTGGAGAAAGTGAGAGAGGGAGTTACAGATCTGGAGAAGATGGTCTAGATGGAGCCTGCCAGGGAAGGCCCTGAGGTGGGGGCAGTTTTGCGTTCCAGGAGCAGCAGAGAGGCCAATGGTGGTGGGATCCGGGCAGAAGGAACCAGGAGGAGTCGGGTAGCAGATGGGCTCACTCCAACCCGTGGGGCCTTGCAGGCCACGAGGAGGACAAGGACAGGCATGTCCTTGCACACATGCGTGCGTGTGGCCACACACGTCGCTGCCATGGGCGCCTGGAGAGTCCCATAAACCGAAAGAAGGAAGCCCTTTCTGCGCCCCCCTCCAACTCCATCCTCCCCTAGCCCAGCTGCGACAGCAGTGACTTCCTCTTTCTAGCCCATTTAAGGCCCAGCTGGGAGCGCCCAGAGTAGTGAGGCCACACGCAGCACCGCCATGGGGGATACCTTCATTCCGCCACATCGCCCTCCTGGGCTTTGAGAAGCGCTTTGTCCCCAGCCAGCACTATGTGAGTAGTGGGGATTGCGGGCAAATGGCTCCCGGTCTCTGGGCCTCAGTCTGCCCATCTGGGCCCTCGGTGGACGTGGGCCCCTTGAAAACACGACAGCCCACCTCACTCCCCGCTGCCCTGCCCCAGCCAGGAGTCCTTTGTGCCCTTCCCAGCAGTCAGCCAGCGCTCACATCCGCGGTGCGTTTCTACGGCAGCCCTCCCTGACCGTCCCTGTTCTTAGGGAGTGATCTGGAGGGCTGGTGGCGGCTCTCTGTCCTCCCAGTTGCCTGTGGAATTGTTTTCCTCAGAGTCCTATTTCTGCCAGTAGAGTGTCACCACCATAGGGGAAGGGGTTAAAAACGTCCCCACTCCCCACGCTTGCCCCTGGGGTGGGGAAGTGTTGCCCAGAGGTGACCACCCCACTATAGGTTCCCCAAGCTCAGAAGAAGTCCAGGGAAGATCTAGATATATTCTCTTTCTTTCACTTTCTCTTCTCTCTCTCCCTCCCACCCCCTTCCTTCCTTCCTCCTCTGCACATAAATTTTCTGAAACTCTTCAGAGTAAGTTGGAGACATTATGTTTCTTAACCTCCAAATACTTTGATGTTTATTTCTTAAAATCAAGGGCATTCTCTGACATAACTACAGTGCAAATGTGTCAAAATCAGGAAATTACCATTGTTACAACACTGTTATCCAGCCCACAGACTTTATTCAGATTTCACTCATTTGTCCTCCGTAGTAAGAATTTTTAGGTCCAGGATCCAAGATCACCTGCTACATGCCAGTTGTCATGTCTCTTCAGCCTTCTTTCATCTGGATCAGTCTTAATGAGCCTTTCTTTGTCCTTCTCAAATTTGACATTTTGAAGAGATGGGGCCAGTTATTTTGTAGAATGTCCTTTGATTTGAGTTCATCTGATACTTAGATTCAGGTTATGCACAGGTGACAAGAATACACCAGAAGTGAGCTGTGTTCTTCTCATTGATCATATCAGGTGACAGACAGTCGCAACTTGTTCCCATGTTGGTGATGCTAAATTGATCGTCATGTCCTGGGCATGTCTTCCAAGTTTCCCTACTGTAAAGTTACTATTTTCCCCTTTGAAATTAACAACTAACTGGTGGGGAGCTTATTTGAAGCTATGCGAACATCCTGTTTTTATAGTACCTTGATGGCTGTTGCCTGAATCAAATTAATGATTGCCAAATAGTTGATTTTTAAACTCTATCATTCCTTCTGCATTTTTAGTTAATATTTTATTGTAAGGGTCTTTTCTCCTCCATATTTATTTATTTACTTCTGTCAGTATGGATTCTGATTCATTCAATGGGTTGCATAATCCATTACTATCATTACTTATTTTGATGCTCAGATTGTCCCAGATTTGGCCAGTGGGAGTTCCTTCAAGCTCTAATGTATTCATTTCAGTTACTGTAGTCTTCAGTCCTGACTGGTTCATTTTCATGGTTTCTATCTCTTTGTTATCTCACTGAGTTCATCTTTTCTCCTCTCTAATTCATTGAGCATCTTTATAATCAGTGTTTTGAACTCTTTATTTTATAGATTGCTTGTCTCTATTTCATTTAGGGTTTTTTTTTTTTTTTCCTGGGGTTTTGTCCTGATCTTTTGTTCGAGACATATTTTTCTGTCTGTTTGTTTTGGCTGTTCCTCTGCTTCTTTCTATGAGTTAGTTGAAAGAGCAGCCTCTCCCAGCCTTGAAGGGGTGGCCTTGTGCGGCAGGTCCCCCTTCGTAGAATGCATCTCTGTCTTTGGCAGGCCAGCTAGAGCTGGAGCATTGTGGGATGAAGGGAGTTCCAGGGGCAAGCTTTATTGGGCCTGGAGCTGTAGCAGGAATGGTCACAGGCCAGGGGAAGTCCTGAGGGGCAAGCTGTGCTGGGACTGCCTTGGCAGGCAAGTTGGAGTTGTAACAGGCTGGTGGAGCAGGCTCAGGCTTCAGGTAGTCCCAGGGGTAAGCTGAACCAGGGCCTGGAGCTGAAGCCTACCTGGTGTGCAGGAAGTCCTGGGGAAAGCCACACCTAGGTGGGAACTGTAGCTAGGACATCTGTGAAGCTGAAGGAAGTCCTGGGGCAAGCAGCGGAGCTGCTTTGGGTTGGGGGTCCACTGGGATGGCTTTGGCCTATGATGAGTTCTTGGATCAAGCTCTTCCGTCTGTCACCCGCGGAAAGGGGGAAGGCCACAGGTGGTGCTGCTCTGGTGCCTGCAACTCTGGGGAGAGGTCCTGCAGCTCCCCTCCAGCTTGGCAGATGCTCTAGGGTTAGTAGATGAATGTCCCTCCTGTATAGCAATTAAACCAGTGGTCCCCAACCATTTTGGCGTCAGGGACTGTTGGTGCTCCTGTGAGAATCTAATGCCTGATGACCTGAGATAGAGCTGAGGCGGTGATGCTAGTGCTGGGGAGCGGATGCAAGTACAGATGAAGCTTCCCTTGCTCATCAACAGGCCCGGACCACTAGTTGGGGATCCCTGCTTTAAACCAGTTTTTTTTTCTGCTGTTCCCCAGGGTAGGCAAGTCCACTTGGGCCCTTCCGGGACCCTCCTGCCTGCAAGGAGGTGGGTTGGGGTGGGGTGCCCACAGTGCTATCTCTCTAGCTTTTCTCCCAGTTTCTTCTGTGTGGTCACTCTTGTTTGTTGTGCAAAAACTGTTCAGTCAGCCCTTGGTTCTTCTTCAGGGGGAACTGCTCTGTCTGTAGGTGTAAATTTGATGTGTTCGTGGGAGAAGGTGAGTTCAGTGTCTTCCTACACCACCATCTTGAACCAGAAGCTCCTCCTTGTGGATTTTATTTTTAAATATGTAAAATGTTCACATGTGATCAGATATCCAAACGTCATAAAAATATACTCAAAGACTCATTCTGGTTCATGTTGTCTGTATTTTTCTTCGCAAAAATAAGTGCATACATATATGATGTTTTCTTATTATTCTGTCCTAACTACACACAGATAACAAACAAGGAGACATAGTATATGTGCTTTTTTTCATTTTCCTGTAATATTCTGGAGTTCCCTCCAAATTAATTCATTGAGTCTCTAATTTTTTTTGCAATGACTATGCCATTGTTTGTTTCTCCAAATAACCATCTAGATGGTTTTTTACTAATTTGCAATCAAATAACCATCCTGCATTTATGTTATTATGAGTAAAGTTGATCATCTCTTTACATGTTTGAGGGTTACATATATACATGTGTGTGCCGTGAAACATCTGATGCCTTTTGCTCATTTTTCTATCAGAGTTTTTGTCTTCTTTCCTTCAAATTTAAAAAAATTCTTTCTATTAGGAACATTAACCATTTATGTAATGTATTGAAACTACTGTTTGTACTTTGGCTTTACTTATGGTTTATATGCAAAAGTTTGGAAAATTTTTGATGTATTTGAAATAGGCATCTTTCTTTCTTGCGTTTAGGTTCTGAGTCAGATAGAACATCTTCCCATATATCCATGTTTCCTTCTTGTGTTACCAACCAAAGGTGGTGGGTCCTTTTTGGTCACACAGAGAGGCCAGATTCCGGAGCAACAGGTTTATCGCAGAGAAAAGGAGGTTTTATTCCTGAGGCAGCTAGATGAGGAGAGAGGGAGCAAGCCCACATTCGTCTCCCCAAATAAAGATCTGAAGCAAATGTAAAGAGCAAGGTGAGGAGGGCTATGCATATTAATTAATTCTAATTCAAGGGGTCTGAATAGATAGTCTTGGAACTAAGCCCTCTAAGGTCAGCAGTGTGAAAGAGAGCAGGACAGAACAAAGTAATTTCAGTCTGGCAGATTTCGACTGGTCAGTAGCCCTATAAGTGTTCGTGTTTCATCAATAAGGGGTCTTCCTTATCGATGGAACTCTCGCTTCTTAAAGGGTTCCAATGGCAAACGGCGGCACCTCTGTTACTTGAGTTCCAAGAACTTTGGATCCATTATGCTCTTGAGGTCAGCTTAGGGTCACTTGGCTGCTAACTGTACCTGCTCAAGCCTCTGCGACTGGTTTGATCTGTCTAGGTCTGCTGGTCTCTGGAGTACTGTGAGGAAGCCTGGTGTTAACTGCTGAAAATCGCTAAAAAACAGGAAAAAAACTATCATGGTCTGGTTTCATTGTTAGGTCCCTCAGGGGCCACCTAGTTTCAGTGTTAGCACCAGTTTCACTTACACTTACATGGTTTCAATTTTTTCATTTAGATTTCTGATTCATTGGGAGTTGATTGTGCTGTGTGGCGTGAGAACGAATCCAATTTTACCTTTTCCTAAAAGGCTAGTTAGTTGTCTCAACACCAGTGTTTAAAAAATCCACCTTTACTTCTGTGATTTGAAATGCCACTTTTATCATATCCTAAATTTACCTAAGTACTTGATCTATTTCTAGATTTTCTATTTTGTACCACGGTTTTTTCATTTATAGTATGACACTGCCGTTTTTTTAAAGTTATTGTGATAAAATGTACATAATAAAATTTATCAACCCTTTCTAAGTGTAAGTTCAGTGGAATTAAGTCTATTCACATCGTTGTGCAACCATCAGCACCATCCCTCTCTAGAACTTTTTCACTCATCACAAACAGAAACTCCGTCCCCATTAAACACTAACTAACTTCCTGTCCCTCCACCCCAGTCCCTGGACCCCACTCTACTTTCTGTCTCTATGAATTTGGCTGTTTGGGGTATCTCATATTTATGGAATCATATCATGTTTGTTTTTGTGTGTGGGTCTGCCTTACTTCACTTAACAATGTTTTCAAGGTTAATCCACGTTGTAGCATCTGTCAGAATTTCCCCCTTTGGAAGGCTGAATATATCCTATCGTATGTATGTACCACATTTTGTTTATTTACTCATCTGTCAAAGGACACTTGGGTTGCTTCCACCTTTAGGCTATTGCGAATAATGCTGCTATGAACGTGGGTGTGCAAATATCTCTTCAAGATCCTACTTTCCAATCTTTTGGATATATACCCAGAAGTGGAATTGCTGGATTATATGGTATATGTTTAATTTTTTTGAAGAACCGCCACTGTTTTTCATAGCCACTGTCCCATTTTGCATATCTAACAGCAAAGCACAAGGGTTCCAATTTCTCTATATCCTTGCCAGCACTTGGTTTTTTTTTTTTTCCTGTTTTCCGTGTTTTTAAATAGCAGCTCTCCTAACAGGTGTGAAGCACACTGCTTTAATTATAAAGGTTTTATAGTCTGTTTTAATATATGAGAGGGATAGTCTCTCACATTCCTCTTCTTTTTAGCTATTATTTTGTCCCCAGGCTTATTTATTTACATCTCTTCTAAGGTTGTTTTTGTGCATAAATGACAGAGTTGAATTGTTGGGACAGAGACGGAGAGCCTGCAGAGCCTGCAGTATTTCCTATGTGGCTCTTTACAGAGAAGAAGCTTGTTGAATTCCCTTGTCTGAGGTCTGAATGAGAATGCTCATATCTAATCATGACATTAGAGTCACCTGTAGTTTATCCTGAAAGCTGCCTGAAGTTCATCGTACTCGTCTTCCTCTTAAATGGCTTTATTGACATAATTTATACACCAAATAGGTCACCCATTTAAAGTGAAAGAGGATTTTTTGTGCATGTGTATGTTTACCAACTTGTCCAACTATCACCATAATCTAGTTTTTAGAACATTTTTATCATCACCAGAGAAACCTTGTATTCTTTGGTAGCTATTCTTTTTATTCCCCAAGATTTTATTCTGAAAAAGTTTATTCTCAAAAGTTACAGCTAAGTGAAAAGAATTTTACAAACAAAACAAAAATAACCCTCACCCCAAACCAACCACTCATACACCCACTACCTAGGCAATACTATTTACATTTTCTTATATTTGCTTAATCACTTATCTATCCACTCATCCATCATCTGTCTTATTTTCAGTGCATTTTAAAGCAAAGGGCAAAAATCAGTATTCTTTGCCCTAAATACTTCGGCATACGTATCACTAGAGTTTAGTATTTGTTTATAGTTTTTTAAAAAATATATATAAAGCTAACATAAAATAAAATCCATGAATCTTAGAGATATATTTACTGAGTTTATGATGGTGCATGTCCCTATGTAACCCAAACCCTCACCAAGACAGAGTGTTACCATCACTCCACAACATCCCCTCATGCCCCAGTCATTCCTCTCTTGTCCTCCCAAGATAACCACTGTTCTGATGATGTTTTTCTGTCTTAAATTAGTTGCACTTGCTGTGGGAAGTCCTGGATGTAGACTCATACACTGTGTGGCCTTTGGTGTTTGACTTTTTCTTTTCTTTTTTTTAAAATTAATTAATTACTCAATTAATTAATTAATCAATTAATTTATGGTAACATTGGTTAATGAAATCCAATAAGTTTCAGCTATACACTTTAACAATAAGGCATATATATTTACAGCGTGTGTTCACCTCCCATAGTTAGGTTTCTTTCTCTCACCACATATTTGACCCCTTTACCCCATCTACCTCCCCTCACTCATCTCCCCCTTCCCTTCTGGTTACCACTAGTCTACAGTCCATGTCCATAAATCTCTGTCCTGCTCATTTGTTGCTTTTAGGTTTATATCCCACATATAAGTGATATCATGTGATTTTCAACTTTTTCTGTCTGCGTTTTCGCTTAGCATGATTATCTCGAGGTCCATCCAAGTTGTCACAAATGGCAGTATTTCATCTCTTCTTATGGCCGAGTAATATTCCACTATATATTTGTACCACAGCTTCTTTATACAATCATCTATTGTAGGACACTTCGGTTGCTTCCATGTCCTGACCACAGTGAATATTGCTGCTATGAACATTGGTGTATAAATACCTTTTCGGATATGAGTTTTCAAGTCTTTGGGTTAAATATAATTGCTGGATCATATGATAGATCAATTCTTAGTTTTTTGAGGACCTTCCTTACTGTTTTCCAAATTGGCTGTACCAATTTGCAGTCTCACCAGCACTGTATGAAGGTCCCTTTTTCTCTTCATCCTCTCCAACATTTGTTATTACTTGTTCTGTTGATTATAGCTATTCTAACAGGTGTGAGATGTTTGACTTTTTTCGCTAAAGCTTTTGAGATTCATCCAGGTTGTTGCATACATCAGCAATTTGTTCCTTTTTGTGGCTGAGTAGTATTCTAGCTATTTTGCAGGTTATTTTTCTTTACTGATTTTTAAAAATAATGGCTTTATTAAGATATAATTCTCATATAATATAGTTCACCTGCGTAGGTGTACAAGTCAGTGGTTTTTAGTATATTCTCAGAGTTGCACATCGTCACCACAATCAATTACAGTCGGTTTTCATCACCCCAAAGGAAACCCGGTACCCACTAGCAGTTATTTCTCATTTCTCACCCCGCTCTCCACCCCTCTGTTCCTGGCAACCACTAATCTACTTTCTGTCACTACAGACTTGTATGTTCTGGATATTTAATGTAAATGGAACCATGCAGTTCTTGTCTTGTTTGAGTTCGGCCCTTTCTATATCTTATGTCCTGAAACTCATACTAGCCCTAGCATGAGGTCCTACTTTTATCTCCAATTGACAGATGAGGAATTTGAGTTAGTAAGAGAGAAGCCGATGATCACGCCCTGGGTCCTGAAGCTGGAGAGTGACAGCTCTGGGGTCCATGAAGTTGGCGCCCTTCCTATGGCCCAGGTTGCCCCCATAAGCACTCTCCCCCAACTTCCAGTCCTCCAGACTTCCACCAGGGGATGGGGTGCTGCCCAGGTGCACGGCAAGGCCCTGTTGGAAGCTCAATGAGGTCCTCTCACCCCGGCTGCCCTCCAGGTGTACATGTTCCTAGTGAAGTGGCAGGACCTGTCTGAGAAGGTGGTCTACCGGCGGTTCACCGAGATCTATGAGTTCCACGTGAGTGCTCAGTGGGGCGGGGTCAGGGAGGGGGCGCCACACCCAGTCTTAGCTCTATTTTGGGGGGAGGAGATTGCCCCAGGTGCTGACTGGGAGCTGAAGAACCCAGAGGCTCCCCCTAACCAGCCCACAGTTAAAGGGGTATATTTCTAACTAAAAAACATTTTACTTAAAATATTTTTATTGTGGTAAAATATACCTAACACAAATTTACCATTTGAACAATTTTAAGTGTTCAACTCAGTGACATTAAATATATTCACAATGTAGTGTGACGATCACCACCATCCATCTCTAGAATATTTTCACCTTCCTGCACAGAAACTATATCCATTCAAGATCGGCTCAAGGGGGCACTCTTCAGGCATGAGCTTGCTCAATCCCTGCAGGGGCAACCTGGCTAGAGTCACCACCATGGTTGTCATCCCAGGAACTTAGACTTTTGCTCAGGGTCACTGATTGCTGGTGGATCAGAAGGAGGGTTGACAATCATGACACCCAAGAAACCGGGTCCTCTTCTTTAAGGGTGCCTGCTGTCACCAAGGTTTACATGAGCAAATCCCATAGGCTCTAAAACTCCATAGGCTCCCCACACCAATGACTGCTGGACAGAATTGAGGGTGCTCATTTGTGGGGTTATAGTGCAAAGCTTGGCTGCTGGTTGCTGGTCTGAGACAGGGTCAAGTGGATGGAGGTCCACAGAAGCCAGATAGGTCTCCCGAGAGCCCACTCTACACACAGGGCCCTTCCTAACCAGGGAGGGAGTCCTGGACTGTATGGGTTCCTGCATTTCTCTTATGTGAGAAATGAAAGTGAAATGTGTTAAATGCAAAGAAGACTATAACCAGCCCTGTACCCCTAGCACTTGGCATCACAACTGATGTCACTGGCTGTTTGCTACAAGGCTTTTTTAAGATAAGGAAAATAAAGCATTATAAAAGAAGTGGAAGACTCCCTTTATCCCATACCCCATCCCAGCTCCTACCCTGGGTGATTGTGCGTGTGTGCACGCACGCGTGCGCACACACACACACACACACACACACTCACGCACACAGAGCCCAAGAGCAACATACAGTGGTGTTGAATGTGCATTTCCTGTAGTCCATATAAAAGCTGTCAGTGTGCCACTGGCTTCCTTGTCTACTTACCATCATTAGGCTATGGTTTCGAGACCTGTCCTTGCTGAGAGCTGTGTGTGGCTCCATCTCAACTTTTTAAACTGTTCTATATCATTCCATTGTAGGATTAGCCCCTTTTATTAATTGGTGGACTCATTCATTCAACAACTATTTATTGAACACCAATTAAGTGCCAGTCATATTCTATTTCGTGAGCAGAAACACTGCTGAAGGTGATGAGGATATAAACAACGGATGCAAATCCTTGCCCACCCTTGTAGACTTTAAGTTCTAGTGGAGGAGTTAGGATAACAGGTTTTAAAAAAAGTAATTTACATAGTGTGTTAGATGGTCATTAGAGAATGAAGAAAAACAAAGTGGCGGGGGAAGGAAGGACCGGGTAAGGAGAAGCAATTGTCAGGGAGAAGGCTTCGTTGAGGGTAATATCTGAGCAAAGATTTGAAGAAAGGGGAAAAAGAAAGAGCACCATTGATGTATGAGGAGGGGTGATGGGAATAGCTAATGCAAAGGCCCGGGGGCAGGAGAATATTCAAGGGTGACTGGAGCAGAGTGAACGAGGGGGGAGCTGTTGCAGATGGAGTAAATGAGGCGGGCAGGGGCTTGTCTCTTGGGGACTTGAAGATTCATGTTGACCTTTGGCTTCTACTCCGAGTGAGCAGAGAGGCAGGGAGAGTTCTGAGCAGAGGAAGGATAGGATCCATCTTAGGTTTTCAGAGGGTCCCTCTGGGTGCTGGATTGAGGACAGACAAGGGTGGAAAGGGGATGTTGTAAAAGCCAGGCCTGGTGGAAGCTCGGCCCAGGGTGGTAGCAGTGTGGGTAGTGAGAAGGGTCAGATTCTCTGGGCAGATACTGGGAGTAGAATCGAAAGGATTTGCTGGTAGCTCGGATATGAGATGGGAAAGAAAGAGGAATCAAGGATGCCACCAGAAGTTTCTGCCGAGTGACTAGAAGGGTATTTAGGTCATTTCCATTTTGTGCTTTTACGGTGTTGTAATAAGGAATATTCCTTAACATCTCCTTTTCTGTCTAGAAAACCTTAAAGGAAATGTTTCCTATTGAGGCCGGTGACATCAACCCAGAGAACAGGATCATTCCCCACCTGCCAGGTGAGGGGCTCAGTCACTTGGGCCGGGTTACTTGTCCTGGCTCCCCACACCTGCCCTCTAAGATGCCCCCTTCACCCCCTACTCCTGCTTAGACTTGATCTTGAGAATATGCTCACTGCTTCTTTGGTGCCCCTCCTGGTCTGGTTAGCACCACGGTGGTTTGATGGGCAGCGGGTAGCTGAGAGCCGCCAGGGCACACTCACTGAATACTACAACGCACTCATGGGCCTGCCTGTTAAGATCTCCCGCTGCCCGCAACTCCTGGACTTCTTCAAGGTGCGCCCCGACGACCTCAAGCTCCTCACGGACAGCCAGTGAGTGGCCTCCTTGTCCCGTTCCCAGGCAGGTGGGAGATGAAATGGTGTGGTGAACCCCACCCTGGAGGGGGGGCGGGACTTTCCCCATGTTACGGATGAGGAGACTGAAGCTCAGAGATGGGAAGCAACTTGCCTAAAGTCACACAGCTGGAAAGAGGAGGAGGCATGATTCCAACTCTGGCCAATGTTATCTGGAACCATCCAGCGTTATTTCTAAGTCTCCATCTGGACCCCCTTGAGTGTCATGGAGCCGGGGGAGGTACTCTGGGCCAGAGGCCTGAAAGCCTTCTGAAAGCAGTTTCCCTACGTGTGATGGGGTGAAGGCCAAATGTAGTCCTGGGCCCAGCGGAGAGTGCTTACAGAAGGTTAAGTGCGAGCCCAGAGGAGATGTGGCAGTGGCCTCTGTTAATTGCTTAGTGAGTCTCAGGCCCCTGGCTCCCTTTTGTCACCTCATTCTCTGCTTGCCTCTGCCCCAGAGTCTCCTGTCCTCAGAGCCCTGTGTGGAGAGCATCTGAGAGGCTGAATGAGATTCCAGGGGAACAGGCTGAAGGTCCGTCCCTCTGTCCCTCTCTGGTCACTGACTAGAAGACAGGGCGGCCATAGACAGACAGCCTTGCTCCAGCCAGTGCTTATTAGCCCCTGAATGTACTCCGGGTGCAGGGAAGGGCAGCTCCTACCAGCCCCGTTGGTGAGAGAGCCCACTTCCTGTGGGCTCTGGTCCCGGGAGCTGGTCCAGGAGCTGACAGGAGCCTTTCCCAGACCCAGGGCATTGCTCTAGCCAGCCGAGGGGCGAGGTCCTTGCTCTCTTCAACAGCCGGCGCCTTCTCCTTGGGGTCTGCAGGAGGCTTAGGTCCCTCCTGGGCTGGCCAAGCAGCTGCCCTGTCCTTCCGATGCCCTTTCCTTGCCAGTCCATCACTACCTTCTCGCTGTATTGGCCCTATTTCCACATTCCTTTTCCTTGTGGGAGGTTCTGTAGGTCCACCAGGAGTGTTCCGTTCCCCTGTGGGAAGCCGAGGTCTAACCCAGACTGTTCTCTCCTGCAGGGTGAAAAAGCCAGAGACATACCTGGTGCCTAAAGATGGCAAGAGTAATGTTGCAGGTGAGAGGCCCAGGGGCAGCCAGTGCGGGTCACCCTAAGGAGACTGTTGTCATGATCAGGGACCCGAGTGTGGGGTGTGCAGGGAAAAGGGCAGGAGGAGAGGGCAGCTGAGAAGGGTGTTGGTGGCCACTCTAAAAAGTTGAGATCTTTGAGGGTCACTGGACAGCAAAGAGAGGTCCTTGGCGAGGAAGGTGCTTCCCCTGCCTCCATGGCGGCAGAACTCTGCACGGACCCTGGGGGATATTGTGGCTGAATGAACAGGTCTAGGGGCAAAGGTGACCTCCATGGTGCCACAGGGGCATGACAGTATGTAATTTTTATTGCATGATAATTGTTAATAATACTACCTAACCTTTATTTAGCACTTACTCTGTGCCAGCATTATTTTAAATGTTTTCCATGTATTAACTCATGTAATCATCTTTATTACAATATGAAATAGGTACTATAGTGCTATGATTCTCATTTTACAGCTGGATACATTGAGGCTTGATTTAATTTGAGACTCTCACCGAGGGTCACACAGCTACTAAATGTGGAGCGGGCTTTCCACCAGTCAGCAGGATGTCTGGCGAGTTCTCGGGCCACTCAAAGTGTGGTCCAGGGACCAGCAGTATCTTACTTAGCCAGCTTGGGCTTCCATAACAAAGTGTCACAGACTGAGGGGCTCAAACAAGACATTTATTTCCACAGTTCTGGAGGCTGGAAGTCTGAGATCAAGGTGTGAGCAGGGTTGGTTCCTGCTAAGGTTCTCCCCTTGACTTGCAGATGGGGGCCTTCTCTCTGTGTCCTCACATGGCCTTTCCTCCGTGCGCACACATCCCTTGTGTTTCTTCTTATAAGAACACCAGTCCGTTGGATCCGGGCCCCACTTTTATGACCTTGTTTAACCCTAATCACTTTCTTAAAGGCTCTATCTCCAAGTACAGTCAGATTCTAAGGTCCTGGGGGTTAGGGCTTCAGTGTACGAATTCCGGGGGGTAGGGGCCGATACAATTCAGCCCATAATAAGCAGCAGCAGCAGCAGCATTGCCAGGAGGTTCGTTGGAAATGCAGACTCTCAGAGCACACTAATGGAATCGGAACCTTGTTTTAGCATGACCCCTGGGGGATTCATGTGCAGGCCTGCTTGCTAACCTCATTGGATGAAAAAGAGAACTGTCTATGAAGTGTGTGACTAGCATCTGGGACACACTAGGCGCTCACTAAATGAAGGCCTGCAAAGGCCAACTTGTTTCTGTTGCTTTCCAGCTTGCAGGGCGTGTCCACCTGAGCTGTGCCTGGAGCTGGGTGGGGTTGGGATGCCACTGCCAGTTGTGGGAGAGCCAGGAAGAGGTGGCCCACCCCTGTAGTGTGTCCACTCACCCTGTCCTCCCTCTGCCCAGACATCACAGGCCCCATCATCCTGCAAACCTACCGGGCCATCGCTGACTATGAGAAGAGCTCAGGCTCTGAGATGGCTCTGGCCATGGGTGACGTGGTGGACGTCGTGGAGAAGAGCGAGAGTGGTCAGCCTCCTGCCCTGCCTGAACCTTCTTCCCCTATTCCTGGGCTGATGCACACAGTCCCCACCAAGGCTCTTCCTCTCAGGCAGCCTCGGGCCTCCTTCCCACCTGGCCCACTTGGGCCTTGACTGTCCTCCCCACACTGTGGGTCACCCTCTTTCTGAGCGTGTACCTGTGGCAGCTGTGGGTGTCTGCATATATCGCGTACCTCACTGCGCACCTCTGGGGATAAAATTCAAGTGGGGTGGGCGAATTCCTCATAACATGTGTGAAGTGGGTTCTGAGCTGTGATTCTGTGATTGTGTGTGTGGGGGTGTGTGTGTGATTTTGATGTGGAGTATGGTGAAGGTAATATTTCTGAATCTGAGTGTTGGATGTCTGTGGGTCTGTGTCCAAGTGTCCTCACCACCTGATGGCTGAGGGAGGCTGCCAGGCCAGACCTGACTTACCACCCCATGCCCTGACACAGGTTGGTGGTTCTGCCAAATGAAGACAAAGCGTGGCTGGGTCCCAGCATCCTACCTGGAGCCTTTGGACAGTCCTGATGAGGCAGAGGACCCAGAACCCAACTATGCAGGTGCCCCCTGACCTCCATGGCTGTAGGGGTATGGGAGGAAGGAGCAGGAAGGGCCTGAAGATATTGAAAAGCCACAAGTGACTACTTTGCGGTCAAACGTGTTGAAGGCTTGGCAGAGGGGGAGTCAGGGTTGAGACCCACAGTCTCGCTTGGTTTTGGTAGGAGGTGATGCCCCCTTGGTCAACGCAGGAAATCAAGAGGTGGAATAGAGGTGGCAGTTGGCTGGGGCCAGGTCCAGTGGGAAGTTGAATAATGAGCAGACCTGAGGATCAGGAAAGAGGACTTCCTGGAGGAGGGGGCATCGTTACTGATTAGAAGAGGTGGATGGGGCTCTCGTGGAGTTTGAAAAAAATAAGGTTACCCGTATTTTAAAATTGAGATTTCATAATTTTATGTGGATTTTTGGCTCCTCTTTAAAAACTGGAAAAGGTGTGTACACTGGGCCTGAAGTCTCCTATGCCAACAGTTGGCTGGAGTCAAGTGGCTAAGGTGCCACGTAGGTGGGTGCTCCACCCCCAGACTTCCCACCCAACTACTCCTCTACGTAGGTGCCTGACAAGGCCTCTGCAGTCATGGGAGTTCCGACCCCTGGTGTGAATGGCAGTGTTGAGAGTGGAAATATTGCCCTGAGTCAAGTGGGTAGAGGGCAGAACTCCAGGGTGCCCCACAAATTGCTGGAAGGAGCCTGCAGAAAGAGACCAAAAAGGACCAGCTGGAGGAAGCCCAGGCCCAGAGAGGACAGGAGAGGTGGCGAACCTCATGCTAGGCAGACTCTCATACCTTGCCCCTTCTCCCGCCGTGGACCAGGAGAGCCCTATGTCACCATCAGAGCCTACACTGCCGTAATGGACGATGAAGTATCCCTGCAGCAGGGTGAAACAATAGAGGTCATTCATAAGCTCCTGGACGGCTGGTGGGTCATCAGGTAGGAGAAGAACACACCCTCCCTTCACTATGCCTGCCCTGAGAGTGAACCCTGGCCTGTGGCGGGGCTGTTTGGGCTCAGTGCTGATGTCCACTTGGCTGTGTGACACTGGGTAAGCCACTGCGCTCTCTGGGCTCAGTTTCCATTATGGTAGCAGATGAGTGATAATCCCACCCTGTCTCTCAGATCCAGTGTCCTTGTCAGAGTGGGTACATTTTTCCTTTGAGACTTGAGGTCTCTTCCCCTGATCAGTCCATCTATTATTTCTTCTTCAGCAACACAATAAATTGCTGTATTAATCATTAGCTTGGTAACTGGTAGAACAGATTTGTCATCCCTTTTCCTTTTACATCTTTCACTGCAATTCCCTTGTTATTCCTCCAAATGAATGCAGGAATACCAATCTCCGCCCCCCCGCCCCCCTCCCCCTTCCCCAGTTCTAGGGAAAGCAGGATCCCAGGGGCTGTAGAGCCATTTCCCTAGAGCCAGGTCTTTGCACATGCTTTCAGAGTCTTGGGTCACAGGGTCAGCCCATGATCCCAGTGAACTTGTGGCCACAATACTCATCCTCAGCACGGCTCTGGTTTGGAGGCTTCAAGACAGGGTTTCTCAACCTTTTAGACCCACACTCAGTTAAAAACCCCTTCATGCATCCCTGGGAATCTGCTTGTGATTCTCCCACTGGGCAAGAAGAATCAGTTTTACTGAGTGAAGTGTGTATTATTCAACATTTTTTTCACTCCCAAATGTAATATTGAGAATGAAAAAAATCTTTTCAACAATGGTGCTGGAACAAACAACAACAGATCAAGACACTTACCTCATACTATACACATTTGGGATGATGGATCACAGGTTTTATCAAGCACAAAAACCAAAACTGAAACGCTTTTGGAAAAAAGCATAGGAGAAGTTGGTGATGTGGAGTTGGGCAAAAGGTTCTTAGGACATAAAGGCAATCATCGTATAAAGAAATACTAACACATACAGTATTGCAACATTTTACAGCAAATCTCCCTGGGGAGATTTGGATCTGCAAATTCCACAGTGTCACAGCTGGGAGGGCCTGTGTTGCACAGATGAGGAAACTGAGGCCCAGAGGGACAGGGTCTGGTTTTGGCCAGTCCAGGTGTCTGCAACATCCCAGCTGCCTTGACCCCAATTGTTTAGAGGGAACCCTGATCTCCCCACTGCCGGGGTTTCTGTCTCTGTTGCAGGAAAAAAGATGTCACCGGCTACTTCCCATCTATGTACCTACAGAAGGCAGGGCAGGACATAACCCAGGCCCAGAGCCAGATCAAGAGGCGAGGGGCGCCGCCCCGCAGGTGAGTCCCTGGGGCTGGGGCACTGGGCGGGGCTGGGGAGGGTGTAGCTGCGTTCCTTTGGTCGGTCCTGAATTGGCAGGGTTAGGACAGGGGAGACAGGGCAAGAGCTCTGCGCCTGGAGAGGGAGGCAGCACCCTCACCGGGTCAAGACCCGGGACAGGCCCCTCCTCCGACCTCGCACCGTGGGGCTGACACCGAGGTGGTGGAAAGCAGGAGTGTAAGGTGGAGAGGGCGCCGATGATCTGAGTCCTTGGGGATGGTCCGTGAGGCAGTCCGGAGGGCTTCCAGGAGAGGGCCGCCTGAAGGCTGGCGAGGGGCGTGGGAAATGGGCCTGGACTCCGCGGCACCGCGGCGGTCCGCGTCAAAGGGCAGCCGCCTCTGGCCATGCCAGACCTCCCTTCTCCGCTTCCCTCTGCCTCTCCCTACTTGCTTGGTCCAGCCGTTGGACCCCAGGGGTGGCCATGCGAGTCCCCGTGGGCAGGGACGTGAGCGCGCGGACGCCGGGGCGATGACCAACGCCCCTACTCCGCTGGGCCCAGGTCGTCCATCCGCAACGCGCACAGCATCCACCAGCGATCGCGGAAGCGCCTCAGCCAGGACGCCTACAGGCGCAACAGCGTCCGCTATTTGCAACAGCGCCGCCGGCAAATGCGGCTGGGGCCGCAGAGCGCAGGGAGCCCGCTGAGTGAGCGCCCGCCGGGGCCTGGGGGAGGGGGCGGGGCCTTGGGGGCGGGCCAGGCGCTTCCGGAGCCTGGGGGAGGGGCGGGCCTGGAGGGTAATGAGAGGCGGGGCCTCTCACTTAACGGCGCTGTCTGCTAGCAGAGGAGCAGCCGCAGACCGAGGGCCCGAAGCCTCAGCCGGCGGTTCCCCCGCGGCCCAGCGCCGACCTCATCCTGCACCGCTGCAGCGAGAGCACCAAGCGGAAGCTGGCGTCAGCTGTCTAAAGCCGCGGCACCTCCCCTAGATGGCACCTTGGCTCTTCTGTCCCCTCCCACCAGGATCCCTGTGTATATGTATGTGTATAGAGCCCCCACCGCTATATCACCTAGCTTTCGGCCACACTCAATAAACGTTGCTTGGAATGGACAGAGGCTTTTCAGAGACGCTGGGGGTGCTGGGCCCGCCCTTAGGTGTATTTCTAGAATTAAGACTGAGAGCTGTGAGCTCTGCTGGGAAGAAGTTGCAATGGCTGAGGTCAGGTTGCATACTGCCTGGCCTTGGTCAAATTTGCACAAGATCAAATTTGCACAAGATCAAATTTGCACAAGGCCAATTGCAAGAGGAACTACTGGTCCCCGCTGGCCATTTGGACAGCCTTTTTGAACTCTGGCCCCACAGCAGAACAGTCCTGAAAAAGAGTGGACAAAGTGCACGGCCAGGGGGATAAGCGTGGTGCATGACCATGTGTAGGAGGCTGTGCCAGAAAGCAAATATTCCATGATGAACAGATCCTCACTACTTACTCTAGTATGACTGCCAGCCCATGGCCTCAAAGGCTTTGCTGTTGGGTCTTTCCTAAAATGCAAAGACAGTAAGGTGCAAACTGGAGCTGCAAATATTGCAAAAGATGCAGCTTGTCACAAAGGCCATGGGTGGCACGGACAGCTGCTTCTGGCTAGGCAAGGCGGGTTTCCTTAGAGATCAGAAAAAATCTGCAAGGGGACAGATGCTTCTCAAGAGAATAATGGGCTATCAAACAATTGAGAGGCCTGGAGAAAACCACTTGGGCCTTTAACTCCTTTTGCTTTTTGCAGACCCATTTGCTAGAAAAGTCCAGCATCAAGGACTGTCATAGGAAGCTGTGGAAAAATTAACCACAGGCAACCCCAACCTCTTTACTTGTTCAGTTGCAATTGTAACTTTTAAATAATTAATACAGCATAAGAAAAAATACTTATTTTCATAATTTTTAGTTTTTTTTTTTTTTAAGATAAAGTCCTGATCAAACATTTTCCTTATGTTTTTCTGTATCTCTGATCCCCTGGAGGTGATCTTGAGTTGGCCTCATGACAGCGTGCTAGTGTGGAGGCTCCGGTGGTGGGTGTTCCTGAAATCAGGAGGGCACCCCCGATGGGCCTCTGCCATGCACAGAGAAGCAGATGAGAACAGGTGGTTGTACCTCGCAGGCACCTGGGTCTGAGTTAGGCCTGCACTGTCCATGCAGCCAATTTTCTTAAGTCTAGGCATAGTGCTAGCCTCTTTACATTGTCTCTAGCTCTGAGAACAACCCTGTCAGGTAGGTACTTTATGGATGAAAAAACCAAGACTCAGAAAATGTAGGTGATTTGTTTGAGGTAATAGGGCAAGGAGGTGGCAGAGTTGGGAGGTAGATCCAAGTTTTTGTTTTTTGTTTTTTTTTCTTTTGATTCCAAAGCCCTTCTGAACCCATTCCATTCTCCTGACACCAGAGAACTCATGGTGTGTGTGTCAGTCCTGGTGGGTGGTGCGCTGGCTGAGGGATGCTCAGACAGAGGAGTGTGATGTGGCTTGGCTTCCAGAGCCCTCTCTAGTCCCCACTTCTGGGTCCTATCCTGGAGGAGTAACCAGCTCTTTCCTCTGCCCACTCTGGATGGGAAGACAGGACTTTGGGGCAGATACAGTGCACCCTCTGCCCTGGGGACTTACAGGGACCCACCAAATCCAGCCCCCATCTCTGTGATCACAGCACTCCTAAGTGCTCCCATTTGTAGACACTGCATCACCATGGCTACTGAAAACCACCCCATTAATTCAGTCATTTCCCCCAGTCTTGGCTTAATCACATGAGTGACAGTGCTGGTCAAGCCACCCTGGTCCCAACACACATTGCAGGGTAAAGAAGGAATCTAGGGGCCTTAAGGAGTTGGTTCAAGCCATCCTATTAATGTCCCCATCAACAGAAGGCAGTCCAGGCTGAACCCTGCTGTCTCTTCCCTATCACCAATGGGCCAACCACCAGAAAGCCACGCACATGACCGACTACGAGCTGAGGCTGTACAACAGACACCTGGTAGGTCTCCACATCAGGCGCAGTGGCCACTTGGAAAAGGAAGATGTGGACTTTAGAGTCACATGGACCTGGGTTTGAATCCTGAAGATTCCTCTACTGGCTTTGTGGCCTAGGGCAGGCCACTCAACCATTCTGAACCTCAGTTGCCTGTAAAATGAGGAGACTTATCTTTGTCAGCCACGCTGGATGTTTTGAAGATTATGTGAGATCCCATATCCAAGAGAACTGGGAGTCCTGGGTAAGTCTGATTGATGCAGCACCCCACTTCTGATATTCTGGATACACATCTGCTCAGGTGCACCGGGAGCTGGTCCCTCTGACCCCCATTGTAAACCAGTTTATCCTGGATCCCTCCACAAGGAGGTGAGCCTCTGAGCTAGCGAGATCCAGATATATCTGCAGTCAACCTCCCAATGACAGGAACAGCTAGAGTTGGGTTATTTCCCCTGTGTCTGAGGACATGCATTCGGGCTTTGACTGGGGCTGGGGCCTTGTGCAGGTAACCACCTGGAGGTTGGTCTCTCCCATTTGCAATCTCCCTTTACTTTTATAGAAGCCTTCTTCTTCATTGCTTCCCAAATGGGTCATCAGGTCAGTACCCTCAGCCTTTTTGCATCCTAGTCAGATTAATTCCTCCAACTTAGAAAGTATTCACAATTTTGGGTCACTAATTCCAGTGGCGAATAGAGACTGAGAACACAGATACATGTATATATACACACATACACACATACATGTACATATACATATATATGCTTTCAAATGACAACTCAGCAAAGGGAAAATGCTCTAAAGGAAAGGACATTATTGGGTCAACTGACAAAACTGGAGTATGAATGGTAGACTAGATAAAAGTATTGCATCAAAGTCTGAGTTGGTAACTAAATTATGGTAATGCAAGAGAATAGCCCTATTCTTAGAAAATACTCCCTAAAGTATTTAGGCGTAAATGATGTATGTAACTGTCCCTTAAACAGTTCAGAAAAAAATTATGCACATATATTTATGTACACATTATAGATACTTAGACATTCATTTATACACTTATAGGCAATGTTGTACACACACATGAACAAAAGGGGTGGGGAAGAGAAAGCAAACAAATGATAAAACATAGAGGTAAAATTTACAATATGAGAATCTGTCTAAAAGGCACATTCAGTGTTCTTCATACTATTTTCATTGTTGCAATTCTGTAAATTCGAAATTATTTCAAAATAAAGTTAAAAGAAAAAGACAACCTCCACCCTTAACTTTGTTTGCCTTTTCAAGGCAAATGTTATTTGTTTTGGGGTTTTCCATTTTAAGCCCTATGTTTCTGGGTTCATGTGGAGGCAGAGGCTGATCACAGGAGTACTATGGCCTGTGATTATGTCTCCAACGGACTCTCTTTACTTAGAATCATGTTAGGTCACAAGAAACACCATGTGAGGGTGGGGTGGGGGGGAAGATAAATGTGTGTGCGTATGTGCCCCTAATGAATACACACCTCTACCTCCCTCTGTTCTCTGTTGATTGATTTAAGCCTCAAGATGCCAGCCTCAGTGCCTACAGAGGTCATGTGAGTATGTGAATGAGTGACACAGGCCAGGCATAAGAGAAGTCAACTACTAGAAATACAAGAAAACTTTCTTGATTTTTACTGAACTATACCGAAGCATAAAATGGCATACAAGTAGGTAAGATACTGAAAACTATATTTCTAAGTCATAGTGGGAAAAACTGAAAAAACAGAAGTAGTTCATAATTCATTTTCCCATCTCACAATCCCTTGGACCTAGACGATTCTAGTCTTACATCCCAGAGGGTGTTGCCGGGAGCGTGTTCTTCATCATGTCGTGATATGGAGTACGGAGTCCCACTGGGAGGCCTTTAACTGGGAGCAGTATTTCGTTTTACTCAGTTTCATAATGGAAAACAGCTGTTCACAAATGTAGGTACTCCCCAAACATGGAGAGAATCTTTGCACAGTGGTTTTTATATTTCGGGTAGCTACTCCAGAGGTATTTATAGAATTCCGGTATCCCCACCTTGTCGTATTTGGTTTTCAGTACTGTGTTGCACTGCAGATCAATAACCTCCATCTGCAGTGCTTCATGCACGCTTTCAATTTTCATGGAGAAAGGGGAGCTGAACAGGGTCAGTTCACTTTCATAGAGTTTGAAATCAGACAACCTTTTCTGGAATTCAGTCTTTAATTCCACGATTTTGGGAATGTAGTTCAGGCCATCGCTTTCATTTCTGGAAACTGATTTCAGTGTGGGAAAGTGGGCCAGATTATTCCTTGCCAAATGAGTTTCCCAAAGGCACAGTTTTGCCAGAAACGCTCGAATCAAGTCATACATTTGTGTAATGATTTGTGAATGCCCTTGAAGAGATATGTTCAAAGTGTTCAAATGCATCGTCATATCGACCAGGAAGGCCAAGTCTTTGATCCAGTCTTGAGAGCTCAGTTGAGGCAGGGGCTTTCCCCTGGATGACATAAAGGAATCAATTTCTTCCAATGATTCAAAAAATCTCTTCAGCACCAGCCCACGACTGAGCCACTTGATCTCTGTGTAGTACAGAAGGCTGCCATACTGGCTGTCCAGTTCGTAAAGCAAAGTTGTGAACTCGCTGTGGTTCAGTCCACGGGAGCATATCCAGTTCACGGAGTTAACTACCACATTCATGACGTGGTCCATCTTTAACTTTTGAGCGCAAAGTGATTCTGGGTGAATAATGCAGCAAACGGACTTCAGATCTGAGCCCTTGCAAACCATTGCCACCTTGGACTTAAGTTTTGTAACAAGTCCATCGTTCGCATCTACCATGGCAGGGGTGCCCGTTGAGGCCACGCTTACTAATTTTGACCAGTCAATATTAAACTTCTTAAGACTTTTCTCGACACGCAAAAATATCTCATTTCCAGATTTTGTACCTGTCATGGGCACTGTATCCAAAAGTTCTTCTGACACATCAAAATTCTCATCGACACCACGAATGAATATGGCTAACTGGCTGGTATTATTTATATCTGTGATCTCATCAATTGCAATAGAATATGCCACAAATGATTTGATTTTTTCACGTAATTTCTCCCATAAGTTCCCAGCCACATCTTCCACAGGCTGAACGGCAGCATTTTCCTTGGGACTCTCATTTGAAAACACTTGTTTCTGCTCAGGACACACGATTTCTGATGATCCTAAGAGATACTTTCTGAGTCCTTTTTTCAGCTCATGAAGCTTCTCGTCACGCACCTTCTCAGTGTACTGGTCATAGTGCTTACTGTGGTTGGTCTGATAATGGCGTCTTAAGTTGTATTCTTTTGACACAGACATGCTCTGTTTGCATATTAAACATGTAGGAATATTCTGCACTTCCACGAAGAAATACGCTCTCTCCCATTTTTCTTGAAATACACGGCCCTCTTGGTCTATCTTTCTTTTTCCCACTTTTGATAGAAACATGGAGACAAGATATATTTCATTTTTCTCTTAACTCTACTGTTAGAAAAGCAGCAGCAAAAGGACAATGATAAACATGAGAGATAAAGTGGCTGGGGGCATGGTTAGCTGGGGAGTAACCTGCTCCTGCAGAGAGGGGCGGCTGACACTCAGCTCCAGCAAACTGCTACGGGAGGGAACATGGGCCCACTGGGGCTGGATCTTCGGATTTCTGAAGAAAACCTGGAAATCGATTTTCATGAAAAAGTCCCTGGCTATTTAATGTTGGCTACTACTTCCCATTTTAAAAATGTATGTGAGCCAAATAAAAGACATCTTTAGTGGCCCCGTTGGCCACATCTGGTTTAAACAGGAATAATTTAAAAATGTATTTGCATTTTAACATATATATTTTTTCATTTGATTCTCAAGAGAATATTGAAATCAGAAAAGAAAATGAGCACATGACTTACTTGCTGTGAGTCACAAAAGACATTCGTGATAGCCACAGAACCGCAAAAAAACTTACTTGTTTAACATTTAAAGAACCTGGCCATGATGCAGGCAAACTTTACTCTGAGAGAACACAGACATAATAATTCACTTTAAGAAAACGTAGGCAAGACAGAAAGTCAATTTAGTGGTTGCCTGGGGCTGGGGTGGGAACGGGAAATGACTGAAAATGGGTAGGAGGAATCTTTTTGGGAGTGATGGCAATGTTCTAATATTAGACTGTGGTGATAGTTGCACAACTCCATAAATTTACTAAAAACCACTGCATTGTGTACCTTCTACACGACTGAATTTTCTGGCATGTAAATCATGCCTCGATAAAGCTATTAAAAATGTAAAAACCTGTTAGCCACCACATAAGTTTAGGAGTAATAACTGAGCATTTGAAAAGAATACTTTAGTTTCCAAACTTTAAATGAAGAAGTTCCTGTCTACCACCATGCCACCCTGAACACACCGATCCCGTCTGATCTCAGAAGCTAAGCAGGGTCGGGCCTAGTCAGTATTTGGATGGGAGACCAACTAGGAAAACCAGGCTCTGTAGATGTAAAAAAATAAATAAATAAAAATAAATGAGGAGGTTCCTTAAGTGACTCAAGCTCTTGAGACCATCTCTACATTTTCTGCCTTACCCACCCTACAGAATACTGACTTGCTTGCAAGGACTCCAGGGACATTCAAGACATTCAGGACTCCAAAACATTCAAAATATTTAACCAGCAGAGTGGCTGGGACATTGCTCTACCAGAACAGATGTTGCCCTTAGCACTGGGGGTGGGGTAGGGTAGTTCTGGGAGTCCAAGCTGTGCTAGGTGGTACCCCTTTTGGTTCTGAACTGTGGGAGTTTGCGGGTGGGGCCTCCTGGGGGTGAAGCTGGGGTGGCCAGGCAGGCACTATCTACCAATTGAGGTGAAGTAGTTCAGTATTATGATATGAGCCCCTACCATTAAAGGTTCTCGGATAAGAGTGTGCTACATCACAAGTCACACACAGTCTGATGTGGAGCAAGCTCCATTGAATTGATATGAGAAAAAACTCAAGGAAGATAATCAAAAGACCTTGTAACAAGCAGGAAAAATAAAATGCGTATAAAGAGCAGCATGCTTTGCTCTAAGGCTCAAGAAGCAATGACCCAGTGGTGAGTGCCTGCCAAAACACTTCACACTGCACAGCGGGTGCTGGGATGATTTTCTCACCACCCAAATACTCACCATTGCTAAGCTCAAGGCCTGGAAGTGGTCTGAAGAGAAAGAGACACTGGTGAATACAATAACACTCGTTTTCCTCTCTTGTCCATTTAGTTCTACTTGACAAACTTTTGTGATAGTCAACTTCATGTTGAGCACAATGGGAGAGAAAACTGAGAGAGGCTACTCATGATGACCAAGAAAGAGGAACAGGGTTACATAGCTTGCAGATGTAGAATAGGATAAAATGAGTGTGAGAGGCAGCTTGGCACAGCAACTGACTGCAGGGACCCACCACCCACCTCCTGTAAAAAATCCCTGTGCCTCTGCTTATCCGCCTCAGGCAAGTTATGATCTGCAGATTCATGCTCATGACAAAGAGGGAAACTCTCACTTACCTAATGACTGTGAATTTGATAAATTCTGCAGCATCCAAAATCCTTCTCATAGAACTGATTTCTAGGTAACCAGGGGCTTTGAATACCACCCCCGGGGGCATGCCATCGATGACCACACAGCCCGGGTTGAATGTGATTTTCCTGTAGGGGACTTTCACAGGGAAATCCACTCCAATGGCTTCACCTGTGATGAGACAAAACAGCAAAACACCAGTTGCGTTTATCATTTGCTTTTCCCAAACCACGTTTATCTTTAATGTCAAGATTTTAAAATTATTCACATCGAATGACAACGTTTGGTGATCAGCTTTGATTTCTTATAGTGTTACTATGGCGTATGAAAAATGTTATTGAATCTGAAATTGGTAATGGGTCGTACAGCAGACTCAGTTTCGTTCTCTATTAAATAGGGATTATCATGGTATCTACCAAAAAAGGTTTTTGTGAGTATTAAATTATTAGTCACGTGTTGAGCACTAAAAACAATGCTCAACCATGGTAAAAACTCAATAAATCAAAGATAGCTATTATTATTATTATTATTATTATTATTATTATTATTATTACTATTGTAATTAGTTCTTCCATGTATAAGCTCTTCAGTGAAAATACACACTAATCTTGATCAAAGCTCCTTCACAGAAAGATCAGTTTCCTAGATAAAGTATTCAATTAAAAAGAAATAAAACTTACCAAATTTTCGGCTAAAGAGGTCATTGACTTGTTCTCTTAGTTGTTTTATCTTTTCTATGCTTGATAATCTTTCCTTCTCATTATCTAAAAATAATTAAACAAATAAGAAAACTAGGGTTATTAATGTATTTGTCCCAAAGAAAGTTATTGGAGGAAATGCCTGTTAGCATATGAAAAAGCACTATATGTGGCTTATTATTCAGTTTAGTTTTAGCAAAAATTAAGCATTTTGGAAATTTGTAAATGGAAGCCATCACAGATGATAGATAATTTACCTGATTATAACTATGTAAACATACCACAACTACTTTTGGGAAAATATCATGCAAGACAAGGATGTCCACTTTCACCACTACTCTTCAACATAAAATAGAAATCCTAGCCAATGCAATATGACATGTAAAAGGAATATGATGTATTGAGATTAGAAGAGAATATTTTTCAATACTTAAAATTTTAATTCTATTTGAACAACTAAAGCAACTATGTGGTTCAAAGTTCAAGAGGCATAAAATAGTGCATAGTGAAATGTCTCTCTCTCTCTCAGCTCTCAGTTTCTTTCCCTGGAAGAACTGTTATTAGAATCTATTGTATCTCTCCAGATATATTTTACAAATACTTATTCAGAAAAGATGATTGGCAGCAAAACTTGATGGGCAGCAAATAAATTTCACCTCTTTGGCCAGCTCCAATTCAATGGCAGCTAGTGCTTGGAGTTGCCTGCCCTGAGGTATATTTTCCAGGTAATGCCAGGGCCTGGCCGGGAGAAGCGATATACCTGATTAACAATGTTCAACATAAGCAAGATACTTGGTGTGTGGCAATCTGAAGCATATTTTATATTCCTGAATTGTCATTCCTTAGTTGACAGGGTGAACTAAGCAGAAAATAACTCCAAGAGACTAACCCATGTTGTAAAATGGTTAAAACATAACAAAATAAAAAATATAATATAAATTATGATAAAGCCAGATAAACTTCTGTACCTGGAATTGTCACCTGGACAATGTTAAGATCCTCAACACCTGCTGCTGAACTTGTAATACTGGATGAATTTGTGTTCCTTAAACAGAAATTGAAATTTAGAACTTACAGAAAATTAGGCCAATTCTCCTCTAAAAACGTCAAAGTGCCATTTTGATCAGAAGCCCAGAGTGATTTTTTAAAACCAGACAACACTGAGCTGTAAAGTAACAAGGTGGCTTGTAATTAATTGATATTTGAGTCTCTCTGCAATTTAATGGTGATGTAAAAGGGGAAAAGGCACAGTTGCTTTTATTTGGTTCATAGCCCCAATACTTCAGTCAGTCTAATTCTATTTTTAAAGGAGGGTGCTTAAAAGCATACTTCCTTTGTTATTTTCTCAGTTTAGAGGGAGGGAAAAAAAGGAAATCGGACATATAAATGTGTCTAAGAGGACCTTTAAGTAGCAGACAGACATCCTATTAACAATGATTTAACAGAGTCACAGCAAGTCTCAGACAGGGTTAAATAGTAAAAGCAGAGCTGATGTTATCACTTTTTTTGTTTGTTTGTTTGTTTTGTCAAATGATAAACACAACATTCACTTTAAGTTCCAAGTTGAGAAATGTGAATGAGCTGGTCTAGTCCTTTCCCAGGAACTCATAGCTCAGTTCATGCATTGTGTGAATGATGAACCATTTGGGTGTTTGAGATTCTGCATCTGAAGAGCAAGACCTCAGAGAGACACATGAGAATCTCAAACGCCCAGGAGCCACTTCAGTAACAAAAGCCCTTGGGTTTTTCTGCAGTTTCATGCTGCTTCAGACACAGAATTTTTGGAGAAAAAGTGGGAAAATCTGCTGCTCTTGTCCTTTAAATTACTCATTTTTCTGATAAATCTAATAAATCGTGAAGGTCTGATTCTTAACAGCCAGGTTCAACATTAAGGGATTACTGAAAGTACTGTGAGGTTCCATCACTACCTTGAAACAAGAAAAATCATTCAGGGAACTTAACATCATTGAGCCTCCAAAACCCAGAACAAATTCAGGTTATCAGAACCAACAGAGCGACAGTACCAGAAGATGAGGCATTATGTTTTGATGAAGTGGTAATGTTTTACCACTAAAACTGACTCTTCAAAATATAAAAATCTGTCACAAACACATTAGGCACAATTTAAAAACTGATCAAAATCCAATTATAATCAATGCATAAACTGGAAGTTAATTCATTTTAATTGCCCTGCACATTTCAAGTAAATGAATGGGATTTTCCCTAATGGGTCCAAGTCTTAACTCCTCTAAAATGCACTTACACACACAATGATTTTTGGGGGGCTGACTGTTCAATAACCTTATAAGTTAGTTTGAAATGGCTCATCTGGCTCATAGTCCATGAGCCATCATAATAATCCTTGTCAGATGAAGGACAAGGATACTCCCACGGAAGGACTTCCAAAAGCTTTAGTCCTTTGCTAGATATATGCTTATTAGTGGCTAAATTATTTACCAAATAATTTATGCCTATTCTTTAAACAACTGCTATCCAGAACAAAAGGATGATTCAGCCTGCACTTGCTGTACGATCATGACACACCACAGGACAGCAGTACAGTCTAGGGGCTACTTTGGAGGACATTTCTGGGATTCAAATCACTGTTGGACTTTGATTCCAATGTGAGATTCTTCTCTTCATAGTGTTAAAAGTACTTTAAGAAACAACCCAAATGTCTATCAATGAAAGAATGGATAAACTGTGATTTATACACAACAGAATATTATTCAGTCTTAAAAAGGAAGTAAGTTTTGATGTATGCTGCAACATGGATGAACCTTGAAGATTTTAAGTGAAAACAGCCAGACACAAAAGGTCACATCCTGAATAATTCCATCTATATGAAATATGTAGACCAGGTGACTTGATAGAGACAGAAAGGAAATTGCTGGTTGCCACGGGCTAGTGGAGTGGGAGTGGGGAATGGCGAGCAACTGCCCAGTGGGTAAGGGGTTGCTTCTGGGGAGATGAAAATGTTTTGGAACTAGATAGAGGTGGTGGTGGTTGTACAACACCCTGTATGTACTAAATGCCGCTGAATTGTTCACTCTAAAAATGGTTAATTTTATGTTATGTTGATTTCACCTCAAAATTTTTAAAATGCACTTTTTAGGGTTTCCTTTGTGGAATTTTAAGAAGAAAAATAAATCTCACCATATAACTCAGAACAGTGGAACCTCGTGCCACACTGATGCTCTATGATGACTCTCAAACTGGGCCATGTAAATATCATGTTTTATCTATAAACCTACTCAGGCCCCACTGACGTCAAGTACAGATGAATCAGCACAAATCCATCCTCACTAATGGAAAATCATTATCCTAGGACAAGAAGCATCTTCTCAGTGCTCAGTCACCCTGACAGCATCGTACATAATTTCCAGTAAAGTGGTTAGGGCTAAAGCATGGCAGAAAGGCTGTCCATTTATACAGGCCCAATCGATACCTGAAATTTTCACCTTTGTGCTTAAGTAATATGCTTACTGTGGAGAATTAGAGAAACAGTGAAAGTGAAAGGAAGAAAAGTAAAATTCTGCAAAATTCTAATATTATTGGTATAGTTTCTTTTGGTAAATATATTTTCTTATTTTTTCCTTTCTATGTAATCATTTTTCTAAACAAAATTGAGATCCTACTGTAAATTTTGAGTTTTTTTGGTCCCTCTCTGTTTTGTGTGTAACTTGTCTTGAGTGAGACAGTTTTGTTTTTCGCTGAATATATTGAGCATTTATTTTTCCAGATGGATTAACACGTCCCATTTTTTTTAACTGTTGGGCACTTTGTACCCACTTTTTTCTGTTATAAAAAATAATGAGAAAAGTTTTACCACCCTAAAACAATCAGCTTAATGAAATTTTAGAATTCAAATAAATGAAGAACAACATAAAAATCAAATTGGGATGGGAACATTCAATCTGAAAATTCCCCCAGTCATGGCAAAACCAGTTCAGACACTGTCATATTTCAGATGAATAATATTATCTCTAAGTAAAAAGGATTCACTCAGAAAAAAAGTAAATGCAACTTCGAGGGAATAAATGTTTATTTTAAAAGTGTCATCTATATAGTTAATACACTATTATCCAAATACTAGTATCTTCTTGTTAAATCATTTTTTCAATGTAAAAAGATAAGCCTGCAATTATTTAAAGCTATTTTATAATTCAGAGTTTACTAATTCAAAACCACATCTGTTCAAATGAGTGAGATTTCATTAAATTTAGGATAGAATTATCTACCTAATAACATTAATTCTGAGACCTCATAACATTATTAAATACGTAAAATAAAAGAGCTTCTTATATCAGGAGCCACTATGGATCTGCTTATATTCCACAGCAAAATAAAAAGTTTTTTAGCAGATTATTAAATGAATCACGATGAAATAAAATAGGTACTTTTTTTTTTTTTAACATTTAGGGCTTAAAATCCGAAAATTCCAGATAAATGGTCTCATCACTTCTATGAAAAATCAAAAATGTTTAAAAATCTTTCAACTGTAAAGAATCCCCTTAGGATAGTTCATAACCATTGGAAGAAGTTTTTAAACAAACATATAACAAAAAACCAAACAGATTACGTGTCAGTTTTTAAGTATTTTAAAATACAATAATCTTATGTAGTAGTGGATCGTAAAAAATAAATCTTTTTAAAGGAACTTCACTTCCTTTAAATACTTGCACTTAAACTGAGTTCGCAGATTCCGGGCCTGATTGGTTGTCATTTTGACCTCTATCACACTCTAGGAAAGAGAATGTGTTTCTGAGTGAACTAGTCCTTTTCTACCTTTTCCCTTCCTCACCCTTCGTTTGTTCCTCCCTTGGACAGAATACAGTTTGGTCTCACAGTGGCCCAGCGCTAATCTGCATGTCCTAATTTGTTGCCTAAAATGCCTAGAGCACTGGGTACTTGATGGGAACCTGTGCTGCTCTGGTCATACAGACACAAACATCGGTTTCAATCTTTTACCCACAATAATCATTTAGGAAGAAATAAAAACCATACTTAGCAGAGTGAATGGAATGAGGCTTTTGGAAACTAACCTTCAATTTTCACCTCCGCTTCAGGTTCCTCACTTGTTTCTGAAGGCGCAAGCTGAGTAGAATCTTGAAAAAAAAATTTCTAAAATGACATTCATTATTATGTATTCTTATGTTCCAACATCTGACGGCTCCTATACCCAAAAAGTTGTTTATCTTGGTGTTTTACATACATTTCATACTTAATAAACGTAAAGGTATAAGTACAAAGCAATTTTAATTTTAAAGGGATAATAGGGTAATAAAGGATAAACTTATATAAGTGATAAGGAGAGATAAGAAACTTTCAGATATTATCAAATAATACGGATTTACCCACATTAATGGACACAGAACATCCTTCTATTTGAGCTAATGGAATTCATGTGGTCCTAGTGTTTTTCTCATTGTCATCAGGAATTACTAGGATAAAAAGAAGCCATTTTCTTTGATTACTAGTTCCCATCTTATCCTACCAGAAGTGCCCAGGTATTCACAATCTATTATTACACGGAAGCATGATCAAGTTTTCTGGTGGACAAGAATTATGACATATATAGACAAAAGCCTGGCTAGATTATCTCATTTAACTCTGGTTCATTTCAGGAAGATTTAGCAAAACTTATATTAATTGTTCATAAAGGAAGAAAGACTAGAACTTAAACTAATTTAGCTGTTTTCACATTGTACTATCGCTATGTAAGATGTAGCCTTTAGGAAAAAATGAGTGAAGACCTCTCTGTGCTATTCTTGCAGCTTCTTGTGAATCTATAATTATTTAAAAATAGAAAGTAAAAAAAAATCAAACTAACTTACCTCTACCATAAATGGGCTTCCCACTACAGTGGATAATAAAAATCTCTTCGGAAATAATTCAAAAGCCAACATCCAATGAAATCTTTTCTAACTCTTAGTCAACATCATTCTACAATTGTTTGCTACGTGGGTTTTGTTCTAATTAAATACTATCTAACCATTCAAAAAAAAAAAAGGCCAAATAATATCTTAACAGGCTTTATAAAGAGAAGTAAAATGTAAGGGAGAAACAGATTACAACTAAATTAAAAATAATTGTTCTCCCCAACATCCAGAGAAGGTCAGAGATTGCACTGAAGAAAAAGAAAAGAAAGATTAAAAAAAAAAAGAAAAGAAAAGACTCCTCTCACATGCTACAACGTGGATGAACCCTGAGGCATTACGCTCAATGAAATAAGCCAGTCATAGACAAATACTAAATGATCCTACTTACATGAGACACAGAGAGTAGTCGAATTCATACAGCAGAAAGTAAAATGGGATTGTGGGGTCGGGAAAAGGAGCTGTTTAATGGGGATAGATTTGCAAGACGAAAAAGTTCTGAGAATCTGTTTGACATCGATCTGAAATACTTAACACTCAGTACTCAGCCAGTACTGAACTTCACACTTAACAATGGTTAGGATGGTAAATTCAATGTTATGTGTTTTTTTTCCCCAATAAAAAAATATGTAATTTAGAAAAATAATATACAATAAAATAATATACATTAAAATAATATAATAATTTATAATAAAATATATAATTTAGACATTAAATAGTGACCAAGTCAACTTGTCTTCTTGGTTTAAAGCAAATAAGTTCAAAATAATGAACTTTATGAGTAAATGAATAATTCTAAGACTGAACTCTATCGTATTATGTTTTTGGGCAAAATTTATCAGATTCTTTTAAGTCAGAGAATTGGACAAATTGCTCAGGGGCTGTTGGAACCATCCCCCAAAATTAAGTACTCCAAATGCCTCCAAATTGAAGAAGCCATTAAAAATCATTGCAAATCAGTTTCCTGGAGAACACTTTTGATTTAGAGAAAAATACAAATCATTTTGGTACTAAGATAGATACACAATTCCTACAAGCAAGGTCATCTTGCCTGTAAACTGACCAAGACGTCCCATGCCTCTTGGTTTGGTGAGGAATTTCCTTTATTGTTACCATGGACATGTATAAACCACGTTAGGGGTTCAGGACTTAAATATAATGATCTGGATTTATAAATGAATGGAGGGCAGTATTATCAAATTTTACTTCTAATTCAAGAATTTCCTGAAATACTTTTCGACTCTGTTCAAAAGAATTTTGCCATGCCCATCGAGAAGACACAACGAAATAAAGTGACAAGCAGCACCGGTGCCAAGTTTTCTTGTCATTTCTACATCCAGAGGCTTTAAGCAGAATCACTCCCAGATCAGGAAAGTAAGAAAGTGATAGTTCTTAACATTACAACATCTTAGGACCAGAACTCAGCTAGTGTTCTAAGAAAGCACACCGGGAAGTCCCCACCTCTATTTTCATACACATGTGTTTTAGTGTGTTCTCTGTAGAATACTGTAAACTAAAAATAATAAAATGCCTCATTTTTCTAACCTTCCATTGGTGATTCCATTTCTATTACTTCACTGATTGCAGAAGAATGATGGCTTTCTGAAAGGAAAGTAAACAATAAATTAAAAAAGGTAGAAATACAAATTAAAAAAAAGAAATCATTTAAAACAATGCAAACAATTCAAGACACACACAGAAATATACATGAAATACTTCGACTCCTTGAAGTAAAATTTGCACAAATGTTCCTTTCTTTATATTTTTTCTTTGTTATTTTCTTTGTACTTTGGAAAATATTTGAACATACAAAAGTAGAGAGAGGGTATAATAAAGCCATGTGCCCATCTGCCGATGCCCACAGTCATCGACTCATGTGACCCTTTTTCATTTGTGCCCACCCACCACCCCACTGGTTGTTTAAAGTAAATCCCAGATGTGGTAGAATTCAATGTGCAAATACTGAGTAGGTACCAGTAAGATTTAACAGCTCTCTTCCTTCAGTGCACTCCAATATCATGATGACCCCCCGAATTAACAATTATTCTTTATCATCATCTCATATCTAGTCATTGTTCGAATTTCTTCAATTGTCTCATGTCTTTTTCTAAAAAACTTTATCTTGAAATAATTTTAATCTTACAAAGAAGTTGCAAAAATAAAACAGTACAAGACCCATATACCTTTTATTCAGAAAACATGTTAATATTTTACCATTTCCTTTACCATTTGTAATCTTTCTCCCCTACCCTAATCTATCTATATAGAGAGATGCATATAAACATACTTTTTTTCCCCGAACCATTCTAGAGAAAATTACATACATCACGTCCCTTTACCTCCTAATAGGGATACTCTCTTACATTATCACTCTCTTATAAAAATCACAGAATTTAACATCGAGACAATACTTTTATTTATTTTAACATCTGTATTCCAAATCTTGTCAGTTGCCCCAAATGTCCTGTATAGCTCTTCTCCTTTTAGTATAGGATCCAGTTTGGGGTCTGGTATTGTTTTTTGTTGTCAAATCTGTTTAGTCGTCTTTAATCTGGAACAGTTCCATAGTCTGTGGCATTTCCATTTTTATGGCATTTCTATTTTTTAAGAATAGAACCTCTGCCATCCCCAGCGGAATGGTCCTTATTTTGAATTTGATGTTTCTTTATGCTATGATTCAGAATTTGCATTTTCAGCCAGAATATTGAGTAGATGACGGTGTGTCCTTCTCAGGGTATCACATCTGGAGGCATGTGATGTCTGCTACAGGAATGCATGTTTGTGTTGTCCACAAATTCCTATGTTGAGATCCTAACCTCCAGTGTAATGGTATGTGGAGGTGGGACCTTTGGGAGGTAATTAGGTTATGAGGGTGGAGCCCTCATGAATGGGATTAGTGCCATTATAAAAGAGACCCCAAAGAGCTTCCTGGTCCCTTCCACCATGGGAGGACACAGTGAGATAATCCTTAATGAACCAGGAAGTGGGCTCTCACCAGACACCGGATCTGCCAGCACCCTGATTTGGATTTCCCAGCCTTCGGAACGTGAGAAATAAATTTCTTTTGTTTCTAAGCCATCCCCAGTACCCCCACCCCGAATTATGCTATTCTGGACTAAGACAGAGTCTATCTGTCCCTGTCTGGTGATAGGAATTTTAATGCTCTGATCTTGGTGTTACTTGATTGCTCCACTGTATAATTACTGTTTTCTTCCCCTTCTCTTGCAACTAACGAGCAACCTGTGGGGAGAAACTTAAAGATCACATAAATATTCCACTCTTCTTCTAAATTCCCCTCTAGCTTTAGCATTCCACTGATGATTCCTTCTTGATCCAAACCTATTTCATTACGGTTACCAAACGATGACGTTCTAATGTCGGCGTCCCTCCCCATTTGCCAGTCAGTTTCGGTATTCCAGGGGGAGCCGTGAATGTCTTTGCAGTTGGCTTGCTCAAATCAGGGTCCCAACGAAGCCCCCACATTGCATTTGGTTGAAATGTCTCTTACATCCCTTTTCCTACAAAATAGGTTTCTCTGCATTTTTTAAAAAATTGCTATGATTTGATGAAGAAACCAGCATATCTGTCTAGCTGAGTTTCTCGCATTCTGGAATTTATTGCCTGTGTCCTCGTGCTGTTGTTTCCATGTGTTCCCGTGCCCCTACATGTCTTCAAATTGGTGGCTGGCTCTAGAGGCTGGATCAGACTTTGGTTTGATTTTGTGGGGCAAGAATCCCACAAGTGTACTTGCTACTGGATCCCGTTGTGTTGGTTATCTCTGTCTTTATGAGGTTAACATTGGACCAGTGAGTTGGGACCTATCAACCTGATTCATTTGTGATAAAGTCTCATCAACATTTTATGAATGGTTTTAGTAGCCACTGGTGATTACTGTTGAGATGCATTGTTACATTAGGGGCTGCAATACGGGGATGTCTTATGACTTCTTTTTCAAAGCCTTATGTTTTATTCCTCAAAATTCTCAAGTAAAAAAAAGAGGTGAAGAATTCAGAACATACATTATTTGGCTAGGTAAAAATCAGAATGCTGATAAATTTTGGTTTTTATTATCAATGATTCTAACTACATTATGAAATTATTAATCAATGTCTGTGTGCCAGCAACAACAAATAAAACTCAAAAGCATTTCTTTTATACTTTTCTTATATATTTTTCCTCATTGTGAAGGGAAGACATGGAACTTTAGAGTCTGCTGTAAAGTATTTCTTCTAATGAAGGACAAAACACAAACTTGTCACATTATTGTTTTCCAGGTGTGTGCTGACTAACATCGTGAGGCTTTAATTCTCATTCTTATGACTGAAATCCGAGCAAATGAAGTCTTAAAGGAAAACTTGCATATTTCATGTTGGAAACTCACAATCACAGGATGTTGTAAGAAGGCCCACAGTCTTATAACATAGTTAACTTTTTGTTCATTTACCAATTCCGCAATTATTTTTCAAGAAAGTGTGGAGGTAGGGGGGTGGTATATATCAAGGCACACATTATATTTAAGCTTTTTTTATTTTCAGTCTCTTGCCCAAGTTTGGTTATACTGGAAGAAAAGGAGTAGGAGGGAGGCTGAGGTAGCAGAAAGTGAGCTAAGAGGCTATTGGTAAGATGGTGAGGGGCAGCGGGCAGGAGACCATGACAGACCCCTGGTGGGCCCTCCTGCCAGCACTCACTGGAGTCTGTCTATTCACAGGCTCTCTGGTCCTCTTAACCAACAATTCTCATTATCTTGTTAAATCTGCAGCACATGCTACACAGGTTCTGGTGATATGAAAGACAAGTAAATTTTGGGCTGCTCACGGGCAGAACAGATACAGGTGACGGCCTTTCTACAATCAAAGGGCATAGTGTGGCAACTGAATTTACAAACCAGTTCATCAATTTGCCTATATCTGTCACAATTCCACTAAAGACCAAGCGACAGGTGTTCAAGGGATTTCAGGGCTGGTCAGGAAAGAGATATGACCACGAGATGGTGCTATCACACACAACTTTATTTGGGCAAAACTGACAGGTTTGTATGCCAGGAAAAGTCCCTCACCAATAGAAAGCTCCATTGGCTTCACTTTGGGGACCACTAGGCAGAAGCGTGAGGAGCAAAGGAAAGCTGGGCAGAAGTAGACAAAAAAGGGGGCTTATGTGTCAAGGTGACATCACAGCACGAGGTGGGGGTCTCTGAGTCAGAGAGCTTGAGGGGCAGTTTTGGCTGGGGGTCTTTATAGCCCTGGGGTTTTCCTTAATGTAGCCTAGCAGATGTTGAGTACACTTTGAGTTTGGCACTAGCAGGCTTTTGAGCGAATAGGTCTCAGCCTGCTATGAAGAAATAAACAAACTTGGAGCCAATATACAGAGGTCATCTTTGGTTCATTTTTAGAACACCAACTAACTTCAACACTGCATCGCCAAATGGTTCATGCTATGCAACATGGAGCCACAAATATTACAAAATATAAATCACTTAAATATAAAGGCCAGTAGAGGTAAATCATTTAAAAACAAATTGCTCATTGTTAGGTTCAAGTCTAAGTATGATAAAGTTTACATAAAAACAGAAGTAGGCCAATGCATTTTCTTTCCTTCTCTTCCATTTCAAAAAGTCAAAATCCAGAACAAAATATTACACTCAGTAAATTCAGTGTGTATTAGCTCTAAAATACTGACATGCTCCAGAAAGTAGAAGATGATATACATTGAAATAATGAAGAATTTTTCATCAGCAGGATAACTTTTCAAAGAACCTGCTTTGGAGTATAAATGTAGTCATCAAATTTGTGTTAAAGTTATAGAATAGAGGCCATTTCATTAAAAAAAAAAAGAAGGCAAAATTAAAAATAAAATGAGCAGCAATGAAATTCTGACACATGCTACAAGGGTGGACCTTGAGGACATTATGCTAAATGAAATAAGCTGGTCATAAAAAGACAAACACTATCTGATTCCACTTACATGAGGCACTTAGAATAGGCACATTCATGGAGACAGAAAACAGAATGGTGGTTGAGGAGAGGAAGGGGGATTGGGGAATGACTGTTTAATGGGTATCGGGTTTCTGCTTGTGAAGACGATAAAAGTTCTGGAGATGGATGACAGTGATGGGCACACGACAATGCAAATGTACTTAATGCCACTTACCCATGCATTTAAAATGGTTAAAATGATAAGTGTTACGTTATGTATGTTCTAGCACAATACTAGGAAAAAAAGGTAAGTGACAAGATGACTAGTGTCAATTTATCCAGTTATAACAAAATTATTTTTCTGGTTTAGAGATTTAACAGTGAAAATCATACATACGAATGGTGTGATAATCCGTCTTTTCAAATCAAAAGTTAAAATTATTTCACAGATTTTATTTTATACAGATTATTTATACAGATTATAGATACAGGTTAGATTTACACTGAATCTGATTATTTTTTAAATTCATTGTTATAATTCACATACCATAAAATCCACCCTTTTAAGTGTACAACTCAGTGGTTTTCCATATAGTCACACGGTTGTACAATGATCACCACTATTTCCAAAATATTTTCATCATCCCCAAAAGAAACCACGCACCTACTAGCAGTCATTCCCCACGCCTTTCTCTCTCTAAACCCTTGTAACTATTAATCTACTTTCTGTCTCTATAGATTTGCCTCTTCTGGACATTTCATATAAATGGATCCATACAATTATAGATTTTTGTGTCCGGCTTCTTTCATTTAGTGTGTTTTCAAGATTCATTCATGTTATAGCATGTATCACTACTTTATTCTTTTTTTATGGTTCAATAAAATTCCATTGTATAAATATACCACATTTTGTTTATCCATTCATCAGTTGATGGACACTTGGTTTGTTCTTATCTTTTGGCTATTGGGAAGAATGTACAAATTTTTGTGTAGATATATATTTTCAATTATCTTGAGAATGTATGTATAATTGTGCATATATCTAAGAGTGTAATTGCATACATCTAAGTATAGTTTTCTTATAATGTTTTGGTTTTGTTTTGGCCTTATAAAATGAGTTAGGAAGTGTTTCCTCGTCTTCAGTTTTTTGGAAGAGTTTATGAAAGATTGGTATTAATAATTCTTTAAATACTTGGTGGAATTCACAAGTAAAGTTATCTGGTCCTGGGCTTTTTGACAGGAAGTTTTTTGGCTGTTAATTCAAACTCTTTACTTGTTACATGACTATTCAAATTTTGTATTTTATTTTTAGTTAGTTTCAGTAGCTTGTCCATTTCATCTAATTTGTTGGTTTCCAATTGTTCATAGTATTTATGGTTGGCAGATTAATAGTTACTTCTTTCTGAAAAACTAAAAAGATAGGACTGCAGGTACATCTCTCTAATTGTGTATTTTACTGCTACCTGTGGGAGCAGAATCTATAGTAGTATATCCCTGATTGTGTACCTTTTGATCAACACCAAGATCATTTAAGTTCAAAAAATGTTCTTGGGCATCAAGACATAAGTACTTTTTTCAAAACAACAAAGTAATTTAGAAAGAGGTTACGCCGATTCTTTGTGAGGGACATGCTCAATTCAATAAGTACATAAAATGCCCTGTGTGCACACAGCCCAAGCTTGGATCTCTAGGGCTGGAGCCAGATGCTGGGCCTTCCTGCCCGGAGCTTGCCGCTAGCTGAGGGTGTCCCCAGCAAAGGCATGATCAGAACACAGCAGGCCGCACTAAACTCCGTGTGCGATTAGGAAGCTGACATTCTGACTGTGCCCAGAAAGGAGGGTGGAACTCATCAGAAGTCTGCAAAGTAGGAAGGCAGCTACACCGAAGGATGGGCTTAGATGAAAGCCAAGCGGAAAGGGGATTTGGGCCTGTTTAAGGAATACCAGATCGTGGCGTGTGTCCAGAGAACCCCAGAGCGAGCAGTATGTCCAAAGAATTAAGGGAGGGGGATGGTGGGGGCGGCACATGGAACAGGACGGGAGGCTGGAGAGAGCAGTAGAACTGCCGCCATAAACTGGGACTCTGCCGGCGGTGGGCAGCCACAACGTGTGAGCAAGCGAGGGGCGTAGACAGATCCCAGTGTTCAGAAATAACTGTTTGAGAAGAGAGTGGTGTGGGATGGAATAAAAAGGGGCCCTCTGCCCAGAAGGAAGGGGGCTGATCACTGGGGACCTGCAAGAGGCAGGTAAGGGGCCTGGCCCAGGGCAGCCATTGCAACGGACACTTCCATTGATCTCTGCCTTTAGACATTTTGAAAAAAAAATTTTAGTAAAATTTATGGAGTTATAAAATGCTGCAGGAAAATTCCAAAGTTAAGATTTTATAAGAAGTACTTGAAATCTGGTAATAATGTTTGAGGAATGAAACTGTAAATTGTCCTGTACTCTGCCCACATTCACGGTGGAGCTCAAAGATGGAGAAAGCATCAGAATCCCTTACAACAGTCATAGATGTGAAGACATTGTATGGTCAAACTGGTATCACGCAGGGGGCCAGCAGGATTCTGGTCTTCGGGTAGAGGAACTGCATGGACCACCTAACTCTGCCACATTTGAAAACTGTGTGTATTTGGTAATAATTGTCTTCTTCTCCCCATTTAACTGGTATGATGTCAATGAAGCAACTATTATTAAGCACTGGCATTTGAATTTCTTAACTCTTATCTCCATCTCTTTTATCTTTGACTCTTTTCTCAGTAACACAGGAGACAGGCTGGACAGAAGATGATTAAGGGAGAAATGTTTTTAGAACACACAAAATAAGAGTATTCAATAGACAAACTCAAATAAAAGTCATCCTGAAATACCTCTCAGTCACATGTGCCTAGGAGCATGTAAACTGGGCTAAACAGAAATCCGTCTAATGATTGTAAAACTTTTTATTCTAAGTGACAGGATGCTAGAGCACAGGTCAATGTGCATGGATCTTTTCAGTTTTTGCTTATTTTTCCGATGGGTGGTAATTAAAATTTTTCATCACAAATAACTTTCAGAGGAGAAAAGGATTACAAAACAGTATTACCTTGCACATTATATTGATAGTAATTAGGATCCTCTGATTCTTTCTTGACTGATACAGCTGCTGCTTTCAGTGAAATGCCTTTGAACGCAATGAAAATTATAGAATTACGTGTTAGGCCAAACCAACGAACAGAGAAATATGGACTACTGATAGAATTTTCAAGTTCTGTTTTGATCAACATGGGAACATTATGAATCAGTAAGAGAACTTGTAGCTCACTCACTATGAACAAATGGCTTACCCATATAAAAATAAATAAAATAAAATAATACAAAAAATCAATATAATAAGGAAGAAGGAAGGAGGGAAAGAAGGATGAAGGAAAGAATGGAGGGAGGAAGGGAGGAAAAGAAGGGAAGGAAAAAGAGGTCTAGATCTCAGTTTGGGGAACTTTTCCTTTCAAGATGACTGAATACATACGCATTTACATGAAATACTGTAAAATATCCTTCTCTAATGGGACCTGAGTTGGCACATATAATCTGAATTACCCACTACAATGACATGGACTTCAAAACCTGGGGAAACTATATTAGTGAAATCAAAAGCCTTTACTGGGGAAAGGTGTGGTAGATTGCAAAAATTAGCCACAAATTTCTCCCATCTAGTATGGGCACCTGTTTGTGCTGTCACTTTCCTACTCCTATTTTCTAGAAGTGGAGTCTCCTTCTCTACCCTTTCAATCTAGACCTGGCCACATGACTTGCTTTAGCCAACAGGACATAAGCTAATGGGATGCAAACTGAGGCTTAAAAAAGGTACTTGTGCATCAGAGCCCGCTGTTTTTGGAGCTGAGCTGTCATGTGAACAAGGCTGGGCTAGCTTCCTGGAGGATGTGAGGCCCTGAGGAGAGGGGGAGGGACAGGCCAGCTGGCTCTCCCAGCTGAAGCCTCAGACCCAGGAACGAGCCAGCACAATCACTCAGAATTGTGAGAAAGACTAAATCATTGAAGCCACTGAGTTTTGGTGCTTTAATACAGCAATGGATAACTGCTACTGAAGTATACATGTAATGTAACCATGATGTTTAAACAGCAAAAGCAAAAATTGTGGCATAGCACGGGCTTCACTATTTAGCATCAATTTACAAGTTCTGAGGCATCTTCTGAGAACTAACAGCTGTTGGATATTTAAAATGTGGTTATCAACACGAACATCTTTAGAACAGGTATGGAACAGAATGGACACAGCTGATAGCGATAGGAGTGAAATGGCTGGGTTAAGTTGAGGCATTTGCTCAGAAGTGGGACAAAAAGGTAATCTGATGGAAAGATTAAAGGAAGTTGGCAAATGGAAGTCTACTTATGCATAAAAACAGCTATTTATGTGTTTATCTGTAAGTGATCTGAAAGAATTTTCACCAGATGGGTAAGAGCTGTTGTCCCTAATATGGGGATGAGATTTGAGGTGTGTAGGGACTTTTGGGGATGAAGCTTTAAGAGAAGAGAGTGAAAGGATGAAAAAAGGAATTTTCCTTATTACTATTTTTTGTCTGCATTAAAAAAAAATTTAAACATATATAACTTTTGTAATATTTTATAATAAAATTTTAAGGTACATGTCCAAGTGGGTTAGGCACTAAAGACTTTACTAACAGAAACATTTGATAAACATGTGTCAGCTGTCCGTCAAAGAAAAACTCCTTATAATCCAGGCAATTGAATCCTGATCTGACAAGGTAGAATGTAGATTTGTTTGAAATGCTAATAAAAACAGATTTACTTCAGCTTTTCCTCAAAATAAAAAGAGAGAGAGGGAAAGAGAGAGGAAGGGAAAGGGAGAGACAGAGAAAAAATTCTAAACCATTTAAACATTTTTCTGTGTAACAAGTGCTATACAAATATCACAAGAAAGAAGGCTGATTGATGGCCAGCTCTCAGAAGCCTGCAGGCAGCTGGAAGCAATTCGTATTACATAATAAAATCCACGGTAGAAAGTCACATTAATAGGGAGCATATTTTGGTTTAACTGAACCACATCTCCAAAGGAGGCCTCAACAAAAGAGGAAATGCTCACTGCACCCAACAGCTGCTGAGAAAGGAGATGGGAGGCTGGGTCTAGATCTATGAAAGGGCTCCTACAGAGAGCTGACAACTCCCCTCCCCCACCACCATTTGGTCTCCCATTTTCTAAGAGGAGACTGCAGGCAGAACATATTGGAGCTTTGAAAAGCATCCAAGGCTAAGATTAAATGGGTGAGAGTTGAAGGCGTGTCATGTGTAAGTAAGTGAGATTAAGACATGAATGACAGCTGAATTCTGCTCAGCTGAGAAACGTGGCTTGTCTCTTTTCGTTGACTTGTATTCTAGGTTTTACCTAGAATAACGAAAGTGAACAAGCACCATCATCATTTTTCAGACTGCCATTTAAGGTGGAACGTCTACTAAGCACATATTTACACGTGGAAGGGAGGGACACGACATCGGCAGCTTTGGAGGGGACGGGGCAGGGGAAAACCCTTGGATACCGGTCCACTCAGGTCCCAGGTCTCCCTAGGGACTTGGGGGCGGGGCGCCGAACATAAGCCACACCTTGACCGCTCTAAGGTGCCGGTGCTCTGTGTTCCATTTTACTATAGGTATGTCTCTCCTCCCTTTTTCTACATCTTTCCTTCTTAATATTGAATATTGACTTTCTTTCAGATTATGTTAGATTTAATTTTAACTTTATATTTGAACTGTTTATCTCATATTCTAGGTTGCTTTGCGAGAATTATTAAATTCTAGTAGCCTTTTAAAACCAGCTTGTGTTCACTTTTATCTTTTTGAGGTTTGAGTTTTACGTACTTGATTATTTTAGGTTTTCTAACCTTTCTACTCTTAATGCTTTCAATATTTTCCCACCTCTTGATTAAATATTTGAGTTTTCAAAGAATTCTATTTTTAACCTTTTTTCCCCTCTAATTAATGTCTTTTTCTTTTTCTTTCTTTCTTTTTTTTTTTTTGAGGAGTGAGGAGAGGCAGGGATGGGGATCAACCATTGTCATCTACAGAAGAGGGATTTTTCTCCCAATACACATTGTCATTATAATGCATGTCTATTGTAGAACATTTAGAAATGACAGAAGAGTACAGGAAAGTGCTAAAATATGTTCAAAAACGAAAACACTGCTCTATATCTAAATCAAGCCATAGTCCCAAAAGTGTACGCAAGACCTTTTTACTCATTTTGCAGTCTGGTTCTAATTTAAATATAATTAAAATAATATTTTGTCCACAAATATATCTATTTAATAACATCAAGTACCCTAGTATTTGCTACATTAGAAGGCTCTTTTCTAGAATTTGAGTAAAATATGACCATTCTGCAAATAAGGCCTCACTAGAGGTTAATTAGCACCCTAATTCCCATTTTTTGTGTGTGTTTCTTTGGGATTTTCTGCATAGACAATCATGTCAGTGTGAACAAAACAGTTTTATTTCTTCCTTCCCAACCCGTATACCTTTTCTTGTCTTATTGCATTAGTTAGGACTTTTAGCACCAAGTTGTAAAGGAGTGTTGAGACGGGATAAACCTGCCTTATTCCTGATCTTAGGAGGATAGATTCCAGTTTCTCACCATTGAGTATAATGTGAGTTTTTTTGTATATATTTTTTTTAAAAAAATTAAGTTGAAGAAGTTCTTCTCTGTTCTCAGTTTACTAAAAAACTAAATGGGCTTCACATGGAATGGGCTTCCCCACTCTTTTTGTAGTAAACAAAAAAAGGGGTCCAGTGATAACCTGCTAAATACTTGATTCTAAAAGCATCGGTGTACATACCAGAATCTTCCATGGGTTCAGTCTTCACATGGACAGGGCCACAACTGAAAGGAGAAGGGAAACCTGGTCAAGACAGGCCAGGTAAGAACTGACCACAGGCATTCGGACACGCGGAATCCTCCAGGTCTCCATGCCATCAGGTGCTCCCTCCCCCCACAAACTGAAAGCAAGACTGCCACAGCTTTCCCACCAACTTTCTCACTTTGTTACAGAATGACAGTATCAACTGAATGTAGCCTTGTTAGCCCAAACATTCTTTTTGAAGAAAGAATATACAATTGACCCTGGGGGGCTCCCACCCATCATGAGGTTGAAAATCTGAATGTAACTTAATTTGGTTCTCCACAAAGGTGCATTCCCACCAGTGAACTGCAAATCCAGTCGACTCTTGAACGACACGGCTTTGAACTGCACCGGTCCACGATGCGTGCAAGCGGAGCTGAGCTGTTCGACCCCATGTTATTTAAGAGTCAATCATGCAACAAAATAAGGCAGACTTTCCGCAGTCTAAAAACTACCATTTGCGGCTAGATGTGGATTTTTTAAATTTATTTTTACCTTTCACTTGGCGATGTTAATCTCTCAGCATCTACTACCGCCCCAGACCCACCTGTACAGAAGTAAAAAGAAACACGCTAGTCCTTTTCCGTGTCTTGAACTATGACAACATTCAAAGGCATAGAACGTGAAAGCATTTACAAAGAGAGCAGAATTCCCATCTCGGGTCAGCATGGAATAGCAGGAGGGAGAGACCAGCGCAAACGAGGCCCCATGCTCGGGGCTATTTGTGTGGGCAGAATGGGGACTGAAGAGCAGATTGGGGCTGGAGCACAGGGGCGGGTCTCATCTTGCTGCTCATCAGCTGGGTGACCCCCAGCACTTACTAACCCTCCCTGTGCCTCAGTTTCCTCATCCAAAAATGGTGGTTGGGTAGGATTGATTCATACATACAAAGTTCTTAGAACAGTTTCTGGCACATCATAAATACTAATAAGTATCAGCCATTATTATTCTATAAGGAAAACACAAGTCATCTGGCGTAACAATCACCTGGTCACCTACCATCCTCATCTTTAAGTCCCTCCCTTAATGTGAGAAAGAGGATCCAGGAGCTCAAAATTGTTCCAGAAACAGAATTTGCTCCATGAGTAGTCCATGCTCAGAAGAACCGGAGTGTGTCCCACAGTGTGCCTTGTGAACTGTGTGTCCCCTACCCTACACCCCCAGGCACCTCTACCTATGCAGTCTCAGCATAACACCCTCTTTAGATCTGATCTTTCATAAATAGCTATGGCCCAAGGTTTCCAATTATATTCAGGATAATAATCTGAGAAAATAGGAAGTGGGCCTAGGTAGATTTCTAAATGCTTCTAGTAAATTAATTTTTTAAAAGTTTTAGTCCCTTTATTAGCCTAAGTTCAGCAGATTCTAAGGGGTCATGTGTTCCCAAAAGAACCAGCTGTGGACCCTGCTTATCTTCAGGGCCAACTCTTATAATCATATAATTCTAACCCATGTCCAGGGACTCTTGGGGAGTTCCCTCCAGCCATTCAAAGAATACCAAGGGTCACCCCTGAATCTCTGCTGGACAGTCTCACTGCCTCTCCGAGACTGCGAGTTTCAGAAGCATAGGAACAATCACCCACTCCTGACCCCAACAATGCCTGGCCTGTGGCTACTGTTCAAAGACCATAAGGTGACCTCAGCATCCTCACACTCACAAGGACGAGGCAGGTCTACTGTGGTCTGTGGTCTGGATGCAGAAGCTCGCTGGCTTGTGAGCTGGGAGGCGGGTGACTTCTCAGCTTTCTAGGCAGGGCATGTCTTTTCCTGAGCTGCACATACCACAACCACCCACCCTGGAATGTCAGAGGCTGCCTCCTCTGTGAGGAGAAAGTAAAATATAAGCTTTAGAATGTGCTGAATTTGTATTTTAATTAAGAAAAGTGGAACTGGAACCAGCTTCCAGATGACCTAGAATGACATGTAACTCTAAACTTCACTTTGGCCTTGCAAAAGCATGGAGCTAAAGAGACCTGGGGTCTCCATTGAGTTAGAGATGGAAGTATGTTTTAATGGGATGCTTCTCTTCTCTTCTCTTGGAGCCTAGGTTGACAGACCATTGGCAGAAATGCCCACACGTGATTGTATACAAGTTACTGCTCACCACACACTACCCATACTGCTTTTTGTGTCTATCTGCTCTAGTCTAGTATTTTAGAACAAAATGAAGCCAACTCTACCATTTCTCAGTGCTGAACCAAACTCCTTCCTGTGGAGGTTTATATTCTGACCTACTCTGCAGTCTTTGGTGGCTGACGGCCACAGAATTCAAAACTAGTGTCTGTCAGCCTTCTGAACTCTTTGCTCACCATATTTCAGTTCCCTACATTTCTTCTTCCTGGGAATGTATGCATCTCTCCGTATATTTTTCCTCTCAAAACTAGAACATCAACACTGCTGTTTCTGACACTTAGACATCTCACGCAAAGCCTCATTGGATTTTTGCCAAATGAAAAATGCATCCAACAATCAAGTTTCTAAGAAGGTGTCAAGTATGGAATGATAATGTATAATAATCGAGAAATGAATTTATTCAAAGGAGGCAGAAGCATTGACCAATTTTTCCCCATGGAGTAGAAATCTGTACTGAGCATAAGGACAGACTGAAGTCTCCTTAAAAAGCAGTATTCTCATTAAGGAGAAGTAACACTTCAGTTTTTTTTTAAACCTAAGACTTTAGAGAAACTAAGATTTTATATGTTTTTTTTTTTTAATCTTTCTGATTTTTTAGGGGGTGGGTGATGAGAGAAAGGAAATTAATACCTATATAATACATAGAAACTTCCAAAATAAAATGCCATTGATGGTTGAAATAAAAAAAAAAAAGAAAAAAAAAAAAAGAAAAGCAGAACTGGTTTAGCAGAGAAAGACAGTCACCAAGTTCAAGAAGTTGTCGCTTACCTAGCTGATTCACTGGACGTAGGAAAGGTCTGCAAGAAAACCAATACTATTACCCAACATGAACACACAGGAAAGATATTAAACATCTGAATAACCAACTTCTAAATGTAACAGGACATAATTGTCTAATTGAAATTAAGCTCTCAGTTTATTTTCCAATGAACTAACTATTATGATGGGATACAGTCTGTCACCTGTTAATGATGAATGAAATCCCTGCTTTATTCTCCAAAATCCATTTCAGAGTTGCAAGATCATAGCTCTCAGGGTGTTGAAAGGCAACTCCTTCTGGAAGTCCCTGCACTGCCACAGCTGCCTGGTCTTGTAGCATCTCTTCATATGGAACAGGCACCATCACTGTTGATCCTAAGGCTTTGCCTATAATAAGAGCAAGATGTCTCTAAATGTTATGTGTGTAAAACCCTGCCACTCAACTTCATTTAGTGTAGTAAACACAGGTGGTAACATCTGGCTTTGAAGATACATTAAAAACATAAGGTACCCTATTGCTCTCTATCCTAAGTTAGTAAAATTTCCAAAGGGCCAAAGTAAAAAATTTACAATATTTATTTTAAACCTTCACACAGGAAACAGAAATTAACAGGTCTTTTTCTCCATTCTCTTGAAGGTTGTGCAATTTGAGGTGCTCGCCCTGCATACTCAGGGCTGTAGAGAGCACCTCGTGGTTACTCAGGCTGCTGCTGAAAGAAGATAGAGCCCCCAGTCAAAGCTTAACCGTCCCTATGTCACATCACAGAAATCAGGCCGACTTGCCTGTTGAAAAGTTATGAAGTCAACACGGCCTCACATCACCAGGGGGCCATGTCGCACTTTCTGCGCTGACCAGCCAGCCCCAAGGTGCTGGAGTACCACTTCTCATAGAGTAGTATAGCCTGAGATGTGAAGATCCCTCGTGCTGGGTTTTCCTGCTGCCATTGTGGTTGGAAATTGAGGGGGAACTCCTGGAAAGGAGTGAGTCGCAGAGCGGGGAGACCCAATGGCTTCATATAAATTTCCCTCAAATGCTCACAGGGACCTGTAGGTCACATAAATGTGTGCAGCTGTCTAGGAATGACAAACAAGGCCCTAAGAGGAAAAGGTGCTTATGCTGCAATTAAGTATAACAGTTGTATAGTTATTTGGTTATCTAGCTTTTTAAAACATTGTATAGGCCTTTTTTTAAAAACCCCTGTCTTAATGCCTGTGGAAAGACATGGGTAGTGGGGAGACCAATGAGGGTGAGGCTGGTGACAGAAGAGCAATGACCGTCTCTAATAATTGTGTTGGCTAAGGAATGGGGTTTCCCTAAAATGGGAGCAAAGATTGAAGTCTGATCAATCCAAAGCTGTCAACGAACCAGAAGACACCAAGTTGTCTTTGTAAGAAGACTTAATCTGATACTTAAGAACTGGCTCTTCCTTGATGAGACAGTGGATTTTCAAATGTTAGAAAGCTTCTAAATGGGTACACCAATAAGATTACCTAACACTGTCCGACTCTGTCGTGAACTATTCAGAACGCTTTACCATAACAGAAGCAGAAATAGTCCTCAACTGCTTTTCTGAGAATTTCCCTTTCTCCTGAGTCGATCTCCATCCTGTTCATAGAACATGGGGGTTTCGTCTCAGGCGGGCCTTCCGCAACACCTGTAAATGAGTCATTGCCACAAAGTCAGCATCCAAGCATTTGTGCTGCACATATCCTTAATCTCTAAGCTTCTGGTATGGAAAGGAAGAGGGAAAAAAATAAACATCGAACAAGACCTTTGTCTATGTAAATAAAAATAAAGAATAGGCAATTTATGATAAATAGGACAATATAAAATGATCATCTCTGAAATGAATCTATTGATAAAAAATTGTAATTCAACACATAAGGAAATATGAGTGTTTCAAAGAAAATTATTTTAAACAGACATGTTATTTGCGAAACAGCCTAAAAGTAACAGTTGCTGTGTAGGAAGACCCTCACCACTGAACACGTTCAGGACCAACCCCCTTCTCCCACTGGCCCCCCATCAGGTGCTACTCCAAAAATTTTGAAACTGATGATTTTAATCAGGGCCAGTTGGGAGACAGAAACCACATGTTAATTTGCACAGGGATTAATAAAAGAATCCTTAACTAGTAACAAAGGACTGACTATTGAGGAGTAACGAGAACTCTAAAGAACACACAGCATGTAGTGGGAGCAGCTCCCACTTCTGGGGCTGAGGCAGAGCACCAGGAAGGAACTGATCTGGAAGAGGGTCCCCCAGGGCTGAGATCCAGAGCTCTCTGGGGAGGATGCAGCCATGGCCTGATGGATAGTGGAAAGTTGGCTGGGGTGAAGCAAGCTGGGGCTGGCAAGCAGGGACCTACCCTCTGGGGGTGCCGGTGGAAACCACTGGAAAGTTGCGCCCCGCCCCGGTGCTTGCAAGGCTTGATGGGTGTTGCAGGGAAGCTGTTCTTTGGGGTGCTGGTGGAACTGTATAAGCCACCTGTGGGTGATGCCAACAGAACTTGCTGAAAAGCCACTCTGGGGGTTCCGGGGGACTTTTCTGGGAAACTGCCTGTGGGCATGGTGCTGCTGAGATTCACTGGAAAGCCTTCTTCTGGAACTTTCTGAGATTTCTTTGAGACTCGCTGGGAAGCCAGCTGGGGTGGGTGGAACTGACTAGATGTTATGTGAGGTAGGGGTGCCACTGGGAATCCCAACTGTTGCTGGTCACCAAGTGCCACAGGAACAAACAAGTGAGAACTCTGGAATTGGGAAGAGAAATTCTTCCTCTTCCAGGGACCTACTCAGCCCGCTTCTGACAAAGGTACACATTGTGCCAGTTGCCAAAGGAGAAATGTTTACAGGGCCCAGCTCTAATATCACAGAGAGGTAATAACTTGATGACTGTCACACTGAAAATTGTCACACAGTGATTTCTTGAGCTAGAGAGGCCAATACAGGAGTGATGTTCTAAGATCAAGTATAATTTAAGGCAAATACTGTGTACAGGCAAAATGTTACCTGGATACCCTCAGTCATCCATCAAGTACAGCATATACAGTTTTGTGTATACAGTTTGCAAAGCAATTCTTATGTACATTTACATTGTAGAACCAGTCACTTAGGCTAAAAGAAGGAAGCAGAAGAAAACCTATGAATGTTTTGTCATATGAACAATTTTGGCTTATGGATAAAGAGGTGAATAGAGAGGTAGAGAACTGACAATATATCTGCAGAGAATAGTCCAAGGATCAGGAAAGGACTGCCTGCAGGCCAGTAGAGAAATAAAAATGCTAACAAAAAGAGGGAGGGAGGGAGGGAGAGGGAGAAAGAGAGAGAGAGAGAGAGAGAGAGAGAGAGAGAGAGAGAGAGAGAAAGAGACAATAGAATAGAGTTCTAGAAGTGAAAAATAATCAGAAATGATAATTTCACAGGATGGACTTAACAACCGCACACTGTTGAAGAAAGAATCAGTGTCCCAAATAAAAGTCATAGAAACTATCCAACTGAAGTTTGAGTAGAAAAAATGGGGGGAAAAAAAAGGAACAGAACCTAATGAAATGTGCGACAATATGAAATTTTCTTCTATATGTGTAAGTGAGGAAAAGAATGGATCAGAAAAAATATTTGAGATAATGGGCAAAATGTCCAAAATTAATGAATACAACTAATAAACATATGGCTAAACTGTTGAAACCTAAAAATTAAACAGAGCTAAGGAAAATGATATATTACCTTCAGAAAAACAAAAATAAGAATTTTAACTTGACTTTGTATCGAAAACAATGGAGGCCAGAAGGCAATGAAATGAAACTTTTAAAGGGCTGAAAGAAAAAAACTGTCAAGTAAGAATTCCATATCTAGTAAAAATATTCTTCAAAAACAAAAGCTAGAGGGTGTCTTGGGCAATATGGCTAAGAAGCATAAGCCTTCCCTTGCCCACAGATACAGCAAATTATAATACATAGACCAGAATACCCTTGTGAGACCTCCACCCATCAGTTGAGAAGCTACAGCACCCAAGTCATTGTTAAACTAAGAAGGGATTCCAGCACTAGGGGTAGGTAAATTCCTGCATGTGGTGCACCTGTCTGTGCCTCTCACTCTCCGTGGCACAGTGCAGAGCACCCGCGAGGAAATCCACCCATGCTGGGGCTCCCCCTTGGGATGGAAGCAAGAGTGGCCTGTGCGTTCAACATTCTGGCTTGTCTGGGGGCTGGCTGCCAGAGGAACTGGATTCTGTTTTGCTTCATAGCACCGATGGAATTATCATTCAGTTTGGAAGCCGACAGGTGATTAGAGACCCAGGGGGAGAGAGAGATCCAAGAAGGTATGAGAAGTCCTAGAACAGCCAGCCAAGGCTGATGGGTGAAAGTTTTCTGCAGGCACCAGTATGCAAAGACTGGGAGGGGTAGTTGTTCCTTCAAATGCCCAAATTCCAGGAAAAAAAAAAATACAAGGTATACAGAAAAACAGGGAAACGAGGCTCACTAAAGGAACAAAATAAAAAAATAAAAATTCAGAAACCAATTCCAAAGAAATGCAGATCTATGAACCACCTGACAAAGAATTTAAAATAACTGTCATGATATCACAGTGCAAAGATGCTCAATGAGCTGAAAGAGAATACAAGTAGACAACTAAATGATTTATGAACAAAATGAGAATACTGACAAGGATAAAAAATAACCAACAAATTCTAGAGCTGAAAAATACAATTGAAGATCATTAGAGGTGTTCAATAGCCTACTTGATCAGGCAGAAGCATGAGCAACCACTAAAGCAAGTGTTTTAAATCATAGAGTCAGAGGAGCCGAAAGAAAAAAGAATGAAAAAAAAAAATAGTGAAGAGAGCCTGAAGGACTTATGGGACACTGTGCTATCTATAAGACTCACTTTATCTACTTTTTATATAGAATTTCATTTCAGTACAGAATAAAAAATCTGTTTTCATCAAACCATATATAGAGTAATAACCACTTTGTTCTGTATGTATATTTTGATTCTTCTCTCAACATCAGTAATATTTTTAAATACATTATAAAAGCAATAAAGTAATTACCTTAAATTAAAAAATATCTGCATTAAGAATGTAAATAGTTTACAATAGTGAGAGATAATTTTGAAGCGAGTGTGTTTGCCATTTTAATTACATGTTCCCAGTTCTGTATAAAATGACTGCTATGGTCAAATGAAATTATAAATTTCTTTCAAATAAAATCCATGGACAGTACATTTATTTTCTAAGTAATTAAGTATGTTTCTCTTGTTCACCCCTTTAAAAATTTTTTCAATTAGTTGACATTCAATATTTTATATTAGTTTTAGGTGTACAGCAGAGTGGTTACACATTTATATAATTTATGACATGATCTCTCTGATTAGTCTAGTACCTACCTGGTACATACATAGTTATAAGCTTATTGACTATGTTCCTTATGCTGAACTTTATATCCCCGTGATTATTTTGTGACTACCGATTTGTACTTAATCTCTTTACCTTTATTACTCAGGCCCCTCCCACCCAGTCATCAGTTTGTTCCCTGTATCATAAGTCTGTGTCTGTTTTTGTTCATTTATTTTGTTCTTTAGGTTCTACATATAAATGAGATCATATTGTATTTGTTTTTCTCTGTCTAACTTATTCCACTTAGCCCAATACCCTCTAGATCCATCCATGTTGTTGCGAATGGTAAGATTTCATTCTTTTTTGTGTCTGAGTAATATTCTATTGTATATACGTACCACCTCTTCTTTATTCAACTATCTGTTGATGGGCACTTAGGCTGCTTCCACATCTCGGCTATTGTAAATAAGTCTTTACTCCATTTTGATTTGATTTTTAACTAAGGTGTAAGAAGGTGTCTAGTTTTATTTTTTTGCATGTATCTGTCCAGTTTTCCCAATACCATTTATTGAAGACTGTCTCTCCATTTTATATCCTTGCCTCCTTTGTTGTTAATTAATTGAGCATACAGGCATGGGTTTATTTCTGGACTCTCTATTCTGTTCCATTGATCTATGTGTCTGTTTTTATGCCAGTATCATGCTATTTTGATTACCATAGCCTTGTAGTATAGTTTGATATAAGTAGCATGATACCTACGATTTTGTTCTTTCCAAGGTTGATATGGCTGTTCGAGGTCTTTTGTGTTTCTATATAAGCTTTAGGATTATTTGTTTTAGTTCTGTGAAAAATGACACTGGTATTTTGATAAGGATTGAACTGAATCTACAGATCACTTTGTGTAGTACAGCCATTTAATGATGGTGATTCTTCCTGTCCAGAGCATGGTATATGCTTCCATTTATTTGTATCTTCTTCAGTTTTTTTCTTCAATGTCTTATAATTTCTAAGTATAGGTCTTTCACCTCCTTGGCTAAATTTATTCCTAGGTATTTCATTTTTTTGATGCAATTGTTAATGGGATTCTTTTCTTAATTTCTCTTCATTATTGGTGTATAAAAAGAGTTCATTATTGGTGTATAAAAATTCAACTAATTTATGAATATTAATTTTGTATCCTGCTACTTTTCTGAATTCATTTATCGTTCTAATAGTTTTTAGTGGAATCTTTAGGGTTCCTTCTATATAGTATCATGTATAAGACTCATTTTAGATTTAAAGACACACATAGGCTGAAAGTGAAAAGATAGAAAAAGGTATTCTATGCAAATGACAACCAAAAGAGATGCAAAAGGTAACGGTAATGTGAAAGGTAGCCAGGAATGGCTATACTATATCAGTCAATATAGACTTAAATCAAAAACTATTATAAGGGATAAAGAAGGGCATTATATAATAATAAAAGGTTGATTCATCAGGAAGATATACTAATTGTTAATATTTATGTACCAAATCTCAGAGCTCTAAATATATGAAGCAAACTTTGACAGAAATGAAGGGATAAACAGAAAGCAATACAATAATGTAAGAGATTTCATTACTTCTGCTTTCAATAATGGAGAGGACAATCAGACTGAGGGTCAAAAAGGAAACAGATGAAATGCACCACCTGTAAACCAATTGGACATAACAAATATTATGAACATTCTACTCAGTAATAGTAGAATGTGTGTTCTACTCAAGTGCCTAAGACTCCAGGATAGACTACATGGTAGGCTACAAAACAAGACTTAACAAATTCAAGTAGATCAAAGTCATATGCAGTATTTTTTTTTTTATCACAATGGAATGAAACTAGAAATCAACTGCATAAGGAAAACTGGAGAACTCACGAATATGTGCAAGTTAAACAATAGATCAAAACAGTCACAAGGGAAATAAGAAAATACCTTGAGACAATGAAAATGAAAATACAACATATTGAAACTTACGGGATATAGCAAAAGCAGTTCTAAGAGGGAAGTTTATAGATATAAATGAGTATATTAAAAAAGAAGAAAGATTCAAATCAACAAACTTTTACACCTCAAGAAACTAGAAAACTAAACCCAAAGCTAGCAGAATGAAGGAAATAATAAAGATTAAAACACAAGATAGAGAATTAAAAAAATAGGAAAAAAATCAGTAAAACTGAAAGTTACGTTTTTGAAACGGTCCACAAAATTGACAGCCCCTTAACTAGATTTAAAAAAAAAGATTCAAATAACTAAAATCAAAAATTAAAAAAGGACATTATAACCAGTACCTCGGATATAAAAAGAATTACAAGAGAATATTATGAACATTTGTATACCAACAAATTGAAGAATCTAGAAAAAAATTGATAAATTACTAGAAACAATCTACCAAGACTGAATTAGGAAGAAATACAAAATCTGAACAAACCAATAATGAGTGAGATTGAATAGTAATCAGAAACCTCTCAACAAGGAAAAGCTCAAGACCACATGGATTCACTGGAGAATTCTAACAAATATTGAAAGAATTAACACCAATTTCCTGAAATTCTTCCAAAAAATTGAAGACAAGGGCACACTTTCTAACTCCCTCTATGAGACAGCATTACCCTAATACTAAAGCCAGACAAAGATACTATAAGAAAACTAACAACTAATATCTCTGACAAATATTGATGCAAAAATCCTCAAAAATACTAATACAGCAAACAGAATTCGCCAGTATATTAAAAAGATTATATACCATAACCGAGTGAGATTTATGCCTCAAATGCAAGATGGTTCAACATATGAAAATCAATCACTATAATACACCACATTAACAGAATGTAGACAAAAGCACATAAGCATTTCAGTTGACACAGAAAAAGCATGCAACAAGATTCAATCCTCTTTCATGATAAAAACACTCAACAAGCTAAAAAAGGAAACTACCTCAACATAAAAGGCGCAAAAGGAAAGACATCAATACGGAGATTAAAATTAGAAAGCAAATATTACAAAGCCATTCTGTGCTAACAAATTTGACAACTTAGATAAAATGAACAAATTAAAAATAAAGTTGAAAAATAAGGTTTACTAAAATGTATATATGAAGAAATAGAAAATATGAATAGCTCTATAACTGAAAACTTAGAATGCAACTCTGAAACTTGTAAAAAACCTGTAATTAAATTTTAACAATTAGAAATACAATTAGCATGGCAGCTGATGCTAAAGAACTGAAAAAACTTTTCTTGTTCATCAATTACGTACTAACCGTATTTTAAAGATTGCTTAAATCAAGTCTATAGTAGAGGCCCTAAATTTTGGTTTTAGAAGTCAATCTCAATCAATCAATCAATCTCTCTCTCTCTCTCTGTCTCTCTGTCTCTAGTGTGTGTGTGTGTGTGTGTGTGTGTGTGTGTGTGTGTGTGTGTGTGTATAAAATCTTAGATAGATATATATTTGTTTAGTAGTAAAATTATATACACACACATCTTTTGCCAATCCTCGGAGACATCTATGTATCTACATAGCTGTATCTATATCTATGTTTACCCTCTGATTAAACTTCCCTGTTTGTTTTCCTTTTTTGATTCCAGGAAATACAAAATTGTTAACTCAATACTTGGTAGATGACCTACAGTGATAGAGATAGACGTTATAAAAGGTGTAGATTTTAACACCTTAGAGCAGGGGTCCCCAAACCTTGGGCCATGGACTGGTATTGGTCTGTGGCCTGTTAAGAATCAGGCTGCACAGAAGGAGGTGAGCGACGGGTGAAAGAGCGAAGCTTTTTCTGTATTTGCAGCCACTCCCCAGCACTAGCATCACCGCCTCAGCTCCACCTCAGATCATCAGGTGTTAGATTCTCACAGGAGCACTAGTCCCTGGTGCCAAAAAGGTTGGGGACTGCTGCCTTACACTACAGCTTCCTTCACATACAGCCAGGTATACTCACTAATACTCCCTGGCACTCACAACACAGACTGGCATACTGAAGGCTCTGGAAGGCCCACAGTAAAAGAAGGGAAAAGGATTATAATTTTCAGTTGTTTACTGAAAATAATACCCAACAAACCTGTAAGTAGTTTTTTTCCTTTTTCTTTGGGAAGGAGTAAAATAAGAGTGATTTTTTAAACATGGCTTTATTTTAGGATTCAAAAACAATTTATTCTATGTGCTTCAAATTTAGTCTACAAAATCAGAAGCCTGCTGAGGATACAATACAAAATACATTGACCATGTTTCTTGGGCTGGCCAGTGTTAAGTATTCAGTGGTATGTCAAGGTCAAAGGAGATATGTCAGAACCATTTGTATGATGTTTATGATATTTTAGAAGAAAACATTACATAAGACTTGCCTACAAATATTTTAGGATGTATTAATACAAAGAATAAAATCTTGAACACCTACAGTATTCTGCAAAATCCTTCTGCAAGTCTGTCCTGGCACTGACAAATGCACGTCCTTTCTCAGTTCCCACGACAAACACGTCTGTTTCATACACTGCAATGCAGGCCACTTCTGCCTTGGACTTGGCCAGTTCTTTACACTGAAATAGAAACAAAGAATGAAGTGTTTTATACAAAGGCAGATCCAGATTTTGTGGGGCCTGAGAGGTCTGCTTTAAGAAAAAAATATAAAATTAGGTACACACTAAATATTTATTTAAAATGAGAAAAGTAACCAAGAAAAAAACCAAAACGAATTTATCATGCAAATACCACAAACATCATAAAACCCAGAGAAGAATTTTTTTTTATTAACCATCTGTGATATTGTGATTTATAGCAAGGAATATATATTTGGTCTTTGTCTACTGTCCCTGGCACAGAACTCCTAAAATCCTTGGCATTTTCTAAGTGAAGAGAGTGATAAAAAGTGTCTTTTGTTATGTTCACGAAGTTGATTTTTGGACTGCACCTAAGGATGGGGACTGAGTGCCAGGAGAACCAACTAGGTGATTAGAGGGTTAGAACTTTCAGTGCCACCTCCTGAACTCTGGGGAGGAGAGAGGGACAGGAGGTCGAGTTCAATCACCAATGGCTAGTGATTTAATCAATCATGTCTCCGTAATGAAGCCTTTGTAGGAACCCAAAAGGACAAGATAGGGGAGCTTCTAGGTTTGTGAACACGTGATTTGGGGAGAGTGGTGTGCCCAGAGAGAGCATGGAAACTACGTGCCTTTTCCCCATTTCCTGCCTTATGCATCTCTTCCATCGGGCTGTTCTGAATTGTATCCTTTTATAATAAACCAGTAATCTAATATGTAAAAAGTTCCTCTGAATTCTGTGAGCCACTCTAGCAAATTAATCGAACCCAAGGAGGGAGTCATGGGAACCCCCATTTATAGCTAAGAGGTCAGAAACACAAGTGACGACCTTGATTTGCAGCTGGCAACTGAAGAAGGGGCAATCTTGTGGGGCAATCCTGTGGGACTGAGCCTGTGAACTATGGGATCAGATGCTCTCTGGGAAGACAGTGTCAGAACTGAGTTGAACTGTAGGACACCCAACTAGTGTTGGAGAAGAATTGCTTGTTGTTGTGGGAAACCTCCTCACCTCCTCACTACATTGGAATTGGGTGCAGAATCTTTTTCTTCTGCTCTTTTCTGGGTTTTATGATGTTTATGGTATTTTGGCTGCAGACTCTTTGGTTGCCTCTTCCTGTGACAATAATGTTTAATATTATTTTAATAATTTAATATTTCTTCCAACATTGTTGATTACATTTTTATTACTGATGGTAGAGATGCATAAAACATAAGAAGTCATACAAAGACACACTTGCTGCTCCTCATAGTGCTACAGGTTTATGACCTACAGATAAGCATTCTGATACATTCTACTTTGTATAATTCCTTTCAAAAGTTTTAAAAAATGTATGGAGTATTTATAACTGCATATGCTACATTATAGGGTATATTCCTGACCAGAAAAAAACTTCTGTTTTGACAAGATATCAGTGAAAAACAAATCCTGTTTACAGTTTTACCTATTTAATGTACAGATTAGCTTCTAGCTCTGTACATTTAAAACTTTGTTTTGCCCCAACTACTTCTGGATACAACTTCAAGCTTTGTCCCTTGATGTCATGTTACCAGATGAGCGGACATAGTGGACTGTAAGAATATTCCTGGAAATCATTCCTACACTGGGATGTCTAGCAATAACTTACCCAGACACAAAAATAACAGTAAGTCACATAATACTTACTACTAAACTAAAACTAAATGCATCCTCAGTCCATCTTCTCCTTCTCAAGACCCCCAAAGATGCCATGTCCACTCCAACATCATCCGACACAGTGGGTTATGGTCAGCAGAATGATGACCCCGCCAAGATGTCCATGTCCTAACCCCAGAGCCTATGAATACATTACCTTACATGGCAAAAGGTATGATTGCATTTGGGATCTTGAGATGGGGAGATTATCTTGGAATAATGGGGGCCAAATGTAATCACAAGGATCTTATCAGGAGGGAGGCAGAAGGAGATGGACAATGGAATCAAAGGGTAAAGTGGTACCCATGCTGGAAGGAGCCACAAGCCAAGGAATGTAAGCAGCTTCTAGAAGCTGAAAAAAGCCAGACCCAGGTTCTTCTCAGGAGCCTCCAGAGAAGCAATACAGCCCTGCTGCACCTTGATTTTAGCCTTGTAAACCCATTTTTCTGCCTTCAGGACAGTCAGATAATAAATGTGTATTACTTAAAGCCACTAAGTTTGTGTAATGGGGTATAGCAGTCGCAGGAAACTAGTACAGGGGCTGTGGCAGAGAGAGTGGAAGGTGACAGTAACTTTAACTGATGTGGTTAAAATACCTTGTTTTAGCAAACTATACAAAAACATATGTGCACATATTGCTAGGATCTTCCAAGGAAGGGGCCAGTGCAAGAGGGGAGCCCGGAAGCTCTGGCTCCATTAGCTTCGGAGCAAATCTCTGTTTCTATCAAATGAGCCAAAAATTCAGCAGTTACTCTAACATATAGACTCTGATATCAGGTGATGTTATCAATTTTAGCCTCACTTTGGTCACCTTCAAGAGAAAAGATCTTCTTAAAAGAATTTTTTCTCATGAAATATGTATATTTAAAAAATTTTAGTAGATATGGAGACAATTCTGTTTCTCTGTTAACTGTCCAGACGTGGGGTTCCTTAGAACTGACTTCCACTACTGGGGTCGAACTGTAACAACCGGACGATGGAGGGGTCACTTCTGGCATCTTTAATAAATTCTTCCGGGGACAGTTTGTCCTCATTGTTGGTGTCCATCTGCCTGAAGACCTTGTCTGTCCATTTCTCCGGGGTGGACTCGTCCTTGGCTTCTTTATCACCGAGAACACTATTTTGTAAACAGCCTGCACGATCTCCAGCCTCTCGCTGTGGCTGATGTAGCCGCTGCCATCCAGGTCGTACGAGCTGAAGGCTCGGTTGAGCTTCTGCTCCAGCCTGCCGCGGGAGGTGACGCCCAGCGCGATGACGATGAACTCCCGGAAGTCGATGGTGCCATCACCACTGGGGTCAAAGGTGCGGAAGACGCGCTCCGCGAACTGGAAGGTGTTGCCGTTGGGTAAGAAGTTGGTGTAGGTCTTGGACTCGTCCACGGTCAGGTGGCGGCTGGGTTAGTCCTTGAGGAAGCCGTTGTACGGCTCCTGCAGCTCGTGGGCAGTGAACTCCGTCTTCTCACGCAGGTCCTGCAGCACCTCGGGCCGCGGCTTGCTGTTCTGCTTGCCCGTGGCGGCAGGTGCCTATGCCCAAGACCGAGTGGAGACGGAGATGGAGCAGGGGTCGGAACCTCCGGGGCGGGTTCTGCGTCCTCGTCCGGGTCACTAGACCATGCCCTCCTCGCGTGCAGGATGCGGGCTGCTGTCCCGGAAGGGTGCTTAGGGGCTCGGGCCTCCTAGCGCCCGCAGCTGCCGCATGGGCCCTGCGCTCATCGCCGCCCAGAAAGACGAAAGGAAGCCGGCCATGCGGAGGGACCGAAGGAGGGAGCAAGGTGGGGGCCCGTGCGTCCGCTGATCCGCGGGTCTGCAGGTCCGTGGGTCCGCAGGCCCGATGCCTGCAGCCTCAGTTGCCCGTTTGCCACACAAGGTGCCTCTTGAACCTTACCTCTAACCACTTATCCTTTGCTCACTCTGCTCCAGTATTACTGGACTTCTTGAGAGTCCTTGAAAATAACAACCTTGTTCTCACCGCAGGGCCTTTGCACAAGCTGTTCTCACCACTTTGAACACTCTGCCCCTGGATACTGGTATGACTCACTTCATCCAGATCTTTGCATAATTTCTCCTTGACCATCTGTTCCTATCACCATCTATTCTCTTCCCTAAACCTGTTTCTTGACCTTTGTTTTCTTTATGTTACATTTATTATATCTACTAATCCAAACATGCACACACAGAACTTGCTTATTGTCTATCTCTCCAAGTAGGACAGATTTTTGTGAGGGGGACCTCATCTATCTTCTCAAGTCTTGTGGCACCAGTGCCTGGAAGAGGGCCTAGATGTAGGAGGCACTTCATGAATATTTGTGAAATAAAGCAATGTGATCAGTTCTAGGTTATTTCTAGTTCTCTTCAAACAGATCTTGATGTTTTCTTTTCTTTTAAAATGTATTCCAAGTTTTAAAAGAAAAAAAAACAGTTTTATTTATCCCCGAATAATCTAGGATAATCTCCCCATCTCAAGAGCCTTCACTTGATCATATCTGTAGAGTTCCTTTTGCCAGGTAATGCAACATTCACAGGCTTGGGGATGAGAATATGGATATCTTTGGGGATCATTATCTAGTTTATCATAGGTTGCCTTCAAAATATCTCTTTATATTTGGTTTTCTACAGTTGAAATATGTTGGGTCTAGGGTTGTGTGTGTGTGTGTGTGTGTGTGTGTGTGTGTGTGTGAATTCATGTGTGTATGACTTATGTTTGAGTTGGGTACTTTGCTAATCGACCCAATAATGTTCTTTATAGAAAAATAAAAATAAATATCTATGCTTATATTTTTTCCTGGTCAAGGAATCAATCTAGGGTCACTTTCTATTTGGTGTCCTGTCTCTTCAGTCTCCTTCCATCTAGAACAGCTCTCCCGCCCTTCTTTGTCTTTCATGACATTGGCATTTATATAAGTCTAGTCCAGTTATTTTGTAGAATGTCCCATAATTTGGGTTTGTTTGATGTTTCTCATGAGATTCAGGATATGCATTTTTGATAGGAATGCCACAGAAGTGGTACTGCTGCTTCTCAGTGCAGCGTATCAGGAGGCACGTGACATCAGTCTGTCGCATTACTGCTGATGTTCTCTTTGATCACTTCCTTAAGGGGATATCTGTCAGATTTCCTCACTTTTATAAAGTTACCGATTTTCCCTTTTTAATCAAGAAGTATCTTGTAATGAGATATTTTGAGGTTATGTAATTTACCATTTACATTTGTATGTAAACAGATACATAAAAGTGGGTTATTATTGAATTTAGACCAAAAAAAATATTCTCAAACAAGGTAACACAAGTGCCTTCTCCTCAAGTAAATTTTCAGATCTGGAAAGCTTAAATTAATATCATATCAATAATGTACAAAAAACAAAAACAGATAATTTTTAAAAGTTATCTGATAAGCCCATTACCCTCTGTGAAGAAGGGTGGGCACATACAGATAGGATGCAAAACTGAAGCTGAACATTAAAAATGACAGCGAAGTGTTTCCTAGTTCTGTTATTTCGCCAGTGATCCAACCATGGAACGTTTTATAGGACTGTGAAGCTGTCTCACCATGGACTCAAGAGCAGACACAAGGAATGTCACCACCATCCTGCTCTCCGAAGACTCCTCATCTTCGACTGGCAAGGCAGACATTGCTACTTGGGCCATGATCCCTGTACAAGAGAAGAAGAAAGTAAATGGCAGAAATGCACAGTGTCCTGCTAAACATAAGGTTATAGCTGTGAGGGTCCTCACAGATGACCTACTCCAAACCTTCCTTTAGAGGTGAAAAAACTGACATGTAAAGATATTAAATAGTTTTCCCAAGTCCTCTGTATAGTAATGCTAACTTTCACATAATGTCTCTTCCAAGAAACCTAGACATCAACTCCTCATAAAATAAATTCAAATTAACTACTTCCAGATGAGAAGGGTAAGAAAATGATCCTTGCTGATGCGATGATGTTTCGTCAGATTTCAGTATGGCAGTGCCAGACACCACATTTCATTTCACATACACAAAAAAGGGATAAGTGGGTTTGAATGGAAGAGAAAACCCCTTCTTTCCTTTTTGCTAGGACTTCTGCTGCATAAAAGCTTACTCTAAATTTTGCTAAACTCTAAATCAAGTTTGCATTCAGAAATTTCGTTGAAAAAGTTTCTCCAACACCATAGAGTTTTTCGAAATAAAGCATGCAAAATAAATACTTGTCAGTTGTGTCATGCCCCATCCATAGCTGGCTTAATGATATTTGCAAGCAAAAGAGAAATAAAGCAGGCCAGGCTGGTCATATGTTTATATGGCATAATGTGCTGGTCCCCACAGAACCAGCAGCCATGAGAGCCAGGCTGTGGGTTTCAAAGACCATTAACCAGCTCTATGACACCAGTGAGTTGCATCCAGGCTCTGCTATGAAGGAAACACTAAATCAACCACCTTCACCTCTTTGTCTGAGCCCCCTCAATTTAAAATCAAGGGGACCACATATTATATAAGTCCATCCACACAAAATGTCCAGAATAGAGAAATCTCTAGAGACAGATCAATGGTAGCTTAGGGCTGAGGGGTGGGGTAGCTAAAGGGTATCTTTTTGGCATGATGAAAATGTTCCAGGATTGACTATGATGATGACTACACAACTCTATGAATACACTAAAAACCACTGCACTATACACTTTTAAATGGGGACTGTAACTGGTTTTGTGAATTTTATTTCAGTAAGGCTGTTTCAAAAAATCAAATGAAATCAGAGAGGCTGGATGGAGAAAAAGGAAATTAACACTCAGCGAACACATACCAGGTGCCACTGCTTTTCTGATCATCCAATTTAATACTCACACACCTTCTAAGTGAAAAATTATTCCCATGCAAGCACCCAGAATGGGGAGGAAGCTTGCTCAGGGTTATGCCGATGATTCAAGGTAGAGCAGGGGCTGGGGCCGCAGTGGAGGGGCAGACAAGCAGATGGAAGACCGCTTGGAGCCTAGATAAAGGACTTCGCAGGGGCAGGTGCCCATGATGAGGGTTGACTGCAAGTCCCAGGCAGGACAGTTTAGTTCACTATGCATTGCAGGTGAAATTAGTAATAGTGCTCCCTTCACTCCCAAGTGTCTGGAGGATGCATTATAAAATGTTTCCATGTGGGCAGTTTGTGAAATGAGAAATACCACTGGAACATTACACTGTGTGTCCTTAAAATGCCCTTCAAGCTCAGAGGTCTCTCGATGAAGCAAACCAAAAAGCAGTCAAACTGGGACACTCATATCCAAGCTCAAATGTTATTTATGTCTGCATAGTTTATTCAGCAAGAAGAAAAATGGTCAAAATGATCATTCGATCTTTTTGAGTTCCACCTAGTTTTGTTCAGCCTATTATTTTATTTTCTGTTGAAAACCAGAGTTTTGATATCACAGTCTTCTTAGGGATTACAGTGGTGTAATTGACAGAAACAGTACCTTTACCGCCGGCACTAATAGATATTGATCAAGCAATTTATTTTTGTGTTTTAGAGGAAATCTATTATTTCTCAATTCTCTAAGGAAAGAATGGAGAAATAATAGATACAATGGAGTCATGTCATACATACACTCAGCTTATGAGAGTTTAACCATGGTTGAGCTGAAAAAATGAAATGAGAAAAACAGCTATTTAAATATCACAGGCACTTTCTGCAATTCCGATATAGGAACACCTGACTTAGGAGCGAGCATGAGACGAGAGCCTGGAATATGCTGGCCCCTCAAATGGTCTCAGTTCTCTGGGGCCTCTCAGCATGAGCGTCTCACAACACTACATGTGAATCTAGCATTTAAACATGAATGTTTTTATACACCTAAACTACTTCATTTGATGATGCATTTTAGAAACTATGATCTATGTCAATACTGCAGGAAAAGCTGGCTTGTAAGGACTTAGTGAGGGGTCACAATTATAGGTGTGGCCACAATGCATATTTTGAATGAAATGGGTCGGACAGAGAAAGACAAATATCGCATGATTTCACACACATGTGGAGTCTAAAGAACAAAATAAACAACAACAACAAAAATGGAAATAAACTCATAGGACTAGAGAATATTTTGAGGGCTACTAGATGGGAAGGGGGTTGGGGGGACAGTGAAAGAGGGCAAAGGGATTAAGAAGTACAAATGGATAGTTACGAATTAGACATAGAGATATAAAGTGTTAGTTAAGGAAAATAGTTGATGATGTTATAATAAATTGTAAGGGGGAAGAGGTACCAGATTTAGTGGGGTGATCACTTTGTGAGTTATATAGATCTCTAATCACTATGTTGTACAACTGAAACTATTATTGTACACCAACTATAATTGAAAAAAACTTACTGAATTGTACAATATAAATACAAGCAACTAATTGTTTGTTATATTGCAATAAAGCTGGGGGAAAAAGTAATGCAAAAAAAAAGAAAGAAAGAAAGAAACATGGTTATAAGTCAACGTGGTGTTTCCCATCCTGAAGAAAAAAAAATCACTGCATTCTAATAAAGCTAAAAATCCTTGACAATGAGGGCTTATACCACAAGAGTAAAATCTCGCAGTCTATAAGGTAATTAACTACTTTTCTATTCAAATCTAAAGCACCAGCAATGTTCATTTAGATCATAGATTTTATATAATACTTAATTTTTTGCTTTTAAAACTGATATGTAAACTAAAAAGACCCTAAAGTCTCATAGTTTTCCCAGCAACCCTGGAGGACTTCTCGCTTTTTCAACATATTTGAAAAAGCAAACAGGGGTCAACAATCTGTGGTCTGTGGTCAAATCCAGACTGCCACCTATTTTTGTAAGTAAAGTTTTATTGGCACACAGACACACTCATTTGTTTACATCTCGCCTACGGCTGCTTTCCATCAAAGGCAAGGCTGCATGCATGTGACAGACCATGTGTCTCCAAAGCTGAAATATTAATTATTTGGGCCTTGACAGAAAAAGTTTGCCCATTCTTGATCTACAATTCATTTCCATCACTTACAATCTTCATCATTTGAAATGTCATCTATTTCATTTATCAAACCTCAGAAATCTTGAAATATAGGCTTGGTTTATTTTTTAAAGTGTTTCTAGGTTTTCCTTTCTAAAGGTTAATTTTTCAGGTATCTGAGGCCTTGATTTTAATTAACAAGTTCCTGGGGTACCACACTCTCCACAGCTCAGCTCAGGCCTACAGTAAATGGAAACTACAAACTCAAGTGTAACCTTTTCAGCATTCAAGAAAAATGTATTGAGGAGGTCAAAAGGAACGAACTTACAGTTTAAAATAAATAAGTCCTGGGGATGTAATGTACAGCATGGTGACTGTGGTTAACAATACTGTATGGTATATTTGAAAACTGCTAAGAGAGTAGATCTTAAAAGTTCTCATCGCAAGAAATAAAACTATGCGAGGTGATGGATGTTGACTAAACTTATTGTGGTGATCGTTTTACAATGCATACATCTATCAAATCACTATGGTGCATACCAAAAATGAATACAATATTGTATGTCAATTATACCACAATAAAACTGAAATTTTTTTTTAAAAGAATAACAACAAAGTATTCAAGACAACAAAGTATTCTATTCTGGAATAACCAAGGATAATGGAAGAGAACTAGAAATAGCATATCTTTTTGAACAAATTTAAATGATTAATACAGTCAAGAAGTTTAGCTTAGCCAAATAAATTAATAAAAATTAAAATAACAACAATAACCAAAAACGTACTGAGCACCTGCTATGTGAAAAATACACTGCTGGCAGGGAGGAAACAAAGGTGAATAAAATCCACCACCTGCACTCTCAAGTGAGACAGACCTGCACAGGTAATAAAGGCAAAGCAAAAGCCAGACACCCTTGAAATGGTCCAGGGCATGTGGATACAGAGTCAACAACTGGGGAGATAAGAGAGTGAAGGCACATACGGTCTGCAGCCTGAGAACAAGGAAAGAGCTTGTCCAGGATGAGGGACTGGGCAAAAACCCAGAGTTCTGGCTAGCAGACATCAGAAGCTAAACAACATACAGAAGGGTGACTCACTTCAAATTGCCACTGAAGATTAACATTTGCTGCAGCTGGGGCCAAGTCCTGTGTCCACTAAAGACATATAAGATCAAGCCTTCCTCCCCAAGTGGAAAAATGGAGAAAGGATGCTCAGTTCAGCTGCAGCTCTGAGAAGTATCGGATTTGCCAACGTCCAATCTTGTATCTAGACATCTGTTTACTTCAAATTACCACCATGAAACTAAACTATGAAAATTTCCTCCCTTAAAACACAAATCTTGGCCCAGCAATTCCACTCTTTGGTATACACCCAAGAGTTGAAAACATGCACACAAAAATGTGTACACGAAATGTTCATGGCAGCATTATTCTAAACAGCCCAAAATAGTGTAAACAACCCAAATTGCCATAAACTGATGGAAAATGAAAATGTGGTATGCCCATATAATGATTATTTAGCCTTAAAAAAGAATGAAAGAAGCCATAAGACTCCTTATTCCATCTGCAGGAAAAAGTGTCCAGAACCAGTACAGCCATAGAGACAGAGAGTATATTAGCGGCTGCCAAGGGCTGGGGTGGGGAATGGAGAATGGTTCCCTAATTAGGATATGGGGTTTCTTTTCGCGTGATAAAAATGTTCTGGAATTAGATGATTGCAAAACTCTATGAATAAACTAAAAACTACTGAATTATGCACTTTGAAATAGTGAAATTATATGGAGTATCTCAATAATGTTATTAAACAGCAAAGCTTGGGTTTGAAGGGCAGAAAATAGCCCCCTGCGAGCCTTTTTTCCCCTTTATCTCTAAGCCATAATGGACTGCAAACCTGGGCCAGAGGCTAATCTTACTGTCTCTGCATAGGTTTTCTGTCAACTAAGCCGCCGGCTGCCCGACTGACAACAAGACAAAACTAAGGCTGCTGGCTACTCAGTAACGCGCATGTGAGGGGTGGCGCCCGGCAGTTACCAAGCAACTGCGGCGACCCCGCCCCCTCACCCAACCAATCAGACACGTCCGCACACAGAACGAGAGACCCGCGCACGTCAGGCGAGCGTGACCTCATCGGCACCCGGCCCCAAAGGGTCCACAGCTTGCAGCTAGCTTCGGGCCCTGAGCTTGCAGCATCCGCCCCGTTGCCCCACACAGCCAATCAGAAGGGAGAAGGATGCGCGTTCCGTGCGTGCGACCGTTGCCCCCACGGCAGGGCTTCCCTGCCCCACTCCTGGGGCCCTGTTCTCTGCAACAGGGTTCGGGGACCAGCTGGGCTGGCGGAGAAAGGGGCGCTTCCCTTCGTGCGCTTGGCCGTATGGCCTCCGTTTCGCCAGGCCCGCGGGAGAAGAAAGTTCCAAGAAAAGCACCCGCTCTTAATGGCGGCGGGGGCGGGGTACGCACCTGAGGTCCCCACCGGCGGGCAACGGCCGCCTGGCACTGGGGTCCGAGGGCTAGGCTACCAGCGAGCTGCCAAAAGCCGCGGGCAGCAGCCCGGACGACGAAGAGGCTGGGGTGCGGCGTGTGGGCGGCGGCCTAGGCCCTGCTCCCCACTATCCCTCCTTTTTCTGTTTTCCTTTTTTTTTTTTTTTTTTTTTGGGCTTCCTGGAAGGCAGCCTCAACTCGTGTGTCCGCAGCGCCCAAGGTGGGAGCTGCCGTTTCCGGTGCCGTCGAATTCAGTTTAGCTGCACACTGAGTTTGTTTGGAGGCTCCCAGTCCCGTTCAGCTGAAGGCTAGACATGCTCATCCATCTCCTGCCTTTGATGAGTGGCTGGCACGTGTCTGGCCTCTTTCCTAGACAGCGCCCCAAACGTGGACGTGCTTTCTTGCTGTTATTTAGAATACTGTAGCAGGAGCGTAATCTATAGCTTTAGAGCAGTGAGGTCACAACGCCAGTGACTGGTGAAGCTGCCTTAAAACCGTCGACTTATTTGTTATAACACCGTGTCCTGACTTTTCCATGGGTCAGTGACATAGCCAGCCAATTATGAGCTGACCATCGGATGATGGTTACCCTTTAGCAAGTAGTCAAATGCTAAAAGAGTTATTTAATTTACAGGTTCATATTTAAAAGTATGTGAAAAGGAGAATAGGCTACAGATTCCACTTACCCATTGCTCAGATTTAAGGTATGCCTTATTTCATATTTTAAAGAACTATTATACAATTGAAGGCACCATTTTCATTCCTCTGTCTTTCCTTGACTAAAGGTAAATATGTGTTATAATACACAATTTCCTTTGCAAAAAGAAATGTCTCATTTGCTGACATTTTTAAGTGGCTATCAAAAATATGCTTCCTAACAGATGCTGTTTTAAAAACTTTTGTCAAAGGTAATTCAACAATTATCTGCCTTTCTGACATCGTTTTCAAAAGATATTTGAAAATACTTTTATTATGTTAAAATTAATTCTTTTTATTCAGAGGAGTTATGTTCTATAAAGTTGCAGCAAACACTTAGCAAGACTGAACCACTGCTTCCAGGGGGAAAACCAAGATTTCTGCCAGGCTCTGATCAATACATTTTTGTGACCCTATCAATACATATCCTTGTTTTATGTATTTCTGTTTACAGACACCTGATTTAATATATATGTTTGATTTAGTAGTTGATCTTATGGCCAATAGCATTGTAACTCATGCATAAGGTAGCTTATCTAATGGTTATTTCTGTGTAAGGCACATCAAAGCCTTGTGCTTAGGAAATCTAAACATTTTAACATTACATTTGGACATTTTAAACAACAAAACCAACAAAAAGCACAAATATATGAATAGTATAGCATTAAACAGACCAGGAAAAGGATACTTGTTGATAGTGCGATAGCTGAAATAAAATGGTTGCTTTTTTCTACCTCAGCAGGCAACTCATAATTTTTGCCACACTGTATGTGTCTGCAAAAAGCTGGGGAAAGCACTGCGAGTATTGGTTTTGGGTTTACCTATTAAATTTTAGTGAGTAGCTGAATTCACAAATACAAAATTTCTCTCCTCTCATTCTTTTTTGAACTCATTCCAGTTAACCCACACCACTCCATAAAACTTTTTCCAAGGTCACTGGTGAGCTCCACATTACTAAATCCTATAGTCATTTTTCAGTGCCTGAATTACTTGGTCTATCAGCATTTAACATAACCAATCACTACATCTTTTGAAATACTTCTGGACTTCTAAGAAATCACAATTGGCTGTTGTTCTGCCTACTTTTCTGGCTGTTTTCCTCAGTCCGTTGCAGGCCTTCCCGCCCCCCCCCCGCCCCCTTACATAGAGCAGTAACAGGGTTTAGTCTTGGATTTCTTTCCTGTCTTCTCTCACTCCTTAGATGACCTCATTTAGTCTTGGGGCCTTGGTATGATTATGACTCTCAAGTATGTGCCTCCAGCCCAGAACGTGTACCCCAACCTCCAGTCTATGTAACCAGCTGCCTACTTTGAAATCTTCACTTTGAGGATGAATAGGCATCCAAACACAACATGTCCTACCCTGTCCCCAGTTCCTCCTGAAGTTTTCACTTTCTCAATGACTGGAACTCCATTCTTCCAGTTACTCAGGCCCAAAACATTAGAAGCGCCCTTTACTTTTCCCATACCATGCTGTAATCCTTCAGACAACTCAGTCAGTTCTAATTTCACCAAGATTCTACCACTTTCCAATCACCATCACTACTATCATCATACTGGTCCAAATTAAATAATCTCTTGCAATTATAACTAATTTGTCTCCATGATTCCACCCTTAATCCTCTTCAGATTATTCTTAACACAACATCTGGAAGACTTCTGTAACTTGTAACTCATTTCATCCCTCTGCTCAAAACTGTCTAACAATTTTTCATCTCAGAGTAAAGAGTACAGATTCTGACTTATGCTCTGGCCAAAAATTGGATTTATCCTCTCACCTGAAACTACTAAATAAAAAACGAAGCAAAATACATAAGGGAAAATTATGAGCAAGTTTTTGGCACAAAATTTTCTGATTTTAGTGAAATGAACAAATTCCTTGAAAGACAAATTATCAAAGTTCACTCAAGAGAAATAGATAATTTGAATGTTCTATATCAGAGAAATTGAAATTTAGACAATAACCCTTTCACATGGAAAATTCCAGACCCAGGTGACTTCACTGTGATTTCTACCAGAAGGTTAAAGTAAAAAGAAATCATTCCAGAGGGGGATGGGGGTTGAGGGGCTGGGAGAATGGGGTGAAGGATTAAAGAAGTACGAATTAGTTGATAGTTGGGCATGAGGATGGGAGCACGGCACAGAGCATGCAGTTAGCATTAATATGATGGCTAGGTGGAGGGCCAGGGAGGGAGGGAACAATTGGGGGGGATCATTTATGAACTATATAGATGTCTAACTAATGTACTATATACTTGAAACTAATTTAAATAAATAAATTTATTAAAAAAATAATTCCAAAAGTTGAAAGAAATTCTTTCTAACTCATTCTATGAGGCCAGCATTGCCGTGATACCCAGACCAGACAGACATTAGAAGAAAAGTAAAGCACAGACCAATATCCCTCATGAACGTAGATGTAAAAAGTCTCCATAAACTTTCTTCTCAATTTTTAAAAATATTAAAACATGAAATTTACCATCTTAACCATTTAAAGTATACAGTTCAGTGGCATTCAATACCTTCGTAAAGTGCAGCCACCACCATTCATCTCCATAATTCTCTTCATCTGGTATAACCGAAACCCCATACCCATTAAATAAGTACTCTTACTCCCCCTCCCCCAGCCCTGGCAACTATTATTCTACTTTGTCTCTAAACATTCTAAATACCTCCTATGTAAGTGGAGTCATACAACATTTGTCGTTTCATGACTGGTTTGTTTCTGTAATTATATTCTATATATGTCTCTGATTTAGTTGCTTTATTGTGTTAAGTCCTCCGTTTCATTACTTATCTTCTACTGGTTGTTCTATTCATTTTGTGAGAGGGGTATTAAAGTCTCTAACTGTTATTGTCAAGACATCTATTTCTCCCTGCAGTTGTGTCAATTTTTGCTTCATATAGTTTGATGGTCTGTCATTAGATGTGTGTTTATAATTGTTATATTTCTTGCTGTATTGAAACTTTTATTAACACATAATGTTTTTCTTCGTCTCTTGTAAGCTTTTTGGATTTAAAGTCTATTTTGTCTTTTATTAGTATAGCCGCTCCTGTTTTCTTTTGGTTACTATTTGCATGGAATATATTTTTTTCATTCTTTAACTTTCAATCAATTTGTGTCATTGAATCTCTCATAGACAGCATATAGGTGAATCATGGTTTTTATTTATTCTGCCAATTTGTCATTTGATTGCCTAGTTAAATACATTTACGTTTAAAGTAATTACTGATAAGGAGAAACTACAGACATTTTGCTATTTTTATATGCCTTATAGCTTTATTGGCCCTCATGTTCTGCATTACAGTTTTCTTTTGTTTAGTTGATTTTCTATTATGAAACATTTAAATTCCTTTCTTAATTCCTTTTGTGTATATTCTATAGCTATAGTCATGAGCTGCAGAATGACATTTTAGCCAACAGTGAACCACATATACAACAGTAGTTCCATAAGAAGAGCCCCCAAGAAAATTCACAATGAAGGGTTTAGCAGAAACTTTTATAGATCTCAATTAGCTCCTTAAAAGGTTTGAAAACATCGACCCTAACACCAAGCAAATTTTCATCAATAGAAAAGAATGTTCTGGAAGCATTGTCTGCTTAGAAACAAATTAATGATAAAAAGAAAGAAAGAAAGAAAGAAAGAAAGAAGAAAGAAAGAAAGAAAGAAAGAAAGAAAGAAAGAAAGAAGAAAGGGAGGAGGGAGGGAGGAGGGAGGGAGGGAGGGAGGGAGGAGGAGGGAGGGAAGGAAGGAAGGAAGGAAGGAAGGAAGGAAGGAAAGAAAGAAAGAAAGAAAGAAAGAAAGAAAGAAAGAAAGAAAGAAAGAAAGAAGAAAGAAAGAAAGAAAGAAAGAAAGAAGAAGAAAGAAAGAAAAGAAAGAAACGAAGCAAACCATCAAGGACATATTTCTGAAATAGTGACACGTCCTCAAGAAGAGCCTCAGTCAGTTCCTTCAGGAGGTGTTCCAGCAGAAGGCATTGGTATTATAGAAGATGACAGCTCCACGCATGTTATTGTCCCTGAAGACCTTACAGTGAAACAAGATGCAGAGGTGGAAGATGGTGATATCAATGATCCTGACCTTGTATAGGCCTAGGCTAATGTGTGTGCCCGTGTCTTAGTTTTTAACAAAACAATTTAAAAATAGAAAAAAAGTTTATAAAATAAGAATATAAAGAAAATAGTTTTGTACAGCTAGCTGTACAACGTGTTTGTGTTTTAACTGTTTCTATTAAAGAGTTTAAAAAATTAAAAAGTTTATAAACAGAAATTTACAGTAAACTAAGATTAATTTATTTTTGAAGAAAAAATTTAAAATAAATTAGTGTGGCCTAAAGGTGCACTGTTTATAAAGTCTACAGACGTGTCTGGTAATGTCCTAGGCCTTCACATTCACTCACCACCCACTCACTGACTTGCCCAGAGCAACTTCTAGTCCTGCAAGCTCCATTCATGGAAAATACCCTATGCAGTTGATAGTTGGGCATGAGGATGGGGAGCACGACACAGAGAATGCAGTTAGCATTAATATGATGGCTAGGTGGATACCATATTTTGCTGTATCTTTTCTATGTTTATATATGTTGACTTACACAAATACTTCTGTATTACAACTACTTTCAGTATTCAGTGAGGTAATGTACTGTGTAGACTTGTAGTCTAGGAGCAAAGGTTATACCATATAGTCTAGGTATATAGTAAACTTTATCATCTAAGTTTGTGTAAGTACACTCTATGATGTTCCCACGATGACAAAATCACCTAATAACACATTTCTTAAGAGTGCATCCCCATCATTAAGTGACTAATGAGTGTATTTTCTTTGTGGTTACTATGGGGATTACATTAATTAACGTCCTAAAGTTATAACGCTCTAATTTGAATTTATACCAGCTTAACTTGAATAGCATACAAAAACTTTACAACTCTATCCCCATCTCTTTTGGTTGTTGAAGTCACAAAAATTACATCTTTACACATTGTGTGCCCAAAAGCATATCTAATAATAAATGCATTACTTTCTGAAATTATGTAGAAAACAACTCAAAATTACAATACTAGCTTTTAAACTAATTTTTTCTTTAAATGTATTAATCTCAAATCATGTAGAAAACAAAATGAGCGATTACAAACTATGTTACAACAATACTTGCTTTTATAATTGCCCATTTATTTATCTTTATTGAGATCTTGAATTCTCCATATGGCTTCAAGTTACTGTCAAACATTCCATCATTTCAGTTTACAGGACTCCCTTGAGCATTTCTTGCAAGGCAGGTCTAGTGGTAATAAACTTCTTCCTTTTGTTTATTTTCAACAAGGGTGCCAAAACCATACAATAAGGAAAAGACAGTTTCAACAAATGGTGCTGGGGAAACTGGATATCCCCATGCAAAGAATAAAGTTGGACCCTTAGTTTACAATATTTAAAAAATTTACCTTGAAATGAATCAAAGACCTAAACAGAGTTAAAACTACAAAATTCTTGAAGAAAAAAACATAGAGGAAAAACTTTATGACATTGGTTGAAATAGATAAATCGAACATCAAAATTAAAAAAATTTGTGCTACCCATGGAATAGGAGAAAATATTTACAAATTATATATTTGATAAGGAATGAATATCCAGACTATGTGCAGGGTGAACTTAAGAACACAGCCCCTCCACATACTCGGAAGACTGCCAGCTGCCTGACCAGCAGCCAAGGAAGGCAGCGTGCACAAAGAGCTTTCAGCAACGCCTGCTCTCAAGGACGTTATCTGCTCCTGTAACCAAGCAGCACATCTTGCTCCCATCTGTCTGCGAAGGTGGCTGCTCCCCAATGAGATTCCCCCTACCCCTGCTTGTGGGCATAAAAACTCTGCTTGCATTTGGTTGGGAGCAGCTTCTTTCTGCAGCTCTCACTGCTGCTGAAGCTTCCCTGCCTCATGAGTAATAAACAGCATTTCTCACTCCTTTGGTCTTCCTGGTGGTTCTTCTGGAATACGTAACCCAGGTGCAAGTTCCAGGCCTGGGGCCCTGCATTACACTATGCAAGGAACTCCTACAACTCAACAACAACAATGACAACAACAATAAAAACACACAACCCAACTCAAAAATGGGCAAAGAACTTGCATAGTTCTTCCTCTAAGGAAGACATACAAATGACCAATAGGCACATGTACAATATTGCTGGTTATTAGGAAAATGCAAATAAAAACCACAATAAAATATTACTTCACACCCATTAGGACAGTTTTATTCTTTAAAAAAAAAAACCATAAAATAACATGTCGATGAGGATGTGGAGACATTGGAACCCTTGTACACTGTTGGTGGAAATGTAAAGTAGCATAGCTGCTTTGGAGAACATTTTGGTAGTTCCTGAAAAAGCTAAACATAGAATTATCATATGATCCAGCGATTCTACTCCTAGGTATATACCTAAAGAAATTGAAAGCAGAGACTCAAACAAATCTTATTCACCAATGCTTATTGCAGCATTATTCCTAATAGCCATAAGGTGGAAATAACCCATGACCATGAACAGATGAATGAATGAATGAACAAAATATGGTATATACATATGATGAAATAGCATACAGCCATAAAAAAATGGAGTTCTGATAAAAGCTACCACAAGGATGAACCTTGAAGATATGCTAAGGACAATAATCCAGACACAAAGAACAAATTTTATATGATTCCATGTACATGAGGTACTTAGAATAGGTAAATTCATAGAGACAGAAATAGATTAGAGGTTACCTGCAGCTGGGTTGAAGGAGAGAACGGGCAGTTATTTTTTAACAATTAATTACAAAGTCTCTGTTAGGGGCCCATGAAAATTTCTGTACATTGAAGTGGTTATGATTGCATAACATTGTGAATGTACTTAATGCCACTGAATTATACATTTAAAAACTGAATGACAAATTTCATTATGAAAAAAAATTTAAGGTGAAAACCCTTCCACTATATGATGCAGTCATTCCACTCACAGATATTTACCTAAGATAAGAATATATATCAGTACAAAGACTTGTACATGAATATTCAGCAGCTCTATTCATAATCTCTGATGCAGGAAACAAGCCGCATGTTAATCAACAGGTAAATCAATGAACAAATCATAGTATGTCCATATAATTGAGTGATAGCAGTCAAAAGAACGCATTCTGAGTACATGCAAAAATATGGATTAATTTCCAAAATCATCATGCTGAGTCAAAGAAGCCACACATAACAGAGTTCACATTTTATGATAATACATACATATTCTAGAAAGTGCAAACTATTTCATAGTGGTGAAAAACATCAATGTCTTAGAACTGGGATGGAGAAATGGATCGGCTACAAAGGACGTGAGAGTGCTTTGCAGGGGATGGAATTACGCTGTATCTTGATTGTGGTGATGCTCAAACAGGTGAACACATTACACATTTTTTCAAAATTTATCAAACTGTACAGTTTAAACAAATGCAGTTCATTATACATAAATTATACCCTTATGTATATTTTATGTTAATTTTAAAAATCAGCAGTTCACATTTCTATATTATGGAATGTTAAAACTACTTTAAGTATATGTGGTCACATTGTTCTTGCTAAAATCATCTTACTACTGCTATTTTCCAATCACTACGATTTTTAATAGATCAAATGGTTTGCAAAACAAGATATTTGTTTTAAAAATCATTATTTAAACTTATTTAAATAATTACTTTGTATGTTTTCTAAACTATATTAATGTAATAATGTGTGTAAATAATTTACATATATTTTTTCACGCTCACAAAGTTTATCCATAGGAATGTGTAATCAAAATAATTTGGAGACTACTACCCTAAAGAGTTGGAAGATCCTGTTCTCAGAAAACTGAAAGAAGAATTTATCTACAAGCAGAGGTGAATTCATTCAAGTAGATGACTGAAACCAATCGTACCATTAGAGGAATAGTAATATTACACCACATTTATGTGATATAAGAATACTCGAGATTGTAAAATGTCATGTCTCCTAGTTAATATCTCTCAATTAGTTCATGAATTTAATGCAATTCCAATAAAAACCCCAGTGGGATTTTTAAATGCAACTTGACAAGATGATTTTAAAATTTATGTGAAAGTAAATGTTATGAATAGCAAAGAAATTTTGCAAAAGAACAAAGAAGAGAGACCTCATTGAATAAAAGTCAGAGCATATTACAAAGCTGTAGCAGTTGAAACCTTGTCATATTGGTTCAATAATAAATCAGTAGAACAAAATAGTTTCCAGAAATTGACCCATGAATATGGAAATTTATCATATGTTATAAGTGTCATCTCAAATCTTCAGGTAAAGTCTGTAAATAGTTAATACATTATTTTGGGACAATCAGATAACTGAAAAAAAAATTTCAAGAAACATACAATCTGATTTCATAGAAACAGTATCAATGAATATACAATCTAGTCTCATACCATTCATAAAAATCAACTCCAAATCAAACATAAAAAAGCATCAGATGAAGTGTTTTATGAATATAACACAATATCTTTATATCTTGGATATAGACAGTATTCCTAAACAAGACGCAGAAAGCAAAAGCTCTAATGGATAAAATTAATAAAACTGATAATATCAAAATAAAATTTTGTAGGACAAAAGACCATAAATTAAGTAAAAAGGTAAAAAATTTCAACACAAACGTTTCTATGCAGAATATATCAATTACTTCTATAAAATAATGAGAGAACCCAATAGTAATGTAGTCAAGGATATCAATAGACAAACAATTCTCAGCAGAGGAAACACGAATACCAGTAACCACAAATGTTCAACCTCCCTAGAGGTCACAGAAATACAAAGTAAAATCAACAATGAGATATGCGTTAGGTATCAGATTGACAAACATTTAAAAAGTTTGTAATCAAGTGTTGGATATATGAAAAAATGAATTCACTCATATACCATTGAAGCACACTTTTGAAGAACAAACTGAAAACATCTATTATATTTTTTAACGTGCATTTTTTATGACCAGCAGTTCTGCTTATCAGTATTTACCTACTCAGGTGTGAAAGGAAACACACAAGAATATTCACTGTAATAGCAAAAAATGGAAACATCTCAAATGTCCACCTGGAGAAGAATGGTTAAATAAGATGTAATTTATTTCTACTAATAAGAAAGAGGGAAAAAGAATGGGGTAGGCCCAAACAAATTGTTATAAAATTATATCCAATATACTTTTGCGTGAAAAAAGTTTCAGAATGACATACATAATATTCTAATTATCTTTAAACATACATAACAAAAATAATAGTTTTCTGTAGCACTAGATATATATGTGTCTGTGGTTAAAGACAAAATGTATATATAGTGTTTTATTAATTTTTTATAAAGGTAAAAATCATGTTAATTGTATGATTAAAATTTAATAATAAAAATTAAAATATATAAGATTAATTAAGTTTGCTTGTTCCCAAACTAGAGAATTTCAGCTACTCCATAGTAACAAAAATTAGACCATCCACAGGAAAATGTCTTCATGTGTGATGGGAAAGTTTAGCTTGGCTAACATTAGCAGACATTTTAATACGTTGGGGTAGCTGATATTTGCTTTAGGACCATCTATCCGAACAGCAATTTGGATTAAAATGCAAGTACGATATTTGCCAGCATACAGGCCAGCATATAAAGGCAGTTGGGTTTTGACAGTAAAAGAAAAGCCCAGTTGTGACGATAAATCCTGCTTTTCATTGGCCGAAACCGCTTTTAGGCTTTTTTTCCTGTTTTCCATTAACGGAAGTCACAAAATTGATAGGCAAGCATCGCCACCCAGTGGTCAAAACTCTCATTGTAGAGTTTGTCTCTATCCCTTTGCCCCTATATCTCAAACAACCATTCCGTATTTTGTATATTCCTTAAAAGTAAAATGTTTTAGAAATTTAAGAGACACACATATGGTTATAAATTTTTAAATTCTGACAAAGATTTTTTAAAAGGCTACTTTCTATCAGTATTGCCAGTTTGTAAAAGAACAGAGACTTAAAACCAGAAAAATTAGAGGCCATAAATTTAAAGAAACAGTCCTATGAAAGAACAGTTGAAAATTATATACGCATTTCATAAATACATAAATGTCTTATAATTATAGTAATAATTGTGATGATTAATTTTATGTGTCAACTTAACTGGGCCACGAGATGCCCAGATAGGCATTATTTCTCAAATGTTATTTCTGAGTGTGTCTGTGAAGGTGCTTCTGGAAGAGATTAGCATTTGGATTTGTAGACTGAGCAGAGAAAATTGCCCTCCCCAGTGTGTGTGGGCCTCATTCAACCCACTGAGGGTCTAAAGAACAAAAAGGCAGGGAAAGATTAAATTCGACCCCACTTCCCCAGCCCCAACTCAGACCCTGTATCCAGCTCTTAGAAGATCTGGTTATTCTCATTCTCCATTGTCTAGTTAACTCTGGTAAATAACCATGGGTTTTTGGGAAATGATAAGGAGACTATTGGACTCTGCTTGTGGTGGCTCTGCAGGGTCCCTCCTCAAGTGGACCCAGCCTTCCCCACTCTGAGAACTGGTTTAGATCTTAAAACTCGATGAGGGATTAATTTTCCAGTGTACTAACCAATGTCAGCCTTCCACTCACCAGATTTTTTACAATTATGCTAATCAAGGAAGCATCCCTCTGAATACCATGGTCAGATGGCCAATGCCATGGATTGCTGGTGTTGAGGCACTATTTTTGCCTTGCTTCCTGTTCTAGCAAGTCCATCAACTGTGCTTCTGAAGATGAGGTCCAACCACCTGGCTCTGCTGTTCTGGGAGCCTACAGTCTACATTAGGAGTCTAGTTCTAGTTTCAGAGTAGCCTAGTCTCCCAAGCTTCTCAAAAATGCTAGAGCTCCCTCACCAAGGCATTTCTTATAGTCCTGAGTGAAGGAAGAGTCCTCTGAACCCTCCCAGTGAGGGTTGTCCAAGTCTCTCCTTTTCTCAGACAGGGAGTTCCAGCATCTCCAACTCATTATATTTTGTTGTCATATGTAATCTGCATGGAGCCATCCAAGCAGCACGTTGGAATTGGCTCCTTGCCAGGTTGTTAAATGCTGAGGGAGGTGCCCCTGTGTCAATAAACTCTCTATCTACTCTTGGATTCAGTGCTTGCTAATCCAACACCCTAAAGAACCCAAAATACCTAAACATATTTCCCTGTTCTGGACTGTTCAGATGACACAAGGTGGGTGCCATTGGCCCAAATTTCTATTGTAAATACTTTGAAGTGAGGAAAATCTTGGTGCTGTGAACTGAGTCCTTTCTTTCTCTTCCTAGGAGATGACACCTTGGTTCTGTGGGCCAAGGTCTCGCAAAGGGCCAGGTTGGTGTTGTGGGGCTAGGTCTTCAATCTGGATTTAGTTACCAACTGGATGGTCATGACCTTGTGGACTTGAGGTTGCCAACTATTTCCTTTTAGGAGGTCTAGGCTTAGTGCCAATTTCCACAATCTCCATTCTAGTGTGCCTTCCATAAAGAAGGCTTGTTGCTGTGTGCCTAGGACTCCAGGAGACATTCATTCAGAGAGAACAGGCTTAGAACTATGGGCCCAGGTACCCCTTCAGTCTCTGTTAGAAAAGACAGAAGAAATGCTGTGGGGCAATTCCTCAGCTTCACTTCCTGGAAATAGGGGAAGGGATTGGAACTGCAAACCAAGGTCAGCACTCTGGTTTCTGATTAGAAATCCAGGCAGGAGACAAGGTCCTGGGTCTTGAGTTAAGATTCTCTTACCTGAGGACAGACTTGACCTGAGGGGTAAGGTCTCCTCTCCACTAGCTTTCAGAGTAGACAGGTTTATTGCCATGAGTCCCAGATACACAGAGAGATCATGTGACACACAGGGATCACATAGTGCTCCTTTTGGAATGATAAGTACATATAGCTTAATAAAATACACAAAAAACACTGAGAAAATTCTAGTCTCTCTGTAACAGAAGATGTCCGAGACAACCTCCTAACTGACCTCCAATCGAGCGTTGTGTCCACATTATAAAACCTACTTGAGGACCATGGTATATATGGCTAGACAATGATCGTTATTCATCTCAGGTTTTGTCTGATTCAAGAGACCTGCTTTGTGGCCGTGGAGTCAGTAGTCACATATTCGCCGCATTGAAACCTGGAGGCTGAGTGTGCTGTGAGGAAGTGTGCTGGATAGCGGTGGAAACAACAGGAGCCATTTTGCTGTATTGTAGCAAAAAAGCTGAGTCATTGTGAATATACAGCTTCATGGAAAGAACGGCTTTCTTCGAATTCCTTTATAGCCGAGCTCAGACTACAAATTCTGATAGGGACAGGCCTAACGACCATAAAAAGAAAACAGAGACATTGACATTGAGACAGATCCTCAACATAGTCTAGAAACCCTTGCATTAGGCCACCAAGGAAAATGAGGTAGAAGTCATCTGAAAATCTTGTTGCAAAAATGTGGAAATTTCTCGATATTCATGTAGCTACCCCACAGGAATCATGTGACCATCAAGAGACTGGCCTGAGGGCATTACTGGGAGATCACATGACACTGGGTGATTGAGTAGCGCTCACTTTTGAGTTACCCTTCTACATTCCTTGGTGAACTTCACTTAAACACTGAGGAAAGGAGAGTCCATGTGTAACAGAATGTGGCCGAGACATCCACCTAACTGCCCTTCAATTGAAAGGTCAGATCTGCATGACTAGACTTGCTTAAGGATAGCAGTGCAGGCTACCAGAAAGTGATCCTTCGATAACTAGCTTGAGTTTTTTGCTGTGGTCAGCCAACCTGCTGGAAGGCAATGAAAGTGGATGTAGCACATTAAATGCGTTAAAATTATGGCTGGGTCTGCTTGAGGAAGGTACTTTATAGTGGTAGAAACGGCAGTCACTGTATTGCTGTACTGTAGCAACAGTACTGAGTCATTGTGAGCATAACTCCTAACAACTTCAGGTGCAACTACCGTACGATTCTTAGATGCGGACCTTAGGCCACTACTGTCAAGAGGGAATTGCTTAATGGCCAATGCATCAATGCTGAAATATTGAAAATTTGCAGTTTATTAGATGTATTTTGAAAACACTTGGTTGAGGATAGGGGAAAAGGAATAAGGTGGAATTCACCTGAAAAGCATGTATCAGGCAATTGGGAATCATACTGCAGTCACGTGAACACCTTGCGGGATTCACATGAGGGGTCTTGGAAGACCCCGCGGGAAGCTTTTGTCTACCAGGTGACTAGTTGTCTTACTTTGGGCATAGGTTTTCACTCTACTTCTTAGAATGAACCAGGCTTGAGTGTGTGTGAAATGTTTTTCACTCAAGTTTACCTTGTAAATGAGATTGGCATGGTGTCTTCTTTCCAGACATCCACTCTACTTCCTATGATCCAGGCAGAGGACTGGGTCATGGCCCATGGACTCCTATTGACTTTTTATTTCTACCAAGATAGTCGTGTACCATTTGCCTAGTCCTCCACCTAAGGTTCCGTTCTCAGTATTTAGGCTAAATTCTGTGGGCCAAGGTCTCCACTGTACTTAATGGAATTAGGAGCAATGCCTGGACATGATTCCAAGCACCCCAATCGAGTTCCTGAAAGAAGAGTCCAGGTTTTGTGCCAAGTCTCTAAGCGCCCACACTACCTATTCTTACCAGGGGAAAGGCTTGGTGCAGTAGGGTATGGTCAGCTTTCAATAATTGGCAAAAGGGAAAATTGGTGACGTGGAATCAGGTTGTGCAGAATGGAGGGTTAGGATGACGCAAGTTTGGCCATGGGCCCAAATTTCTTTTGGAACTGCTTTAAAGGGAGGACAGTCTTGGTGTTTGAACTGAGTCCTCCATTCTTCTTCCTCCTAGGAGATGCCATCATGGTTCTGTGAGCCAAGGTCTCCCACGAGTTTCTGGAGGCAGTGGCCAGGCTGGGTGTGTGGGGCTAAGTCTTCAGTCTGGACTTTGTTACCAATTGCATGGTCATGAACTTGTGAGCTTGGGGCTGCCAACTAGTTCATTTTAAGAGGTCCAGGCTGGTGGCTGATTTCCACAGTCTCTGTTCTAGTGTCTCTTCCATAAGGCAGACTTGTTGCTGTGTGCCTAAAAGTCCAGGAGACATTCATTCAGAAAGGACAGGAATAGAATCATGGGCCCCGGCCTCTCCTTCGGGCTCTGTTAGGAAAAGACAGATGAAATGCTGTGGTTCAATTTCTTAGCTTCACTTCCTGGAAATAGAAGGGATTGGAACTGCAACCAAGGTCAGCACTTTGGTTCCAGATTAGAAATCCAGGCAGGAGACAGGGTCCTCAAATTAGGATTTTCTTACCTGAGGACAAGCTTGCCCTGAGGCATAAAGTCTTCTCTCCACTAATTTGCAGAGAAGACAGGTTTATTGCCATGGGTCCCAGTCACCCTTGTAATTATTGTTAGGAAAGACAGATTTGTGCCTTGTGCCAGGGTCACTAGTCTACATCCTTTCAAGATAAGACAGTGTTGCTGGGATGAACAGAGGCCTCTGTTCTTCCTTTTGTTTAGAGAAGACAGTTTTGTTTGTGGATTGTGCATTCCATAAGAGTTTCTGTTCACAGGGGCTACGTTGGGTATAGCGTGAGAAGTTCTTTCGTCTAGATGGTTATCAATTAGACAGTCTTGACCTTGGGAGCCTGGGTCTGCACCTAGTTCCTGTGAGAAGAGTACAGGCTTGATGGTCTAATTTCCTTGCATAAAGATTGGTTTGTTACTGTGGCCCTAGGACACTACTCGACATTCATTCTGATTCGACAGGCTTAGAACCATGAGCTCAGGCCACTACTTCAGTCTCTGTTAGGAAAAGACAGAAGAAATCTCTACATCCTGTAAAAGGTGAAGGGATTGGAAATGCAAGCCAAAGCTACTGCTCTTGCGCCTAAGAAAAATTTCAGATGTGGAGCCAAAGTTCTAGTTTTCCAAGAAAGATATTCTTACCAGAGAAAAGAATCGCCTTGATGTTAAAGTCTCTAATATACTAATTTTCAAAGAGGACAGGCTTGGTAGGTTTAGACCAAGGGCTCAGTTGTATTATTGTTACAAAGAGAGTGGATTTGTGTCAGGGCCCCGTTCTTCAGTGTACATCATTTGGAGGGAGGTCAGTACACTTACCATGAATGGAAGTCACCTGTGGTCTCTGTAACAATTGATAACTTTGGTCGGTGTGCCGTGCACTGTCCATTAGTTTCCGGCACAGGGTCTAGGTTGTTAGTTGTGTGAGCAGGTCTTTTGCTGGTCTGTTCAAAATTAGACAGAGTTAACCTCAGGAACATGGCCTCATTAAAGTCATGACAAGATCATGTGACCATCCCATGTGAATCGTGTGCTCCTCAGGAGACTGGCCTGTATGAAACATAGGGAGATCATGTGACAGATGGATATGACAATGTTCTCTTTGGAATGATGAGTGTCTGTCTTTGGTAAAATTCACATAAAAACTGAGAAAACATTAGTCTCTGTGTAACAGATGTGGCCGAGACAGTCTCCTAACTGACCTCCATTTGAATGTCATGTCCACATTACAAAACTTCCTTGAGGTCAATGGTCTATGCGGCCAGACAAAGATCCTTAATTTGCCTCAGGTTTTGTCTGTTGTTAGGAAACCTGCTTCATGGCAGTGGAGACAGCCGTCTCATATTGGCCATGTTGAAACCTGGAGGCTGAATGTGCTGTGAGGAAGGGACTAGGTAGCAGTGGAAACAACAGACGCCATTTTGGTGTATTGTAGATAAAATGCTGAGTCATCGTGAGGGCACCTCTTCATGGTGGACAGAACGGCTGCCTCTGAATTCCTCTACAGAAGACCTCAGACTACAAATTCTGATATGGACTGGCTTAATGACCATAAAAAGGAAGCTGAGATACTGACATTGGGCAGTTCCTTCATCATGTTCTGGAAACCCGTGCATTAGGGTAGAATAGAAAAATGAGATGGAAGTCACCTGAAAGTCTTGTTGCAAGAACGGGAAAATCTCACGATATTTATGTGGCTGCCCAGCAGGAATTACATCACCATTAAGAGATAGGACTGAAGGCATCACAGGCAGATCATGTGACATTGGGTAATAGTGTGGCACTCACTTTTGAGTTACCCTGCTACATTCCTTGGTAAAATTCACATAAAAACTGAGAAAAGGGGAGTCCGTTAGTGAGAGATAGTGGACAAGACAGCCAACTCACTCCTCTTTGATTGAAAGGTCAGGTCTGCCTGACTAGACTTGCTTAAGGATAGCAGTGTAGGCTACCAGAAAATGATCCTTCGATATCTGGCCTGAGGTTTCAGCTGTGGTAAGCCAACCTGCTGCGAACAATGGCTGGAAGTGGATGTAGTACATTAAACGCATTGAAATTAAGAAGCTGAGTCTGCTTGAGAAAGGTAGTTGAGAGCAGTGGAAACAGAAGCTGCCATATTGTAGTGTAGTAAAAATGCTGAGTCATCGTGAGCATAACTTTTATTGGCTTCAGGTGCAACTAGCACACTATTCTTGGATGTGGACCTCAGGCCACTACTGTCAAGAGGGAATTGCTCAACGCCAGTGTGTCAATGCTGAAATATTAATAATGTGTAGTTTATGAGATGTGTATGAAAATACTTGGTTGAGGATAGGGGGAAAGGAATAAGGTGGAAGCCACATGAAAATCAAGTAGCAGGCAATAGGGAATTATGTGGCATTCATGTAAAAACCTCCCGGGATTCACATGAGGGTCTTGGAAGGCCCCATGGGAATTGTTTGTTTACCAGGTGACTAGTCTTCTTACTGTGGGCGTAGGTTTTCACTCTACTTCTTAGAATGAACCAGGCTTGAGTGTGTGTAAAATGGTGATGTAAAAGAGCAACATGGTATCTTCTTTTTGGACAACCACTCTTTTCCCATGATCCAGGCAGAAGATTGAGTCAAGGAAATGGACTTCTATTGACTTTTTATTTTTACCAAGACGGTCTTGTACCATGTACCGAGTCCTCACCTAAGGTTCCGTTATGAATATTTAGGCTAGATTTTGTGAGCCAAGGTCTCCTCTCTACTTATTGGAATTAGGAACAATGCTTGACGTGCTTTTAAGGTCACCAATCGAGTTCCTGGAAGAAGAGTCCAGGCTTTGTGCCAAGTCTTTAAGTGCCCAACTACTTTCTCTTACCAGGGGAAAGAAAGGCTTAGTGCAGTAGGTTATGGTCATCTTTCAATAATGGCAGAAGGGGAAATTGGTGACGTTGAAGCAGGTTGTGCAGAATGGAGGGTTAGGATGACGCAAGTTTAGTGCCATCAGCCCAAATTTCTTTCATAAAGGATTTGAAGCGAAAACAGTCTTAGTGCTGGAAGTGAGTCCTCCATTCTTTTTACTCCTAGGAGATGACATCATGGTTCTGTGAGCCAAGGTCTCCCTATGAGTTTCTGGAAGCAGAGGCCAGGCTGGGTGTGTGGGCTTGGTCTTCAGTCTGCACTTTGTTACCAATTGCATGGTCATGGCCTTGTGGGCTTGGGGTTGCCAACTACATTTTTTAGGAGGTCCAGGCTTGCGGCTGATTTCCACAATCTCTGTTTAGTGTCTCTTCCATAGGCAGGCTTGTTGCTGTGTGCTATGATTGAGGTGACATTCTTACAGAGAGAACAGTTTTAGAATTGGGGCCCAGGCCACTTCTTCAGTCTCTCTTAGGAAAAGACAGATGAAATGCTGTGGTCCAATTTCTCAGCTTCACCTCCTGGAAATAAATAGGGGAAGAGACTGGAAATGCAAACCAAGATTAGTACTCTGGTTCTGGATTAGAGATCCAGATTAGAAATCTAAAAGACATGGCCCTAGGTCTCAAGTTATGATTCTCTTACCTGAGGACTGGCTTGCCCTGAGGGGTAAGGTTTCCTGTCTAGTAATTATCAAAAAGGATATGTTTATTGCCATAGGTTACTGTCACCCTTGTAGTTATTGTTAGGAAAGTCAGCCTTTGAACCTTGTGCCAGGCTCACCAGTCTACATCCTTTCAAGAAAAGACAGTGTTGCTGGGATGAATGAACGCTTCTGTTCAAACTTTTGTTTAGAGGAGACAGCTTTGTTTTTGGGCTGTACGTTCCATATGTGTTTCTGTTCAGATGGGCTACCTTGGGTGTATTACGAGAAGTTCTTTCAGTCAATCGGTTCTCAATTAGCTGATCTTGACCTTGGAGGACTGGGGCTGCACCTTACTTACTGTGTGGAATCCAGGGTTGATGTCAGTGGCTTAAGTTTTCATTCTAGTTTCCCTTGCATGAAGATAGGCTTTTTACTGTGGGCCAGACGCCACTTGACATTCGTTCTGAGATGACAGGCATAGAACCATGGGCTGGGCTACTACTTCAGTATTTGTTAGGAAAAGGCAGAAGAAATCTGTGGGATGCAGCCTCAGCTCTACACACTATAAAAGGTGAAGGGGTTGGAAATGCAAGCCAAAGTCACCCTTCTCACTCCTAAGAAAAATTCCAGTCGTGGAGCCAAGGTTCTAGTTTTCTCAGAAAGATATCTTACCAGAGGAAAGACTCGTCTTGATGTTAAAGTCTCTAAACTACTAACTTTCAGCGAGGACAAGCTTGGTAGCTTTAGACTAGGGCTCATTGGGATTATTGTTAAAAAGAGAGTGGCTTTGTGTCATGGGCCTCAGCCTTCAGTCCACATCATTTGGAGGAATGTCAGTGCTGTTACCATGAACAGAGGTCTCCTTTTTTTTTTTTTCTGGAAGATTATAAAGCTTTGGTCTGTGGGCCATGCACTTCACGTTAGTTTCTGTCACAAGGTCTATGATGTTGGTAGTATGAGTAAGTCTTTTGTGTAGTCTGTTCAAAATTAGACAGTGTTAACCTTGGGACCATCAGCCCTTGAGAGTCACGACAGTATCTCCTGACCACCCTGTGGGAATCTGGTGCCCATTGGAGACCTGACTCTATGAAACAAAGGAAGATCATGTAACTCATGGGGATGATGTAGTGCTTTTTTTTGAAATGAAGAGTGCATACCACTTAATAAATTCACAAAACACTAAGAAAACATTAGTCTGTGTGTAACAGAAGGTGGCCAAGACAGCCAACTAACTGACCTCCAATTGTATGTCGTATCCACATCACAAAACATACTTGAGGTCAATGGTATATGCGTCCAGACAAGGATCCTTATTTCACATCAGGTTTTTTATTTTTCAGTCAGGAAATCTGCTTTATGGCAATTGGAAATGTGACGGTCACATATGGAGCACGGTGAAACCTAGCGGCTATAGTGTTGCTTTGAAGGAAGCAACTGGATAACAGTGAAAACAACATCTGCCATTTTTCTGGACTGTAGGTAAAATGCTAGTCATTGTGTGGATACCTCCTCATGGCACAAAGAACGATTGCCTCAGAATTTCTCTAGCAAATTTAGACTACGAATTCTGAAGGGTTAGGCTTAATGAGACCATAGGAAGAAAGCTGAGAATTTGACATTGAGCCAGTTCCTTCAAAATGTCCTGGAAGCCCTTGTTTAGGCTCAGATGAGGAAAATGAGGTGAAAGTCACCTGAATAACTTACAGCAAGTACATGGGAATCTTGAGATATTCATGTGGCTGCCCCATGGGAATCATGTGATCATGATGAGGAGACTGGCCTGAGGGCATCACAGGGAGCTCACCCGGTATTGGGTGATGTTGTGGCACTCACTTTTGAGTTACCCTTCTGCATTCCTTGGTAAAATTCACATAAACAGAGAAAAAGAGAGTCTGTGTGTAGCAGAGCAGCATGGCCGGGAAGATCACCTCACTGTCATTCAATGGAAAGATCAATTCTGCATAAGAGCACTACCTGAAGGATAGCAGTGTAGGCTACCAGACAACGATTCTTAGATAACTGGCTTGAGGTTTCAGTTGTGGTCAGGCAACCTGCTTGTAGGTGATGGGAGCTGCTCCAAACATTAACCGTGTTTAAATATGGAGGCTGAGGAAAGAACTGAGGAAAGAACTCTGGAGTGATAGAAATAGCAGTTACACCTTGCTATATTGTAAGTAATATGCTGAGTCATTGTGAACATACCTCTTCATGATGTAAAGAACGGCCTCAGAATTCCTCTCTAGCAAGCCTTAGACTACAAATTCTAAGAGGGATTGGTTTTACGACCATGGAAAGAAAGCTGAGATACTGACATTGAAGCAGTTCCATAATGTGTTGAAATTTCTTGTTTGAGCGAGCAGTGGCAAATGAGATGTATGCCATCTGAAAATCTCATAGCAAGGACATGGAATCTCTAGATACTCAGGTCTTTTCCTGCAGGAATCATATGACCATCAAGAGACTAGCCTGAGGGCATCATAGATTGATCTGGTCACATTGGCTGTTGGTGTGGCGCTCACTTTTGTGTTACCCTTTTACATTCCTTGGTAAAATTCACATAAACACAGAAAAGGAGGATCCTTGTGTACCAGAGCGTGGGCAAGACAGCCATCTACTGCCATTTAATCGAAAGATCCAGTCTATATGAGAAGACTAGCTTGAGAACAGCTGTGTACGCTACCAACCTATGACCCTTAGATAATGGGCCTGAGGTAATGGTTCATTCAGGAAACCTGCTTGAAGGAAAGGGCTGCGGCTGTCGCACATTAACCACTTTGAAATTAAGAGGCTGGGTCTGCTTGAGGAAGGTACTTTAGAGTGGTAGAAACAGCAGCCCATACTGCTGTATTGTAGCAAAAATGCTGTTGTATTGTGAGCATAACTCTTAATGGCTTCAGGTGTAACTTCCGCACTATATCTGGATGTGGACCTCAGGCCACTACTATCAAGAGGGAACTGCTTAGCGGACAATGTATCAATGCTGAAACCAGGTTGTGTGGAATGAAGGGTTAGGATGACACAAGTTTGGAGCCATCACACCCAATTTCTATTGTAAATGCTTTAAGGGAGGACAGACTTGGTGCTTGAACTGAGTCCTCCATTATTCCTTCTTCTAGCAGATGTCATTATGGTTCTGTGGGCCAAGTTTTCCCCATGAGTTTCTTGAAGCAGTGGCCAGGCTGGGTTTTGGAGCTAGGACTTCATTCTAGACTTTGTTACCAATTGGATAGTTATGACCTTGTGGCTTGGGGTTGCCAACTAGTACTTTTTAGAAGGTACAGGCTTGCTGCTGTTTTCCACAGTCTCCGTTCTAGTGTCTCTTCCGTAAAGAAGGCTTGTTGCTATGTGCCTAGGACTTCAAGCAACATTCATTCAAAGAGGACAGGCTTTGAATAGGAGGCGCTGGCCACTTCTTCAGTCTCTGTTAAGGAAAGACAGACATAATGCTGTGGTCCAATTTCTCTGCTACACTTCCCAAAAATAGGGGAATGGATTGGAACTGCAAAACAAAGTCAGCACTCTGGTTCTAGGTTAGAAATTTGGATTAGAATCCAAAAGACATTGTACTAGGTTCGGGTTATGATTCTCTTACCTGAAGACAGTCTTGCCTTGACTGGTGAGGTCTCCTCTCTACTAATTTTCAAAGAGGACAGGATTATTGCCTTATTTGTGGGACAAACTTCACAGTCGTGTTGGTGAAAGAAGAGTCCAGGCTTTGTGCCAAGCCTCGAAGTGCCCACACTACCTTCTCTTAGAAGTGGAAAGAAAGACTTGGTGCAGTAGGTTGCGATCATCTTTCAATAACTGGCAAAAGGGAAAACTGGTGACATGGAACTAGGTTTTGTGGAATGGAGTGTTAGCCTGACAAAAGTTTGGTGCCATTGCTCAAATTTTTTATCTTAAATGCTTTAAAGGGAGGACAGTCTTGGTGTTTAAACTGAGTCCTCCGTTCTTCCTTTCCTAGGTTATGATATCATGGTTCTGTGGGTAAAGGTTTCCCCATGAGTTTCTGGAAGCCATTGCCAGGCTGGGTGTGTGGGGCTGTGTTTAGTCTGGACTTTGTTACCAATTGGATGGTTATGACCTTGTGGGCTTGAGGTTTTGAACTAGTTCCTTTTAGGAGGTCTAGGCTTGTTTTTCAATTTTTACAGTCTCCATCCTAGTGTCTCTTCCATAAGGAAGGCTTGTTGTTGTGTGCCAAGACTCTATGCGACATTCATTCAGAGAGGACAGGCTTAGAATCGCCCAGGCCATCCCTTTAGTCTCTGATAGGGAAAGACAGATGAAATGATGTGGTCCAATTTCTCCACTTCCTGGAAACGGGGGAATGGATTGGAAATGCAAACCAAGGTCAGTGCTTGGGTTCTGGATTAGAAGTTTATTAGAAATCCAAAAGACATGGTCCTAGGTCTCCAGTTACAATTCTCTTATCTGAAGACAGGGTTGCCTTGAGGGGTGAGGTTTCCTGTCTACTGATTTTCAGAGAGGACAGGTTTATTGCCATGGGTACCAGTCACTCTTATAGTTATTGTTAGGGAAGACAGGCTTTGTGCACTGTGCCAGTGTCAACAGTTCCCATTCTTTCAAGATAAGACGGTGTTGCTGGGACGAACGGAGGCCTCTGTTCTTCCTTTTGTTTAGAGAAGACAGCTTTGTTTGTGGGTGTGCGTTCCATAGATATTCTGTTCACAAGGTCTCCTTTGGGTGTAGTGTGAGTATTTCTTTCATCTAGTTGGTTATCAATTAGATGGTCTTGACCTTGGGAACCTTGGTCTGTACCCTAGTTCCTGTGATGAGAGTCCAGGTTTGGTGTCACAGGCTTAAGTTTTCATTCTATTTTCCCTTGCATAAAGACAGGCTTGTGACTGTGGGCCTAGGACTCCAATCGATATTCATTCTGAGATGACAGGCTTAGAACCATGGGCTTGGGATACTACTTCAGTATCTGTTAGGAAATGACAAAGAAATCTGTGGGAGGAGTTCTCAGCTCTACACCTTGTAAAGGTGAGGGGCTTCGAAACGCAAGTCAAAGTCACCTCTCTTGAAGAAAAATTCCAGACATGGAGCCCAGGTTCTAGTTCTCCAAGAAAGATTTCTTACCAGAGGAAAGACTTGCCTTGATGTTAAAGTCTCTAATCTACTAATTTTCAACAAAGACAGGCTTGGTAGGCTTAGACCAAGGCTCGGTTGTATTATTGTTAAAAAGAGAGTGGCTTTATGTTATGGGCCCTGGTCTTCAGTCTGTATCATTTGGAGGGAGACCAGTAGTGTTACCATAAATGAAGGTCATCTATTTTTTCTGTAACAATAGATAACTGTGGTCTGTTGGCCATGCACTGTTCATTAGTTTCCGTCACAGGGTCTAGGTTATAAGTAGTGTGAGCAGGTCTTTTGTCTAGTCTGTTCAAAATAAAACAGTATTAACCTCAGGACCATGAACTCATGGGAGACACGACAAGATCACATGACCACCGCATGTGAACCATGTGTTCTTCAAGAGACTGGCCTGTATGAAATAGAGGAAGATTTTGTGAGAGATGGAGATGACATAATGCTCTCTTTGGAATGACAAATGCCTAAAACTTGTTAAAATTCACAAAAACACTGAGAAAACACTAGTCTCTGTGTAACAGAGGTGGCTGAGACAGCCTCCTAACAGACCTCCAGTTGAATATCGGGTACACATTACAAACTAATTTGAGGTCAATGGTATATGCAGCTAGGGAATGATCCTTAGTTCGTCTCAAATTTTGTCTGATGTCAGGAAACCTGAACAAAGGTCTCTTTTGTTTTCTGTAAGAATAGATAGCTTTGGTCTGTGGGCCATGCACTTCACATTAGTTTCTGTCACAAGGTCTATGCTATTGGTAGTATGAGTTAGTCTTTTGTGTAGTCTGTTCAAATTAGTGTTAACCTTGGGACCATCGGCCAGTGAGAGTCACAATAGGATCTCATGACCACCCCGTGGGAATCCGGCGCCCATTGGAGACCTGCCTGTATCAGCAAAAGGGAGAACATGTCACACATGGGGATGACATAGTGCTCCCTTTGGAATGAAGTGTGCACATATTGATAAAATTCACCTAAACCCTAAGAAAACATTAGTCTGCATGTAACAGAAAGTGGCCAACACAGCCAACTCATTGACCTCTAATCGTATGTCATATCTACATCACAAAACGTACTTAAAGTCAACAGCATATACATCCAGACAATGATCCTTAATTCGCATCAGGATTATTATTATTATTATTATTATTATTATTATTATTATTATTTGGTCAAGAAACCTGCTTTATGGCAATGGAAGTGGCGGTTGCATATGGAGAGTGATGAAACCTGGTGGCTTAATGTGCTGTGAGGGAGAGACCAGTTAGCGGTGGTAAAAAGAGCCATCCTTGTGTTGAATTGTAGGTTAAATGCTGAGTCATTGTATGGATACCTCTTCATGGTGCAAAATATGTCTGCCTCAGAATTCTTTCTAGCAAATCTAAGACTACAAATTCTGAGAGGGATTGGCTAAATGAGCATGGGAAGAAAGCTGAGATATTGCCATTGAGGCAGTTCCTTTAATGTTTTTTGGAATTTCTTGTTTTAGCTAGCATCGGCAAATGAGGTGATTGTCACCTGAAAATCTTATAGCAAGTACGTGAGAATCTTGCAATATTCACGTGGCTGCCCTGCATGAATCATGTGATCACGTGATGCCTGAGGACATCACAGGGAGATCACATGATATTGGGTGATGGTGTGGTACTTGCTTTTGAGTTACCCTTCTACATTCCTTTGTAAAACTTACATAAACACAGAGAAAAGGAGAGTGTATGTGTAGCAGAGCACGGCCAAGACAACCACCTCACTGCCCTCTAATGGAAAGGTCAATTCTGCGTAGAAGACCACCTGAGGACAGTGGTGTAGGCTTCCAGACAACAACCCTTAGATAACAGGCATGAAGTTTCGGCTCCCGTCAGGAAACCTGCTTGCAGGCATTGGGAGTTGCTCAATACATTAACCACGGTTAAATATGGAGGCTGAGTTTACTTGAGGAAGGTATTTTAAAGTGTGGAGATAGCATTTGCACTTTACTGTATTGTAGGTTAAATACTTACTCGTTGTGAACATACCTTTTTAAAATGGAAAGAACAGTTAACTCAGAATTCCTCTCTAGCAAACCTTAGACTACAAATTCTGAGAGGAACTGGTTTTCTGACCATGAAAAGAAAGCTGAGATATTGACATTGAGGCAGTTCCTTCAACGTGTTTTGGAATTTCTTGTTTTAGCCAGCATTGGCAAATGAGGTGTATGTCTCCTGAAAATCTTGTAGCAAGGATGTGGGATCTCAGGATATTCATGTCCCCCCCCCCCCAAAGGGAATCACATGACCTTCAAGAGACTGCAAGAGACCAGCCAGAGAACATCATAGGTTGATCACATCACATTGGGTGATGTTGTGTCACTCACTTTTAAGTTACCCTTCTACATTTCTTGGTAAAATTCACATAAACACAGAGAAAAAAAGAGTCCTTGTGTACCAGAGCATGGCCAAGACAGCCATCTCCTGCTATTTAATTGAAAGTTCAGGTCTACGTGAGAAGACTGTCTTGAGAACAGTGGTGTAGGCTACCAAACAATGATACTTCAATAACAAGCCTGAAGTTACGGTTTGGTCAGAAAACCTGCTTGAAGGCAAGGGCAGTGGCTGTTGCACATTAACCTCATTGAAATTTGGAGGCTGAGTCAGCTTGAATAAGCATCTTTGGGTAGGAGGAAGCAGCAGTAGCCATTTTGCTCTATTGTAGCAAAAATGCTGAGTCATCGTGAGCATAACTTTTAAAGGCTTCAGGTGCAACTCTCGCCTATTCTCGGAGGCAGAATTTAGGCCGCTACTATTGAGAGGAATTGGTTAAAGGCCAAGGCATTCATGCTGAAATATTGAAAACTTGTAGTTTATGAGAAAAGTTTTGAAAACACTTGTTTGAAGATAAGGGAAATGATATAAGGTGGAAATGATATAATGTGAAAGTTATGTTGCAATAACTAGGGAATTATGCGCCTATCATGTTAACCCCTCGTGGGATACACATGGGGGTCATGACAAACCTTGTGGGTATCCTTTGTCATTAAGTGACTGGTCTTGATTCCGAGGGTGTAGGTTTTCACTATACTTCTTAGAACAAACCAGGCTTGACTGTGTGTGAAACATTTTCCACTCATGTTTACATTTAAAATGAGATCAGAATAATGTGTTTTAAAACATCTACTGTACTTCCCCTGATTCAGGCAGTAGACTTGGTCTTGGGTCATGCTCTTCTATTGGCTTTTTAAAATTTAATTTTTTTTTTTTTACCAAGGTGGTCTTTTTATGTGTGCGAAATCCTCCACCAAAGGTTGCGTTATGAAAATATAGGCAAGAAACTCTGGCCAAGGTCTCCACTCTAATTCCTAAAAGTGAGAACAATGCTTGGCCATCCTTCCAATCTCCCCATTCAAATTCCTGAAAGAAGAGTCCAGGCTTTGTGCCACATGTATAAGTGCCCACACTACCTTCTCTTATCAGTGGAAAGTCTTGGTGCTGTAGGTTACGGTCAAGTTTTAATCAATGGAAAATGGGAAAATTGGTGACCTGGGACCAGTTTGTGATGAGTGGACTGTTAGGATGACAGAAGTTCGGTTTCATTGGCCCAAATTTTATCATAAATATTTTAAAGGGAGGGCGGTCTTGGCATCATGAACTGAAACCTCCATACTTCCTACTCCTAGGAGATGACATCTTGGTTCTGTGGGCCATTGTGTTTCCAAGAGTTTCTGGTACCAAGGGCCAGGCTGGTTGTTGTGGGCCCAGGTCTTCAGTATGGACTTTGTTACCATTTGGTTGGTTTAGACCTTGTGGGCCTTTGGGTGCCAACTATTTTCTGTTAGAAGTTTCAGGCTTGGTGCCGATATCCACAGTCTTTGTTCCAGTTTCTCTTTTACAAAGAAAGACTTGTTGCTGTGTGCCTAGACCGCAGGCAGCATTGTTTCAGAGGGGACAGGCTTAGAACCTTGATCCCAGGCCACCACTCCACTCTCTGTTCGGGAAAAACAGAAGAAATGCTGTGGGTAAATTTCTCAAAACACATTCTGAAAATAGGGAAGGGATTGGAACTTCAAACCAAGGTCTGCACTTTGGTTCTTGTTTAGAAACCCAGGCAGGAAACAAGGTTCTAGGTCTTGAGATTAGGTTCTTTTACCTTTGGACAGCTTGCCCTGTGGGGTAAGGTCTCCTCTCTACTAGTGTTCAGAGAACACAGGTTTATAGTCATGGGCACCAGCCCTTAAGGTCTTAATACTTAGGAAAAACCAGGCTTTGTGCCTTGGGCCAGTGTCACCACAACACATTTTTTTTCAAAGAAGACTGTGTTGCTGGCACAAACATAGGCCTTCATTCTTCTTTTTGTTCAGAGATGACGACTTTGTGAGCCATAAAGTTTGCATGAGTTTCGCAGGGGCTCACTTGGGTGTAGTGTGAAAAGTTGTTTTGTATAATCTATTATTAATTACACAGTCTTGACCATGGGAACCTCAGTCTGCACTCTAATTTTTGATAGGAGAGTCCAGGCTTGGTGTCACAGACTGAAGTCTTCATTCTAGTTTCTCTTGTACAAGGACAGAATAATTGTAGTGGGCCTAGGACACCACTCGACATTTGTTCAGGGAGGACAGGCTTGGAACCATGGGCCCAGAACACCACTTCAAACTCTGTTAGGAAAAAACAGAAGAAATGCTGTGGGAATAGGTCTCAGCTCTAATTCCTGGTGAAGGTGAAGGGATTGGAACTATAAGCCAAAGTCATCACTCTTGCTCATAAGAAATTCCAGGCTTGTAGCCAAGGTTCTAGTTCTACTCTACAAGAAAGATATTCTTACCAGAGAAACGATTGGCCTTACAATTGAACATCTCCAAACTACTAATTTTCAATGAGGAAAGGCTTGGTGGCTTTAGTCCAGGGCTCCATTGTATTATTGTTTGGAAGAGGCTGGCTTTGAGTCATGGGTGTGAGTCACCAGTCTACATCATTTGAATGGAGGACTGTGCTGTTACCATGAACAAAGGTCACCTTTGTTTTCTGTAAAAGTAGACAGCTTTCGACTGTGGGCCATGCACTTCAAAATAGATTTCATCACAAGGTCTAGGATGTTTGTAGTATGAGTAGGACATTTGTGTAGTCTGTTCAAAATTAGGCAGTGTTAACCTTGGGACCATCAGCCCCCAAGAGTTAGGGCAGTATCTCCTGACCACCCTGTGGGAATCGGTGCCCACCCAAGGCCTGCCTGGATGAATCAACAGAGACCATGTCACACATAGGGTAACATAGTATGCTCCCTTTGGAATGACGAGAGCATATCACTTGATAAAGTTCACATAAATACTGAGAAAACATTAGTCTGTGTGTAAGAGAAGGTGGCCGAGACGGCCTCCTAACTGACCTCCAATCGTATGTTGTATCCACATCACAAAATGTACTTGAGATCAATGATATATGCATCCAGAAAATGATCCTTAATTCGCCTCAGGTTTTGTGTGTCAGGAAACCTGCTTTATGGCAAAGGAGGCGGGGGTTGCATATGGAGCGCGATGAACTGGTGGCTGAGTGTGTTGTGAGGACGTGACTGGAAAGCGGGGAAAACAAGAGCTGCAATTTACGAGAGTGTACGAAAAATGCTGAGTCATTATGTGGAAACCTATTTGTGGAGCAAAGAACAGCTTCCTCAGAGTTTCTCTGTAGCAAACCATAGGCTACAAATTCTGAGAGGGATGGCTGAATGAGCATGGGAAGAAAGCTTAGAATTTGATATTGATCCTGATCCTTCAACATGTTCTGGAAACAATTGTTTAGGCCAGCTGAGGAAAATGAGGTAGAAGTCACCTGAAAATCTTAGAGCAAGTACGCAGGAATCTCGAGATATTCACATGGCTGCCCTGTGGGAATCACGTGACCATCAAGAGAATGGCCTGAGGGCATCAAAGAGGGCATCCAAGGGAGATCACGTAATATTGGGTGATGGTTTGGTGCTCACTTTTGAGTTACGCTTTTACACTACTTGGTAAAATTCACTTAAACACAGAGAAAAAGAGAGTCTGTGTTTATAAGAGCGTGGCCAAGAAGGTGACCTCACTTCCCTTCAATGGAAAGATAAATTCTGCCTATGAAGTCTACCTGAGAACAGCAGTGTATGCTAGTGGACAACGATTCTTAGATAACTGGCCTGGTTTTCAGTTGTGGTCAGGAAACCTACTTGTAGAGGATGGAACCTCTCAAAACTTTAACTGCGGTTAAATATGATGGATGAGATTACTTTAGGAAGGTACTTTAGGGTGGTAGACACAGCAGTTACCACATGGCCGTATTGTAGGTAAAATGCTGAGTCATTGTGAACAAATCTCATGACAGAAAGAATGGCTGTCTCAGAATTTCTCTCTTGCAAACCTCAGACACAATTTCTGAGAGGGATTTGCTTAATGACCATGGAATGAAGGTGAGAATTAGACATTGAGCCAGTTCCTTCAACGTGTTCTGGAAACCCTTGTTTAGGCCAGCTGAGAATAATGAGTTGGAAGTCCCCTGAAAATCACATAGCAACTACATGAGAATCTCACGATATTCACATGGTTGCTGTGTGGGAAACATGTGACACTCAAGAGACTGGCCTGAGGGCATCACAGGGAGGTCACATGATATTGGTGATGGTTGTCACTCACTTTTGAGTTGCCCTTCTACATTCCTTGGTAACATTCAAATAAACACAGAGAAAGAGTTCATGTGTAATAGCGCATGGCCGAGAAGGTCACCTCACTGCCCTTCAATGGAAAGATCAATTCTGCATGAGAAGACTACTTAAGGACAGAAGTGTAGGCTACCAAACAACAATTCTTAGATGACTGGTCTGAGGTTTCAGTTATGGTCAGGCAACCTGCTTGTAGGCGATGGGAGCTGCTCAAAACATTAACCATGTTTAAATATGGAGGCTGAGTTTACTTGAGGAAGGTACTTTAGTGTGGTAGATACAGCAGTTACCTCCTGGCTGTATGGTAGGTGAAATGCTGAGTCATTGTGAACATACCTTTTCATGATAAAAAGAACGGCTGCCTCAGAATTCTTCTGTAGGAAACCTTAGACTATAATTCTGAGACTGATTGATTTTATGACCATGGAAAGAAAGCTGAAATATTGACATTGAGGCAGTTCCTTCAACGTGTTTTAGAATTTTTGTTTTAGTCAGTAGCGTCAAATGAGGTGTATGCACCTGAAAATCTCATAGCAAGGACATGAGAGCTCTCAATATTCACATTTGTCCTTAGAGAATCACAAGACCATCAAGAGAATGGCTTGAGGGCATCATAGGTTGATCTGGTCATTTTGGGTAATGGTGTGGCGCTCTCTTTTGAGTTACCCTGCTACATTCCTTGGTAAAATTCACATAAACACAGAGAAAAGGAGAGTCCTTTTGTACTAGAGGTTGGCCATGACAGCTGCCATTAAATCGAAAGGTTAGGTCTACATGAGAAGATGGGCTTGAGAACAGTGGTGTAGGCTACCAAATAATGAATCTTCAATAACTGGCCTGAGGTTACAGTTTGGTACAGAAACTTGCTTGAAGGAAAGAAATGTGGCTATCACTTATTAACCTAGTTGAAATTTGGAGGCTGAGTCAGCTTGAATAAGCATCTTTGGGTAGGAGGAAGCAGCAGTCACCATTTTGCTCTATTGTAGCAAAAATGCTGAGTCATCGTGAGCATAACTTTTAAAGGCTTCAGGTGTGACTCTTGCCCTATTCTTGGAGGCTGACTTTATAGGCCACTATGGTAGAGAGGAATTGGTTAAAAGCCAATGCATCCATGCTGCAATATTGAAAATGCATTTTATGAGAAAACTTTTGAAAACACTTGGTTGAGCATAGGGGAAGAGGAATAAGGTGGAAATCACCTTAAAATCAAGTAGCAATAACTAGGGAATCATGTGTCCATTATGTTAACACCTTGCGGGACACACATGGGGGTCATGGCAAACACCATGGGTATTAATTTGTCACTCAGGTTTTGGTCTTATTCTGAGAGTGTAGGTTTTACTTTACTTCTTAGAACAAACCAGGGTTTCATTGTGTGTGAAATTTTTTCCACCTGTGTTGATTTTGAAAATGAGACTGGAATGGTGTCGTGTTTTAAAACATCTACTCTATTTCCCCTGATCCAGGCAGTAGACAGGGTTCTTCAGCCACGCACTTTAATTGATTTTTGTTTGTTTGTTTACCAAGATGGTTGTTATGTGTGCCAAGCCCTTTACCACAGTTTCCTTTATAAAAAATTAGGTGAGATACTCTGGCCCATGGTCTCCACTATAATTCCTGGAAATAGGAACAATGCTTTGCTGTGCTCCCAACTCACCATTAAAATTACTGAATGAAGAGTACAGGCTTTGTGCCATGTGTACTTTCTCTTACCAGCAGAAAGGCTTGGTTCTGGAGGTTATGGTCACCTTTCAATCAATCACAAAAAAGAAAATTGGTTTCCTGGGACCAGTTTGTGCTGAGTGGACTGTTAGGATGACAGAAGTTTGGTTTCATCAGCCCAAATTTCTATCATAAATATTTTAAAGGGAGGACAGGCTTGGTGCCTGAACCAAGTCCTCCATACTTTCTACTCCTACAAGATGACATCTTAGTTCTGTGGGTCAATATCTTCCCCCCAAGAGTTTCTGGTACCAGGTGCCAGAATGGGTGTTGTTGGCATAGGTCTTCAGTCTGGACTTTGGTACCATTTGGTTCATCTAGACCTTGTAGGCCTGTGGCTGCCAACTACTTTCTATTAGGAGTTCAGGGCTTGGTGCTGATCTGTCCAGTCTCCATTTTAGTTTCTCTTCCATAAAAAAGGCTTGTTGTCATGTGCCAAGGACCAAAAGCTGCATTCGTTCAGAGAGGATAGGCTTGGAAACTTGCCACCAGGCCATCGCTTCAGTCTCTGTTAGGGAAAGACACGAGAAATGCTGTGGGACAAGTTCTCAGCTCTACTTCCTTAAATAGGGGAAGGGATCGGAACTGCAAACCAAGGTCAGCACTCTGGTTCCTGATTAGAAATCCAGGCAGGAGACAAGGTCCTAAGTCTTGAGATCAGGTTCTCTTACTGGAGGACAGGCTTGCCCTGTGGGGTAAGGTTTCTTCTCTACTAGTGTTCAGAGAACAGAAGTTTCTTACCATGGGTCCAAGTCTCCTTGGTACTAATACTTAGGAAAAACAGGCTTTGTGCCTTAGGCCAGTGTCTCCACAACACATTATTTCAAGGTAAGATTGTGTTTCTGGCATGAACATAGCCTCCATTCATTCTTTTGTTCAGAGAAGACAACTTTGTTTGTGAGCTGCTAAGTTCACATGAGTTTCTGCTCACAGGGGCTCACTTCATGTAGTGTGAGAAGTTGTTTTCTGTAATCTGTTATTAATTAGATGGTCTTGACCTTGGGAACCTAGGCCAGCACTCTAATTCCTATAGGAGATTCCAGGCTTGATGTCACAGGCCTAAGTCTTAATTCTAGTTTTCCTTGCATAAAGACAAGATAGTTGCAGTGGGCCTAGGACACTACTCAATATTTGTTCAGGGAGGACAGGCTTAGAACTGTGGGCCCAGGACACCACTTCAAACTCTGTCAGGAAATAAGAGAAGAAATGCTTGGGAATAGGTCTCAGCTCTAATTCCTGGTGAAGGTGAAGTGCTTGGAACTTCATGTTAAGTCACCAGTCTCACTCATAAGAGAAATTCCAGGCTTGTAGCCAAGCTTTTAGTTCTACAAGAAAGATATTCTTACCAGAGGAAAGATTCACCTTGTGATTTAACTTCTCCAAACTTTAGATTTTCAACGAGGACAGACTTGATGGCTTTTGTTCAGGGCTCCATTGTAATATTGTTACAAAGAAACTGGCTTTGAGTCATGGACGGGTGTCTTCAGTCTACATCATTTGCATGGAGGACAGTGCTGTTACCATGAACAAAGGTCTCCTTTGTTTTCTGTAAGAGTAGATGGGTTTTGTCTGTGGGCCATGCACTTCACAATAGTTTCCATCACAATGTCTAGGATGTTTTTAGCGTGAGTAGGACTTTTGCATAGTCTGTTCAAAATTAGACAGTGGTTAACCTCAGGACCAGTGGCCTCCGAGAGTCTCGACAGTATCTCCTGACCACCGCATGGGAATCCAGTGCCCAATGAAGCTCTGCCTGTATGAAAAAAAGGGAGATCATGTCACACATGGGATAATGTGTGCTTTCTTTGGAATGATGAGAGTGTATCATTGATAAATTTCAGATAAACACTGAAAAACATCATTTTGTGTGTAACAGGAGTTGGCTGAGACAGCCTCCTAACTGACCTCCAATCATTGTCGTATCCACATCACAAAACACACTTGAGGTAAACTGTATATGTATCCAGTCAATGATCCTTAATTGGCCCAGGTTTTGTGTGTTGTCAGGAAAACTGCTTTATGGCAAAGGATGCGGGGGTTGCATATGTAGTGCAACAAAACCTGGCGGCTAAGTATGCCCGAGGAAGCGACTGAATAATGGTGGAAACAACAGCCGCCATTTTGCTGGGCTGTAGGTAAAATGCTGATTCATTGTGTGAATACCTCTACGTGGAGCCTACAACAGTTGCTACAGAATTTCTCACTAGCAAACCTCAGAGTACAAATTCTGAGAGGGCTTGGCTTAATAAGCAGGAGAAGAAAGGTTAGAATTTGAATTGAGCCAGTTTCTTCAGTGTGTTCTGGAAACTCTTGTTTAGTCCAGCTGAGGAATATGATGTGGAAGTAACTTGAAAATCTTATAGCCAATATGCGGGAATCACGTGACCATCAAGAGACTGGCCTGAGGGCATCACAGGGAGATCACATGAGATTGGGTGATGGTGTGGCACTCACTTTTGAGTTACCCTTCTATATTCCTTGGTAACATCACACAAACACAGGGAAAAAGGGAGTTGGTGTGTGCGAGAGCATAGCTGAGAAGGAAACCTAATTGCCCTTCAATGGAAAGAACAATTCTGCATGAGAAGACTACCTGAAGACAAAAGTGTTGGCTACCAAACAATGATTCTTAGATGACTGGCCTGAGTTTTCAGTTGTGGTCAGGCAACCTGCTTGTAGGCGATGGGAGCTGCTCAAAAACAATAGCCACTTTTAAATACAGAGGCTGAGTTTACATGAGGAAGGTACTTTAGAGTGGTAGAAAAACAGCAGTTACCACCTGGCTGTATTGTGGGTAAAAGGCTGAGCCATCGTGAACATACCTGTTCATGACGTAAAGAATGGCTGCCTCAGAATTCCTCTCTCGCAAACCTTAGACTGCAAATTCTGAGAGGGATGGTTTTACAACCATGGAAAGAAAGCTGAGATATTGATATTGAGGCAATTCCTTCAATGTGTTTTGGAATTTCTTGTTTTAGCGAGCAGTGGCAAATGTGGTGTATACCACCTGAAAATCTCATAGCAAGGACAGGGGATCTCGATATTCACATCTTGTCCTGCAGGAAGCACAAGACCATCAAGAGAATGCCCTCAGGGCATCATAGTTTGATATGGTCACATTGGGTGATGGTGTGGTACTTACCTTTGAGTTACTCTTATACCTTCCTTTCTAAAATTCACATAAACACAGAGAAGAGGAGAGCCCTTTTGTACCAGAGCATGGCCAAGACAGCCACTTACTGCCATTAAATCGAAAGGTTAGGTCTACATGAGAAGACTGACTTGAGAACAGTGGTGTTCTACCAAACAAGGATCCTTTGATAACTGTCCTAAGATTTTGGCTTTGTCCAGAAACCTGCTTGAATGAAAGGGCAGCGGCTTTCACACATAACTTTGGAGGCTGAGTTGGCTTGGGCAAGCTACTTTGGAGCAGGGGAAGTAGGAGTCGCCCTTTTGCTCTATTGTAGCAAAAATGCTGAACCATGTGAGCATAACTTTGAAAGTCTTCAGGTGGGGCTCTCACAGTATCCTCATAGGTGGACTTTAGGCCACTACTGTTGAGAGGAATTGGTTAAAGTTCAATGAATCCATGCTGAAATAATGAAAATGTGCAGTTTATGGAAAAAGTTTTAAAAACACTTGGTTGAGGATAGGAGAAGAGAATAAGTTGGAAATCACCTTCAAATCATGTAACAATAACTATGGAGTCATGCGCTGGTCAGGTTAACACCTCGTGATACCCATGGGGGTCAGGGCAAATCCCGTGGGTATCGTTTGACACTCAGGCGACTGGTCTTGTTTCTGAGAGTGTAGGTTTTCACTATACTTCTTAGAAGGAAGTAGCTTGATTGCATGTGAAACATTTTCTACTCGAGTTTTCCTTAAAAATGAGACCTGAATGGCGTTGTGTTTGAAAACATTCACTCTACTTCCCTTGATCCAGGAAGTAGACAGGGTTCTGAGCTGTGCACTTCTATTGGCATGTTTTTAAACAAAAAGGTGTTGTTACGTGTTCCAAGTCCTCCACCAAAGATTCCATTATGAAAATTTAGGCAAGATACTCTGGCCCAAGATCTCCACTCTAATTTCTGGAAACAGAAACAAAGTTTGGCCCTGCTTCCAATATCCCCATTCAAATTCCTGAGAAAAGAGCCCTGGTTTTGTGCCACGGGTATAAGTGCTCATACTACCCCCTCTTACCAGTGGAAAGGCTTGGTGCTGTAGGTATGGTCACCTTTCAATCATTGGGAGAAGAGAAATTGGTGTCCTAGAGCAGTTTGTGCTGAGTGGAATGTTACCATGACAGAAATTTGGTTTTATTGGCCCAAATTTTTATCATAACTATTTTAAAGGGAGGACAGTCTTGGTGCCGTGAACCAAGTCCTCCATACTTCCTACTCTAGTAGATGACATCATGGTTCTGTGGGCCAATGTCTCCCTAAGAGTTTCTAGTACCAGGGGCCAGACTGGGAGTTCCACACCAAGGTCTTCCATCTGGTTTTGTTACCATTTGGTTGGTCTAGACCTGTGGGCCTGTGGTTGCCAACTACTTTCTATTAGGAATTCCAGGTTTGGTACTGATCTTTACAATATCCATTTTAGATTGCTTCCATAAAAAATGCTTGCTGCTGTTTGCCCAGGACCAAAGACGGCATTCTTTCAGATAGGACAAGCTTAGAACCTTGACCCCAGGCCATCGCTTCAGTTTCTGTTAGGGAAAGACAGAAGAAATGCTCTGGGTCAAGTTCTCAGCTCTACTTTCTGAAAATAGGAAAAGGGATTGGAGCTGCAAACCAAGGTAAGCACTCTGTTTCCTGATTAGAAATTCAGGCAGGAGAAAATATCCTAGGTCTTGAGATCAGGTTCTCTTACTTGAGGTTAGGCTTACCCTATGGGGTAAGGTCTCTTCTCTACTATTTTTCAGAGAATCGAGGGTTTTTTTTTTTCCATATTACCAGTTTCCTTGGTACTCATACTTAGGAAAAGCCAGGCTTTGTGCCTAGGGACCGTGTCATCACAACACATCCTTTCAAGGAAATGCTCTGTTGTCGGCATGAACATATGCCTCCATTCTTCCTTTTGTTCAGAGAAGATAAGTTTGTTTGTGAGCTGAAAAATTTACATGAGTTTCTGCTCACAGGAGCTCACTTGGTGTAGTGTGTGACGTTGTTTTGTCTATTCTGTTATCAATTAGACGATCTTGACCTTGGGTCCTAGGCCTGTACTCCAATTCCTGTTAGGAGAGTCCATGCTTGGTGTCACAGGCCTAATTCTTCATTCTAGTTTCCCTTGCATAAAGACAGGAAAGTTGCAGTGGGCCTCAACATTTGTTCAGGGAGGACAAGCTTAGAACCGTGGGCCCAGGACACCACTTTAAATTCTGTTACAAAAAAATAGAAAAAAATGCTGTTTATATAGGTCTTAACTCTAATTCCTGTATAAGGTGAAGGGTTTGGACCTGCAAACCAAAGTCACCACTCTCAATCATAAGATAAATTCCAGGCATGTAGCCAAGGTTCTAGTTCTACAAGAAAGATATTCATGCCAGAGGAAAGATTGGCTTTGCGAATTAACATTTCCAAACTACTAATTTTCAATGAGGACAGGCTTTAGCCCAAGGCTCCATTGTATTATTATTTGGAAGAGACTGATTTTGAGTCATGGGCACGAGTCTCCAGTCTACAATATTTGAATGGAGGACAGTGCTGTTACCATGAACAAAGGTCTCCATTGTTTTCCATAAGTGTAGACAGCTTTGGTCTGTGGGTCATGCCTTCACAATACTTTCCGTCACAGGTCTAGGATGTTTTTAGTGTTAGTAGGACATTTGTGTAGTCTGTTCAAAATTAGACAGTGTTAACCTCGGGACTCTCAGCTCCGAGAGTCACACAGAATCTCCTAACCACCCTGTGGAATCTGGTGTCCACTGGAGACATGCCTATATGAAACAAAGGGAGATCATGTCACACATGGGGATAATGTAGTGCTCCCTTTGGAATAACGAAAGCATATCACTTGGTAAAATTCACATAAATACTGAGAAAACAGTCTGTGTGTAACAGTAGGTGGCCGAGACATCCTCCTAATTGATCTCCAATTGTATGTTGTATCCACATCACAAAATGTACTTGAGGTCAATGGTATATGCATCCAGACAATGATAGTTAATTTGTCTCCGGTTTTGTATGTTGTCAGGAAACCTGTTTTAGGGCAAAGGAGGCAATGGTCACATATGGAGCATGATGAAAACTGGCGGCTGAGTGTGCTGTGTGGAAGCGACTAGATAATGGTGGAAACAAGACCGCTATTTTGTTGGACTGTAGGTAAATTGCGGGATCATTGTGTGGATACCTCTTCCTAGCAGAAAGAATGGATACCTCAGAATTTTTATCTAGCAAACCTCAGACTACAAATTCTGAGAGGGATATGCATAATGACCAGGGGAAGAAAGCTGAGAAATTGATATTGAGCCACTTCCCTCAACATGTTCTGGAAGCCCTTTTTTAGGCCAGCTGAGGAAAATGAGGTGAAAGCCACCTGAAAATCTTATAGCAAGTATGTGGGAATCTTGTGTTATTCACATTGCTGCCCCACAGAAATTATGTGACCATAAGAGACTGGCGTTAGGGCAACGCAAGGAGGTCACATGATATTGGGAGATGGTATTGTGCTCACTTTTGAATTATCCTACAGTCCTAGGTAAAATTCACATAAACACTGAGAAAAGAGAGTCCATGTGTATGAGAGCATGGCTGAGGGCCACCTCACTGCCCTTCAATGGAAAGATCAATTTTGCATGAGAAGGCTAGATGAGGACAGCAGTGTAGGCTATGAGACAATGATTTGTAGATAACTGGCCTGAGGTTTCAGTTGTAGTCAGTCTACCTGCTTGTAGGCGAAAGGAGCTGCTCAACACATTAACCACATTTAAATATGGAAGCTGAGGAAGCTACTTTAGAGTGGTAGAAACAGCATTTACCACCTTGCTGTATGTAAGTAAAATGCTGAGTCAGTGTGAACATACCTCGTTATGACAGAAAGAACGACTGTCTCAAAAATCCTCTCTAGCAAGACTTAGACTACAAATTCTGAGGGGATTGGTTTTACGACCATGGAAAGAAAGTTGAGATATTGACATGGAAGTAGTTCCTGAAGTGTTTTAGAATTTTTTATTTTAGCCAGCAGCAACAAATGTGGTGTATTCCATCTGAAAATCTCTTAGCAAGGACATGGAATCTCTTGATATTCATGACCTGGTCTGTGGGAGTCACGTGACCAGTATGAGAATGGCTTGAGGGCATCATAGTTTGATCTGGTCACATTGGGTAATGGTGTGGTACTCAATTTTTAGTTACTCTTCCACATTCATTTGTAAAAGTCACATAAACACAGAGAAAAGGAGAATCCTTGTGTGTGGACAATACAGCCACCAACTGCCATTTAATTGAGAGGTCAGGTCTACATGTGAAGACTGGCTTGAAAACAGTGGTGTATGCTACTGAACAATAATCCTTCGATAACTGTCCTAAGGTTTTGGCTTTGTCCGGAAACATGCTTGAAGGTAATGGCAGCATATGTCACACATTAACCGAGTTGAAATTTTAAGGCTTTGTCAGATTGAGCAAGCTATTTTGCAGTGGAGGAAGCAGCAGTAGCTCTATCATACAAACAATTCTGAGTCATTGTAAGCATAACTATTGAAGGCTTCAGGTGCAACTCCTGCACTCTTCTTGGAGGCAGACTTTAGGCCACTACTGTTGAGAGGAATTGGTTAAGAGCTAATGCATTCTCGCTGATATTGAAAATGTGCAGTTTATTAGAAAAATTTTGAAAGCACCTCATTGAACATAGGAGAAGAGGAATAAGGTGGAAATCACCTTAAGATCATGTAGCAATAACTAGGGAATCATGCACCAGTTATGTTAACACCTCGCAGGATTCATATAGGGTTCATGGCAAACACCATGAGTATTCTTTGTCACTGAGGTGACTGGTCTTGTTTCAGAGAGTGTAGGTTTTCACTATGCTTCTTAGAACGAACTAGGTTTATTTATGAAACCTTTTCCACACAAGTTTACTTTGAAAATGAGATTGGAATGGTGTTGTGTATTAAATCATCCACTCTACTTCCCCTGATCCAGGCAGTAGACAGGGTCCAGGGCCATGCACTTCTATCGGCTTTTTTTTTTTTTTAAAGACTATCTTGTTATGTGCGCCAAGTTTTCCACCAAAGGTTCTTCATAAATATTTAGATAAGATACTCTGGCCCAAGATCTCCACTCTAATTCCTGGAATAGGACAATGTGTGGTCGTGGTTCCAATCTCCTCATTCAAATTCCTGAAAGAAGAGTATAGGCTTTGTGCAACATGTATAATGCCCACACTACCTTCTCTTACCGTGGAAAGACTTGGCGCTGTAAGTTATGGTCACTTTTTAATGGCAAAAGGGAAAATTGGTGCCCTAGGACCAGTTTGTGTTGAGGGAACTGTTAGAATGACAGAAGTTGTTTTCATTGGCCCAACTTTCTGTTATAAAATATTTTAACGGGAGGACGGTCTTCGTGCCATGAACCAAGATCCATACTGACTATTCCCTCCTAGGAGATGACATCTTGGTCCGTGGGCCTATGTCTCCCCGAGAGTTTGTGGTACCAGGACTAGCTGTGTATAGTGGGCCTAGGTCTTCAGTCTGAACCTTGTTACCATTTGGTTGTTTAGACCTTGTGGCCTGTGGTTTCCAGCTTCTTTCTATTTGGAGTTCCAGGCTTGGTGCCAATCTCCAAAGTCTTTGTTCTAGTTTCTCTTCCATAAAGAGGGCTTGCTGCTGTGTGCCTAGGACTGTAGGCAGCATTTGTTTAGAAAGGACAAGCTTAGATGCTGACCCAGGCCACCACTTCAGCCTCTTTTAGGGAAAGATGAAAGAAATGCTGTGGGTCCAGTTCTCAACTCTAGTTTCTGGAAATAGGTGAAGATATTGGAACTGCAAACCAAGGTCCCTCTAGTTTCTGAATATAAATCTAGTCAGGAGGCAAGGTTCTAGGTCTTGAGATCAAGATCTCTCACCTGAGGACAGGCTTGCTCTGTGGGGTAAGGTTTCCTCTCTACTTGTGTTCATAGAACAGAGGTTTCTTGCCATGGGCCCCAGTCTCCTTGGTACTAATACTTAGGAAAAGCCAGGCTTTATCCCTTGTGCCCGTGTCACCACAAAAATTCTTTGAAGGGAAGACTGTGTTGCTGGCACAAAAATAGGCCTCCCTTCATCCTTTTGTTCAGAGAAGACAACTTTGTTTGTGAGCTGTAAATTTCACATGACTTTCTGCTCACAGGGGCTCCTTGAGTGTAGTGTATGATGTTGTTTTGTCTAATCTGTTATTATTTAGATAGTCTTGACCTTGTATTTCAATTTCTGTTAGGAGAGTCCAGGCTTGGTGTCATAGGACTAAGTCTTCATTCTACTTTCCCTTGCATAAAGACAGGATAGTTGCAGTGAGCCTAGGACACCACTCCACATTTGTTTGGGGAGCAGTGGCTTGGAACTGTGGGCTCGGGCCACCACTTCAAGCTCTCTAAGAAAAAACAGAGGGAATGCTATGGGAATAGGTCAGCTCTAATTCCTAGATAATGTGAAGGGACTGGAACTGCAAGCCAAAGTCACCACTCTCGCTCATAAGAAATTCCAGTCTTGTAGCCAAAGTTCTAGTTCTACTCTACAAGAAAGATATTCTTACCAGGAGAAAGACTGGCCCTGCCATTGAATGTCTCCAAACTACTGATTTTCAATGATAACAGGATTGGTGGCTTCAGGCCAAGGCTCCATGGTATTTTGTGAGAAAGAGACAGGCTTTGAGTCATGGGTGCAATCTCCAGTCTACATCATTTGAATGGACGACAGTGCTGTTACCATAAACAAAGGTCACCTTTGTTTTCTGTAAGAGTAGACAGCTTTGGACTGTGGGCTATGCACTTCACAATAGATTCCATCACATGATCAAAAATGTTTGTAATGTGAGTAGGTCTTTTGTGTAGACTGTTCAAAATTAGACAGTGTTAACCTCGGGACCATCAGCTCCTGAGAGTCAAGACAGTACCTCTTCACCACACTGTGGGAATCCGGTGCCCAACGAAGAGCTGCCTGTATGAAACAAAGGGAAATCATGTCACACATAGGAATAACGTAGTGCGGCCTTTGGAATGATGAGGGCATATCACTTGATAAAATTCATATAAATACTGAGAAAACAGTCTGTGTGTATCAAAATGTGGCTGAGACAGTCTCCTAATTGATCTGCAATTGTATGTGATATTCACATCACAAAATATACTTGAGGTCAATGGTATATGCATCCAGACAATGATTCTTAATTCTCCTCAGGTTTTGTGTGTTGTCAGGAAACCTGCTTTATGACAAAGTAGGCAGGGGTTGCATATGGAGAGTGATGAAACCTGGTGGCTGAGTGTACTGTGAGGCAGTGACTGGATATGGGAAAAACAACAACCGCTATTTTGTTGGACTGTGGGTAAAATGCTGAGTCATTGTGTGGAAACCTCTTCATGATGCAAAGAATGGCTTGCTCAGAATTTTTCTCTAGCAAACCTCAGACTAAAATTCTGAGAGGGATAAGCTTAATGACCATTGGGTGAAATCGGAGAACTTGACATTGAATCAGTTCCTTCCACATGTTTTGGAAACTTGTTTTTAAACCAGCTGATGAAAAGATACCTGAAAATCTTATGGTAAGTACACAGGAATCTCACAATATTCATGTGGCTTCCCTGCGAAAATCATGTGAACATCAATAGACTAGCCTGAGGGCAAATAGGTAGATCACATGATATTGGGAGATGGTGTGGCACTCACTTTTGAGTTACCCTTCTGTAGTCTGGCAAAATTCACATAACACAGAGAAAAAGAGAGTCCGTGAGTACTAGAGCATGGCCTAGAAGGCTACCTAACTGTCCTTTGATGAAAAGATCAATTCTTCATGAGAAGACTACCTGAGGACAGCAGTGTAGGCTACCCGAAAACAATTCTTAGGTAAGTGGCCTGAGGTTTCAGTTGGGGTCAGGTAACCTGCTTGTAGGCGATGAGAGCTGCTCAAAACATTAACCGTATTTAAATATGGAGGCAGAGTTTACTTGAGGAAGGTACTTTAGAGTGGTAGAAACAGCAGTTTCCACCTCACTGTATTGTAGGTAAAAAGCTGAATCATTGTGAATATGATGGAAAGAATTGCTGTCTCAGAATTCCCCTCAAGCAAACTTTAGACTACAAATTCTGAGAGGATTGGTTTTACGACCATGGAAAGAAAACTGAGGTATTAATAAAGAGGCAGTTCCTTCAACGTGTTTTGGAGTTTCTTGTTTTAGCCAGCAGCGGCAAATGAGGTGTATGCCACCTGAAAATCTCGTAGCAAGGACTTTGGATTTCTCGATATTCACATCCTGTCCTGCAGGAATCACATGACCATCAAGAGAATGCTTGAGGACCTCATAGTTTGAATGCTCACATTGGGTGATCATGTGGCACTCACCTTTGAATTAACCTTCTACATTCCTTGGTAAAATTCACATAAACACGATGAAATAGAGAGTTCTTGTGTACCAGAGCATGGCCAAGAAGGCCACCTACTGCCATTTAATCAAAAGATAAGGTCTCTGTGAGAAGACTGTCTTGAGAACAGCGGTGTAGCTACCAAAAAAAGATCCTTCAATACCTGGTCTGAGGTTACAGTATTGTTCTGGACCTGATTGAAGGAAGGGCAGAGGGTGTTGCACATTAACTACATTGAAATTTTAAGGCTGAGTTGGTTTGAGCAAGCTACTTCGGAATGGAAGAAGTGGCAGTCGCCATATGCTCTATTGTAGCAAAAATGCTGAGTCATTGTGAGCATTACTTTTAAAGGCCTCAAGTGTGACTCTTGCACTATTTTTGGAAGTGAACTTTCAGCCACTTCTGTTGAGAGGAATTGGTTAAAGGCCAATGCATCCATATTGAAATATTGAAAGTTTTGTTTAGGAGAAAAGTTTTGAAAACACTTGTTTGAAAATAAGGGAAAAGGAATAAGGTGGAAATCACCTAAAATCAGGTAGCAATAACTAAAGAATCATGTGCCAGTCATGTCAACACCTTGTGGGATACACATCGTGGTCATGGCAAAACCCATGGCTATCCTTTGTCACTCAGGTGACTGGTCTTGTTTCCAAGGGCATAGGTTTCCTCTATAAATCTTAGAATGAACCAGGCTTGATTATGTATGGTTACATAAGAAATGAGACTGGAATGGTGTTGTGTTTTAAAACATCATCTCTACTTACTCTGATCCAGGCAGTAGACAGTCTTGGGCCATGCACTTTTATAAGCTTTTTTTTAAAAAAAATTTTTTTTTAACCAGGAAAAATTGATTATATGTCCCAAGTCCTCCATCACAGGTTCCGTTTTGAAAATTTAGGTGAGGTTCTTTGGCCCAAGGTCTCCACTCTAATTCTTGGACATAGGAAAAATGTTTGTCCATGCTTCCAAACTCCCCATTCGAATTCCTGAAAGAAGAGTCCAGGCTTTGTGTGATGTGTATGAGTGCCCACATTAACTTCTCTTACTGGTGGAAAGGCTTTGGTGCTGTAAGTTATGGTCACCTTTTAATCAATAGCAAAAGGGAAAATTGGTGCCCTGGGACCAGAATGTGCTGAGTGAACTGTTAGCATAACAGAAGTTTGGTTTCATCAGCCCTAATTTATATCATAAATATTTTAAAGGGAGGACACTCTTGGTGCCGTGAACTGAGTCCTCCATACTTCCTACTCCTAGGAGATGACATCTTGGTTCTGTGGGCCAATGTCTCCCAAAGAGTTGCTGATTTCAGGTGCTAGGATAGGTGTTGTGGGCCTAAGTCATCAGTCTAGACTTTGTTACCATATCGTTGGTCTAGACCTTTTGTGCCTGTGGCTGCCAACTAATTTCTATTAGGAGTTTCAGGCTTGGTGCTGATCTCCACAGTCTCCATTCTAATTTCTCTCCATAAAGGCTTTCTGCTGTGTGCCTAAGATTGAAGGCAGCATTTGTTCAGAGAGGACAGGCTTAGAAGCTTGACCCCAGGCCACTGCTTCAACTTCTGTTAGGATTGATAGAAGAAATGCTGTGTGTCAAGTTTTCAGCTCTACTTCCCGAAACTAGGGAATGGGATTTGAACTGCAAACCAAGGTCAGCACTCGAATTCCTGATTAGAAATCCAGGCAGGGGACAAGGCCCTAGGTCTTGAAATCAAGTTCTCTTATCTGAGGACAAGCTTGCCCTGTGGAGTAGGGTCTCCTCTCTATTAGTTTTCAGAGAACACTGGTTTATTGCTGTGGTTACCAGTCTCCTTGGTACTAATACTTAGGAAAAGCCAGGCTTTGTGCCTTGGGCCTGTGTCACAACACATCCTTTCAAGGGAAAACTGTGTTGCTGGCATGAACTTAGGCCTCACTTCTGCCTTTTGTTCAGAGAAGACAACTTAGTTTGCGAGCTGTAAAGTTCACATGAGTTTCTGCTCACAGGGACTCACTTGAGTGTAGTGTGAGAAGTTGTTTTATCTAATCTGTTATCAATTCGACTGTCTTGACTTTCAGAACCTAGGCCTAGGCTCTAATTGCTCTTAGGAGAATCCAGTCTTGGTGTCATTGGTCTAAGTCTTTATTCTGGTTTCCCTTGCGTAGACACAGGATAGTTGCAGTGGGCCTAGGACACCACACGACATTTGTTCTGGGAGCACCAGCTTGGAACCATGGTCCCAGGCCACCACTTCAAACTCTGTCAGGAAATAAGAGAAGAAACGCTGTGGGAATAGGTCTCAGCTCTAATTCCTGGTTAAGGTGAACAGATTGGCACTGCAAGCCAAATTCACCATCGCTCATAAGAGAAAATCTAGGCATGTAGCCAAGTTTCTAGTTCAACAAGAAAGATATTCTTACCACAGGACAGATTGGCCTTTGATTTAACATCTTCAAACTACAAATTTTCAACGAGGACAGGCTTGGTGGCTTTAGTTCAGGGCTCCATTGTGTTATTGTTAGGAAAAGAATGGCTTTGAGTCATGGGCAACAGTCTCCAGTCAACATCATTTCAATGCAAGACAATGCTTTTATCATGAACAAAGGTCTTCTTTGATTTCTGTAAGAGAAGACAACCTTAATCTGTGGGCCATGCACTTCACAAGTTTCTGTCACAAGGTCAAAGGATGTTTGTAGTGTGAGTAGGGCTTTTGTGTAGTCTGTTTAAAATTAGACAGTGTTAACCTTGGTACCATTGGCCCCAGAGAGTCATGACAGTATCTCCTGATAACCCCATGGGAATCCAATGCCAATCGGAGTCCTGCCTGTATGAAACAAAAAGAGATCATATCACACCTGGGGATAACGTAGTGCCCTCTTTGGAATGATGAGAGCATATCACTTGATAAAGTTCAGATAAACACTGAGAAAACATTAGTCTGTGTGTAAGAGAAGGTGGCCGAGACAGCCTCCTCACTGACTTTCAATCGTATGTTGTATCAACATTAGAAAACGTACTTGAGCTCAATGGTATATGTGTCCAGACACTGATCCTTAATTCACCTCAGGTTTTGCGTGTTGTCAGGAAACCTGCTTTATGGCAAAGGAGGCGGGATCGTACATGGAGCACGATGAAACCTGGTGGCTGAATGTGCTAGGAGGAAGCAATCAAATAACGGTGGAAACTACAGCCACAATTTTGCTGAACTGTAGGTAAAATCTGGGTCATTGTGTGGATACCTCTTCATGGCGCAAAGAACAGCTGCCTCACACTTTCTCTCTAGCAAATCTCAGACTACAAATTCTGAGAGGGATGAGCTTAGTGGCCATTGGAAGAAAGCTGAGAATTTGACATTGAGCCAGGTCCTTCAATGTGTTTTGGAAACTCTTATTTAGGCCAGCTGAGAAAAATGAGGTGGAAGTCATCTGAAAATCTTACAGTAAGCACATCAGAATTTTGAGATATTCACATGGCTGTCCTGTGTGAATCTTGACCGTCAAGAGACTGGCTTGAGGACATCACAGGAAAATCACTTAATATTGGGTGATGGTGTGGTGCTCACTTTTGAGTTACCCTTCTACATTCCTTACTAAAATTCACATAAACACAGAGATGAAGTGAGTCTGGGTGTACAAGAGCATGGCCCAGAGGGCCACCTCACTGCCCTTCAATGGAAAGATCAATTCTGCATGAGAAGACTACCTGAGGACAGCAGTGTAGGCTACCAGACAACGATTCTTAGAAAACTGGCATGTGGTTTCAGTTGTGGTCAGGCAACCTGCTTGTAGACGAAAGGAGCTGCTCAACACATTAACCACATTTAAATATGGAGGCTGAGTTTACTTGAGGAAGCTACTTTAGAGTGGTAGAAACAGCAGTGACCACCTGACTGTATTGCACGTAAATGCTGAGTAATTGTGTGGGTACCTCTTTGTGGCACAAGAAACGGCTGCCTCAGAATTTCTCTCCAGCAAACCTTAGACTACAAATTCTGAGAGAGATTGGTTTTACGACCATAGAAAGAAAGCTGAGATATTGATATTGAGGCAGTTCCTTCAACATGTTTTGGAATTTCTAGTTTGAGCCAGCAGGCAAATGAGATGCTGAAAATCTCTTAGCATGGTCATGGGATCTCTTGATAGTCACCTCCTGTCCTGTCGTAATCACCTGACCATAGAGAGAATGATCTGCAGGCATGGAGGTTGATCTGGTCACATTGTGTGATGGTCTGCCACTCACTTTTGAGTTACCCTTCTACATTACTTGGTAAAGTTCACATAAACACAGAGAAAAAGAGAGTCCTTGTGTAGCATAGTGTGGCCTTTTAATCAAAAGGCGAGGTTTCATGAGAAGACTGTCTTGAGAACAGTGGTGTAGACTACCAAAATATGATCCTTCAATAACTGGCCTGAGGTTAAGGCTTGGTCCGGAAACCTGCTTGAAGGCAAGGGCAGTGGCTGTCCCACATTAAAATGCATTGAAATTTGGAGGCTGAGGTGGCATGAGCAAGATACTTTGGAGCAGGGGAAGCAGCAGTCGCCATTTTGCTCTATTGCTGCAAAAATGCTGAGTCATTGTGAGCATAACCTTTAAGGGTTTCTGGTGTGGCTCTCGCAGTAGTACTACAGGCAGATTTAAGACCACTACTATAGAGTGGAATGGGTAAAAGGCCGATGCATCCATGCCGAAATATTGAAAATGTGCACCTTATGAGAAAAGTTTTGAAAACACTTGTTTGAAAATAGGGGAGGAAGAATAAGGTGGAAATCACCTTAAAATCATGTAGCAATAACTAGGCAAAGATGCGCCGGTCACGTTAACACCTAGTAGGATACACATGGTAGTCATGGCAAACCCTGTGGGTATTCTTTGTCACTCAGATGACTGGTCTTTTTTCTGAGGGCATAGATTTCCTCTATACTTCTTAGAAAGAACCATGCTTGATTGTGTGTGAAAAGTTTTCCACTCAATTTTACATTGAAAATAAGACTAAAGTGGTGTTGTGTTTGGAAATATCCACTATACTACCCCTGATCCAGGCAGTAGACAGGGTCCTGGCCAATGCACTTCTATTGGTTTTTTTTTTGACTACCAAAATGGTCTGTTACATGTGCCATGTTTTCCACTAAAGGTTCTGTTATGAAAATTTAGTGAGATACTCCAGAAAAAGTTTCCACTCTAATTCCTAAAAATAGGAAATAGGAACAATACCTGGCTATGCTTCCAATCTTGCCATTAAAGTTGCTGTAATAAGAGTCTAAGCTTTGTGCCTCATGTATAAGTGCCCACACTACCATCTCTTAACAGCGGAAAGGCTTGGTGCTGTAGGTTATGGTCACCTTTTTATCAAGGGCAAAAGGAAAAATTGGTGCCCTTGGACCAGTTTGTGCTGAGTGGGCTATTAGGATGACAGAAGTTTGATTTCTTTAGCTCAATTTTCTATCATAAATGTTTTAAAGGGAGGACAGTCTTCGTGTCTTTAACGAGTCCACCATACTTCCTACTCCTAGGAGATAACATCTTGGTTCTTTCCAAGACTTTGTGGCACCACGGGCCAGGCTGGGTGTTGTGGGCTTAGGTCATCAGTCTGAACCTCATTACCATTTGGTTGGTCTAGACCTTGTGGGTGTGTGGCTGCCAATTACTTACTATTAGGAGTTCCAGGCTTGGTGCCGATCCTCACAGTCTCTGTTCCAGTTTCTCTTCAATTAAGAAGGCTTGTTGTTGTGTGCCTAGGACCAAATGTGGCATTCGTTCAGAGGACTGGCTTACAACCTTTACCACAGGCCAGTGCTTCTGTCTCTGTTAGGAAAAGACATAAGTAATGCTGTGGGAATAAGTCTCAGCTCTAATTCCTGGATAAGGTGAAGGTATTGGAAGCCAAGGTCACCACTCTCACTCATAAGAGAAATTCCAGGCATGCAGCCAAGGTTCTAGTTCTACAAGAAAGATATTCTTACCAGAGAAAAGATTGGCCTTGTGATTTAACATCTCCAAACTACTAATTTTCAATGAGGACCTGCTATGTGGCTTTAGTTCAAGGCTTCATCGTATCATTGTCAGGAAGAGACTGACTTTGAGTCATGAATGCAAGTCTCCAGTTTACATCATTTGAATGGAGGACAGTGCTGTTACCATGAACAAAGGTCCTCTTTGTTTTCTATAAGAGTAGACAGCTTTGATCTGTGGGCCATGTACATCACAATAGTTTCCGTCACAAGGTCTAGGATGTTTGTAGTATCATTAGGTCTTTCGACTTTGTTAACCTTGGAGTTATCAGCCCCCGAGAGTTATGACCATATTTCCTGACCACCCCGTGGGAAAGCGGTGCCTGTCGGTGACCTGCATGTATGACACAAAGGGAGATCATGTCATACATGGGGTAACGTAGTGCTCCCTTTGGAATGACAAGAGCATATCACTTGATAAAGTTCACATAAACACTGAGAAAACATTAGTCTGTGTGTAACAGAAGGTGGTCCAGACATCTTCCTAACTGACCTCCAATCATATGTTGTATCCGCATCAAAAAAACATACTTGACTTGAATGGTATATGCATCCGGACATTGATCCTTAATTCGTCTCAGGTTTTGTGTGTTGTTGGGAAACCTACTTTATGTCAGTGGAGGCAGCGATTGCATATGGATCGACATGAAACCCGGTGGCTGAGTGTGCTGTGAGCAAGCGCCTAGATAACAGTGGAAATAACAGCCACCATTTTGCTGGACTGTAAGTAAAATGCTGAGTCATAGTGTGGGTTCCTCTTTGTGGCACAACAAATGGCTGCCTCAGAATTTCTCTCTAGCAAACCTTAGGCTACAAATTCTGAGAGAGATCAGTTTTACGACCATGGAAAGGAAGCTGAGATATTGACATTGAGGCAGTTCCTTCAATGTGTTTTGGAATTTCTTGTTTGAGCCAGCAGCAGCAAATGAGGTGTATGCCCCTGAAAATCTCATAGCAAGGACATGGGATCTCATGATATTCACATCCTCTCCTGCAGGAATCAAATGGCCATCAAGAGAATGGTCTTAGGGCACCATAGGTTGATATAGTCACATTGGGTGTTGGTGTGGTGCTAACTTTTGAGTTACCCTACTATATTCCTTGTTAAAATTCAGACAAACTCAGAGAAATGGAGAGTCCTTGTGTATCATAGCATGGCCAAGACAGCAACCTACTGCCATTTAATCGAAAGGTCAGGTCTACATGAAAAGATTTGCTTGAGATCAGTGGTGTAGGCTACCAAACAATGAGCCTTTGATCACTGGTCTAAGGTTATGGCTTGGTCCGGACACCTGCTTGAAGTCAAGGGTAGTTGTTGTCATACTTTAATGGCATTGAAATTTGGAGGCTGAGTCGACTTTAGCAAGCTACTTTGGAATAGAGGAAGCAGCAATCGCCATTTTGCTCTATTGCTGCAAAAATGCTGAGTCATTGTGAGCGTAATCCTTAACAGTTCTGGTGGAAAATGCACGCTATTCTTGAAGGTGAACCTTAGGCTACTGCTGTCAAGAAGAAATTGCTTAAAGGCCAATGAATCAATGTAGAAACATTGAAAGTAAGAGTTTATGAGACGTGTTTTAAAAACACCTGTTTGAAGATAAGGGAAGCAGAATAAAGTGGAAGTCACCTGAAAATCACATAGCAATCACCAGGGAATTACAAGGAGGTCAAGTGAATACCTGGAGAGATTCACGTGGGGATCAAGGAAGACTCTGCGGGAATCCGGTCTCTACCAGGTGACTAGTCTTGTTGCTGTGACTGTACGTATTCATCTTACCTTTTACAATGAATCAGGCTTCAGTTTGTGAAATGTTTTGCACTCAAGTGTACCCTATAAATGAGCTCGGTGTGGTGTCGTGTATTCAAATATCCACACAACTTACCCTAGTTCTAGCAAAGCCCTGGGGCTTGGGCCATGGACTTCCATTGACTTTCTTTCCTACCAAGAAGGTCTTTTGATGGTGTTGCACATCTTCTATCTAAAGATCCATCAAGTAAAGTTAGGCTAGATTCTGTATGCTAAGGTTTCCATTATACCTCCTGTTGATAAAAGCAATGCTTGACCATGCTTCCAGGCTCTCCAATCGAGTTACTTAAAAAACAGTTCAGGTTTTTACCTAGGTTTCTGAGTGACCAAACTATGCTCTATTACCAAGGGAAAGCCTTGGTGCTGTAAGGTATGGTCACCCTTCAATAATTGTATTAAAAAAAAAAAACTGGTGACGTGGAACCAGTTTGTGCTGAATGTGCTATTATGATGACACAGGTTAGTGTCTTCGACCCAATTTCTATCGTAAATACTTTCAAGGAAGGACAGTCTTGGAACCGTCCATCGAGTCCTCCATTTTTTCTCCTTCTAGGAGATGACAGATTGATTCTGTAGGCCAAGGTGTCCACAATAGTTTCAGGGAGCAGAGCTGGCTGTATGTTTGTGGGTGTAGGTCTTCAGACTGGATATTGTTGCCAATAGGATGAACTTGACGTTGTGACTCTGAGTTTAACTGCTTCCTTTTAGGTGGTCCTGGATGGTTCAGATTTTCACAGTCTTCATTTTATTTTAACTTCTGTAAATAAGGCTTTACTTTGAGCCAGGCCCAGATAACATTTGTTCACACAAAACATGCTTGAAACTTGGACTTACACCACTATTTCAGTCTATGTTGGAGAAAGTTGGAAAAAAATGCTGTAGCTAATTTCTCAAATCTACTTTCTGGAAATATGGGTAACAATTGAACCAAGGTCAGCTCCTTGGTTCCTAATTGTAAATAGAGGTAGGAGACAAGGTTCTAGGTTTCTAGAGAAACCTCAAATTACATGAGGACAGGCTTGCCCTTTGGATTAAGTTCTCCTAGTTACTAGTTTTCAGAGAGGACAGACTTAGTGCTTTCGGTCTCAGTCTCCCTTCTACTTTTTGTTAAGAAAAGACAGGCCTTGTGCCCTCTTTCTGTTACCAATCCATATCTTCATGAGGGAGGATGCTGTAGCATTCCCTTTGTAGTAACAAGTGCATATAAATGAGAGAAATCACATCAACACTGAGGAGTCATTAGTCTACATGGAACAGAAGGAGGCCAAGACAGCCTCCTAACTGTCCTCCAACCAAATATCGTGTTCACATTACAAATCTAATTTGAAGATATATGAGGGCAGACAATGATCTTTAATTTGCCTCTAGTTTTCTCTGCTTGTCAGGAAAACTGCCTTATGTACCTGCGGGCAACTGTCACACTTTGCACAGTGGTTTGGGGTCAAAGTTCTAAGCCTGCCCTCCCTGAACAAAAGGTGCCTTTGGTCCTAGGCATGCAGCAACAAGCCTTAATGGAAGAGAAACCAAAATGGAGACTGTAGAGATGGGCACCAAGATTGCAACTCCTAATAGAAAGTAGTTGGCAGCCACAAGCCAACAAGTTCTAGACCTACCAAATGGTAACAAAGTCCAGACTGAAGACATAGGCCCACAACAACCAGCCTGGCCCCTGGTGCCAGAAACTCTTGGAGAAACATTGGCCCACAAACCAAGGTGTCATCTTCTAGAAGTAGGAAGTATGGAGGACTTGGTTCATGGCACCAAGACTGTCCTCCATTTAAAATATTTATGTGAGAAATTTGGGCCAATGAAACAAACTTCTGTAATCTTAACAGTCCACTCAGCACAACTGGTCCCAGGGCACCAATTTTCCCTTTTGCCATTGATTGAAAGGTGACCGTAATCTCCAGCACAAAGCCTTTCTGCTGGTAAGAGAAAGTAGTGTGGGCACATATACACATGGCACAAAGCCTGGACTCTTCTTTCAGGATTTGAATGGGGAGATTGGAAGCACAGCCAATCAATGTTCCTATATACAGGAATTAGAGTGGAGACCTTGGGGCAGAGTATCATGTCTAAATTTTCTTAACAGAACATTTGGTCGAGGATTTGGCACACGTAACAAGACCTTCTTGGTAGAAAAGAAAGTCAATGGAAGTCCATGGCCCAAGCCCCAGGGCTCTGCTGGAACTAGGGTAAGCTGTGTGGATATTTGAATACACGACACCACACCGAGCTCATTTATAGGGTACACTTGAGTGCAAAACATTTCACAAACTGAAGCCTGATTCATTGTAAAAGGTAAGATGAATACGTACAGTCACAGCAACAAGACTAGTCACCTGGTAGAGACCGGATTCCCGCAGAGTCTTCCTTGATCCCCACGTGAATCTCTCCAGGTATTCACTTGACCTCCTTGTAATTCCCTGGTGATTGCTATGTGATTTTCAGGTGACTTCCACTTTATTCCACTTCCCTTATCTTCAAACAGGTGTTTTTAAAACATGTCTCATAAACTCTTATTTTCAATGTTTCTGCATTGATTCATTGGCCTTTAAGCAATTTCTTCTTGACAGCAGTAGCCTAAGGTTCACCTTCAAGAATAGCGTGCATTTTCCACCAGAACTGTTAAGGATTATGCTCACAATGACTCAGCATTTCTGCAACAGTACAGCATAATGGTGCTTAGAGTTTCGACACTCTAGGGTAGCTTCTTCATTCAGATTCAGCCTCTAAATTTCAAAGCATTTAATATGTGACCACTGCTCCCATTATATACAAGTAGATTGCCTGACCAGAGACGAAACGTCAGGGTACTTATCTAACGACAAGTGTATGTTAGCCTATGCCACCATTCTTGGGCAAGTCTTCTCATGCAGACATGACCTTTCAATTGAAGGGCTGTTAAGTGGCTATTTTACACAGGTAATCTTATTTTCCCAGCGGTTATGTGAATTTTACCAAGGAATGCAGAAGGGTGACACAAGAGTGAGCGCCACACCATCACCTCAGTTTGATGTCATTTTCGCTTGTTGCCATTAGGCCAGTCTCTTCTTGGTGAAGTAAATCCTGGGGAAAGCCTCATGAGTATTGTGAATTCCCTAATTCTTTTTATGAAATTTGCAGGAGATTTCCACCTTATTACCACTGTAGGCTACTACAAGCCTTTTCAGAATACGTTGAAGAAAATGCCTGGATGTCAGTATCTCAGCTTTTTTTCCATATTGGTTAAGCCAGTCTCTCGCAGATTTTTAGTGGTGGTTTCACATAAAGAAAGTTTAAGCAGCTATTCTTTTTGCAATGAAGAAGTTACCTAAAATGACTCAACATTTTTTCTACAATAAAGCAAAATGGCTGCTATGTTTTCAACTTCTATCCATTCGCTGCCTCACAGCACACTCAAGCTCAATGATGAATGTAGCCAATGTTCAACTTCTGCCTCTACTGACATAGGCAGTTTACCTGACAAACATACAAAAGTAGAGGCGATTTAAAGATCATTGACTGCCTGCATATACATTTGACCTTACCTAAGATTTGTAATGTGGACATGACATTAAATTTGAGGTCAGTACAAAGTATGACTCGGCCACATTTGGTTCCACATATACTAATGACTTCTCAGTGTTGATGCAAATTTTCTCAGTTATATGCACTTGTCACTTCAAAGAAAGCACTACACAATCACCCTTTCTGAGGATGTGGATGCGTGACATGGGCCCAAGACACAAGGCCTGTCTTTTCCTAACAAGAAGTAGAAGGGGAACTGGTACCAAAAGCACTAGGCTTGTCCTCCCTGAAACCTAGTAATTCAGAAAACTTAAAGCACAGGGCAATTCTGTCCTCATGTAATTTGAGTCTTATATAAAAACCTAGAACCTTGTCTCCTGCCTCTATTTCCTATTAGGATAAGGGTGCTGACCTTGGTTTTGTAGTTCTAACCCCTACCCCTATTTCCAGGTAGTAGATCTTAGAAATCAGAATTTCTTCTGAATTTCTCCAACATGGACTGAAATGGTGGCATAAGCCCAAGTTCCAAGCCTGTTTTCTGTGAACAAATGTTGCCTGGAGACCTGGCTCAAAGCAAAAGCCTTTTTTATGGAAGAAAAAATAAAATGGAGACTGTGGAAATCTTAATCAAGTCTGGACCACCTTAAGGGAAGCAGATAAGCTCTGAACCACGACGTTAACATCATCCAATTGGTAACAATATCCAGTGGGAGGATATGGGCCCACAAATATACAGGCTGGCCCCTGATACCTGAAACTCTTGTGGACACCTTGGCATATAGAACCAAGCTGCCATCTCCTAGGAGGGGGAAGAATAGAGGACTTGGTGCATGCTCCTAGACCATATTCCCTTGAAAGAAATTTGGCCGATAGAACCAACCCTGTGTCATCAAAACAGTACATTCAGTACGACCTGGTATCAAGTCACCAATTTTCCTTTTAGACAATTATTTAAAGGTTACCATACTTTTCAGCACCAAGCTTTCTTCTGGTAAGAGGTAATGTTGGCACTGACAAACCTTGCCAAAGTGTGGATGGTTCTTTAAAGAACTCGATTGGGGAGCTTGGAATTACAACCAAGTATAGTTTCTATTTCTAGGAAGTAGAGGGAAGGCCCTGGCCCACGGATGGACCTAAGTTTAAACAATGAATCTTTAGCTAGAGGACTTGGCAAATGGTCAGAAGACATTCTTGGTAGGAAAAGAAGTCATTGGACATCCGTGAACTAGGAGGCAGTCCTCTGCTGAAACTGGGGTATGGTAGGTGGACATTTGAAAATACAGCACCGTGCCAATCTCATACACAAGTTAAACTTGTTTGCCATAAGATTCATGCTCTGAAGCCTGGTTCATTCCATGAAGTAAAGTGAAAAGCTATGTCCACAACAACAAGACCGGTCACTTGGTAAATAACAGATTAGTGCAGGGTATTCCTTGATACCCATGTGAATTCCATGAGGTGTTTCCTTGTTCTCCACGTGATTCTCTAGTGATCTCTAAGTGATGTTCAGTTGATTTCCACCTTATTCTTCTTCCCCTATTTTCAAAAAAGTGTTTTCAAAACTCATTTCATACACTCTTATTTTCAATATTCAGTATTGAGTCATTGGCCTTTCAGATATTCCCTGTCGACAGTAGTGACCAAATGTCTGCGTAAAAGAATAGTGCTGGAGTCCCACATGAAGCAGTTCAGAGTTATACTCACAATGACTCAACGTTTTTGCTATAATACAGCAAAATGGCATTTAGAATTTCCACCGCTCTAAAGCAGCTTCTTCAAGCAGACTCAGCCTCCAAATATCAAGGTAGTTAATGTTCAACAGTAACTTCCTTTGTGTTCAAGCAGGTTGCCTAACCACAGATGAAAACCTAAGGTCAGGTATCTAACAACAATTGTCTGTTAATCTATGCCGATGTCCTCAAGTGAACTTCTCATGCAGACATGACCTTTTGAATGAAGGCTGTTCGATAGCTTTGTTACACAGACACTATCATTTTCTCAGTGGTTTTCTAACTAACTTTACCAAGGAATGGAGAAGGGTAACTAAAAAGTGTGCACCACACCGTCAACCCAATATCACGTGAATCCCTGTGATACTCTAAGGCCTGTCTCTTGACGGTCATGTGAACCCCACAGGGATGCTTCATAAGTATCATGAGATTCCTAATTCTTGTGATGAGATTTCTAAGCAACTTCCACTGAACTTCCTCTGCTAGGCAAATTAACCTCTTCAGAACAGTTGATGGAACAGCTTTATGTCAAATCTCAGTTTTCTTTCATTGGTGGTTAAGCCAGTCCCTCTCAGAATTTAGTCTGAGGTTTTGGTGTAGAGAAATTCTTGAGGAAGCCGTCCTTTCCCACCACCAAGTCGTATCATCACAATGACTCAACTTTTTTCCAACAATATGGTTTCCACCTATCCATTCGCTGCCTCACAAGCAACACTCACACTTAATTATCAATGCTGTCAATGTGCAACTGTTGCTTCCATGAACATAACACAGTTTTCAGGCAAACAGTCAAAACTAGAGGCAAAATAAAGAATTGACTGCCTGCATATACTGTGACTTCAAATGAGGTTTGTAATGTGGACACAACATTCAATGAGAGGACAGTTAGGAGGTTGTCTTGGCCACTTCTGCTCCACGTAGCGAGACTAAAGACCTAAAGACATCTCAGGATTGATGTGAATTTTTCTCAAGTGACATGCTCCTTGACACTACAAAGGGAAGCACTATATCATCCTGCCTTGTGAGGATATTAATTGGTGACGCAGGCACAAGGCACAAAACCTGTTGTTTTTTTTTAACAAAAAAGAAAAGGGAGTACTGAGACCCAAAGCACTAAGCCTGTCCTCTCTGAAAAACTAGTAGAGTTTTAATCTTAATCCAAAGATCCACACTGGATGCCATAGTTCCAGTTACAAACCCTACCTCTATTTCCAGAAGGTAGATTTGAGAGAATTAGCCCACAGGATTTCTTACACTTTCTCTGACATAGAAAGAAAGAGTGTGTCAAACCACAGTTCCAAGCCTATTCTCTGTGAACAAATTTTGCCTGAAGTCTTGTCTCGAAGCAAAAGCCTACTTTAGGGGAGAAAAAATAAAAGAGACTATGGAAATCTGAACCAAGCCTGGACCTCCTAAAAGGTCGTAGTTAATGCCTGAGCCCACAACATTAAGACCATCCAATTGGTAACAATGTCCAGTCTCAAGAACTAGGCCCACAAACATCCAGCATGGTCCTTGTTACCTGAAACTCTTGTGGACACCTTGGCCTAGAGAACTAAGCTGTCATTTTCTAGGAGGAAGAAGAATGGAGGACTCGGTGCATACCTCCCTTGAAAGCATTTACGATAGAAATTGGCAGATGTCCTCAACCATGTGTCATCATAACAGTACATTCAGCACAACCTGGTCCCATGTCACCCATTTTCCTTTTAGACAATTATTTAAAGGTGATCATACATTGCAGCACAAAGCCTTTCTTCTGGTAATAGAAGGTAGTGTGGGCACTAAGTAACCTGGTCAAAGCCTGGACCAATCTTTAAAAAACTCAATTGGGGAGCTTGGAATCACAGCCAAATATTGCTCCATCTAGACAGTAGACTGGAGACCATGCCCACAAAATCTAGCCTAACTTTACCTAACAAATCTTTAGGTAGAGGACTTGGCAAATGGTCACAAGACATTCTTGGTAGGAAAAGAAAAGTCGTTGAAAGTCCATGGCCTAAGAAGCAGTCCTCTGCTGGAACTTGGGTAAGTTTGGTGGATGTTTGAAAACAAAACACCCCGCCAAACTCATGTATAATGTAAACATGTTTGCAATATGATTCATGCTCTGGAGCCTGGTTCATTCTATGAAGTAAAGTGAAAAACTACGGCCAAAGCAACAAGACTGGTCATTTGGTAGATACCAGATTAGTGCTAGATATTTCTTGATCCTCATGTGAATTCAGCAGTTTTTTTCTTAATCTCCGTGTGATTCCCTAGTGATTTCTAAGTGATTTTCAGGTGATTTCCACCTTATTTTTCTCTCCCTATTTCCAAGCAAGTGTTTTCAGAACTCATCTCATAAACTCTTATTTTCAATATTCAGCATTGAGTCATTGCCCTTTAAGCAATTATCTGTCGACAGTAGTGGCCAAAGTTCTGCATAAGAGAATACTGTGGGAGTCTCACATGAAGCCATTCAGAGTTATACTCACAATGCCTCAGCATTTTTGCTATACTTCAGCAAAATGGCGCTTACAGTTTACACCTCAAATTAGGTCAAAAGTAGCTTCGTCAAGAAGACTAAGCCTCCAAATATCAATGCAGGTAGTATTCTACAGCAGCTTCTCTTGCATTCAAGCAGGTTGCCTTACCACAGATAAAACCTAAGGTCAGATATCTTACAACAGTTGTCTGTTAACCTATGCCGCCATTCAAGGGAACCTTTTCATGCATGCATGATCTTTTGAATGAAAGGCGTTAGCAGCTATGTTACACAGACACTATCATTTTCTCAGTGGTTTTCTACCTTTTACCAAGGAATGGAGAAGGGTAACTCAAAAGAGCTTGACACCATCAATCCAATATCACTGACTCCCTGTGATGCCCTCAGGCCTGTCTCTTGATGGTCACGTGAATCCCGCAGGGAAGTATCACGAGTATCGTGAGATTCCCTAATTCTTGTGATGAGATTTCCAAGCGACTTCCACCTTACTTTCCTCTGCTAGGCTTAGATAAGCCTCTTTAGAACACGTTGATAGAACAGATTCAATGTCAATATCCCAGTGTTTTTCCCTTGGTGTGTGAGAAACTCCTGCAGTCTTGGTGGGATGCCTGGTGCTTAGAGCAACAAGTCATCAGAAACAGATGTGGACTTACAGACAAGGACACATTGCAGGGAGGGCGCACACGCCTGACCTATTCTGGGACTTCTTGCTCTAGGGATGAGGATGGGAAAAAGTTACCTGAGAAGAAATAGCTGATAACACGGTCGTGGCCTTGAGGCTGAGTCTGGGAATTGGCTGTAGTTTATGATTGCTAACCTGATAGTAACTAATGATGTTTGCAAAGCCAGCTTGTGAGGGAGAATAAAAAGCCATGGAAACAGGGGTGGGGGCTGCTAGCATTGCCATTCCTTGCCATTCCTCCTCTCCCTTATCCATGTTAGTAAAAGCATTTCCAGACTCCGACTCTTCTTCCTAACCGTCTCCACAACATGTTGGTGGTTAAGGGAGTCCCTCTTAGAATTTGTAATCTGATGTTTGGTGTAGAGAAATTCTGAGACAGCATTCTTTCCACCAGCAAGTGATATCCTCATAACGACTCAGCATTTTTCCTACAATATAGAAAAATGGCGGCTATTGTTTCTATCACCATCTAGTAGATGCCTCACAGCACACCAAGGTGCTATTATCAACTCTGCCAATGTGTGACTGTTACCTCCACGAACATAAGGCAGTTTTTCAGAAAATCAGACAAAACTAAAGGTGAATTAAAAATCATTGACTGCCCACATATACCAATGACTTCAAATTAGATTTGAAATGTGGAAATAACGTTAATTTGGAGGACAGTTGGGAGCTGTCTCGGTCACCTTTTTAGTAGAGTAATGACACCTCAGTGTTGATGTGAATTTTCTCAGTTATATGCATTCGTCACTTCAAAGGGAGCACAGCCTGCATATACCTTTGACCTCACATAGGATTTGTAATGTGGACATGACAATTGATTGGGATCAGTACGAAGTCTGTCTTGGCCGCCTTCAGTTCCATGCATACTAATGATTTTCAGTGTTGATGTGAATTTTCTCAGTTATATGCACTCATCACTTCAAAGGGAGCACTACATCATCTTCTCTTGTGAGGAGGTGGATTAGTGACATGAACCCAAGCACAAGGCCTGTCTTTTACTAACAAAAAGGATAAGAGAGACTGGGACCCAAAGCACTAAGCCATCCTTCTGAAAACTAGTAGATGGAGAACATAATCAAAGGGCAAGCCTGTCCTCATGTAATTTGAGTCTTATTTAGAAACCTAGGACCATGTCTCCAGCAGCCTCTATTTCCTATTAGTAACCACGCTGCTAACCTTGCTTTTGCAGTTAGAATCCTTACGCCTATTTCCAGGAAGTAGATCAGAGAAATTATCCCACAGCATTTTTTCTGTCTTTCTCTGACATAGACTGAAATGGTGGTATATGCCCACAAGCCTGTTTATGTGAATAAGTGTTGCCTGAAGTCCTTGTCTAATAGCAAAAACATTCTTTAGAAAGAAAAAATAAAATGGAGACTGTGGAAATCAGAACCTAGTTGGGAAGCCCTAAAAGAACATAGTTAAAACCCAGGCTCAACGTCAAGACCATCTAACTGGTAACAACGTCCAGTCTCAAGACTTAGCTCATAAACATCCATCATGGCCCTTGTTACCTGAAACTTCTGTGGACACTATGGCTGATAAAAGCCAAGTGATCATCTCTAGGAGGAGGAAGAATGGAGGATTCGGTACACACCTCCAAGACTGTACTCCCTTGAAAGAATTTAGGATAGAAATTGTGCTAATGGCACCAACCCTGTGTCATCATAACATTACATTAAGCTCAAACTGGTCTCACATCACCAATTTTTCTTTCAGACAATTATTGAAAGGCAACCATACCTTGCAGCAGCAAGCCTTTCTTCTGGTAAGAGAAGGTAGTATGGGCCATAAGAATCCTGGCCTAAAGCCTGATCTGATCTTTAAAAAAGTTGATTGGAGAGCTTGGAATCAAAGCCAAGTATTGCTCCTATTTCTAGGAAGTAGAGTGGAGGTCTTGGCCACAGAATGTAGCCGAAATTTACATAATGAATTTAGGTAGAGGAACTTAGCAAAAGGTCACAAGCATTCTTGGTAGGAAAAGAAAAGTCATTGGAGTCTATGTCCAAGGAGGCACTCTGCTGGGACACAGGTATGTTGGGTGGACATTTGAATACACAACAGGACGCCAATCTCATTCATAAGGTAAACTCATTCGCAATACAATTCATGCTCTGAAGCCCGCTTCATTCTACAAAGAGAAAACATACGCCACAACAAGAAGACTGGTCCTAGGTAGATACCAGATAAATTCAGGGTATTCCTTGATTCCATTGTGAATTCCACCAAGTGTATACTTGATCTCTGCGCAATTCTCTAGTTATTTCTAAGTCACTTTCATGTGATCTCCACCTTACTCTTCTTCCCTATTTTCAAGCAACGTTTTCAAAAGTTTTCTCATAAACTCTTATTTTCAATATCCAGCATGGAGCCATTGGCCTTTAAGATATTCCCTGTCGACAGTAGTGGCCAAGGATCCACATAAAAGAATGTGCTGGAGTCCCACATGAAGCCTTTCAGTTATACTCACCATGACTCAGCATTTTTGTTATACTACAGCAAAATGGCACATTCAGTTTACACTGCTTTAAAGTAACTTTATAACACAGACTCAGGCTCCAAATATCAATGCAGTTAATGTCTGACTGCAGCTTTAATTGCTCAAGCAGGTTTGCCAGACCACAGATGACACCTAAGGTAGTTATCCAACAACAATTATCTGTTAACCTATGTCAATGTCCTCAAGCGAACCTTCTCACACAGACATGATCTTTTGATTGAAAGGTTGTTCGGTGGCTGTGTTACACAGACACCATCATTTTCTCAGTGGTTATCTAAATTTTACCAAGGAATGGAGAAGGGTAACTCTAAAGTTAGCACCACACCATCAACCCAATGTTACCTCACCCCTGATGCCCTCAGTCTGTCTCTTGGACGTGACATTGATTGGAGGTCCATACAAAGTTGTCTTGGTCACCTTCAGTTCCACGCATACTAATGATTTCTCAGTGTTAATGTGAATTTTCTCAGTGATATGCAGTCATCACTTCAAAGAAAGCACTACATAATCCTCCTTGTGAGGATGTGGATTGCTGACATTGTTTGGAAAGACGAAAAGTAGAACAGAGACTGGGAACTAAGGCAGTAAGCCTAACCTCTCTGAAAACTGGTAGATAGGGTAACTTAAAGCACAGGGCAAACCCATCCTCATGTAATTTGAGTCTTTTCCAGAATCCTAGGACCTTGTCTCCTGCCTCTATTTCCAATTAGGAATCATGGTGCTGACCTTGGTTTTGCAGTTTCAATCCCTACCCCTATTTCCAGGAAGCAGATCTAAGAAATTAGCCCACAGCATTTTCTTCTACTTTCTCTGACATAGACTGAAATAGTGGAGTATGCCCAAGATCCAAACCTGTTTTCTGTGAACAAATGTTGCCAGAGCCCTGGCTTAAAGCAAAAAGCTTCTTTATGGAACAAAAAATAAAACAGAGACTGTGGACATCTGAACCAAGCTTGGACCAAGAGGGAGCAGTAAAACTCAAGGACATAATGTCAAGATTATCCTTTGGTAACAATATCCATCTAAAGTCCTAGGCAGACAACCATCCAGCCTGGCCCCTGCTAACTGAAATGCTTAGGAATACCTTGGCCTACAGAATCAAGCTGTCATCTCCTAGAAGGAGGAAGAATGGAGGACTCAGTGCACGGTTTCAATACTGTCCTCCCTTTAAAGTATTTATGATAGAAACTGAGCTGAAGACACTATCTTGTGTCATCATAACAGTGCCTTCAGTGCAAACTGGTTCCACATCACCAATTTTCCTTTAATATAATTAATGAAAGGTGACCATACTTTACAGCACCAAACCTTTCCCCAGGTAATAGAACATAGTTTGGGCCCTAAGAAACCTGGATCAAAGTCTGAACTGTTTTGTAAATTACTTAATGGGAGAACCTGGAAGCATGGCCAAGCATTGCTTTTTTTAAAGGAAGTAGAGTGAGGACCTTGGCACGCAGAATCTCATCTAACTTTACTTAATGGATCTTTATATAGAGGACGTGGCACACAGTAACAAGACATTCTTGGTAGGAAACTATGTCGATGGAAATCCATGGCTGATGACCCAGTCCTCTGCCACAACTAGGGTATGTTGTGTGGATGTTTAAATACACAACACCACACTGGCCTCATTTACAGGCTATACTTGAGTGCAAAATATTTCATATACTGAAGACTGATTCATTGTAAGAGGTAAGGTGAAAACCTACAGCCACAGGAACAAGAATTTTCACCTGGTAGACACCAGATTCCTATTGGTGTTCCTTGATCCCCTATGTGAATCCCTCCATAGAAATCACTTGACCTCCCTGTAATTCCCTGGTGATTACTGTGTGATTTTAAGGTGATTCCACCTTATTCCTCTTCCTTTATCTCAAACAAGTATTTTCAAAACACGTCTCATAAACTCTTACTTTCAATATTTGGTATTGAGTCATTGGCCTTTAAGCAATTGCTTCTAGACAGTAGAAGCCTAAGCTTCACTTTCAAGAATAGCGTGGATCTCCCACCAGAACCGTTAATGGTTATGCTCACAATGACTCAGAATTTCTGCAATAGTACAACATAATGGCTCTTAGAGTTTCGACCGCTCTAAGGTAGCTTCATCATTCAGACTCTGCCTCTAAATTTCAAGGCGGTTAATGTGTGACTGCTGCTCCCATTTTACAGAAGCAGGTTGCCTGACCAGAGACTAAACCTCAGGGCAGTTATCTAATGACAAGTGTGTGTTAACCTATGCTGCCATCCTCAAGTGAACCTTACCTTATCATGCAGGCATGACCTATTGACTGAAAGTTCATTAGGTGGCTGTGTTACACAGACACTATCTCAGTGGTTATCTAAATTTTACCACCTTCTGCTCTACATAGACTAATGACATCTCAGTGTTCATGTGAATTTTCTCAGTGATATGCACTTGTCACTATAAATGGAGAACACATCATTCTCTCTTGTGAGTTTATGGATTGGTGACATGGGCTGAAGGCACAAGGCCTGTTTTTTCCTAACAAAAAGAGAAGGGAGACTGAATCCAAAGCACTAAGTCTTCATCTCTGAAAACTAGAAGATAGAAAAACTTAATCTGAAGGGCAACACTGTCCTTATATAATTTGAGTCTTACCTTGATATCTAAGACCTTGTCTCTTGCCTGTATTATCTATTTGGATATGTGTGCTGTCTTTGGTTGCAGTTCCAATTCCTATAGCTATTTCCAGAAATTAGTTGAGAGAAGTTAGCCCAGAGCATTTCTTATGACTTTCTCTGACATAGACTGAAAGGGTGGCATAAGCCCACAGTTCCAAGACTGTTCTCTGTGAACAAATGGTGCCTGAAGTCTTTGTCTCAATGCAAAAGCCTTCTTTAGGAGTGAAAAAATAAAACAGACCTTGAATATCTAAACAAAGCCCGGAACTCCTGAAAGGACATAATTAAATCCCAAACCCATAACGTTAAGACCATCCAATTGGTAACAATGTCCAGTCTCGATACCTAGGCCCACAAATATCCAGCCTGGCCCTTACTACCTAAAAATCTTGTGGACACCTTGGCCTATTGAACCAAGCCTTTATCTCTTAGGAGGAGGAAGAATGGAGGATTCAGTACACGCCTCAAGACTGTACTCCCTTGAAAATATTTATGATAGAAATTGGGCTAATGACACCACACTGTGTTATCATAAGAGTACATTAGCACAACCTGGTCCCAATCACCAATTTTCTTTTTAGACAATTATTTAAAAGTGACCATACCTTGTAGCACCAAGCTTTTCTTCTGATAAGAGGAGGTAGTGTGGGCACTGAGAAACCTGATCAAAGCCTGGATTGTTTTTAAAACACTCAATTCAGGAGTTTGGAATCACAACCAAGTATTGCTTTTCATTGAAGAAGTGTAGTGGGCAACCTTGACCCATAGAATTTAGCCTAACTTTACATAATGAATCTTTAGGTAGAGGACTTGGTAAATGGTCACAAGACATTCTTGGTAGGAACAGAAAAGTCATTGGAAGTTCATGGCCTAGGAGGCAGTCCTCTGCTGGAACAGGGGTAAGTTTGGTGGACCTTTGAAAAAAAACACCATGCTCAATCTCATACATTTTCAGAACACAATGAAGAAACTGTCAGCATCTCAGCTTTTTTTCACATGGTTAAGTCACTCTCTCACAGATTTTTACGGATTGATATAGAGGAATTCTTAAGCAGTCATTCTTTTTGCAATGAAGAGGTATCCTCACAATGACTCAGCATTTTTCCTACAATAAAGCAATATGGCAGCTATGGTTTCAACGCTATCCATTCGCTCCCTCACAGCACACTAAGACTCAATTATGAACGCAGCCAATGTGCAACTTCTGCTTCCCCTGATATAAGCAGTTTTCCTGACAAACAGACAAAGTAGTGGCGAATTAAAGATCATTGACTGCCCACATATACTATTGACCTCACGTAAGATTTGTAACGTGGACGTGACATTCAATTGGAGGTCAGCACAACCTCTCTCTCAGCCACCTTTGGTTACACACATATTAATGATTTCTCAGTGTTGATGTGAATTTTCCCTGTTATATGCACTCATCACTTCAAAGAAAGCACTACATCTTTTCACATGCAAGGATGTGGATTGGTGACTAGGTCCCAAGGCACAAGGCCTGTCTTTTCCTAAAAAAAAAAAAAAAAAAATAGAAGGAAGACTGGGAAAGCGGCACCGGTACCAAGCCTATCCTCTCTAAAAACTCGTAGATAAGATAACTTAAACCACAGGGCAGGCTGTCCTCATGTAATTTGAGTCTTATCTCGAAACCTAGGACATTGTCTCCTGCCTACCTTTCTTATTGGGATCCAGTGTACTGTCCTTGCTTGCAGTTACAATCCTGACCTCTATTTCCAGAAAGTAGATTTGAGAAATTATCTCAGAGCATTTCTTCCAGCATTCTCTGACATAGACTAAAAAGGTGGTATAATCCCATAGTTTGAATCTTGTTCTTTGTGAACACATGTTGCCTGAATTCCTTGTCTCAAAGCAGCAGCCATCTTTAGGGAAGAAAAGGTAAAACAGATACTGTGGATCTGATCCAAGCCTGGTCTCCTAAAAGAAGATAATTAAAGCCAAGGCCCACAAAGTCAAGACATCCAATTGGTAACAATTCGAGTCTCAGGAACTAGGCCCACAAACAACCAGCTGGCCCATGTTATATGAAACTCTTGTGGGCACCTTGGCCTATAGAACTAAGGTGTCATCTCCAAGGAGGAGGAAGAATGGAGGACCCTGTGCACATCTCCAAGATTGTACTCACTTAAAAGCATTTAGCGTAGAAATTGGGCTGATGGTAAACAACCCTGTGTCATCATAACTGTACATTCAGCACAATCTGGTCCCTGTCACCAATTTTTCTTTTAGACAATTATCGAAAGGTGACCATACCTTACACACCAAGCCTTCTGATAAAAGAAGGGAGTGTGGGCACTAAGAAAACTGGCCAAACCCAGGACGTTCTTTCAAACACTTAAATGGGGAACTTGGAATCACAACCAAGTATTGCTCCTTTCTCTAGGAAGTAGAATGGAGGGAGACCTTGACCACAGAGTCTAGCCTAACTTTACATAACAAAAATCTTTAGGAAGTGGACTTGGGGAAATGGTCACAAAGATTTTCTTGTTAAGAAAACAAAAGTCGTTGGAAGTACATGGCTTAGGAGGCAGTCCTCTGTTGGAATTGGAGTAAGTTGGGTAGACAATTGAAAACACAACACTATGCCAATCTCATACATAAGGTAAACTTGATTGCAATATGATTCATGATCTTAAGCCTGGTTCATTCTACAAAGTAAAGTGAAACCCTACAGCCACAGCAACAAGACTGGTCACTTGGCAGATATTAGATAGCGCGGGGCATTCACGGATCCCCATGTGAATTCCACCAGGTGTTTACTTGATATCCACGTGATTCCCTAGTGATTGCTAAGTAATTTTCAGGTGATTTCACCTTATTTTTCTTTTCCTATTTCAAACCAGTGTTTTCAAAACTTGTCTCATAAACTCTTATTTCAATATTCAGCATTGAGTCATTAGCCTTAAGCAATAACCTGTGGACAGTAGTGGCCAAAGTTCCGCATAAAAGAATAGTGCTGGAGTCCCAAATGAAGCCGTTCAGAGTTATACTCACAATGACTCAGCATTTTTGCTATACTTCTGCAAAATGGCTCACATGGTTTCCATCACTCCAAAGTAGCTTTACCACACAGACTCAGCCTCCGAATATCAATGCTGTTAATGTTTGACAGCTGCTTCCATTGTGTTCAAGTAGGTTACCTGATCATAGATGAAGCCTAAGGCAGTTACCTAACAATAATTTCTGTTAACCAATGTAGCCATCTTCAAGAGCACCATCTCATGCAGATGTGATCTTTCTATTGAAGGGCTGTTAGGTGGCTATGTTACACAGACACTATCATTTTTTCAGTGATATCTAAATTTTACCAAAATTGGAGAGGGTAACTCAAAAGTGAGCACCACACCATCATCCCAATATCTCGTGACTCCCTGTGATGCCCTCATACTTGTCTCTTGACAGTCATATGATCTCACATGGAAGCCTCGTGAGTATTGTGAGATTTCCTAATTCTTGTGATGAGATTTGCAGATTACTTCCACCTCACTTTCCTCTGCTAGGCTAAAATTAGCCTCTTCAGAACACGTTGATGGAAAAGCCTCAATGTCAATATCTCAATATTTTTTCCTTTGGTGGTTAAGCTTGTTCCTCTCAGAATTTGTGGTCCGAGGTTTGATATAGAGAATTCTGAGGCAGCCATTGTTTCCGCCATCAAGTAGTTTCCTTACAACAACTCAGCAGTCTTCTACAAGACTGAAAAATGGCGGCTATGGTTTCCACCAGTATCCAGTCATTTCCTCACCGCACACAGCCAAAGTGTAACTGTTGCCTCCATGATATAAGGCAGTTTTCCTGACAAACAGACAAAACTAGAGGTGAAGTACATATTATTGACTGCCTGTATATACCATTGACTTCAAATTAGATTGTAATGTGGACATGACATTCAACTGAAGGACATTAGGGGGCTGTCTCTGCCAACTTTTGCTCTACATAGACTAATGACTTCTCAGTTATGATGTGAATATTCTCAGTGATATGCACTTGTCAGTGCAAACGAAGAACTACATCATCCTCCCTTGTGAGGTTATGGATTGGTGACACGGGTCCAAGGCACAGAGCCTGTTTTTTCTAAGAAAAAGTGAAGGGAGACTGAGTTCCAAAACATTGTCTTCATCTCCAAAAACTAGTAGATAGGAAAACTTAATCCAAAGGGCAAGTCTGTCCTCATGTAATCTGAGTCTTATCTCGACATCTAGGACCTGTCTCTTGCTTGCATTTCCTATTTGGATCCAGTGTGCTGTCCTTGGTTACAGTTCCAATCCCTACATCTATTTCTAGAAAATAGATGAAAGAAGTTAGCCCAGAGCATTTCTTACGACTTTCTTCAACATAGACTGAAAGGTGGTGTAAGCCACAGTTCCAAGACTGTTCTCTGTGAACAAATGGTGCCTAAAGTCTTTGTTTCAATGCAAAAGCCTTCTTTAGGGATGAAAATATAAAACAAAGAACTTGAAAATCTAACCAAGCCTGGAACTCCTGAAAGGACATAGTTAAATTCCAAGCCAACAAGGTCAAGACCATCCAATTGGCAACAATGTCCAGCCTCGAGACTAGGCCCACAAACATCCAGCCTGACCCTTGTTATCTAAAACTTTTATGAACACCTTGGCCTATACAACCAAGCTGTCGTCTCCTAGGAGGAGGAAGAATGGAGGATTCGGTGCACACCTCCAGACCATATTGCCTTGAAAGCATTTACAATAGGAATTAGGCCAAAGGCACCAACCCATGTTATCATAACAGTACATTCAGCACAACCTGTCCCTCATCATCAATTTTCTTTTTAGACGGTTAGTAAAAAGTGACATACTTTGTAGTACCAAGTTTTTTCTTCTGATAAGAGGAAATAGTTTGGGCACTGAGAAACCTGGTCAAAGCCTGGACTGTTCTTTAAAACACTCAGCTTGGGAGCTTGGAATCACAATGAAGTATTGCTCCTCACTGAAGAATGTAGCGGGCAACCTTGGCTCACAGAATTTGCCTAACTTTACATATCAAATCTTTAGGTAGAGAACATGGCAAATGGTCACAAGACACTCTTGGTAGGAACAGAAAAGTCATTGGAAATTTATGGCCTAGGAGGCAGTCCTCTGCTGGTACAGGGGTAAGTTTGGTGAACCTTTGAAAACACAACACCATGCCAATCTTATATATAAGGTAAGCTCATTTACAATACAATTCATCCTCTGAAGCCTTTTCAAACTGCAAAGTAAAGTGAACCTAAGGCACAGCAACAAGACTGGTGACTTTGTAGATAGCAGATTTGTGTGGGGTATATACCTTGATCCACATATGAATTCCGCGGGGGGTTTACTTATCTCCACATACTTCCTGAGTGACTTCTAAGTGATTTTCTGGTGATTTCCACCTTATTACGCTTTCCTATTTTCAAACAAGTTTTTTCAAAAGTTGTCTTAAATATTATTTTCAATATTCAGCACCGAGTCATGGCCTTTAAGCATTTTCCTGTTGACAGCAGTAGCCAAAGATCCACAGAAAAAAACTGCAGGAGTCTCCCATTATGTCGTTCAGAGTTTTATACTCACAATGACTCAGGCATTTTTGTATACTACAGCAAAATGGTGCTTGCAATTTACATCACTCTAAAGTAGATTCATCAAGCAGACTCAGCCTCCAAATATCAATGCAGTTAATGTTCGGCTGCAGCTACTATTGCATTCAAGAAGGTTGTCTGACCACAGATGAAACTAAGGCCAGTTAAGTAACAAAAGTTGTCTGTTAATCTATGCTGCTGTCCTCAAGCAAACATGATCTTTTGATTGAAGGTGGCTATTTTGGGGCTATTTTCTATAGACAAATCATTTTTTCAGTTGTTATCTAAATTTTACCAAGGAATGAAGAAAGGTAACTCAAAACTGAGCGCCACACCATCAGCAAACATCACATGACTGTCTGTGTGCCCTCAGTCCTGTCTTTTGACGGTCACAGGAAGCCTGTGAGTATCACGAGATTCCATGATTCTTGTGACGAGATTTCCTGGCAACTTCCACCTCCTTTCCTCGCTAAGCTAAAATAACCTCTTCAGAACACATTGATAGAAAAGCCTCAGTGTCAATATCTCAGTTTTCTTTCTTTGGTGGTTAAGCCAATCTTCACAAAATTTGTAATCTGAGCTTTCATTTAGAGAAATTCTGAGGCATCTGATCTTTCACCGGCAAGTGGTATGCTCACAATGACTAAGCATTTTTCCTACAATACAGAAAATGATGGCTATTGTTGCCACCAGTATCCAGTCGCTACTTCGCAGCACACTCAGGCTCAATATCGACACCATCAATGTGACTATTGCCTCCACAAACATGAGGCAGTTTTCCTGACAACAGATAAAACTAGAGGCTAAGTAAAGATCACTGACTGCCCCAATATATCGTTCACTTCAAATGAGATTTGTAATGTGGACACTACATTCGATTGGAATACAGTTAGGAGGCTGTCTGCCACCTTCCGCTCCACGTAGACTAATGATTTCTCAGTGTTGATGTAAATTTTCTGACTGATATGCCACTGTCACTACAAAGGGAGCACTATATCAACCTCGCTAGTGAAAATATGGATCAGTGCATGGAACTAAGGCACAAGTCCTGTACTTTTTAACAAAAAGTAGTAGGGAGACAGAACTAAATCACTAAGCCTATCCTCTCTGAAAACTAGTAGATAGGAGAACTTAATTCATTACAAACCTGTCCTCATGTAATTTGAGTCTTATCTAGAAACCTAGAACCTTTTTCTATCTCTATTTCCTATTAGGAACCAGGGCACTGAACTTGGTTTTGCAGTTTCACTCCCTTAGCCTATTTCTAGGAAATAGATCTGAGAAATTAGCTCATAATATTTCTTCTGACTTTCTCTGACATAGACTGAAATGGTGATGTAAGCCCAACTTCCAAGCCTCTTTTGTTTGAGCAAATGTGGCTGGTGGCCCTGGCTCAAAGCAGAAAGCAAAAGCCTTCTTTATGAAGAAAAAATAAAATGGAGAATGTAGAAATCTGAAGCATCCAGGACCTCCTAAAAGGAAGCAGTTAATCTCAGGCCACAATGTCAAGTTCATCCAAATGGCAACAATATCCAGTCTGAAGACCTAGGCCCAAAAATATCCAGCCTGACCCCTGCTACGTGAACTATTGTGGACTCCTTTGCCTACAGAATCTGCTGTCATCTTCCAGAAGGATGAAGAATGGATGACTCGGTGCACGTTTCCAAGACTGTCTTCCCTTAGAAGTATTTACAATAGAAATTGGGCCAAAGACACCCAACTATGTCATCATAACAGTACATTCAACACAAACTGTTCCACGTCACCAATTTTCCTTTTCTACATTTATTGAAAGGGGACCATACCTTACAAACCAAGCTTTTCCCCTGGTAATAGAACATAGTTTGGGAACTTAGAAACCTGGATCAAGCCTGAACTACTTTGTAAGTTACTTAATTGGAGAGTCTGAAATCACAGTCATGCATTGCCTTCATTTCCAGAAGTAGAATGAAGACCTTGACATGCATAATCTAGCCTAAGTGTACTTAGCGGATCTTTAGAAAGAGTACGTGGCACATAGTCACAAGAGTTTCTGGGTAGGAAAAAAAGTCGATTGAAGTCCATGGCTCAGGACCCAGTCCTCCACCAGAAGTAGGGTAAGTTGTGTGGATGTTTGAATACACAACACCAGGCCGATCTCAGTTAAAGGGTACACTCGAGTGCAAAACATTTCACAACTGAAGACTGATTCATTCTGATAGGTAAGGCAAAAACCTACAACCACAGGAATAAGATTAGTCACCCGGTGAACACTAGATTCCTGCAGGATCTTCATTGATCCCCACGTGAATCCCTCCAGGTTTACTTGACCTCCATGTAATTCCCTGGTGATTACTATATGACTTTCAGATGACTTCCACCTTATTCTCTTTCCCTTTCTTCAAACAAGTGTTTTCCAATGCATCTCATTAACTCTTACTTTCAATATTTCAGTATTGAGTCATTGGCCTTAAAGCCATTTTTTCTCGAAAGTAGTAGCCTAAGTTTTACTTTCAAGAATAGCATGGATTTCCCACCAGAACCGTTAAGGGTTATGCTCACAATGAGTCAGCATTTCTGCTACAATACAGCATAATGGTATTTAGAGTTTCTACCACTCTAAGGTAGCTTTGTCATTCAGACTCAGCCTCTAAATTTCAATGTGGTTAATGTGTGACCACTGCTCCTATGTGTACAAGCAGGTTGCCTGACCACAGATGAAACATCAGGGCGGTTACCTAATGACAAGTTGTGTTAGCCTATGCCGCCATACGCAAGCAAGTCTTCTCATGAAGACATGAACTTTCAACTGAAGGGCTGTTAGGTGGCTATGTTACATAGATAATCTTATTTTCTCAGTGCTCATGTCAATTTTACAAAGGAATGTAGAATAGTACACAATAAGCTCCACACTATCATCCAAATTTTATGTGATTTTCATGTGTTTCCCTCAGGCAAATCTCTTCTTTGTCATGTGAATCCCATGGGGAAGCCTCATGAGCATCATCAGATTTCCTCATTCTTAGTATGAGATTCTAGGCGACATCCACTTCATCACCTATGCTAGCCTAATAAAAGCCTTTTCAGTACACATTGAAGAAACTGCTTCATTGTCAGTATCTCAGCTTTTACTCATATTGGTTAAACCAGTGTCTCACAGTATTTTTAGTCTGTGGTTTGAAATAGAAAAATTGTTAAGCAGCCATTCTTTTGGCAATGAAGAGGTATCCTCCTTTATGACTCAGCATTTTTCTACAATGAAGCAGTATGGCAGCTAATGGTTTCAACAGCACACTCAGGCTCAATTATGAACACAGCCAATGTGCAACTTCTGCTTCTTCTAACGTAGGCAGTTTTCCTGACAAAGAGACAAAAGTAGAAGCAAATTAAGAATCTTTGACTGCCTGTATATACTGTTGACCTCATATGAATTTTGTTATTTAGGCAGGACATTCGATTGGAGGTCAGTACAAAGTCTGTCTCAGTCACCTTTGTTTCCACACATCTAATTATTTACTAGTGTTGATATGAATTATTTCAGTTATAAGCACTTATCACTCCAAAGAAAGCACTATATCGTCTTCCTTGTGAGGATGGATTGTTGACATGGGCCAAAGACACAAGGACTGTCTTTTCCTAACAAAAAGTAGAAGGGAGACTGGTACCCAAAACACTAAGTCTGTCCTCTCTGAAAACTAGTAGGTAGGAAGACTTAATCCAAATGGTGAGCCTGTCCTCAGGTAATTTGAGTCTTATCTAGCCTCTTAGGACCTTGTCTTCAGCTTCTGTTTTCTATTAGGAACCAGGGTGCTGACCTTGGTTTTGCAATTCCAATCCCTCCTCTATTTCCAGGAAGTAGATCTGAGAAATTATTCCACTGCGTTTCTTCTTTCTCCAACACAGGTTGAAATGGTGGTGTAAACCCATTCCAAGCCTGTTTTCTGTGAACGAATGTTGCCTGGAGCCCCATCTAAAAGCAAAAGTCTTCTTTATGGAAGAAAAAATAAATAGAGACTAAAATATCTGAACCATCTTGGAAGTTGTTGGAAGTGTATGGCCTAGGAGGCAGTCCTCTGATGGAACGGGGTAAATTGTGCGGATGTTTGAAAATACACCTGTCCAATCTCATATAAAAGGTAAACTTGTTTGCAGTACAATTCATGCTCTGAAGTCTGATTCATTCTACGAAGTAAAGTGAAAACCTACAGCCACAACAAGAAGACTGGTCACATTTTAGATACCAGATTTGTGCGGGGTATTTCTTGATTCCAATGTGAATTTCACCAAGTGTTTACTTGATCTCCACATGATTCCCTTTTCTTATTTTCAAATACGTGTTTTCAAAAGCTCTTCACATAAACTCTTATTTTCACTATTAAGAATTGAGTTATTGGCCTTTAAGCAATTCCCTTTCAACAGTCTTGGCCAAAGATCTGCCTAAAAAAATAGTGCGGGAGTCCCACATGAAGCTTCAGAGTTATACTCATGATGACTCAGCATTTCTGCTACACAACAGCAAAACTGCACATACAGTTTACACTGCTCTACAGTTGTTTCGTCAAGCAGACTCAGCCTATATATATCAACACAGTTAATGTTTGACCGCAGCTTCTATTGCGTTCAAGAAGGTTGCCTGACCATAGATGAAACCTAAGACCAGTTATCTAACAATAATTGTCTGTTAATCTGTGCCGCTTTCCTCAGGCGAACCTTCTCGTGCCCACATGACCTTTCGATTGAAGGGCCTTTAGGTGGCTATGTTACACAGTATCATTTTCTCAGTGGTTATCTAACTTTTACCAAGGAATGGAGAAAGGTAACTAAAAGTGAGTGCCATACCATCAACCCAATATCATTTGACTCCCTATGATGTCTTTCAAGCCTGTCTCTTGACGGTCACGTGAATTGTGCAGGAAAGCCTCATGAGTATCGCGACATTCCCTTATTCTTATGATGAAATTTCCAAGTGACTTTCACCCCACTTTTCTCTGCCAGGCTAAAATAACCTCTTCAGAACACATTGATAGAACAACCACAAGTTAATATCTCAGTTTTCTTCCCTGGTGGTTAAGCCATCCCTCTCAGAATTTGTAGTCTGAAGTTTAGAATAGAGAAATTCTGAGGCAACCATTCTTTTTGCATCAAGTGTATCCTTACAATGACTTAACATTTTTCCTACCTTACAGAAAAATGACAGCTATTGTTTTCACCACCATCCATCACTGCAGCACAGCACACTCAGTCGTATTTATCAAGACTGCCAACATGCAACTGTTGCCTGCATGAACATAAGGCAGTTTTCCTGACAGACAAACTACATGAGAAGTAAAGATCATTGACTGCCCCCAAATACCATTGACTTCAAATGACATTTGTAATGTGGACATGATGTTCAATTGGAGGACAGTTAGAAGGCTGTCTTGGCCACCTTCAGCTCCACGTAGGCTAATGACTTTTCAGTGTTGATATAAATTTTCTCAGTGCCATGAACTTGTCACTACAAAGGGAGCACTACATCATCCTCCCTTGTGAGGATATGGATTGGTGACATGGGCCCAAGACACAAGGCCTCTCTTTTCATAACAAAAATTAGAAGGGATACTGGGACCAAAGCACTAAACTCTTCTTCTCTGAAAACTTGTAGATAGGAGAACTTAATCCAAGGGCAACCCTGTACTCATGGAATTTGAGTCTTATCTAGTAACTTCAGACCTTGTCTTCTGCCTTTGTTTCCTATTTAGAACCAGGGTGCTGACCTTGATTTTGCAGTTTCAATATCTACCCTATTTCCAGAAAGTAGATCTGAAAAATTAGCCCACAGCATTTCTTCCTACTATCTCTGACATGTACTGTAGGGTGGCTAAAGTCCAAGTTCCAAGCCTGTTTTCTGTGAAAAAATGTTTCCTGTAACGCTGCCTCAAAACAAAAGCCTTCCTTATGGAAGAAAAAATAAAATGGAGACTGTGTAAATCTGAACCAAGCTTGGATCACCTAAAAGGGAGCAGTTAAACTCAGGGCCACAATGTCAAGTTCATCCAACTGGTAACAATATCCAGACAGAAGACCTAGGCCAAACACATCTAGCCTGTCCTCTGCTACCTGAAATTATTTTGGACATCTTGGCCTACAGAAACAAGTTGCCAACTCCTAGAAAGAGGAAGAACGGAGGACTCGGTGCAAGGTTCCAAGTCTTTCCTGTCTTTAAAGTATTTATGATAGAAATTGGGCTGAAGACACTGACCTGTGTCATCATAGCAATACATTCAGCACAAACTGGTTCCATGTCACCAATTTTCCTTTTATACACTTATTGAAAGGTGGCCATAACTTACAGCACCAAGCCTTTCACTGGGTAATAGAACATAGTTTGGGCATTAAAAAACCTGGATCAAAGCCTGAACTATGTTGTAAGTTGTTCAATTGGAGAGCCAGAAACCATTACCAAGCACTGGTTTCATTTCCAGAAAGTAGAGTGGAGACTTTGGTACACAGAAACTAGCCTAACTTTATTTAACAGATCTTATATAGAGGACATGGCACATGGTCACAAGACCTTTTTGGTAGGAAAAAAATGTCAATGAAAGTCCATGGGCTAGGACCCAGTCCTCTGCTGGAACTAGGGTAAGTGGTGTGAACGTATGAATATACACCAACTGGCCAGTATTATTTAAAGGGTACACTTGAGTGCAAAACATTTCATAAATTTAAGCCTGATTCATTGTAATAGGTAAGGTGAAAACCTACAGCCACAGCTACAAGGCTAGTGTTCTGGCAGACACCAAATTCATGCAGGGACTTCCTTGATTGCCACCTGAATCTCTCCAGGTATTCACTTGAACTTTATGTAATTCCCTGGTGATTACTATGTGATTTTCTGGTGACTTCAAACGTAGTCCTCTTCCCCTATCCTCAAATGAAGGTTTTCAAAACATGTCTCATAAACTCTTATTTTCAATATTTAAGCACTGAGTCATTGGCATTTAAGCAATTTCTTCTCGACAGTAGTAGCCTGTGGTTCACCTTCAAGAATAGCATGGATCTCCCAGAAGAACCCCTAAGGATTACACTCACAATGACTAAGCATTTTTACTACAATACAGAATAATGACACTTAGAGTTTTTGCCACTCTAAGGTATCTTCATCATTCAGACTGAGCTTCTAACTTTCAAAGCTGTTAATGTGTGACGGCTGCTCCATTGTATATAATAAGCAGATTGCCTTACCAGATATGATACTTCAGGGCAGTTACCTAATGACAAGTGTGTGTTAGCTTACGCCAAACAAGTTTTATCATGCCGAAATAATCTTTTAATTGAAGGGCTATTTGGTGGCTATGTTACACAGGTGATTTAATTTTCTCAGTACTTGTGAATTTTCCCAAGGAATACAGAAGGCTAACACAAAAGTGATTACCATATCATCACCTCAATTTTCATGTGTTACCATCAGGCCAGTCTCTTCCTGGTTACGTGAAACCTGCAGGAAAGCCTCGTGAGTACTGTGAGATTTCCTAATTCTTGATACAAGATTTCCAGTAGATTTCCACTTCATTACCTCTGCTAGGCTAACACAAGCCTTTTCAGACCACTTTGAAGAAGCTGCGTCAATGTCAGTATCTCAGCTTTTTTTCCATATTAGTTAAGGCAGTCTCTCGCAGATTTTTAGTCTGTGGTTTGATATAGAGAAATACTTAAGCAACCGTTATTTTTGCAATGAAGAGGTATCCTCACAATGACTCGACATATTTCCTACAATAAAGCAATATGGCAGCTATGAGTTCAAATGCTATCCATTTGCTGCGTCACAGCATACTTACGCTCAGTTATGAATGCAGCCAATGTGCGATTTCTGCCTCCACTGACATAGGTTGTTTTCCTGACAATCAAACAAAAGTAGAGGTGAATTAAAGATCATTGACTGCCTGCATAGACCGTTGACTTCACATAAGATTTCTAATGGGGACATTACATTTGATTGGAGGTCAGTATGAAGTCTTTCTCAGCCACCTTCGCTTCCAAGCATACTAATGATTTCTCAGTGTTGATGTGAATTTTCTCAGAGATACGCACTCGTTACTTCAAAGAAAGCACTACATCATCTTCCTTTGTGAGGATGTGGATTGTTGACATGGCACAAGGCACAAGGCTTGTCTTTTCTTAATGAAAAGTAAAAGGGATAGTGAGAACCAAGGCACTAATAAAATCCTCTCTTAAAACTAGTAGAGAGAATAACTTAAATCACAGGGCAAGTCTGTCCTCATGCAATTTGAGTCTTATCTCAAAACCTAAGACTTTGTCTATTGCCTACATTTCCTTTTGGGTTCCAATGTGCTGTCCTTGGTTGCAGTTACAATCCCTACATCAATTTCCAGAAGGTAGATCTGAATAATTAGTACACAGCATTTCTTGTGACTTTCCCCAACATGGACTGAAAGGGTGGCATAAGCCCACCATCAAACCTGTTCTCTTTGAACAAATGTTGCCTGAAGTCCTTGTGTCAAACAAAAGCCTTTTTTGGGGATGAAAAAATAAAACAGAGGCTGTGTAAATACTGAACCAAGTTTGGATCTCCTAAAGGACATAGTTAAACCCAGGCCCACAATGTCAAGACCATCTAATTGGTAACAATGTCCAGTCTCAAGACCTAAGCCCACAGACATCAAGGCTGGCTCTTTTACCTGAAACTCCCGTATGCTCCTTGGCCTATAGAACCAAGCTGTAATCTCCTAGGGGGCAAATAAAATGGAGGACTCAGTGCATGCCTCCAAGACTGTACTCCCTTGAAAGCATTTACAATAGAAATTGGGCTGATGGGATCAACCCCATGTCATCAAAACAGTACATTCAGCACAACTTGGTTCCATGTCACCAATTTTACTTTTAGACAGTTATTGAAAGATGCCCATATTTGCAGCATCAGTCAAGTTTTTTTTTTTTTTTTTTTGGTAAGAGAAGTTATTGTTGGCTCTAAGAAAACTGGCCAAACCCAGGAATGTTCTTTCAAACACTTAAATGGGGAACTTGGAATCACAACCAAGTATTGCTCCTCTTTCTAGAAAGTAGAGTGGAAACCTTGGCCACAGAATCTAGGTTATCTTTACATAACGAATATTTAGGTAGAGAACTAGCCAAAAGGTCACAATAAAAAAGTCTTTGGAAGTTCATGGCCTAGGAGGCAGTCCTCTGCTGGAACAAGGTAAGTTGGGTGGATGTTTGAATACACAACACCACACCAATCTCATCTATAAGAGATACTCATTTGCAATACGATTCATGATCTGAAGCCTGGTTTATTCTAGAAAATAAACTGAAAACCTATGGCCACAGAAAAAATACTAGTCACTTGGAGGATACCAGATTTGAGCGGGGTATGCCTTGATCTCCGTCTGAATTCAACCAAGTATTTCCTTGATCTCCGCGTGATTCCCTAGTAATTTCTAAGTGATTCTCAGGTCATTGCAAGAATCGTGAGATTCCCTAATACTAGTGATGATATTTCCAGGCAAATTCCACTTCACTTTTCTCTGGTAGGCTAAAATAAACCTCTTCAGAACACGTTGATGGAACAACCTCAATGTCTATATCTGTTTTCTTTCCTTGGTGGTAAAGGCAGTCAGTCCCTCTCAGAATTTGTACTCTGAGGTTTGGTGTAGACAAATTCTGAGGCAGCTGTTCTTTCCACCATCAAGTGGCATCTTCACAATGATTCAGCATTTTCCCTACAATACAGAAAAATTGCATTTATTGTTTCCACCAGTATCCAGTCACTGGCTCAAAACACATTCAGGCTCAATAATCAATGCCACCAGTATGCGACTGTTACATCCATGAACATAAGGCAGTTTTTCTGACAATCAGAGAAAACTAGAGGCAAATTAACTATCATTGACTGCCCGAATATCCAGGTGACCCAAATTACATTTGTGATGTGGACACCACATTTGTTTGGAGGACAGTTAGGTGGCTGTCTCGGCCACCTTCTGCCCCATGTAGCCTAATGAATTTTCACTGTTGATGTGAATTTTATCAGTGATATGCACTTGTTACTCCAATTGTAGTACTCTATTATCCTCCCTCAAGAGAATATGGATTGGTGACACAGGCCATAGGCACAAGGACTGTCTTTTCCTAACAAAAAGTAGAAGGGAGACTGGTACCCAAAACACTAAGTTTGTCCTCTCTGAAAACTAGTAGGTAGGAGAACTTAATCCAAAGGGTAAGCCGGTCCTCATGTAATTTGAATCTTATCTAGCATCCTAGATAAAACTTTAGCTTCCATTTTCTTTTAGGAACCAAGGTGCTGATCTGGTTTTGCAGTTCCAAACCCTACCCCTATTTCCAGGAAGTAGACCTGAGAAATTATTCCACTGCATTTCTTTTGACTTTCTCGGACATATGTTGAAATGCTGTCATAAGCCCATTCCAAGCCTGTTTTCTGTGAACAAATGTTGCCTAGAGCCCCGTCTTAAAGAAAAAGTCTTCTTTATGGAAGAAAAAATAAACGGAGACTATAAAAATCTGAACCATCTTGGACTACTTAAAAGGAAGAAGTTAAACTCAAGGCCACTACATCAAGATCATCCAATTGGTAACAATATTTAGTTTGAAGACGTAGGCCCATAACTATGCAGCCTGGACCCAGCTACTTAAAACTATTTTGAAAGCATTGGCCTACAGAATCAAGCTGTCATCTTCTAGAAGGATGAAGACTAGAGGACTCAGTGCACAGTTCCAAGATTGTCCACCCTTTAACTATTTCAATTTACTATTGAAACTGGGACAAAAGCACCAAACTGTGTTATCATAACAGTACATTAAGCACAAACTGGTTCCACATCACCAATTTTCCTTTTATACAACTGTTGAAAGGTGATCATACCTTATAGCACCAATCCTTTCCCTTGATGATAGAACATAGTTTGGGCACTAAGAAACCTGGATCAAAGCCTGAACTGTTTTGTAAGTTACTTTATTGAAAAACCTGGAAGCATGGCAAAGCATTGTTTTTATTTCCAGGAAGTAGAGTGGAGGCCTTGGCAAAAGGAATGTAGCCTAACTTTACTTAACAGATCTTTCGATAGAGGACATGGCACACAGTCACAATAACTTCTTAATAGGAAAAAGTGTCGATGGAAATCCATGACCAGGAACCAGTCATCTGTTTGAACTAGGGTGAGTTTTGTGGACTTTCAAATTCACAACACCTCGCCAATCTCATGAACAGGGTACACTCAAGTGCACAACATTTCACATACTGAAGCCTAATTCATTGTAAGATGTAAGGTGAAAACCTAAAGCCACAGGAACAAGACTAGTCACCTGGTAGACACCAGATTCCTTCAGGGTCTTTTTTGATCATCATGTGAATTCCTCCAGGTATTTATTTGACCTCCATGTAATTCTCTGGTGATTATGACGTGATTTTCAGGTGACTTCCACCTTATTCCTCTTCCTCTGTCCTAAAACAAGTTTTCTTGTCTCATAAACACTTACTTTCATTATGTTAGCAATGAGTCATTGGCCTTAAGCAATTTCTTCTTGAAGTAGTAGCCTAAGATTCACTTTCAAGAATAGTATGGATCTCCCACCAGAACTGTTAAAAGTTATGCTCACAATGACTCAGCATTTTTGCTACAATACAGGGTAATGGCTCTTAGAGATTTCAATGCTCAAAGGTAGCTTCATCATTTAGACTCAGACTCTAAATTTCAGTGCCAGTTAATGTGTTACCCCTGCTCCCATTGTATACAAGCAGGTTGCCTATCCAGAGATTAAATCTCAGTGCAGTTAACTAATGACAAGTTTGTGTTAGCCTATGCTGCTGTCCTCAAGCAAGTCTCATGCAGACACGACTTTTCAGTTGAAGGGCCATTAGGTGGCTATCTTACACAGACACTATCTTTTTCTCAGTGTTCATCTAATGTTTACCAAGGAATGCAGAAGAGTAACACAAAAGTGAGCACCACATCGTCATCCCAATTTCACATGATTTTCATGTGTTGCCCTAAAGCCAGCCTTTTTTTGATGACCTGAATTCCATGGGAAAGCCTCGTGAGTACTGTGAGATTTCCTAATTTTTCATACAAGATTTTCAGGCATCTTTCACCTCATTACTTCTGTTAGGCTAATACAAGCTTTTTCCAAACAAGTTGAAGGAACTGCTTCAATGCTAGTATCTCAGCTTTTTTTCTATATTGGTTAAGCCAGTCTCTCACAGACTTTTAATCTGTGGTTTGATATAGATTATTCTCAAGCAGCCATCATTTTTGCAATGAAGAGGTATCCTCACAATGACTCAGCATTTTCCTACAATAAATCAATATGTCAGCTCTGATTTCAATAGCACACTCGGGCTCAATTATGAATGCAGTCAATGTATGACTTCTGCCTCCAGTAACATTGACAATTTTCCCGAGGGACAAAAGTAGAGGCGAATTAAAGATCATTGATGGCCCACCTATACTACTGAACTCCCATCAGATCTGTAATGTGGACATGACATTTGATTGGAGGTCAGTATGACATCTGTCTTGGCCACCTTCATTTCCATGCATAGTAATGATTTCTTAGTGTTGATGTGAATTTTCTCAGTGATATGCAGTTGTCAATTCAAAGAAAGCACTATATCGGCTTCCCTTGTGAGGATGTGGATTGGTGACATGTGCCCAAGGCACAAGACCTGTCTTTTCCTATCAAAAAGTAGAAGGAAGACTGGAAACCAAGGCACTAAGCCAATTCTATCTGAAAACTAGTAGATAGGAAAACTTAAAGCACAGCACAAGTCTGTCCTCATGTACTTTGAGTCTTCTCTTGAAACCTAGGTCTTTGTCTCCTGCCTAAATTTCCTATTGGGGTCAGGTGTGCTGTTTTTAGATGCTGTTACAATCCCTAATTCTATTTCAGAAAGTAGATTTGAGAAATTAGCCCAGAGCATTTCTTACAACTTTCTCCGTTATAGACTAAAAGGGTAGCATAAGCCCACATGTTCCAATCATGTTCTCTGTGAACAAATGTTACCTAAAGTCCTTGTCTCAAGCAAGATCTTCTTTAGGGAAGAAAAAATAAAACAGAGACTGTGGAATTCTGAACCAAGCCTGTTCCTTTTGAAGGCAAAGAGTACAACATCAAGATCATCTCACTGACAAAAATGTCATCTCAAGTGCTAGGCCTGCAAATATCAAGCCTAGCCCTTGTTACCTAAAACTCTTGTAGATACCTTGGCCTATAGAACCAAACTGTCCTCTCCTAGTAGGAGGAAGAATGAAGAATTGGTGCACACATCCAAGTCTGTACTCTCTTGAAAGCATTTATAATAGAAATTGGGTTGATGGACAACCCTGTGTATTACAGTACATTCAGCACAATCTAGTCTCATGACGCCAATTTTACTTTTAGACAATTATTGAAAGTTGACCATACCTTGCAGCACCAAGCCCTTCTTCTGGTAAGAGAAGATAGTATGGGCCATAAGAATCCTGGACAAAGTCTGGACTGATCTTTAAAAAACTCGATAGGAGAGCTTGGAATCAAATTAAGTATTGCTCCTATTTCTAAGAAGTAGAGTGTAGACCTTGGCCCACAGAATCTAGATTATCTTCACATAATGAATCTTTAGGTACAGGACTTGGCAAATGGTCATAGGACATTCTTGGTAGGAAGAGAAAAGTCTTTGGAAGTCTATGGCCAAGGAGGGAGTTCTCCACTGAAACTGGGGTAAGTTGGGTGGATGTTTGAATACAAAACACCACACCAATCTCATCCATAAGGGAAACTCATTTGCCATATGATTCATGTGCTGAAGCCTGGTTCATTCTACGAAGTAAAGGGAAAACCTACGCCACAACAAGACTGGTCATTGTTAGATACCAGATAAATGCAAGGTATTCCTTGATCCCATTGTGAATTCCACCAGGTGTTTACTTGATCTCCACGTGATTCCCTAGTGATTTCTAAGTGATCATCAGGTGAGTTCCACCTTATTCCTCTTCCCCTATTTTCACAAAAGTGTTTTCAAAACTCATCTCAAAACTGAATATTTTCAATATTCAGCATTGAGTCATTGGCCTTTTAGCAATTCTTTGTCGACAGTAGTTGCCAAAGGTCACCATAAAAGTATAGTGCAGGAGTCACAAATGAAGCTGTTCAGAGTTATACTCACAATGACTCAGCAATTTTGCTATGTTATAGCAAAATGATGCTTACAATTTACACTGCTCTAAAGTAGCTTCATCAAGCAGACTCAGCCTCCAAATATCAACGCAGTTAATGTTCGACAGCAGTTTCCATTGTGTTCAAGCAGGTTGCCTGAACACAGATGAAACCTAAGGGCAGTTAATGTCTGTTAACCTATTCTGCCCTCCTCAGGAGAACCTTTTCATGCAGACATGACCTTTCAATCGAAGGGCCGTTAGGTGGCTATGTTAACAGATGGTATCATTTTCTAAGTGGTATCTAAATTTTACCAAAGAATGGAGAAGGGTAACTGAAAGTGACTGCCACTCATCAACCCAATATTATGTGACTCCTCATGATGCCCTCAGGCTTGTTTCATGAAGGCCATGTGAATCCCACAGGGAAGATGCATGAGTATAGTGAGATTTCCTATTCTTGTGATGATATTTCCAGGTGACTTCCACATCACTTTTCTCTGCAAGGCTAAAACAAGCATCTTCAGAACACATTGATGGAACAGCTTCAATGGCAATATCTCAGTTTTCTTTCCTTAGTGGCTAAGCTAGTCCCTCTCAGAATTTCCCATCTGGCGTTTGGTATAGCAAAATTCTGAGTTAGCCATTCTTTCCACCATGAAGCGGTATCCTCACAATGATTCAGCATTTTTCCTAAAATACAGAAAAAATGGCTGTTATTGTTTTCACCAGTATCCAGTCATTTCCTCACAGCACACTCAGAGCCAATTATCAATGTCGCCAATGTGTGGCTGTTGCTTCCACGAACATAAGTCAGTTTTCCTGACAAATTTATAATTTGGAAGACAGTGAAGAGGCTGTCTCGGTCAACTTCTGCTCCAAGTAGGCTAATGACTTCTCAGTGTTGATGTGAATTTTCTAAGTGATATGCACTTGTCACTACAAAGGAAGCACTTCATCATTCTCCCTTGTGAGGGTATGGATTGGTGACACTGGCCCAAGACACAAAGCCTGTCATTTTGTAACAAAAAGTAGAAGGGAAACTGGGACCCAAAGCACTAAGCCTGTCCTCTCTGAAAACTAGTAGTTAGGAGAAATATTACAAAGGGCAAGCCTGTCCTCATGTAATTTGAGTCCTATCTAGAAACCTAGGAACTTGTTTTCTGTCTCTATTTCCTATAAGGAACCAGGGTGCAGACATGGTTTTGCAGTTCTGATCCCTATTCCTATTTCCAGGAAATATATAAGAGAAATTAGCTCACTGCTTTCTTCCCACTTTCTTTGACAGACCAAAATGGTGGTGTAAGCCCAAGTTCTAAGTCTGTTTTCTGTGAACAAATGTTGCCTGGAAACCTGGCTAAAAGTGAAAGACTTTTTTTATGGAAGAAAAAATAAAAAGAAGACTATGGAAATCAGAAAGAAGCCTGGACACCTAAAAGGAAGCAGTTAAACTCAGAACCATAATGTCAAGGTCATACAAATGGTAGCATTATCCAGTTAAGAGAATTAGGCCCCAAAACATTCAGACTTGCTCCTGCCACCTAAAGTATTGTGGACTCCTTGGCCTACAGAATGAAGCTGGCATTTCTAGAAGGATGAAGAATGAAGGACTCAGTGCACAGTTACAGGTCTACCCTCCCTTTAAGGTATTTATGATAATAATTGGGCTGAAGACATCAACCTGTGTCATCATAAAAGTATATTCAGCACAAACTGGTTCCACATCTTCAATTTTCCTTTTATACAATTATTGACTGGTGATTATACTTTATAACATCAAGCCTTTCCCCTGTTAATAGAATATAGTTTGGGTACATAGAAACCTGGATAAAAGCCTGAACTGTTTTGTAAGTTACTCATTTGGAGTGCCTGGGAGCTCAGCTAAGCATAGCTTTTATTTCCAAAAAGTAGAGTGGAGTTCTTGGCAAAAGGAATCTAGCCTAACTTTACTTAATGGATCTTTAGATAGAAGACATGGCACACAGTCACAAGACCTTCTTGATAGGAAAAAATGTCAATGGAAGTCCATGGCCAGGACCCAGTCATCTACCGGAACTTGGGTAAGTGGTGTGGATATTTGAATAGACAACACCACTACAGTTTCATTTATAGGGTACACTCGAGTACAAAGCATTTCACAAACTGAAGCCTGATTCATTGTTAGAGATAAGGTGAAAACCTACAGCCACAGCAATAAGACTAGTAACCTGGTAGACAACAGATTCCTGCAGGGTCTTCCTTGATCCTCACGTGAATACTTCCAGGTATTCACTTGACTACTCTCGCAGATTTTTAGTCTGTAATTTGATATAGAGAAATTCTTAATTAGCCATTCTCTTTGCAATGAAGAGGTAGCCTCAAAATGACTCAGCATTTTTCCTACAATAAAGCCATATGATAGCTATGGTTTCAACTGCTATCCAATTCACTGCCTCACAGCACACTCAGGCTCAACTATCAATGCAGCCAATGTGTGACTTCTGCCTCCGCTGACATAGGCACTTTTTCTGTCATAGAGACAAAATTATAGGTGAATTGAAGATCATTGATTACCCACATATACCATTGACTTCAAATGAGATTTGTAATGTGAACATGATATTCGATTGGGGGACAGTTAGGAGGCTGTCTCTGTGACATTCTACACTATGTAGACTAATGACTTTTTAGTATTGATGTGAATTTTCTCAGTGATCTGCTCCTGTCCCTACAAAGGGAGCACTATCATCATGCTTCCTCTTGAGGATATGGATTGGTAACAGAAGCCCAAGGCACACGACCTGCCTTTTCCTAATAAAAAGTAGAAGGGAGACTGGGACCCAATGTACTAAGCATGTCCTCTCTGAAAACTAGTAAATAGGAGAGCTTAATCCAAATGGCAAGCCTGTTTTCATGTTATTTGAGTCTTATCTGAAAACTTAGGACCTTGTCTTCTATATCTATTTCTTATTAGACATAGGGTGTTGACCTTGGTTTTGCAGTTTCCATCCCTACCCCTATTTCCAGGAAGTAGATCTGAGAAATTAACCACAGCATTTCTTCCATCTTCTTCAACATAGACTGACATGGTAGTGTAAGCCCAAGTGTCAAGCCTGTTTTCTGTGAACAAATGTTGCCTGGGGTCCTGGCTCAAAGCAAAAGCCTTCTTTATGGAAGAAAAAATAAATTGGAGAATGTAAAAATCTGGAACAACCCTGGACTACCTAAATAGAAGTATTTAAACTTTGGGCCATAACATAAAAATCATCAGATTGGTAACAATATCCAGTCTGGAGATCTCGGCCTACAAACATCCCACTTGGCCCCTGCTAAATGAAACTACTGTTGGCATCTTGGCCTACAGAATCAGGTGTCATCTCTTAGAAGTTGAAAGAATGGAAGACTTGGTGCACAGTTCCAAGACTGTCCTTCCTTTAAAGTATTTATGATAGAAATTGTGCCAAAGACACCAACCTGTGTTATCATAACAGTGCATTCAGCACAAACTGGTTCCAAGTCATCAATTTCCCTTTTGTACAATTATTGACAGGTGACCATACTTACAACATTAAGCCTTTCCCTGTTAATAGAACATAGTTTGGGCACAAAGAAACCTGGATCAAAGCCTGAACTGTTTTGTAAGTTACTCATTTGGAGAGCCTGAAAGCATAGGCAACCTTGACTTTTATTTCTAGGAAGTAGAGAGGAGACTTTAGCACACAGAAACTACCCTAACTTTACTTAACGGATCTATAGATAAAGGACATAGCACACAGTCACAAGACCTTCTTGGTAGGAAAAAATGTCGATGGAAGTCCATGGCCCAGGACCCAGTTCTCAGTCAGAACTAGGGTAAGTGGTGTAGACATTTGAATGGACAACACCACTCTGGTCTCATTTACATAGAACACTTGAGTGCAAAACATTTCACAAACTGAAGCCTGATTCATTGTAAGAGATAAGGTGAAAACCTACAGCCACAATATCAAGATTAGTCAACTGGTAGACATCATATTTCTTCAGGGTCTTCCTTGAACCTCACATGACTCTCCACTGGTTATCGCTTGACCTACATGTAATTACCTAGTGATTGCAACATTATTTTCAGTATACTCACACCTTATTCCTCTTCCCCAATTTTCAAACAAGTGCTTTCAAAACAAGTCTCATAAACTTTTATTTTCACTATTTCAGCAATGAGTAATTGGATTTTAAGCAATTTCTTCTCGACAATAGCTGCCTAAGGTTCACTTTCAAGAATAGCGTGGATATCCCACTATACCCATTAAGGGTTATGCTGACAATGACTCAGCATTTCTGCTACAATCCAGCATAATGGCACTAAAGGTTTCCACTGCTCAAAGGTAGCTTTGTCATTCAGACTCAGCCTCTAAATTTCAACATGGAAAATGTGTGACCACTACTCTCACTGTATACAAGCAGGTTGCTTGACCAGAGATTAAACCTCAGGGTCATTGCCTACCAAGTGTGTTAGTCTATGCTGCAGTCCTCAAGCAAGTCTTCTCATGCAGGCATGATCTTTCAATTGAAGGGCTGTTATGTGGCTGTGTTTCACAGGTAATTGCTTATGTGAATTTTACCAAGAAATGTATAACGGTAATACAAAAGTGAGCGCCACACCATCACCCCTCAATTTCCCGTGAGTTTCTTGTGTTGTAATCAGACAGTTTCTATTTGGTCACGTGAATCCTGCAGGAAAGTCTTGTGAGTATTGCAAGATTTCCTAATTTTTGTTATAAGATTTCCAGGCAACTTCCATCTCACTTTCCTCTGCTAGGCTAATACAAGCCTTTCCAAAATACGTTTAAGAAACTGCCTCAATGTCAGTATCTCCGCTTTTTTTCCATATTGAATAAGCCAGTCTTTCACAAGTTTTTGGTCTGTGCTTTGATATAAAAACATTCTTAAGCAGCCTTTCTTTTGCAAACAAAGAGGTATCCTCACAATGACTAAGCATTTTTCCTACAATAAAGCAATATAGCAGCTATGGTTTCAACCACTATCCATTCGCTGCCTCACAGCACACTCAGGCTCAATTATGAACTGAGCCAATGTGCAACTTCTGCCTCCACTGACATAGGCAGTTTTCCTGAGAAAAAGGCAAAAGTAGAGGCAAATTAAGATCATTGCCTGCCCACATATACCATTGACCTCACATAAGATATGTAATGTAGACATGGCATTCGTTGTGAGGTCAATACAAAGTCTGTCTGAGCCTGATTTGGTTCCATGCATACTAATGCTTTCTCAGTGTTGATATGAATTTTCTCAATTACATGCACTCATCACTTCAAAAATAGCACTACATCATCTTCCTTTGTGAGGATGTGGATTGATGACATGGACCCAAGGCACACAGATTGTCTTCTCCTAACAAAATGTAGAAGGGAGACTGGGAACCAAGGTACTAAGCCTACCCTCTAGGAAATTAGTAGATAGGATAACTTAAAACACAGGGCAAGTCAATTCTCATGTAATGTGAGGCTTAGCTCAAAACCTAGGACCTTGTCTCCTGCCTGCCAGTATATTGAGATCTGGTGTGCTGTCTTTGGTTGCAATTATAATCCCTATCTCTATTTCCAGAAAGTGGATTTGGGAAAAGTAGCCCAGAGCATTTCTTCTGACTTTCTCCAAAATAGACTGAAAGAGTGGAGTAAACCCACAATTCCAAGCATGTTCTCTGTAAACAAATGTTGCATGAAGTCCTTGTCTCAAAGCAAAAGCCTTCTTTAGGGGGGAAAAAAATAAAACGGTGACAGCAGATATCTTAACCAAGCTCGAACCTGTGAAAAGGACATAGTTAAAGCCTAGGCTCACAACATCAAGACCATCCAATTGGTAACAATATCCAGTCTCAAGTCCTAGGTCTACAAACATCCAGCTTGGCCATAGTTAACTAAAACTCTTGTGGACACCTTGGTTTATAGAACCAAGAAGTCATCTCCTAGGAGGAAAAAAAATGGAGGACTTGGTGTATGCCTCCAAGACTGTACTTCCTTGAAAGCATTTTTGATAGAAATTGGGCCGATGGCACCTACCCTGTATCATCATAACAGTACATTCAGCACAACCTGGTCTCACATCATCAATTTTTCTTTTAGACAGTTATTGAAAGATGAGCATACCTTGCAGCACCAACCATTTCTTATGGTTAGAGAAGGTAGTGTGGGCACAAAGAACCTCGGCCAAAGCCTGGACTGTTCTTTAAAACGCTCGATTGGAGAACTTGAAATCGCAACCAAATATTGCTACTATTTCTAGGAATAGAGTGGAGATCTTGGTCCAAAGAATCTATCCTAGCTATATATAAAGAATGTTTAGGTAGAGGACTTGGCAAATGGTCATAAGACATTCTTGGTAAGAAAAGAAAAGTTGTTGAAATTCCATGGCATAGGAGGCAGGTCTCTGCTGGAACTGGGGTAAGTTGGGTAGATATTTGAAAACACAACACACGCCAGCCAATCTCATAGATAAGGTAAAGTCATTTGCAATATGATACATGCTCTGAAGGCTGGTTTGTTCTACAAATTAAAGTGAAAACCTACTCACATAGTAACAAAGCTAGTCACTTGGTAGTGAAGAGATGAGTGTGGGGTATTCCTTGATCCCCACTTGAATTCTACTAGGTGTTTACTTAATCACCACGTGACTGCCTATGATCCAAGTGATCTTCAGGTGTTTTCTACCTATTTCTCTTTCTCTATTTTCAAAACAATTTTTTCCAAACCAGTCTCATAAACTCCTATTTTTAATATTCAGCATTGAGTCATTGGCCTTTAAGCAATTCCCTGTGAACCATAGTGGCAAAATTTCCGCATGCCACATTAAAGAACAGTGCAGGACTCCCACATGAAGCAGTTCAGATTTATTCTCACAAACTCAGCATTTTTACTATATTACAGCAAAATGGCGCTTATCGTTTGCATCGCTCTAAAGTAGTTTCATCAAGCAGACTGAGCCTCCAAATATCAATGTTAATATCAAGTTAATGTTCAACAGTAGTTTCCATTGTGTTCAAGCAGGTTGCCTCACCACAGATGAAACCTAAGGCCTGTTGTCTAAGAACAATTGTCTGTTAACCTATGAAGCAGTCCTCTGGCAAACTTTCTTAGGTAGATATGACCTTTCAATTGAAGGGTCGTTAGGAGGCTATGTTAAATAGACATCATTTACTCAGTGGTTATCTAAATTTTACCAAGGAATGGAAAAAAGTAACTCAAAAGTGAGCTCAACACCAACAACTCAATATCACATGACTTCTTGCAATGCCCACAGGACTATCTCTTGTGGTCACATGACTCTTGTGTGGAAGACTCTTGATTATTGTGAGATTCCCTAATTCTTGTGAGGAGATTTCCAGGTGACTTCCAACTCACTTTCCTCTGCTAGGCTAAAGTAAGCCTCTTCAGAACATGTTGATGGAATAGCCTCAATGTCAGTATCTCAGTTTTCTTTGCTTGGTGGTTAAGCCAGTTTCTCTCAGAATTTGTAGTCTGATGTTTTGTATCAAAAAATGAAGCAGTCATTCTTTCTGCCATCAAGTGGTATCCTCACAATGACTCAGCATTTTTCCTACAATACAGAAAAATGGCGGATGTTTCCACCACTATGCAATCCCTGCCTCACAGCACACTCAAACTCAATTATCAACCCTGCCAGTATGAGACTGTTGCCTGCACAAACATAAGGCAGTTTTTCTGACAAACAGAAAAAACTAGAGGTGAAGTGAAGATTATTGACTGCTGGCGTATACTTTTGATTTCAAATTAGATTTGTAATGTGGAAAGAACATTCGATTGGAGCATAGTTAGGAGGCTGTCTCAGCCATCTTCTGCTCCACATGACTTCTCAGTGTTGATGTGAATTTTCTCAGTAATATGCACTTGTCATCATAAAGGAGCACTACATCATCCTCCCTCGTGAGGATATGGATTGTTGACAGGGAATCAAGGCACAAGGCTTGTCTTTCTTTAATAAAAAGTAGGAGACTAAGCTCAAAAATACTAAGCCTGTTCTCTCTGAAAACTAGTAGATAAGAGAACTTAATCCAAAGGGGAAGCCTGTCCTCATGTAATTTGAGTCTTATTTAGAAACCTTGCCTCAACCCTCTATTTCCTATGAAGAATCAGAGTTCTGACCTTGGTTTTGCAGTTCCAATCCCTACCCTTATTTCCAGGAAGTAGATCAGAGAAATTAGCCTACAGCATTTCTTCCAACTTTTTCTGACATAGACTGAAATAGTGGAGTAAGCCCAAGTTCCAAGCCTGTTTTAGTGAACAAATATTGACTGAGACCCTGTCTAAAAGCAAAAGCCTTCTTTATAGAACTATAAAATAAAATGAAGACTGTGGAAATCTGAAGCAAGCCTGGACTTTCTAAAAGGAAGCAGATAAACTCAGGCCACAATGTCAAAATAATCCAATTAGTAACAATATCCAGTCTGAAGACCTAGGCCCACAAATATACAGCCTGGCCCCTGTTACCTGTATTATCGTGGACAGCTTGGCCTATAGAATCAATCTGTCATCTCCTAGTAGGAGGAAGAATGGAGGACTTGGTGCATGGTTCTAAGGCTGTCCTCCCTGAGAAGTATTTATGATAGAAATTGGGCCGAAGTCAGCAACCTGTGTCATCATAACAGCACATTCAGCACAAACTAGTTCCACATCAACAATTTCCTTTTATACAATTATTGAAAGGTAACCACACCTTACAGCATCAAGCCTTTCTGATAGTAATAGAACATAGTTTGGGCACTGAGAAACCTGGAGGAATGCCTGAACTGTTTTGTCAGTTACTAATCGGAGAGCCTGGAAGCATGTACAAGCATTGCTTTTATTTCCAGGAAGTAGAGTGGAGACTTTGACACACAGAATCTAGCCTAACTTTACTTAACAGAGCTTTAGAAGGAGGACATCGTACATGATCACAAGACTTTATTGGTAGGGATACATATCTATGGAAGTCCATGGCCCAGGACCCAGTTCAATGCCGGAACTAGGGTAAATGTTTTGGACATATGAATACACAACACCACCCCAGTCTCAATTACAGGGCACACTCAAGTGTAAAACATTTCACAAATGGAAGCTGATTCATTGTAAGAGGTAAGGTGAAAACCTTAGCCACAGCAACAAGACTAGTCACCTAGTAGACACCAGATCCCTGCAGGGTCTTTCTTGATCCCCACATGAATCCCTCCAGGTATTCACTTGACCTCCATGTATTTCCCTGCTGATTACTATGTGATTTTAGGTGACTTAAACCTTTAATTCTCTTCCCCATCCTCAAACAAATGTTTTCAAACACGTCTCATTAACTCTTATTTTCAATATTTCAGAATTGAGTCATTGGCGTTTAAGCAATATCTTCTAGACAGTAGTAGACCAAGCTTCACCATCAAGCACAGCATGGATCTCCCACCAGAGCTGTTAAGGGTTATGCTCACAATGACTTAGCATTTTTGTTATAATACAGCAAAATGGTGCTTATAGTTTCCACTGCTCTAAGGTTGCTTCATCATACACACTCTGCCTTCAAATATCAAAGCAATTAATATTCGACAGCAGTTTCAATTGCATTCAAGCAGATGAAAACTAATCCAGTTATATAACAATAATTGTCTGTTAACCTATGACGCCATCCTCAAGTGAATCTTCTCTTTCAGACTTGACATTTTGAGTAAAGGGCCATTAGTGGCTATGTTAGACACTATCATTTTCTCAGTGGTATATAAAGTTTACCAAGGAATGGAGAAGGATAAATGAAAAGTGAGCACCACACCATCAACCCAATATCACGTGAATCCCTGTGATGCCCACAGGACTGTCTCTCATGGTCACATGAATCTTGTAGGAAAGCCTTGCGAGTATCGTGACATTTCCTAATTCTTGTGATGAGATTTCTAGGTGACTTCCAACTCACTTTCCTTTGCTAGGCCAAAATAAGCCTCATCAGAACACATTGATGGAAGAGCCACAATGTCATTTTCTTAGTTTTCTTTACTTGGTGGTTAAGCCAGTCCTCTTTGAATTTGTAGTTTGAGGTTTGGTACAGAGAGATTCTGAGGTAGCCATTCTTTCCGCCATCAAGTGGTATCCTCACAATGACTCAGCATTTTCCCTATAATATAGAAAAATGGCGGCTATTGTTTCCATCTCTACCCAGTCCCTGCCTCACAGCACATTCAGGCTCAATTATCAACCTTGCCAATGTGCGACTGTTACCTCCACGAACACAAGGTAGTTTTCCTGATAAAAAGGCAAAACTAGAGGTGAATTAACGATCATTGACTTCCCGCATGTACTGTTGATTTGAAATTAGACTTGTAATGTGGAAACAACATTCGTTTGGAGGACAGTTATGAGGTCGTCTCAGCCACCTTCTGCTCCACTTAGACTAATGATTTGTCAGTGTTGATGTGAATTTTCTCAGTGATATGCACTTGTTAGTACAAAGGGAGCATTACATCATCCTCCCTTGTGAGAATAAGGATTGGTGGTGACATGGGCCCAAGGCCAAAGCCTGTCTTTTCCTAACAAAATGTGCAAGGGAAACTGGTACCAAAACACTAAGTCTGTCCTCTCTGAAAACTAGTAAATATGAGCATTTAATCCAAAACTCAATTTGTCCTCATGTAATTTAAGTCTTATCTAAAAACTTAGGACCTCATCTCCAGCCTCTATTGTCTATTAGGAACCACAGTGCTGACCTTGATTTGCAATTTCCATCCCTACCTCTATTTCCAGGAAGTAATCTGAGAACTTAGCCCACAACATTTCTTTTGTCTTTCTTCAACATAGACTGAAATGGTGGCATAAGCCCCCTGATCCAAGCCTGTTCTCTGTGAACAAATGTTGGCTGAAATCCTTGTCTAAGGGCAAAAGCCTTTTTTAGGGAAGAAAAAATTAAACGAAGTCTGTGGAATTCTGAACCAAGCCTGAACCTCATAAAAAGACTGTTAAAGCCCAGGGACACAACATCAACCCATCCAATTGTTAACAATGTCCAAACTCAGGACCTATGTACAACTAACATTTGCAACCTGAAACACTTGTGGATATCTTGGCCTATAGAAACAAACTGGCATCTTCTACGAGGAGGAAGAATGGAAGACTCAATGAATACCTCCTAGACTGTACTCCCTTAAAAGCATTTAGAATAGAAATTAGGCCAATGGAACCAACGCTGTTATAATAAGAGCACTTTCAGCATAGCCTAGTCCCACATCACCAATGTTTCTTTTAGATAATTATTGAAAGGTGACCATATTTTCTGGTACCAAGCCTTTCTTCTGGTGAGAGAAGGTAGTGTGAGAACTAAGAAACCATGCCATAGCATGGACTGTTCTATAAAACTCAATTAGGGTGCTTGGAATCACAATCAAGTATTGCTCTTATCTCTAGGAAGTATAATGGAGAACCTGGCCCACAGAATCTAGCCTAATTGTAAATAACTAATCTTGAGATAGATTTCTTGGCAAAGGGTCACAAGACATTCTTGGTAGGAAAAGAAACGTTGTTAGAAGTCCATGGCTTAGAAGGTAGTCCTCTGCTGGAACTGGGGTAAGTTGGGTGGACGTTTGAAAATACAACACCAAACCAATGTCATATACAAGGTAAACTCATTTGCAATACGATTCATGCTCTGAAGACTGGTTCATTCTACAAAGCAAAGTGAAACCCTATGGCTACAGCAACAAGACTGTTGACTTGGTAGATACCAGATTAATGCAGGGTAATCCTTTATCCCCATATGAGTTCCACCATGTGTTTACTTGATCTTCAAGTGATTTCCTAGTTACTTCTAAGTGATTTTCAGGTGATTTCCACTTTGTTCTTTTCCCGTATTTTCAAAGAAGTATTTTCAAAACTTGTCATAAATTCTGATGTTCAATATTTAGCATTGAGTCCTTGGCTTTTAAGCAATTCCCTGTCAAGAGTTGTAGCCAAAGGTTTGCAGAAAAGAACAGTGCAGGAGTCCCACATGATGCTGTTCACAGTTATACTCAGAATGACTCAGCATTTTTGCTATACTATAGCAAAATGGTGCTTACAGTTTTACCGCTCTAAAGTAGCTTTGTCAAGCAGACTAGCCTCCAAAAATCAACACAGTTAATATTTGACAGCAGCTTTCATTGAGTCCAGGCAGATTGCCTGACCACAGATGGAACCTAAGGACAGTTATCTAACACAAATGTCTGTTAACCTATCTCACTGTCCTCAAGTGAATATTCTCAAGTAGACATGACCTTTCGATTGAGGGGCCGTTAGGTGGATCTGTTACACAGACACTGTCATTTTCTCAGTGGTTTTCTAAAGTTTACCAAAGAATGGAGAAGGATAACTCAAAAGTAAGTGTCACAATATCAACACAATATCAAGTGGTTCCCTGTGATGCCTGAGGGCTTGTCTCTTGAAGGTCACATGAATCATGCAGGGAAGACTCATGAGTATTGCGAGATTCCCCAATTCTTGTGTCAAGATTTCCAGGTGACTTCCACTTCACTTTCCTCTGCTAGGCTAAAATAAGCCTCTTCAGAAAATGTTGATGGAATAGCCTCAATGTCAGTATCTCAGTTTTCTTTGCTTGGTGGTTAAGCCGATCCCTCTCAGAATTTGTAGTCTGAGTTTGATATAAAGAAATTCTGAGGCAGCCGTTCTTTCTGCTATCAAGTGGTGTCCTCACAATGACTCAGCATTTTTTATACAATAAAGCAAATTTGGCAGCTATGGTTCCAACTGCTATCAATTCGCTGCCTCATAGCTCTCTCAGGCTCAGTTATGAACGCAGCCATTGTGCGACTTCTGCCTCCACTGACATAGGCAGTTTTACTGACAAACAGACTAAAATAAAGGAGAAATAAATATCGTAGACTGCCCACATAGACCATAGACCTCACCTGGGATTTGTAATGTAGACATGATATTGGATTGGAGGTCAGTACGAAGTCTGTCTTGGCCACCTTCGTTCCATGCATAGTAATGATTTCTCAGTGTTGATGTGAATTTTCTGTTATATGCACTTGTCACTTCAAAGAAAGTACTACATCATCTTTTCATGTGAGGATGTAGATTGGTGACACTGGCCCAAGGCACAAGGCCTATCTTTTCCTAACAAAAAGAGAAGGGAGACAGGGACCCAAAGGACTAAACCTGTCCTCTCTGAAAACTAGCAGGTAGAAGAACTTAATTCAAAGTGCAAGCCTGCCCTCATGTAATTTGAGTCCTATATAAAACCTAGGACCTTAACTCTGGGCTCTATTTTCTGTTAGGAACAGGGGTGCTGACCTTGGTTTTTTAGTTCCAATCCGCACCCCTATTTCAAAGAAGTAGATCTGAGAAACAGACCACAGCATATGTTCCAACTTTCTCTAACATAGACAGAAATGGTGGCATAAGCCCAAGTTCCAAGGCTGTTTTCTGTGAACAAATGTTACCTGGAGCCCTGGCTCAAAACAAAACTCTTTTTTATGAAAGAAAAATAAAACGGAGACTGTGGAAATCTGAACCAAGCCTGGATCACCTAAAAGAAAGCAGTTAAACTCAGGGCCACAACATTAAGATCATCTAAATGGTAACAATATCCAGTCGAAAGACTTAAACTCACAAAAATCGAGGCTGGGCCCTGCTACCTGAAAGTATTGTAGACACATGGCCTACCGAATAAAGCTGTCATCTCCTAGAAGGAGTAAGGTTGGAGGATTGGGTGCATGGTTCCAAGATTGTCCTCCCCTTAAAGTATTTATGTTAGAAACTGGGCTGGAGACACTAATCTGTGTCATCATAACAGTGCATTCAGTACAAACTGGTTTCATGTCACAAATATTCTTTTTAAACGATTATGGAAAGGTGACCATACCTTATAGCACCAAGCCTTTTTTTATTTTTATTTTTTATTTTTGGTAATATAACTTAGTTTGGGATTAAGTAACCTGGATGAAATTCTGAGCTGTTTTGTAAGTTACTTGACTGGGGATCCTGGAATCATGGCCAAGTATTGCTTTATTTCCAGGTAGTTGATTGGAGACCTTGGCACACAGAATCTAACATTACTTAATGGATCTTTAGATAGAGGACGTGGCACACGGTCACAAAACCTTCATGGTAGGAAAAAATGTCGATGGAAGTCTATGGACCCAGTCCTCTGTTGGAATTAAGGTAAATAGTGTGGATGTTTAAGTATACAACACCACACCGCTTTCATTTACAGGCTACACACGAGTGCAAAAACCTTCACAAACTTATGCCTGATTTATTATAAGAGGTAAAGTGAAAATCTACATCTGCAGCATCAAGACTAGTCAGTCACCTGATAGACACCAGATTCCTGCAGTCTTCCTTGAACACCATGTGAATCCCTCCAGGTATTCACTTGAACTCCATGCAATGCCCTAATGACTTCTACATGATTTTCAGGTGACTTCCACATTATTTCTCTTTTTTTATACTCAAATAAGCGTTTTCTGAACATGTCTCATTAACTCTTATTTTTAATATTTTAGCATTGAGTCATTGGCCTTTAAGCAATTCTTCTCAACAGTAGTAGCTCAAACTTTACAATCAAGAAGAGCATGGATGTCCCACTGGACTTTAATGGTTGTGCTCACAATGACTCAACATTTGTGCTACAATATGTCATAATGGTGCTTAGAATATCCACCACTCAAAGGTAGCTTCTTCATTCGGACTTGTCCTCTAAATTTCAATGCGGTTAATTGTGACCGCTGCTCCCATTGTACACAAGCAGGTTGCCTGACCAGAAACAAAACCTCAGGGCAGTACCTAATGACAAGTGTGTGTTAACCTATGCTGCTGTCCTCAAGCAAGCCTTCTCATGCAGACATGACCTTTCAATTGAAGGGCTGTTAGGTGGCTATGTTATACAGGTAACGTGATTTTCTCAGTGCTTGTGTGAATTTACCAAGGAATGTAGTATGGTAACACAAAAGTTAGTGCCACACCATCACCCCAATTTCATATGATTTTTTTGTGTTGCCCTCAAGCCTGGTCACCTGTATCCCACAGGAAAGCCTCATGAGTATCGCAAGATTCCCTAATTCTTGGCATGAGATTTCCAGGGGACTTCTACCTCATTATCTCTGCCTATTAAGAACGATGAAGAAACTGCCTCAATGTCAGTATCTTAGCTCTTCTTCCATATTGGATAAGCCATTCTTCATAGATTTTTAGTCTGTGGTTTGATATAGAGTAATTCTTAAGCAGCCATTCTTTTTGCAATGAAGAGGTATCCTCAAAATGACTCAACATTTACTCCAATAAAGAAATATGGCAGCAATAGTCTCAACCTCTATTCATTCACTGCCTCACAGCACGCTCAGACTCAATTATGAATACAGTCAATTATGAATACACTCAATTATGAATACAGTTGCCTTCACTGACTGGCAACCAAGGTACCAAGGCTATCCTTTCTGTAAACACAGGGCAAGTCTGTCCTCATGTAATTTGTACCTTATCTTGAAACCTTGGACGTTGTCTCCTGCCTGCCTTTCCTATTGGGATCCAGTGTGCTGTCTCTGGTTGCACTTAAAATCCCTACCACTATTTCCAGAAAGTAGATTTGAGAAATTAGCCCAGAGAATTTCTTCTGACTTTGTCCAACATAGACTGAATAGATGGCATAAATCCACAGTTCCGAGGCTGTTCTCTAAACACGTGTAGCCTGAATTCATTGTCTCAAAGCAACTATCTTCTTTAGCAAAAAAAATAAAATAAAATGGAGACTATGGAAATCTGAAACAAGCCTGGATGTCCTAAAAGGACATAGCTAAAGCCCAGGATCACAAAGTTAAGACCATCCAATTGGTAACAATGTCCATTCTCAGGACCTAAGCCCACAAATATCTAGCCTGGCCTTTGTTAACCGAAACTTTTGTGGACAACTTGGCCTACTGAACCATGCTGCCATCTCTAGAAGGAGGAATAATGGAGGACTCGGTGCAAGCCTACACTGTATACCCTTGAAAGCATTTACAATGGAAATTGGGCTTGTGTCATCATAACAGTACATTCAGCACAACCTGGTCCCACATTACCAATTTTTCTTTTACACAATTGAAAGATCAACATACCTTGCAGCATAAATTTTTTTTTCTAGTAACAGAAGGTAGTTTGGGCACTAAGAAACCTGGCCAAATACTAGAATGTTTTTTAAAACACTCATTGGGGATCTTGGAATCACAACCAAGTATTGTTCCTATTTCTAGGAAGAAGAGTAATGACCTTGGCCCACAGAATCTAGCCTAAGTTTACATAATGAATCTTTAGGCAGAGGACTTGGCAAACAGTCACAATATATTCTTGGTAAAATAAGAAAAAGTCGTTGAAAATCCATGGCCTACGATACAGTCCATCTTCAGAAACTGGTGTAAGTTGGGTGGACATTTGAAAATACAACACTATGCCAAACTCATATTTAAGGTAAACTCATTTGCAACACAATTCATGCTCTGTAGCCTGGTTCATTCTACGAAGTAAAGTGAAAACCTATAGCTACAGCAAGACTGGTCACTTGGTAGATACCAGATTAGTGCAGGGTATTTCTTGATCCCCTTGAGAATTCCACCAGCTATTTACTTGATCTCTGCATGATTCCCTAGTGATTTCTAAGTGATTTTCAGATGATTTACACCTTATTCCTCTACCCCTATTTTCACACAAGTCTTTTCAAAACTCGTCTCAAAACTGAATATTTTCAATATTCAGCATTGAGTCATTGGCCTTTAGCAATTCCCTGTTGACAGTAGAGGCCAAAGGTCTACGTAAAAGACTAGTGTGGGAATCCCACATGAAACCCTTCAGAGTTATACTCACAATGACTCCGCATTTTTGCTATGTTACAGCAAAATGGCACTTACAGTTTATACCGCTCAAAAGCAGCTTCGTCAAGCAGACTCAGCCTCCAAATATCAACGCAGTTGATGTTCGACAGCAGCTTCCACTGTGTTCAAGCAGTTTGCTGGACCACAGATGAAACCTAAGGCCAGTGAGTGTCTGTTAACCTATTCTGCCATTCTAAAGTGAACCTTCTCATTCAGACATGACCTTTTGACTAAGGGGCCGTTAGGTGGCTATATTACACAGATGCTATCATTTTCTCAGTGGTTATCTAAATTTTACAAAGGAATGGAAAAGGGTACCTCAAAAGTGAGTGCCACACCATCAACCCAATATCACGTGACTTCCTGTGATGTCCTCAAACCTGTCACTTGATGGTCATGTGAATCCCACAGAGAAGACTCATGAGTATGACAAGATTTCTTATTCTTGTGACAAGATTTCCAGGAGACTTTTACCTCATTTTCTCTGCTAGGCTAAAATAAGCCTCTTCAGAAAATGTTGATAGAACCACCTCAATGTCAACATCTCAGTTTTCTTTCCTTGGTGGTTCAGCTAGTCCGTCTCAGAATTTCTCGTCTGACCTTTGATATAAGAGAAATTCTGAGGTGGCTGTTCTTTCCACCATCAAGTGGTATCCTCAAAATGACTCAGCATTTTTCCTATAATACAGAAAAATGGTGGCGCTTGTTTCCACCACTAACCATTCGCACCTCAAAGCACACTCAGGCTTAATTATCAACACCACCAAATGTGCAACGTTGCCTCCATGAACATAAAAAAGTTTTCCTGACAGGCAAAACTAGAGGTGAAATAAAGATCATTGACTGCCCACATATGCCATTGACTTCAAATTAGATTTGTTATCTGGACATGACTTTCAATTGGAGGACAGTTAAGAGGCTGAATCGTTCTCCTTCTGCTCCACGTAGACTAATAATTTCTCAATGTTGATGTGAATTTTTTAAATGATATGCACTTATCACTACAAAGAAAGCACTATATCATCCTCCCTTGTGAGGATATGGATTGGTGACACTGGCCCAAGTCACAAAGCCTGCCATTTCCTTACAAAAAGTAGAAAGGAGAATGGGACCCAAACCACTAAGCTTGTTTTCTCTGAATACTAGTAGATAAGAGAAATTATTACAAAGGGCAAGCCTGTCCTCATTTAATTTGAGTCCTAGCTAGAAACTTAAGACCATGTCTCCTGCATCTCTTTTCTATTAGGAACCAGGGCGCTGACTTTGATTTTGCCATTCTAATCCCTACCCTTATTTCCAGGAAGTATATATGAGAATTTAGCCCACAGCATTTCTTACCACTTTCTTCGACATAGACTGAAATGATGGTGTAAGCCCAAGTTCTAAGCCTGTTATCTGTGAACAAATGTTGCCTGGACCCCTGGCTCAAAGTGAAATACTTTTTTTATGGAAGAAAAAATAAAATGGAGTCTGTGGAAATCAAAATGTAGCCTGGAATACATAAAAGGGAGCAGTTAAACGCAGGACCACAGTGTCAAGATCATCTAATTGGTAACAATAACCAGTAGGAAGACAGGCCACAACCATCCATCCTGGCCCCTGCCACCTAAAATATTGTGAACACCTTGACCTAAAGAATGAAGCCATCATCTCCTAGAAGGATGAAGAATGGAGGACACAGTGCACAGTTTCAACACTGTGCTCCCTTTAAAAAATTTATGATAGAAATTGGGCTGAAGACACCCACCACCCTTTGCCATCACACCAGCAAAAACTGGTTCCACGTCACTAATTTTCCTTTTATACAATTATTGAAAGGTGACGATACCTTATAGCACCAAGCCTTTCCCCTGGTGATAGAACATAGTTTGGGCACTAAGAAACCTTTATGAAAGTCATCACTGTTTTGTAAGTTACTCAATTGGAGAGCCTGAAAGCACAGCTAAGTATTACTTTTATTTACAGGAAGTAAAATGGAGATCTTGGCACACAAAATCTAGCCGAAGTTTACCTAATGGATCTTTAGAAAAAAGACTTGACACACAAACACAAGATCTTCTTTGCAGGAAAAAATGTCGATGTAAGTCCATGGCCCAGGTCCCAGTCCTCTTCCAAAACTAGGGTAAGTGTTGTGGAGGTATGAAAAAACACCACCACGCCAGTCTCATTTAAACGGTACACTCATGTGCAAAACATTTCACAAACTGAAGCCTGATTCATTGTAAGATGTAAGCTGAAAACTTACATCAAAGCAACATGAATAGTTACCTGGTAGAAACCAGATTCATGTATGGTCTTCCTTGATCTCCATGTGAATTTTTTCCAGTTATTCATTTGACCTGAGTGTAATACCCTGGTGATTACTATGTGATTTTCAGGTGACTTCTACCTTATTCCACTTTCCCTATCTTCAAACAAGTGTTTTCAAAATACGTCTCGTAAACTCTTATATCAATATTTCAGCATTGAGTCTTTGGTTTTAAGCAATTTTTTTTTCTCAATAGTAGTAGCCTAAGGTTAACCTTCAAGTATAGTGTGGACCTCTCTCCAGAACCCTTAAGTTTTATGCTCACAATGACTCTGCATTTCTGCTACAAGACAGCAAAAGGGCGCTTAGTGTTTCCACCACTAGAAGGTAGCTTAGTCTTTCAGATTCCACCTCTAAATTTCAGCTAAGTTAATATGTGGCCACTGCCCCCCTTGTATACAAGCAGGGTGCCTGACCAGAGACGAAACCTCAGGGCAGTTACCTAACAACAGTCTATCACCATCCGATGCTTGAGGCAAGCTCTCGATGCAACAATTGATCTTTAGATTGAAGGGCTGTTAGGTGGCAATGATCAAGGTAATTTTATTTTCACAGTGCTTATGTGAATTTTCTCAAGGTATGTAGAAGGGTAAACAAAAGTGAGTGCCACACCATCACCCCAATTTCACATAATTTTCATGTTCTGCCTCAGGTAGGTCTCTTCCTGGTCACGTGCATGATGCCTGAAAGCCTAGTGAATATCGCGAGATTTTCTAATTTTAGGCTCCAGATTTCAAAGTGATTTCTACCTCACTTTCATCTGCTAGGCTAATACAAGCCTTTTCAGAACACGTTGAAGAAACTGCTCTTAATGTCAGTATCTCAGTTTTTTTTTATATTGGTTAATCGAGTCTCTCACATATTTTTAGTCTGTGGTTTGATTTAGAGAAATTATTAAGCAGCCATTCTTTTTGCATTGAAGAGGTATCCTCACAATGACTCAGCATTTTTATTACAATAAAGCAATATGGCAGCTATGGTTTCAACAACTAATCATTCTCTGCCTCATAGCACACTCAGGCCCAATTATTAATACAGCCAATGTAGGACTTCTGCCTCCACTGACATAGGCACTTTTCCTGGCAATGAGACAAAAGTATAGGCAAATTAAAGATCATTGACTGCCCACATATACCGTTGACTTCAAATGAGATTTGTAATGTGGACACGACATTCAATTGGAAGACAGTTAGGAAGCTGACTCAGCAACCTTCTACTCTACGTAGACCAATGGCTTTTCAGTGTTGATGTGAATTTTCTCAGTGATATGCACTTATCCCACCAAAGGGAGCACTACATCATGCTTCCTTGTGAGGATATGGATTCGTGACACAAGCCCAAGGCACAAGGTCTGCATTTTCCCTAATATAAAGTAGAAGAAAGACTGGGACCCAAGTATTAAGCTTGTCCTCTCTGAAAACTAGTAGATAGAAGAACTTAATTCAAACAGCAAGCCTGTCCTCATGTAATTTGATTCTTACCTAGAAACCTAGGACCTTGTCTCCTACTTCTATTTCTTATTAGACTCAGGGTGCTAACCTTAGTTTTCAGATCCAGTCCTTACCCTTATTTCTAGGAACTAGACCTTAGAAATTAGTTCACGGCATTTCTTCCAACTTTTTCCAACAGACTGAACTGGTGCATAAGTCCAAGTTCCAAGCCTATTTTCTGAAAACAAATGTCGCCTCAGGTCCTGTTGAAAGCAAAAGCCTACTTTATGGAAGGAAAAATAAAACGGACACTGTGGAAATCTGAAACAAGCAGTTAAACTCAGGTACACAACATAAAGATCATCCAATTGGCAACAATATCCACAATGAAGATCTAGGCTCACAAACATCCAGCCTGGCTCCTGATACCTGAAATGATTTCAGACACCTTGACCTACAGTATCAGGCTGTCATGTCCTAGAAGGAAGAAAAGGAAGACTCGGTGCTCAATTCCAAGACTGTTTTCCCTTTAAAGTATTTACAATAAAATTGGGAAGAAGACATCAACCTGTGTCATCATAACAGTACATTCAGCACAAACTCTTTCCATGTCACCAATTTCTCTTTGATACAATTATTGAAAGGTGACCATAACTTACAGCACGAAGCCTTTCCATTGGTAGTAGAACATAGTTTGGGCACTAAGAAACCTGGATTAAAGCCTGAACTGTTTTGTAAGTTACTTAATTGGGGATACTTGAAGCATGGCCAAGCATTGCTTTTTTTTTCCAGGAAGTAGAGAGGAGACCTTGGCACACAGAATTTAGCATAACTTACTTAACAAATTTTTAGAGAGAGTATGTGGCATATGGTCACAAGACATTCTTGGTAGGAAAAAATGTCAGTGGAAGTCCATGGCCCAGGGCCCAATCCTCTGCTGGAACTATGGAAAGTGGAGTGGACATTTGAATGCACAACATCATGCTGGTCTCATTTACAGAGTATACTCAAGTGCAAAAGATTTCACAAACTGAAGCCTGATTCATTGTAAGAAGTAAGGTGAAAACCTACAGTCACAGCAATAAGACTAGTCACCTGATAGACACCTGATTCCTGCAAGGTCTTCCTTGATCCCCATGTGAATCCCTCCAGGTATTCACTTGACCTCCATGTAATTTCCTGTTATTACTATGAAATTTTCAGGTGACTTCCACATTATTCCTCTTCCACTATCCTCAACAAATGTTTTCAAAACACGAATCATAAATTCTTATTTTCAATATTTCAGCTTGAGTCAATGGCCTTTAAGATTTTTCTTCTCAACAGTAGCAGCTTAAGGTTCACCTTCAAGAATAGCATGGATCTCCCACCAGAACCGTTATTGATTATGCTCACAATGATTCAGCATTTCTGCTTCAAGACAGCATAATGGCGCTTACAGTATCTGCCGCTCTGAGGTAGTTTTGTCATTAAGACCCTGCCTCTGAATTTCAATGTGGTTAATGTGTGACCACTGCTCCCATCTATACAAGCAGGTTGCCTGACTAGAGACGAAACCTCAGGACAATTACCTAATGACAAGTGCGTGTAACTATGCCGCCGTCCTCAAGCAAGTCTTCTCATGAGGACAAGACCTTTCGATTAAAGGGATGTAGGTGGCTATGTTACCCAGGTAATCTGATTTTCTCAGTCCTCATGTGTATTTTACCAATGAATGTAGAAGGATAACACAATAGTGAGTGCCACACTAAGACCCAATTCCATGTGATTTTCATGTGTTGCCCTCAGGCCATTCTCTTCTTGGTCACCTGAATTCCATGGGAAAGCCTCATGAGTATTATGAGATTTTCTAATTCTTGGTATGAGATTTCCTGGCAAATTCCACCTCATTACCTCTGCTTGGCCAATACAAGCTTTTTCAGAACATGAAGAAACTGCCTCAATGTCAGTATCTCAGCTTTTTACTCATATTGGTAAAGTCACTCTCTCACAGATTTTTAGTCTGTGGTTTGATATACAGGAATTATTAATTCATTCTTTTTGCAATGAAGAAGTATCCTCACAATGACACAGCATTTTTCCTAAAATAAAGCACTACAGCAGTTATGGTTTCAACCGGTATCCATTCACTGTCTCACAACACACTCCAGTTCAATTATGAACACAGCCAATGTGGGACTTTTGCATCTACTGATACAGTCAGTTTTTCTGACTAAAGTAGAGGCGAATTAAAGATCATTGACTGCCTGCATATACCGTTGACCTCACATAAGATTTATAATGTGGACATGACATTCAGTTGGACGTCTTTATGAACTATATCTCAGACATTTTCTGTTCCACACATACTAATGATTTCTCAGTGTTGATGTGAATTTTCTCAGTTGTATGCACTCGTCACATCAAAAAAAGCACTACATCATCTTCCCTTGTGAGGATGTAGATTGGTGACATGGGCCCAAGGCACAAGGCCTCTCTTTTCCTAACAAAAAGTAGAAGAGAGACTGGAAACCAAGGCCCTAAGCTTATACTTTCTTAAAATTATTAGATAGGATAACTTAAACTACAGGGCAAGTCTGTCCTCATGTAAATTGAGTCATATCAAAACCTAGGACCTTGTTTCCTGCCTGCCTTTCCTGGGATCCAGGGTGTTGTCCTAGGTTGTAGTTACAATCTCTGCCTCTATTTTCAGAAGGTACATTTGAGAAATTAGCCCAGAGCATTTCTTCTGACTTTCTCTGACATAGACTGAAAGGGTGGTGAAAGCCCACGCTTCCAAGCCTGTTCTCTGTGAAAAAAATATTGCCTCAAGACCTGACTCAAAGCAAAAGCCTTTCTTAGTAAAGAAAAAAATAAAATGGAGACTGTCGAAATCTGTACCAAGCCTGGATCCCCTAAAGGGACATCGTTAAAGCCCAGATACATATCATCAAGACCATCCAATTTATAACAATGTCTATTCATAAGACCTAGGCCCAGAAACATCAAGCCAGGCCCTTGTTACCTGAAACTCTCGTGGACATCTTGGCTTGTAGAACCAAGCTGTAATCTCCAAGGAGTAGGAAGAATAAAGGACTCGGTACACACCTCGATGACTATACTTTCTGAAAATATTTACGATAGAAATTGAGCCAATGGCACCAAACCTGTAACATCATAACAGTATATTCAGCTCAAACTGGTCCCACATCACCAATTTTACTTCTACATAGTTATTGAAAGGTGACCATACCTTGCAGCACCAAGCATTTCTTTTGGTAAGAGAAGGTAGTGTGGGCAATAAGAAACCTGGCCAAAGCCTCTACTATTCTTTAATGTACTCGATTGGGGAGCTTGGAATCAAAACCAAGTATTGCTCCTCTTTCTAGGAAGTAGAGTGGAAACCTTGGCACACAGAATCTAGCCTAACTTTACATAATAAAATTTTACATAGAGGACTTGGAAAACAGTCACAAGACATTCTTGATAGGAAAAGAAAAGTCGTTGGAAGTCCATGTCCTAGGAGGCAGTCTTCTGCTGGAACTGGGGTAAGTTGGGTAGATGTTTGAAAACACAACACTACACCAATCTCATATATATATGGTAAACTCATTTGTAATATGATTCATGCTCTGAAGACTAGTTCAGTCTATGAAGTAAAGTAAAAACCTACGGCCTCAGCAATAAGACTGGTACTTGGTAGATACCAGATTAGTGCAGGGTGTTCCTTGATCCCCATGTCAATACCACCAAGTGTTTACTTGTCCGCATGATTCCCTAGTGATTTCTAAGTGATTTTCAGGTGACTTCCACCTTATTTGTCTAGCCCTATTTTCACACAGTGTTTTTAAAACTCGTCTGATAAATTTCTATTTTTAATATTTCAGCTTTGATTCATTGGCCTTTAAGCAATTTCTTCTCAAAAGTAGTAGCCTAAGGTTCAGTTTCAAGAATAGCGTGGATCTCCCACCAGAATGATTAAGGGTTATGTTCACAATGACTCAGCATTTCTGCTACATTACAGCAAATCGACCTAAGAGTTTTCACAGCTCAAAGTTAGCTGCATCATTCAGAATTAGCCTCTAAATTTCAATGCTGTTGATGTGTGGATGCTGCTTCCATTGTATACAACCTGGTTGCCTCACCAAGACATAGCATCAGGGCAGTCACCTAATGATAAGTGTGAGTTAGTCTATTCTGCTGCCCACAAGCAAGTCTTCTAATGCAGTCATGACCTTTCGATCGAGGGGCTGTTAGTTGTCTATGTTACACAGGTAATCTTATTCTCTCAGTACTCATGTGAATTTTACCAAGGAATGTAGAAGCATAAAACAAAACTGAGTGCCAACCATTCACACCAATTTCATGTGATTTTCATGTGTTGCCCTCAGGCCAGTCTCTTCCTGGTCACCAATATCGTGCAGGAAAGCCTCATGTGTATTGCGAGATTTCTTAATTCTTGGTATGAGAATTCTAGGTGACTTCCACCTTATTACCTCTGCTAGGCTAGTACAACACCTTTCAGAATGCGTTGAAGAAACTGCCTCAATGTCAGTATCTCAGTTCTTTCCACATTGGTTAAGCCAGTCTCTTACAGATTTTTAATCTTTGGTTAGATATAGAGAAATTCTTAAGCAGCTGTTCTTTTTACAATGAAGAAGTTCCCACAATGACTAGCATTTTTTCTACAATAAAGCAATATGGCAGCTATTGTTTCAACCGCTATCCATTTGCTGCCTCACAACATACTCAGGCTCAATTATCAATGCAGCCAATGTACGACTTCTTCTTCCACTGTCATAGGCAGAGTTCTTCACAAACAGACAAAAGTAGAGGTGAATTAAGGATCATTGACTGCCTGCATAAACCTTTGACCTTACAGGAGATTTATAATGCGGACATGACATTCGATTAGAGATCAGTAAGATGTCTGTCTCAGCCACCTTCAATTCCACAAATACTAATAATTTCTCACTATATCATCTTCCCTTGTGAGGATGTGAATGGTGTTATGGGCCAAAGGCACAAGACCTGTCTTATCTTTACAAAAAGTAGAAGGAGACTGGGAACCAAGGCACTAAGCCAATATCCTCTTAAAATTATTAGATAAAATAACTTAAACCAAAGGGCAAGTACATCATCATGTAATTTTAGTCTTATCTTGAAAACTAGGACCTTGTCTCCTGCCTGCCTTTCCTCTTAGGATCCAGTGTGCTGTCCTTGGTTGCAGTTACTATCCCTACCTCTATTTCCAGAAGGTATATTTGAGAAATTAGCCCAGAGCATTTCTTGCAACTTTTTCCAATATAGACTGAAAGGGTGGCATAAGCCCACAGTTCCAAGTCTGTTTTCTGTGAACAAATGTTGCCTGAAGTGTTGGTCTCAAAGAAAAGCCCTCTTTAGGGAAGAAAAAAATAAAACAGAGACTATGTAAATACAGAACAAAGCCTGGACCTCATAAAGGGCATAGTTAAAGCCCAGACCCACAACATCATGACCATCCAATTGGTAACAATGTCCAGTCTCAAGAACAAAGTGCACAAACATCCAGCCTGGCCCTTGTTACCTGAAACTCTTATGGACACCTTGGCCTATAGAACCAAGCTATCATCTCCTAGAATGAGGAAGAATGGTGGATTTGGTATGTGCTCCAAGACTACTCCCTTGAAAATATTTATGATACAAATTGGGTTGATGGTACTAACCCTATGTCATCATAACAGTACATTCAATACAACCTGGTCCCCCATCACCAATTTTCATTTTGGACAATTATTAAAAGGTGACCATACCATGCAGCACCAAGCCTTTCTTCTGGCAAGAGAAGGTAGTGTGGGCACTAAGAAACCATGCCAAAGCCTCACTGTTCTTTAAAAACTCAATTGGGGAGCTTGGAATCACAGCCAAGTATTGCTAGGAAGTAGAGTGGAGACCTTGGCCCACAGATTTAGGCTAACATTAGATAACGTATCTTTAAGTAGAGGACTTGGCAAATGGTCACAAGACACTCTTGGTAGGAAAACAAAAGTCATTGGAAATCCATTGCCTAGGAAGCAGTCCTCTGCTGGAACTGGAGTAAGTTAGGTGGACATTTGAAAACACACCACCACCCGAATCTCATGTATAAGGTTATGTTGTTTGCAATACAATTCATGCTCTGTAGCCTAGTTCATTCTATGAAGTAAAGTGAGACCCTTCGGCCACAGCAACAAGAATGGTCATTTGGTGGATACCAGATTAATGCATGACATTCCTTGATCTCCATGTGAATTCCACCAGGTGTTTCCTTGATCTGCACGTGATTCCCTAGTGATTTCTAAGGGATTATCAGGTGATTTCCACCTTATTCTTCTTCCTGTTTTTTCACACAACTATTTTCAAAACTCGTCTCATAAATTCTTATGTTCAATATACAGCATGTAGTCATTGGCCTTTAAGCAACTTCCTGTCAAGAGTAGTAGCCGAAGGTCCACATAAATAAAGTGTGGGAGTACCTTAAAAGCCAATTAGAATTATACTCACAGTAACTCAGCATTTTTGCTAAAAACTGGAAAGTGGCCTTATAGTTTACACCACTCAAAAGTAGCTTTGTCAAGCAGGCTCAGCCTCCAAATATCAATGCGGCTAATGTTCAACAGCAACTTCCCTCGTGTTCAAGCAGGTTCGCCTGACCACAGATGAAACTAGGGCCAGTTATGTAATAACAGTTGTCTGTTAACCAATGCTGATGTCCTCAAGAGAACCTTCTCAGGCAGACATGGCCTTTCGATTGAAGGGTTGTTTGGTGGCTGTTACACAGACACTATCATATTCAGTGATTATCTAAATTTTACCAAGGAATGGAGAAAGGTAACTCAAAAGTGAGTGCCACACCATCAACCCAATATCACATGACACTCTGTGATGCCTCAGGCCTATCTCTTGACAGTCATGTGAATCCACAGGGAAGCCTCGTCAGTATCGTGAGATTACCTAGTTCTTGGTATGAGATTTCTAGGTGAATTTCAAATCACTTTCCTCTGCTAGGCTAAAATAGCCTCTTTAGAACACATTTATATAACAGCTTCAATGTCAATATCTCAGTTTTCTTTCGTTGGTGGTTAAGCCATCCCTCTCAGAATTTGTAGTCTGAGGTTTGGTACAGAGAAATTCTGAGGCAATCGTTCTTTCCACATCAGTGGTATCCTCACAATTACTCAGAATTTTTCCTACAATATAGAAACACGGCGGCTATTGTTCCCACCACTATCCTATTGCTGCCTCAAAGCACACTCAGGCTCAATTATCAATGCTGCTAATGTGCTACTGTTGCCTCCATGAACATAAGGCAGTTTCCTGAAAAACAGACAAACACTGATGCCAAATCATTGACTGCCTGCATATACGTTGACTTCAAATTAAATTTGTAATGTGGACATGACTTTCGATTGGAGGACAGTTAGGAGGTTGGCTCATCCACCTTACGTCATACTAATGATTTCTCAGTGTTGATGTGAATTTTCTCAGTGATCTGCACTCATCACTACAAAGGGATCCCTTCAACGTTCTTCCTTGTGAAAATATGAACTGGTGACAGGGATCAAAGTTGAAGACCTGTCTTTTCCTCGCAAAAAGTAGAAGGGAATCTGGTACTCAAAGCACTAAGCCCATCCTGTCTGAAAACTAGTTGGTAGGAGAACTTAATCCATAGGGCCAGCCTGTCCTCAAGTAAATTGAGTCTTATCTAGCATCCTAGTACCTTGTCACCTTCCTATTTCCTATTAAGAAGGGTGCTGACTTTGGTTTTACAGTTCAATCCCTACCCTATTTCCAGGAAGTATATTTGAGAAATTAGCCCACAGCATTTTTCTGGCTTTCTTTGACAAAAAATTGAAATGGTGGTATAAGCCCATTCCAAGCCTGTGTTCTGTGAACAAATGTTGCCTGGATAACTTGCTCAAAGCAAAATCCTTTTTTATGGAAGAAAAAATAAAAAGAGATAGTGGAAATCTGAACCAAGCCTGGACCACCTAAAAAAAAGGCAATTAAACTCCGGGCCACAATGTCAAGATTATTCAATTGATAATAATATCCAGTCTGATGACCTGGGCTCACATATATCCAGCCTGGCTTCTGAAACCTGAAACTATTGTGGACTTCTTAGCCTACAAAATCAAGCTGTCATCACCTAGAAGAAGAAAGAATGGAGGACTCAGTGCACGGTTCCAAGACTGTCCTCCCTTTAAAATATTTATGGTAGAAATTGGGCCGAAAAAAAACCTGTGCCATCAATAACAGTACATTCAGCACAAACTGGTTCCACATCACCAAATTCCCTTTGATACAATTATTGAAAGGTGACCATACCTTATAGCACCAAACTTTTCTCGTAGTAATAGAACATATTTCGGCACTAAGAAACTTGGATAAAAACCTGAACTGTTTTGTAAGTTATTTGATTGGAAAGCCTGGAGGCATGGCCAAGCATTGCTTGTATTTCCAGGAAGTAGAGTGGAGACCTTGGAACATATTATCTAGCCTAACTTTACTTAACGGATCTTTAGATAGAGGACCTGGCACACAGTCACAAGACCTTCTTGGTAGAAAAAAAGTCAATGGAAGTCTGTGGCCCAGGACCCAGTCCTTTGCTGGAACTAGGGTAATTGGTGTGAACCTTTGAATACACAACACCATGCCGGTCTCATTTACAGGGTACACTCGAGTGCAAAACATTTCACAAGCTGAAGCCTGTTTCATTATAAGAGTTAAGCTGAAAACCTAGAACCACAGCAATAAGACTAGTCAGCTGGTAGACACCAGATTCCTGAAGGGTCTTCCTTGATCCCCACGTGAATCCCTCCAGGTATTCACTTGACCTCCATGACATTCCCTGGTGATTACTAAGTGACTTTTAAGTAACCTCCACCTTATTCCTCTTCCCTAACCTCAAAAACACGTCTCAAAATCTCTTATTTTGACTATTTCAGTAATATTCATTAGCCTTTAAGCAAATTCTTCTTGACAGCTGTAGCTTAAGGTTCATATTCAAGAATAGCATGTATCTCCCAACATAACCATTAGGGGTTATGCTGACAATGACTCATCATTTGTGCTACAAAAGCATGATGGTGATTAGAGTTTCCACTGCTCGAAGGTAGTTTCATCATTCAGACTCAGCCTCTAATTATCAATGCAGTTAATGTGTAAACAATACTCCCATTGTATACAAGCAGATTGTCTGACAAGAGCATAAATATCAGGAATGTTACCTAATGAGAAGTGTATATTATCCTATGATGCCATCCTCAAGCAATTTTTCTCATGCAGACATGACCTTTTGATTGAAGGGCTATTAGGTGGCTATGTCATACAGGTAATCTTATTTTCTCAGTAACTATGTAAATTTTACCAAGGAATGCAGAAGGGTAACACACCCACCATCACCTCTTTTTCACTTGATTTCATGAGTTGCCTTCAGGTCAGTCTCTTCCTGGGCATGAGAATCCTGAGGGTAAGCCTCATGAATATCGTGAGATTTCCGAATACTTGATATGAGATTTCCAGCTGACTTCCAACTCATTACCTCAGCTAGGCGAACACAAGCCTTTTCCGAACATGTTAAAGAACTGCCTCCATGTCAATATCTCAGCATTTTTTCCATATTGGTTAAGTCAGTCTCTCACAGAAATTTAGTCTGTTGTTTGATATAGAGAAATTATTGAGCAGCCATCCTGTTGCAATGAAGAGGTATCCTCACAATGAATCAGCAGTTTTCCTACAATAAAGCATATGGCAGCTAGGGTTTCAACCACTATCCATTCACTACCTCACAACACAATCAAGCTCAATTATCAACGCAGCCCAGGTGTGATTTCTGTCTTCAATGACATAGGCAGTTTTCCCAACAAATAAACAAAAGTAGAGGTGAATGAAAGATCATTGATTGCCGCATACACCTTTGACATTACATAAGATTTGTAATGTGAACATGACATTCAATTGGAAGTCAGTAAGATGTATGTATCAGCCACTTTGTTCCACAAATACTAACAATTTCTCACTGTTGATATAAATTTCACAGTTATATGCACTCATCACTTCAAAGAAAGCACTACATCATCTTCCCTTGTGAGGACATGGATGGGTGGCATAGGCCAAAGGCACAAGACCTGTCTTATCTTTACAAAAAGTAGAAGGGAGACTGGGAACCAAGGCACTAAGCCATTATTCTCTTAAAACTATTAGATAGGATAACTTGACCCAAAGGGCAAGTCTGTCATCATGTAGTTTGAATCTTATCTTGATAACTAGGACCTTATCTCCTGCCTGCATTTCCTCTTATGATCCAGTGTGCTATCCTTGGTTGTAGTTACAATCCCTACTTCTATTTTCAGAAAATAGATTTGAGAAAATATCCCAGAGCATTTCTTCTGACTATCGCCAACAGAAACTGAAAGAGTGGCGTAAGCCCATAGTACCAAGTCTGTTCTCTGTGAACAAGTGTTGCCTGAAGACCTTGTTTCAAAGCAAAACCTTTCATTAGGGAAGAAAAAATAAAAAACAGACTATGGAAATCTGAAACATAAACCCATGCCCACAACGTCAGGGCCATCCAATAGGTAAAAAAGACCAGTCTCAATCTAGGCCCACAAACATCCATTCTGGCTCTTATAACCAGAAGCTCCTGTGGACACCTGGGTCTATAGAAGCAAGCTGTCAACTCCCAGAAAAAGGAAGAATTGAGGATTCAGTGCATGCCTCCAAGACAGTACTGACATGAAAGCATTTAAAATAGAAATTCGGCCAATAGCACCAACCTGTGTGATCATAACAGTACATTCAGCACAATCTAGTCCCATGTCACCATATGTTCTTTCAGACAGTTATTAAAGGTGACCATATCTTGCAGTACCAAGCCTTTCTTCTGCCAAGAAAAAAAGGGTGCATGGGTATAAGTGTCCTGGCCACAGCATGGTCTGATCTTTAGAAAACTCGCTTGGGGAGCTCAGATTCAAAACCAAGTATTGCTCCTATTTCTACGAGGTGGACTGGCAACCTTGGCCCACACATTCTAGCCTACCTTTACATGAGGAATCTTTACGCAAAAGACTTGGCAAAGGTCACAAGACATTCTTGGTAGGAAGAGAAAAGTTGTTGGAAGTTGATGGCCAAGGGGGGTAGTTCTCTGCTGGAACTGGGCTAAGTTGGGTGGACATTTGACTCCACAGCACCACACCAATCTCATCCACAAGGGAAACTCGTTTGCAATAGGATTCATGCTCTGAAGCCTGGTTCATTCTACGGAGTAAAGAGAAAGCTACACCACAACAAGACTGGTTACTTGGTAGATACCAGATGAATGCAGGGTATGCCTTGATCCCATCGTGAATTCCACCAGGTGTTTACTTGCTCTCTGCATGATTCCCTAGTGATTTCTCATTGATTTTCATGTGATCTCCACCTTACTCCTCTTACCCTATTTTCAACAAGTGTTTTCAAAGGTCATCTCATAAACTCTTATTGTCAATATCCAGCATGGAGTCATTGGTCCTTAAGATATTCCCTGTTGACAGCAGTGGCCAAAGATCCATATAAAACAATAGTGCCGGAGTCCCTCATGAAGCCATTCAGAATTAGACTCACAATGACTCAGCATTTGGCCTCACTGCAGCAAAATGGCACCCATTCTTTACATGGCTCTAAGGTAGCTTTGTCAAGCAGACTCAGCCTCCAAATATCAACGCAGTTAATGTTCGACAGCAACTTCCCTCGCGTTCAAGCAGGCTTGCCTGACCACAGATGAAACCTAAAGCCAGTGATCTAACAACAATTGTCTGTTAACTTGGCCAACATCCTCAAGGGAATCTTCTCACACAGACACAGCCTTTCGAACGAAGGGTTGTTAGGTGGCTGTGTTACACAGACACTATCATTTTCTCTGTGGTTATCTAAACTTTAGCAAGGAATGCGGAAGGGTATCTCAAAAGTTAGCATTACACCATTAAGCCAATGTCACCTGAGTCCCTGTGATGCCCTCAGGTCTGTCTCTTGGACATGACATTCGATTGGAAGTCTGTACGAAGTCTGTCTCAGTCACCTTCAGTTCCATGCATACTAATGATTTCTCAGTATTGATGCCTCACAGAACTCAGGCTCAATTTTGAATGCAACCAATGTGCGAATTCTGCCTCCACTGACGTAGGTTGTTTTCCTGACAAATGAACCAAAGTAGAGATGTTAAAGATTATTGACTCCCTGCATATACTGTTGACCTCACATAATATTTGTAATGTGAACATGGCATATGATTTGAGGTCATTACTACGTCTCTCATGGCCACCTTCGGTTCCAGGCATCACATACAGTGTTGATGTGAATTTTCTCAGTGATATGCAGTCGTCACTTCAAAGAAAGCACTACATCGTCTTCCCTTGTGAGGAATTGGATTGCTGACATGGGCTCAAGGCACAAGGCCTGTTTTTCCAAGCATAAAGTAGAATGGAGACTGGGAACAAAGGCACCGAGCCTATCCTCTCTGAAAAATGGTAGATAGGGCAACTTAAACCACAGGGCACGCCTTTCCTCATGTAATTTGAGTCTTATCTAGAAACCTAGGTCCTTGCCTCTATTTCCTCTTAGGTATCATGGTGCTGACCTTGGTTTTGCAGTTCCAAGCCCTACCCCTATTTCCGGTAAGCAGATGTAAGAAATTAGCCCACAGCATTTTTTCCCACTTCCTCTGACACAGACTGAAATGGTGGAGTTTGCCCAAGATCCAAGCCTGTGTTCCATGAACAAATTGTTGCCTGGAGCCCTGGCTTAAAGCCAAAGGCTTCTTCATGGAACAAAATATAAAACAGACACTGTAGAAATCTGAACCAAGCCTTGACCGCCTAAAACGGAGCAGATGAACTCAAGGACACAATGTCAACATTATCCTATTGGTAACAACAACCAGTCAAAAGTCCTAGGCAGACAACCATCCAGGATATTCAGCCTCTAAATATCAATTCAGTTAATGTTCAACAGCAGTTTGCATCGCGTTCATGCAGGTTGTCTGACCACAGGTAAACCTAAGGCCAATCAGCTAACAACAATTGTCTGTTAACCTATGCTGACATTCAAGCCTACTTTCTCATGCAGACATGAACTTTCCATATAAGGGCTGTTAAGTGGGTATGTTACACAGGTATCTTATTTTCTCTGTGGTTATCTAAATTTTACTAAGGAATGGAGAAGGGTAATACGAAAGTGAGTGCCACACCACCATCCCATTTTCACATTATTTTTGTGTGTTGCCCTCATGCCAGTCTCTTCTTGGTCACATGAATCCTGCAAGAAAGCCTCATGAGTATTGGGAGTTTTCCTAATTCTTGGTACGAGATTCCCAGGCGACTTCCACCTCATTACCTCTGGTGGACTACTACAAGCCTTTTCGGAACACATTGAAGAAACTGCCTCAATGTCAGTATCTCAGCTTTTTTCCATACTGGTTAAGCCAGTCCTCCGCAGATTTTTAGTCTGTGGTTTGATATAAAAAAATTCTTAAGCAGGTTTTTTTTTTTTTTTTTTTTGCAATGGAGAAGTATCTTCACAATGACTCAATATCCGTCCTACAATAAAGCAATATGGCAGCTATGGTTTCAAATCCCATCCATTTACTTTTTCACAGCACACTCAGGCTCAATTATCAATGCAACAAATGTGTAATTCTGGACTCCACTGAAATAGGCAGTTTTTCTTACAAACAGAAAAAAGTAGAGTTAAATGAAAGATTATTGATTCCCGAATATACCGTTAACCTCACATAAAATTTGTAATGCGGACATGACATTCGATTGGAGGTCAGTACAAAATCTGTCTCGACTACCTTCTTTTCCATGAATACTAATGATTTGTCAGGGTTGATGAGAATTTTCTCAGTTATATACACTTGTCACTTCAAAGAAAGGACTACATCATCTTCCCTTGTGAGGATGTGGATTGGTGACACATGCCCAAGGCACAAGGCCTGCCTTTTTCTAACAAAAAGTTGAAAGGAGACTGAGAACCATGGCACTAAACCTATCCTCTTTGGTTGCACTTACAATCCTACTTCTATTACCAGAAAGTAGACTTGAGAATTGAGCCCAGAGCCTTTCTTTCGACTTTCTCTGACATAGACTAAAAGGGTGGTGTAAGACCACAGTTCCAAGAAGTGCTTGTCTGAAAGCAAAAATCTGCTTTAGGGAAGAAAATATAAAACAGAGACTGGAAATCTGAACCAAGCCTGGACCTCCAAAAAGGACATAATTAAAGCCCAGGACCACAACATCAAAACCATCTAACTGGTTACAATGTCCAATCTCAAAACCTAGGCCCACAAACATCAGCCTGCCTGAAAATCTTGTGGACTCCATGGGCTATAGAACCAAACTGTCATCTTCAAGGAGGAAGAAGAATGGAGGGCTCACTGCAAGACACCAAGACTCTACTTCCTTGAAACCATTTATGATAGAAATTGGGCCAATGGCACCAACCTCATGTCATCATCACAGTACATTCAGCACAACTTGGTCCCATGTCACCAATTTTCCTTTGGAGAATTCTGAAATGTAACCATACCTTGCAGCACCAAGCTTTTCTTCTAGTAAGAGAAGGTAGTTTGGGCACTAAGAAACCTGGCCAAAGCATTGAATGTTCTTTAAAACACTCAATTTAGGGGCTTGGAATCCAACCAAGTATTGCTCCCTATTCTAGGAAGTATAGTGGGGAACCTTGGCCCACAGAATCTAGCCTAACTTTACATAACAAATCTTTAGGTATAGACCTGAAAACAGTCACAAGATACTCTTGGTAGAAAAAGAAAAGTCATTGGAAATCCATGGCCCAGAAGTCAGTCTTCTACTAAAACAATGGTAAGTTTGGTTGACGTTTTAAAACACAACACCATGCTGACCTCATATATAAGGTAAACTCATTTGCAATACAATTCATGCTCTGAAGCCTGGTTCATTCATGAAGTAAAGAGAAAACCTATGGTCACAGCAACAAGACTGGTGACTTGGTAGATAGCAGATTAGTGAGGGTCATCTTTGATCCTCATGTGAATTCCATCAGATGTTTACTTGATCTCCAAGTGATGCCCTAGTGATTTCTAAGTGATTTTCAGGGAATTTCCACCTTATTCCTCTTCCCCTATTTTCAAACAAGTGTTTTCAAAACTTGTCTCATAAACGCTTATTTTCAATATTCAGCATCGAGTCATGGCCTTTAAGCAATCCACTGTCGATGGTAGTGGCCAAAGGTCTGCAGAAAAGAATAGTGGAGTCCCACATGAAGCCGTTCAGAGTTTACTCACAATGACTCAGAATTTTTACTATAATACCAAAATGATGTTTACAGTTTACACTGCCCTAAAGAAGCTTCATCAAGACTCAGACTTCAAATATCAATGCAGTTAAAGTTAGATAGTAGTTTCCATTACATTCAAGCAGGTTGCCTTACCACAGAAGAAACTAAGGCCAGTTATCTAACAACAATTGTCTGTTAACCTATGCCGCGGTCATCATGTGAACTTTCTTAGGTAGACATGAACTTTTGATTGAAGGGTTTTTAGATGGTTATGTCACACAGACACTATCATTTTCTCAGTGGTTATCTAAATTTTACCAAGGAATGGAGAAGGGTAATTTGAAAGTGAGTGCCACACCATCACCAAATATTACGTGACTCCCTGTGTTACACTCAGGCCTATCTCTTGAAGGTCATGTTAATCCCACAGGAAAGCTTCGTGATTATTGCCAGAATCCCTAATTCTTATGACAAGATTTCCAGGCAACTTTCACCTCACTTTTCTCTGCTAGGCTAAAATAAGACTCTTTAGAAGAAGTTGATGAATAGCCTTAATGTCAACAACTCAGCTCTTTTTCCTTGGAGGTTAAGCCAGTAGAGAGGAGACCTTGGCACATATAATATAGCTTAACTTTACTTAATAGATCTTTAGATAGAGGAGGTGGCACACAGTCACAAGACCTTCTTGTTAGGAAAAAATATCGATGGAAGTTCATGGCCCAGGAACTAGTCCTCTGCTGGAACTACGGTAAGTTGTGTGTATGATTAAATGCACAACATCACCCTGGTCTCATTTACATGGTGCACTCGAGTGCAAAACATTTTACACACTGAAGTCTGATTCATTGTAAGAGGTAAAATGAAAATCTACAGCCACAGCAACAAGACTAGTCACCTGGTAGACACTAGATTTCTGCAGGGTCTTCCTTTGATCCCCACGTGAATCCCTCCATGTATTTACTTGACCTCCATGTAATTCCCTTGTGATTACTACATAATTTTCAGGTGACTTTCACCTTATTGCTTTTCCCTCATATTCAAACAAGTGTTTTCTAAACACATCTCATTAACTCTTATTTTCAATATTTCAGCATTGAGTTATTGGCCAATTAAGCAATTTCTTCTCGAAGTAGTAACCTAAGCTTTACCTTCAAGTATAGCATGAATCTCTCCACCAGAACCATTAAGAGTAATGCTCACAATGGCTCAGCACTTCTGTTACAATACAGCATAATGGTGCTTCGGGTTTCCTACCATTCAAAGGTAGCATCGTCATTCAGACTCTGCCTCTAAATTTCAACACAGATAATGTGTGATGGCTACTCCCATTGCATACAAGCAGATTGCCTGACCAGAGACTAAACCTCAGGGCAGTTACCTAATGACAAGTGTGTGTTAGCCTATGCGCCTTCCTCAAGCGAGTCTTCTCATGCAGACATGACCTTTCGATTGAAGGGCTGTTAGGTAGCTATGTTACACAAGTAATCTTATTTTCTCAGTGCTTATGTGAATTTTACCAAGGAATGCAGAAGGGTAACACAAAAGTGAAAACCACCACCCCATTTTCACATGATTTGTGGTATTGCCCTTAGGCCAGGCCTTTCCTGGTCACGTGAATCCTGTGAGAATGTCTCATAAGTATAGTGAAATTTCCTAATTCTATACATGAGATTTCCAAGAGACTTACACCTCATTGCCTGTTAGGCTAATAAAAGCCATTTCAGAACACGTTGAAGAAACTTCATCAATGTCAGTATCACAGCTTTTTTTTTGCATATTGGTTAAGCCAGTCTCTCACAGATTTTGAGTCTGTGGTTTGATACAGAGAAATTCTTAAGAAGCTGTTCTTATGGCAATGAAGAGGTATCCTCACAATGACTCAGCATTTTTCCTGCAATAAAGCATTATGGCAGCTATGGTTTCTACCGCTATACATTTGATGCCTCACAGAACTCAGGCTCAATTTTGAATGCAACCAATGTGCGAATTCTGCCCCCACTGACGTAGGTTGTTTTCCTGACAAATGAACCAAAGTAGAGATGAATTAAAGATTATTGACTCCCTGCATATACTGTTGACCTCACATAATATTTGTAATGTGAACATGACATATGATTTGAGGTTATTACTACGTCTGTCATGGCCACCTTCGGTTCCAGGCATCACATACAGTGTTGATGTGAATTTTCACAGTTATATGCACTCATCACTTCAAAGAAAGCACTACATCGTCTCCCTTGTGAGCATGTGGATTTGGGACATGGGCCCAAGGCACAAGGCCTGTCTTTTCCTACCAAAAAGTGAAGGGAGAACTGGAATCCAAGGCACAAAGCCATTCTCTCTGAAAACTACTAGATAAGATGCCTTAAACAACAGAGCAAGTTGGTCCTCATGTAATTTGAGTCTTATCTCGAACCTAGGACATTGTCTCCTGCCTGCATTTCCTATGGAGATCCAGTGTTGCTGTTTTGGTTGAGTTACAATTTCTATCTCTATTTCCAGAAAGTAGATTTGAGAAATTATCCGAGAGCTGTTCTTCCAACTTTCTTCCGACATAGACAGGAAAGGTGGCATAAGCTCACAGTTCCAAGCCTGTTCTCTGTGAATAAATGTTTCAAGAGGTCCTTGTCTCAAAGCAAAAGTCTTCTTAAGGGGAGGAAAAAATACAACTGAGACTTTGGAAATATGAACCAAGCCTTGACATCCTTAAAGAACATAGTTAAAGCCCAGGCTCACAATTTTAAAACCATTCAATTGGTAACAATGTGCAGTCTCAAGGCCTAAGCCCACAAACATCTAGCCTGACCCTTGTTACCTGAAACTCTTGTGGACACTTTGGCCTACAGGACCAAGCTGTCACCTCTTAGAACACCTTGGGCTATAGAAGCAAGCCGTCAAGAGGAAGAATGGAAGACTCGGTGTACACCTCCCAGACTGTACTCCCTTGAAAGCATTTACAATAGAAATTGAGCCTATGATACCAATCCTGTGTCATCATAACAGTACATTCAACACAACCTGGTCCCACGTCTCCAATCTTCCTTTTAGACAATTATTGAAGGTGAGCATACCATGCAGAACCAAGCTTTACCTCTGGTAAGAGAAGGCAGTCTGAGCACTAAGAAACCTGGACAAAACCTGGACTGTTGTATAACAAACTAAATTTGGAGCTTGGATCACAATAAGTATTGCTCCTATTTCTAGGAAGTAGAGTGGAGACTTTGGCCCACAGAATCTAGCCTACTTTACATAACAAATCTTTAGGTAGAGGACTTGACAAATAGTCAGAAGACATTCTTCGTAGGAAAAGAAAATTCATTGTAAGTCCATGGCCTAGGAGGTAGTACTCCACTGGAACTGATGTAAGTTGGGTGGTCATTTGAAAACACACCAACATGCCAATCTCATATATATGGTAACTCTTTCAATATGATACATGCTCAGAAGCCTGTTTTTTTTTTTTTCTGTGAAGTAGAGTGAAAACCTACGGCCACAACAATAAAACTGATCACTTGGTAGATACCCGATTAGTGTGTGGTATTCCTTGATCTTCATGTGAATTCCACCAGGTGTTTACTTGATCTCCGCGTGATTCCCTAGTGACTTCTAAGTGACTTTCAGGTGAGTTCCACCTCGTTTTTCTTTCCCTGTTTTCAAATAGATGTTTTCTAAACTTGTCTCAAAACTGAATATTTTCAATATTCAGCATTGAGTCATTCACCTTTTAGCAATTCTTGTCAACAGTAGTTGCCAAAGGTCACCATAAAAGTACAGTGAGGGAGTTACACATGAAACCATTCAGAGTTATACTCACAATGACTGAGCATTATTGCTATACTATAGCAAATGGCACTTACAATTACACTATTCTGAAGTAGCTTCATCAAGCAGACTCAGCCTCTGAATATCAATGTTAATATCATGTTAATGTTCAATAGTGGCTTCCATTGCATTCAAGCAAGCTACCTGACCACAGATGAAAATTAAGGCCAGTTTTCTAACAACAATTGTCTGTTAACCTATGCCTCCATCTTCAACCAAACGTTCTCATACAGACATGATCTTTCCATTGAAGGGTTGTTAGGTGGCTATGTTAAACACTATCATTTTCTCAGTGATTACATAAATTGTGCCAAGAAATGGAAAAGAGTAACTCAAAATTGAGTTCCACGCCATCAACCCATTATCACATCACTTCCTGTGATGCCATCAGGACTGTCTCTTATGGTCATGTGAATCTTGCAGGGAAGCCTCGTGAGTATCGCGATTCCCTAATCCTTTGAGGAGATTTCCAGGCAACTTCCAATTCACTTTCCTCAGCTAGGCTAAAATAAGCCTCTTTAGAACACGTTGATGGAACAACCACAATGTCAATATCTCAGTTTTCTTTCCTTGGTTGTTAAGCCAGTCCCTCTCAGTGTTTGTAGCCTGAGGTTTAGTTTAGAGAAATTCTGAGGCAGCTGTTTTTTCCACCATCAAGTGGTATCCTCAGAATGACTCAGCATTTTCCCTACAATACAGAATAATGGCAGTTATTGTTTCCACCTCAATCCAGTTGCTGTTTCACAGCACATTCAGGCTCAATTATCAACGTTGCCAATGTGTGGCTGTTGCCTGCATGAACATAAGGCAGTTTTTCTGACAAACAAAAAACTAGAGGTGAAGTAAAGATCATTGACTGCTGGCATATCCCATTGATTTCAAATGAGATTTGTAATGTGGAAATGACATTCAATTATAGGACAGTTAGGAGGCTGTCTTAGCCATCTTCTGTTCCATGTAGACTAATGACTTCTCAGTGTTGATGTGAATTTTCTCAGTGATAAGCACTTGCCACAACAAAGGGAACACTACGATGCTCCCTTGTGAGGATATGGATTTGTGACATAAGCCCAAGGCACAAGGTCTATCATTTTCTAACAAAAAGAAGAAGGGAGACTGGGACACAAAGCACTAAGCCAAAGCTCTCTGAAATCTAGTAGATAAAAGAATTTAAACCACAAGGTATGCCTGTCTTCATATAATATGATTCTTATCTAGAAACCTAGGCCCTTGCCTCTGGTCTCTATTTCCTATAATGAACTAGGGAGCAGTCCTTGGTTTATAGTTCCAATTCTTACCCCGATTTCCAGTAAGTAGATTTGAGAAATTAGCCCACAGCATTTCTTCTGATTTTTTTCATCAGGGACAGATGTTCCAAGCCCGTTTCCTGTGAACAAATGTTCCCTGGAGCCCTGGCTCAAAGGAAATCCTTCTTTAGATAAGAAAAAATAAAATGAAGAGTGTAGAAATTTGAACAAAGTCTGGACCAATTAAAAGGAGGCATTTAAATTCAGGACCACTACATCAAGATCATCCAAGTGGTAACAATATACAGCCTGAAGACCTAGTCCCACAATCATCCAGCATGGCCATTGTTAATTGAAATTATTGTGGACACATTGGCCTACAGAATGAAGTTGTCATCTAGACTGAAGAAGAATGGAGGACTCGGTGCAAGGTTCCAATACTCTCCTCTCTTTAAAATATTTATGACAGAAATTGGACTGAAGACACCACCCTGTGTCATCATAACAGTACATTCAACACAAACTGGTTTCATGACACCAATTTTCTTTTTATGCTATTGTTGAAAGGTGACCATATCTTACATCACCAAGCCTTTCCCCTGGTAATAGAACAAAGTTTGAGCACTAAGAAACCTTTATCAAAGCCTGAACTGTTTTGTAAGTTACTCAATTGAAGAACCTGAAAGCACAACCAAGCATTGCTTTTGTTTTCAGGAAGTAGAGTTGAAACCTTTGTACACAGAACCTATCCAAATTTACTTAACAGATCATTAGATGGAAGACATGTCACACGGTCACAAGACCTTCTTGGTAGGAAAAAATGTCTATGGAAGTGCATGGCCCAGGATCCAGTCCTCTGTCAGAACTGGGGTAAGTTGTGTGGACATTTGAATACACAACACTATGCTGGTCTCATTTACAGGTGAACTCGAGTGGAAAACATTTTACAAACTGAAGTCTAATTCATTGTAAGAGATAAGATGAAAACTTACAGCCACAGCAACAAGAGTAGTCAACTGGTTGACCCCAGATTTCTGCAGGGTCTTCCTGGATCCCCACGTAAAATTCTACTGGTTATCGTTTGACCTACATGCAATTCCCTGGTGATTGCAATGTGATTTTCGGGTAACTTCCACCTTGTTCTTCTTCCCCTATCCTCAACAAGTGTTTACAGCACGTGTCGGCATCACAGGGAGATCACGTGATATTGGATGATGGTGTGACGCTCACTTTTGAGTTACTCTTCTACATTCCTTTGTAAAATTCACATGAACACAGAAAAAAGAGAGTCTGTTTGTATGAGAGCATGGCCAAGAAGGCCACCTCACTGCCCTTCAATGGAAAAATCAATTCTGCATAAGAAGACTGCCTGAGTACACCAGTTTAGGCTACCAGACAATGTATCTTAGACAACTGGCCTGAGGTTTCAGTTGTGGTCAGGCAACCTTTTTGTAGGCAATGTCTCCTCTAAACATTAACCACATTTAAATATGGAGGCTGAGTTTACTTGAGGAAGGTACTTTAGAATGGTAGAAATAGCAGTGACCACCTGGCTGCATTGTATGTAAAATGCTGAGTCATAGTGAACATACCTCTTCATGACAGAAAGAATGGCTGCCTCAGAATTCCTCTCTAGAAAACCTTAGACTACAAATTATGAGAGAGATTTGTGTAATGATCATAAAAAGAAATTTGAGATATTGACATTGAGGCCCTAAAATGTGTTTTGGATTTTATTGTTTTAACCAGCAGCAGCAAATAAGTTGTATGCCACCGGAAAATCTTATAGCAAGGACATGCGATCTTTCCATATTCAAGTCCTGTCCTGTGGGAATCACATGACCATCAATAGAATGGCTTGAAAGCATCACAGTTTGATCTGATCACATTAGGTGAAGGAGTGGCACTTACTTTTGAGTTACCCTTTGATAATCCTTGGTAAAATTCACATAAATACAGAGAAAAGGAGAGTCATTGTGTAACAGAGCATTGCCAGGGCAGCTATCCACTGAAAGTTAATCAAAAGGTGAGGTCTACATGAGAAGACTGGCTTGAGAACAGCAGTACATGTTACCAAACAATGATCTTTCAGTAACTAGCCTGAGGTTAAAGCTTATTCCAGAAACCTACTTGAAGGCAAGGGCAGTGGCTGTCCACATTAACTGCATTGAAATTTGGAGGCTGAGTTGGCTTAAACTAGCCACTTTGGAACAAAGGAAGCAGCAGTCAACATTTTGCTCTATTGTAGCAAAAATGCTGAGTCATTGTGAGCATAATTTTTCAAGGCTCAGGTGTGACTCTCGCATGATTCTTGGACACAGACTGTAGGCCATGACTGTTGAGAGAAATTTATTAAAGAGCATTGCATTTATGATGAAATATTGAAAATGTGCAGTTTATGAGAAAAGTTTTGAAAGCATTTGGTTGAGGATAGGGGATGAGGAATAAGATGGAAATCACCTTCAAATCATGTAGCGATAACTAGGGATCATGCCCCGGTCCTGTTAACACCACGTGGGATACTCATGTGGTTCATGGCAAACGCGTGGGAATCCTTTGTCACTCAAGTGACTAGTCTTATTTCTGCGGGGTTAGGTTTTCACTATACTTAGAACAAAACAGGTTTGATTGAATGTGAAATGTTTTCCACTCGAGTATACCTTGAAAATGAGACTTGAATGGTGTCATGTTTGTAAACATCCACTCTACTTCCCCTGATCCAGGCAGTAGAAATGGTCTTGGACCATGCGTTTCTATCTGCTTTTTTTTTTTTTAACAAGACTGTATAGTTATGTGTGCCTAGTCCTTGAACAAAGGTTCCGATATGAAAATTTAGGGGAGATACTCTGTCCCAAGGTCTCTACTCTCATTCCTGGAAATAGGAACAATGCTTAGTAGTGCTTTCAATCTCCTCATTCACATTCATGAAGGAAGAGTCTATGCTTTGTGCCACGTGTATAAATGCTCATACTACCTTCTCTTACCAGCAGAAGGCTTGGTGCTATAGGTTACATTCACCTTCCAATCAATGGTAAAAGGAAAAAGAGGTTCCCTAGGACTAGTTTGTGTTGAGTGGACTGTTAGGATGACAGAAGTTTGGTTTCATAGACTCAAATTTCTATCATAAGTATTTTTAAGTGAGGGAAGTCTTGGTACTGTGTACTGAGTCCTCTGTACTTCCTACTCCTAAGAGATGACATCATAGTTCTGTGGGCCAATGTCTCCCCAAGAGTTTCTGGTAAAAGGTCCCTGGCTGGGAGTTGTGGGCATAGGTCTTCAGTCTGGACTTTGTTACCATTTGGTTGGTTAAGACCCTGTAAGCCTGTGGCTGCAAACTACATTCTATTAGGAGTTTCAGGCTTGGAGCCAATCTCTATAGTCTCCATTCTAGTTTCTCTTCTTAATGGAAGGCTTGTTGCTGTGTGCATAAAACCAAAGGTGCCATTCATTCAGAGGGGACAAACTTGAACCTTGACCCAAAACCACTGCTCAATGTGCAACAGTTGCCTCCATGAACATAAGGCAGTTTTCCTGACAAACAGACAAAACTAAAGGCAAATTAAATATCATTGACTGCCTGCTTATACCATTGACTTTAAATTAGATTTGTAATGTGAATGAGACATTCTATTGAAGGACAGTTAAGAGGCTGTCTCAGCCACCTTCTGCTCCATGTAGACTAAAGACTTCTCAGTGTTGATGTGAATTTTCTCATTGATATTCACTTGTCACTACAAATGGAGCACTACATCATCCTCCCTCATGAGGATATGGATTGGTGATATGGAACCAGAGCACAAGGCCTGTCTTTTCTTAACAAAAAGTAGAAGGGAGACTGACACCGAAGGCACTAAGTCTGTCTCTCTCTGAAAACTAGTTAGATAGGAAATTTATCCAAAGTGCAAGCCTGCCTTTTATGTAATTTGAGTCTTCTCTAGAAACTAGGACCTTGTCTCCTACCTCTATTTAATATTAAGAACCAGGGTGCTGACCTTGATTTTGCAGTTCCAATCCCAACCCCTATTTGAGGAAGTAGATTTGAGAAATTAGACTACAGCATTTTTTTATGACTTTCTCTGACATAGACTGAAAAATTGTGGCGTAAGCCCAGGTATCAAGCCTGTTTTGTGTGAACAAATGTTGCCTGGGGCCTTGGCTCAAAGTAAAGAAAAAATAAAATGAAGACTGCTTTACCCTGCTAAGCTAAACAAAAGCCTCCAAGACATTCCTCACTTTAAAGTAATTACGATAGAGATTTGGGCTGAGCACTTAACCTGTGTCATCTATAACAGCACAAACTGGTTCCACATCACCAATTTTCCTACTATACAATTATTGAAGGGTAACCATAATTACAGCTTCAAGCCTTTCCCCTGGGCACTAAGAAACCTGGATCAAAGCCTGATCTGTTTTGTAAGTTACTCGATTGGAGTGCCTGGAAGCAAAGCCAAGCATTGCTTTTATTTCCAGGAAATAGAGTGGAGAACTTAGCACACAAAATGTAGCCTAACTTACTTAACGGATCTTTAGATAAAGGATGTGGCACATGCTCACAAGACATTCTTGGTAGGAAAAATGTCGATGGATGTCCATGGCCTAGGACCCAGTCCTCTGCTGGAACTAGTATAAGTTATGTGGACATTTGAGTATACAACACCACTCTGGTCTCATTTACAGAGTACACTTGAGTGCAAAACATTTCACAAACTGAAGCCTCATTCATTGTAAGAGGTAAGGTGAATATGTAAGGCACAGCAACAAGACTAGTCCCCTGGTCGACACCAAATTCCTACAGGGTCTTCCTTGATCCTTATGTGTTCCTCCAGGTATTCACTTGACTTCTATATAATTCCCTGGTGATTACTATGTGATTTTCAGATGACTTCACCTTATTTCACCTCCTCTTTCCTTTAACAAGTCTAATTGGTAACAATGTCCAGTCTCAAGACCTAGGCCCACAAACATCCAGCCTGGCCATTGTTATCTGAATTTCTTGTGGACACCTTGGCCTACAGAACCAGCTGTCACCTCCTAGAAAAGGAAGAATGGAGGACTCATTGCATGCCTGCAATACTGTACAGCCATGATAGCATTTACAATAGAAATTGGGCCAAGGGCCCCAACAATGTGCCATCATAACAGTGCATACAGGACAACCTGATTCCACATCACCAATTTTCCTTTTAGACAAACATTGAAAGGTGACCACACTTTGCAGCACCAAGTCTTTTTTCTGGTAAGAGAAAGTAGTGTGGGCACTAAAACACCTGGCCAAAGCCTGGACTGTTCTTTAAAAACCTCGATAGGGGAGCTTGGAATCACAACCAAGTATTGTTTCTATTTCTAGGAAGTGGAACCTTGGCCCACAGAATCTAGCTTACATAACAAATCTTTAAGTAGAGGAGTTGGCAAATAGTCACATGGCATTCTTGGTAAGAAAGGAAAAGTCATTGGAAGTCCATGGCCTAGTAAGCAGTACTCTGTTGGAACTTGAGTAAGTTGGATGGACTTTTAAAAACACAACACCACACCAATCTCATATGTAAGGTAAACTCATTGGCAATAAAATTCATGCTCTGAAGCCTGTTTCATTCTACAAAGAAAGTTAAAACCTACAGCCACAGCAACAAGACTGGTTCATTCTTGATCCTCATGTGAATCCCTCCAAGTATTTACTTGAACTTTAGGTAATTCCCTGGTGATTACTACGAGATTTTCAGGTGACTTTCACCTTAGTCTTCTTCCCCTTTCTTAAACAAATGTTTTAAATACACATCTCATAAACTCTTATTTTCTTTATTTCAGCACTAGTCATTGGCCTTTCAGCAATTTTTTCTCAGCAGTAGTAGCCTAAGGTTCACCTTCAAGAATAGCTTGTATCTCCCACCAGAACTCTTAATGGTATTGCTCACAATGACTCAGCATTTCTGCTACAATACAGCATAATGGTGTTTTGTAGTTTCTGCTGCTCTAATGTAGCTTCGTTATTCAGACTAAGCCTCTAAATTTCAACATAGCTGATGTGTGACTGCTGCTTCCATTGTGTAAAAGCAGATTGCCTGACCAAAGAAGATTCCTCGGGGCAGTTACCTAATGACAAGTGTGTGTTAACCTATGCTGTGGTCCTCTAGAAGTTCCTTTCATGCAGACATGACCTTTCTATTGAAGGGCTGTTAGGTGGCTATGTTCCATAGGTAATATTATTTTCTCAGTGCTTATGTGATTTTATAAAGAAATGTAAAAGGGTAACACAAAAGTGAGTTCTACACCATTACCCCAATTTAACATGATTTCGTGTGTTGCCCTCAGACCAGCCACTTCCTGGTCATATGAATCCCACAGAAAAGCCTCATGAGTATAGTGAGATTTCCTAATTTTTGGTATGAGATTTCCAGGCGGCATCCACCTCATTACCTCTACTAGACTGGTACAGCCTTTTCAGAACAAATTGAAGAAACTGTCTCAATGTCAGTATCTCACCTTTTTTTCCATATTGGTTAAGCCAGTCTGTCGCAGATTTTTAGTCTGTGGTTTGATATAAAGAAATTCTTAAGCAGGGTTTTGTTTTTGTTTTTTTTTTTTTGCAATGAAGAGGTATCCTCACAATGACTCAATATCTGTCCTACAAGAAAGCAATATGGCAGCTATGGTTTCAACTCCATCCATTTACTTTCTCACAGCACACTGAGGCTCAATTATGAACACAGCCAATGTGCGACTCCTGCCTCCACTGACATAGGCAGTTTTTCTGACAAACATAAAAAGTAGAGGTGAATTAAATATCACTGACTGCCCACATATATTGCTGACATCACATAAAATTTGTAATGCAGACATGACATTCGATTGGAGTAAGTACAAAGTCTGTCTCAGCCACATTTGGAACCACGCATACTAATAATTTCTCAGTGTTGATGAATTTCTCAGTTATATGCACTGGTCACTTCAAACAAAGCACTACATCATCTTCCCTTGTGAGGATGTGGGTAGGTGGCATTGGCCCAAGACATAAGGCCTGTCTTTTCCTAACAAAGTTAGAAGGGAGACTGGGAACCAAGACACTAAACCTATCCTCTCTGAACACTAGTAGATAGGAAAACTTCAACCACAGAGGAAGTCTGTCTTCATGTAATTTGAGTCCTATCTCAAAACCTAGGTCCTAGTCACTTGCCTACATTTTCTATTGGGATCTAGTGGGCTGTCTTTGGTTACAGTTACAATCCCTACCTCTATTACCAGGAAGTAGATCTGAGAAGTTAACCCAGAGCATTTCTTATGACTTTCTCCAACACAGAGTGAAAGAGTGGTGCACACCCACATTTCCAAGTATGTTCTCTGTGACCAAATGTTGCCTGAAGTTCTTGTCTCGAAGCAAAACCTTCCTTAGGGAAGAAAAAATAAAACAGAGACTGTGGAAATTGGAACCAAGCCTTGTCCTTATGTCCTCATATTCAGACTTAGTTAAAACATAGGCCCACAACGTCAAGACCATCCAATTGGTAACAATTTCTAGTCTCAAGAACTAAGCCCTCAAGCCTCCACTCTGGCCATTGTTACTGAAACCTTGTAGACACCTTAGGCTATAGACCCACACAGTCATCTTTTAGGAGTAGGAAAAATGAAGGACTCAGTGCATACCTCCAAGACTGCCTTGAAAGCATTTATGATAGAAATTGGGCCAATGGCACCAACCCTGAGTCATCATAACAGTACATTCTGCACAAGCTGGTCCCACATCACCAATTTTTTTTTTTACATGATTATTGAAAGCACCTTGCAGCACCAAACCTTTCTTCTGATAAGAGAAGGTAGTGTTGCACTAAGGAATCTGGAAAGCTAGAACTGTTCTTTAAAAACTCATTTGGGGAGCTTGAATCCACAAACAAGTATTGCTCCTACTTCTATGAAGTAGAGTGGAGACCTTGGTCTACAGATTTAGGCTAACTTTACATAAGGAATCTTTAGGTAGAAGGAATTTGCAAATGGTCATAAAACATTCTTGGTAAGAAAATAAAAGTCATTGGAAGTCCATGGCCTAGGAGACAGTCCTTTTCTGGAACTAGGACAAGTTGGGAGGACATTTGAAAACACAACACCATGCCAATCTCATATATAAGGTAAACTCATTCACAACATGATTCACTCTGAAGCCTGGTTCATTCTATGAAGTAAAGTGAAAACCTACTGCTACAGCAACAAGACTGCTGACTTGGTAGATAGCAGATTACTGCAGGGTATTGCTTGATCTCCATGTGAATTTCACCAAGTGTTTCCTTGATTTGTGCACGAATCCTAGTGATTTCTAAGATTTTCAGGTGATTTCCACCTTATTTCTCTTTTCCTATTTTCAAACAAATGTTTTCAAACCTCATCACATACACTCTTATTTTCAATATTCAGCGTCAAGTCATTGGCCTTTAAGCAATGCCCTGTTGACAGCAGTGGCCAAATATGCAGAAAAGAAATAGTGTGGAAATCCTACATGAAGCTGTTCAGACCTATACTCACAATTGCTCAGCATTTTTGCCAAAATAGAGAAAAAAAGCACTTACAGATTACGCCTAGAAAGTAGCTCGAAAGTAGTTTGTCAAGCAGAATCAGCCTCCAAATATCAACACATTTAATGTTTGACAGCAACTTTCATTGTGTTCAAGCAGGTTGCCTGACCAGAGTTGAAACCTAAGGCCAGTCATTGTCTGTTAACCTATGCTGCCATTCTCAAGTAAACCTTCTAATGCAGACATGACCTTTTGATTGAAGGGCCATTAGGTGGCTATGTTATACAGACACTATCATTTTTCTCAGTGGTTATCTAAATTTTACAAAGGAATGAAGAAGGGTAACTCAAAAGTGAGTGCCACACCATCAATTCAAAGTCACCTGACTCCCTGTGATGCCCTCAGGCCAGTCTCTTGCCATCATGTGAATCCCTCAGGGAATCCTTGTATCACGGATTCCCTAATTCTTGTGACAAGATTTCCAGGCACCTTCTACCTCACTTTCTCCTACTAGGCTAAAACACGCCTCTTCCGAACACCTCGATGTAACAGCCTCAATGTCAAATGTTCAGTTCTTTGCTTTGTGGTTAAGACAGGTCCTCTCAGAATTTGTAGTCTGAAGTTTGGTGTAGAGAAATTCTGGGGAAGCCATTCCTTCTACCATCAAGTGATATGCTCAAAATGACTCAGCATTTTTCCTACAATACAGAAAAATGGCTGCTATTATTTCCACCACCAAACAGCCACTACCTCTAGCAAACTCAGGCTCAATTATCAACGTCCCCAGTGTGAGACTGATGCCTCCACAATCATAAGGCAGGTTCCCTAATAGACAAAACTAGGGGTGAAGTAAATATCATTGAATGCTCACGTATAACAATGACATCAAAAGAGATTTGTAATTGGACACGAGATTCGATTGGAGGGCAGTTAGGAGGCTGTCTTGGACATCTTCCGCTCCACATAGACTAATGACTTCTCAGTGTTGATGTGAATGCTCTTAGTGATATGCACTTGACCTACAAAGGGAGCACTATATCATCCTCCCTCCTGAGAATATGGATTGCTGACACAGGCCCAAGGCACAAGGCCTCTCTTTTCCTAACAGAAAGTAGAAGGGAGACTGGGCCTCAAAGCACTAAGCATATCCTCTCTGAAGACTAGTGTATAGAAGAACTTAATCCAAAGGGCAAACCTGTCCTCATGTAATTTGAGTCTTATCGAGAAACCTTTTAGCTTGTCTCCTGCCTCTATTTCCTATTAGGAACCAGGCTGTTTCCCTTGGTTTTTCCCTACCTCGATTTCCAGGAAGTAGATCTGAGAAATTAGCCCACAGCATTTCTTCTGACTTTCTCCAACATAGACTGAAATGCATAAGCCCAAGTTCTAAGCCTGTTTTCTGTAAACAGATGATGCCTGGAGCCCTGGCTCAACCAAAGGCTTCTTCATGAAAGAAAAAAAGAAAAGAAAAATGGTGACTATGGAATTCTAAACCAGGTTTCGAACACCTAAATGGAAGCAGTTAATCTCAGGGCCACAAGGTCAACATCGTTCAATTGGTAATGATATCCTGTCTGAAGACCTAGGCCCACAATCATCCAGCCTGGCATCTGCTCCCTCAAACTATTTTAGATACTTTGGCCTACACAATCAAGCCGTCATCTCCTAGAAGGAGTAAGAATGGATGACTCGCTGCACAGTTCCAAGACTGTCTATTTCTTTAAAGTAGTTACAATACATTGGGCTGAAGACATCAACCTGTGTCATCATATCAATACATTCAGCAAAAACTTTTTCCACATCACCAAATTTCTTATTATATAATATTTAAAGGTGACCATATCTTACATACCAAGCCTTTCCCTGGTAATAGAACATATTTGGGCACTGAGAAACCAGGATCAAAGCCTGAACTGTCTTGAAAGTTACTCAATTTGAGTGCCTGAAAGTACAGCCAAGCATTGAATTTATTTCTAGGAAGTAGAGTAGAGACCTTGGCACACAAATCTAGCCTAACTTTACTTAAATATCTTCAGATAGAGAATGTGGCTCACTGTCACAAGACCTTTTAGGTGGAAAAAATATTGATGGACATCCATGGCCCAGAACCCAGTCCTCTGCCAGAACTAGGGTAAGTGGTATGGAAGTATCAATACACAATACCACATTGGTCTTTATTACAGGGTACACTCATGTGCAAAACTTCACAAACTTAAGCCTGATTTTTTGTAATAGGTGAGGAGAAAACCTATAGCCACAGCAACAAGACTAGTCACCTGGTGATACCAGATTCCTGAATTGTTTTACTTAATCCCCATGTGAATCCCTCCAGGTATTCATTTGACCTCCATGTATTCCCTGGTGATTACTATGTGATTTTCAGGTGATTTTCACCTTATTCCTCTTCCTCATTTTTCAAGCAAGTGTTTTCAAAACTCTTCTCATCAACTCTTATTTTCAATATTCAACATGGAGTCATTGGCCTTTAAGATAGTCTCTCTCAACAATAGTGGTGAAAGGTTACAGAAAAGATTGTGCGGGAGTCCCCCATGAAGCCATTGAGAGTTATACTCACAATGACTCAGCATTTTTGCTATACTATAGCAAAATGGTGCTTCCAGTTTACACCGCTCTGAAGTAGCTTCGTCAAAGAAACTCAGCCTTGAAACATCAACACAGTTAATGTTCAACAGGAGCTTCAGTTGTGTTCAAGCAGGTTGGTTGAGCACAGATGAAACCTAAGGCCTGTTATCTCATAAGAATTGTCTGTTATTCTATGCCGCTGTCCTCAAGCAAACCCTCTTATAAAGATATGACTTTTCAATTGAAGGGCAACTTGGTGGCTATGTTACACAGACACTAACATTTTATCAATGGTAACCTAAATTTTACCAAGGAATGGAGAAGGGTAACAAAAGTATGCACCACACCATCAACCCAATATCACATGACTCTCTGTAATGCCCTCAGGCCTGTCTCTTGACGGTCATGTGAATTCCACAGGGAAGCCTCGTGAGTATTGCAATATCCCTTATTCTTGTGACAAGATTTCCAAGTGACTTCCACCTCACTTTCCTATTCTAGGCTAAAATACACCTCTTCAGAACACATCGATGGAACAGCCTCAATGTCAATATCTCAGTTTTCTTTTTCTGGTGGTTAAGCCAGTCCTTCTCAGATTTTGTAGTCTGAGGTTTGGTGTAGAGAAATTCCAGGTAGTCTTTCTTTCTGCCATCAAGTGATATCTTCACAATGACTCAGCATTTTTCCTAAAATACAGAAAAATGGTGGCTATTGTTTCCACCACTACCCAGTCGCTGTCTCACAGCACACACAGGCTCAATTATCAATCCGGCCAATGAATGTTCGTTGTCTCCACGAACATAAGGCAGCTCTCCTGACAAACAGACAAAACTAGAGGTGAAGCAAAGATCATTGACTGACTGCAAATTAGATTTGTAATGTAAACAAGACATTTCATTGGAGTACAATTAGGAAGTTGTCTCCACCATCTTCTGCTCCATGTAGACTAATGATTTCTCAGTGTAGATGTAAATTTTCTGAGTGATATGCAACTGTCACTACAAAGGGAACACTGCATCATTCTCCCTTGTGAGGATGTGGATTGGTGACACACGTCCAAGGCACAAGGCTTGTCTTTTCCTAACAAAAAGTAGATGGAAGACTGGGACCCAAAGCACTAAGATTGTCTTCTCTGAAAACTAATAGATAGGACAACATAATCCAAAGGGCAAGCTTGTCCTAATGTAATTTGAGTCTTATCTAGAATCCTGAAACCTTGTCACCTGCCTCTATTTCTTATTAGGGACTAGGGTGCTGACTTTGGTCTTGCAGTTCCAATCCCTACCCCTATTTACAAGAAGTAGATCTGAAAAATTAGCCAAATGCTTTTTTTTCACCTACTTTCTCCAACATAGACTGAAGTTGTAGCATAAGCCCAAGTTCCAGGCATGTTTTCCATGAACAAATGTTGCCTGAAGCCCTGGCTCAAAACGAAAGACTTCTTTATGGAAGAAAAAATAAAACAGAGACTGTGGAAATCTGAACCAAGCCTGGACCACCTAAAAGGAAGCAGTTAAACTCAGGGCCACAAAGTCAAGATCATCCAATTTATAACAATATCCATTCTGAAGTCCTAGCTCACAAACACGCAGCCTGGCTCCTGCTACCTGAAATAATTGTGGACACCTTGACCTACAAATTCAAGCTGTCATCTCCCATAAGGAGAAAGAATGGAGACTTGGTGAACAGGTCCAAGTCTGTCCTCCCTTTAAAGTATTAATGATAGAAATTGGGCCAAAGACACCAACCTGTGTCATCATAACAGTACCTTCAGCACAAACTGGTTCCATGTCATCAATTTGCTATTATACAATTATTGAAAGGTGACCATACTTCACTGTGCCAAGCCTTTTTCCGGGCAATAGAACATGGATTGGGCACTAAGAAACCTGGATCAAAGTTGTTATCAAAATTTTACTAAGGAATAAAGAAGGCTAACTCTAAAGTGAGTGCCACACCATCAAACCAATATCACGTGACTTCCTGTGATGCCCTCAGAACTGTCTCTTGACTGTCACATGAATCCCACAAGGAAGCCTCGTGAGTACTGCAAAATTCCCTAATTCTTGTGATGAGATTTCCAAGTGACTTCCACCTCACTTTCCTCTGCTAGGCTAAAATAAGCCTCATCAGAACATGGAAAAGCCTCATTGTCAATATATCAGTTTTCTTTCCTTGGCGGTTAAGCCAGTTCCTCTCTGAATTTGTAGTCTGAGGTTTGGTATAGAGAAATTCTGAGGCATCCATTCATTCCACCATCAAGTGGTATCCTTACAATGACTCAGTATTTTTCCTACACACAGAAAAATGGCAACTATTATTTCCACCACTATACAGTTGCTGCCTCACAGCACACTCAGGAACAATTATCAAAGCCTCCAATGTGCGACTGTTGCCTTCACAAATGTAAGGCAGTATTTATGACAAACAGACAAAACTAGAGGTGAAGTAAAAGATCATTGAATGTCCACATGTATCGTTAACTTCAAATGAGTTTTGTAATGTGGACACGACATTCGATTGGAGGACAGTTAGGAGGCTATTTGGAAATCTTCAGCTCCATATAGAAAATGACTTCTCAGTGTTGATGTCAATTTTCTCACTGATATGCACTTTTCACTAAAAAGAGAGCACTACATTATCCTCCCTTCTGAGGATATGGATTGGTAATACAGTACCAAGGAATAAGTCTTGACATTTCCTAACAAAAAGTAGAGGTGATTTCCACCTTATTTCTCTTCCCCCATTTTCTGGGACCCAAAGCACTAAGCACTAAGCATGTCCTCTCTGAAAACTAGAAGATAGGAGAACATAATGAGAACATAATGCAAAGGGAAGACTGTCCTCATGTAAATCGAGTCTTATCTTGAAACCTAGGACCTTGCCTCCTGCTTAGTTTCCTATTAGGAACCGTTGTGCTGACTTCAGTTTTGCAGTTCCAATCCCTACCCCTATTTCCAGGAAGTAGATCTGAGAAATTAGCCCACAACATTTCTTCTGTCCTTCTCCAACAGACTGAAATGGTGGCATAAGTCCCCTGTTCCATGCCTGTTTTCTGTGAACAAGTGTTATCTGGAGCCCTGGCTCAAAGCAAAAGCCTTTTTTTGGGGGAATAAAACCAGAGACTGTGAATATGTGAACAAAGTCTGGACAACTTAAAAGGAAACAGTTAAACTCAGTGCCACAATGTCAAGATCATCCAATTGGTAAAAAATATCTAGTCTGAAGACCTAGGCAAATCAACAAACAGCCTGGTTCCTGCTACTTGAAACTATTTTGGACACCTTGGGCTATAGAATCAAGCTGTCATCTCCTGGGAGGAGGTAGGATGAAAGGCTCGGTGCATGGTTCCAAGGCTGTCCTCCCTTTAAATTATTTATGATAGAAATTGGGCTGAAGACACCAATCTGTGTCATCCTAACATTACATTCAGCACAAACTGGTTCCACATCACCAATTTTCCTATTATACAATTATAAAGATGACCACACCTTACAGAATCAAACCTTTCCCCTGGTAATAGAACATAGTTTGGGCACTAAGAAACCTAGATCAAAGCCTGGATTCTTTTGTAAGTTACTCTTTTGGAGAGCCTAGAAACATGGCCAAACATGCTTTTATCTCCAGGAAGTAAAGTGGAGACCTTGGCACACAAAATCTAGCCTAATTTTACTTGACAAATTTTTAATTAGAGTACATGGCACACGGTCAGAAGCATTTTGGTAGGAAAAAATGTCGATAGAATTACATGAACCAGGAACCAGTCCTCTGCTGGAACTAGGGTAAGAGGTGTGGACGTATAGATATACAACATCACACCGGTCCCATTTCCAAGGTACACTCAAATGCAAAACATTTCACAAGCTGAATCCTGATTCACTGTAAGAGGTAAGGTGAAAACCTACAGCCATAGCATCAAGACTAGTCACCTGGTAGACACCAGATTCCTGCATGGTCTTTATAGATCCCCACGTAAATCTCTCCAGGTATTCACTTGAACTCCATGTAATTCTTTGTAATTACTATGTAATTTTGAAGTGACTTCCATCTATTCCTCTTCCCTCATCCTCAAAAAATTGTTTCCAAAACACGTCTCATAAACTCTTATTTTCAATATTTTAGCATTGAGTCATTGGCCTTTAAGCAATTTCTTCTTGATAGCAGTAGCCTGAAGTTTACCTTCAAGAATAGTGTGAATCTCCCACCAGAACCATTAATGGTAATGCTCACGATGACTCAGCATTTCTGCTACAATACAGCATAATGGCGCTTAGAGTTTCCACCACTCTAAGGTAGCTTTGTCATTTAGAATCAGCCTCTAAATTTCAACGTGGTTAATGTGCGACAGCTGCCCCTATTGTATATAAGCATGTTGCCTACCCAGGGACAAAACCTTAGGGCAGTTACCTAATAACAGTGTGTGTTAGCCTATGCCACCTTCCTCAAGCAAGTCTCCTCATGCAGACATGATCTTTCAATGGAAGGGCTGTTAAGTGACAATGTTACAAAGGTAATCTGATTTTCCCAGTGCTTATGTGAATTTTACCAATGAATATAGAAGATTAACACAAAAGTGAGTGCCACACCATCACCTCAATTTCACATGATTTTCATGTGTTGCCCTCAAGCTAGTTTCTTCCTGGTTGCATGAATCCCACAGGAAAGCTTGTGAGTATGACAAGATTTCCTAATTCTTGGCATGAGATTTCCAAGAGACTTCCACTTCCTTTCCTCTGCTAGACTAATACAAGTCTTTTCAGAACACTTGAAGAAACTGCCTCAATGTCAGTATCTCAGCTTTTTATCCATATGGGTTGAGCCAGTTCCTGGCAGATTTTTAGTCTGTGGTTTAATATAGAGAAATTTTAAAATAGCTGTTTTTATCAATGAAGAGGTATCCTCACAATGACTCAGCATTTTTCCTACGATAAAGCAATATGGTACCTATGGTTTCAACCGCTATCCATTTGTTTCCTCACAGCACACTCAGGCTCAATTATGAACATAGCCAGTGTGTGACCTCTACTTCCACTGACTTAGGCAGTTTTCCCGACAAACAGAAAAAGTAGAGGCAATTAAAAGATCATTGACTGCCCGCATATACCATACACTTCACATAAGATTTGTAATGTTGACATGACATGCGATTGCAGGTCAGTACGAAATCTGTCCCGGCACCTTCGGTTTGATGCATACTAATGATATGTTGGTGTTGATGTGTTTTCTCAGCTATATGCACTAGTCACTTCAAAGAAAGCACTACATAGTCTTCCCTTGTGAGGATGTGGATTGGTGACATTGGTCAAAGGCAAAATGCCTGTCTTCTTCTATCAAAATGTAGAATGGAGGCTGGAAACCAAGGCACTAAGCCAATGATCTGTGAAAACTAGTAAGTAGGATAACTTAAACCACAGGACAAGTCTGTCCTCATGTAATTTGAGTCTTATCTTGTTTTCTGCCTGCCTGTCTTTTGATCCAGTCTGCTGTCCTTGGTTGCAGTTACAATTCCTACGTCTACTTCCAGAAGTCAGATGTGAGAGCTTAGTACAGAGCATTTTGTATGACTTTTTCTGACATAGATTGATAGGGTAGCATCAGCCCACAATTCCAAGCCTATTCTCTGTGAAAAAAATGTTGCCTTAAGTCCTTGTTTCAAATCCAAAGCCTTCTTTATGGTAGAAAAATAAAATGGAGACTTTGGAAATATGATCCAAGCCTGGACCTCTTAAAAGAACATAGTTCAAGCACAGACTTACAACATCAAGACCCTCCAATTGGTAACAATATCCAGTCTCATGACCTAGACCCACAAACATCAAGCCTTGCCCTTGTTAACTGAAACTCTTGTGGACACCTTGGCCTGTAGAACCAAGCTGTCATCTCCTAGATGGAGAAAGAATGGAGGACTCAGTGCATGCCTCAAAGCTATACTCCCTTGAAAGCATTTATGATAGAAATTGGGCTGATGGAAGCAATCCTATGTCATCATAACAGTACATTCAGCACGAACTGGTCCCACGTCTCTAATTTTCCTTTTAGACAATTATTGAAAGGTGACCATACGTTGTAGCACATAGCCTTTCTTCTGGTAAGAGAAGGTAGTGTAGATACTAGGAAACCTGGCCAAAGCCTAGACTGTTATTTTAAAAACTTGATTAGAAAACATCAAATTACAACCAAATATTACTCCTAATTCTAGGAAGTAGAGTAGAGACTTTGGCCCACAAAATCTTGCCTTAGTTTACATGATGAATCCTTAGCTGGAGGACTTGGCAAATAGTCACAAGACATTCTTGGTATGATAAGAAAGTGGTTGGAAGTCCATAGCCTAGGTGACAGTCCTCTGCTGGAATTGGGGTATGTTGGGTGGACATTTGAAAACATAACACAACGCCAATCTTATTTACAAAAGATAAACTCGTTTGCTATATGATTCATGCTCTGAATCTTGCTTCATTCTAAGAAATAAAGAGAAAACCTATGGCCACAGCAACAAGACTGGTCACTTGGTAGATACTAAAGTAGTGCGGGGTATTCTTTGATTCCCATGTGAATTCCACCATGTGTTAACTTGATCCCAGTGATTCCTCAATGATTTTGAAGTGTTCTTCAGATGATTTTCGCCTTATTACGCTTTAAGTGTTTTCAAAACTCATGTCATAAATTCTTATTTTCAATATTCAGCATAGAGTGATTGGCATTTAAGCAATTCCCTGTCAACAGTAGTGGCCAAAAGACCACACACACACAAAAAATGCAGGAGTCCCAAATGAAGCTGTTCAGAATTATACTTACAATGACTCAGCATTTTTGCTATAGTACATCAAAAAGTCTTACAGTTTACACTGCTCTAAAGTAGCTTCATCAAGCAGACTCAGCTTTCAAATATCAATGCAGTTAATTTTTGATAGCAGCTTCCATTGTGTTCAAGCAGGTTGCCTGACCACAGAAGAAACCTAAGGCCAGTTATCTAACAACAGATATCTATTAACCTTTGCTGCCATCCTCAGGGGAAACTACTCATGTACACATACCTTTTGATTGAAGAGTTGTTAGGTGGCTAGGTTCCACAGACACTATCATTTTCTCAGTGGTTATCAAAATTTTACCAAAGAATGGAGAAGGGTAACTCAAAAGTGAGTGCCACACAATGAACCAAATATATGACTCCCTATGAGGCCATCAGGCCTGTTGCTTCTCAGACACATGAGTCCTGGTGGGAAGAATTGTGAGTATCACAAGATTCCCTAATTCTTTTGATGAAATAGCCAAGAGACTTCCACCTCACTTTCCTCTGCTAGTCTAAAATACGCCTCTTCAGAACACGTTGATGGAACAGCGTCAATGTCAATATCTCAGTTTTCTTTTCTTGGTGATTAGGCCAGTCCCTCTCAGAATTTGTAGCCTCTGGTTTGGTATAGAGAAATTCTGAGGCAGCCGTTCTTTTCACCATCAAGCGGTATCCTCACAATGACTTAGCATTTTTCCTAAAATACAGAAAAATGGCAGCTATCATTTCCATCACTATCTAGTCGCTGCCTTACAGCACACTCAGGCTCAATTATTAACACCGCCAATGTGAGACTGTTGTCTCCATGAACATAGGTAGTATTCCTGAAAAACAGACAAAATGAGAGGTGAAGTAAAGATCATTGATTGCCTGCATATACCTTAGACTTCTAATTAGATTTCTAATTTGGAGATGACATTGGACGGACATCAGTACGAAGTCTGTCTTGGCCAACTTCAATTCCACGCATACTAATGACTTCTCAGTGTTGATGTGAATTTCCTCAGTAATATGTTCTTGTCACTACAAAGGGAGCACTACATCATCCTCCCTTGCGAGGAGATGGATTGGTGACATGGGCCCAAGGCACAAGCCTAACTTCTCCTATCAAAAAGTAAAGTGGAGACTGGGGCCCAAATCACTAAGCCTGTCCTGTCTGAAAACTAGTAGATAGGAGAACTTAATCCAAAGGGCAAGACTATCCTCGTATAATTTGAGATTATCTAGAAACCTGCCTCTATTTCCTATTAGTAGGCATGGTGCTGAAATTGGTTTTGAAGTTCCAATTCCTACCTATGTTTTTAGGAGGTTGATCTGAGAAATTTCCTCACTGCCTTTTTCCGACTGACTCCTACATAAACTGTAATGTTGGCATAAGCACAAGTTCCAGGCCTGGTTTCTGTGAAAAAAAATATTTCCTGGGCCCTGGCTCAAATCAAAAGCCTTTTTTATGGAGAAAAATTAAAACAGAGACTTTGGAATCTGAAACAAGCTTGGTCCACCTAAAAGGAATTAGTTAAACTCAGGGCAACTACATCAAGATCATCCAATTGGTAACAATATTCAGTTTGAAGACCTAGGACCACAAACATCCAGCCTGTCTCCTGAAATTTGAAACTATTGTGGACACTTTTGCCTACAGCATCAAGCTTCTAGAAGGAGTAAGAATGGAGGATTCAGTGCACGGTTCCATGACTGTCCTCCCTTTAAAGTATTTACGATAGAAATTGGGCCGACGACACCAACCTGTGTCATCATAAGAGTACTTTCACCACATAATGGTTTCATATAACCAATTATTCTTTTATACAATTATTGAAAGGTGACCATACCTTGCAGCACCAAATATTTGCCCTGGTTATAGAACAGTTTGGGCATTTGTAAACCTGGATCAAAGCCTAAACTGTTTAGTAAGTTTCTCGATTGGAGAGCCTGGAAGACCAGCAGAGCATTGATTTTATTTCCAGGAAGTAGAGTGGAGACCTTAGCACAGAGGTCTCTGCCTAAAGATCTGATAAATAAAACCTAGGCTTTATTTGAAAGATCTTTAGACAGAGAACATGGCACACCGTTCTAGTAGAAAAAAAATGACAATGGAAGTTTGTGGCTCAGTTTCCAGTCCTCTGCCAGAACTAGGGTAAGTGGTGTGGACATATGAATACACGAAACCATTATGGAGTACACTTGAGTGCAAAACATTTCACAAACTGAAGTCTGATTCATTATAAGAAATAAAGTGAAAACCCTCAGCCACAAAAATAAGACTAGACACCAGATTCCTGGAGGGCCATACTTGATCCCCACATGGATTCCTCCTGGTACTCCCTCGACCTCCATGTAATTCCCTGGTGATTACTAAGTGATTTTTCAGGTGACTTCCATCTTATTCCTCTTCCCCTGTCCTCAATCAATTGTTTACAAACTCATCTCATAAATTCTTATTTTCAATAAGAGTTCAGCATTGAATCATTCGCCTTTAAGTAATTTCTTCTCGACAGTAGTAGCCTAAGATTCATCTTCAAGAATAGCGTCAATCACCCACCAGACCCATTAAAGGTTATGCGCACAATGACTCGGTATTTCTGCTACAATACAGCATAATGGTGCTTAGAGTTTCCACCGCTCAAAGGCAGCTTTGTCATTCAGACTCTGCCTCTAAATTTCAACGCGATTAATGTGTAACTGCTGCTCCCATTGTATACAAGCAGGTTGCCTGGCCAGAGACGTGACCTCTGGGCAGTTATCTAATGACAAGTATGTATTAGCCTGTGCCACTGTCCTTAAGCAAGTCTCCTCATGCAGACATGACCTTTCGATTGAAGGGCTCTTAGGTGGCTATGTTACAAAGGTAATCTTATTTTCTCAGTGTTTATGTGAATTTTACTCATGAATGCAGAAGGGTAACACAAAAGTTAGCACCATACCATCTCCCCGATTTCACGTGATTTTCATGTGTTGCCCTCAGACCAATCTCTTCCTGGTCACGTGAATGTTGTGGGAAAGCCTCGTGAGTATCCAGGCGACTTCTATCTCATTTTCCTCTCCTAGGCTAATACAAGCCTTTTCAGAACATGTTTAAGAAACTGCCTCATTGTCACTATCTCAATTTTTTTTCATATTGGTTAAACCAGTCTCTCACAGATTTTTTAGTCTGTGGTTTGATATAGAGAAATTCTTAAGCAGCCATTCTCTTTGTAATGAAGAGATATCCTCACAATGACTAAGCATTTTTCTTTCAATAAAGCAATATGGTAGCTATGGTTTAAACCACTATCCATTCGCTGCCTTACAGCACACTCAAGCTCAATTATCATTGCAGCCAATGTATGACTTCTGCCTCTGCTGACATAGGAAGTTCACCTGACAGACGAAAATTGAGGCAAATTAAAGATCATTGACTGCCAGCATATATCGTTGACCTCACATAAGATTTATAATGTAGGCTTGACATTCGATTCGAGGTCAGGATGATGTCTGTCTCAGCCACCTTTGTTTCCACACATACTAATGATTTCTCAGTGTTGATGTGAAATTTCTCAGCTATATGCGCTCGTCACTCCAAAGAAAGCACTACATCGTCTTCGCTTTTGAGGATGTGGATTAGTGACATGGACCCAAGGCACAAGGCCTGTCTTTTCCTAACAAAAAGTAGAAGGGAGACTGGGGACCAAGGCCCTAAACTTATCCTATCTGAAAACTAGAAGACAGGATCACTTAAACCATAGGGCATGTCTGTCCTCATATAATTTAAGTCTTATCTGGAAACCTAGTACCTTGTCTTTTGCCTGCATTTTTATTGAGATCCAGTGTGCTGTCCTGGATTAAATTTACAATTGGTACCTCTATTACCAGAAAGCACACTTGAGAAGTTAAATCAGAGTATTTTTTTGGACTTTCCCCGACATAGACTGAAAGGGTTGTGTAAGCCCTCAATTCCAAGCCTCTTCTCTGTGAACAAATTTTGCCTGAAGTTTTTGTCTCAAGGCAAAAGACTTCTTTAGGAAAAAATAAATAAAACAGAGACTGTGGAAATCTGAACCAAGCCTGGACTTCCTAAAAGGACATAGTTAAAACCCAGGCCGTAGCGTCAAAACCATTCAATTGGTAACAATGTCCAGTCTCAACACCTAGGCACATAAATATCCAGCCTGGCCCTTTTAACCTAAAACTCTTGTGAAAACCTTGGCATATAGAACCAAGCTGTCATTTCCTAGAAGGACAATTAACGAAAGGTGGCCACACTTTTCTGCACAAAGTGTGGGTACTAAGAAACCTGACAAAAGCCTGGCTTGTTCTTTAAAAAACTTGATTAGGAGCTTGGATTCACAACCAAGTATTACTCCTATTTCTAAGAAGTAGAGTGGAGACCTTAGCCAACAGAATCTAGTCTAACATTACATAATGAATCTTTAGGTAGAGGACTTGGCAAACGGTGAGAAGGCATTTTTGGTAGGAACAGAAAAGTCGTTAGAAGTCCATGACCTAGGAGGCAGTCCTCTGCTGGAAATGGGGTAAGTGTAGTGGACATTTATAAACACATCACCAAGCTTCTCTCATATATAGGGTAAACTCGTTTGCAATATGATTCATGCTCTGAAGCCTGGTTCATTCTATGAAGTAAAGAGAAAACCTACTGCCACAGCGATAAGACTGGTCACTTGGTAGATATTGTAAAAGCGTAAAAGTGCATTTCAATAACATCTTCCTTGTTCACATCTCCCCTCTTTATTTCAGCCATGACCACTTTGGAAAATATGTTGTTATGGGTTATTGGTATCAATTCCTCAGTAAGTTAGTCCCAAGGGCAGGGCAGAGAGTGATATCTCCAGGTGCCAGCTGCTTAGGAGAAAATAGCTCCCAAGGCTCCCAAGAAGAAAAATAAAACAAAGTTGTAGCCAGAGTACAGATAACAAAGCTGTCCACCAGAAACAATATTACTTTGTATTAGATGCTAACGGCCAACATCTGCTTCTGTAACCTGCTTGCTTGCATAATCAAAGCCCACCAAAGCATAGTTTTAGACTATATAAGCTGCCTCTTCTGGAAGCTCGAGGCTATTCTCTAGTGGGGAGAGTCAGTCACCAGCTGGCTAATATAGGCTCATAATTAATCTCAATTGGCTCCGTAGGTCTTAGATTTGAACACACCACAACCATATCAGATCAGTACAGGATATTCCTTAATCCACATGTGAATCCACCAGGTGTTGACTTGAACTTCATATGATTCCATAGTGATTTCTAAGTGATTTTCAGGTGACTTCCACCTTATTTCACTTCCACTATTTTTAAACAAGTGTTTTCAAAACTCATTTCATAAACTCTTACTTTCAATATGCAGCATCCAGTTATTGCCTTTATGAAATTCGCAGTCGACAGTAGTGGCCAAAGGTACACAGAAAAGAATTATGTGGGAGACCCACATGAAGCCGTTCAGAGTTATACTCACAATGACTCAGAATTTTGCTATACTCCAGGAAAATGGTGCTTACAGTTTACACCGCTCTAAAGTAGTTTCGTCAAGCTGACTCAGTCTCAAAACATCAATGCAGTTAATGTTCGACAGCAGCTTCCATTGTTTTCAAGCAGGTTGCCTGACCACAGATGAAACCTCAGGCCAGTTATCTAACAATAATTGTCTGTTAACCTATGCCGCCATCTTCAAGTAAACCTTCTCATGCAGACATGACCTTTCAACTGAAGGGCCATTAGGTGACTATGTTACATAGACACTATCATTTTCTCAGTGGTTATATAAAATTTACCAAGGAATGGAGAAGGGTAATTCAAAAGTGAGTGTCACACCATCAACAAAATATCAGGTGACTCCATGTGAAGCCCTCATGTTTTTTTACTGATGGCAACATAAATCCCACAGGGAAACCTTGTGAGTATCACGATATTCCCTAATTCTTGTGATGAGATTTCCAGGCCACTTTCACTTCACTTTCTTCTGCATGGCTAAAATAAGGCTCTTCAGAATATGTTGATGGAACAGCCTCAATGTCAATATCTCAATTTTCTTTCCTTGGTGGTTAAGCCAGTCCCTCTCAGAATTTGTACTCTGAGGTTTGGTATAGAGAAATTCTGAGGCAGCCATTCTTTTCGAGATCAGGTGGCAAAACCTCAGGGCAGTTACCTAATGACAAGTATGTGTTATCCTATGCCACCTTCCCAAAGCAAGTGTTCTCATGCAGACATGATACAAGATTTCCAGGCTACTTCCACCTCATTACTTCTGCTAAACTAATACAAGCCTTTTCAAAACACTTTGAAGAAATTGCCTCAATGTTAGTATCTCAGCTTTTTTTTTCTATATTGGTTAAGCTCATCACTCACAGACTTTTTTTATCTGTGGTTTGATATAGAGAAATTCTTAAGCAGCTTTTATTTTTGCAAGGAAAATATGTCCTCACAATTACTCAGCATTATTCCTACAATAAAGCAATAAAGCAGCTCTGGTTTCAAGAGCACACTCAGGCTCAATTATGAACATAGCCAATGCGCGACTTCTTCCTCCACTGACGTAGGCAGTTTTCCTGATAAACACAACAGTAGAGGCGAATTAAAGATCATTGACTGCCAGCATATACTGTTGACCTCGCATGAGATTTGTAATGTGGACATGACATTCTATTGGAGGTCAGTATGAAGTCTGTCTTGGCCACCTTTGGTTCCATTAATACTATGATATGCACTCATCAATTAAAAGAAAGCAGTACATCATCTTTTCAAGTGAGGATGTAGATTCGTGACACAGGCCCAAGGCACAAGGCCTGTCTTTTCGTAACAAAAAGTGAAGGCAGACTGGGAACAAAGGCTCTAAGCTTATTCTCTCTGAAAACTAGTTGATAGGAGAACTTAAACCACAGGGCAAGTCTGTCCTCATGTAAATTGAGTCTTATCTCAAAATCTATGACCTTGTCTCCTGCCTGCATTTCCCATTGGGATCCAGTGCACTGTCCTTGGTTAGAATTACAACCCCTACCTCTATTTCCAGGAAGTAGATCTTAGAAATTAGCCAATAGCATTTCTTCTGACTGTCTCCAACATAGACTAAAATGGTGGCTTAAGCCCATCTCAAGCCTGTCTCTGTGAACAAATGTTTTCTGGAGCCTGGTTCAAAGCAAAAGCCTTGTTATGGAAGAAAAAAATAAAACAGGGACTGTGGAAATCTGAACCAAGAATGGACCACCTAAAAAAAGCAGTTAAACTCAGGGCCACTAAGTCAAGGTCATCCAATTGGTAACAATATCCAGTATGAAGACCTAGGCTCACAAACATCCAGCCTGGCCCCTGTTACTTGAAACTATTTTGGACCAGTGGCTTACAGAATCAAGCTGTCATCTCCTAGAAGGAGGAAGAATGGGGGACTTGGTGCATGGTTCCAAGACTGTCCTCCCTTTAAAATATTTACAATAGAAATTGGCCTGGAGACACCATCCTGTGTCATTATAACAGTACATTCAGCACAAACTGGTTCCACATCACCAATTTTTCCTTGATAGTTAATAAAAGGTGACCATTCCTTATAGGACAACTTTTCCCTTGGTAATAGAACATAGTTTGGGCACTAAGAAACCTGGATTAATGCCTGAACTATTTTGTAAGTAATTCGATAGGAGAACCTGGAAGAACAGCCATTTATAGCTTTTATTTCCAGGAACTAGAGTGGAGGCCTTGGCTACAGAATCTATTCTAACTTTACTTAATGAATCTTTCAATAGAAGACATAGCACGGAGTCACAAGACCATCTTGGTAGGTAAATATGTGGATGGAAATCCATGGTCCAGAAACCAATCCTGTACTGGAACTAGTGTGAGTTTTGTGGACACTTGAATTCACAACCCAATTTGCAAAACCCCACAGCCACAGCAACAAGACTAGTAACCTGGTAGACACCAGATAACTTCAGGGTCTTCCTTGATCACCATGTGAATCCCTCCAGGTATTGACTTGACCTCCATGTAATTCCTTGGTCATTACTACGTGACTTCCACCTTATTCCTTTTACCCATCCTCAAACAAGTGTTTTCAATACACATTTCAGAAACTCTTATTTTCTGATTGTCAGCAATGAATCATTGACCTTTAAGCAATTTCTTCTCGACAGTAGTAGTCTAAGCTTCACATTCAAGGATAGCATTGATCACCCACCAGACCCATTAAGGGTTATGTGCACAATGACTCAGTATTTCTGCTACAAACAGCATAATGGCGCTTAGAGTATCCACCGCTCTAAGGTAGCTTTGTCATTAAGACTCTGCCTCTGAATTTCAACATGGTTAATGTGTGACTGCTGCTCCCCATTGTAGACAAGCAGGTTGCCTGACCAGAGAGAAACCTCAGGGCAGTTATCTAAAGACAAGTGTATATTAGCCTATGCCACCATCCTCAAGCAAGTCTCCTCATGCAGATATGACCTTTCGACTGAAGGGCTGTTAGGTGGCTATGGTACAATGTAATCCTATTTTCTCGGTGCTTGTGTGAATTCTACCAAGGTATATAGAAGGATAATATAAAAGTGAGCACTACACCATCATTCCAATTTCACATGATTTTCATGTGTTGCCCACAGGCCAATCTCTTCCTGGTCACGTGAATAATGCATGAAAGCCTTGTGAGTATCATGAGATTTCCTAATTCTTGGTATGAGATTTTCAGGATACTTCCACTTCACTTTCCTCTACTAGACTAGTACAAGCCTTTTCAGAACATGTTAAAGAAATTTCCCTCAATATCAGTATTTTAGGTTTTTCCCATATTGGTTAAGCCAATCTCTCACAGATTTTTAGTCTGTGGTTTGATATAGAGAAATTCTTAATCAGCCATTCTTTTTGAAATGAAGAGGTAACTTCACAATGACTCAGCATTTTTCCTACAATAAAGCAATATGGCAGCTATGGTTTCCAGCACTATCCAATCGCTGCCTCACAGCACACTCAGGCTCAATTATGAATGCAGCCAATGTGATATTTCTGCCTCCACTGACATAGGCAGTTTTCTGACTAAGAAAAAGTAGAGGCAAATTAATGATCAGTGACTGCCCTTATATACCATTCTCTCACAAAAGATTTGTAACGTACATGACATTCGATTGGATATCAGTACGACATGTGGATTGGCCGCATTCGGTTCCATGCATACTAATGAATCTCAGTGTTGATGTAAATTTTCTCAGTTATATGCACTTGTCACTTCAAAGAAAGCACTACATCATCTTCCCTTGTGAAAAAGTGGATTGGTGACATGGGTAGAAGGCACGAAGCCTGTCTTTTCCTAATAAAATTAGAGGGGAGAAAGAGAACCAAGGCACTAAGCCTACCCTCTCTGAAACTAGTACAAAGGATAACTTAAACCACAGGGCAAGTCTGTCCTCATATAATCTGAGTCTTATTTCAAAACCTAGGAATTTATCTCCTGCCTGTCTTCCCTATTAGGATCCAGTGTGCCATCCTTGGTTGTATTTACAATCCCTACTTTTTTTCCAGAAGGTAGATTTGAGAAATTAGCCCAGATCATTTCTTCTGACTTTCTTTGACACAGACTGAAAGGATGGCGTAAGCCCATAGTTCCAAGTCTATTTTCTCTGAACAAATGTTACCTGAAGTCCTAGTCTCAAAGCAAAAGCCTTCTTTAGGAAAAAAGAAAATAAAATGGAGAATGTGGAAATCTGAACCAAACGTGGACCTTCTAAAAGGACATAGTTAAAGCCTAGGGCCACAAGGTCAAGACCATCAAATAGGTAACAATGTCCAGAATTAAAACCTAAGCCCACAAACATCCTGCCTGGCCCTTGTTATCTGAAACTCTTGTAAACACCTGGGCCTTTAGAACAAAGCTGTCATCTCCTAGGAGGAGGAAGAATGGAGAACTCAATGCATGCCTCCAATACTGTACTCTTGAAAGCATTTACATTAGAAATTGGGTGATCGCTCCCACCCAGTGTTTTCAGAACAAGTTTCAGAACACATTTAGCACAACATGGTCCCAAGTCACCAATATTCCTTTTATACAATTATTGAAAGGTGACCATACCTTGCAGCTCCAAGCTTTTTTTTCTGGTAAGAGAGAGGTAGTGTGGGCAGTAAGAATCCTGGCCAAATCCTGGACTGTTTTTTAAAAAACTTGATTGAGGAGCTTGGATGACAACCAAGTATTGCTCCTATTTCTAGGAAGTAGAGTGGAGACCTTGGCCCAAATGATCTAGCCTAACTTCACATAACGAATCTTGAGGTAGAAGATTGGCAAACGGTCACAAAACAGTCTTTGTAGAAATAGAAAAGTAGTTGGAAGTCCATGGCCTAGGAGAAAATCCTCTGCTGGAACTGGGTAAGTTAGGGGACTTTTGAAAAACAACACCACGCCAATCTCATGTATAAGGTACACTCGTTTGCCATACAATTCATGCTCTGAAGCATTGTTCATTCTACGAAGTAAAGTTAAAACTTGTGGCCACAGCAACAAGACTAATCACTTGGTAGATACCAGATCAGCCGGAGTATTTCTTGATCTCCAAGTGAATTCCACCAGGTGTTTATTGATCTCCACGTGATTCCCTAGTGATTTCTAAGTTATTTTCATGTGATCTACACTTCATTCTTCTTCCCCTATTTTCAAACAAGTGTTTTCAAAAGTTATCTCAGAAACTCTTATTGTCAATATCCAGCATGGAGTCATTGACCTCTAAGATAGTCCCTGTCGACAGTAGTGGCCATAGATCCACATAAAAGTATAGTGCAGGAGTCCCACATGAAGCCATTCAGAATTAGACTCACAATGACTCAGCAATTTTGCTATACTGCAGCAAAATGGCATTACAGTTTCCACTGCTCTAAAGAAGCTTTGACTAGTACACTCAGCCTCCAAATAGCAACACAGTTAATGTTTGACAGCTGCTTCCATTGCATTCAAGCTGGGTGCCTGACCACAGAAGAAGCCTAAGCCCAGTTGTCTAACAACTGTCAACTTATGCCAATGTCCTCAAGTGTACCTACTCATGAAGACATGACCTTTTGATTGAAGGGTTGTTAGGTGGCTATTACACAGACAGTATCATTTTCTCAGTGGTTATCTAAATTTTACCAAGGAATGGAGAAGGGTAACTCAAAAGTAAGCGCCAAACCATCGACCCATATCATATGACTCCCTGTGATGCCTTCAGGTCTGTCTCTTGACGGTCACATGAATCCCACAGGAAAGCCTCATGAGTATCATTAGATTCCCTAATTCTTGTGAGACTTCCAGGTGACTTCCACCTCACTTCCCTCTGCTAGCCTAAAATAAGCCTCTTCAGAACACATTGATGAAACAGCCTCAATGTCAATATCTCAGTTTTCTTTCCTAGATGGTTAAGGCAGTCCTTCTTAGAATTTGTAGTCTGAAGTTTGGTGTAGAGAAATTCTGAAATAGACATTTTTCCTGCCATCAAGTGGTAGCCTCATGATGACTCAGCATTTTTCCTACAATACAGAAAAATGGCGGCTATTGTTTCCACCACTATCCAGTCGCTGCCTCACAGCACACTCAGGTTCAATTATCAATGCCGCCAATGTATGACTGTGACCTCCATGAACATACAGCATTTTTCATGACAAACAGACAAAACTAGAGGTGAATATAAGATCATTGTCTGCTAGCATATACCGTTGACTTCAAATTAGATTTGTAATGTGGACACGAGATTCGTTTGGAAGGCAGTTAGGAGGCTGTTTCGGCCACCTTCTGCTACATGTAGACTAATGACTTTTCAGTGTTGATGTGAATTTTCTCAATGATATCCACTCATCACTCCAAAGGGAGCAATACGTCATCCTCCCTTGTGAGGATATGGACTGGTGACAGGGGCCAAGGCACAAGGCGTGTCTTTTCCTACCAAAAAGTAGAAGGGAGACTGAAAACCAAAGCACTAAGCACGTCCTCTATGAAAAATGGAAGGTAAGAGATCTTAGTGCAAAGGGCAAGCCTGTCCTTATGTAATTTGAGTCTTATCTAGAATTATAGGACCTTGTCTTCTGCCTCTAATTTCTATTAGGAATCAGGGTGCTGACCTTGGTTATGCTGTTGCAATTCCTACCCCTTTTCCCAGGAAGTAAATCTGAGAAATTATTCCAAGGCATTTCTTCTGACTTTCTCTGACATAGACTAAAATGATGGCATAAGCTCAATGTCCAAGCCTGTTTTCTGTGAACAGATGTTGCCGGGAGCCCTGACTCAAAGCAAAAGCCTTCTTTATGGAAGAAAAAATAAAATGGAGAATGTGGAAATCTGAACCAAGAATAGACCACCTAAAAGGAAGCAGTTAAACTCAGGGCCACGATATCAAGGTCATCCAAATGGTAATAATATGCAGTCTGAAGACCTAGGACAAACATCCAGCCTGGCCTCTGTTACTTGAAACTTTTGTGGACACCTTGTCATACAGAATCAAGCTGTTATCTCCTCGAAGGAGGAAGAATGGAGGTTTCGATGCACGGCTCCAAGACTGTCCTTTTTAAAGTATATAGGATAGAAATTGGGCCAAAGACACCAACATGTGACATCATAACAGTACATTCACCACAAACTGGTTCCACATCACCAATCTTTCTTTTACACAATTATTGAAAGGTGACCATACCTTATAGCACCAAGCCTTTCTCCTAATAATAGAACATAGTTTGGGCACTAATAAACTTGGATCAGAGCCTGATAAGTTTTGTAAGTTACTCTGTTAGAGAGCCTGGAAGCATGGACAAGCATTGCTTTTATTTCCAGGAAGTAGTATGGAAATCTTGGCACACTTTAAGTGCCTAACTTTATTTAATGGTTGTTTATGTAGAGGATGTGGCACACTGTCACAAGACCTTCTTGGTAGGAAAAAATGTCGATGGATGTCCAGGAAGAAGTCCTCTGCTGGAATTAAGGTAAATTTTGAGATGTTTTAATACATAACACCATGCCAATCTTATTTACAGGGTACCCTTGGGTGCAAAATGTTTCACAAACTGAAGCCAGATTTATCGTAAGAGGTAAGGTGAAAACCTAATGCTACAGTCACAAGTCTAATCACCTGATAGACACCAGATTTCTGAAGGGTCTTTCTTGATCCCCATGTAAATCCCTCCAGGTATTCCCTTCACTTCAATGTAATCCCCTGGTGATTACTACTTGATATTCAGATGACTTCCACCTTATTCCTCTTTCCCTGTCCTCAAATAAGTGTCTTCAAAACACGTCTCATAGACTCTTATTTTCAATATATCAGCATTTAGTTATTGGTCTTTACGCTATTTCTTCTTGACTGTAGTAACCTAAAGTTAATGTTCAAGAATAGCATGGATCTCCCACCAGAATTGTTAAGGGTTATGCTCATATTGATACAGCATTTCTGCTACAGTACAGCATAATGGTGCTTAGAGTTTCCACCATTGAAGGTAGCTTTGTCATTTAGATTCAGCCTCTGAATTTCAACATAGTTAATGTGTGACCGCTGCTCCCATTGTATACAAGCAGGTTGCCTGACCAGGTCAGTTACATAACAACAAGTGTGTGTTAGCTTATACTGTCACCCTAAAGAAAGTCTTCTTATGCAGACATGACCTTTAGATTGAAGGGCTGTTAGTTGGCTATGTTACGCAGGTAATCTTATTTTCTCAATGCTTATATGAAACCAAGGAATGTAGAAGAGTAATATAAAAGTGAACAACATACCATCACCCAAATTGCATGTGATTTTTGTGTGTTGCCCTCAGGCCAGTCTCTTCCCAGTTATGTGAATCCCACGGGAAAGCCTTGTGAGTATTGCAAGATTTCCTAATTCTTGGTACGAGTTTTCCAGGCAATTTCCACCTTATTACCTCCACTAGGCTAATACAAGCCATTTCAGAACATGTTGAAAAAACTGCCTCAATGTCAGTATCTTAGCTTCTTTTTCATATTGGTTAAACCAGTCTCACAGATTTTTAGTCTGTGGTTTGATATAGAGAATTCTGAAGCAGCTGTTCTTTTTGCAATGAAGAGGTATCCTCACAATGACTCAGCATTTTTCCTACAATAAAGCAATATTGCAGCTATGGTTTCAACTGCTATCCATTCGCTTCCTCTCAGCACACTCAGGCTCAATTAAGAAGGCAGCTAATGTGCGAATTCTGCATCACTGACATAGGTAGTTTTTCTGACAAAGAGACAATCATCGAGGTGAATTAAATATCTTTGCCCGTATCTACCGCTGACCTCATATAAGATTTGTAGTGTGGACATGACATTAGTTTGAAGGTCAGTATGAAGTCTGTCCAGCAACCTTCAGTTCCACGCATACTAATAATTTCTTAGTGTTGATGCAAATTTTCTCAGTTATATGCACTTGTCAATTCAAAGAAAGCACTACATTATCTTCCCTTTTGAGGATGGGGATTGGTGACATGGGCCAAAAACTCAAGGTCTGTCTTTTCCTAAGAAAAAGTAGAAGGGAGACTGTGAAACAAGGCACTATGTCTATCCTATTCGAAAACAATTAGATAGGAAAACTTAAGCCACAGGGCAAGTTTATCCTCATGTAATTTGAAGTCTTATCAGAAACCTAGGACCTTGTCTTCTGCCTGCATTTCCTACTGGTATCCAGAGTGCTGTCCTGGGTTGAAGTTACAAACCCTACCTCTGTTACCAGAAAGTAGATTTGAGAAATTAGCCCAGAGCATTTCTTATGACTTTCTGTGACATATACAGAAAGGATGGCATAAGCCCACAGTTCCAAGCCTGTTCTCTGTGAACAAATGTTGCCTGAAGTTCTTGTCTCAAAGCAAAAGCCTTGTTAAGAAAGAAAAAATAAAATAAAATTTAGAAATGTGAACCAAGCATGGACCTTCTAAAAGGACAAAGTTAACACCCAGGCACAAACCATAAAGACCATCTAATTGGTAACAATGTCCAGTCTTAAGATCTAGGGCCACAAACATCTATACTGGCCTTTTTACCTGAGACTTTTTTTGGACACCTTGGTCTATAGAATCAAGCTATCATCTACTATGAGGAGAAAAAATGGAGGACTCAATGCACGCTTTCAAGACTGTACTCCCTTGAAAGCATTTATGATAGAAATTGGGCCAATGTCACCAAACCTGTGTCATTATAACAGAACATTCAGCACAACCTGGTCCCAAGTGTCCAATATTCCTTTTAGATAATTATTGAAATGTGACCATACCTTGCAACGCCAAGTCTTTTTTCTGGTAAAAGAAGGTAGTGTGGGCACTAAGAAACCTGGCCAAACCATGGACAAGTCTTTTGAAAATTCGATTGGGGAGCTGAGAAACCAAAGGAAGTACAGCTCCTATTTCTAGAAAGTAGAATGGAGACCTTGGCCCACAGAATCTAGCCTAATTTTACATAACAAACCTTTAGAAGAGGACTTGGCATACAGTCACAAGACCCTTGGAAAAGTCGTTGGAAGTCCAGGGCATAGGAGGCAGTCCTCTGCTGGAACTGGGGTAAGTTGGGTAGATGTTTGAAAGCACAGCACAACACCAATCTCATATATAAGGTAAACTCTTTTACAATACGATTCATGTTCTGAAGCCTGGTTCATTCTACAAAGTAAAGTGAAACCCTGCAGCCACAGCAACAAGACTGTTCACTTGGTAGATACCAGGGTAGTGCAGGGTATTCCGTGATCCCCATGTAAATTCCACCATGTGTTTCCTTGATCTCCGCATGATTCCCTAGTGATTTCTAAATAATTTTTAGGTGATTTCCACCTTATTCCTCTTCCCCTATTTTCAAACAAGTGTTTTCAAAACTCATCTCATAAACTCTTATTTTCAATATTGAGCATTGAGTCATTGGCCTTTAAGATATTCCCTGTTGACAATATTTACCATATTCTGCATAAAAGAATAGTACGGGAGTCCCACATGAAGCTGTTCAAGTTATACTAACAATGACTAAGCATTTTTGCTATACTACAGCAAAATGGCACTACAGCGTTCCAGTTTACAATGCTCTAAAGTAGCTTTGTCAAGCACACTCACCCTCCAAATATTAATGCAGTTAATGTTCAAAAGCAGCTTCCATGCATTCAAGTATGTTGCCTGACCAGAGATGAAACCTAAGGCCAGTTATCTAACAATTGTCTGTTACCCTATGTCGCCGTCCTCAAGCGACCTTCTCATGCAGACAACCTTTCAATTGAAGGGCTTTTAGGTGGCTATGTCACACAGCTAATCTTATTTTCTCAGGTCTTATGCGAATTTTCCTAATGAATGCAGAAGGGTAACACAAAAGTGAGCACCACATCATCACCCCAATATCACGTAATTTTCATGTGTTGTCCTCAGGCTAGTCTCTTTCTGTTCATGTGATCACACAGGAAAGCCTTGTGAGTATTGTGAGATTTCCTAATTTTTGGTACAAGATTTCCAGGCAACTTCCACCTCATTACCTCTTCTAGGCTAATACAAGCCGTTTCAGAACACGTTGAAGAAACTGCCTCAATGTCAGTATTTCAGCATTTTTTTCATATTGGTTAAACCAGTCTCTCGCAGATTTTTAGTCTGTGGTTTGATATAGAGAAATTATGAAGCAGCTGTTCTTTTTACAATGAAGAGGTATCCTCACAATGACTCAGCATTTTTCCTATAATAAAGCAATACGGCAGCTATGGTTTCAGCCACTATGCATTTGCTTCTTCTCAGCAAACTCAGGCTCAATTATGAACACAGACAATGTGCAACTACTGCCTCATCTGACACAGACAGTTTTCCTGACAAACAGACAAAAGTCAAGGGGAATTAAAGATCATTGACTGCCTGCATTGAACTCTCATAAGATTTGTAATGTTGACATCACATTCAATTGGAGGTTAGTACAAAGTTGATCTCAATTACCATCAGTTCCATGCATACAAAAGATTTCTCAGTGTTGATGTGAATTTTCTCACTTATATGCACTGTCACTTCAAAGAAATGACTACACCATCTTCATTTCTGAGGATGTGGATTGGTGACATTAGCCCAAGGCACAAGGCCTGTCTTTTCCTAACAAAAAGTAGAAGGGAGACTGGGAACCAAGGCACTAAACCTATCCTCTCTGAAAACAAGTCTGTCCTAAAGTAATTTGAGTCATATCTCGAAACCTAGGACCATGTCTCCTGCCTGCATTTCCTATTGAGATTAGGTTTGCTGTTTTTGGTTGCAGTTATAGTCATTATCTCTATTTCCAGAAACTATATTTGAGTCATTATCCCAGAGCATTTCTTCCAACTTTCTCCAACATAGACAGAAAGGGTGGTGTAAGCCCACATTTCCAAGCCTATTGTGAACGACTGTTGCATGAAGTCCTTGTCTCAAAGCAAAAGCCTTCTTTAGGGATGAAAAATTAAACTGAGGCTGTGGAAATATGAACCAAGCCTTGACATTCTTAAAGGACATAGTTAAAATTTAGGCTCACAATGTCAAGACCATTCATTCAATTGGTAACAATGTCCAGTCTCAAGACCTAGGCCCACAAACATCCAGCCTGACCCTTGTTACCTGAAACTCTTATGGACACTTTGGGCTATAGAACCAAGCTCTCATCTTCTAGGGGAGGAAGAATGGAGGATTTGGTGCATGCCTCCACGACTGTACTCTCTTGAAAGCATTTACGATAGAAATTATGCCTTGGCACCAACCCTGTGTCATCATAATTGTACAGTAAGCACAACCTTGTCCCACGTCACCAATTTTCCTTCAGACAGTTATTGAAAGGTGACCGTATCTTGCAGCACCAAGCCTTTCTTCTGGTAAGAGAAAGTAGTGTTAGCACTAAGAAACCAGGCCAAAGCCTGGACTGTTCTTTAAAAAACTCAACTGGGGAGCTTGGTGTCACAACCAAGTATTGCTACTATTTCTAGGAAGTAGAGTGGAGACCTTGGCCCACTGAATCTAGCCTAACTTTACATAACTTATCTTTAGGTAGAGGAGCTGGCAAATGGTCACAAAGCATTCTTGGTAGGTAAAGAAAAATCGCTGGAGTCCATGGCCTAGGACACTCTTCTCTGCTGGAACTGGAGTAAGTTGGATGGTCATTTAAAAACAAAACACCACACACCACTCTCATGTATAAGATTGCAATACAATACATGCTCTGAAGCCTGGTTTTTTCTATGCAATAGGTGAAAACCTACACTCATAGAAACAAGACTGGTCATTTTTTAGATACTAGATTAGTGCGGGGTTTTCCTTGATCCCTATGTGAATTCCAGCAGGCATTTACTTGATCTCTGTGTGATTCACTAATGATTTCTAAGTGATTTTCAGGTGATTTCCACCTTATTCCTCTTTCCCTATTTTCAAACAAGTGTTTTCAAAACTTGTCTCATAAACTCTCATTGTCAATATTCAGCATTGAGTTATTGGCCTTTAAGCAACTCTCTGTTGACAGGGGTGACCAATGTAGAAAAGAATAGCACAGGAGTCTCACGTCAAGCCATTTAGATTTATACTCACAATGACTCATCATTTTTGCTATACTACAGCAAAATGACGCTTACAGTTTACACCTCTCTAAAGTAGCTTTGTCAAGCAGACTAGCCTCCAAAAATCAACACAGTTAATATTTGACAGCAGCTTTCATTGAGTCCAGGCAGATTACCTGACCACAGATGAAACCTAAGGACAGTTATCTAACACAAATGCCTGTTAACCTATCTCACTGTCCTCATGTGAATATTCTCAAGCAGACATGACCTTTCGATTGAAGGGCCATTAGGTGGATCTGTTACACAGACACTATCATTTTCTCAGTGGTTTTCTAATTTTACCAAAGAATGGAAAAGGATAATTCAAAAGTAAGTGTCACAGTATCAACCCAATATCAAGTGGTTCCCTGTGATGCCTGAGGGCCTGTCTCTTGATGGTCACATGAATCATGCAGGGAAGACTCGTGAGTATTGCAAGATTCCCTAATTCTTGTGTCAAGATTTCCAGGTGACTTCTACTTCACTTTCCTCTGCTAGGCTAAAATAAGCCTCTTCAGAAAATGTTGATGGAATAGCCTCAATGTCAGTATCTCAGTTTTTTTGCTTGGTGGTTAAGCCAATCCCTCTCAGAATTTGTAGTCTGAGTTTGATATAAAGAAATTCTGAGGCAGCCGTTCTTTCTGCTATCAAGTGGTGTCCTCACAATGACTCAGCATTTTTTTTATAATATAGAAAAATGGCGGTTATCCACTATCTGTCACTGCCTCATGGCACACTCAGGCTCAATTATCAATGCCAGCATAGTGCGACTGTTTCCTCCAGGAACATAAGTCAGTTTTCCTGACAATCAGACAAAACTAGAGGTGAAGTAAAGATCATTGACTTCCCAGATATACTGTTGACTTCAAATGAGATTTGTCATGTGAACGAGACATTCTATTGAAGGACAGTTAAGAGGCTGTCTCGGCCACCTTCTGCTCCATGTAGACTAAAGACTTCTCAGTGTTGATGTGAATTTTCTCATTGATATTCACTTGTCACTACAAATGGAGCATTACATCATCCTCCCTTGTGAGGATATAGATTGGTGACATGAGCCCAAGGCCCAAGGCCTGTCTTTTCCTAACATAAAAAAGAATGGAGACCAGGATCCAAAGCACTAAGCCTGTCCTCTCTGAAAACTAGTAGATGGGAGAAATAAATCCAAAGAGCAAGCCTGTCTTCATTTAATTTGAGTCTTATCTAGAAACCTAGGACTTTGTCTCCTGCCTCTATTTCTTGTTAGGAACCAAGGTGCTGACGTTGGTTTTGCAATTTCAATCCCTACCCCCATTTCCAGGAAGTAGATCTGAGAAATTAGCCTATGGCATTTGTTTCAACTTTCTCCGACATAGAGTAAAACTGTGATGTAAGCCCAAGTTCCAAGCCTGTTTTCTGTGAACAAATGTTACCTGGAGACCTGGCTCAAACAAAAACCTTTTTTATGCAAGAAAAAATATAATGGAGTCTATGGAAATCTGAACCAAGCCTGCACCACCTAAAAAAAAACAGTTAAACTCAGGACCACAAAGTCGAGATCATTCAATTGGTGACAATATCCAGTCTAAAGACCTAGGCCCACAAAGACCTACCCTGGGCCCTGCTACCTGATAGTATTGTGGACACCTTGGGCTATAGAATCAAGCCGTCATTTCCTAGAAGGAGATAGTATGGAACACTTGGTGCACGGTTCCAAGACTGTCCTCCCTTTAAAGTATTTGTGATAGAAATTGGGCTGAAGACACCAACTGGGTGGGTCATCATAACAGTACATTCAGCACAAACTGGTTCCACATCACCAATTTTCCTTTTATACAATTATGGAAAAGTGACTATATCTTACAGCACCAAGCCTTCCCCTGGTAATAGAACATAGTTTGGGCACTAAGTCACTTTGATCAAAGCCTGAACTGTTTTGTAAGTTACTCAATTGGGGATCCTGGAATCATGGTCAAGCATTGCTTTATCTCCAGGAGGTTGATTGGAGACTTTGGCACACAGAATTTAGCCTAACTTTACTTTACGGATCTTTAGGTAGGGGACATGACACACGGTCACAAGACTCATGGTAGGAAAAAATGTCAATAAAAGTCTATGGCCCAGAACCTAATCATTTCCTGGAATTAGGGTAAGTGGCATGTACGTTTAAATATACAACACCATGCCTGTCTCATTTACACAGTACACTCATGTGCAAAACACTTCACAAACTGAAGCCTGATTCATTGTAAGAGGTAAGCTGAAAACCTATAGCCAAAGCAGCAAAAATAGTCACCTAGTAGAAACCAGATTTCTGGCATGGTCTTTCTGATTCCCAAGTGAATCCCTCCAGGTAGTCACTTGACCGGCATGTAATACCCTGGTGATTACTATGTGATTCTCAGGTGACTTCTACCTTATTCCTCTTTCCCTATTCTCAAACAATTGTTTTCAAAACGCGTCTCATAAACTCATATTAATTTTTCGGCATTGAGTCATTGGCCTTTAAGCAGTATCTTCTCAACAGTAGTAGACTAAGGTTCACCTTCAAGAATAGTGTGGATCTCCAACCAGAACCATTAAGGTTTATGCTCACAATGACTCAGTATTTCCGCTACAATACAGCGTAATGGCACTTAGTGTTCCATCACTTGAAGGTTGCTTCAGCATTCAGACTCCACCTCTAAATTTCAATGTAGTTAATGTGTGATTGCTGCTACCCTTGTATACAAGCATGTTGCCTGACCAGACGAAACCTCAGGGCAGTTACCTAATGACAAGTGTGTGTTACCCTCTGGCGCCGTCCTCAAGCAAGTCTTCTCACGGAGACATGACCTTTCGACTGAAGGGCTGTTAAGTGGCTATGGTACAAGGTAATCCTATTTTCTCAGTGCTTGTGTGAATTCTACCAAGGTATGTAGAGGGGTAACACAAAATGAGTGCCACACCATCACCCCAATTTAATGTGATTTTCGTATGTTGCCCTCAGGCCAGCCTCTTCCTGGTTATGTAACTAACGTGTGAAAGCCTCCTGAATATTATGAGATTTCTAAGAGACTTCCACCTCATTTACTCTGCTAGGCTAATACAAGCCTTTTCAGAACACATTGAAGAAACTGCCTCAATTTTAGGATCTCAGGTGTTTACCCATATTAGTTAAGCCAGTCACTTACAGATTTTCAGTCTGTGGTTTAATATAGAGAAATTCTTTATCAACCATTCTTTTTGCAATAAAGAGGTATCCTCACAGTTACTCAGCATTTTTCCTATGATAAAGCATTATGGCAGCTATGGTTCCATCCAGTATCCATTCACTTTCTCACAGCACACTCAGGCTCAATTATCAACTCGGCTAATGTGCGACTTCTGTCTCCACTGACATAGGCACTTTTCATGACAGGCATACAAAACAAAAGGTAAATAAAAGATTATTGACCGCCCGCATGTACTGATGACTTCAAATGAGTTTTGTCATATGAAAACAACATTTTTTTGGAGGACAGTTAGGAGGCTGTCTTGGCCCTTCTGCTCTACGTAGATTAATGACTTCTTAGTGCTGATGTAAATTTTCTCAGTGATAAGCAGTTGTCACTACAAAGGAAGCACTACATCATCCTCCCTTGTCAGAACATGGATTGGTGACACAGGCGAAGCACAAGAACTGCTTTCCTAACAAAAAGTTGAAGAAAGTTTGGGACCCAAAGCATTAAGCCTGTCCTCTCTGAAAACTAGTAGATAGGAGAACTTAAACCAAAGGTCAAAACTGTTCTCATATAATTTGAGTCTTATCTAGAAACCTAGGACCTTGTCTCCTGCCTCGATTTCCTATTAGGAACCAGGGTGCTGACCTTGGTTTTAGAGTTCCAATGTCTACCCTTATTTCCAGGAAGCAGATCTGAGAAATTAGCCCATAACATTTCTTCTGACTTTCTATGATTTAGACTGAAATAGTGGCGTAAGCCCAAGTTACAAGCCTGTTTTCTGTGAACAAATGTTGCCTGAAGCCCTGCCTCAAAGCAAAAATGATTTTAGGGAACAAAAAATAAAATGGAGAATGTGAAAATCTGAACAAAGCCTGGGTTTCCTAGAAAGAAATAGTTAAAGCCAAGACCCACAATGTTAAGACCATCCAATTGGTAAAAAAGTTCAGTATCAAGACCTAGGTCCACAAACATCCAGCCTGGCCCTTTTTACCTGAAGCTCTTGTGGATACCTTGGCTTTAGAACCAAGCTGTCATCTCCTAAGGGGGAGAAAGAATAGAGGAATCGATGCAAGCCTCCAAAACTGTACTCCCTTGAAAGCATTTACGATAGAAATTGGGCTGATGGCACAACCTCGTATCATCATAATAGTACATTCAGCACAACCTGGTTCTACGTCACCAATTTTCCTTTAGACAATTATTGAAAGGTGATTATACCTTGTGGCACCAAGCCTTTATTCTGGTAAGAGAAGGTAGTGTGGGCACTAAGGATGCTGGCCAAAGCCTGGACTGTTTTTAAAAACTTAGTTGGGTAGCTTGGAATCAAAAGCAAGTATTGCTCCTATTTCTAGGAAGTATAGTGGAGACCTTGGCCCACAGAATCTTGTCTAAATTTACATAATGAATCTTGAGGTAGAGGACTTAGCAAATGGTCACAAGACATTCTTTGTAGGAAAAGAAAAGTCTTTGGAAATCCACGGCCCAGGATGCTGTCCTCTGCTGGAAATAGGGTAAGTTGGGTGGATGTTTGAAAACACAACACTACGCCAATCTCATATATAAGGTTAACTCCTTGGCAATACAATTCATGCTCCGAAGCTTGGTTCATTCTATGAAGTAAAGTGAAAACCTATGGCCACAGAAAGAAGATAGGTCACTTAGTAGATACCAGATTAGTGTGAGGGTAATCCTTGATCCCATGTTAATTTAACCAGGTGTTTCCTTGATCTCCCCATGATTCCTTAGTGATTTCTAAGTGATTTTCAGGTGAGTTCACCTGATTCCTCTTCCTCTATTTTGAAACAAGTATTTTCAAAACTCATTTCATAATCTCTTATTTTCAATATTCAGCATTGACTCATTGGCCTTTAAGTAATGCCCTGTTGACAGTAGTGGCAAAAGATCCACATAAACAAATAGTGGGGAAGTCCCACATGAAGCCTTTCAGAGTTATACTCACAATGACTAAGCATTTTTGCTATAATCCAACATAATGACACTTAGTTTACATCACTCTAAAGTCGCTTCATCAAGCAGACTCAGCCTCCAAATATCAACGCAATTAATGTTCAGCAGCAGCTTCCATTGCATTCAAGCAGGTTTCCTGGCCACAGATGAAACTAAGGCCAGTTACCTAATAACAACTGTCTGTTAACCTATGCCGCTGTCCTCTAGCAAACCATCTCATGCAGACGTGACCTTTCGAATGAAGGGCCATTAGGTGAATCTGTTACATGGACACTATCATTTTCAGTGGTTATCTAAATTTTCCAAAGGCATGGAGAAGGGTATCTCAAAAGTGTCACTCCATAAACCCAATATCACGTGACACCCTGTGATGCCTCATGCCTGTCTTTGACAATCACGTAAATCCCGCAGGGAGCCTTGTGAGTATCGTGAGATTCCCTAATTCTTGTGAGAAGATTTCCAGGCAACTTCCACCTCATTTTCCTCTGCTAGGCTAAAATAAGCATCTTCAAAACACGTTGATGGAATAGCCTTTATGTCAATATCTCAGCTTTCTTTCATGGCTGGTTAACACAGTCCCTATCAGGATTTGTAGACTGAGGCTTGGTGGAGAGAAATTCTGAGGCAGCCGTTCTTTCTCCATCAAGTGGTATCCTCACAATGACTCAGGATTTTTCCTACGATAAAGAAAGACAGCGGCTATTCCCCACTATCCAGTTGCTGCCTCACAGCACACTCAGGGCGCAATTACCAACCATGCCAGTGTATGACTGTTGCTCTCACAAACATAAGGTAGTTTTCCTGAGAAACAGACAATACTAGAAGCTAAGTAATGATCATTGAATGCCCGCATATACCGCTTACTTCAAATTAGATTTGTAATGTGGACATGACATTCCATTGGGGGACCGTTAAGAGGCTGTCTCGGCCACCATTTGCTCCACATAGATTAATGACTTCTCAGTGTTGATGTGAATCTTCTCAATGATATGTACTTGTCACTACAAGTGAGTACTACAATCATTCCACATGAAGACATGGATTGGTGACACAGGCCCAAGTCGCAAGGCCTGTCTTTTTTTTTAACAGAAAGTAGAAGGGAGATTGAGCCAAAAGCACTAAGCCTGTCCTCTCTGAAAACTAGTACATAAGATAACTTAAACCACAGGGCAAGCCTGTCCTCATGTAATTTGAGTCTTATCTAGAAAACTAGGACCTTGTCTCCTACCTCTATTTCCTATTAGAAACCATGGTGCTGCCCTTGGTTTTGCAGTTCCAATCCCTACCCTGATTTCCAGGAAGGAGATCTAATAAATTAGCCCACAGCATTTCTTCACATTTTCTCTGACATAGACTGAAATGGTGGTGGAAGCCCAATTTACAAGCCTGTTTTCTGTGAAAAATGTTGCCTGGAGTTCTGGCTCAAAGCAAAAGCCTTCTTTATGCAAGAAAAAATAAAATGGAGACTGTGGAGATCTGAACCAAGACTTGACCACTAAAAAAGCAGTTAAACTCAGAGCTACAATCCAGATCATTTATTTGGTAACAATATTTAGTCTGAAGTCCTAGGCCCACAAACATCCATCCTGGCCCCACTACATGAAACTATTGTGGACACCTGGGCCTACAGATTCAAGGTGTCATCTTCTAGAAGAAGGAATAATGGAGGACTTGATGCTCAGTTATAAGACTGTCCTCCCTTTAAAGTATTTACGATAGAAATTGGGCCGAAGACACCAACTAGTGTCATCATAACAATATATTTCACACAAACTGGTTCCACATCACTAATTTTACTTTTATACAAATATTAAAAAGTTACCATACCTTACAGCAGCAAGCTTTTCCCCAGTAATAGAACATGGTTATTGCATGAAGAAACTTGGATCAAAGCCTGAATTGTTTTGCAAGTTACTCAATTGTAGGGAGTTGGAAGCACAGCGAAGCATTGCTTTTATTCCCAGGAAGTAGAGTGTAGACCTTGGCACACAGAATCTAGCCTAACTTTACTTAACGATCTTATATAGAGGATGTGGCACATGGTCACAAGACTTTCTTGGTAGGAAAAAATGTTGATGGGAGTCCATGTCCCAGGACCTATTCCTCTGCCAGTACTAGGGTGAGTTGGTGGACGTTTGAATACACAATACCATGATGGTCTCATTTACAGGGTACACTTGAGTGAAAAATTTCACAAACTGAAGCCTGGTTCCCTGGAAGAGGTAAGGTGAAAACTTACAGACAAGACCAGTCACCTGGTAGACATCAGATTCCTGCAGGGTCTCCCTAGATCCCCACCTGAATCCCTCCAGGTGTTTACTTGATATCTGCATGATTCCCTAGTGATTTCTAAGTGACTTTCAGGTTATTTCCACCTTTTTTCTCTTCCCCTATTTTGAAACACGTGTTTTCAAAACTCATCTCATAACTCTTATTTTCAATATTCAGCATTGAGTCATAGGCCTTCAAGCAATTCCCTGTTGAACGTAGTGGCCAAAGGACAACATAAAAGAATGGTGCCCTAAACCAGTTTGTGATGAATGGACTCTTAGGATGACAAAAGCTTGGTTTCATTGGCCCAAATTTCTATCATAAATATTTTAAAGGGAGAACAGTCTCAGTACAATGAACCAAGTCCTCCATATTTCCAACTTTTTGGAGAGGACATTTTGGTTCTGTGGGCCAATGTCTCCCCAAGAGTTTCTGGAACCAGGAGCCAGGCTGGCTGTTGTGGGCCTAGGTCTTCAGTCTGGATTTTCTTACCATTTGGTTGGTCTAGACCTTGTGGGTCTGTGGCTGCCAACTACTTTTTAGGATGTCCACGCTTGGTGCCGATCTCCACAGTCTAAGTTCTAGTTTCTCTTCCATGAAACAGGCTTGCTGCTGTGTGCCTGGGACCAAAGTCAGCATTCGTTCAGAGAGGATAAGCTTAGAAACTTGACCCTAGGCCACCACTTCAGTCTCTGTTAGGGACAGACAGAAGAAATGCAGTGGGTCAAGTTCTCAGCTCTACTTCCTGAAAAGAGGGGAAAGGATTTGACCTGCAAACCAAGGTCAGCACTCATACCTGATTAGAAATCAAGGCAGGAAACAAGGTCCTAGGCCCTTAGATCAGGTTCTCTTACCTGAGGACAGGCTTGCCCTATGGGGTAAGGTCTCCTCTCTACTATTTTTCAGAAAACACAGGTTTATTGTCATGGGTACCACTCTCTTTGGTAATGATACTTAGGAGAAGCCAGGCTTTGTTCCTTGGACCCATATCATGACAACACATCCTTTTAAGGAAAAACTGTTGTTGGCATGAACATAGGCCTCCATTCTTCTTTTTGTTTGGAAAAGACAATTTTATTTGTAAGCCGTAAAATTCGCATGTGTTTACACACAGGGGCACACTTGAGTGTAGTTTGAGAAGTTGTTTTATCTAATGTATTATGAATTAGACGGTCTTGACCTTGAAATCCTAGGTCTGCACTCCGAATCCTGTTAGGAGAGTGTAGGCTTGATGTCACAGGCCTAAGTCTTCATTCTGGTTTCCCTTACATAAAGAAAGGATAGTTGCAGTGGGCCTGGGACACCACATTTGTTCAAGGTGCACAGGTTGAAACTGTGAGCCCAGGCCAGCACTTCAAACTCTGTTAGGGAAAAGAAAGGAGGAGGAGGAGGAGGAAGAAGAAGAAGAAGAAGAAGAAGAAGAAGAAGAAGAAGAAGAAGAAGAAGAAGAAGAAGAAGAAGAAGAGGAGGAGGAGGAGGAGGAGGAGGAGAGGAGGAGGAGGAGGAGGAGGAGGAGGAGGAGGAGGAGAGGAGGGGAGGAGGAGAGGAGGAGGAGAAGAAGAAGAAGAAGAAGAAGAAGAAGAAGAGAAGAAGAAGAAGAAGAAGAAGAAGAAGAAGAAGAAGAAGAAGAAGAAGAAGAAGAAATGCTGTGTGATTAGGTCTCATCTCTAATTCCTAAATAAGGTGAAGGGATTGGAACTGCAAGCCAAAGTCACCACTCTCGCTCATAAGAGAAAATCCAGGCATGTAGCTAAGGTTCTAGTTCTACAAGAAAGATGTTCTTACCAGAGGAAAGATTGGCCTTGTGATTGAACATCTCCAAACTACTAATTTTCATCGAGGACAGGCTTTATGTCTTTAGTCCAGGGTTCCATTGCATTATTGTTAGGAAAAGACTGGCTTGAGACACGGGCACGAGTCCCCATTCTACATCATTTGAATGGAGGACAGTGCTATTACCATGAACAAAGGTCCTTTTTGTTTTCAGCTTTGGTCTTTGGGCCATGACTTCACCATATTTTCGATCACAAGGTCAAGGATGTTTGTAGTGTGAGTAGGTCTTTTGCATAGTTTGTTGAAAATTGTACAGTGTTATCCTCAGGACCATTGGCCCCTGGGATTCACAACAGTATCTCCTGACTCCTCTCTGGGAATCCTGTGCCTATCAGAGACCTGCCACATAAAACAAAGTGAGATCATGTACATACGTGGGGATAATGTAGTGCTCCCTTTGGAATGACTAGAGCATATCACTTGGCAAAATTCAGATAAACACCGAAAAATATTAGTCTGTGTGTAACAGAATATCGTTGAGACATCCTCCTAACTGACCTCCAATCATGTATCGCATCCAAATCACAAAACGAACTTGAGGTCAACAGTATATTGGTCCAGAAAATGATATTTGATTCACCTCAGATTCTGTGTGTTGTCAGGAAACCTGGTTTTTGGCAAAGGGGGGGGGGTCACATATGGAGTGCAATGAAACCTGGCAGCTGAGTGTGCTGGGAGGAAGTAACTAGATAATGGTGGAAACAACAGCTGCCATTTTACTGGAATGCAGGTAAAATGCTGAGTCATTGTTTGGATACTTCTTTGTGGCACCAAAACAGCTGCCTCGGTATTTCTCTCTAGTAAACCTCAGACTACAACTTCTGAGAGGATTTGGCTAAAAAACATGGTAAGAAAGCTGAGAATTTGACATTGAGCCAGTTCCTTCAATGTGTTCTGGAAACCCCTGTTTAAGGCCAGCTGAGGAACATGAAGTGGAAGTCACCAGAAAATCTTATAGCAAGTATGCTGGAATCTCGTGATGTTGATGTTGCTGCACTGTGGAAATATTGTGACCAAAAAGAGACTAGCCGAGGACATCACAGGGAGATCATGTGATATTGGGTGATGCTGTGGCGCTCCCTTTTGAATTATCCTTCTACATTGCTAGGTAAAATTCACATAAACAGAGAAAAAGAGAGTCCATGTGTGCGAGAATGTGCCCGAGAAGGCCACCTCATTACCCTTCAATAGAAAGATCAGTTCTGCATGAGAAGAGTACCTGAGGACAGGAGTGTAGGCTACCAGACAACAATTCTTAGATCACTGGCCTGAGGTTTCAGTTGTGGTCAGGCAACATGCTTGTTAGTGATGGGAGCTGCTTAAAACATTAACTGCATTTAAATATGGAGGCAGAGTTTACTTGAGGAAGGTACTTTAGAGTCGTAGAAACAGAAGTTACCACCTGGCAGTATTGTAGGTAAAATGCTGAGACATTGTGAACCTACCTCTTCTTGAAGGAAAGAATAGCTGCCTGAGAATTCCTTTTAAGCAAACCTTAGACCACAAGTTCTGAGAGGGACTGGTTTTATGACCATGAAATGAAAGCTGAGATATTGACCTTGAGTCAGTTCCTTCAACATGTTTTGAAATTTCTTGTTTTAGCCAGAAGTAACAAATAAGATGTATGCCACCTGAATATCTCATAGCAAGGACATGGGATCTCTTGATATTCACATCCTGTCCTGCAGGAATCACATGACCATAAAGAGAATGGCCTGAGGACATCATAGGTTGATCTTGTCACTTTGGATGATGGTATGGCACTCACTTTTGAATTACCCTTCTAATTCCTTGGTAAAATTCATATAAACACAGAGAAAAGGAGAGTCCTTGAGTACCAGAGCATGGCCAAGATAGCCAACTCCTGCCATTTAATCGAAAGGTCAGGTCTACATGAGAAGACTAGCTTGAGAACAGCTGTGTAGGCTACCAAACAATGATCCCTTGATCACTGGCCTGAGGTTACGGCTTGGTCCAGAAACCTGCTTGCAGGCAAGAGCAGTGGTTGTCGACATTAACTTCATTGAAATTTGGAGGCTAAGTCGACTTGAGTAGGCTACTTAGGAGGGGAGGAAGCAGCAGTCGCCATTTTGCTCTTTTGTAGCAAAAAAGCCTGAGTCACTGTGAGCATAACTTTTAAAGGCTTCAGGTATGACTCTCACACTATTCTTGGAGGGGGACTTTAGGCCAATAAATCCATGCTGAAATATTGAAAATGTGCAATTTATGAAAAAAGCTTTGAAAACACTTGGTTCAGGGTAGGGGAAGAAGAATAAGGTAGATATCACCTTAAAATCATGTAGGAATAACTAGGGAATCATGCACCAGTCACGTTAACACCTCGCAGGATACACATAGGGGTCGTGGCAAACCCTGTGGGTATCCTTTGTCACTCAAGTGACTGGTCTTGTTTCCAAGGGCATAGGTTTTCACTATACTTCTAGATCGAAGCAGGTTTTATTGTGAGTGAAACATTTATCACTTGAGTTTACCTTGAACATGATACAGGAATGGTGTTGTGTTTGAAAACATCCACTCTGCTTACCCTAATCCAGGCAGTAGACAGGGTACTGGGACATGCACTTCTATTGGCTTTTTAAAAATTTTTTCCAAGATGGTCTTGTTACGTGTGCCAAGTCCTCCACCAAAGGTTCTGTTATGAAAATTTAGGCGAGATACTCTAGCCCAAGGTCTCCACTTTAATTCCTGAACAATGGTAGGCCATGCTTCAATATTCCCATTTAATATCCTGAAAGAATAGTCCAGGCTTTGTGCCACTTGTCTAAGTGCCCACACTACCTTCTCTTACTAGTGGAAAAACTTGGTGCTGTAGGTTATGGTCACCTTTGAATCGATGGCAAAAGGGAAAATTGGTGCCCTGGTACCAGTTTGTGCTGAGTGGACTGTTAGGATGACAGAAGTTTGGTTTCATTGGCTTAAATTTCTGTCATAAATATTTGAAGGGGAGGACAGTCTTGGTGCCCTAAAAAGAGTCCTCTGTAATTTCTACTCCTAAGAGATGACATCCTGGTTCTGTGCACCAATGTCTTCCCAAGAGTTTCTGGTACCAGATGCCAGGCTGGGTGTGTGGACCTAAGTCTTCAGATTGCATTTTGTTACCCTTTGCTTAATCTAGTCCTTGTGGGCTTGTGGCTGCCAACTTCTTTCTATTAGGTGTTGCAGGCTTGTTACCGATCTCCACAGTCTCCATTCTAGTTTCTCTCCTATAAAGTAGGCTTGTTGCTGTTTGCATAGTCCCAAAAGACTTAGAACATTAACCACAGGCCATTGCTTCAGTCTCTGTTAGAGAGAGACAGAAGACATGCTGTGGGTTAAGTTCTCATCTCTACTTCCTGAAAATAAAGAAAGGGATTGGAACTGCAAACCAAGGTCAGCACTCTGGTTCCTGATTAGAAATCTAGGCAGGAGACAAGGTCCTAGGTCCTTAGATCAGGTTATCTTACTGAGGACAGGTTTGCCCTGTGGTGTAAGGTCTCCTCTCTACTAGTTTTCAAAGAACACAGGTTTATTGCCATGGGCACCAGTCTTTTTGGTACTAATACTTAGGTAAATCCAGGCTTTGTGCTTGGGCCGTGCACCCAAACACATCTATCAAGGGAAGACTGTGTTGCGGGCATGAACATAGGCCTCCATTCTTCCTTTTGTTCAGAGAAGACACTTTGTGAGCTACGTGTGATGTTCACATGATTTTCTGCTCACAGAGGCTCACTTGGGTAGTGTGAGAATTTGTTTTTTTCTAATCTGTTATCAATTAGATGGTTTTGACCTTGGGAACCTAGACCTGCACTTCAATTCTTTTTAGGAGATTCCAGGCTTGGTGTCACTGGAATAAGTCTTCATTCTAGTTTCCCTTGCATAAAGACAGGATAGTCACATTGGGCATAGGACACCACTAGACATCTGTTCATGGAGTCCAGGCTTGGAACTGGGAACCCAGGCCACCACTTCAAACTCTGTTAGGAAATAACAGAAGAAATACTGTAGGAATAGGTCTCCGCTTGAATTCCTGGATAAGGTGAAGGGATTGAAACTGCAAGCCAAAGTCACCACTCTCACTCATAAGAGAAAATCCAGGCATGTAGCTAAGTTTCTAGTTCTACAAGAAAGGTATTTTACCAGAGAAAAGATTGGCCTTGTGATTTAATGTTTCCAAACGAATAATTTTCAATGAAGACAGGGTTGATGGCTTTAGTCCAGAGCTCCATTGTATTATTGTTAAGAGACTGGCTTTGAGACATCAGCACAAAACTCCACCCTACATCATTTGACTGGAGGACAGTGCTGTCACCATAAACACATGTCTCCTTTTTTTCTGTAAGAGTAGACTGCTTTGGTCTGTGGACCATGCACTTCACAATAGTCTCCAACACAAGGTCTAGGATGTTTATAGTGTGAGTAGGTCTTTTGCATAGTCTGTTCAAAATTAGACAGTGTTAACCTCGGCACCATCAGCCCACAAGCATCATGACAGTATCTCCTGACCACCCCATGGGAATCCAGTGCCCATCGGAGACCTGTCTGGTATGAAACAAAGGGAATCATGTCACATGTGCAGATAACGTAGGGTTCCCTTTGGAATGATGAGATCATATCACTTGATAAAATTCACATAAACACTGAGAAAACATTATTCTGTGTGTAACAGAAGGTGGCTAAGACAGCCTCATAAATGACCTCCAATCATATGTCATATCCACATCACAAAATGTACTTGATGTCAATGGTAAATGCATCCAGACAATGATCTTTAATTTGCCTCAGGTTTAGTATGTTGTCAGAAAACCTGCCCTATGGCAAAGGAGGTAGAGTAGCATATGAAACATGATGAAACTTGGTGGCTGAATATGCTGTGAGGAAGTGAATGGCTAACGGTGGGAATAGCCGCCATTTTGCTAGACTATAGGTAAATCGTTGAGTCATTGTGTGGCTACCTCTTCTTCGGGCAAAGAATGACAGATTCAGAATTCTCCAGCAAACCTCAGACTACAAATTCTGAGAGGGATGGGCTTAATGGCCATGGTAAGAAATCTGAGAATTTGACATTGAGCCAGTCTTTCAACGTGTTCTGGAATATCTTCTTTAGGCTAGCTGAGGAAAATGAAGTGGAAGTTACCTGAAAATCTGATAGCAAGTATGTGGGAATCTTGCGATATTCACGTGGCTTCCCCCACGGGACTCACGTGAGAATCAAGAGACTGGACTGAGGGCATCACAGGGAGATCACATGAAATTGGTGATGGTGTGGCACTCACTTTTGAGTTACCCTTCTAATTCCTTGGTAAAATTCACATAAACACAGAGAAAAGGAGAGTCCTTGTGTACCAGAGCGTGGCCAAGACAGCCTCCTACTGCCATTTCATCGAAAGTTCAGGTCTACATGAGAAGACTGGCTTGAGATTAGCGGTAGGACACCAAACAATGATTCTTTGATAACTGGCTTGAGGTTATGGCTTTGTCCAGAAACCTATTTGAAAGCAAGAGCAGTGGCTGTTGCACATTGACCGTGTTGAAATTGGAGGTTGAGTTGGCTTTAAGGCTACTTTGGAGTGGAGGAAGCAGCAGTTGCCATTTTGCTCTTTTGTAGCAAAAATTCTGAGTCATCGTGAGCATACTTTTAAAGGCTTCAGGTGCGACCCTCACATTATTCTTGGAGGGGGACTTTAGGCCACTACTGTTGAGAGGAATTGGTTAAAGGTCAATGCAACCATGCTGAAATATTGAAAATGTGCAGTTTATGAGAAAAGTTTTGAAAACACTTGGTGAGGATAGGGGAAGAAGAATAAGGTGGAAGTCACCTGAACATCACATAGCAGGCAGTAGGGAATCATGCTGCTGTCAAGTGAACACCTTGGAAGTCTCGCAGTAATTGTTTGTCTACCGGATGACTAGTAATCGTATTGTTTGTCGTAGGTTTTCACTCTACTAATTAGAATGAACCAGGCTTTGTGTGTGAAACCTTTTCCACTCAAGTTTACCTTGAAAATGAGATTAGGATGATGCTTCTTTTCAGACATCCAACTACTTCCCACGATCCAGACAGAGGACTGGGTCATGAGCCATGGGCTTCTATTGACTTTTTATTTTACCAAGACAGTCTTGTACCATGTGTCAAGTCCTCCACCTAAGATTTCGTTATGAATATTTAGGTAGACTGTGGGCCAAACTTCTCTTCTTATTAGAATTAGAAACAATGCTTGGCTGTGCTTCCAAGCTCCCCAAACATGTTACAGAAAGAAGAGTCCAGGCTTTGTGCCAAGCCTCGAAGTGCTCACACTACGTTCTCTTACCAGGGAAAAGAAGGCTTGGTGCAGTAGTTTATGGTCATCTTTCAAAAGTGGCAAAAGGAAAATTTGGTGACGTGAAACAAGTTTTTGCTGAATGGAGTGTTAGTATGATACAAGTTTAGTGCCATTGGCACAAATTTTGTTCAGAAATGCTTTAAAGGGAGGACAGTCTTGGCGTTTGAACTGAGTCCTCTGTTCTTCTTCCTCTTAGGTGATAACATCATAATTTTGTGGGTCAAGTTTTCCCCATGAGTTTCTGGAAGCAGTTGCCAAACTGAGTGTGTAGGGCTAGGTGTTCAGTCTGGTCTTTGTTACCAATTGGATGGTTATGACTTTGTGGGCTTGAGGCTACCAACTACTTCATTTTAGGAGATCCAGGGTTGTTGCCGATTTCCACAGTCTCTGTACTAGTGTCTTTTCTATAAGGGACTTGTTGCTGTGTGCCAAGACTCTATGCGACATTTGTTCAGAGAGGACAGGCTTAGAACCGTGGGCCTAGCCATGCTCTTAGTCTCTGCTATGAAAGATAGACAAAATGCTGTGGTCCAATTTCTCAACTTTACTTTCTGAAAATAGGGGAATGGATTGGAACTGCAAACCAAGGTCAGCACTCTGGTTCTGGATTAGTAGTCTATTAGAAATCTAAAAGACAGGGTACTATGTCTCGAATTATGTTTCTCTTCCCTGATAACAGGCTCTCCTGAGGGTGAGGTTCCTGTCTACTGATTTTCAGAGAGGATAGGTTTATTGCCATGGGTCCCAGTGATTCTTGAAGTTATTGTTAGGAAGATAGGCTTTTTTTTTGTGCCAAGTTCACCAGTCCACATCCTTTCAAGAAAAGACTGTTGCTGGGACTAATGAAGGCCTCTGTTCTTCCATTTGTTTAGAGATGACAGCTTTATTTCTGGTCTGTGCTTTTCATATGAGTTTCTGTTCAGAGGGGCTACTTTGGTGTAGTGTGAGAAGTTCTATTGCAGTCGGTTATTAATTTGCCAGTCTTGACCTGGGAGCTGGGTCTGTACCCTAGTTACCATGTGTGGAGAGTCCAGGCTTGATGTCACAGGCTTAGTTTTCATTCTAGTTACCCTTGCATAAAGATAGGCTTGGAACTGTGGGCCTAGGACACCACTAGACATTCGTTCTGATTCGGCCGCTACTACAGTATCTGTTAGGAAAAGACAGAAGAAATCTGTGGGATGAGGTCTCAGCTCTAGGCCCTGTTAAAGATGAAGGGATTGGAAATGTAAGAAAGTCGCCCCTCTCATGCCTAAGAAAATCTCCAGATGTGGAGCCAAGATTCTAGTTTTCTAAGAAAGATATTCTTACCAGAGGAAAGACTCATCTTGATGGTGAAGTCTCTAATCTACTAATTTTCAATGAGGACAAGCTTGGTAGCTTTAGACCATGGCTCATTTGTGTTATTGTTCAAAACAGAGTAGTTTTGTATCATGGGCCCCAGTATTCAGTCTATATCATTTGGAGAAGGTTAGTGCTGTTACCATGAACAAGGTCTCCTTTGTTTTCTGGAAGAGTAGACAGCTTTGGTCTGTGGGCCATGCACTTCACAATAGTCTCCGACACAACATCTAGGATGTTGGTAGTATGAATAAGTCTTTTGCGTAGTCTGTTCAAATCAGACAATGTTAACCTCTGGACCATCAGCTCCCAAGAGTCACAACAGTATCTCCTGACCACCTGGTGGAAATCCGGTGCCCATAAAAAATCTGCCTGTATGAAACAAAAGGAGATCATGTAGCACATGAGGATGATGTAGTGCTTCCTTTGGAATGATGAGATATCACTTGATAAAGTTCACATAAAAACTGAAAAAAAGTCTGTATGTAACAGAAGGTGGGTGAGACAGCCTCCTATCTGACTCCAATTGTATGTTGTATCCACATCACAAAACATACTTGAAGTCAACAGTATATGCATCCAGATGATGATCCTTAATTAGTCTCAGGTTTTGTCTGTTGTCAGGAAACCTGATTTGTGGCAGTAGAGAGAGCAGTCGCATATTGGCCATGTTGAAACCTGGAGGATGAAAGTGCTGTGAAGACGGGACTGGATAGCGATGGACCGACAGCTGCCATTTTGCTGTATTATAGATGAAATGCTGAGTCATTGTGAGGGCACCTCTTCATGGTGGACAGCACGGCAGCCCCCAAATTCCTCTATAGAAGACCTCAGACTACAGATTCGGATACAGACTGCCTTAACGACCATAAAAAGGAAGCTGAGATACTGACATTGAAGTGTTCCTTCAGCGTGTTCTGGAAACCCTTGCATTAGACCAGAAGAGGAAAATGAAATGGAAGTCACCTGAAAGTCTTGTTGCAAGAACACAGGAATCTCGCAATATTGACGAAGCTGCCCTGCAGGAGTCACTTGACCAACAAGAAAGTGGCCTGAGAGGATAACAGGCAGATCATGTGACATTGGGTAACAGTGTAACACTCACTTTTGAGTTATCCTTCTACATTCTTTGGTAAAATCCACATAAAAGTGAGAAAAGGGGAGTCTTTTAGTAAAGTAGTGTGGACAAGACAGCCAACTCATTGCCCTTTGATTAAAAAAAGCTCAGGTCTGCATGTCTAGACTTGCTTAAAGATAGCGATGTAGGCTATCAGAAAATCACCATTCAATAAACAGTCTGAGTCAACCTGTTGGAAGGCAATGAAAGTGGATGTAGCACACTAAACGGTTGAAATTAAGAGGCTGTGTCTGCTTGAGGAAGGTATTTAGAGGGTAGAAACAGCAGCTGCCATATCGCAGTATTGTACCAAAAATGCTGAATCGTTGTGAGCATAACTCTTAATGACTTCAGGTGCAACTTCTGCACTATTCTGGATGTGGACCTCAGGCCACTACTGTTGAGAGGGAATTGCTCAATGGCCAATGCATAATGCTGAAATATAGAAAATGTGCAGTTTATGAGACATGTTTTGAAAACACTTGGTTGAGGTTAGGAAAAGAAGAATAAGGTAGAAATCACCCGACAATCACATAGCAGGCAATAGGGAATCATATGGCAGTCACCTAAACACCTTGTGGGATTCACATGAGGGTCTTGAAAGACCCCCGGGAATTGTTTGTCTACCAGGTGACTAGTCTTCTTACTCTGGACCTAAGTTTTCACTCTACTTCTTAGAATGAACCAGGCTTGAGTGTGTTGAAACATTTTCCACTCACGTTTACATGAAAATGAAACCAGTATGGTATCTTCTTTTCAGGCATCCACTACTTCCCATGATGTGGGTAGAGGAGTGGAACATGGGCCAAGAACTTCTATTGACTTTTTATTTCTACCAAGATGGTCTTGCACCATGCGCCAAGTTCTCCACCTAAGGTTCCGTTATTAATAGTGAGACAAATTCTATGGATCAATGTCTCCACTCTACTTATTGGAATAAGGAACAATGGTTGGCCATCCTTCCAAGCTCTTCAACTGAATTCCTGAAAAAAGAGTCCAGGCTTTGTGCCAAGTCTCTAGGTGTCCACACTACCTTCCCTTACCAGGGGAAAGAAAGGCTTGGTGCAGTAGGTTACAATCATCTTTCAATAAGTGGCAAAAGGGAAAATTGGTGACATGGAACCAAGTTGTGTGAAATGAAGAGTTAGGATGACACAGGTTTTTGTCAATGGACAAAATATCTATCATAAATGCTTTAAGGAAGGACAGTCTTGGTGCTCGAAATGAGTCCTTCGTTATCCCTCTTTCTAGGAGATGACATCATTTTCTGTGTGCCAAGGTCTCCTCACTAGTTTCTGGAAGCATTGGCCAGGCTGGGTGTGTGGGGCTAGTTCTTCTGTCTGGATTTTGTTACCCATCGGATGGTAATGACTTTATAGGCTTGGGGTTGCCAACTACTTCCTTTTAAGAGGTCCAGGCTTGCTGCCAATTTACACAGTCTCCATTCAAGTCTCTTCCAAAAAAAGGGCTTGTTTCTTGTGTGCCTAGGACTCCAGGTGACATTCATTTAGAGAAGACAGGTAAGAATTGTGGGCCCAGGCCACTCCTTTAGTCCCTGTTAGGGAAAGACAGACGAAATGCTGTGGTCAAATTTCTCAGCTCCATTCCTGTAAATAGAAGAAGGGATCAGAACTGCAAACCAAGGTCAGCACTCTGGTTCCGGATTAGAAGTCCAGACAGGAGACAAGTTCCTAAGTCTCGAGTTAAGATTCTATGACCTGAGGTCAGGCTTGCCCTGAGGGGTAAAGTCTTCTGTCTACTAATTTTCAGAGAGGACAGATTTATTGCCATGGGTCCCAGTCACTCTTGTTTATTGTTATGAAGGACAGGCTTGTGCCTTGCGCCAGGGTCACCAGTCCACATCCTTTCAAGAAAAGACTGTTGTTGTGACAAATGGAGGCCTCTTTCTTCCTTTTATTTAAAGAAGACAGCTTTGTTTGTGGGTTGTGTGTTCCATATGAGATTCTGTTCATAGCGGCTACCTTGGGATTAGTGTGAGTAGTTCTTTCATCTAGTCAGTTAACAATTAGATGGTCTTTACCTTGGGAGCCTGGGCTTGCATGCTAGTTCCTGTGAGGAGAATCCAGGCTTGATGTCACAGGCTTAAGTTTTCATTTTAGTTTTCCTTGCATAAAGATAGGCTTTTTGCTGTGGGCCTAGGACACCACTTGACATTTGTTCTGAGTAAAAGGCTTTAAACCATGGGCTCAGGCCACTTCTTCAGAATCTGTTAGGAAAACATAAGAAATCCGTGTCATGAGCTCTCAGCTCTACACACTGTAAAAGGTGAAAGGCTTTGAAATGCAAGCCAAAGTCACCCTTTCACGCCTAAGAGAAATTCCAGACATGGAGCCCAGGTTCTAGTTCTCCAAGAAAGATATTCTTATCAGAAGAAAGACTTACCTAGTTGTTAATGTCTCTAATCTACTAATTTTCAACGAGGACAAGCTTGGTAGCTTTAGACCACTGCTCAGTTGTGTTATTGTTAAAAAGAGAGTGGTTTGTGTATGCACCCCACTCTTCAGTGTACATCATTTAAAGGGAAGTCAGTGCTGTTACCATGAATGGAGGTCTTTTATTTCTTCTGTAACAGTAGATAACTGTGATCTGTGGGCACGCACTGTTCATTAGTTTCTGGCATAGGGTCTAGGTTCTTAGTAATGTGAGCAGGACTTTTGCCTAGTCTGTTCAAAATTAGAAAGTGTTAACCTTGGGACCATAACTTCACGGGAGTCACAATAGGATCATGTGACCACCCCTTGTGCATCATGTGTCCATCAAGAGACTGGCCTATATGAAACACAGGAAGATCATGTGACAGATGAGGATGATGTAGTACTCTCTTTAGAATGACAAGTGCCAATCACTTGGTAAAATTCACATACACACAGAAAACATTAGTCTCTGTTTAACAGATGTGGCCAAGAGGGTATCTTAACTGACCTCCAATTGAATGTCGTGTCCAAATTACAAAACTTCCTTGAGGTCAATGGTCTATGCAGCCAGACAATGGTCCTTACTTTGCCTCAGGTTTTGTCTGTTGTCAGGAAACCTCTTTATGGTAGTGGAGGCAGCAGTCGCATATTTCCCATGTTGAAACCTGGAGGCTGAGTGTGTTGTGAGGAAACAACCGGATAGCTTTGGAAACAACAGCCGCCATTTTTCTGTATTGTAGATGAAATGCTGAGTCATTGTGAGGACACCTTTTCCTGATGGACAGAATGGCTGCCTCTAATTCTTCTATAGAAGACCTCAGACTACAAATTCTGATATGGACTGGCTTAATGACCATAAAACGAAAGCTGAGATATTGAAATTGAGGCAGTTTCTTCAACTTGTTCTGGAAACCTTTGGTTTAGGCCTGCAGCAGAAAATGAGGGGGAAGTCACCTGAAAAATCTCGAAGCAAGATGGCAGGAATCTGGTGATATTCACATGGCTACTCAGCAGAAATTATGTGAACATCAAGAGACTGGCCTGAGAGTATCACAGGGAGATCACATGACATTGGGTGATGGTGCAAGGCTCAATTTTGAGTTACCCTATGAGATTCCTTGGTAAAATTCACATAAACCCTGTAAAAAGGACAATCTGTGTATAATAGAGCATGACCGAGACAATCACCTCACTGTCCTTCAATCGAAAGGTCAGGTCTTCATGAGGAGACTTGCTTGAGCACAGCAGTGTAGACTACCAGACAATGATTCTTAGATAACTGGCCTGAAGTCTTGCCTGTGCTCAGGTAACCTGCTTGAGGCAGTGGATTGGCTGTCGCACATTAACCGCGTTAAATTTGGAGGCTGAGTGTGCTTTGGGAAGCTACTTTAGAGCAGTGGAAACAGCAGCTGCCATTTTACTGTATCGTAGCAAAAATGCCGAGTCATTGTGAGCATAACTCTTAACAGCTTTAGGTGTGACTCCCGCACTATTCTTGGTTGCAAACCTCAGACCCTGCTGACAAGAAGGAATTGCTTAACAGACAATGCATCAATGCTGAAATATTGATAATGTGTAGTTTATGAGATGTGTTTTGGAAGAACTTGGTTTAGGATAGGAGAAGAGGAATAAGGTGGAAGTCACCTGAAAATCACTAGGGAATCATGTGGCAGTCACATGCACACCTCGCTGGATTCACATGGGAGTCTTGAAAAACCCTGCAGGAATTGTTTGTCTACCAGGTGACTAGTATTCTTACTGTGAGCATAGGTTTTCACTCCACTTTTTAGAATAAATGAGGCTTGAGTGTGTGCAAAATGTTTTCCACTCAAGTTTACCTTGAAAATGAGACTGGCATGGTGTTGTTTTTCTAGACATCCACGCTACTTCCCCTGATCCAGGCAGAGGACTGGTTTATGGGCCATGGACTTCTATTGACTTTTTATTTCTACCAAGACAGTCTTGTTCCCAAGTGCCAAGTCCTCCACATAAGGTTCCGTTACAAAAATTTAGGCCAGATTCTGTGGGCCAAAGTCTCCACTCTACTTCCTGGAATTAGGAACAATGCTTGGCTGTGTTTCCAAGCTCCCCAATTGAGTTCCTGAAGAAGATTCCAGGCTTTGTGCCAAGTTTCTAAGTGCCACACTACCTTCTCTTACCAGAAAAAAGGTTTTGTGCTGTAGGTTTTGGTCACCTTTCAATAATTGGCAAAATGGAAATTGGTGACTTGGGACCATGTTGTGCTGAATGGACAGTTAGGATGGCACAAGGGTGGTGTCATTGGCCCAAATTTCTATTGTAAATCCTTTAAATGGAGGATAGTCTTGGTTCCGTGAACCAAGTCCTCCGTTCTTCTGCCTCCTAAGAGATGACAACTTGATTCTGTGAGCCAACGTCTCTCCAAGAATTTCTGGTAGCAGGGGCCAAGCTGGGTATTATGGGTATTTCTTATGTATTTTCCCAACAGAGACTGAAGTAGTGATGGCCTGGGCTCACATCTCTAAGCCTGTGCTCCCTAATGAATGTTGAGTGATGTCCTAGGTGCACAGCAACAAGCCTGTCTTTATGCAAGGTAAACTAGAATGAAGACTTAGGCCTGTGACACCAAGCCTGGACTCTCCTCACAGGAACTAGGGTGCAGGCCCAGGTTCCAAAGGTCAAGACCATCTAATTGATAACAGACTAGACGAAACAACTACTCACACACTACACCCAAGGTAGCCCCTGTGAATAGAAACTCCTGTGGAGTGCACGGCCCACAAACAAAATTGCAAAGGAGGCTGGAGGTCTCCCATGGTGAAGTCTGGCCCTTATAGTGAAGCAGTGGAAACCCGAGACTGGGACGGAGAGTTGGGACTGTGAACCCAGGAAATATAAAAACACAGACTCCCCCTCTAATTTCAAGACCAGCAGCCGTGACCCCTCCCCCTGGACATAGGGAAGCAGCCTCCCTTTGCCTAGGTACCTGACTAAGACTCCACCTGAATGGAACCCTCACAAAATGGTGCTCATCCTCCCAAGGTGCAACTCAATTCACTTCATTGACTATAGACCAATATTTAGGGCAGTTCTCGGTAGAGCCTGAATGAGGAAGTACAGTCTCTGTTGTAAGAAGAAACAGCTTACTCACTGATAGAATTGTAGTACCTGGCTCATGTGAGCCTGCAGGAACAAGGGACACCACTCGATTAGGGAGCATGGCCAAGCATTGTTCCTATTTCCAGGACGTAGTGGAGACCTTGGCCACAGAATGTAGCCTAAATTTTCATAATGGAACCTTCGATAGCGGACTTGGCACATGGTAACAAGACTGTCTTGATAGAAAAAAAAGTCGATGGAAGTCCATGGCTCATGACCCAGTCCTCTGCATGGATCTGGGGAAGTAGAGTGGATGTTCGAAAACATGACACCACGCCAGCCTCATTTTCAAGGTAAACTCAAGTGGAAAGCATTTCACACACACTCAAGTCTGGTTCTTTCTACGAAGAAGAGTGAAAACCCACGGCCACAGTAACAAGACTAGTCACTTGGATGACAGAAATGCCTTTTCTTACTCACAATGAGATCCTAGGTCTATGTCTTGTTTATGGCTGCAGGAGATAAAAGTCTTTTAAAACAGCATCATGGAGGACTGCCTGTTTTCATAGCATGCTCTGAGTTAACAGCTGGCTGACTGGAATCTGTCATTATCTTTGTTCAAGGTTTCCTCCACAGTTAATAGAGCTAGCCAAGTGAACGAACCTTTCAATTACTGTGACCACCATACTATTCATATAATAGGTGTACAGATTAACCAAATGCTTTGTATGTACCTGTACCCTGAGCCACAAGCAAGGGTTTCTGTAATCATGATGCTACAACAACAGGGGGTAGCACCAGCCCATTTCTGGTCCCAACTGTTTAAGCTGTGATCCCCCCAGAACAGAGCCACAGGCCACAGACAAAGATTTGTGCTCTGGTGGCTCACTTGGGAGGTGACCCTAGGGAACAGGAGTGAGGGAGTGCAAGAGACAGGCAGGAATAGCCTATATAAGGGACACTATTGAGGTTACTGCTATGGCCAGTGGGGTCCTAATTCTGCCAGGACTCCCAAGGAGTGGACAGGAGCCTCCTCTAATGGACTTCAGTGGTAGCATTTACTCATTGGCTCCTAACCCCATTGGTTTAGGGTTACTTCTAGGATGTTAATTTTTTCCCTTCCAAGTTGCATGTGTGTATAGACCCCCTTAGCTCTTCCCTGTGCCTGAGGCATCTGAGGAGTTTTTGCTAGGAATTTTAATACGCTTGGCATACACATAAGACAAGAAGCTTGAAGAGACTCAAAACCTGTGTGGAACTGTTTCCCCCACCCCCATGTCAGAGACATCAGACAAAAGGCCAACAAGAATGATCAAGGACACTCGACTGCCTACTCCAATACACCTCTATAGATTTACAAATTTAGGTAAAAGCCCAAAATTTTACAATGGCCAAAACACCAAAATGTGATCTTGCCTCCACCTTCATAGGGTCGTCTCCTACCTTTCTCTACTTCCTCACTCAGCTCTAATCATCCTGCTTTCCCTGTGTGTATGCGCCGTACGGGGTGGGGCGGGGGTGGGGGTGGGATGGAGTTGTGTGGGAGGGTCCCAACACACTCCAGGTGTGGTCAGCCAGCATTTCAGAGGAGCCACACCCAGAGGCAGGTACCAGGAGTCTTCAGCATTCTCTCCTTCAGACATTGGAGAGTTTGCTAATTAGCTTAAAGAGTGATGAAAATGGGTTTGGTGAAATTAGTGGCTTGTTAATTGGTGTACCAGTCACGGTCCAATGAAGAGACAGAAACCACCCATGACTTGAAGAAGGAAACTTTAACATAAAGACTCATTAATGACAACAATAGATTGAAACAAGGGATTGGCCAGTAATAAGAGTACAGTAAGGAAAACTGGAAAAATAGATATAAAGAGCAGTTTACCCTTAAGGCTGAGATGGGGCAACCCCAGAAAGAGGCCACCCCCAGAGCTGAATCCCAGACCTTCGTGGAAAAGACACAACATGGCTCACAGGGTTACTGTAGTGCTGTGTATTCAGAAATTTGGTGGAGACCCATCCTACAATGGGCCAAAGCAAGTCTTTCATGGGGAGGTCCCTCACAGGAGTCACTCTGCTATGACATTGCCTGGTGGAGCGGGGCTGCTGGTGGCTGCTCTGTGCTGCTGGCAACCAAATGCTGCAGGAGCTAGGTGCTGGAGAAGCCATTCCATGCACCTGGAACCAGGAAGGATAGCCTCTTTGTCCTGCTATATTTCTCCGGGAAAAATTATTAAAGAGCCTGTCTTAATTTTCCCAGAGCAGGCAATGAAGAGTGGATTTGGAGCTGAGATCTGACATAATTGGCATTGGAAGATGTGAGAAATGGGCTTTCATTTGTGAAATTGGTGGTAGACCAGACTAGGAAAGCAGTTTTTAAAGCTATTCCCTCCTTTTAATGAACAGGAAATGAGGTTCCAGTGAGGCCTTTACTCTTAGAGATAGTACCTGAGGTTTTAATCTCCGGGCGATTCTGTCAGGCCTAACGCCAACTGCTGTTAAAAGGGAAACAAAATTCTGTTTCTGGAATGTTATTTGCCTCAAAAAAACCTTTCATGCAAGGGCTGGTAGGTGCATCTCGAAGAACAGAAGCTGGGACTTTCCTGAACTTACAGAATAGGTTTTATGGATCGTTGGATCTCTGTTTCCTAATGAATGTTTTTAAGTAAATGTCTGTCTGTGTGACAATATTTGACTTGATACTCGCTTTCATTATATCATAGCTAACCCCTATTAGGAGCTTGTCTAACCCTGACCAAGTCAAAGCTTTTCATGGCTATCATCACCTACCAAAAACAATCTAAGAATTGTGCAGGACTGTTTTGGGTTAGCTTAAGCTGTTTGGGTCAGTTAGCAGTACACACACTCAAGCAGTCTCTTAACATTGGGCCTTTGTATTTGCTGCACCCCTTGTCCAGAACACTCTACCCAGGATAGCTAATGGCTTATTCATTTTTTTCATGCTTTGGCTCCTATGTTTCCTTATATGTTAGTTTGTGTCCTCTGAGAGGTAGACACCAAGATAGAATTAAACGAGTAAGGATTTTATTAGGGGAAATGTCTCTGTAAGAGAAAATAGAGGTGAGTGGAGCCTGGAAAACCAGGAGAGCCAGCAGGCCACGATGCAAGTCTAATCTGAAGCAAGGGAGAGAGAGGGGAGGCTAGGTAAAAGTGTCCTATGTTGTCATGTAGTCTAAGGAAGGCTTGGTAAAGCCTCCAGCCAAAGCTGACCATCAGAGCAATCCATGCCTCCCAAGAGCAGGTCTGCCTCATTTAGTCACTGGGAGCGATCTAAGGAAAGCACGACCTCAGTGTAAACAGAGGATTGATTTCATAGCCCAGCTGACTACTGATCTCATAGCTTTGGTTAATTATGTTCCCTATAGTTTGAGACTCTGCAGAGCAGTCTCATGGCTACCATATGTTATCAGTCAGTTTTCCCTGCTCACCTTCTGTAAAACAGCCCCACAGAACAGTATAACAACCACATTTCTTTCTCCACGGATCATAAAAACATGTTTCACAGACTGGATCCAAGCATATTCCAGGACACCAAAGTAATTTGAACTGGTTTTGGGAACACATTAAAACTGGATTATTTCCAGGTATCAAGCAATGTAAAGAAAACGAGAGAAAGGAAGCAAGGAGGGAGAAAAAAATAGTTTGCCTTCAGCATTTGAGACTGTATTTGGGAATTCTGTCATGGATTATAACAGGGTATAATAGATCCTACAGGCCATAAAGTCCAAATGCTTCATTTATTAAAAAAATTTTCATTTAATGTATTTTTTTTAAACCTCCTTATTTTGGAGGTGAGATCCAGTGAAAGGAGACAATGTCTCAAGTTGTCAGCAAGTCAGTAGCAAAGAGCCAGGAGTATAAACCAGGTCCCTAGACTCCTAGGTAGTTATTCATGAGAGTATCCCTTGCTCCTGGCTGCACGTTAAATTCTAGTACATAGTTGATGAGGACAATTTGAATAAACTGAAATTGCTGCCTTCATGGAACTTCACAGGAGGTGCTGGAGTTGGATCTTAGAAGATGAGTAGAAGTTTGCCAGACGACTGGAGGTAGACAAGGGCATTGGATGGGCATCTGAGACACTGTACTGCCAAGTAGGGAGGCCTGAAACAGTACTGGGATTCAGAAATTACAAGTAGAATTACCTGACTCAAGTGGCATGACAGGCTAATGGGCGAGGTGATGCTGGAGAGGAGGATGCATTGAAGACAGCAGGGAATCACTGAGGGCTTTTGGGTAGCTAATGATCACATAAGAGCTACATTCTATCTCACTGTGGCTGGAGCACAAACTGAATGACCTGGTAGCTCATGGGAACAGGAACAGTGCAACCAGGTAAAGAAATGACGAGGACAGTGGCAAAAGGAATAAAATAGTAGGAAAGAGCACTATACTGCAGTTGTGCAGAATGGGCAACCTCTTAAGTTTTGCCCGAGCTGACTGTAAGAAGCGAAGGGCCTGGCAAAAAAAATAAATAAAAGCGCCCGCGCCCGCCCGAGCCAGGCTCAGCAAATGTGCGTTGAGCGGGAACGTGAGTTAAGGCCGGGCGCCGGGGCCCGGACAACAGTCGCGCACTAGACACGCAGGGCCAGGACCCGGGCCTTACCGCTCCCTCAAAAAGGATTAGGAATACCTGGCTCCGCCTAGCCCCCGCGGACCGTTGAACTTTTGGCTGCCCTCAGCACTTTTGCCTTCAGCCAGTCGTGAGCGTGATCGCAGGCTCTTCCGTCGGGGCGTGGGGTCAAGGGTTACGCAAGATGGCGGCGCCCAGAGGCCGCTGAAGCGTGAAGCAGAGGATGGCGCTGGTAGCGCTGGCAGTGGGTCTTCGGCTGGGGCGCCGGCTGAGGGGGCCGGGACCCAGGCGAGGGCACTGGACCGCGGCCCGGCGCTCCCGGAGCCAGCGCGAGGCGGCAGAGGCCGAGGCAGACGCGCCCGTGTTCCAGTATGTGGGCGAGCGTGCGGCCCGCGTCCGCCCATAGTGTGGGGCTTCAGCTTCTCCGGGGCGCTGGGCGTGCCCACCTTCGTGCTGCCCGGCTCCGGGCCCCAGCCCCGCGCCGGCTCGCGGCCGCCCCGCAGGATCCAGCCGGTGCCCTACCGCCTGGAGCTGGACCAAAAGGTGCGAGCCGCGGCTCCATTCCTTCCACTCCCCTCGGCCCTTGGCCCTCTTTGAGAAATTGGCGACACTGGGTGGTCAGATTTCGGGGAGAACGAACTTCGAGCGGGCTGCAGACCCTGGAGGAGAAGGCGTTAGGGACACTGCCAAAATTTACCGAGTGGCTGAAACATGCCGGGTGGTGGTAGCCGGCTCGCGTTATTCGCACATCACCGTGGGGGTTGGGTTGTCACCTCAGGAGAGGAAAGGGAAGCCCAGAGGGTTTTAAGCCAGAGGCCCCAGGCCCCCACAGCTAGTAGGTGCACGTGCAGTGGGATTCGCACTCTGGCCAGCGTGACTCCAGAAGTTCTGTTAGGAAAGACAATTTTCAAAAGGTCAGCGAAAATATGGGCTGGCTGGAGTCGGTGGACAACTCGGAAAAGGAAATGTTAGCTGGCGCAGTAACAGTATAAGAGAGGAAGGATGAACGTTCTAAACACATTAGATGGTTGCACAAGAGGTCTCTCTCTGACTTGACTCAGATTTGAAAAAAACGCAGCAAAAAATAGCTAAGGGAGGGCGACTTATCTCGGAAGCCAGTATTCGGAAGAGCAAACATGGATGCTTAGGTTCTTGTTTGGGAATGGTTGTGGAAATCTTGGTAGGTGATGAAAAAGAAGCAGATTTGAACAGTTTGGCTTCTGACCGGCAGTGATAACAAATGATCTTTTCACTAAAAAGGGAAGATTAAGAGAAACGGTATTTAAATTCCAGATGAATTAGAAGTTGAGTTGTTTGACTTCTTAATACTGAGTTGTAAGAGTTGTTAAAGTAAAGTGGATATCGGTCCTTAATCACATATATGATGTGTGCACATATTTTCTGCCAGTTTATGGTTTTTCTTTTTATGTTCCTAATAGTGTCCTCTGAAGAGCGAAAGTTTTTAATATTAACGAAATTCAGTTGATAAATTTTTCTGCTGTGGATTATGCTTTAGGTAGCATGCCTAAGAAATCTTTTTCTAATCCAGGCTCACAAAGATTATTTTTCTATGTTTTCTTCTAGAAGCTTTTTAGTTTTCTTATATTTAGGTCTATGAACCAGCTATTTAAGTGATTTTTGTGTATGGTGTGGGATAACAGTCTTTTTGAAAGTGAGTGTCCACTTGTGTTAGCATCTTTGGTTGAAGATTATCCTTATTAAACTGTCTTGGCATTTTTGTGGAAAATCAATTGACTGTAAATGAAAGGGTTTATTTCTGAACTCTCAGTTCTATTCCATTGATCTATGTGTCTATCTTTATGCCAAAATTACACTTTTGCTTACTGTAGCTTTTTAATAAGTTTTGAAATTGAGAAATGTAAGTCCTCCAACTTTGTTTTTCTTTGTATAAAATTGTTGTGGCTATTCTGATCTTTTGCTTTTGCTTTTGTGTTTGAATTTTTGGATTGGCTTGCCATATTCTGCAAAAATCCTTGCTGGGATTTTTGATAGGGATTATGACAATCTGTAGATCAATTTGGATTCAAATACCATCTAAACAATTCTGTGTCTTTCAGTCTATGAATGTAGGATGCCTACTCATTTATTTAGATCTGTAATTTCTTTCAACTATGTTTTATAGTTTTCAATGTACAAGCCTTACACTTCTTTCGTTAAATTTATTCCTAAGTATTTTATTCTTTTTGATGCTATTCTGAATAGAATTGTATTCTTAATTTTATTTTTTGAATGTTTATTGCTAGAAATACAGTTGGTTTGTGTATATTGAGCTTATATTTTGTGACCTTGCTGAATTTATTAGCTCTATAGATTTTTTTTTGGATTCCTTAGGATTTTCTACATATAGGATTATGTTGTCTGGTTGTCTATGAATAAAGACAGTTTTACATCTTCATTTCCAATTTAAATAACCTTTTACTTTTTCCTAGCCTGATTCCACTGCATAGAACCTAAAGTATACCATTGAATAGAAGTGGTGAAAGCCAATATCTTTGCTTTATTCTTGATCTGAGAAAGATAGCAGTCTTTCACTATTAAGTATGATTTTCATAGATGCCTTTTGTCAAGTTGAGGAAGTTCCCTTCTTTGTTGAGCATTCCTTTTTCTAAATCATGGCTAGGGATTGGATTTTGTCAAATGCTTTTTCTGTGTCTATTAAGGTGAATGTGTGGTATTTGTCTTTGTTCTATTAATAGGATATATTACATTAATTAATCTTTGAATATTAAACCAATTTTGTATTCCTGGGATGAATTAAACTTGGTCATGGTGAATAGTACATTTTATATGTTGCTGGATTTGGTTTGGTAATATTCTGTTGAGAATTTTTCCTTGTGATCTCTTTGTCTGGTTTTGGTATCAGGTAATACTGTCCTCATCGAATGAATTGATAGAAAAGTTTGTAAAGAATTGGTGTTTTGTCTTATTTACATGTTTGGTAGAAATACCAATGAAGTAGGTCATCTGGGTCTCGGCTTTTCTTTGTTTGAAGTTTTTTTAAATTGCTAACTCAATTTTTTAAACTCATTACAGGGGTATTAAACTTCTTCTATTTCTTTTTGAGCCAGCTTTGATAATTTGGGTCTTTCTGGGAGTTTGTCCATTTTATGTCAGGTATCTAAGATTGTTGCATAAAGTTGTTTATTCACTTGCAATCCTCTACATTTTTATAGTTTTTCATTTCTGATTTTCGTAATTTGTATCATCTCTCATTTTTCCTTGGTCAGTCCAGATAAATATTTGTCAAGTTTGTTAATTTTTTTGAAATAACCAACATTTGGTTTAATTAACATTCTCCATTGTTTTTGCATTTTTCTGTTTCATTGATTTCCACTTGAATTTTTATTATTTCCTTTCTTCTGCTTGCTTTGGGTTTAATTTGCTTTTTTTGTTTCTTTTTTTTTTTTTCCTCATGATTTTTTTACCCGGCTTTATTGAAATATAATGGATAATTCGTTACTCAGGTTTACTTTGTATAAATCAGTGAATTTTTTTTCAATTATTGTTGGCATACAATAATATATTAGTTTCAGTACAGCATAGTGATTAGAGATCTATATAAATCACAAAGCGATCACCCCACTCTTCCCTCTTGCATATTTATTACAACATTATTAATTATTACCTTATGCTTCACTTTGTATCTCCATGTCTGTTTTGTACTTGTTAATCCCTTTGCCCTTTTTCACCTTTCCCTCTCACCCCTCTCTCAACTAGTAGCTCTCAAACTGTTCTCTGTATCTATGAGTTTGTTTCTGCTTTTTTTTGTTTTTTATTTTGTTCTTTAGATTCCACATGTATGTGAAATCATGCGATATTTGTCTTTCTCTATCCAACCCATTTCTTTCAGCTCAGTACCCTCTATCAGGGCAATATCTTTTTTCATCTCCTTCCCTTTAGTCTGTGTGTCTTTAATCTGAAGTGAGTCTCTTGTAGGCAGCATATGTAGGGGTCTTATTTTCTTATCCATTCAGCTTTCGTATCTTTTGGTTGGAACACTTAATTCTTTTCCATTTCAAGTACTTGTAGGAATGTAGTTATTACTATTCTTTATTCATGTTTTTGATACATGTTTTTTCGTCTTAAAGAAACCCTTCCAACATTTCCTGTAATACCAGCTTGATGTTGATAAATTCCTTTAGTTTATTTTTGTTTGGGAAGTTTTTTATCTGTCCTTCGACTCTGAATAATAGCTTTGCTGGATAAAGTCTTCTTGGTCATACATCCTGGGTTTTCATCACGTTGAATATTTTGTGCCAGCCCCTTCTGTCTTGCATAGTTTCTTTTGAGAAATCAGCAGCCAGTCCTATGGGTGCTCCCCTGTAGGTAACTAACTGCTTTTCTCTTGCTGCTTTTTTAGGTTCTCTCTTTGTATTTAACCTTTGGCACTTTAAATATAATATATCTTGGTGTGGGTATCTTTGGGCGCATCTCTTTGGGGACTCAGAGCTTCTTGGTATTGTATTTCTATTTCCTTCGCCGCCTTGGTATTGTATTTCTGTTTCCTTCATTATTTCTTCAACTAGCTCTTCAACTTCTTGTTTTCCTTCAGACACCCCCATGACACTGATGTTTTTACATTTCATTTTGTCCCAGAGGATCCTTAAATTATTATAGTACTGGCTTCTTTTTGCTTGCTTGAGTGTCCTTGGCTTACCCATCCTCTGATTGAGTATCGTTGGCTTCCCCACACTCTATAGTGGTGGTTCAATCCTCTTCTTTATTCACTCTGTTGATTTCCTCTAATATACTCTTTATGTCAGATAATGTGTTCTTCATTTCTGACTGGATCCCTTTTATAATTTCATTCCATTTTTATGTTTTTTTAAAATCTCTTTGTTAAAGATCTCACTGAATTCATCTACATTTCCCCTAAGTTCATTGAGCATCCTTATAACTAGTGTTTTGAACTCTGCATCTGTTAGATTGCTTGACTCCAATATTCCTAGATCTCTGTTCTGTTCTCTCATACGGTTTCTGCTTCTTTGTCTCCCCATTTTGACTGCCTTTCTGTGTCTTTCTATGTAGTAAGCAAAACTCCTATCTTTGGTCTTATTAGCATGGCTTTGTGTAGTAGATGTCCAGTGGCACAGTCCTGAGAGGGGTTCAGCTGCAGGCCAAATTTAGCCCCAGGCTGTGCCCCTCTGGGGCCACCTGTTAAAATTCAGCAAGCGTTTCACAGATCTTGTGCTTATTGTTGCCTCAAGAGGCCAGACCAGCAATTGAGGCCAGCTGCCACCTGTGTGGGTCTTGGAGTTGGCTCAGCAAGGAGCTTGGAATTTGCCAAGGACACACCTGGATGTAGCTTGGGTGGGCTGCGAGTTGGTGAGGTGGAGTTTCAAGAAATTTTCTGGGCAGAATAACTCCGTTATCCAGTTTGATGATGTCTTAGCTATGGCGGAGCTATGTCTGCACACTGGGATGGGGAGGGCTCAACAAAGGAACAGTGGATACTGCCAGCATTTCTGCCCAGGAGAAAGCCTCACCTCCAGCCCTCGCTCCATCAACTAAGTGTCCCCTTTTAAGTTTCTGGTGCCCCCTGAGCAGCCGACCCAGTGCTGGTGCTCAGAGTGGGCAGGTCTGTAACCATGAAAGTCCAGTTGGGGAAACAGCCCCTTTAAGAGGTGTCTGTCTGCAGCTGCCATCGCCTTTGTCACACTCAGCCTCTTTGGACCAGGCAGCCTGATATCTTTGCCCCCTTCTATCTTCTGCTTTTGCAGGTTGATTTCTTATTTCTCTCTCTAGTTGTAGGACTTCTGTTCATCTAGAGCTCAGGTGACTCTGCTTACTGTTTGTTCCGTGTTTCTGTCACAACTTTGATGTGGTTGTAAAGGGGTGAACAAAGCCTCTATTATCTATGTCATTTTTTCCTCCTTTTTTGTTTCTTAAAGTAGAAATTTAGGCTACTGTTGAGGTCTTTCTGTTTCTTTAATGTAGTGTTTATAGCTATAATTTTTCTTCTAAGCACTGTTTAGCTCAGCCCATAAATTCTGATATGTTGTGTTTTTGTCTCATTCACCTTAAAGTAGTTTGCAGTTTCTTTTGTGGTTTCTTCTTTGAACCATGAGTTATTTAGAAGTATTTCATTTTTGAATTGTGGATTTCTCTAATTTGTTTATTTAATTCTGTTGTGGTTGGAGAACCTATTTTATTTAATTTTAGTCATTTAAAATGTATTGAGACTTTGTTTTATAGCCTAGCATAGGGTCTATGTTCCATGTATGTTTGAAAAGTATGTGTATTTTGCTGTTGTTTGGGCGAGTATAAGGTTATAGATGACAGGTCGAGCTGGGCAATAGCATTGTTCAAGTTTTCTGTATCCTTTCTGATTTTCTTCCTGCCTTTTGGTTCTGTCAGTTATTGAGAGTGGAGTATTGACATCTTCAACTATTGTTGACTTGTCTGTTTCTCCATTTAATTCCGTCAGCTTTTGCTTCATGTATTTTGTGGCTTTGTTGCTAGGTGCATATATATTTATAGCTGTTCTATTTCTTGATGCATTTATCCTTTTATTATTGTAAAATGTATTCATTGTCTCTAGTAACATTTTTTTTGTTTTCAAGTCTGTTTTGGCAGATATTAGAATAGCTATTCAATTCTCTTATTGCTGTTTGTATATTATGTAATTTCCTAACTTTTCATTTTCTATTGTGTCTTTGAATCTAAACATGTCTCTTGACTACATATAGTAGGGTCATGTTTTTTTATACATTTTACCAATATCTGCCTTTCAGTTGGAGTGTTAAATCCATTTTTATTTAATATAATTTAATGAAGGTAGGATATAGGGCCCTCCCCTTTTGCATTTCCATGTGTTAAATAGCTATTCCTAGTGTACCATTTGAATTTCTTTGTTGTTTCTTTTATTAGTTTTGATTAATACCAAGTTAATTTCAGTACTATACAAAAACTTTGCTTATATATAGCTCTGTCCTTTTCTTCCTCTGTTGTGCTATTATTGTCATAAATTACATATTTATATCTTATATTCCCATTAGCATACATTTACAATTATCATTTTATGCAGTTTTCTTTTATATCAAAAAAGAAATATGTTTATACCATCTTATATTTTTATTCATTAAAAAAATTATTTACTTATGCAGTGACTTAACTGGTGTTCTTTTTTCTTTATGTGGATTTGAGTTAGTCTTGTATCCTTTTATTTTCTGCCTCAAGACTTTCTTTAGTGGTTTTTGTAGGGCAGGTCTGCTACTGATGAATTTCTGTTTTTATATATTTGGTAATATCTTTATTTCTTCTTTTTAAAGATCTTTTTAAAAAACAGCTTTGTTGAGCTATAATTCACATGTCATACAATTCACCCATTTATTGGTTTTTGGTATGTTACTAGTTTTTAAAAATTGTGGGAAAAAAATTTGCCATTGTAACCATTTTAAAGTATAATTCATTGGCATTAATTACTTCAAAGTGTTGTACCATCACCACTATTATTTCTAAAACTTTTTTGTTGCCCTAAACATAAACTCTGTAATTGTTAAGCAATAACTTCCCATTTTCCCCTACTCACAGCCCCTGGTAACAACTCATCTACCTATTTTGCCACTCTGAATTTGCCTATTCTAGATATTTCATAAAAATGAAATCATATGATATTTGCTTTTGTATCTAGCTTATTTCACTTAGCATGATGTCTTCAAGGTTCATCCATGTTGTAGCATGTGTCAGAACTTCATTCCTTTTTACAGCTGAATAATATTTCGTTGTATGTATATACCACATTTTGTTTATCCATTCACCTGTCGATGGACACTTGGATTGCTTCTACCTCTTGACTGTTGTGAATAATGCTGCAGTAAGCATTGGTGTACAAGTATCTGAGAACCTGTTGTCAGTTCTTTTGTGTATTTAGCTAGGAATGGGGTTGCTGGATTATGTAGTAATTTTTCTATGTTTCACCTTTTGGGGAACTTCCAAACTGTTTTCCACAGTGGCTGTAGCTTTTATATCCCCACACGCAATGTGTGAGAATTTCAGTTTTCCCACATCTTCACTAGCACTTATTTTCATTTTATTTTTAGATATCATTCTTAAAGATAGTTGTACTGAATGTAGATTTCTTGGTTGACATTTCTTTATTTTTCTTTCAACACTTTGAAAGAAAAGTCATCTCACTGCCTTCTGGCCTGAATGGTTCCTGATGAGAAATCAGCTATATAACTTATTGAGGATCTGTTATATATAATGTTACTTCTGTCTTGCTGCTTTCAAGATTCTTTGTCTTTTGCTCTTCGCAATTTGATTATGATGTTTCTATGTGTGGATGTCTTTTAGTTTATTTGTTTGGAGTTCATTTTGATTCTTGAATGTCTAGATTCATGTTTTCATCATATCTGAGATGTTTTGGGCCATTCTTTTTTTTTTTTTCTTTTAAGACTCAGTTTTTTTAGAGCAGTTTTAGAGTCACAGGACAGTTGAGCTGAAGGCAGAGACTTCACACACACACATGCATAGCCTCCCTATTATCAACCCCTCCACCCCCAAACTGGTACATTGTTAAAATTGATGACCCTATATTGATACATCATAATCACCCAAAGTCCATATTTTATATTTGGGTCTGTTCTTGATGTGATATATGTGGATTTGGACAAATGTGTAATGACATGTATTGGCCATTATAGTACTACATAGATTATTTTCACAGCACTACAAATTCTCTGTGCTCCTATTTATCCCATCCACTACACTCTGTTATTTATTCAGATATTCTTTCTGCCCTTTCTCTTCTCTCCTTCTGGGACTCCCATTATATGTATGGTAGTATGCTTGGTTTGTCCGACAGGTATCTGAAACTCAGTTGACCTGTCTTCAAGTTTGCTGTTTATTTTTTTGCCTGTTCAAATCAAATTCATCTAGTGAATTTTTAATTTCAGTTATTGTACTTTTTAGCTTCAAAATTTCTATGTATGTTTTCATACTTTCCTTTAGTTTTTCATATGTGGTTTCTTTTATTCTTTGAATGTATTTAAAAATAGTTGGCTTCGGAGTCTTTGTCCTAAGTCTAACATTTAGGCTTCTGCAGGAGCAATTTTTTTTAATCTCCCTCATATTTTATTTAAAAATAAAAAGCAAAAACCAAAAAGTAAAAGTTTTTAGTACTAGGCCAGAGACAAAATATTAACACTAGCTAAGAGTTTTTTTAAGAGACTTACTGAATTATACTTGGCATACAATAAATGGCACAATTGATAGGTTTTGACATATGTGTACATATGTGAAACTGTCACCAAAATCAAAATGGTGAACATATTCATCTCCCGAAATGTTTCCTTGTGCCCCTTTGTAATGCTGACCAATACTACCCATGCTCACTCCACTCTGTGCAGGAGCTATTTTTGTCGACTGCATTTTTTTGTCCTATGTATGGGCTATAATTTATCATTTCTTTTTATCTCTTGTGTTTTCTCTTCTTGAAAACGATATTAAAAATGATACTATGTGGCAACTCTGGAAATAAAATATTCCCACCTCCCTAGGGTTTGTTGTTGCTGTTGTTGTTTAGTGACTTTTCTGAACTAATTTAATAAAGTTAATATTCTTTGTCAGTTACTAAGGTCTCTGTTCAGTTAGCTTAGTAGACAGCTAGTAATTGGACAGATTTTCTTAACTCATGTAAACAATGAATTTCCTCATCTTTACTAAGGGATCAAGTCATATAAATACTGTCTCGCAAGTGGGGCCTTCCAGGGAACCAACACAGAAAGAATTACTATGATCCAGCAATCCCATTCCTAGTTAAATACACAAAAGAACTGACAACAGGTTCTCAGATACTTGTACACCAATGCTTACTGCAGCATTATTCACAACAGTCAAGAGGTAGAAGCAATCCAAGTGTCCATCGACAGGTGAATGGATAAACAAAATGTGGTATATACATACAATGAAATATTATTCAGCTGTAAAAAGGAATGAAGTTCTGACACATGCTACAACATGGATGAACCTTGAAGACATCATGCTAAGTGAAATAAGCTAGATACAAAAGTATAAATATCATATGATTTCAATTATATGAAATATCTAGAATAGGCAAATTCACAGAGACAAAAGGTAGATGGGATAGTTCAAATGAGAATTCTCTGGAAATGAGGCTGTGAAGTTCCAGTTCCACTCTGCCTCCTTCAGTGGCTGCCAGTTGCCAATTTTCACCATGATTGTAAGCTGTTGGTTGTCAAGGCTACTTCAGAGTTGAGGAGAGGTGAAGTTAAAACACCACAAATCATGCTGTTCTTGCTGAGATTCAGCTTCCTCTCAAGTAAACACTCCAGATTGCTCTAAGCCTTTGGTTAAATTTCCAGAGTACTGAAAAGGTGACCCTGACAATATTGGCCAGAGTTCTTCTTGTTCCACTATTTTCACTGATGTTATTCAGTCCATGTCCTTTTAACATAATTATTGATATGGTTGGATTACACCTGCCATTTTGCTGTTTCTTTGTGTTGTTTTTGTTCCTCTGCTCTTGCTTTACTACCTTTTATCTTAACTAATATTTTTCTAGTGGACCCTTTGTTGGATATTTCACTATGTATTATTTTAGTATTTTTTTTTTTAGTGGTTGCTCTTGGGATTACAATATGTATCTTATTTTATCACAATGTACTTTAGATTAGTAGTGACCTAATTCTGAAAAACACAACTTTGTTCTAACCTAGCTTCATTTTTTCCTCTCTCCTTTGTGTGGTGTTGTGATATGTATTATATCTTTATGTGTTTTAAGCCCATAATACAATTCTGTAATTATTGTTTTATGCAGTTGTCTTTCAGATCATTCAAGAAAAAAAAATATATTTACATGTCTTATAATTACTTACATAATTACTTTCACTGGTACAGTTCATTTCTTCTTGTGATTATTAGTTACCATCTACTGTCTTTTCCTTTTGGCCTGAAATTTAAAAAAAAAAACAAACTGAGAAATAATTGACATGTAACACTGTATAAGTTTAACATGTACAATGGGTTGTATAAATGTATGAACATATACATTTCTGTATTAAGTATGATTGCCACCTTAGCATTAGCGTACATATTACCACATCACACAGTTATCGTTTCTTTTTTGTGGTGAGAACATTTAAGATCCAGTGGCTCAGTAATTTTGAAGTATTTTATACATATTGTTGTCCAAAGGACTTCTTTAGTGCTTGTTATGGCAGGTCCACTAGCAGTGACTTCTCTTAGTTTGGGGCATTGTATGTTTTATTTTCATTTCTCTAAGGATAGTTTTGCTGGATATGGAATTCTTGATTAGCAGTTTTTGTCTTTCACCACTTTGAAAATGTTATTCTGATTTCTGATCTCCATTGTTTCTGATGAGCTTTTGATCTTGTTCCCTTATACTTGATGAATCCATTTTCTTTTTTTCTAAGAAACATTTTCATGTTTCTAAGATTTTCTCAGTTTTTCAAGAGTTTAACTGATTTGTTGATCAATCTTGATCTGTTGTTTTACATAAAACTGATCTGTCGGTAAATTTTCTACCATTCTTTTTTCTTTGTTTTCAAATGCTAATGTTCACTCTTTAAAAATTTTTTTATTAAAGTTATTAAAGTAACATTGGTTAATAAAATTATATAAATTTGAGGTGTATAACTCTATAATACAACATATGTATACTCTAATGTGTGGCCACCACCCCAAGTCTAGTCTCCTGTCATGCGTATTTGACCCCCTTTATCTTCGTAGTCCTCCCTCTACCCATCATCCTCTCTGTAACCACCATTCTGTTGTCTGTATCTCTGAGTTTGTTGTTTTGTTTATGTGTTTGTTTTGTTCGTTCATTTGTTGCTATTTGTTTTATATCCCATATATGCATGAAATTACACAGTCTTTTCTTTTTCCATCTGACTTACCTCACTTAGCTACTACTCTCAAGATCTATTCATGTTGTTGGAAATAGCACTATTTCATATTTTTTAATGGCTGAGTAATATTCCATTTGTGTGTGTGTGTGTGTGTGTGTGTGTGTGTGTACATACATACACCACATATATACAGTTACCTATCCAAAGACACTTAGGTTGTTTTTATGTCTTGGCTATTGTGAGTAATGATGCAGTGTACATAGGGGTACATATATCTTTACAAATAAGTATTTTTAAATTTTCAGGTAGATTACTAAGTCATATGTCACATGGTAGCACTGTTATTAATTTTTGAGGAAATGCCATGCTGTTTAACATACTGGCTGCACCAACTTATATTCCCTCCAGCAATGTGCAGGGGTTCTCTTTTCTCCACATCTTTTCCAACTTGTTATTTCTTTAACATGCATGAAGTGGTATCTCATTGTGGTTTTGATTTACATTTCCTTATAACTAATGATGTTGAACATTTTTTCTTGTATCTGCTGGCCATCTACATGTCTTCTTTGCAAAAGAGTTCAGATTTCCGCCCACTTTTTATTGGATTGTTTGTTTTTTTGCTGTCGAGTTGTATGAATTCTCTATATATTTTAGATATTTATCCTTATCGGAGGATCATTTGGTATTATCTTCTCCCATTTGATTGGTGGCCTTTTGTATTGTTGATGGTTTCTTCTGCTGAACTTTTTAGTTTGATGTAGTCCCATTTATTTTTTTTTCTTTTACTTCCTACGTCTTTGAGGTTAAGTTCACAAAAGCCCCTCTGAGACCAAGGTTGGTAAGTATAATGCCTATGTTTTCTTTTATGTATTTTTTTGTTTTAGGTCTTATATCCAAGTTTTTAATCCATTTTGAGTTAATTTTTGTGATGGTGTCAGATAGCGGTGTAATTTCTTTCTTTTGCATCTGGCTTTCCTATTTCCAACACTATTTATTGAAGAGACTTCCTTTCTCCAGTGTATATTTTTGGCTGTGCCATTATTTCTTTAAATAATTTTTACCTGCCTCTTTCTCTCTTGTCCTTCTGGGACTCCTATTATATAAATGTTGTTACATTTCTTGTTATAGGTCTCTGAGGCACTGTTCATTTTTTTTAAAAAAAATTTTCTCTTCTTCAGAATGAATAATTTCTATTGATATTTCTTTAAGTTAACTGATTCTTTCTTCTGCCAGCTCAAATTTGCTGTTGAGCCTATATAGTGATTTTTTTTGTTTTGATTAGTGTACAATTCGAGAATTCTGGTTAGGTTTTAATATTTGTATTTCTCTATTCAGCTTCCATATTTGTTGAGTCATTGTCATCATATTTTCCTTTAATTCTTTAAAAAAAAATTATTTGAACAAGAGTTCATTAAAGTTTTTGACAAATCCAACATCTAGGTCCACTTACTTTCAGCTTCTTTTGGCTGCTTTTTCCCCCTTAGTATAGGTCACATTTTCTTGTTTCCTTGCATGTCTTGTACTTTTTCATCGAAACTGGACTTTTTGAGATATTATATGCATGCTGTAATCAAATAGTTTCCATTTATTAGCTCTGTGACTATATTAGGCAAGTTACTTAATCTCTAGGAAACCTGATTTTTCTCATTTACCAAATACTACTATTAGTAGTAGTAACAATAATAAGTACATTATAAAGCTCCTACATTAAGTCAGGTACTATTTACTGAAGTACTTTAGCTCTATTAACTAACTTAGTCCTCAGAACAACCCAATGAGAAACACACTTATTATTTTCATTTTACAGAGAGGGAAACAGATACAGAGAGGTTAAGTAATCTATCTTAGGTCATACATCTGGTAAGGAGTAGAGCAAAGATGTAAACTAAGGCAGTATTCAGCTTAACTACAATGCTAGACTGTCTGGGTGAGTGGGGATGATAATATCTAGTTCATAGGATGCCTGTAAAGGTTAAATGAGATAATACATATCAAACACTTAACCCATAGTAAATGTTCAATAAATGTTAGTTCCTATCTTAATAGTATGTGCTGTTGGCTTGAGTAAATAACCTGTCATAAGTTGCTGAAAAAAAACTTGATATCACATATATAGGTTAATTCCTTATGGGAACTCTTTTTCAGATTTCATCAGCTGCTTGTGGCTATGGATTCACATTGCTGTCCTCTAAAACCAAAGATGTTACAAAGGTTTGGGGTATGGGACTCAACAAAGATTCTCAGCTTGGATTTCAGAGGAGCCAGAAAGATAAAAGTAAGCATTCTCACCTTGGCTTCTCTCTGCTATGATTAGTCTAAGAAAGCTCCCTTTGGATTTTCATGAGTTTGACTACATAAATCAAACCATATGACAAAATAGATTGGAGTCTTAAAGGAATATTGTTTGAAACCATCTGCACTAATTGTTTTTCAGCCTCTTTGGTAATAATATTGAACCTCTAGGCAAAAAGGCATTTGCTGATAAGTAAAAATGTTCTTTTTTGGCCCCAAAGAGATGACCTTTCTTTCCTAGCTTGGAGATAGCCCGAAATACTCTATAGTACCTAGAATATGGTCTGGGAAAAAAGTTGAATGAACTCTTTAAGATGGTGGCTTTATTTTAGTTGTTTGAAAGTTGTAAAAATGTAGAAATCATTTATAATGACATTTTTAAAAGTAGACATTAGCCAAACAATATTATGAGAAAAATAAGAAACATTTTTTTAAATTAAGGGAGAAGTTACCTAGACATATATACCAGACAGACCTTTCTTTTCATTTTTTTCTGTTCATTTATATTTTATTTTGATCATAGCATATATTTTGTTTTCTTCTTTTTTTACTTAATTTTATATCAGGTTATTTTGTAAGTTAGTATTGAAGTCTTACTAGCTGTAAGATGCCACATCACTTTTTCTTTATACCTTTAATTAGGAAAACTGTAGTCATATGTCGAAATGGACAGACCAGTGTGATGCATCCTGTATACTGTCACCAGCTTCAGCAGTTACCAACTCATGCCAGTCTTGTTTTCATTTCTCCCTCCTTCCCCTCAATAAATTTGAAGGAATTCCTAATATTATTGATTTCATTCATAGATATTTCAGTACACCTCTTTAAAAAAATAAGGACTTTAAAAAAATTAACATGATCGCATATAAAAATAATTAATATTATAATCACTTAACAGCATCCATTTTCTAGTCAATGTTCAAATTGCCAGTTGTCTCACAAATGTCATTAAATTTTAATTTTTGAAATTTATTTGAATCAAGATCCAAATAAGGTCCAGACATCGCAATTGGTTGATAAGACTTTTAAAAGTCTTTTAAGTTTGTTTTAATCTTTTTTATCCAAAACTTTATTTATTAAAGAAATCATGTTTTTATCCTATAGAATTTTTAAGTCTGGGGTTTTCTGAGTGTGTCCTCATTTTTCATGATCCTCTATGTTTCCTGTCAATTGGTAGTTGGATCTAAAGCCAGATTCCCTTTAAAATGTTATGTATTTACTGCTTCCCAGGCCCTTAGGAGTCTATGCATATAGTAAAGGAGGATGTAAGTCACTTTTCAGTATTCTTAAATACTATATATTTTCAGCTAATAAAGCCGTATAAGCTAACAACATTGTCCAGTTTCTCTGATTTTGCCTAGAATTCTAGCTTGTTGTGATGAACTCGTTATTCTATGTTGATCAAAAGCTCTAACTAAAAATTATATTACCTCTAATGAATACAAATGAGCAAGTATATTATAACAGTAATAATGCCATTTATTTGGTAGACAAAATCTTTTAAAACATGGATTCAGAGGAGAAAATGAGTTACTTAGTGTGGTATAGGTTGAGAACCATTGCATTTACAGACCTTCTCCTTAACTCTAGCCTACATTATAAATATTCAAAAGCTCATCATTTAAAACATACAAGAGGAATTGTTTACATAGTCCAATCTGGCTTCTCCATTGGGATTGTAAAGAACAATGAGGTTCTTCTTTAGAGTGACTTCTTAAAAACTTTTCCCTTTATGTGGTTATTTAAATATTAAAATTTTCTTTTTTATATATAGTTAACATCCTAAAGGCACAGTAGAGTATATGATGAAAAGTTGCTTTCCTCCTCTGACCTCCCAGCCACATGGTTTTTCTCCCTGATGACAACCCGTTTTAACAGTTTCTAGGTTATCTTTCTAGAGAGATTTAATGTATATGCAAGTAAATGCATCTACATTTTTTTTTTTGCCTTTTTAATATAACAATATTCACTGCGCTTCACCTTACTGAGAAATTTTAGTGGGCATTGCAGGAAGAAAATGGTTTTACTTTCCTTAAAAATTCAAACAGAATTAAATGGCATGTAAAGAGATTTTTTAAAGTAAGACTAAGTATTCTTTTCAATTACCCAATATTTAATGGCAGCAAAGTGGTACAGTGGGTTGAGATTGGAGACTGGGATCCTAGTTCTAGTTCCTGTAGTAGCCTGTGTGCCTTGAGTAAGTCGTTCAAATCCATGTGTAAAAATGTGGGAGTTGGACAGTTATGATTTTTAATGTTAGAAGTGCTATGACTCTCGATCAATGTAATGAACCTGGTTGTTTTTGTTACAGCAAGGGGATATGAATATGTTTTGGAGCCCTCACCTGTTCTACTTCCTCTCGACAAACCTCAGGAGACACAGGTGCTACAGGTCTCATGCGGCAGAGCCCACTCTCTTGTCCTTACAGACGATGAAGGAGGTGAATTGACATGTTCAAGATTGATGGAGGAGTGGAGGAACCACTTTCTTGCCGTTGGGCCTAAAGTGGCTTGTTTGATTTAGCCTCATCTAATTAGTGAAGCTGTTGGCATTTCCTGAGCAAATCAGTTAGGATGGCTCAGGGGAGCTGTATTGGTCAGCCCTTGCTAAATCTTTTATGCTCTCTGCTCTCTGTGGTTCTTGGAAAATCTTAGGTATCTATAAATGTCACAGCACACATCAGGCAACCTTATTAAGGCCTCCTACTTTCTTTACATAAAGTCACCAAGCTGGGCTGCACATGCATTTAGTTTTTTCTATTGTACTGAAAGAAGCCCGTTTGCTAACACTTCTACCAAGTGGTGGAGAGGCTTTCAGAGTCAAGGCTCCCGGATAAGCCGACCCTCTCTAGAAGAGCAGTTATTTCTAGGGAAAGGCCAACTCGACTTTTTCAAATTTAATTTTCTGGCTAAGTGTACTTTGTAGGAAAAAAATGAAGGTGGTATTTAGAAACTCTTTCAAGAGGGATTTTGCATTGAGGGGAACCAATGACAGGTTTAGGAAATGGGGGTGCTGAGGCCTCTTACAGGAGGTACTTGCCTTGTATCAGGTGGAATCCCAGGAGGGGTGGGGTGAAAGGCGGGCAGGAACAGTAAAGGTGACCCAGGCAGTTGCAGCAGGTCTAGACCCCAACATGCCCGTGGCTCTGCCTGCATGGGTTGGGAATATTGGAGAAGGAAACCAACAGGCAGCAAGGGTGAGTGGTTGAACTAGGATCACTCTCTGAGACTGCCTTCCAGTCCTGACATTCTAGAACTTCATGAACCTGGTATTCTCAGATTCCTAAGAATTGATTTAACTGAGGGTATTATTTTTTAGTCTTCAGCATGGGAAACAATTCTTATGGGCAGTGTGGAAGAAAGGTGGTTGAAAATGAAATTTATAGGTGAGTTCCTGAAAAAACTACCCTTTTCCCCAATTGTGTTAAGTATTAAACATTTCTTGAGGGATTACTGTGTGAATGAGCCACAGAGCAGTAAGCAGGTTTCTTTGTGTGTGAGAGAAGCAGTGAGAACTCACCGGAAAGCTGTGGAGAGGATTGTTCCACTGCTAGTTGAGCTTTCTACATGAGTTTGGTGGGAGGGGAGAGCCCATGAGCATTGATTGTGATGTGTAGAACTTCTTTCAACTAGTTTTGTGTTTTTAACCAAATTGATTAACTTCAAAAATTCTCCTCTGTTTCAGTCCTATTCATTTAGTTTAAAAAAAAATTTTACCCTTAGTTCCTTGCATTATGCTGGTAGTTCTAAATACCAGTGTCAACTCTGACAGCATATGAAAATCAGCAAAGAATTTTGTTTATTTTGTTTTACTTTCATGCCTAGGTCTAACTCTGCCTTATATTTGACCTTGAGCGTTTCCCTGATAGTTACCATGGGGGCCGGGTGGGGCAGTATTAGGGGTGACAGGGAAGGAGTCAGAACCCCACAGTACTCACCATGACCACATCTCTTGCTTTTCCCCAAATGGTTCCCGGCTGTAGTGAAAGTCACAAAGTCCATAGAATGCAGGACTTCGATGGACAGGTGGTCCAGGTAAGAGATGTGGGCTGAGAGCCATTTATCCTGCCTCCTGGGGCACTTTTGAAAGGGAGTGATGACAAATTTGGTAGGCAGATTTTCTTAATTATTTTAGTGAAGATTATATTGTCCTCATACTATAAGCCAGGATTTGTGGTAGATCATGAGGGCACAAAGTTTAATAAGTTTGGGGAGATAATACTCTAGTGGGGAAGACAGGTTAAAAAAAACCTAGCCGTATCAGAGTGTATCACAGCACTGTGTATGTTCCAGGCTGGCTTTGTCTTGCTTATCATTTTATTCCCAACCCTGGTGCAGTGCCTGGCACATGGTAAGTACTTATAATAAGTACCTGAATACTAAACACAAAAGTGAATATATGCAAAAAGTGCTATAAGAGTACCAAAAGGGGAATTGTTTAGCAAGGGTGGAATGGAAGGGAGAGAAGGCATCGTGGAGGAGGTGGCAGAGGAATTGACCAGATAGACCTGGCATTGGTGGTAGGAAAAGTTTTCCGGCAGAAAGGAGGGAGTAGCTGGAGGCTTTAACTGCGAGAATGTGCAGTGTGGCTGGTTTTTGGTATGCTTACAGGGGAGTGTTATGGGATAGGCTGGAGATCGGTTCAGAGTGAACAGTGCAGGGTCTTGAATGTCTTGCTAAGAAGTTTAGACTTCATCCTCTTAACGGTTGGGGCCTATCAAAGGTTCTAAGCAGGGGGAGTGACAGGAAATCATGATCTATTTAGAAAGATAATTTTGGCTATGATGTGGAGGTTAGTCGGGGGAGGAAGTGATGAAGGCTGCTTGGGAAGCTGCGGGGAAAAGGGACAGGTGGGAGACGTGTAAGGAGAATTGACTGGATTTGAGGCTGATTAGATGGGCAGGGAATGAACTAGAAGGAGGTGAGTGTGACTTCATAGATGATGAGTGGCTGCTGATGTTCTCAACCCAGATTGGGTTAAACTGTAGAAGGAGCAGGCCGGGTTGGCTGGGAGGGGGATGTGAGGAAGAGGAAAGAGTGAATTTGCAGTCGAGTGTAGTGCTTCTTGCACAGGCTTCAGAGTCACATGGATGCGAATTGAAGTCCCTGCTTCTCCACATATTAACTGGGCAAGTTACCAACCTTCTCTGAGATTCAGTTTTGTACTGGGTGGTCTTGGTTATTGACTTACACAGTGCTGACATAACGTTCAATAAAGGGTGCTTTTCATTAAGTAGTTAGGAAAATAGGTCTGCAGTTCAGTAGAGTTGTTGGGACTGGAGATAACAATGTGGAGGTGACAGCGAAAGCCTTGGGAAAGGATGCAGTTGCCCAGGGAAGTGTGAAGAGTGAGAAGAGAAGAGGCAAAAGACAACCTTGGAGGATTCCAACAATGAAGGATAGGAAGTAGAGGCTGAGCAGAGACTGGATGCTATTAGACAGGCAGAAGAGAGGAGTGGCAAAGAGAAAGGTTTCTGGAGGAGGGAGTGGTTTCAGGTGGGAAAGTGTGGAAGAGCTCTTAAGTTTGCTCCTTACGACACCTGACACTTTACTTTAGCAAGAGCAGGTTCAGTGGAGTGGGAGACAAAAGCTAGGCTGTGGTGCATTGAGAAAAGAAATGGGCAGCCTGCCTGGACCCAGCCCCCTGGGTGCTCAGGAGCGGTAGGGAATGCTACCGGGCTTTGAGTTCATTGACTAGGACCCTGGGCTTTTAAGGATTTCTTCTCATCAACCTTACCTCTATCTGTCTAATAGGTCGCCTGTGGTCAGGACCATAGTCTGTTCCTAACAGATAAAGGAGAAGTCTATTCTTGTGGATGGGGTGCGGATGGGCAAACAGGTAGTGTACCTTACACCCTGGGGATAGTGCATTATGGCTTTGTGAGCCATAGGGCTCTCATGGGCTAGAACCCACCTTCCTTGATTTGACTCTTACCTCTCTTGTTGCTTGCTGGGGAACACTGTTTTGTTTGTCCCATCCCCTTCCCCTCACCCCTGGCTCCCATAGTAATGAATCGATAAAGGATTGGTTTAGAGGATTGGAGCACTCTCAACAAAAGAGTTCTGAGCCTTTTCAAGAAGAAACAAATGCCACCTAAAAGGAGCTCGAGTTGAAGAACATTATCATTGAAAGAGGAATGAAGGATAAGCTTCATCAACCTTGTATATTTAATTTTTTGTTTTTGATATTTGTTTGAAGCGAGGGCTTTTACATTTAAGATTTAAATCTTGTGTAAATCCTCAGTAATCCTGCCACCACATCAAATTGTCTTTATTCATTTTCTCATGTTTTCTTCCAGTCCTTGTTCATGTGTACATCTTTTATATAGTAATAATAGCATAGGTTTGATTTTATATGCTTATCATTTAAATTTACATAAAACATTTTTCCATGTTAGCACAGTTTTCACATTTACAGTTTTTAGTATTTGTATGATATAACATCAGATTAATTTACCATAAGGTAAATTAACCATTTAATCATTTTATCAAACAATTACTTAATCATTACCCCCTGTTGTGAGGAGGCATACTTTTTAGGGGAGGATGTGTAGCAGCCATTGGAGCTCATATGCCATTATATATATATACATACACATGTATAGCTTTTTCTTTCATTTGGGTTATTTCTAGGATAAATTCTCAGGAGTGTGTCAAAGGATTAGGATATTTTTGTTTTCAGAGTGTTATTAAATTGCCTCTCAAAAGTTTTACCAATTTATACTGCCATCAGCAATGTACAGAAGTACACTTTAATCATTACCTCTCTAGTAATGAGGATCGTCAATTCAAGTGTGCCAATTTAATTACTATTCCAGTTTTCTAAATGTACATTTTTTTGTAAATATAAAGTTAAAGCTTCTCTTTATTTTTAAAATCCTGTGTGGGTAATTTTTAAAAGTCAGCTTTTTATAGAAATAATAAATTGTTGATACATTTTGACAGCATATAGGAATAAGGTAAAGAGTAAAAGTCCCACTCGCAGGAAAGAACCATGGCTAAGTTTCCCGGTACCATTCCAAAAACTTGCTGTCATATGCTACACCTCCTTCAGCCTCATTGCCTTGCTTGCTGGGCTCTGAGTCCAGCCATGCGGGCCCCTGCAGTCAGTTCCTGAAGCCTGCCCTCTTCTTTGCTGCCATAGGACCTGAGTACTCTTTGCTCTCCTTTTCATCCTGTAGACCTCAGCGTGGATGTCATCTCTTCAGTGAAGCTTCCCTGACTATTCTTTCTAAATCAGTTATTCTCCTTTTCTCTTGTACTTTCTATGTGAGCATCCTATTCCTTTCTTTCAAGAACCTTCAACATTTTGAATTACTTTAAAAATATCTTTTTAATTTATCTGTATTATAGAATATACAAAAGATGATATGTAGGCAGTACTCCCCAAATTGATCTGCAGATTCAGTGCAATTCCTATCAAAATTCCAACTGTCTCATTTGCAGATATGGACAAACCGATGCTAACATTAATATAGAATTACCAGGGACCACAAATAGCACCCCCCCCAAAAAAATTGAAGACAAAGTTGGAGGAATCATACTTTCTGATTTCAAAGATTACTACAAAGTTATAGTAGTAATTAAAACACTGGCATAAGAATAAGCATAGATCAATAGAAATTGAGAGTCCAGAAGTAAACTCGTACATCTGTGATCTATTATTTTTGACAGGAGTGCTAAGATCATTTAATTGGGGAAAGAATAGTCTTTTTAACAGCTGGATATCTAGAAGAATGAATTTGAACTGTATACACCATCTACAAAAATTAACTGAAAATAGATCAGTCATAAATGTAAGCTAAAACTATAAAACACTTAGAAGAAAGCTTAAATGAGAATCTTCATGACCTCAGATTAGACAGCAGTTTCTTAAATATGACACCCAAATCATAAGCAAAAGAAGGAAAAATAGATAAATTAATCTTCATGAAAATTTAAAAACTTTTATACATCAAAAGACAAGATCAACACAGTGAAAGGACAACCCACAAAATGAAGAAATATTTGTAAGTCATATATTTGATGAGGGTCTAGTATCGAGTATATATAAGGAACTCCTATAATTCACTAACAAGATAAACAACCCAATTAAAAAATGAGCAAAAGTTTTATATAGATATTTCTCCAAGATGTACAAATGGCCCATAAGCATATGGAAAGATGCACAAATAGTCATTAGGGAAATGCAAATCAATACCATGAGATACTACTTCACATCCATTAGTATGGTAACTCTCAGAAAAAAACCTCACATAATAGGTGTTGGCAAGGATGTGGAGAAATTAGAACCTTCATACATTGCATAAAATGGTATAACAGGTATGGGAAACAGTTCCTCAAAAAGTTAAACATAGAATTACCATTTGACCCAGCAATTCCACTCCTAGGTATGTATCAAGAATAATGAAAACATTTGTCCGCACAAAAACTTGTGCACAAATGTTCATAGCATTCTTTAATATCTAAAAACGAGAAACAACTCAGATATCCATTAACTGATAAATGAATTAAAAAATCACAGTATTTACATGCAGTGGGGAATGCTATTTGACCATAAAATGACTGAACTTTGATACATGCTATACCATGGATGAACCCTATAAATATTATGCTAAGTGAAAGAAACCATACACAAAAGGACACATTGTGTGGAATTTATTTATATGAAATGTACAGAATAGGCAAATACATAGAGACAGAAAGTAGATTAGCAGTTGCCAGGGTCGAGGGTGAGGTGGGAAATAGGGAGTGACTGCAACTGGATATGAAGTTTCTTTCTGGGTTATGCAAGTGTTCTTAAATTAGAGGTGATAGTTGCACAACATTGTGAGTATACTGAAAACCACTCAATTATATACTTTAAAATGATTGAAATGGTGTACTTATGTGAATTTTATCTCAAAAAAATGATAAGTAAAAGGTACTTACAAAGCATGATAATGAAATCAATATTTGTGAAACCACTACCCAGTTTAAGACCTAGAACATTCTCACTTCTGCAGATCTACCCATGTGTAACTCTCCTGTTTCATATGCTTGTCTTCCTCCTACAGGGGGATTCACCATTCCAAATTTTATTTCTATTATTCCTTTCTTTGAGGGAACAAAAAATTTATACACATGTGCACACACACACACTCCTAAGTAATGTATTGACTAGTTGTGCTTCTTTTAGGAGTCATACTATATATATGTATCTTACATATCTTGGTTTAAACTTAACATTATGTTTCTTAAGATTCAGCCCTGTTATACGTATCTACAGTTCATTCATTTCTTTTTCCCCCTTTATAACTGGGGAGCCCAACTCCAGCCTGGAACTTTTTTTTGTTTTTCTTCAAGTTTTAAAAAATGTGCTATGTGGTTAAATACACATAACATAAAATTTACCATCTTAAAATCATTGTTAAATGTAGTTCATTGATATTAAGTATATCCATATTCTTGTGCAACCTCACCACCATCCATCTCCAGAACTCTTTCATCTTGCAAAACTGAAACTTTATACCCATTAAACAGTAACTCACTCCCCTTTCTTCCCTCCCCACTCAGCACCTGGTAACTGCTATTCTACTTTCTGTCTCTATGAATTTGACTATTCTAGGTACTCATATAAGTGAATATACTTTTTTTGTGTGTTTGTGACTATTTTATTTCACTTACCATAATGTCTTCAAAGTTTATCCATGTTGTAGCAACCATCAGAATTTCCTTCCTTTTCGTATACTGAATAATATTCCCTTGTATGTATATACCACATTTTGCTTATTCATCTGTTGATAAACACTTGGGTTGCTTCTACTTTTTACCTGTTGGAATAATAATGAACACAGGTGTCCAAATCGCTCTTTGAGACCCTGCTTTCAGTTCTTTTAGGTATATACCCAGAAGTGGCATTGCTAGATGATTGGTAATTTTATTTTAAAATTTTGTGAAACTGCCATACTGTTTTCCATAGCAGGTACACCATTTTACATTCCCACCACAATGTTTGAAGTTCTAATTTCTCTACATCCTCGCTAACACGTTATTTTCTGGGTTTTGTTTTTGTTTTTGTTTTTTTTTTGCATATATTTTTTAATAGTAGCCATCCTAATGGGTGTGAAGTGGTTATTTCATTTGTGGTTTGCATTTCCTTATAGTCAGTGATGATGAGCATCTTTTCATGTGCTTATTGGCCATTTGTATATCTTCTTTGGAAAAATGTTCAAGTCCTTTACCCATTTGTTAAGTAGGTTGTTTTTGTTGTGATTGTTGAGTTCTCTATATTCTGAATCTGTTATCAGTTATTTGATTTGCAAATATTTTCTACCATTCTTTGCATTGCCTTTTTACTTGCTGATAGAGTCTTCTGAGGCACAAAAGTTTTTAATTTTCATTTGTCAAATTCATTTATTGTTTCTTTAAATTTTTTCCCATTTTTAAGAAATAATTGACATATATCACTGTGTAAATTTAAGGTGTATAGCATGATGGTTTGATTTACATATATTGTGAAATGCTTACCATAAAGGTTTAGTTAACATCTGTCATCTTATACAGATACAATAAAAAAAAAAAGAAAAAAACTTTTTCTCCTTGTAATGAAAGCTCTTAGGATCGGCTGGCTCTCTTAATAACTTATTTTTTTATTTTGTTTCCTGTGCCTTTGGGGTCATATCTAAGAAATCATTGCCAAATACAGTGTTGTGAAGCTTTAAGTCCTATGTTTTCTTCCAAGCAGTTTTATAATTCAAGCTCTTTACATTTAGGTCTTTTGACCACTTTGAGTAGATTTCTGTATGTGTGTTAGCTATAGTGTCCAACTTTATTCTTTCTGCTGCATTAGGGAACACCCAGTTTTCTTAGCACATTTGTTAGAAGGCTGTCCTTTTTCCAATTGAATGGTCTTGAGACTCTTGTCAAAAATTATTTGACCAATATAAATGACGGTTTTTATTTCTGGGCTCCCTATTGTATTCCATTGATGTGTATGTTGTCTTTTTGCCAGTGCTACACTGTTTTGATTACTATAGCTTTGTAGTGAGTTGAAATCACAAAGTATGAGTCCTCTGAATCTGTTCTTCTTCAAGATCATTTAGCTATTTGGGATCCTTTTGAGATTTTATATGAATTTTAGGAAGGATCTTTCTATTTCTGCAAAAAAAATATTGTTGGGATTTTAATAGGAATTACATTGAATCTATAGATCACTTTGCATAGTATTGACATCTTAACAATATTGTGTCTTCCAGTTCATAAACATGTCTTTCCATCTATTTATATCTTCTTTAATTTCTTTCAGCAATGTTTTGTTTGTACAAGTCTTTCACCTCTTTGGTTAATTCCTAAGCATTTTATTCTTCTTGATGCTACTGTAAACAGAATTGTTTTCTTAATTTCCTGTTTTGGATTGTTCACTGTTAGTATATAGAAACGCAGTTGATTTTCAAATGTTGATTTTGTATTCCGCTTCACTAAATGCAGTTCATTTTTATAGCTGTATGCTATTCTACCATGGACTACACCTCAATTTATTCAATTTCCTGTTGATAGATATTTGGATGGTTTACAACTTTTTGTTATATAACAAGCAGTGCTTCTGTGACCATCTGTATGTCTCCTTGTAGATGTGTTCAAGAGTTGTAGGAGCTCTAGTGAAGATCCTGTGAGTGGAAGTGCTAGGTTATAGGGTATGCATATGTATTCCAATGGTCGTTTTTTTAAAAATAGTTGTAACAGGTAACCCCCACAACAGCAGGGCAAAGCTTGGTATTGTCCACCTAAAAGTTTTTGCCTGTCTGATGGATGTGAAATGGTATTTCACTGAGGTTTGAATTTGCATTTCCCTAATTACTACTAAGAGTGAGGGTCTTTCCATGTTTATTGACCAGTCTTGTTTTTTCTTCTCCGAAATGTATGTAGTATTTTCGCCCATATTTGTTGACTTATTTGTCTTTTTCTTACTGATTTTTAGGAATTCTTTGTATATTTTATATCTTTATTCTTGCACATATCTTTTCTCAGATTGTGGTTTGTGTTTTTGTCCACCCATCTGAGTTTTTAATTTTGACTATATTTTTTCATTTCTAATTGCTTCTTGTTCATATTTACCTGGTCATTCTTGATAATCTCTTATTCTTGCTTTATTTCTTTGAACATTGTGTACAGAGTTATTTGTATTTTGTATATTTTAATTCCAGTGTCTGAAGTCTGGAGGATCTAAAATCTGTTGTTTGTTGGTTCTGTTTATTCTCACTCATAGTGGCATCTTAGGAGTTTAGTAATTTTTGATTGTGATCTCATATTTATTGAATTTAATTTGTGGAAACTCTAAGAGCCTAAATTGGAGATGCTTTCCTCCAGACAGGATTTGAATTTGCTTGTACCTGTGGCCAAGGGGTGCTGCCAGTCTGACAGCTGCTTTGAGCCCCTGTGAGGAAGCCAGTTTAAGTAGGAGTCTGTGGTTTAGGGTTCTGCCGCATGTGCTGCCCAGGGATTACCCTCTATCACATTGCTGGTAGTGACATTGTCTTCAGGCAAACCCTGTCTTTTCCTCTGTTTACTGTTTACCATGCCAGTTTGCCTGTTTCCATTTTCCTGTTTTGGGTGGGATGGGGTGGAGGGTTTGATTAGGATGGGTTCTTAGAGATTTCCTTTATTTTCCAGCAAGCCCAACAGTGCATTAGAAATTGCTTGTCATAATTTATGCAAAGTCTAATAGGTTCATTGAATAGTGGTATTTCATCTTGAGAAATTTTCTAATTTGAATCATACCTAGACAATTCACAGGGTTTCAAAATGGTCTAATTACAATTATGTCTTTTTCTTCCTCTGAGAAAGCATAGAGAAGGAAGTTACCATAGCACAGGATTTCTGAGTTGGTGTTTGTGAAGTGCTTAAAACTGTATTTGACATAGAGTAATCCTATATAATTGTTTGTTAAGAGAATAAATAATTAAAAGTATTTTCCATCATGTTAGGTCTAGGTCACTACAATATCACCAGTGTACCCACCAAGCTGGGTGGAGACCTTACCGGAGTGAAGATTGTCCAGGTTGCCACCTATGGTGATTGTTGCCTGGCTGTGTCTGCTGATGGAGGCCTCTTTGGTTGGGGCAACTCTGAGTACCTGCAGCTGGCCTCTGTCACTGATTCCACACAGGTATGAGGTCACTAACAGCATGGTGCTGGGAGGTTTGGAAATTTAATGTGTTAAGGACATTTTTAAGAGGTTCTTCACCAAAATGTGATGTATAACGTGATAAGATGTTAAGGTCTAACCTATTGCGAGACTGCCTCTTAAGTTTCCAAGTTCTTGGCAGTCTCATTACAGCCTGGAAAGAAAGGTTAGATTCAAAAGCCATCATTATCAATACTTCAATGAAATAATACTGATTTACAGCAGTATTTTGAGTATGTTTGGGGACCTGTCTTGTTCTAAAAGGGATATAAGGCTGTTCATCTAAGTTCCTATGGTGTCGTAGTATGCTTTTGGTTTCAGTATAGCGCATATGCCCCCAGAGCACACAGATCCTAAGCTCTATGAAGACACCTGTGCTGTCCTTCCCAGATGAAGCAATAGAAGCCCTGCCTGTGGCCTCTTCTCCTCACTGTCCCCTTCTTTGCACCGAAGTGAACCACCATCAGTACAATAGAATTTTAAACATTTTATTAAGGAAAACTTCAAATATAAACAAAAAGTACAGCTCATTGCGCACTTAATCTCTATGTACCCATCACCCATGCTCAATAATTGCCAACTAATGGCCCATTTATAAAAAATATAATTCATGATTTTTAAGTATACGATTTACTGGTTTTTAATATAGTCACAAGGTTATACAACCCTCTTCCTCCCCCCCCCCCCAAAAAAAAGCCCGTGCTCTGTAATGGCCAATTTTGTTTTTACATCTATAATTCCATCTACTCTGCCTTCAATTACTTTGAAGCAAATCCTTGATATCAGCTTTCATCTATAAAAGATAAAGCCTATTTAAAAAACAGTCTGTATTCCTTAATATCATCAAACTTCTGATAAATACAGAAAGATTTTAATATATGTTAATGAGAGTTGGATGAAAAAGGTGAAGGGATTAAGAAGTACAAATTGGTAGTTACAAAATAGTCACAGGGATGTAGAGCATAGGGGATATAGTTAATAATATTGCAGTAACTACATATGGTGCCAGGTGGGTACTAGACTTATTGAGGGGATCGCTTCATTATCCATATAATTGTCTAACCACTGTACCATGTACCTGAAACTAACATAAAATAATATTGACTGTCAACTGTAATTTAAAAAAACCTGAGAGGAATGGGAAAAAAGATTAATGATAAATCTGCACAAAGGGAAACTAAAGATTACTAATAAGATGAAAAAATACATTCTCTGTGGTCTGGCCAGTTAGAAGTGGTTGCAGATTTGGCTCTGAGCTTCCTAGTAGCCAAAGCCAAGAAGAAAATGTCATTTAAATGATTCATTATTTCTGTAAGGTAAACAGCAAATAAAGCGTTCAGAAGTACTGCTCTTTCAGAGACCAAGGTCTGAGAAAAATGTCTCCCATGGTCTTCCTTTGGGGAATGGGTCCAGTGTCATATCATTGTTATATGTTGTATCACCAAAGACCCCAAAACTTAATAGCTTAAACAACACGCATTTATTATCTCGCAGTTTCTGTGGGTCAGGAATCTTGGGGTGGCTTAGCTGGGTCTCCTGGCTACAAATCTCTCAAAAGCTTCAGTCATCTTAGGGTTCAACTGGGGAAGGCTCTGCTTCCAGGACCACACCAGTGGTTGTTGGCAGATTCAGGTCCTCATGGACTGTTAGACTGGGTCTCTACTTCCTTGCTGGCAGTTGGCCAGCTAATAGTTGTTGGCCGAGCCGTCCTTGGTTCCCTGCCATGTAGGCTTCTCTCTGTGGTAGCTTACAACATGGCAGCTTGCTTCATTAGAGTGAGCAAATGAGAAGGTAAGAGAGAGTGCCAGTGAGACAGGAGCCAGTGTTTTATATTTTAATCTTTGCAGTGACCTTCCTTTCACTTTTGCTGGCATTCTGCTCATTAGAAGCAAGTCACTAGGTTCAGTCCTCACATAAGAGCAGGGATTACACATGGGTATGAATGGGGTCACGGTGATTATTGGGGGTCATCTTAGCAGTAGCCCATCAACCATGATTCTTCACTGTGGCCGGAGCCTCATCCTGTCAGTGACAACAGTGGTAGTTTCCAGTGGCTCTTTGTTAGAGTATCCCAGTGTTTGCTGAGGGCCTTGAGCCAGAGCACAGTGAGGTAAGGAAGCTCTCTGAGAGCCAAGCAGCAGAGGCCAGGCCCAACTCTGACAGCCTTGCTTCACCTAGACATACATTTTCTGGATCAGTAAGTCCCTTTATTCTTTTTGAGTCAACTTAAGGACTGTTATCTTTCAGCTCTCTCTATTTGAAAGTGAATCTATAAAGATTCATGGCTATCACTGAAGCACTTAAAATCTGTCTTTCCAAGGTTATTCCTCAGTAGAAGTGCCAAAACCAAATCCTGCTGGAAAGCTCAGTTGGCCACATTTCACTCCCCAAATCCCTGGCGCTCCCATCTCTCACTCTCAGCAGAAGATCTTGCCTCTTGTTTAATAGAGAAAACAGATGCTATCAGATGAGAATGCCCTCAGTTTCTCACTATGACTCCCACATACTTAACTGTGTCTGTACACACCCCGGACCCATTCCTTTTCCTAGCAGTGGAAGAGGTATATCTCTTCCTGCTGAAGCTAATTCTTCTCTCTGTGCCCTATATCCCATTTCCTCCCACCTCCTCAGAAGCCATACTTCCATTTGTTGGACCTTCTTTCCCCAAACTTCAACCTATTCATCTCTGTTGGCCCTTCATCAATCTTTACACCTGACCCATGTGTCTTTTATCTTAAAAAGCTGTTTGTGGACTCCTCCACCTCCTCCTGTTCTTCCCACTCCCTACCCCTTTGCTTTACCTCCTACTTCCCTTCTAGGCCAAGCATCTCAAGAGCTGCATTTATCTGCTGTCTCCTACTCATTCCTCAGTCCATTCCACTGAGTTTCCACCCTAACTCGTTTGCTGAGTGGCTCTTGCTACAGTTACCAGGGATCTCCATGTTGCTAAAATAATAATAAAGAATCTGGAGAACATTTTTCAATCTTTATCATTCTTGACGTCTCAGTAGTATTTGACATTGACCATGACATTTTTGTGAAAAAAAACTCTTCCTTTTCCCCCTGTGACTAGACTCTTCTATTGCTCTCTTGTCTTTCTTGTCATTCCTTCTTAATCTCACTTACTGGGTCTCCTCTTGCCAGGCCTTTAAATGTTGAAGAGCCTCCTGGCATGGACTTTGCTCTCCTTTGCTCTCCTTTTCTCTGTATTCACGCTTTAGAAGATCTTATCTGTACCTGTGCTGCAGTTACCATCTATATGCTAATGATTCTCCAGCTTACATATCAGAGCTCCAGACATCACTAAGTAGCACTTGACATTTCCACTTAGCCATCTCTAGGCAGTGTGAGTTCAGTGTGTCTGAAAGTGAACTCATGCTCACCCCACTCCCCCCCCCGTCCCCGTGCCCTTTTTTTTCTCCATTGTTACCCACATCCATCATGTTCCGCTCTAGAAATCATTTCTCTCTCCTACTTAGAACCCCTACTGGCCTCCCACTGTGCTTAGGATAAAGATCAGATTCTTACTGTAGTCCACAGCATCCTGCATGATCTGGCTTCCCTTTTCCCTGCCAGTATCTTGTTCCGCATTCTCCCTCTGCTTCAGCCACTCTAACTTGTTTAAATGCCCTGAACGTGCCTTGCTCACTCATTTCCTTTGCACATGCCATCTCCCCTACTTGGAATATCCTGCTCTTCTCCCCTCACTTAGTTACTCCTACTCATCCTTCAGGTCGCAGTAGAAACGAAGCCTTCCCCAACTGTTCCTCCCCCTAAACTAGATCGTCTCCCTGGCATTCATTCTCAGAGACCCTGTACTTTCTCCTTCATTGCATTCAGCACAAATTAATTTTATGTTAATCTTGTCCGGCATCTGTCTTCTCCACTAGACTAAACTCAGGGAGGAACCAGGTTTCTTGGCTCGCCCTCATGTTCCCAACACCCAGTTAGATGGTGGTTACCATATGTTCAGTGTTTGGGGAATATTTGTGGCATGTATGAATGAACTGGGACTTGCCTTCTCTGTACACAAGACCAGAATATTTCCAAGTTCTCACTGGTTTATCTTCCTAACACTGTGGACCCTTCCTTTCATTCAGGTGAACATCCCCCGGTGCTTACCTTCTCAGGAGTGGGCAAGGTGGAGCAGGCTGCATGTGGTGGGACAGGCTGTGCTGTGCTAAATGGTGAGACCCTGTTGTAGGCAACTGGGGTTGAATGGGGAAGGGTTGGTGTCCTTGGCCTCATAGGCAGCAGACCTCAGCCTAAGGAAGGGAATGTGGCTGGGGGAGATCTCTTTAGATTGAATTCAGCTAATAGAGGGTGAGGGTGACATTCTTGACAGGAAGATAATAACCATGATTTATATGTAGACAACTAGACAGCACAGAGCTGAGTAATTCTGTAGCAAACCTCTGCAGTGGAGAATGAACTGTTTTCTCCCCATCCCTTAGTCTGGGCCAGAGACTGTGCCAAGAAACAAAAAGCAGATAGGAGAAGAGCCTTAGGGTTTAGATACTTATTAATCCCATGCTTCTGGGATTAAACATCTGGTACCACTGATGAGTATTAAAATTCTTATAACCAAAAAATCATTTCTAAGAGTTTTAGGAATCTGGCCAGAAGTTGTTTAGTACTTGGCTTGGTCTTCTGATCAGTGTGAAACTTAGAGCTGTTCGTAGGAAAAACTGTCCTTTGAAGGCTCTCCTGTGTTCACATGGGGTTTCTGAGTGATTTATGGACGGGTCCTGTTCAGGTTATCCTCAAGATGTGAGAAGTTTGTATTCCAAGATTGGTGACCTGGTTAGACGTAATCTACCAGCAAGAATTTGAGAGAGGAGAAAAGAAACATGATTTTAAATATATGTCAGAATGTTCTTGCCAAGCAAGGAGGGAAAAAAAAAATCCATGTGGATATAATACATCTTGGTGGTGCAGTTTGAATTTCTAGTGAGTGAGGGCTGCTCTTGGTTTGACTTCCTGACCGTTGTTTTTCCTGTAATGCAGGAGAAGGACATGTTTTTGTCTGGGGCTATGGAATTCTTGGGAAAGGACCAAACCTAGTGGAAACTGCTCTTCCAGAATTGATTCCACCCACTCTCTTTGGCTTGACGGAGTTCAACCCAGAGGTCCAGGTTTCCCGCATTCGATGTGGACTCAGCCACTTTGCTGCCCTTACCAGTAAGTGAACAAGCCTGTGCAGCCCCAAAGACTGACAAAGCTTCACTCTCTCATGTCGAATCCTGAACTGTGGGCAGCTCTCAGTTTCCATCCATTCAATAGAGTGGTACCTTTATGTGGATAATTAAAGAGAGCAGCCAATCCAGAAGTTGTTGGCTTGAGGTTTTATAATGCATCTTTTTTCATCCTGGAGTTTTGTTTTTGGTTCATTTGGTTTGTGGTTAAGCTAATGAGAAAGTGAATTTTCTCAAGAGGACACCAGTCGGCAGTAGGAGAGGGGACTATTAAATATGTTGGGGTACTAGGGGCAATGAGCAGAGGTTTGGCATTTCCACAGTGGGTAATTAGGAAATGAATGTGTGGGACTTAATCCCATTGCCTGGCCAAGCCCAGACCCGGATCTGACCCAGGAACGTGGGATGGCAAGGGGAACATTTGTAAGATCATCCTGTGGTTTTGTGGAAGTAAATCTGCCTTATTTCTCCAAAGTGCTGAGAGAGAGAATGATCAAAGGGAAGGGTGAAATGGAGATTTTCTCAAAGATTTGCCAAATTACAAAGCCATAACATATCCAGTTACCCTACAGACCTCTTGAGTAAATCTCCTATTCCACCACAGTGACTGTTAGTTCAATTTGTTCCTCTTTACTTGACTTGAATCGTCAGACTGTATTAATTTAATTTCATTTTGTGATTCTCAAGTAAATTCGCTATTTCCTTGCAATTAAAATTTTTTTTGTCTTATGGTAAGTAATTGTTTTCTTTTAAACATCTGGGCTGGGACAGTCAATTCAGGTCATCCTCATCATTTATATTATCTGGCCCCATGTGAGGACTGTTCCAGATGAGCACCATTCAGTACCGTCTGAATTCCAGGCCTCGGGTGCCTAAAACACACAAGCTGTCATGTGGACCACGTACTTGTGGGTTGGAGTCTTGCCTGACTATATATATATTAAAGTACTAAGTGGTAGCAATGCTGACTGGGGTTGTGACCTCTCACCATTACTCAAGCAGAGTCAACTACTTCTGTTTGCAAATGAGTCTAGTTTATGTGAGTTTTCTAAAGCTACTTAGACTTAATAATAAGAGGCATTATGGACTGTCCGGAGGTGTCAGTGATCTATTGTCCAGATAATTCAAAGGCTTGGACTACGTGCAGAGTCACATACTTGAGAATCTATATGAAGTATTTCTCTAGAGTAGATTATTTTCTGTTTGCTGTCATGCCATGTGGCCATTTTTGATCACACTGAAATGAAATCCTTATCTAGGTTTCCCCCAGGACCCAACAGCCACCCTCCAAGTGCCAGTTACTATTCCTCAGTAGAGGGAGCATCCGAACTTGGGTTTCTCCACTGTCTGTGTGCCCAGTGTTCGCATATGGCCAGCTGGGGGCTGGAGTTGTTCGATTTATCCTGAGGTCTGCTAATGTTTTGAGAACTAGACTGTTCTATTCTGTTAAACACATAAAATTTGGGAGTGGAGGACCAAGGATGATGGTCCGACCAGGGGGCCTCTTATAGCTCCTAACAAAACAATTTCTTATATAATTAGCCCAGATTATTTTAGTCCTGGCTTCTCCATGTTTTTTCTTCTACTTTCACTAGGCAGATGCAGGCAGTAAAATGAGGCCTTTGTGCTGAGGAGTGCCCAAAGCTGATGTGGACAGAAGTCTCAAGTGAAGGCTGGTTTGTGGGAGGCCGCCCTACCAGATCTAGGTCCTTTCCTGGAGGATGCCCTGGTCTCGATGCAATCTCCTGGACTTGCCTCTATAGCATCTTGTCTGTCCTTCTCCTTCTTGACACTTTTTACAGTTCGTAAGCATGTATATATTGGTTTGATCATTTGTTCGACTTGTCCCATGAAGACAGTAACCATGAATGTTACATTCACTGTCCTGTCCCAGTTCCTAGCACACAGGCATAGACCTGGCCCAGAGAAGTTCCTGTGTCACTGTGTGTCACTTGACTGAATGCTCAAGATATGGAAACCCAGACAAGGAATGATAAATCTCCCTATTTCTCATTCTGTCGAATTAGGCCATGGCATGACCAGGGTTTGAAGATGCTCAGATTTCAGGATTTGTAGAGGGCAGGGTTTGGTCAGGCATAGCTGTTGGTGGGTGTATGCATAAGGGGCAAATAGAGTAGGCTGTGAGCAGGAGCCATCATGGCCCACAGCCTCGTGTTCATACTCATCTCCCACGTGATGGACACAGCATAAATTTGGGTTTGGACATATTTTTGGTATGAGGCAGTCTACTTTTCAAAAGAAAGCATTAATGTCTGATAGAAATTGAAATTTACATTGGGCTCTGTTTGTACCAAGTTCTGGAAAGCAAGTTCTCATGCAGGGTCCTTCCTCTTCTTCAGACTTGCCCTTGGCCTAGTCCCAACCAAGCCACCGATTTTCTTTCTTTGCAGACAAAGGAGAGCTATTTGTGTGGGGCAAGAACATCCGAGGGTGCCTGGGAATCGGCCGCCTGGAAGACCAGTATTTTCCGTGGAGGGTAAGGCTAGACTGGGCGGGCTCGAGGGCATGTCCACAGAGCAGATTCAGCTGATGTGGCAGCAGTGCCCAGTGTGCAGCTGGGCCAGCACTGGGTCCTGGAATTGCCCCCACTTTCGGTCCCGGCTGCCTTCCTCCTGCCCTGTTGCCTCAGGTGAGGCTCTGCAATTGAGGAGCCAGATCAAGTGCCCAGTACCAGCTTCTCAGGCTGCAGGCTCACTGTCCTTTGCTCCTTCCTGGAGCCTGTTGAGTGAGTAATGGGAGGAACAGCCTGTGTGGGGTTGCAGTCCAACAGTGCCCTGTAAGAAGTCTTATCAAAGGCTGTCCTCAGGTATGTGGAGCAGGGAAGCAGAAGCACACCAGGTTCCTCAGAGAGGATCAGGCTGCAGGCTGGGTGCCGCAAGGCTCAGGGAGGCTCTGAAAGGGGGCTATTTGAAATGAAGAAGTTGGCATGCTAGGAGCTGTTTACAGAGGCTCATGTAGAGAAATGTTTTACAGCAAATTTAAAAGAAAGCAAGATGTTTAATATCCACAGCCACCAAAGTGGAAAAATAAAGGCTTTTCTTAGGGGAAGTATGCAATTAGACAAAAAGGCTTATTTAAAAATTAAAGAAGTAAAAAGCTCTTTCTTCAATTGTAGTTTATCTTAGTATTATTTACAAAGTTTTTTGAGTTCTTATTTTTTAAAAAAAGCTATTTATTTTTGAATGCAGAACATATGTACTTGGTACAAAGTGTATTATGAAAAATAAATTTCCCATGCCTCGTCCCAGCAGCAGCCACCAGTACTGGTTTCTGATGTTTTCCTCCAGAGACAGTCCGTGTGGAGAAGTGTATACATGTCTGAGCATTTTCTTTGAAAGTTTGATATTAATAATATGTTTTAAAGTTGTGTAAAGCATTTTAAAAAACATATGTAAAAATGCAAAGGAAATGTGTAATTTAATGTGTCAAAAACCCACTGCAGAAGGCTTTGAGGCACTTTGATATTTTAGAGGCTTGTTTCCATTGGCATTTCCCATGGCTGCTGGCTCTCCTGGGTTCCTGTGCACTCTGCAGGCCCTAACTCCTTTATAAACACGGTAGGTGCAGTTTCTAAGAGAACATATCAAAATGGAGACTTTACATTTGTTAGAAAAAAAAAATGATTGTGCACCAGAGTTGTTCCCAAGCTGATTGGTTCTTGCTCACTTGTTCCCTGAGCCTGGAAATACTATTATGTGTGATAAATGGAGAGTCAGTTGGTAGACAGTAGATGGCTCCTCATGCAATGTGAACATTAATAATTTCGATGTCCTACTCGTTTTCATGGTAGTTCCTTTACTGCCCTCTCTTGAACCCCACTAAAAAGGCCATTCTGAGGGAAAGCTTGGGAAACAGTAAAGGAACTGGGTTTTGGATGAATGACCACTATGCCTGGAGGCTCCCTACCTGCCTTCAGTTCCTCCAGATTAGAGGAAGAATATAAGGACAGCCATGAAATAAGATTTGAAATCAATAACATTTTCCCTGTTGAAATGGCTGGGTGAAGCTTTGGGCCCGGCTGTGAAGTTGGAAGCAGCAGGCTGCTGGGGCCAACACCACTTGCGGTTAAGACCAGACGCCCCTTCTCTGACTCCATGTTCACCAGGCCTCCCTCTGGGAATGCCATTCCCTGCAAGTGTGCCATCAGGGAAAGGATACTCGGTCTGTCCCTGTGACAACTGCTTTCTTGCCAAACTGTCATCCTCCTTTCACATTTGTTGAGCCCGGTTTGTGGATCCATTGTGTTCCCTTGTCACCTACTGATTGGGGTTATGGGGATGGGCGAAGGATGATGCTGAGGGCTGAGGGCCTCGTCATTTCCACTGTGCAGGCGTGAAGATGTGAGGCTGAGGCTCTGGGACAGTAGTGATGGCAGGAACCAGGTTTTGGATCAGCTAGGCTGGATTCCTTACAGGTTCAATTAGTCTGTTGGGTGTTGGATCTTACTGTAGTCTATTCTTTTACTCACTTAAAAGTTACAGGTGACTTTTATTCTTTAAACAACTCTATTTTGTTACTAATCTTCAGTGGGAGATGTGTTACATCATTTAAAAAGTATTCCAATAAAGAAAAAGAGTAAAGTCTTATTTAAGTCTTATTTGTAGCTCCTGCAGTGGTACTTACTAGTTATTCCTAGACTCACAGAACCTGGGCTTTTCTGAAAGTATGTAGGCCCAGGTAGTGACATCTGACTACCTGATTTAAACCTTCTTCTGGAGGCTTTCCAGGATCTTTTTCTGCTACATGTTGATATTCAGAGCTCAGACAAGTTCAATAATTTCTTCCATGGTTACACATCTAGTGAGCAGAGCCATGAATCAGACACAGATATGTCTGACTGTGAGATGCTAGTCTCACAATAGTCCCATCCTCTGCGAGGGCCTGAGCCAGATTCAGGGTCCCCAGCTATGGAGGGAAGGAAGTGTGCAGAGGCAGGGACACGCTGCCCAGGTGTCATCTGGTCTTTACAGGACCCTTTGACCTAAATAGCAGCATTGTAGGCATGGGAACAGGCTGCTAGGGGAAGTTTTTGAATGGCCCTCACCATTCAACCCCGGGAATTGCACTGGCTCTCCACAAACTGTACAGCCTTTCTGAGGGGACAGCAGAGCTGTCAGTGTGCCAGGTGCTTTGCATTTGTTCTCATCCTCAGAACGACCTGGGAAGTTTGGGGCCCTTCCCCCACAGCATGCACATATGAAAACTGACTTCAGGAGTCCAAGGGGCTGGACTTATCTCAGAGTCATTCTGGGTGGGGCTTCGATGTGAACTTGGGACTCTGCCTGCAGGCTATGCTGCCTCCTCACCCTGAGCTCCTCTAGTTAAGACCAGGCTGAGTTTAGGAGCTCAAGCTGGGGGAAACCCTCTGACTTCCAAGTCTCTTTCTTATATGGCCACCTCAGTAGCCACAGGCCCAAGGTAGTGCTGATGCCTAGGAGAGAGGTGCCCTGTGGGAATTGGTGCTCAGGGGCAGTGCCTCTTTGCAAGCTGAGCTCTTTCCCTTTCTCAGGCTGGTCGCTTGTGCCAGGAAGGAAATTTCAGATGCAGCCACGTGGGTCAATCTGCTGGGCCCAGTCACGGCCCCAAGTCAGTGCTTTCTTAGCTTTCCTCTGTCTTTCACCTGGTGGGTGCTTGTTTTAGGAACATGTAATTGTGGAGAGAGAGGTTCCTAAACTGATTCTGCCCAAACTTTAAGTCACTCAGGCTAAATGTGCTTCTGGTTTAGAATTGTTTCCCTTTGCAATATTGTGAGCATAGATTGGTTTAGCATAGAAACTCCTTTTAACCTTGACAAGGACAAAAATAAAACATGGGTGAGGGCAGTCTTCTTTTGGACTCAGTTCAGACTATGTGAGGCTATGAGTGACTGGTCGCTAGGGGGAGCCACCCGCTGCCCCTAGAAAGGGTATCCGAGGCCAAGCCCCTACTTCCCTGGCCAGCCTCAGCCAAGACCATCATCCTGGCGAGTGAACCAAGGCCCAGTGGTTTACTCCGCTTTGTGTGCTAATGGAAAGAGCACTTGGCTAACAAGGACATAGGTGCTTAAGTGCAGCAGCTTGGCTGCAGATTAGTGTGGAGTGTGGCACTTTTCATGGGAGTGGTCAATAAAATGTGCTCTAATGGCCTGAAGAGGTTGCTAAGAGTTCACCTGGGCCCAGTCACCAAAGAAGCAGCCTGTCTTCTGCTTCCCCAGCCCGTCTGGAACACTTTCTGCATCTGTGAGCCTCTGCAATGAGCTGAGGCATTGCTCCCTATTTGTTTAGCGATTTCTCTAATAGGTTTTGCTAAAAAAATTTGTTTAGGGAGGGAGGGGCAGGAAGCACAACTTGGTTACTAGCACCCATTTACTTGTGGCCAGGCGTCCTTAATGGATTTGTCTCCCCATGCCAAAGGCGCCAAGCTCCAGGTTGACACTGCTGCCTCTGGGCTTTTAGGCCAGGCCATCTGGATCAGGCCTTTTCCTCTCTTAAGCTCAGTAAATGCCACAAGCTATTACACATCCCCTTTCTAGCTGTCACACTGCCAGACCGAGTGTTGCCATCAGGGCAGGATGGCAGAATTCAGGTCTGGTCAGAATAGCAGCATCGGCGTCCTGGCGGAGGTCTGAGGATTAAGTGGTACAGGTGCACTGTCTTAAATTCTCCACCTTAAAAAACAGTATACTTGGCCTTTGCTTGTCTTTGCATCAAAAACCTCTGGAAGGCCAACAAGAAACCAGTAATTTCCATTTCAAAGGGAAGGTGGAGAATGGAGGGGATGGTGACAGGTGGTAGTAAAAGGTATTTAATACCTTTTTATTCTTTTTCATACTTATTCAAAATAATAATAATAACAACAGTAATAACAAGAAGAAGAAAAAGAAAAGTATCCCTTTTTTGGAGGACTGGCATGGCCATGTAGATATGGAAATCCTAGAGTTGTTGGGAACACCCATTTCCAAGGCCAGGGTATAGAACAATGAGTTATTTTTAAGGCAAAAGGATGGAGCCTCCACATTCCAGAAGGGCTGTCTCTTGTTATCTTGGGCCTTCCTGTGATGAAATATCAGCATAGATGGGCAGTGTCAGCAAGACTGCCAGCTGGGCTTTGACACCTTCTGAGTCACAGGAAACATTCCTCCTCGAAGGCTGAACATGTGACTTGCGTGCCTGTGTCTGGAGCTGGAGCTTGTGGGCAAAGTGGGTAAAGACACTGGGCCAAGGAGGCCTCATTCCCAAAGTGGACCCTAAAGGCAGGAGAAAGGGTTTCTCAAGCTGCTCTAGGGAGCCATGGTGGTGACTGTTAGGAAAGGTCACTGAGCACCAGGCTTGAGAACAGGTGTTGCCCTCTGGTGGAGTCATACTCAGACAGGAGTAACCTCTGTGGGATGTGCACTCAGGGTCTGTGCCTGTGCCCAGAGTGGCCTCTTAGAGGGGTGGGCATGAACAGTAATGTCTGCTGTTGCCTACGTGGTGGGTTGGGGTGACCCTTCCATGGCGAGGGCGTTTACTCATTCCAGCAGACCGCCAGGTAGGTGTGAGCACTCCCCTTCCCAGGGGAAGAACCCAAGGCCCAGAGAGGTTTAGTTATCTACCAAGAGACAGGGCCAGGATCAGGACCAAGTGGGGCCGCCTCCAAGCTTGTCTGCCTCCCAGCTGGCCCTTTCCCCTTCCCATGTGCTGAGTCTTGTTTTTCAGGTGACAATGCCTGGGGAGCCCATGGATATGGCGTGTGGTGTGGATCACATGGTAACTCTGGCCAAGTCATTCATCTGAATCTCCTACCTGACCTGCTCAAGCCTGTGCCTGGCCTCATATCACTTGGGCTGTTTAGCAGAGGACTCTGATGGGGCCCAGAGAGGATCATGGCCCTTCATTAAGTGTGGCACTCTCTCCTAAAGCCCTCAGCAGGTATGCACTGGAAGTGCTTGGAAATGGCCCGACCTGAGGTTGAGACCTGCTGAATTCAGCACAAGATAGCTGCCTTTATTGGGCCGATCTCCAGCAAGATGAGTCCTAGGGCTGCATGGCCCTGGCAGGGAGAGGATAATATGAATATCTTGGCTCTTTCCAGGGAACACGTGTCTCATCTCACCTGAGAAATCGGTCTTAGGAAAACTTAGCTCTCATGGCATGCCATTTTATTTGATCTTAAGAGGCCTGACAGAATGTAGTGTTCAGGAGGGCTTCTGTAACCTCTCGGATCACAGCAGAGCTCTTGGTGGGTATCTGAGCAGGCTGTGCTTAGGCACCAGGCTGAGCCCCAGCCTGACGGAGGGAGCCAGCTGACTTCGGGTTGGAGTTTTCATTCAGGTACCCCCTGCCCACCAAGCTATTCTGGTCAGCCACTCAAAGCCAGTTTACTGCTGGGACACACACCAAAATCACTTGGACTAGGGCTCTCCCTGAAAATATCGGTGGATGCCAGCTTGGTACCCCATGGGCCCACAGCAATCACCAGCGTCGAAACCATTCTCACTGCCTGTCTTGGAAAGTGGAGATGCTCCCGCAAGAAGAAGATGGAGGCCAGATTCTTAGGGGCTGAGGCCTCTGAACACATCCTGCAAAAGCTTGGCTGGAGTGCCAGCCTAAGAGAAGAAAGATTCTAAAATTGTGAAAAACATTTGAGATAGTAACTTGTCTTATTCTTCAAAAAAATCTTTAAAATCTCTTTGAGAATAAAGTCTATTTTCTGCCTTTTTATTTTTAAGAACTGAAGAGGTCTTTTTATTTTACCTGATCATTTAGAGATTAGTTTTCCAAAACAAGACTTTTGATAAATAGGCAACTAGAAGCCAGTGAAAAATACAGTAGAAGACAGTCTTATTTGAAAACAATTTTCTGAACAGAATTTACTCCCACAGTTCATTTGAAAGAAAATAATGAGGTATAAAAATAACATAATTATGTCATAAACCGGGATTTCACTCGCTGCCTACATCCCCTTCCTTTTATTCAGTCACTCAACAAATACATTTGTGCCCCTTATGTGCCAGGTACTGTTTATCACAGTGGGTCACATGGTAATAAAAATTTCTGTAAGCAGGTCTCATGAAACCTAAGTTCTAAGGGGTGAAATGGACAATAAACAAGCAAAATCCAAAGTATGTTAGATGGTTGTGTGGGCTATGGAGAAAAATAAAGCAGAAAGATGGGCAAAGTCAGGAAGGTTCCAGCTTAAAGTGGGATTGTCACTGAGCAAATGTCCTTGCTATGACCTGAGGCAGTGAGAACCAACCAGGTAGTGTCTGGGGAACAGCCAGGACCCCCTTTCTGGGCTTATGCTACCTCTACTTCTCTGTGGGGGAAGTTATGTTTATGACAGCAAAGCTTTTCCAAAAACTTGAAGTAGAAATTGAAAACCATTTGTCGTTTTCCTTTCTGAAACTGCTGGATGGGCCAGGTACCACGAGGTAATACACACCTTAAAGCACATGCTGATTTATGGAGAGTGAGCACCACAAAAGGTCAGGGACAGTAGGTGATGGTGGTGATGGAGCATCTCTGTTGACATAGGAATGGTTTTCAAGCCTCCCACCAAGTGGCAACCAAGATTCAGCTCCAATGATTAACTCCACCTTTGACACAGCAACCAGGGTATACTAAGGGCTATCGTTGAATTTATCTTAAAACCCAGTGTCTTCCAGTTGGGCTTGGTCTGCCCAGCTGGATGGCGTGGCTGTATTCTTTGTGGGTAATGGAAGTTCGTGGTTGGAGTTCATCTGCCACACACCAGGCCTTTTCCATAGTTGTCCTCTTTGGACAGCTCATGTCCCTTTTCAGCTTTTTATTCCTTGCCCCCAGTTCCTCCCAGCACTTAACACACACAGACACAGAAACCACCTATGCCATTAGCTTGACTGATACCCTGAGTGAAGTGACCATGGGCCAACCCCGACGTATCCTCTTCTTACACTCAGACTCTGTCCATTTACATATGTGGGGTCAGTAGCCATGGCCACTGCAGAGCCCCAGAGAAAGGTGCGACCTGGGAGGTATGGGGACTCTTGTCACTTGATAGTCACCACCATCTTCCCCCAGTGGATGATCATTCCCAAGGTGCCTGGGTCTCTGTCTTTTGTCCCCTGAGCCATCACCAGACCAGCAGGCTGCCACTCCATAAGCGGGATCAGGGAGATGACTGACTGGCATGCAAAACATTAAGTCAGCTAATAAAAGTCACGTGGCCTGCCATTCATGTAAGGCCAACCCCCTGATACAAGCCTGTCATGACCATTCTTGTTTTCTTCAATAATGGCCCATATTTTCATGAATTTGGGAAACATGTCACTTACTGTGTTCTGTGTTGACAAGTCGGATGCTGAGAGCCACGCAGTCATGACAGTGCTCTGACTTGGCACATCGGGTTATGGCCTGGCTGAGTGCCCAGCAATTTTCTTACACAGCGTAAAGGCTCAGGCTGAATTGGGGAAGATTCACACTATTCTCCCATGTCACACCTGGGTCCCAGCACCTAAAGGGGCCTGGCCACCTGACCAGCAATGGGAATTGCTCAAACCATTCTGCGGGCCCTTCTCTTGCAATCTGCATCAGAATTAAGTGTCTCGACCTAACCATGCATCCTGCTGGATGGACAGACCCTTTCAGATGGCCTTGGAGGCAGCATCCAGCACTGGCTGGGAGAGGCAGTCATTGCTCCTGGGCCTGCACTGCCCTGTAACTGTGCCCCAGGAATTTGCCCCCTTCCCCAGAACCCAACGCTTGCCTTTCTCTTGCAGGTGCATTACCCAGCTGCCCTCAGAGATTCACGCTTCACTGATCAGGAAATTGCAGGCTCTGTTTCACATAAACCTTGATATCTAACATGGAACAGCAATAACCAAGGTTAAACTTGAGCTGCAGATAATGTTTGAGGTCCCTCTTAACTGCTTTTCTCAGATTTGGGGCCACACAGGTGCATGTTCAGCAGTCATGTTAAACATGATACTGGATAAATCTAGATACTGTTGTCACCTCCTCAAACCAGGAGTTGACTGTCTTGCCAGGGAGGCAGACAGGTGGGCTGTAGCTGGTAGTGGTGGGGGCTGCCCATGAGGGAGCAGAGAAATGATTGCTATTACTCTGGTAGCATGGTGGCAGCTAATGTGCCAGGAAACCAGAGAACAGAACACATGAAGACATGACCATCAGAAAAATACTCCATTGGAATCCACCCTTGGAGCCGAAAACAACAGGCTCAGGCTCGTGCCCCTAAGCTGTTCCCCAGCTGCAGCTGCCGACCCTCATTCCAGCAGGAGGATATTGAGGGTGAAGCAGAGGCTTGTTCGGATATGTAGCCATATTCCTGAGAACCCACCATATGCTACCACCTTCCAGGTGCTGGGAACAAAACGTGGGAGGATGCATCCCTTCCCGCTTGTGTGAATAGGGGCTGGCTGCCTCTGATTAGTCTGGGTTCAAAGTGGAGGAAATAAGATGAAGCCACTTGCCCACAGAGCAGCCAAGGAGGTGGAGTTCATGATAGAGTGCTGGCAGATTCTACCCCTTAACTTGGCTCCTCAACTCTGGCTGTACCATAGGATTGTTTGGGGATGTTCATTTCCTTTTTTAGATATACCACATTTAGTTTATTCATCAGTTGATGGACATTTTGGTTGGTTCTACTTTGGGGCTATTGTGAATAATACCCAAACATTCATGTACATGTTTTACATTGGCCTAGCTTTTTATTTTTGGAACATTCCCATACAAGTTTTTGTATGAATGTTTTCAATTTTCTTGGGCATATATCTAAAAGCAGAATTGTTGGAGCATTTGTGTAAGTTTGAGACTTGTATGCTGTAATCCATAACACACTCTGTAATCTTGAGTTCCGAGACACTGAATATTTCCCTTACTATAACTTGGGCTGTTCCCTGCAGTCTTGTTAGGGGCTCTCTGCCTGCTTCCCTACACTTCTCCCTCCGTCACATCAGGACCCTCTTCATGCCTGGGGCTCATCAGTGTGAAGAGATGGGTCATGGGTCTAGCTGATGGCTGCCAGAACTTCCTCTGGTTCTGCTCAGGTAGAGCTCTTGGGAAAACATCTTAAAGGAGAAGCTCCATTACCAACCTTTGCAAGGTAAGGACCTCCATGTGCTTTTCCCCACCTTACTCTTCCTTCTCTGTGTTATAGGAACTTTTCTTTAACCATCAAGAGCTGTCAGAGTAACTCACACTTCTTTCTTGGCTGTCCTTCCACTACATCCACACCTGTTGCTTTTTCTACCATATTCCTTTCTTTAAAAAAGATTTAAAAGTGTACAATTCAGTGGGTTTGAGCATATTGCCTGTGTAGTGCAACCCTGACCATGATCTCATTCCACACATTCCCTTTGGAGAGATTCTTTTTCCTAGCTTTCTTTACCATCATATGACACCCCACACCTACTCCCCCCACCCCCCACCCCCAGCTGAATTTCACATAAAACCAAGAGGGGCAAAGTGACCACAGATGAAGCTCTTTTCCTTTCTGTGGCCTTGTGTTCTTTTGTTTCTTTTTGAGAGCTGGTAGAGGAGCTTTCAAAATTATATTGAAGCCAAGACCAGTTGAATCAGATTTTTCAGGGTTGGAGTCCTAGCATGGGTAACACCCCCCACACAGGGGATTCCTATATACTCAGGTGAGAACCCCTCCAAGCAGCAGCCAAAGCTGCTCCCAGGAATTATGCCCTTGTTGGAGGTGGGCACGTTCATGGTTCTGAGGGCTAGCTGGACATCAGCCAATCTTCTACATCCACGACTGCCCCTGCCACCCTGACTGCACTGGGCCCTTGAGCCATCGAGGGTCATTTTTCCTGAGAACTGAGGCCATGACCCTGGCCCTGGCCATCCTACTTTCCTCCTTTTATCAGCCATAGTCAATAACTCAGAACCACCGTTCAGAGGCTAAGTGGTCTCCTACATGGACGTGCTTAACAGCTCCCCATGCCCTGTGAGGCCTCTGGCCAGCCCGAGCACCCACTCTGCATTTCCACCTCCTTGCCCATCCTTCCATTTCAGCTACAGTTCCCTCTCGGCCCTCTGCATCTTTGCTGTGCCCTCTGCTTGGGTCCCCCTGTCTTACAAGCTCAACAGTAATGCCCTGGCTGCCTGGTCTTCCCCCTGCTGCCAGGCAGTGGTCGGTCCCAGCCCCAGGGGCACAGCGTCTCCTGGTGGTCTAGCGTGGCACGGCATGTCCTAGAATAGCTTGTTTCTGTTTTTATGCCTCCTAGAGCAATTCAGGTCTGGCCATGGTAGATTCACCCGTGACCCAGTTCCCGGCACAAGGTGTGACACTGGCTGGGATACGGTACATCACTGGTAGGTGACAGTGACTTTGAGTGAGTGGTGGGAAAGGGAGGCCTTTGCAACTGCCTTCAGAGTCTTGGGGCAATCAAGAGTCCCCATGTTGTGGTTCCAGTGGGGTATCCGAAGGACTGAGGGGACGTTAGTCTGCAGACCCCAGAAAGAAAAGCCTTCACAGTAGACAGGGTGGTGAGAGTGCGCTTGAGCTCCCATTTTCACTCCCTTCCATCTGAGGGACAGGGGTGCGCTGGGGGTGGGATAGGATTGGTGGGGTCGAGTGTGGGCACAGCCCCACCCTGCTCACACCTGCCCTCCAAGGAAAACAACAGAGAAGGGTAGGAGGGTGTCCAAGGTCCAGGGCCTACTGGCCTCAGGCCTGTCTCTCTCTTACCTGGGCAGTCCCAGTGCCCACCAGCCAAGACGGCGGGAGTCAAACGCCAGAGCACTTGTGGGAGGGACACCAGTCCTCTGCCACCAGCAAGGCCCTGTCCTGTTCCACAGTCCCCCTGACCCCAGGTCCATCTCTGCCAGAGGCCTGGGGAGGAATGGTGGGTGTCGAAGCCAGTCTCCAAGATGGCCCCCAACAACTCTGGACTCTTGTGTGGTCTCCTGGGTCAAATCAGCTGGGCTGTATGACTACGGTGGTGTGTTGGTGCATGGATTCTGAGACTGGAGGAAAAGAAGCATTTTGGCTTTGGCCCTGGCCCTTGAATCCCTTGCTCTGAGGGAAGCAGGCGCCATACTATGAGGACCCTGGAACAGACTCCTGGGAAGACCTGTGGAGAGGCCCCCTGCCAACAGCAGCTGTGTGAATGAACCACCTTAGAAGTGGATCCTCCAGTCCCAGCTGAGACTTCAGACGACTGCAGTCTCGTGAGGGGCTCCGAGCCAGTATTGCCCAAACGGCTCCCCAATTCCTCACTCACAGAAACCATAACACATAAAGAATCATTTCAAGTCACTAAGTGTTGGGGTAACTTGTTCCACAGCGTCAAGTAACTAATACAGCTCATTCTGCTCTGGGGCTGTTTCCACTCTGATTCTGGGTGTTGGGCTGCAAAGCTCTGCTACTGTCCTCCCAGTCCCCCGTCCTGTGCTCCCTGACTACAGCATGGAGCAAGGGGAAACGAGACGTGGCTTTAGATCCACACAAAATCAGAGAGCTGTCAGTCGACATCATTTTTTTCTCCATTTTAATTAACACTTTACAAAGTACAAAATATACTGTCTTTTTGGGGAACATTAAGTATTTTTTCTCTCCGTCATACAGTACATGAATCTCGAGGGTTTTGTGTTTGTTTCAACAGAGAAAGTAAGCACGAGGAGCCCAGGTACAGGGCTGCCCGGTTTTGCCCCTCGCCCAGACCCTGGGACAGGTGTAGGTGCCACTGCTTCTGCTGGTAACATGGGGCATGCCAGGTGAGGGCCAGACTCCCCAAGGTGGGGCCCTGGACGGGGCAGAAGTCCCTCGGAGCCCCACTGTGTACCTAACATCCACTCACCCCCATCTCAAGATAACGGAAATGATTTTGGCATAGAGCAAGAGGGCTTGGGATTTTGTTAGGAGTCCCCCACCCCAGTTTTGGAGCCAACCCTGCTCAGTTCTTCCTGGACCATTTCCTGAATAGGTAAACTGAGGCAGTGGACAGAAAACATATTGAGCTTGGCTTCTGTCTTGGGACCTGAATTTGGCCTGTTTTTCATCTTCCCCTCCCCAGACCCCTGGTCTCCGACTTTCCTGGATGCCCTTCCCAGAGGAGCCTCACTAGTGAGGGGCACCAGCACCCAGAGCCTCTCCCTGTGAATACTGACTTAAGAACCAGCTGCTTCTGAAGTTGGCTCAGCAGGTCTAGCCCTCCAGGCTGGTTGTGTGGACAGAACTGCTGCCAAGAACACCTCTGCCCCCACCACAGAACAGTTTTAACAAAGTCAAGTGGGCTGGGGCAGTCCCTTGGGGTGGCCCACTCGCCATCATGGAGCCAGCGGCTTCATTCAGGGCCTGCCGCCCCCACCTCTCCCACCCGCTTCCACCTCCACATGCGGCTTCCGGGTGAGAATGCTACTGAGGCCTCAAAACACTGAATGAGCCAGTCCCTTAGCTCAGATTTGGACTCTGCACACATGTGCTCTTACATTATGCATGACACAGCACACACCTACACATTCATGTGTATGGACACACACGTGGCCATGTACAGAACGTTGTGCTGACTCCTAGGCCAGGGGCTGCCCTGCACTTCCAACTCACAGCCTCCTCTCCCCTTGAACCGAGTCACAAACTCCCTTACACCCAGGCAGTCCACAGGTACCATGAGCCAGGCTGCAGGCTACTGCCTCTACTCCAGGCCACTCCTGGCGCCATCAGCCTCAAGGACGGCAGGCTGCCTCTTACCCTTTACCTTCCCAGGAGAGCAGGCTTCATAGGAGTGCCAGAATATCAAAGTTGAAGGCCAAAGCACACCCTGCGACTTTCTCTCACGGTCTACACAGAGTATGAGGCAAGTAGCTTGTCCTTTTTGCTTCCTTTAATTTGAAAATGAAAGAAAAATGCTGGAATGGGCTCTGAGATGGTAGGAAAGGTATCCAGCTACATCAGGGCTTGACTCTCCTCACAACCCTTGGCCACTCTTTCCAAGCCTTGCCTCCACTGGGTGACCATCGTCCCCACCACCTTGGTTGGCTCCCCTCCCAGGCGGCCTCTTTGAATACAGGGCCACTGCCCGCTGCACGCCTAGCCCCTTCTTTAGCACAGTAGCTAGGAATCCTGAAAAGCCAGTCTTTCCACTGCCTGAGACTCCATCCTCCTCCTCTAAGGTTTTCTCATGCCAACTGTCAGCTCCATTTCTGTGTCCATGACAGTAGTGACTGGCTGCGCCCCAGCCCTGACTTATGGTGGGCACAGATATATTGGGGGTGTTTTCTCCCAAACCTCCACCCAGAGTTCACTCAGGAAGTGGCATCAATAATTTCTCAGTCACAGGGCTGGAGTGCTTTGCCGTCACCTGAGAGCTCCCCAAGGCCCCCTCTCTTAGCTAGGGGTTGGAAAGGGCCCTACTTGTCCCCACATCTAGATCCAGAGGTTCAGAAAGGGGGCCCAGGATGGTTGCGGGGCTCCTAAAAGGTCTGCTCATGAAATGCCAGCCAGGAGGACCTGGTGGTGGGTGGGCAGGTTCATCTTTGACTATCAGGCAAATGGTGCCCTTGGCTTTAAATGGGGCCCTGGCCCTCTCTAGCTCCTCAACCTTGATCCCAGACCTCCATGGCACTGTCATCTCAGTAGAGACAAGCCCCACCAGACCATGCATCTTCAGACCACACTGGTTCCTGAGGCTATACTGCCTGATGGGGAGGCCCCCTGGGCAGCTCTGGGTCACCTGGCTCCCTCCCTGCCCAGTAGGATCCTGTGGCCTGGAGGTGGTGGGGGGGAGAATGCTGGTGCTCAGGGGCTCTCAACCCCCGAATCTTCTGGAGGGGAGGTCTGCATACCTCTCCAGCTTGGTCATGTGCCCTGGGCTGAGGGCAGTGGCATGGGCAGCACCTCTCGGGGCTCTGGAGATCCCTAGGGAGAGGGAGGTGCAAAGCTGGCAAGGCCCATCTTTGCTGACGGGACTAGGGGCTGAGGAGGAATGGAGTTTCCTGGGAACCAGGGGAGCCCATGCTGAGGATGGAACCAAGAGGCAGGTTTTACAATTGGGGGAGGGAGAAAGGGGTTCACAGCATGCCCTCCCTCACTCTCCCCATTCTGTAGTATATGGGGGTGGGGTGGACAAGGGGTGAAGCTGGTGTGTAGATGGTTTGAACTTTTATTCCTAAGGAGTGGCACAGAGGCAAAGACACAGGGCCTGCCTGCTCACCCTGCCTCTCAGAAGTCTTGCCCTAAAACTCAGTTTTCGTCCCCAGCAGGCAGAGCTAAGAAATCCTCAGCCCTGACAGGTCAGAGTCCGGAAGCCACCTCTCTGGTGGGTCTCAGCCACGTTGGCCCCGCTGAACACATGCTCCTTCCAAGTGGGGCCTGTGGTCTAGAGACCCCACACCCAGAAAATCTGCAGATGGCAGGGGCAGCTGGCCACTGGGAAGACCACTCACTCTTGCCTCCAAATTGCTGTGGAGATCAAACGACCGACTCTGCTACTAAGCCACTCTCAGTGGCTGAGGAACGCGCCCGCCTCTGTGGGCCTCTTCACACAGCAGGACGGGGACTGGGAAAATGCAGGGAGGCGTTTCCTGGGTGGCAGCTAGAGATGAGAGCTGAGCCCCTGTCCCAAACTCTGCCTGGGCACAACTACGAGGGCATACATATGTCCTTTTGTCATTTAGACGGGGCAGCCCCCAGCAGACCTGGGAAAAGAACCTGAGGTTTCTAAGCTTGCAGGCAAAAAAACAAAAGCAAAACAAAACAAAACAAAAAAACAGGTGAGGAGGAGACCTACATGGGAGCTGGGGGGGACTGCTCTGCTGGCCCAGGTCTTCGGGCAGAGCGACTGGGGTGGGGCGTTCTGTTCAAAAGCAAGAGGTTCTAACTCCGCCTTCCTTTGCTCTACCACCACCCAAAATACGGTAAGGGTGTCAGGGACCTTGGCTGTGGAAACGGGGGTGTGGGAAGGGGCTGAATCCAGCTTTCAAGAGAGACTGGGGAAGAAAGGGAGGGACCCTCGATACCCCCTGACTGGAGCTCAGCTCCTGGGCTGCTGGTTTTGTTTTACCCGTCCCTCAAGTCAGGGATGAGGCAGCCGGCCGGCTTCTCTCAAAATCGTATTGCCTATATACTTGAATTAAAAATATACGGTGGCTCAAACGTGCCCGTGTGCACAGCAAACACGACGGGTGCAGGCCCTCAGGCCCCCACGCACGTGCACACACAATGGGATCTGTGTCCACGTACTGCGCACACACATGTGTGTGCCCACACAGTATATATTAACATATATATTGCTCAAGTATATATGCTATTTACAGTATATATCTATATCAACATAAAACACAGGTATTTATACGTGTGTACAATAGATATGCCCTAGGGGTCTGGGGAGCACGCATTTCTGGGATCACAGGGCCAACACGCTTGCTCGACAGGGAGGAAAGGCAAAGTGACGTATTAGGGGGAACCGACAGGAAGGGGTCTGGAGAGGTGCGCCACAAAAAATCAAGGCCTTCCAAGGGCAGAAAGAGGACTCAGGGTTCCAAAAGATGCTGTGCCCACTTGGCCACCCCCATTTTAGAACCAGTGAACAAGTTACACGTTTTGGGTGTTTTGGAGTTTTGTGCAAAATGAATTAACTTAAAAAAAAAGTGAGTTGCTAATCAGTGCTTGGGCCTTGAGCATCTGCAAGGATCCAGATGCACATCTCCTGTATCTGGGGGCTTCCAGGGCACAAAGGGTCCCACACAGCTCGGATATGGGGGGAGGGGGGTTCATTCAAGCCCTTCACCAGATCAAGAGAACATCTCTTCTGCACTGAGGTTCTCGGGGACAGCACAAGTCAGCTCCTGCAGAGAGCACCGGGAGGGCATGGGCCATAGCAGGCCCTGTGGGTCCTGCACACTCAGAAAGCATTCCGAGCTGGAGAGGAGGCACGGGGGCTCACCCCATTCTCCCAAGGTAGCTTCTAGAGGGACAAGCCACCTCAGCCTGGCTGGCTACCTCCCTGTGACCCTCAAGTCCCCTTTGATGCTCAGATAGAATCAAGGCTGCCTGGGTACCCATCAGTGGGGCATGGCTAGACAGCCTTGTCTGGGGTACCCCAGGGGCCCCTGTCTTCGAACAGATCTCTGCTCCCAGTGTCCTGCTCAGAGGGAGGGCCAAAGCTCTCCCCTTGTCCCTGGAACCACAGGGGACCAGCCAAGTAACCCTGGGCCTCTGGGCCCCCTGAGAGAACTCAGTAGGCCCTGTCTCCTGAAACTGCTGCCAACTGCAGCCTGGGCACAAATACATTAAATAAGAAACTAAAACAAGGTACGGTTTTTCTCTATTAAGGCTCAGATAAGCTGCCTCCCAGGTCAAGTACTCATGAATGCCTTGTCCCTGAACTGAGGGGCGGGTGTGCAGGTGAGTAGGGGGCAGAGGGCTTTCATGTCCCCCAAAATGGGGCAAGGGAGGGGGCAGGATGACGGGGGGAGCCCTGTGCTGGTCTAGTCAACTGTTGGAGAGGCAGGGGTGACCAAAGAAACCCCAGGCCGAGAATGCTGGAGATGCCCCCACTTGGGGGAAACCGAGGCTCCACCTGCCTGAGTAGGGTCCAGAGAAAGCAGAGGGGATAGGAGCTCGTGCCCCACGCTGGTGGGTTTCCTGGGAACCACCCCCGCCCCCCCTCCCCAGCCCCAGGAGTGCTTGTGGTGGGGAGGGTCTGGACAGGGTCCCTTGGCAGTCTTGCTGGGAGTTGGGGCATAGGCCCTGTGGTTGGCAGGCAAGGTTCTGGGTGGCTTAGGGCCCCACCTATGCCCCATTGGAGCCTCACCAGCATATGCCTATGGGCTGCCCAATGGCCTCCTCTCCGGGAACCAGCCCTGAGCTGATGGAACCAGAGACCAGCAACTACAGTATCCAGTTTCACGCCCTTGTGGGGACCTTCCCAGGCTCCATGAACTCAGCCCCACTCAGTCTGCCCCCATGATGACATGCAAATTGGTACCCCAGTGTCTTACAGGAGGCACCAGCTTCCTTCAGTATCTGCCCCCAGCTGTGGGTGAGGCTGGGCAAGGAGGTCAATCAGCTCACAAGCTCCCTGGGCCTCAGATGTCATTTTCTGGAGCAGGGTTTGGGGAAGGGGTAGGAGGTTCTCTAGAGGGTCTAGGGGCTCTGGAAAGGCATGAGGGCATGGGGAGGCCTTGGCTTGGGTGCTAGGCCTGGTAGAGTCAGCAACTAGGGGCGTCTCCTAGGCCTCTTCTTTGGGGGCCCTGGAGCCAATTTTCCAGTCTGTTGAGAAATACTGCAAGAATCTTCGGGTGGGGGCCGGCCCAGGCCTGGGGGCAGATGGGGAGTGGAAGAGGCCCTTCTAATGCTTCTCTGCTTGGCTGACTTTCAGGGCGCTGATGACCCCGTTGATGTTTTCTTCTGGTACCTGCAAGGGGTAGGAGGTGGCAAACACATGAGTCCCTGCAACCCAGCCTCCCTGCCCTGGGGCCAGTGCTGGACACTCACCAGTGCGTGGTCAACTTGAAAGTACTGATTGTAGTAGGCGGGGATGTCTGCAGCAGCCAAGGGCTCGGAGATCTGGGCCACAATGCCACACTCATCTGGGGACAGCAGGGGACTGTATTTAGCCTCCATGTGGTATCATCACCGGGGTGCTGGCCAGTACACCCCAGCCCTCCTTGCTTCTAAGCCTTTTCCCCGCCTCTGCCCACAGTGCCTTGTCCTGAACCCACAATCTACCCAGATATTTCCCACCCTTCCCCCTGAGGGCTTAGTGCAAAGGTCCCTCCATCCAGGAGCCTTCTCTGATCTCCTCGGCCAGCAAGGAGCTTTCCATGCCTAGGGCTCCATCCAGTTCTAACTCTGGTCACCTTCTGCCTGTTTACATGCTCTGTAGTCCCAATTCATCTTCTCTGCTGTCTTTCAAATCATCTAAGACAGAGCTGGGGGCAGTGTGGGCAATGGAGGACATGGGGTCAGGCCCTCTTTTCTGTTATTGACTCTTTTCTAGGCAGATGACTATAGCCAAGTCATTTCCTCTCTCTGAGCCTCAGTTTCCTCATCAGAGTCCCCACTTGGTAATGGCCCTGGCTTGTACTAAAGGCATGTCAAGTATTTGACTGAGGCTGGGACATGACTTCCTTCTCCCTCTAGCCTCTGAAGCAGAGGTCTGTGGTGCTTCCTAGCCTCCCCCAAACCTTAGCTGACAAGGAAGCCTTGGGTTTGCCTAGGGCTAGTCTTAGCCTCAGCTGCAGCTTCCTCCCTGATTTGAAGGCACCACTCGAGGCTTCTTCCTATAGGAAGACCTCCAGCATCTGAGGACCACTCTTTCACCAACACAATCCCCTGTGCTGTTTTCCTCAAAGCTACTATTCTGATACTGGTGATTATGCATTTTTCCCAAAACTGTCCCTGGCTTGGGGGCGGGGTAAGAGGGGCAGAGGAAGAGTCGAGATCTGGTCAGCAGCCCCCATGGGATTCGGAGGCTGGAGCCTGGGAATTAACCTGGGCTCCATGTCCATCATCACTGACTCCCTCTTCCCCTCTACTCCCTGGCCTGGTCCTTTCACCAGCCTACCCGGGGACCCGAGCAGTGACACTGTAGATCTCTCAAGCTCCTGCTTTCCCTTGGCCTGCTGAGGCTTCTGGCTGATCCAGAAGGCTCCTCTAGAGGCTGGGCAGGCCTTGTGCCTGCATTCCAGGTGGCCGTCTGTGAGGCTACATGGCGGAGACTAGTTTTATCCTGAGATACCTTTAGCTACAGACACAACTATTCCTATAAAAGGAAGAGGAGAGGGATTAGGGTCTAGAATGGAGAGTTTCAAACTGCAGGCATGACCCATCTGTGACATCATTTAGAAGGCTGGTGACCAGCATCTTATGAAACGATACAATGGAAAAAGAAAGGGCAAACAGCACAGCAGATGGTGAGAGTGAGCAGTTTCGTGAAACCGTTCAAGTTGTTTGTGTATGTGTGTGTGTCTGCTGGGTCATGATGGGAAATATACATTACTCCAAACCACAGTTAAGCACATATGAAATGTTTAATCTTTCTGGAATCTTTCAGATTCTAGTTATTTTTCTTGCAGGACTCTTTATAGTTATAAGCATGGCTCTAAAATGCTCAGCATCCCGGAATGCAGATCCAGCTGTTGCCTGCTCGGCTCACATTCCTTTCCCCATCACTGTCCACAAGGCAGTGAGACACAGATAAAACGCCTCTACAGCAATGTGCAGACATTTGTCAAAAGAGACCATCTGAGTTTCATTTACTATCCCCCCTTTATTTACCTATCATTTGGACTTTTTCGGTAATATTATTATACTGAGTGTATTTTGATCAACTTAGAACTAAAACTGGGGATAAAAAGATAAGGAGGTTTATGTGTCTTCTGGCCTCTTGCTGTGTCTCCTCACCTGGTAACTCCTAGCTCCTACCCTCACCTTCAGGAAGAAGTGGTGGCAGACCCCCGTGGTCTGGCATTAGGACCCTGGTTTTCTACCTAGCAAAGTTCTTCTCCACCTTACCTACTCTTGGACTCTGCACCCAGGGCCCAGCTGGCTGGAGCCACCTGGGTGCTGCAGAGAAACTACTATGTCACGCCTCCCCCTGCTGATACTACCCTCTCCTCCCTGTCAGTCCAGCAACTATCTGCCAGTCAGCTCCAGAGCCTTTCCTTCCTGAGCCTTCTCTAAGCCCCCTGCTTTGACGGTCACAGCAACTGCTGCTTGCTGAGCACTCAGTATAACTGACCCCTCATGGAGTGCTCAGAGCAATCTTAAGGCCATCTACCATCATCCATATTTTACAGATGAGAAAATCGAGGCTCAGAGATTAAGCAACCTGCCCAAGGTTACACTGGTTTCTTCCAGCCTCCTTCACTGGTGAGTTCCTCCAGGCTACTTATCTTCACAACCCCACGACCCCACAACCCCATTTGCTGCACTGGACAGCAAATGTGGGCCAGAGAAAAGCTGGAGTTCATGGAGAAGGAGGCCGAGAGACAGGCTGGGGCCAAGGTCAGACCAGGAACCTTCCATGTACATTTCTTAGCTCTCGAGAAAGGAGCCCATGGTCCTGCACCTAGGATGGCTCTGGCTTTGGCCTTGATGTGGGCAGAGTTAGGGGGCACTGTCTGGCCTTGCTAGTTACCATCCATTTGTGAACTTGTCCAGATAAAGACGCAGAAAGGTGGCAGAACCTGGCTCCCTCACTGACCCTTCGCCCCCAAGTCAAAATGCGCACCTCCCCCCCTCCCCCGGCATGTCCCAGGAGCAGAACCCTCAGGGCTGATCCAATGGCCCATGGAATAGTCTGAGCTTTATCCAGAACATTTTGTGTGCTGTCTATGGAAAGTCGGGGTTCACTGATCCCACTGGGGATTGCCAAGGGTACTCCCTGGAAACAATCCCCTGTGATTTACCAAGAACTTTTCTGGGTTCTAGCCCTTGGGTATAACTGTCTAGCCTAAGAGAATCATTTCTAATTAAGAGAGAGCTCCCCTCCTAGACAGCTCTCTTCAGTCACTCGCAGTGGGACCAGCAGCCTCCACCCAGTGCTGGGTGGCCCTTCTAACCAACGAGTCTGAGGCTTGGGGCCTCTAGGAAAATGCTTATGAAAAACCTGTCTACCAAAGACACTGTTGGGGCAACTGTGGAAAATGACGCTAGACTGAGTCTTAGGGAATTACTATGAATGTCCTCCTGTGGGATCAGGTCACTGTGGTTCTGGAGGAGGAAGTGCTTCTTCCTGGGACAGAAAAAAAAAAGTGCTGGGAGTCTGAGACTTACTGTGAGATGTTCAGCAGTACACTTATTTATGGGATGGGAACATTAAAAATGATAGTAGTTGATACCTGTGAGCAATGGAGCTAAGGACTGATTCCCACCCCCATGCCCCCCTCCAATCTTTATTACGTCCCAATGTTCTAACAGTAAGCAGGTATTAATTTTCTAGTGGGGTAAAAATAAGAGCACTTTGGTTGAAAAGCTGCTCTTGCGTCTTCTGGAGGCCTGTACCTCTTGTCACTCACTGGTCAGGGACCTCAGGAAGTAGGGACCTCATGCTCCCCAAGCCTCAGTCTCCCCACCTATACCACAGGGTACAGACACACAATGGCTCTGGACGACCTGTGTGCCCTGGTGTTTGGAGGCACTGGGCAATTCCAGTCCCTTCATCCCCCAGTGTTAAACCCCACGGGGCTCACCAAATCCCAGGGGCTGTCCTCCAATCCGCACCATCTTCCAGAGCTCTCCAGATGCGCTCGTGAACAACAAATTACTAGGAAACCTTAAAAAGGAGCAAGAGAAAAACCCCGGAGGCCGATGTTAATGGTGTGCCCTGGCCAGCAGCCCACGGAACCTTCCCTGCAGCCTGGGTTCTGCCTGCCAGACACGGGCCTGAGCTCAGGGACCCCAAGGACCACTCCTGAGCCCTCAGCCCACTCTGTACCCTCCCTGTAGGGGGAAGGCAAGGCTGGGGCTTGGCTGTGCAATAACCATCCCCTTTGCTAAGGCTGGTCAGGATGTCACTCCCCAGCTCCAGAGAAGAGGCTGAGGGACAAAGGGTACTCGGATGACCCACGGCCTTTTTCTCTGGCTGCCTGTTTTCTGTGAAATAGGGCCAGCTCACGTGCAGTGAAGGGTTGTGGTAAAGACCTACTAGGGATGAAGTGGGTGATGTGCCCATCACGGAGCCTGGCTCATCCTAAGTTGATCCCTACCCGGGTCTGGCTCACCTCTGCTGGGTCTGTACATCCATCACCAGGGAGATGTAGCCCTCGATGAGGGAGAAGGAGAAGAAGCGGATGTGGCCACAGTCGTCGCTGGCAGCCATTGGGTCCTTCACCCTGGGGATCAGGTGCTAGTAAGAGTGGAATGGGGGCCCTGCTGCACCCTGAGCCCTACCTGGCTTGCTTGCCCTGCCCACTGGCCTCAGCATGAGGTGCTGGGAAGAGCACTGGGCTGGGAGAGTAGGGCCAAGTCCCGGTCCCTATGCTGCCTGTGAGTAACCCTGAGCCAGTGTCCCTGCCTTGGCCTCCTCACCTGGAGATGCAGATGACTCCATGGCATTCATGGAGGCAAGCACAGGACTCATCAGTGCTGGAGACCCAGGTGGCCCCCAGGACAGGCTACCTTTGCTCCTTCGCAGGCAGGGTTTCTCCGTCCCTGTGTTGACCCACATCTCAGGGTACAGTCTGTGATCACTGACAGCTCACCAGACTGTGGCCCCGCCCAACTTGGTGCTGGACTAAACTTAAAATCTGCTCTGAAGAAAATTTCAAAGACTGCCATCAACAGAATGAAAAAACCTGAGTTCCCAGCTCCCTAACTAACTGAGCTTGCCCTTGGAGCTCAGTGGGGGTATTTATGATGTCTACATGTGTGCCTGGGCTTCGCTGAGTTTTAAGGTTCCAGAGGAAGAATGTTCCCCTTCTCAGAATGGGGCTCTTGGATAGAGCCATGCCCCCCCACAGACTAGCCCATCTCCTGTGCAGCTCGCTGTCAGTGTTCATTTAACACCACGTGTAGGAATGCTGCATTTCCTAGGATTATTGACATTTTCAGCAATCGAACTACTAAAAACAGGATGCTATAAATAGAATGATGTCATTTGTTTCCAAAGACTATAAATATACTATAATCCACCAGTTATCTTGGGGTAAACGCTGCAGCCTCAAGCGCCACTGGCAAGTATTCTTGGGGCGAATGAGAAAAGGGCTGGCTTCCCGGGCACGGCTGTGTCTTCCCCCTCAGGGGCTTCTCGGCACAGCCATGTCTCGTCTCCGCCTACCCTGCTGCCCCTCACACCCAAGGGGGCCTTACCCATTAGAGTAGAACATGACGTCCATGAGGAGTGTGGCAACAGCAGGCAGCGTGTCGGGGTCCAGGCTGGTGACACAGAACCTGTTGCTCGGGCTAGACAGTGGGTGGATGACAGGCCTCTGGACTGTGAGGGCACAAAGACAAGGGATGCTGAGGCCAGAAGAGGAGCACTGTGGGCCAGGTGGAGGCTAAGAGGGGTGAGGTCCATCACCAGGTGCCCTGGGGAGGCCCTGCTGCAGGCCCTGTGAGACTTTGCTCCTGTCGTTTCTCTAGCCCCACCACCACCTATAGCTCTCCTGATACTCCAAGTTCACTCCTAGGCCCTGGGCCTGGGCTTCACTCATGCTGTGCCAACTGCTTGGAAAGCCCTTCCCAACCTTTGCCCCTGGCTTAGCTCCTACTTGTGTTCCAAGCATCAGTCTGAGTAAGTGCCTTTGGGAGGTCTGCCCTGACACCCTGGGCCAGGTGAGAAGTGGCCTCTGGCCATCACTGGCTGTGTCCACATCCATCACCCTTGCTAGACCTTCAGAACAGGGTCTGACGAGGACTGCTGCCTTGTGTTATGCCTGGCACTCAACTGACGCTCTGAGAATGGGCTGCTCTGGGCAGGACCTGGTAACTTCTTCGGGTCTCCCTGAACAGATCTCCCCCCGCCCCCGACCCGCTACTCACCCATCTTGGGCTTCACGAAGCCATTCGTGATGCCGAGGTTCTCGGCTGCCACCGTCTCACCATTGACGACCCGTAGGATGGTGAACTCTGATGACAAGGTGTGGGTGACAAAGGGCAGATCCCGCTCACGTACCTAGAGACAGGGAGTCGAGGGTATGAGTGACCTGTGGTCCTTGGAAGGAGTGGGCTTGGGGGCAATGCCTCCTTTACTCTGAGATTCTGTCCCCAGAACCAGCTTCCCCTGTCCTGGCCTCCTGCCGTCCTGGTGGGAGATGGGAGCCTAGGACCAGGGGCACACGTCTCCAGGGCAGCAGGGATGATGGAGAGAGAAGACACCACATTGAGAGGCAGGAGGTAAGTCCGTCACCCAGTCTACCCTCTTGAGTGCTGTGCCCAGACCTGTCCATGCCCCTCCCCCAGCCCATGCTCTTGAGGGTGACCATGCCTCATGGGAAAAGGGAATGAATGACATGGTGGCCAGGAACTGCCACTCGTCCTGTGACCAGACACACTTGTCACCCCAGGGAAGGGGTGAGGAGTCAGGAGCAAGGTGTCCAGCTGTGAGGGCACCCTACCCACACAGGTTCCCCAGCATTCACTTCCTGGCCTTCAGGTCCGACACAAAAGGCAGGTGACGGGTGGAGTGAAATAGAGACCTGGGTTCCAGCCGGGGCCATGCTGACACTTAACTGATGACCCTGAGGTACCCCTGATCTCTCCTTGATCTGATCAGAGAATGGGAGCCACAGAACTTTGCAGACCACATCTGCAGGGGTATCCGTGTTGCCCGAGGCCCTGGGGCACAAAGATGCAGTTACCAAGATGAAGTCTGTCTGGTAGGTGGACAGCATGAACACGGAGATGTTCTGGTCAGCCAGTGGGGCGATGACCGACTTGGCGATTTTGGTCACGCCGATAGGCTGGGAGCTGGAGAAGCTGCCACCGCCTGACACCACATTGAGGGCTAGCCAGGTAGCGTCCGCCACGCTCAGGTGCTCCGAGGAGGGAAGCTCTGGATGGGGACACAGAAGGCAGAGTTGTGATCGACAGGCCTCAGGTCCCCAGGGCAGGACAGGCCACAGAGACGGGACTGAGACTTGGGACTAGCTACGTGCCTTGGCCAGCCCCGTCCTCTGGTCCTAAGTGCCCTCATCCGTCAGAGGAAGATGGGATTGGCCTCAAAGGCCCTGTGCTGGGAGGGAGAACCTGGAAGGCCCTTAGAGGACTTTGGATGTGCCAGGAGGCTCAGCAGGATGAGAACCACGGGGACATGTGCTTTTACTGTGTTGGGCCTCAGTTTCCTCAGCCATGAAATAGTAAGTGCTTAACAGTCAGTGACGACTTTGTTATTTTTAGTCCTCATTACCCTTCTAGGTACCAGGTATTACCATCACCACCTCACACTAGTGGAACAGGTTCCGTAGCTTTCAAACTAGGTTCCTAGAAACTTTCCAGGAGGCTGGGGTGGAGAAGAGACCAGGAGAAGACAGGATAAGGACCCTAGATTTCCTTCCTGCTTAATCAGACCTGCACGTTGGGCTTCTCTGGGAAGGCTTTTGAGGATGCCACCTTCTGGGGGGCTGTGATTATCACTGAAGTGCCTCCTCAGAGCCTAGGGGTCCTGGGGGTTGGCACCAGCAGGGACAAAGTAGGGGAGGTTCAGAGTAGCAGCAAGCGCTGAGTCTCCCTGACTTGCTCATGAAGGCCTGGATCCCAAATGTTCAGACCCTCCTGTCTGCCCTGTCCTGCAGAGAGCCCCCAAGGGTAGCATGTGCATGGGATGTGGGTATGCAGGTGTTTCCACGAACACACAGCCACAGAGCCAAGCACAGGCTGCATACAGGACTCTCTATGCATCATAGGCACCTGCTCAAATCCACCTCACAGCAGGGCTGTTATTCCCACTGTAGACACCACAAACCAGAGTCCTGGGAAGGCGGTGATTTGCCCAAGATCACTTAGGGAGTTAACAGTGCCAGGATTCAAACCCAGGTCCAACAGCTTCATGTTGTGTCCTGGGCACCTAATGGGAAGAAGGGCCAGGTCCCCAGGAAGGGCAGGGGCTAAGAAGAGGGGCACGGTGAGCTAAGGGGGCTGTGATGATGATAATGCCCCAGGGAAGGCTGTACTGGCCTCAGGCAAGATGGCACCGAGGAGGAGAAACTGAGGAGACCCCACCAGGCTCCTACCTGCCCAGCTTCCATCACCACGGTGACCATAGCCCAGTGAACCTACTTGTCCTGCTGGCTGAGAAGGGCCAGTCCTTGGCCAGGCTGGCTTGAGAGGCAGATGGCTTCCCAGAAAAGGGAAAAGGTTTAGGAGAAAGAGCAGGACAAAAGGTTTTAAAAGACCCTGGGTCTCAGGGGGCCGTGCCTAGCCTCTCTATGTGTTATAAGGATGTCGGAAAATCTCGTGGCCCCAGGACCTCCAGCGTAAAAATGCTCCCCTAACTGGAGTTCCAGCACAGTTCTGAAATTTTAATAATCCCTCTCCTGGCTCTCAGCCCTGGATAGAAGCCCTTGAGGTTCTAAGTGGCAGGCCTGGAATGAGAAGGTGGTCAGCTCCAAACCAATGGTTACCCCTCTGGGGCTTCCAGCAAGGTAAGCTTTGTCAGAGAGGCTAGAAGAAGCAGCTGGAGACCATGGTGTTCACTGTTTCTGGTCCCACAGACCCCAAATACTTCCCCAGCATTCCAGGGAAGAGGGAGGGAAGGGCTGTCTGGACCCCAACCTCATCCTAGGCCAAGCCTTAGGTGTTCAAGGTGCTGCTGCTCTGGGGCCATAGGGATGAGCTGCCAGGAAGCAGTAAACTGACCCTTCCCTATAGGAAAAGTGGACCCATTCCAAGAATGAAATGAATTATCCTGTCACTGCCCATTGTCCAAGACCCTAAAAAATAGCCTGGAACCGAGGACACTCCCTGGTAGAGGAGGTAAGTGTCTTGCCACCCTCCAGCCACAAAGTCAGGCAACTCTGTTGCTAGGTGGAGCCTCCTACCTCCCAAAGAGTCCCTTGTTCTGGCCATAGGACCTGCGGTTCCCTGAGCTACGTGGCTGCGCCCTCTGCACAGAGCCTGTGTTTCTCCGTTCTTTCTACCCTGCCTGCAACAGGGTCGAGAGTCCTGGGGTAGGGCAGGAGGATTTAATCATGGCTGTGTGGCCTTGAGCCAAGTCACTGCCCCTTGGCTTTTCAGTTTTCAAATGTGGAATGATGAAATCAGTATCTACTCCAGAAGATGCCTGGAGAATTAAATGAGATAATCCCCATCAAGTGCCTGGTGTCCACCTGAATGCTCATCAAATGCCAGAGCCTTTCTGTTATTACGCTGATGGTGGCAGTTGCTGGTTCTGGATGGCAGTTGGGTAAAACATACCAAGAGTTTTAAAAATGTGCCATTTCACTGTAAGGTACAGATGACCCTTGAACAACACTGGTTTGAACTGTGTGGGTCTGCTTATACGCCTTGTACACCTTGAGTGTGGCTTACTGAACTGAGAGGGAGGGAGGTGATCCTGTGTTTGGGATGAGGCCATGAGGACCCCAGGGCAATGAGCAGCTTGCCTAGAACCACACACAGTGAGGAGCAAGGCTGGATCTAAACCAAGGTCTTCCCGTCTCACCCCAGCGTGAACCAGGAGATCACCTCTCAACATCCTGCTCCTTCCACCTTTCAGCCAGTCATGGTCCAAGCAGCATGGCCTGTCCTAGTGTCACAGATCCCACCGATACAGGAGCAGGGACTGCAATGGGTGGGGGCTAGTGAAGGGGTCCTGATTAGCACTATACCCTCTAACTGCAAACCTAGGATGCTGCCCACCACGAGAGGTCAGGGAATGGGCTCCTGTTCATACTATTTTGGGTCTCTGACAACATCTAGTATTGCACAAGCTAAGTGCTCATTAAATATGTAAAGTATCAAATTACGCACATGCACACATACCCCTTCTGTTTGCCACACAGACATACAGCATCCATTTGAGCCAAGAACCTCTAAAATTCCACATTAAACAGGGAGCTGTCTGGTTACTGTTACTGACAATCACCCCATCCTCTCAGGAAAGGCTCAGCATTTAACGTACATGTGAACCCAGATAGCTGCTGGTTCCTAACGGTGAAAGCTTCATGCTGACAATATCGCCAGTGAACAATAAGCAAGGAACCCTAGCTGATATTAACAGTGGCCAATGGGGGACCTTGGGTGAGAAACAATGTTTGCAGAACTGGGAGGGGGAGCATCCTTCACATAGTGTAGCCAGCACCCCTCTCTGTCCCATTGGGGCAGCTACAGACCAAACTCCCTTTCAGAAGAGGAGCCTCCTGAGAGGAACCCCCACAGAGCTGAGGTGAGAGGGTGGAACTTGGCATCAGTGCCTCTCACTGCAGCCCCCAGCCCAGGTCCCGCCCTCGGGGAGCCTCCCCAGGCTTCCCTGGCCACAGCTGGCCCACGCTTCTGAGCTGCTCCTGAGCTTGGTCTGTTGAGAACCACCACAGCACTTCTCAGAAGTTTCTGCGGGAACCACTCTGTGGGATTTCCTGCTTTGAATGGGCCATCACGCACAGTGACTCTGGGTATCTTAACGTCAGTTTTCCCTCTTGTAAAATAGTCTTTACTTCTTACCCTCAGGCCACTGAAATGATCCCAGGCAGGAGATGCATCTCTTCAGCAGGGTTCAGAGGAGTCTTATTTTGTATACTTTCCCTCTGTAGCTTCACAACAGGACTGTGAGAGATATTTACTACTTTAAAGGTACACAGTTTTTTCTTGGGCAGTAACAATTATTCAAGCAGCCTGGTCTGCTGGCCTGGAAGGGAGCAGTCACAGACCCTGAGGCTCTTGGAGTAAGAGGTGGCATCTCTCAATCCAAGCACATTTCCAGGGCCTAGCAAGGTGCTGCCACATCCCAGGTGCTCAGTCAATAGTGCCTCCTGAAACCCAAGGGGCTGGCTCAGACAACCAGCCACTCCACCCCACTGGTTACTGACAAGTCCTGCAAACACTGCCTTCTAGGGCCTGAAAAACCGGCTTGCCAGGTCCCACTGCCTCCCTCTGTCCCTACTCATGGTGTTCTCTTATTTGCCGCCTTGAGAGGTAGAGTGAGTCTCATTTGGGGAGGATGTTTAGGTGACTATCTATCTAGTCACAGAGAATAGATACTCTGGGGGTTCCTTCTATGTCTGAGGTACATTCTCAGCAGTTCTGCGTAAAGACATGCGTGTGCATAAAAAATGAAACTGTGTTTGGGTTGCCCATCATACAATCTTCATGTGGCTGCGCACAAGTTCTGTCTGTGGCTCCTGTGCTTGGAAAATATCTACTGAATCAGTGAGTGAGTGACCAGGTGGGTGCCTTAGATGATGTGGCAGGGCCTCCCGTGAGGCCTGCCCCGTCCCTGCTCTGGCCACGCAGCTGCCCCCTTGGAGACAGGGAGGGACACTGCTGCTTGAGATGTAGGGGGCTGGGCACCCCCTCACACTGGCTTGGTGCCTGGAGCATGTGACGGTAAGGGTGACAGAGCACAGCTGGGGAGGTCACTTCCCAGGGGTTTCAACACGAATTGACAAGCATAAGCCAGTCAACTTCTGACCCCATAACACCATTTCTCAGACCCCATTTTAGGAATAAATGTTATACATTTAAAAAGTTTATAAATTTATCACTGGAGAAAAATTAAAGCAACTTTAATTCTAACTGTAGGCACAAAGGAACATGGCTGCTGTGATAGGCTATGAAATCATAGGAAATTTTAAGTTGTAAGGTTAAGTGAAAATATTTCTTTACATTTGGTCATAAGTAAATTAAAAAGAGACAACCTGCACACAGAAAGAAGTGGGAAAGAAAAAGCTAAAAAATTACTAGTAGCTGTCTTTGGGGTGGGACTGGATTTTTTTCAAATGTTGAATTTGTTGCATCCTCTGCACGTTTTGAACACTGTAATTCGGTGGTTCAGAGTGGATACAACTTTGGGGGGTCAAGCTCTCTGCTGCTTGTGAACCTGGACATAGGACTTCCCCTTTTTCTCCCAGCTCCCTTGGATACTCTGCAAATTACACTACGTCCTTATAAGTTAAAGTGCATCAGTCAATACAAGTGAATGTCTGCTGTTACTTTGGAGCAGGAAAAACGCAATAAACTTTAATAATAACACTAAAAGGATACAGTAAGGGGAGAAAGGGTAATGACTGTTAACATGTTACAGGGTTTCTTTTTGGGGTGATGACAATATTCTGGAAGCAGTGTGGTGATGGCTGCACAACCCTGTGGATATCAAGAAACCACTGAACTGTCATGTACTTTACAATGGTGAATTTTATGGTACATGAATTATATATGTCAATTGAAAAAAACAGAAAAGTGGTAAAGGAAAACCATGAAAGGATGGTAACTGGGGCTTGCTCCAATGGGAACAAGAACTAAAGACAATTTAAAGCAGCTTATTCACAGCAGATGCTCAATGAAACAAGTCTCTTCCTCCCTGGCTGCTTTAGTTCTTGGCTGGGTAAGCACTGTGTCTCATTGACCCTTTTAGTTCTGGGGCCTTCCTCAGGGCAGTTTCATGAGCAGAGGGGTGGAGGTGGGGGGTCAGCCAGGACACAGGAAGAGAAGGAAGACTCTCAGCCTACTTTCTAAAACACCAGCACGTGGGGGCAGAAATAAGAAGGTGGGCGGCCAGCAATGACCGCAGGACACAGATGGGCCAAGTCCCAGGTGAGAGAAGCACTCACCCAGGAACCCCTCCTCATCAACGATGATGGTGTAATCTTCTGGCGTCTCAGTCAGACTGAAGAACTTGCACCTGGGTGAATGGACAGACAGACATACACAGGATATCACATTAGTCCCACATTAGTCTCAACAGGACACCATGGCAGCTACCTACCCAGTGACACAGCAGGATATGACTCAGTTTACTGGAGCTCTGACACCTGGCTGTGGCTGACCTCTAGTAAGCTGCTTATCTCTCCCTCCATACCCCTCCAGTTCTGACTTAGGTCTCAGAAAAGCCTAGAGATGGTGATTGTCCCCTCTGCACCCCCAAATCTTTGGGGACCCTTGAATTGGCCAGCCTCTAGGGTCCCATACAGACCCATGGATCTTAGACCCCACTTTTTCTTGGGGAGGAAGTGGCTAGGGATCATGCAGATGAACTGTCTTTTCTATAGACCCCCCACTTTCTGACTCCCAGGCCTCTGTCAGAGCCCACGCACACCCCCCCCCCGCCCCCGCAGTCCTGGCGCCTTTCCTCACCAACTGGAGAGAGAGCTCCCACTGTCATGTGAGGTCTAATTCACATGACCCAACTAATACCCAGCCTTCAGGGCACTTTTTCTTCCTTTCATGAGAGAGGAATGACCATCTGTGCCGGTTTTGAGGCATGGGTCCCTGAACTGCCACAGGTCTAATTTGGTAATACTGTTAGTCAGGGGTGTATACTGTTTACCCGCACCCCCCCCCCAAACAAAAAAGACCATCAATTTAGTCAAGGCCAAGAACTGGCAATCACTCTATCCCTCTGTATCTCATCCCCGCCGGTCCCAACCCTGAGCACACTCGCTGCCCGGCAGACACAGGGGTTCCATGTCCAGGCTTTCCATCACAGAGTAAGAGGGGTCACCATGCCTCAATGCCTGCCTGTCCCCCATCCAGCCAAACTGGCCCCCAGAACACCCCGGGAACCGCTACAGGGGGAAGCAGTGTGCATAAACACTGGTGTGCAGGATACTGCCCATGGTCATTTTCCTGGCATCACTGCTCTCAAGTGCGAGGCCCCGCAATGGGCTACATGCCCAGTGCGTAAAACCCATCCATCAAGGCAGCCGTAACAGAAGGCCCAAAGGGTAACCCCAGCAAGGGCACGAATATCATCTCCACAAAGATTACAATGGAAAAGGAGTCCTGAAGGAGATGCAGTGCTGTGGAGACACAAGGGCTGGAATGTCCACAAACCCCTCCTCTCCCGACCTTCCTCTCCCGCTTACCCCGCTCTGCTACCTTTTGAACTTTACTCCTGAATGAGAGCAATAGGAACTGGTGGGAATGCAAAACGGTACAGCGATTTGGAAAAGTTAGGCAGTTTCTCGTGAAGTTAAACATCCACTGACCACACAACTTGGCAAACGCCACACTCAGGTATTTACTCAAGAGAAATGAAAACAAACGTGCACACAAAGACCTGTATGCAAAGGTTTACAGCCTTTATTTGTAATTACCCCAAACTGGAAACAACCCAAATGTCCTCCCTTCAAACTGGAGGACTGGATGAACTAAGGCACATCCACACCATGGGGTACCGGTCGGCAATCAAAAAGAATGAATTACTGATAGTGCAATAACATGGATGAATCTCACTGCATTTTGCGAAGTTAAAGCAGACTCAAAAGGTTACATGACTATATGATTCCACTTACATGACATTCTTGAAGAGGAAAAAAAAACTGTCAAGACAGAGAACAGATTTGTGGTTGCCAGGGGTTGACTGGGGTTGACTTTAGAGGGATCCCTGGGAACTTTTGAGGTGATGGAAGTTGTCTGTTATCTTGATGATAGTGATGGTTAAAGATCACATATGTTTGTCAAAACTCAGACCTGTACCATTTTAAAAAGAGTGAATTTTACTATATGTAAATTATACCTCAATGAACCTGACTTTTAAAAAAAGCTTGTGTCAGAATTGTAAACAGAAGGCATTTAGTCTCTTCCCTTCTCACATTCTGCTCAATCAACAGCACACACTCTTCCATTCCCCTCAGGTTCTTTGGTTTTCAAATGACATCTTTGTCCCTGCCTGTCCCATATCCAATTTGCAACTACTGCCTGGACAAATGAAATCTGTAATTGCTTGGGACAATGGTAAATTATCACCTTAGTAAGTGGCAATCGCTGGTCTGGCCTAGTTCCTTCTTGGGGACTCCTGTGCACTCAGAAAGAGCCTCAGAAGGCTCCCCTCAGCCCATCACCGGATTGCCATCAGCAGGTATTCACTGGGTTGAGGAGTGGCCACCCAGCATCCAAGAGAGCCCTGTGAAGGTAAACAGATGTGGCATTTGCTCTCAGTGCCCTCTCGGCTATGAGGGATGCTCCAGAAATAGACTATATAAATCATCCGGGAGGCAAATACCAGCAGAAGGCAACATTGGCCTCTGTGTAAATGGGATATAAATATGTCACTGATGTAATCTGTTTCACCTTTCAAGACCCAGATTAAGCATCTTCTTTGGGGTAAAACCATTTCTGACTGGCATCAGCCATTTCTCTTCCTCATCTCCCTTGACAGCCTATAGCTTCACACTGTGTCTATGAGAGGCTGCTAGAGCCACTGTGGGTGGCTGGGTTGATGCTACATTGCAATGCTAAGGGAAAGTTCATTCAGGTCACAGTTGAGCAGTGCACAACCTATGCAACTGTGCATGATGGTCCTGAGTACTTTCCAAGATTATAAATACTTGTTTCTTCCAGTAGACTGTAAACTCTCATAAGCAAGGACTGTGAGTTCTCTGTACACACACCTAGTACTGACACTGGCTGGACAACACTCATTGATGAGCAAAAAGTGATCAAAGCCACATCTACTTCCAAAGCCAGAGAAGCCCTAATCAGAACAAACCCTAGTTACCCTGCCTTGGCTTATCCTGCCTCTAGGAGACACTGAAGTCTCCAGTCCCAACTCTCTAATGAGTCATGGCTAGATCCACATCCCAAATGCCAGGCCCCCACTGTTTGTGGCCTCTATGTACTCTGTCTGTAAGGAGCAGGGAAGAGGACCAAAAGCCAGCAATTACCCAGCCTGCTGCTAAGTGCTGTTAGGAAACCCGAGTAGGAGGAGGAGATCTGTTTGCCCTCTAGATGCCCTCATGGTACTTAGGAACAGGATGAAACAGGAGAAGAGAGAGAAGCCTGGAGGGGTAAGACCATGGTCCTGGAGTCAGGAAGCCTGGGTTCCAATCCCCACTTGGCCCCTGGGGGTGGTGAGGCCTAGGCTGCTTCATTCCTCTGCACAATGAGGGGCAGGTTCAAGGTGAACTAGTTCCCTTCAAGTTCTAGCTTGGGTAGTGAGTGCATGGGCCACCTGGAACCCTGACAGCTCCACAGCAGGGTGGACCTCAAGGGGCCTGGCAAACAAGGCATGGAGAGATGATTACAGAATCACTGAATGTCTGGAAAACATCTTTCAAGGGAAGGCAAAACCTCCAACCAGCTCCAATCAGAACCCAAGACAGATCTGCTGCCCAGGGATCCGGGCAGCTGATGCATCACAGCTCTGGGAGAGGGCTCATCATTTCACAGTCTATGTGAAGAGTTGGGCAGTACACAACCTGTACAACTGTGTGTAATGGTTACTTGACAGGTCCTGCAGGAGCGGGCAGTCAGGCAGATGGGATACAAAACTCTAGAGCCCTGAGCCATGAAGGAGGGACACTGGATGACAGCAGCTCTGGGGAGGGCCCTCGCTCATTGTGGTTCAGGACACACCTCCAAAATCATGCAGGTTTCCTGTCTAGGTGGTGCCAATGCATCCCTAGGCTCTGTGAACAGAGCACGAGTACTGCACAAGGGCAGGCCACACCAGGAAGCCCATGTCTGTTCAGAGCCTCATGGCCAACACAGAGCATGCCCAGAGGAACTGAGGGAACTCTAGACTACCCTTTAGGCTTGGGGGAATATTCCAGCTACCACCTTCAAATCTCTGTGGTTCTTGTGGACCACAGGATGAAAGCAATGTTGCTGCTTATAGCTGTGTGACCTTAGGCAAGTTACTTAACATCTCTGTGCCTCGGTTTCCTCGTGTACAATGCACATGATAACAGTATCTACTTCATAGAGTTGTTGTAGAAGAATAAATGAGTGAATATCCAGAATGACTATGGTACGCACTCAATGCACTGGCTAGCTAGGGAAGGGTGATGGTTTACCACTGAGGAGATGAACCCAGCCCGATGCTGCCAAAGAATCTGTGTTGGAGCCAAACCTGCAGCCCTCATCCCGCCTGGCCCCCAGCTCCCTGACACACCACACTGAGGCCTCAGCAGTCTTCACAGATATTCAGCATTTCAAGCACTGGGACTGTCCTGATTGGGGCACCACCAGGGGGTGGCTTGACATATTGCCATCCGGTGGGCGTTCCCATCTGCATCTGTCCTGCTTTCTCCATTCACCTGCCAGCAGAGTGGTGTTCCTGCTAGTCTGGGCTGCGCTCCCTTCCTCTTGGTTCTTAGACACCACGAAGACCCCCTTATGTAGTCAGGGCTCAGCAAAGGCTGCCTGTATATGGAAATCCCATTGGTAGAGAATCCAGGTCTCTGAGAAGTGGAGCCATCTTTGTGGGCCAGACTCATCTGGGACTGGGGTCTGCTTCCTGCAGGGTCACGATGCCCTGGGCAGCCAGACCCTGCCGAGGTCACTGTTGGCTCTTCACTGAACAAGTCTACACCTTTGCAGTTAGGCCTGGGCAGTTGGGCTTTGAAACGTACCCTGAACCTTCACACACACCCGATGGGCCCTGCAAACAGGAGTAAGTAAGCTTCTAGCACCTGTTTACAAACCATTCTCATTCCTTCATTCAAGTAGGGCCTCTAAATGTCCAAGAGCCCATGCAGAATTTCGCACCAGCTTACAAAGCCAGTGTTTCTTGCAAAGTGTAGCCCACACAGTCTGGAATGAGGGAGGGTTAGCTCCATCTTCCTCTGCAGGTTGTCACGTGAGGAGATGGAAGGTCCAGGGTCTGACTCGCTGTGGCCCCAGATGCTGCTTTTTCTGCAGTGCAGCCTTTTACAATATATGGCGAGTGACCGAGCGCTCAGGGTGCTGGCCTCACTCATTCCGGGGTAGACAGTTTGTGTCAGGCTTTGTTCTCTGAACCAGCCGCAGCATTTCATCTGTTTCTCCTGGGTCAGTAGATCTCTCGTGTTTATTTGCATTTCATTTCTACTGTCTTTAGCAACTTGAGGCAGCTGTTCAAGTTGTAGTTAGAAAAAAAGGCCTGCATTGGTTCAGTGATCTGAAGGGCAATACTGAAGGGGAGGTTTTTTCTGGTAAGACAGAAACAAAAAAAATCTGCTTATGTCATGGGAGGCCAGGAGAATCAGAGAATCAGTGGTATTGTGGGCAATACCACTCGTAAATTCTAGGGGTACGAGCACAGCAGGATCACAAAAAAGGGGATGGGTAGGGCAGAAGGAATCAGTAGGGTCTGGGTAAAGCACCCTGAGACCCAGAACATCCTAAAGCAGGGGCTAGATCAGTCATGCAACAAAACTAGTCAGATGCCATTTCAGGTGCTAGGGACACACCTTAAATAAGACAAAGGGTTTACGTGTGGGGAGGGGGCAAATGACAGAGATAGTGAGTCTCTATCAGATGGTGGTGCATGCTGGCAGAACAAATAAAGTACTGGAGGGGCAAAGGCTGGCAGAATCAGGAGTTTGCAATTTAAACACAGAGCAGGGAGTGGTTGCCAGGAGCTGGGGGAGGGGAAACGGGGAGCAATTGCTTAATGGGTACGAGTTTCAGTTTGAGGTGATGAAAAAGTTCTGGAGATGGATGGAGGGGAAGATCGCATAACAGTGTGAATATACTTAATGCCACGGAACTGTGTACACTTATAAATGGTTAAGGTGATAAATTTTGTGTTCTGGACACACACACAAAAAAATCAAGTAGGGAAGGGAGGTTCCCCACAAGATCCACAGGAGGTGGAAGAGTGGGTATGCTGTTGGCCCAGGGAGGCCAGAGAAAGGAGACTGGCTTGGACTGGGCTGCTGGTGGTAGGTGTGAGTCTTTCTGTGGCCAGGAAACGATATTCAACAAATTGGGGAAGGTGCGGCTGGGGAGAAACGTGAGGCCACGGCAAGGAATAACTGTCTTGTATGGTCAACACTGTGGTCGGAGGCAGCAGGAGGGAGGTCAGCAGGCAGAGGCAGGACCGGAATTGGCAGAAATAACTCACCTCTACATCTGGCCCCAAATGACTGCTTCGGCTCTTTCCTCTGTGGAGACCTGGGGCTGCGTTGCCCCAGGGGCCAAAGCACAGGCCACAGGGCAGCTGTGAAGGGCTGCCCCGCCCAGTGCCCTGGAGTCAGAGGGTCATGCCAGGGTAGGAACACAGTCTGGTAAAGGCCCGCCTCTTGCTTTACAACTACATACCTAAGGGCAGGACACGTATGAGGTGCTGACTGGTGGTTTCCTTTCTTCCTTGTAGGGGACTGAGATGGAAAAGTCCTAAGTGTTGATCTGGGCTTTATTTCCCACCAGAGATGAGGCCAGAACAACTTGTTGGTCCTCAATTTGCCCCCAGGTTCCTTATCTGTTTGGAAATGGCCCCCTTGCAGTGCAGTTTAGGATTTAAGGAGGTACTGAACCTACATGGAGGTGCTTGAGACTCTGCCTAAGCATATGTGGTGATTTGACACAGGTGAGTGGGGCAGCTGGCCTGGGGACGTCCCGGCAGCATGCCCGTCTCAGTGCTCAGGGCTTCCAGGCGGGAGCACACCTTGTGCTTATAGGCTTTAGGCTTCTCTGTGTTCAATGATCTCTGCCTGATTTCTGATCTCCACATTCCTTGTGGCTCCCAACCCAAATCTTACCAAAAGTACAATCAGTCACACCCAGGGACCAATGAGCCCAGCCCAGCTCCCGTCCCAGGGCACTCTCACACCCGCCAGTGAGAGGAATTATCCACTATGCTGCAGAGATTATCCATTTCTAGGTCTGTCTTTGCTACTGAGATATCTGCTCCCGGAAGACAGGGCCGAGTCTTCCTCATCTGGGTCCCCCATGCCTAGCAGAGGGTGTGTGCATAATCAGTGCTAACTGAATAAATGTGCAGTATCTTTAATCACTCCTATGTCACAGACTGGAAAACTCACACTTCAGTGAAGGCAGTTATTGCCTCAGGTCCACGGTGCTGTGCAATCTCCAAGCTGGGGCACTTGGAGGCAGATGTGGTCTGCGGCACATTCCCTATGACCTAGCTCTTCCCTGGTAAGGCTTCACCCTCTCACACATGACTAACAGGAGACTTGGACAAGAGGATTTATAATGGCCTCTTCCCAGTAACAAAAACCTGGCTACAACCCAGATGCCCATCACTGAGGAGACAACAGTGACAGGAGAACATTACCGGTAGTCAAAATGAACAATCTATAGTGACCTGCAAAAATATGAAGGAGTCTCAGCGATATAATACTAGATGGGAAATAAGTCTCCAAATATTATGTACAGCATGGTAGTCCTTTTAGAGTTTAAAAGCAGCAAATCACCTTTAAGACTTTATGTAGTTGCGACATAACTATATAAAAAGGAAGCAAAGAACAACACAGGTTCCTTTGAGTATGAGTGGGGGACCAGGGAGACCTCTGGTTAAATGTAGGGTACTGTCTAGATCCTATTCTGTTCTGGCTTCACATAAACTGATTACATTATTAACACTGATTAGTTAGATAAATGAATGAAGGCAGGCTGTGCAAGGACACTGACTAGGTAAGGGTTATAAACCTGAGCAGAGGTCCCCTGGGGCAAAGGTGAGGGGCCACACTCCTGTCCCAAAGGCAGACACTGTTCTCTAGGGATGTGGATCAGGGGGAGTATGGGCAGCAGGTGAATGGGCCTGGCGTTCAGCAGAAAGGTGCAGAGGCCCCAGCCACGAAACTGGAGCTGGGGCAGGCCACTGGGCTGCAGCCAGATGTAGGAAATGCGGCTAAAGAGCATCCCGAGGGCGGCCAGAAAGAAGTCGGGGCCAGAATCTGGCAAGGGTCCCAGGATGAATGGGCAGGAGTGGTCCCAAGGTTGTAATCCCCACCATCTGAGTCATTCAATTTGGCTTTGACTGGTCAGTGATTTGGGAGTTCACTCGGCTCCACATACGTACTGTTACTCCTCAACTTGATCCTCACTGTTCATCCTCTAACTCTAATGGTGCTGTAGTAACAGTTAATTGGAGTCAGGGGTCCTGGGTTGGAGTCTCAGTAATGGCATCAGGCCCCTGGCCTCAGGCATTTACACAGCCCCTGAGCCTGTCTCTCCATTTGTAAAGAGGAGCATAACCCCATCAATCACTGGTCCAGGGGAGAGGCTAGCATCTCTTTTTAGATAATATAACCATCAGGCTCACATGGATGCTCCAATGACACCAGTTCCTTTCCTTCCTTTCAAGTACAATAATGGCACTGATGTTCCCCTGGTTTTCTCCTGACATAACTAGAAGCCTATTCAGCTTCCCCCATTCCTCACACTGCAGTGAGGACACACACAGACACACAATCTCCTATCCTTCCAAGGAGGCAAAGGTTTTTACCAGCACACTGAAAACAATAATCAAAAAACATGGCCCTAAACCTGTAGTCCTTCCCCATACACCCAACCCACTCCAAGTCCCTGACACTATTAATTGGGAACTGACAGTCCCAGGATTTGGGGCCAAACTGGGGTACAGTGTGGACTGTCCTGTTGCCAGGCAACTCCTTGAGTGCCCCTGGCTCTTGGTCACATGAGTGATGCCTCTCATCTCTTGTGGCCACTCCAATTCTGTACCGTCTACTGCTGGCTCTGGGGCAGGGTATCCTGGGTGGCCCCCTGGCTGACCCCATCCTTAGATGATCCCCATCCAGCACCATCTTCGTCAGCAATGACCTCCCACTTGGAAATCCCTCCAGGGCCTGGCTCCTGCTACCCTGCCTTGCAGGATCAGCTCATCCTCCTTCTTTCCCATGTCTCTCTGTCGTGGTCCCACTCTGAATCCAAACCTGCACCTCCAGTTTCCTAACGTTTAGACCAACTGCTGAGGCCCCCTCTCAAAACATCTCTGCTTTTTTCCTTACCTATCTTAGCCCTTCTCTCTGGCCTCAGAAAAACAGTACCAAGGCAACTTTCTTTTTCTCCATTCCCACAGGCGCCACTCTCATATTTGGCTTCTCTGTCTTAACAACAAAGAGGCTCAAGTTTCCTCCAACCTAAAAAAAGTTTCCCTCATCCCTGTCTCCTCCTTAAGCCACCACCTTCTTCCCTCCCCTTCTCCACCAGACAGGCCTCCAGCTGCTCACCAACAACCCTCCAGCCACTGCTATGAGCTGGCCCTGACCCTCCATCGGACCCTGCTCAGCTCACCAATGACCTCCAGCCAAACTGGCTGGACCCCACATGGCCTCCTCCAGCTTCCCACACTGACACTCCCCTTTTGTTCCTGTAGTGACCTCTCGTGTAGGTGGCTCTCGAGGGGGCCTCCCATGCCCCACTCCCCGCCAGTTCTCTCACTCCCAGGATTCCGGCCACTGTGATCCATGCTTTCTCCCCAAAGCTTCACGCTTGCACGTCTCTGCCTGCACTGGTTGGAAATGTCTTGGACTCATTTCTCACATCCACCCTCTGAGAGTGTAACTGTTGATCCCCGTTTCACAGAAGAGGAAACCAAGGACAGCAACCTGTCCAATAACCGAGATGGCAGCATGTGCCCTCATCCTGAGGGGATGAACCGTAATTGCACACCAGTCACTGACTCTAAAAACCCACCGCTGCTCCCTTTGGGCTTGGCCTGAAGCCAACCACCTGGGCAGAGCCAAGGCCTGGGGCTGCCCCTACCCTGGGGCCAGAGGCTGAGTCATCTCAGAGAACATTCTCATTTTCATTTGCTGTGGCTGGCTGACACTGGAAACTCGATCTGTTTACTCTCAGATTCCTAACCCAACAGAGCGAAGCCCTTGCATGGGCCTCTCCACCGGCATCCTGGGTGCCCCTGCCAGTTGGAGCCCTGCTCCAGCAACGGACCTTAAACCAGGGAGGGAGAGAAGGGGGAGCAGGAGTCAGGGAGGGCCATTTCCAAGTAAACTCATCCAGCAAACCCATTCTGAGATTTCAGATTTATGAACCAGATAAATCAGCAGAGAGAAGAGAACTGCAAGGGTTTGTTTAATTTGTGGAACAGTTTACCACAGGTTCCCCATCAAAACCACAAAAGGGAGACCTTCCTGGAGTCATCCAGACAGAAAGGCAGCACACAGGGAGGCCCAGAACAAGCTGGGAGGCCACTGTGTACTGCCTCCTTCAGTAATGGAACCTTAGACAGACAGGGACCCAGCCTCTATTTGCATATCCCTAGGGAGGAGGAGCTCACTCTTTTGCAAGGCAATTTATTCCATCCTGGGGTGGTTTATTTCTAGAAAGCTCTATCAATGTATTCTCCTTTTACCTGATACCTGGATAGTCTTAATTCTGCCCTTCAGGGACCCACGGATATTTGCTCCAGCTGAGTGACAGGGAAGGTGTCCAGTAGGACCATCACCTCTTTCCACAGTAGGAACAGGGTTTGTGGACAAAAACACAGCATAAACCCCAGCTCCTTATTGCTTAAAGCACTGGTTCTCAGCCGAGGCTGCATACTGAACTCACCTGAGGAACTCCAAGAAGCTCCCAGCGGGCCTGCTGAGGGTGCACGGCTAAAGCTGGAAAACCAGAGAGATGTGGAGCCAGCCCCTTGCTGGATGCCCGGGACTGTCTGGAGAGGAGAGGCCACTGGCAAGCTGCCTCAACTGACCAGGGGGTTTGGCACAGTGAATCTGCCGCCAACTTCTGGTGGCCCACCTGGGCAGTGCTCATTTAAGGAGCCTCTGCTTGCCCCTCCTAGGTCTGTCCCACACTCTGCCTGCTGTCTCCACGTCTGCAGACTACCCAAGGCAGCTGTGGGGATGGCATTTCTGGCCCTCTGAGACAGGGGGATACCCGCCCCCTCCCAACTGCTATTCACATTTATTCCACTTCTGTGACCATTAAACCAAGCCTGGGGACTTCAGCACCCTGAGTTATAAAATGGAGGTGACCACCCCACTGGATGCAGAGGGAGTAAGACAAAACTGAGAATGCCTATTAGACTTCTGGGAGCAAGCCACTTCCTGAGTCTGAAGCACCACCGCCCCCAGCAATGTTGGCACCCAAGTGATGTGTTTAAGCTGGGCACGGCAATGCCCATTCACTTCGAAGCCAGCAGGGAGAAGACTGGCAGGACCAACTTTCTTGGTTTGCCTGGGACTGTCCTGGTTTTGGCAAGAAAAACACTTAAAAAATAGGCAGAATCACATCATCGAGGTAACAGATGTTGGGAGAGCGTGCGGGAGAGGGAGTGATGGCTGAAAGGGAGTAGTGGGGCGCCTTCTGGAATCTTGGGAACCTTCTCTTCTGGGTCTTGCCTGGGTGCTGGTTCCCAGGTATGGTCAGTGTGTGGGGTTCACCGGCTGCACATGTACTGTGTGTGCATGCCCCATGCAGCAGCTGCTTCACAGCAGAGAAGAAAAGCCCTCGCCTTTCTTCCCATCCTCCTTGGGTCTTCCTGTCACAGCTGAGCCAATGTTCTGGGTGGTCCACTTGGAGGTGGCCACATGGCTCACGCCCCAGGGTGAGCCTCAGGGGTTCTCCGAACAAGAATTTGAGAGGGCAGAGTCAGTGAGGAGGTGATGTGAAGATGGATGAGGAGAAAGGATTCCCAACCACGCCTGTGGCGACACCTCGCTTGCTGGGCTAATGCCGAGCAGCAGCTCCCAAAAGACACTAATCATTTCAGGCGAGAAATGCTTTTCATGAGATCAAATCTGGGTTTGGAATATTTCTTCCAGATATCATTCCCCCCTCCCAATTTTTTTTAAAAAACTCTGGGCATAATTTACTGTAATAAAAAGTACATGTTTTAGGGGTACACTGTGATGAGTTCTGACAAGTGTATACCCCCATTTAACCACTGAACATTCTGCTTCATGGCAGTTTGCTCTGTCCCTTAGTCGCAACACCCAACGAGGGGCGACCCCTCCTTCACTTTCTAGTATCACAGCTTTCGGTTTGCTTGTTTGAGCATCCAAGCATATAACATGTACTATTTTTGAGATGAATCTGATTTATGTACTGTAGTTGTTTTTATTAATGGCTATATATTCATGTTTATATGTATTATATTCTTTTTTATCCTTTCTTTTACTGATGACATTTGGTTGTTTCCGGTTTGGGGCTATTATGAATAAAACTGCCAGGAACATCCTTCTTAAAAAATCTCCTGGGTGGCTTCCTATGTCCCCCAATTCCTATAATTCTAGCAGCTTAAGCTTTCCCCAAAGAACTGTTTTGCACACCTTGGCCCACCCAAGCCCGCCTGAGCCCTGCGCTCTCCATGGGTGGTGGGTCCTACAGCTGGGCGCTCAAACACTCTGAACTGAGGCCAAGTCCTGCTGGTGTGGGGCCCAGCAAAAACCAGCACAAAGCATTATCATGGTCTATTGTGCTAAGGGCTGTGAAACAAGGAAGGATTTGGATAGGGAACAATATAGGCCTCCCATAGATAGGGTGCCTGGGAAGGGTAAGGGAGAGATATGGAAGCTGAGGCCTGGAGGAAGAGATCCAGGCAGGGGAGATCCCCAACTCAAGGAAGAAAAATATACTATGGCAGTGTGGCTGAATCATCTACAGCCATGGAAAACACTGAATATCTTCTACAGTTTGTAATGAAACGCTGAGTAGAAAAAAATCAAGCCCCAGAAGGTGACACGCAGCCAGATATCCTCTTCAGATATATACAGGGACAAAACTGTAAGAGTTAAGGAAGGACAAGTGTGGGTCGATGGCAGTTATCAATGTCATGGTTGCAGTGGGGGTACTGTTATTCAAAGAATAAACAAGAGGAAAGTAAAAGCAGGATCAATAAGTATGTCACGAACCAAGGATGACAAGTAATCAAATTCTGTGCATCTGAGACCCATTAAAAAAGAAAAAAAGCCTTTGAAATTTGAGCAACAGATCGAGTCTACGTTTTAAGCAGTTCACTTTGGCTGCATGGAGATCTGGTCCTGCATCTCATGGAAGATCCTGCTGTCTGATCTCTACACACTTCTCTCTGCTCCTGCCTGAGCCTCCTCTTAGGTTGGGGAAGCTGGGCTCAGGCTCCACCCACTGAGATCCACAGCGGGGGAGGTGGGCAGAAGATTCTGGGATGCAGAACCCAGGAACCGAAGCCCGTGAGTCCGGCGATGTCAGACTAGCACCAACACAGTGTCCAGCCCCCATGTCCCTCCAGACGGTCAGGAGCCCCAAGAGGAGTCTTGCCCAGCTGCCATCGTCTTTACCAAGTTGGCAATATCTGCCTGAGTCCCCCGGGATGGAGAGTTGTGTTTCTGCAGGGCCCCCAGGGAAAAGAAACAAAGGGGCGTTGGAGAGAGGATGGTGAAAGGACCTCAATCAAGGAAGAGCTTGGAAATGTCTAGAATACGGGTTCTAGTTCAAAGGCCTGCAAGATCCCGGGATGAAGAGAACCAGGAGTAAGACATGCTTTCCACATTAAATACCCAGGGACAGTCTTCATTTGTACCAAGAAATGTGTAGTCCTTTCAGTCTATTTTTCTTCCTTGCACTTTTGGGAAAGAACAGTAGGGAGAAACAGGCCAGTAGCAGCATGAAGACGAATGAGCCCGGTACCTGGTCTCAGTGTGGGAGGACACCTGGGCGTGGAAGGGACTGAGGCTACTAGGAGCAGGGGGCTCCCTCCCTGCTGAAATGGGAGCAGGTGCCACTCAGCTCTGATAAGCTGTTATCGTGTGGGCCCTGAGTTGCAAGAGCTTCCAATTTTTCAAGAAAAGATGGAAATCCAGATTTTTGAGATCTATCTCAATGTTGAAATACTGTTGGTGAAATTTTTGAAAAACAGACTGGGCGGGCCAAAGAAAACACTTCTGGCCTATAAATACCCTGTGTTTCCTTCCCAGACCCCCCAGAGTCCCCCTTGGAGTTCTCAAGTGTCTTGAGTCTTAGGGGTGATTTCCTAAATGGCAAGGGGTATCTGTTTGTGTGACCACTCACGGTATCAGTGCCTGGAATGCCAAGAAGGGCACGAGCTAAGGACCCGGAGGCCTCCCCAGAGCACCCCCTAGGCTGCCAGTGAGGTAAGGTCAGGAGTAAGTTAAGCAAAGTGTAAACCAGGTGAAACAGAAGTGGCCTGTGACATCTGCCAGCTTTGGATACTAACCCGGGAGTCCTAGATGCCCAAGCCCAGAGCCTGGGCAGCAGCATTTCAGGGCCTGGCCTGTTCAGCCCTGCCCAGCACATTGGGCTCAAATGCAAGCAACTCCCCTCTCACCCTCCTGAAAGAGCTTTCAGCTATGAGTCAGGAACGAGGGTGAGTCTCAACTCCCAGCAAGCCGGTGACCCTGGGCATGTCCTGTGCCTCCCTGTCAGAACATGTGGCCTGCTATGGAGAACTGTGGCTCCAGTTCTGTCGAGCCGCTGCCCTGTCCCCCATGGTTCCAGAAGCCCAGCACTGTGAGTGCTGAGGAGGCAGGTACGAAAATGTGTTTACATAAGGGGGGCAATGCCAGAGGATGAGCAGAGGAGGGCAACTGGGGAGTGCTGGGGGTCTGGGGCTCAGGAAGGCATCCCGGAAGTGGCGGTGCCTGAGCAGAAAGTTGAAGAGCTAAGTATGTGAGTAGCTGGGATTTCAGAATGGAGCCAATTCTTGCCAGCCCTGCCACGGCAGGCCCAACCTTCTCTCACTCCACTCCACAACTGCTCTGCCTAGAGGCCCACAGCTTGTACCCCCGGCCCCTGCCCTCCAATGGCAAATATGGCCAGGTGTGACCCCACTCTGCCCAATACTGAGGTAGGATAGCCAAAATAAACCAGCATTTTCTCTCACTGAGCCCAAACAACCTTCTAAAACAGGGCTGTTCAGCAGAGCTTCCTGGAATGACGGAAATAGTCCACACTTTCACTGTCCTGTTGTATAGCCACTGGCCCCATTTGGCTAGTGAGCACTTTGAAATGTGGCTCGTGAGGCTAAAGAACTGAATTATTTCATTTCATTTTATTTCAATTTAAATAGCTAAATGTGGCAAGAGGCTACTGATTCGGATAGCAAGATTTTGGAACTTTTCAACCTATCACTCACTCAAACGCAAGCAACCCCCACCTAAAACAGAGCTCATTGATCCTCCCTGGCTTGCAGCTTCAGGACCCACCCCAGCCTGGCCCTTTGGCTGTGGTTCACCCCAGGCCATTGGCTTTGAGACTGTTTCAGGCTCAGATTTCATCTCCCGCTCCACGGTTTTGGGAACCTCAACGAGGCCCTCAAGAATAAATGAATATCTGCTGGCATGAGGCAGGGTGCTGGGTTTGATGTCACATTATCCTACTATTCCCAGGAAAAGTCTCCATGTTATTTGCTTGGCTCATGGGAGGAAATGCTTAGCCCTGACACTGAGCTTAATGAGCTTTTAATGAGCTCAAGGTTGAGTCAGGAAAAAAAGGCTGGAAAACTATTACTGTGCCTAGGAGTACCTGACCTGCTTGCCTCTATCTTCACCCTCCCATTGCCGAGATGGGCACACTGAGGCTCGGGACAGTGTCATTAACGAGAGGAAGAGGTCTGAACAAGCCCAAATTCTGGGCTCTTTGCACCGGTCCTCACTGCAAAGCTAGGGGCCCAAGAGGGCTGGGGTGACAGGGAGACACAGAGGGCAGCAACAGACACTGGGTGGGGCTTTACCAACAAAAATTAATTTTCTCAAAGCTCTGGAGGCCGGGAGTAGATAAAGGCGTCCACAAGGTTTCTGGAGAGGACTCTTCCTGGCTTGCAGACGGCCGCCTTCTTGCCTTGTCCTTGCATGGCCTTCCTTCTGTGCACATGCGGAGTGAGCGAGCTCTCTGGGTCTCTTCTAATATGGATCAAGGGCCCACCCTTGTGACTTCATTTCACCTTATTACCTCCTAACTAAAGGCCCGGTCTCCAAGTACAGTCTATTGGGGGTTAGAGCTTCAGCATATGAGTTCTAAGGGGACAAAGACATTCAGTCCATAGCACCCTTAAAGATGGCATAGGCTACTAAGAATAGACACTTGTGAAGCAACCGGACAAAAGACCAGAGATGATGAATAAAGGGCTGAAATGAATATAAGCCCATGAAAAGCTATATGAGATGATTCCCAAGCTGAAGGAGAGGAACTATCAATAGCCTAACACAGGGGAGGTGGAAGGTTCAGGAAGGTTCCCAGAAGGCGACTGCTCCTATGGCGCCTTGATTCTGGGTCCGCAGGATAGGGAGGGCAGAGAGAGAGAGAGAAGGTGGGGCCTCCAGGGAAGGGCGCAGCACAGACAGTGTGCAGTGGGAGAACATGAGGGCGGGCAAAGAGAGAAGCAGCCAAGTGTGTGTCCTCCAATGCAGCTGCCACAGGTCCATTTCCATAGCCCTTCTGACACAACTATTAGTTAACGCCACCTGCGAGGCCCTGGAGCTGGGCCTGGGAACAGCCTGAGCTGACCAGCTGCCTGGCTCCCCAGGGCCTGTCTGCACCCTGGGGGAGCACTGTGACCACTGCATGCCATGGCAAGTCCTTCCCTTCTGGTTCCAAATCCATGAAATAAAAGAGTCAAACTAAAGACAAAGATCTCAGGCTCAGTCCAGCCCAGAGCAGTCAAGAACCGGGTGTTCCATGTGCTATCCTTCTCCACCAGGATGGGTACTGCCTACCCCAAAGGTGCTGTCCCAGACCTCAGGACTGGGGCAGGAATAGGGCTGTAATGAACCAGTTTGTCCCCAGCCAGCAGCCCTGCACATCCCTGCCCTGTTGTGGAGAACCTGTCCATCCACTCTCCCCAACATGCCTCAGGCTCCCCTAGGCCAGGGCGGGCTCAGTCAGCTCAGGGATTTGCTTACTACCCGGACTGGGGTCAGGAACCCCTGCTTTTTCCAAAGTGCTCAAGTACCTGGCCTGGTTGGGGAGGTGGGAGCGGGACAAGCAATGGCTGAAACACACCTACAAACCCTCCAGCCCAAGCTGTTCCACTGCCCTGTGCTCCTGGTTAACAGCAGGATCGATTGTTGGGGTCTAAAATCTACACAGACAATCCCAGGCCATTTTAGACCCTCACAACATAACCTTCTTACCACCTGTGTTCTGTTTTGCTTGGTTTACGCCTGTCATCACCTCTTCAAGCTGCCCAGAGCAGGTTGGTGACAGTCCAGAGGCTGACTAGCTCTGCCCCACAAGACCAGGCCCTGAGGGCCTTCCATGGGCTTCAGACCAAATATTTCCCTTTTATTAAAATTCTCACTTGGCTATGGTCAACATCCCTGGGGCCATGTCCAATTTGCTGACGTCACTGAGTCAGAGAAAGTAAGGGATACAATGGTCTTAGGAAAAAAAAAAACAGAGAAAGTAATCAGAATAGATCATAAAATGCAATTCTGACAGGCTGGCCACGTCAATGTTATCACCCCGTTTTGCAGATGAAGAAACTGAGGCTCAGAGAGATAAACACTCTACCAAAGAGCAAGATCTGGTAAGTGGACAGAATGTGAGCGTCTTACTTGTAAAGCGGGGAAGAACCTCTGGGCTCCAGAGGCCTGGGCATCACTGTCTACCCACACGAGAGGTGAGTGACCTCACAGGTAATCACCTTTGGCAGCAATGAGAAGCCTCTTTCAGAGCCCTCTGAGGGTGGAAGGGACCAGAAGCTGCCTACTCATGGCCCTGGAGCAGGAAAGTGGTTTATGGGGTCTGGCACACTACCTGTGGGACAGCTGTCAACTTCAGCTCTGGCAGGCCTGCAGGCCCTAGGGAGGGTGCTGCTCAGGCCCAGCTGGTCCCAGAGCCTGGTGCCTCCCAATCAGCTAAGTGAAGTAGGAGGGTGGGAATGCTGGGGTGCCGGGATCTGGGACAGTTTCCAACATCTGTGGAGGAGAGAGCTCTGGACCTGGGAGGGGACAGACTCTGAGTGGGGTAGAACCAGCTTTGAAGGCTGGGCACTCTGGGGATGGCTGAGTGTAGGTCTGACTACTGGGCCCCAAGGCCTGCACCTGCACGTGGGGGATGGAGGAGCTACACATACCCAGATATCAGAACAAAAAAAATCAGGGCCTTAACTATGGTGGGACAGCTACAGGCTGTGTACTCTGAAGGTGAAAGACTCTTAAGATCCTTGCAGCCCACTGGGGGCCTGCACGCTGGCCGGGGAGATAAGATGAAGAATGCCAAAGAACCCCAAACAAGAAGACAACCAAATGACTCGGGACCTGCATGGGTAATGCACAAACATACACACCCCTCCAAGACGGAAGGTGACGTAAAGGGGATCTTTTCACTTGCCAGGCTGTCTGATGACATGCTGGGTGGTGAGGTGGTGGGAAGCAGGCTGGGGCCATGCCGACGGGAGTGTAAACTGGGACCTCTCTCCAGAGGCACCATATAAGGACTTCATCAACACAGATACTCTGACCCAGAAGTCTGCTTCTAGGTGTGCACTACAAACATTCCCGCACTTGCAAATTGAGGTCTGTGCACCAGATTACACATTACAGCATTAATTGCGAGCAGCAACAAAGGCTGAGAGCAAATGTCCACCAGTGGGAGATAGGTTAAAGATATGATGGTCACCTGTTCTGTGGAAAACTATGCAGCAGTTAAAATGAAGGTTAGAAATCACCACTAAGATGAGTGAAGAAGACATGGTGCGGGACAAGAATAAAGAGCATGGTTAACACTAATTTGCTAAAAAAAAAAAAAAAGAGAGAGAGAGAGAGAGAGAGAGAGAGAGAGAAAGAAAGAGAGAGAGAAAAAAAAAAAGGAGGAGGGAAAATAATACACATGCATATTTGCATATACACAGAGGACATATCACCCAGAATCCCCATGAATCTCACTCTCTGTGGGGGAAGAAACTGGGCACTGAAGAATGGGTGGAAGGGAGTTTGTTCTGGGCAACTTTGTATGGCTTTGGAATTCTAAAAAATTGTGAATCTGCTATCTAGCCAAAATTTTAAATGAGAAAAAAACAAAACAAAACAGAGAGGCAAGAAGGCCTTCCTTCAAGAGGCACTGGGGTGACTGCAAAGGCAGGAGAGCAGAGTAAGAGTAAGGTTTGCTGAGAAGGTGCAGGAAGGAGGAACATGGTGGTTAGGGGCATGATGTAGGAAACTTGACAGTCCTGGGATCAAACCCCAGCCCTGCTGTTTACCTGCGCCTGACCCTGGCAGTCACCAATCCTCCCCTCATTCCTGTCCAGAGCAGGTCCTAGTCACAGTCTGCTGCCAGAAGGATGGAAGAGCATCAATAGATGATGGGGTTCTCTGACTCTCTCACACCTCTGCAATCCTCTACTTGGTGGTGATGGAGGGCTCTGACCTTGACCCACCTCACAAGCCAGGTATCCTTTCAACCAAAAGCTGACCCTGGCGCTCTGCCATCTCTCCACGCAGCGCTCCCAGGAGAAGCTGCTGGATCCCCTCTAGTAAGCCTCGGCCCTGCAGAGGTGGGTAAATAATGGATGAGCAGGTCTCCTAAGATCACCAGATTCAACATGAGGACCAACAACCTGCACAAGTCTTCCTGAGGGCACCTGTGCTCAGCCTGCTTAAAGACCAGAGCAACGGGCCCGGAGGGAGAGGCCCCAAATCACAGCCTGCTAGGGGGGAAACAAGCATCTCCCAGAGTCCCAGACTGCCTGGGGACTCCTGAGGGTTATGGAGACTGGCAGGTGCTCAGGGAAGCCTCACTGGTGACACCGATGCCTGCTGAGTACCTGCTAGATATTGAGCACTGGAAACTATGAGCACATGAGATTCCCACGGGGGGGCCAGGAACACCACCCCATTTTCCAGATAAGAAAACTGAGACTTACTAAAGTGAAATAATTTTCCAAAGGTGGTATTATGAATTGAGTGTCTGTGTCTCCCCAAATTCGTGTTGAAGCCCTAACCCCTAATGTGATGATATTTGAAGGCAGGGTCTTTGGGGGTTATTAGGTTTAGAGATCATGAGGATGAGACCCCCATTATGGGATTAGTGCCCTTAGAAGAGGAAGAGAGAGATCTTGCTTGCTTTCCCTCTCTGCATACTCTGAGAAGCCAGCTGAGAACACAGAGAGAAGGGGGCCGTCTGCAAGCCAGGAAGGGAGCCCTCACCAGCAAGCAAATAGGTCGGCACCTTGATCTTGGACTTCTAGCTTCCAGAACCACGAGCAATAAATTTCTCTTGTTAAATCACCCAATTTGTGGTATTGATTACTGTATCCCAAGCGGACTAACACAGGTGGCACAGTGAGGATTCAAACTCAAATCTGTCAAGACTCCAGGATTCATGCTCTTTCTCACTGATAATTCCCTACCCCCGGCAATATCCCACTCCTCAACTTTCTTCTCATTCTTGTTGGCCTAGATTTTTTTTCTCGGGGTGATGAACAAGCTCTTGGGGGATGGATCATACACTTGTCTGAAATGCTCCCTGGGAAAAGGGAGGAGGTATGGAGGAAACCTGCCTTCACAAGATGGACAGACAGATGGATGTGGGGGGCAGGGAGGGAGTGGGATGTGAGAACCTTCATTCTATGTGAGGATTCAAGGATCCTGATTTTTGAGAGCCAGCACTCCTTGGGACATTAACATAGGGCAGTTTTTCAATGGTTTGATTTTTCATGGGACAATTTAGCAGCACAAGAGGTATACAGAGCGAGGCCCACAGTGCAAGGGGACACTGTGGAATCACAACTGCCACTGTCTTCCAGCCCTACGACCTCTACGTTGCTCAGACTCCAGAACAGGCACTGACCTAGTACTTTATCTATATGATCTCATTTAAGCCTTGGGACAGCCCTAGGATTCAGGTGTTAGGCCTTCTGTTTTTCAGTGGAAACTGACAACTAAATGCAGTTCAACGGGGCTAACTGGGACTGAGGCACTGGGGGAGGGGCATGGCTAGAAGGAAGCAGAGGAGGAAATCTCTGAATAGAACTACACTGAAAAGTATATAGAAAAGGAAAGATCAAAAAAGAAGTGTGGTTTCACTGTCCTTAAACACAGCACACCCTACACCTGGGCTACCCACCGGGGCCTGCAAAACCTGGCTTAGGAGCCACCGGGACACCCTGTCATTTACAGGTGACCTTCCCAACACATCTCTGGCCCTCTCACTCCCCACTGTGACACAGTGTGGACTACCTATCCCAAAGGACTGCTCAGCTCTGGGGGTCCAGAATGGGTGAGTGCATGAGTTTTCCTAATTAGTTCACCACAGGATCTCCCCATGCTAGTGCACCTGCCATGGCCCTGGGCAGCTGGGACAGTTTACCTGGAGGCCCAGGGCCAAACAAAGAGGGAGGAGGCTCCCTCACTCTAGAGAAGGGGAGAAATCAGAGACAGGTTCCACCTCCTAGTTGGCAAGGAAGGGCACAGGAGGGGGGAAGAGGGACTCTCCTGTCCCTAAGAGCCTTGTCCCAGTCTCACCCCTAAGGCAGGTAAGGAGGGGTGGGTCCAAGGATCCTTCTCAACCTTTCCCCACCCCCTTTCAGTGTTCTAGATCCTACTCCAGGCCTCAACTTTAACTCTGAAAATGGGGTGGGGTGGGGTTCTTCCAACTCCTATGGCTCACTCTGTGTCACACCACACAGCTGGGATGACAACTCTGTACCTGTCCTGAGGCCTTTGATGTCATACTTAAACTCTCCCAGAGAAAATACAGAATGGACATCTTCTTGGTACCCTGAGGACCATGGAGAAGGGCCATTCCCTGTGGGGACTCCTGGGAGGGATGAACATTTAAGAGCTTCTCACATTCAACCCCACTGAGATGGCAGACACAGCCCCTACCCTTGTCAGGCCTGGCTTTCAGAGACACCTGCTCTCATTGGGCCAAACCTTCCAGGCTGCACAAACATAATGGCCTCGCATCTTACAGAAAGGACAGGATGGCAGGGCTCAGAGGTGGGAAGTGACCAGCCCAGGCTGCACAGCTTATACATGGCAGAGCTGGGGCACCGAACTCACAAGGCAAGACCATCTGCAGCAAAGTAGAGGGTATCCTGGTCAGAGAAGAGGGTAAGGGGAGCTGCAGGGGTAGGTGAAGCAAGAACAAAGTAGGAAAGAAGAGAAGGCAGGGAGGGCTTTGGGAAGGCCAAGTCCAGAGGCCAGGGCCTTGGGAGCTATACTCAGGGCCTGGACCTCATCCCAGAGTTCGCACATGGGTAGGATAGGATTCGACCTCTGTGCAGATTGAAGCTGCCCGCCTGCCAAGAAAGAAGGCCTAGAGGGCACAAGAGGGCTACAGCGTCAGGTGAGGAACTTGAAAGGAGGGGTCCAAGGGGAAGCATTCTGTGTGCCGAGGAGGGGTGGATTAGAGCAAGGGACTGGAGATTAGCTGGATGTGAAGGAAAGAGATGGATGTGGGGACATGGAGGTGGGTGGGAGCACGTCTGGGTGGGAGCACCATTTGGAACATGCCAAGTGTGGGGTATCCAAGGATCAGTGAGGCAGAGCTCCCCAGTGTAGGGTGCAGACAATGGCCCCTAAGACCCTGCTGGGAGCACAGAGCTCGCACCTTTAAAAGGCTGCCTAGAGGACACCAGAGCTCTTGGTTCTGACCAGCTGCTCTGACAGCAAGCCACTTGCCTAGCCCCAAGTGTTCTTGGGTCTGTGTGCTTACAAGTACACAGACCCTTCCTCCCCTGCTGACCTCCCTCTCCCCAGGACCTTGGGCAATCTTAATCAGTCCCTGAAGCTCTCCCAATCTGAAAAAAAAAAGATAAGAAACCCTTGTCAAGTAAAAATCAGAATTAGTCATTTCATCCTGCAACCATCCAATCAACTTTTCCAATGAGTCTGAAGCAGGATAGACTGTCAGTGCCATGGGGCAGAGGCTACCACCTCTCCCTTGCCAATGCTTGCTGCCCAGCCCAGGGCACTCAGCCCTCAATAAATATACCTTGAATTCATATGAGTAACCTATCCACTGTCTGTCAGATACCTAAGTCCTTGACATAAAATTTCCCAGTTAATCCTCACCACAGCCCAAAGAGATCAATATTATGATACCCATTTTAAAGAGGAAGAAACTGAGCTTCCTTTGAGGCTCCTAAAAACTTGTCCACAGTCACACAGCTGGTAAGCGGTGGACTTTGGATAAAACATGTTTTCTTGACTGTTACGTGCACATCTCCCGAGAAAGGGCCTTTGGCATAAGATTTTCTGTCTAGAGTTAACAGTGGGAATGAGCAGAATGGGGCACATGCAGAGAAGGGCTGGGAATGGGGAGCTGGCCTGAACTCCAATCTGCTAGGTGTCTGCCACGTGACCTGGGGCGAGTTACTGAGAAGCTGTCTACCCTGTTGCCTCGGTGGACAATCCGTCTTTCCTACAGAGCCCTGGTGAGGGTAAAATGATGGGTGGCCTGGCACATAGTAGGCTTTTAAGAAAGGTGTCTGATGTTAAGCTTTGTTTGCTCTAAATCCATCATATCAGTCATTGCATCAGCAACTTTTGAGCTCTGAAGGAGAAAGATTGAACTTTGACAACAAATGCCCACTTACTGCCTTTCCTACTCAAGAAAGGGAATAAATCATGGTGTGGGGAGGGGATCAAACAGAAGGCAGGCCTGGTTCAGAGGCCCTGAGGGTGGAGAGAAATGTCCAGGTGAGCATCCAGGAGGCCCAGCGTGGTGTTAGTGGACAGCCAGCCTTTGAGGGAAAAATAACCCCACCTTGAGAACAAGCACGTAACTGCTGCCCAGGGCAAGGGGCCTACCAGGAGGAGAAGCCCGCCTGTCCTCCCTCTCTCCTTTCTCCCCTGCCAGGGCTGTTCATCTCCTGGCAGCCTCAGCTCAGACCAAGTGGCCACAGACTAGGCTGTGCCAGTGAGGGATACTGATAACCTCATCAGGGCTTCCAGGTGTGGCCACCACAGTGCTGACATACCTCCTAGAGCCCACCACTCTAGCAACCACCTATTTAAGATGGGTGAGAAACAGGAGGTACCCAGGAGCAGTCTCCAAGGGCCCCAGGAGCCACCAGAGCCCACACATACATGACACTTCTGTGCCTTCTCCATAACAGGAGGACTATGGGAGAAGCATGCAGTGGGCTGGGCTCTTAATCCAAGCCATCATTTCCCTATAACCCTGTTTGCCACGAAGAAACTGAGTCTCCCACAGGTTCAGCAGCCCAGACTGTGGTCACTCAGCTAGTAAGGGCCTCCAGGCTCCGACCCACACGCAGATAATGTACTGCTTTAAGAACATGTATTCTACAGCCAGAGGCTCTGGATTCAAATCCCTACTCCTCAGGTACGTTAAATGGTGCAGCTGCTGTGGAAATGCCTGGTGGAAGCCTGGCAGCCTCGCTTCTGCCACCTTCTCCTTGTTAGGAGGAAGTCACTGATCCTGCCTTCCCCTAAAGGCAGGGGAGCTCCAGCTTTTGAACAGAACAGTGTCAAAAAATTCGGGATATTTAAAAACTACCAGTTACTCTAAAATTAGGGCATGTGTGGTATAGAGACAGGACAATGCCAGAGAGGACAGAAGTCAGATCAAGGAATATTCACAATGCCAGGTAAGGAGAGCAAGCCAGGAGCAGGGTACAGTGTGAGCAGAGCTTTGAGCAAGGCAGAGCTGTGTTCAGGGATTCAGAGTGAACCATGACACACCCCAAGTCGGGCCCCATGGTCTCCACTCAGTCCCTATAGTACCAGCTGTCCCTACCCTCCAGGAATTTGGGCCTCTTACTCTCTATCTTTGGTGGATACACACTTTTTCTTCCCACCGGACAGAAGCTTCTTTTGTGTTTCCAACTGGGCCCTCAACATAGCAGGTACATGCATCAGTGTTTCTGTGTGAACAAAACAAACCCATTTGCACCAACCCCAGGCTGTGGTCACAGCTGCCACAGTCACAGCTTGCACTCTGCATATACCTTTCTCTTTCCAGCCTCCAAGCCTTACCTTGTGGGGTTCTGGCTGAACTAACTATTTGCACTGCCATGGAGGTAAATGGATTGGGGATCTGCAGACAGAGGATCTGCCCAGGCAGGCAGTGTAGATTTCTGTGGATATGAGCTTACTGCATACTCAACTAATGCTTTTTTTGCCACTCAAATAAGATGGACTTTCTAGGATGGAATTTAAAGAACATTTCAGTGACACCCACCCCACCCCCCAACCCTCGCCAAAAAAAAGGGTGCTGCAGCTTCCTGCACCTGAACACATTTCAGGAGAATGATCTTGCCCCCACACTCCCCTTCACTGCTCAGGGGAGGGGTGCTATGGCCTCTAGAAGTCACCCCTGCTGAGTGGCTCCTAGAAAAGGCATGCCCAAACTGGTGTGCTTTTAGGCCTGGCCTAGTGGTCATCAAGACAGGTTCTACAACCAGACTTCCTGGGTTTAAATCCCAGCTCTGCCAATTCTGTGTGTCCTTGGGCATTCAAGTATTTTGGTTCCCTCATTTGTAAAGGGATAATCCAGACAACTTGCAGTTGTTTTTACTGTATGCTTACTAACTGTTCCGTTTTGCCTGACAGGGTCACAGAGACCAAGTCTGAGAACCAGAAGGGCTACACTAGCCTCCATCTCCTGGTGGCCACAAGCCCCGCCTGCAGCGGTGAATCCTGACTGGTTTGTGATGGTCTCATTCCCTGTCCATGTGATTGGTGCAGGCATGCTCACGTGACCCAGTCTGATCAGTGAGATGAGGAAGTCTGTGCAGGAGCCGGGCATGTTCCTAGAAAGGTTTTCTCAGAGACACCTGGAGGCAACAGCCCTTTCCTTCCACTAGGTTTCTTCCCAACTGCCCATAAGACCTGCAGCTGCCTTAGCCCATCTACAGGGAGCCACTGTCATGCCAAGGATGTCCAAAAAGAAAGACCTGGGTTTTGATGACACCATCAATCCTTAAGTTATCAACCCCCAGGGCAGCCCGACTCATGTCTTGTCATACAAAATTCAAACTTCTTATTGTTTAGGACAGCTAAGTGATGGCTATTTGTTATTTGCAGACCCAAGCATCCTGCTAATATTCCATGGTTAGTCACATTTCATCTTCTTGAGATTATGCCCATTATACCAGAGGAAGGGTCTGAGCTCAGCTGTGCAGTAAGGGAAGACTTCCTGGAGGTGGCGAAGCTAAAATGGAATCTAAAAGAATGAGCAGTTAGACAAAGGGGGTAGGGCAAAGGGTAACATTCCAGGCAGACAGAACTAGCATGAAGCTAGAGAAACCACAGGGTGTATGGCTGTGTGGGTCTGTATGGCTGGGAGCCATGAGAGATGAGGCTGGAGAGAAGGGTGGGTGGGATACAGAACTTCAGGTGATCACAAGGGTGGAGGAAAAAGCTCTGTGGATAGGCTTCACTTTGCTCACCCAGGGTCTCGCCATCTAGCTTTACGCCTGCAATAAGTGCACTCAGCTGGCCTTTTGCCCCTATTCTGATCACACCCAGATACTGCCCTGAGTTGGGGCAGAGAGCTGAGGCAGGGGTGTTGGGCCTTGCTTCTCCAGGTGTGATTCTGCCTGCTGTGCCTCTTCCAGCCCTCAGGGTACTCATAAGAGACTCTGGCTAAAATCTGGGTCACTCTGTGCACGAGTGGAACATCTATCAAACAGGCAGTTACTAAGTGCCTACAAAGCAGTGTATTAAGCACAGAGGTGAGAGGACCTGGTTCAAATCCCAATTCTGTTTCTTTCCAGCTGTGTGACCTTGAACAGGCCAATTTACTTCTTTAAACCCAGTGTCTTCACCTCTTTACCTCTTCGTGATAGATGGTGGCTTTATTATCTCTGGTACTGGGGGTGAGTAGATAAAAAGATGCACAGAAAGCTGCCCGTGTATAAGGTTTATAATCTAGGAGGGAGAATAAGACAGCAAACAATATACTGTTATGGAAAAAAGTTGAGAAGTGATGAAAGGTTTAGCAGAAGATGCATCTGAGCTGGGGGGACAGGATGCGGAAAGTCTAGATGAAGGGGCGATGAGGGACAAACATTCCTGATGGAAAAAAAGGCCCACAAAGATAGGGTAGAAGGAATACAGAAAGCCTACAGGTACCACTCTGTGCTCCTAAAGTCTTTAGAACAGTAGGCTGCAAATAGAAGGGCAAAGGACATAACTGTTGAATACAGGCATCACTTGCAACCTGAAATAGCAAATCTCTGAGCTTAAGCAGGAAAGATGCAGATTCAAGTCCTGGCTCTACCACTCATTGATGTAACCTTGAGCAAGTCACTTAAACCTTCGAGCCTCAAAGTCCTTTTTTGCAAAGCAGGTGTAAAACCTAGTTCACAGAGTTGTACCATGATATACACAGGATCTGGAACCAGGATCTCCCTTACCTCTTAGCTAATTCCAATTTTAAAGGCCTAAGATCCAGTGCCACCTCCTGCAGGAAGCCTACCTGCCTCCCGTAGGCAGTCCCTCAATGTCTCCCCCACCCCAGTGGACTCCCCTTCCCTGATTCCACCTGCTCTATTGTGATCACCTCTGTCCTTCTCTCCTACCAGGCTCTGGGCTTCAAAGAGGGAGGAGGAGGGTATCTCAGCATCTCTTGGACCCAGATGCACCCCCCCCACAGTGTGTATCTTTCAATGCTATACTCCTCCCCAAGGTAGACACAAGAGGGAGGCAGTGATTAAGTCTGCTGGGGGTGGAGAAAAGGCGGGGTTCAGGAAAGTTTCAGGGTGATATTACTAGATCTTGAGAACTGAATAGGAATTTCCTGGGGTGGGGGTTCCAGGTAGAGATGGAAGCACTAACGCTTGGAGGTGTGAAGGGAAGAATAAAGTAAATTTCAGGTTACCAAAGTGTTTGCCAGTGAGTGGCTAAAGAGGAGGATTCTGGATCCAGATCCACCCTATTATAGTGAGTGATTGAAAACTTGCAAAAAGGCAGCACAGAGACCCTGGTGGTGGTGGAGGGTGCTACACAAATTTGTGCTGAACTTAGGTTGGGGGTAGGAAGGGAAAATGACAGGGTGATGGGCTTCCACTTGGGGGCAGATGCTAATGGAAGAATCAAAGAGGACCAAAAGTTCTACCTGGATGACTGATTATTGAGAATAGCTTACACAATATGTCCCCACCCCACGATGTCTTATATTTGCTACAAAGCCCATTTCCACAATCATTGCATGCTATACACACAGCAGCTCTGTGAAAACTAGTGGGCCAAATGGTTGTTCTCTTCATCACAGACCAAGAAAGTGAGAGCCGAAGAAGGAAAGGAACTTTGCCACGGTCACACAGGGAGTGAGGGGACCAATCACAACCTGAAGTCAGTGTCCTAACCCAGAATGCCATGGAGGCAGCCTTCAGCCATTTGATAAATGAACTCAGCACCTTCTACAGCCAGACCCTGGAGACATGCAGATGACCTTTGAACTCTGAGTCATCTTGGGACTGGACTGGTCACCTGGGCCTCAGACCAGCTGCCTCCTGCAGAGAAGGAAAACTGGGATCCACTGAGGGGCACATCAGCAAGGGCTCACCCCTAGGCCATGCCTATCTATGAGCCCACCAAAGTAGAACCTGAGTGGGGCTGGAAGAGGGCCAGTCCCTTGACAAAGGGATAGGGGCAGAGGGAGTGGCCCTTTGCGGTCTTTCCAAGAAGCCCCCCATTCTCTATCCTCCTGGCACCCAGGCCCTGCACAGCCGCAGCCTGAGTCATCATCCTAGTTTGAATGGTAGCCGAGAAATCAGCCAGGGGGCTGCCTGGGGCTGAGGGCCAAGGGTTGGAAAAACAGGTCGCTTTCTCTTACTCCAGCCTTGGACTCAAAACAGGCTGGGGGTGGGGTGGGGGGGTCAGGTGGCATGTAGATAGATTTAGGATGGTGGGTGTCAACAGCCAGAGGGGCTGTGGGGGAGGGGAAGGGGAGATTCAGAATCTGAGCTATGGGCTTTTGTTTTCAAATAACCTGTTTAATAATTACCTTTGCATTCAAAGGAGCCAGGGCCCAGCAAAGACAAGGATTTCAACCCTTTTTACCCCACTGGAAAAGAAAGTAAACAAGATGCCACTGGCAGATCTCCTTCCATCTCGAAAACAATGGCTGGACTGAGCTCCCTGGCTCTGACACATACATCAAAGTGAGATTTCCAGGCAAGAACTTTACCAGATAAGAGGCTCAAATTGAATTATTTCCCTGCATCCCTGGGCTCCTCTGAGCTCAGCGTCCAAGAGGGCAGATTCGGGGCCCCTTCATTTTAACGTTAACCTTGCCCACTAATTTATTCATTCATTTTGCAGGGAGGGAGCACCACCTCCGCGCCCCAGTCTCTGAAAAACCCAACCAGCAACAACTTCATCCCTTTGAATAGTCACAATGGTGGACAAACAAGGGATTTAAGTTACAGAGGCTAGCTCTCATTAACACCCCACTGGCCTAGGGCACCTTAAAAAACAAAAAGCAAAACAAACAAACAAAAAAACACTTTAATGCAAGCATCTACTGGGGCTCACAAAGTCAGATCTGACCTGGCACTGGGAAAATCCAACTTGTTATTTTTCAACCTCACAAGGCCTTTAACTAATTTTCCCCCTACAGCATCCAAGCCAGCCTTAAGGCAGAACCATAAACACGACTGCTCTTCCTCCTTCCACGGTTCGGCAACCCCCCCGCCCTTCCCGGACCCTGAGGATTAAGAACCACCGTGACGCTCACCCGCAGCCCGTCTCCTGCCCTCCCCCAGTTCCCCGGCACCGTCCGCAATCCTCCGGCACCTTGAGATAAACACCCACTAATGATTTTATGATTTTCTGCTCTGGGTAGCCGCGCTCAGCAGAATCCCTCCCCACTGCTCTGGGGACGGGGGCCGGCCCAATCGAGGGATTGGGGGATGGGAGGTGGTAGTTTGTTTTTTCCATTGCCGCGTCCCCACACCTGTTTTTCATTCATTCATTCGTTCGTTCATTCATTCACGGATTTGCCACTGCAGCCTCCCAGCCCTCCAGATCTCAGGGAGGGGCTGCGAGGGAGGAGGCTGAGATGGGGGAGACAGTGGCAGGCGTGCATCTGGAGGGATCGAGGTGGAAGGACCCTGTTTGAGGGCAGATTGGGTGCTTTGTCAAAAACAAGGAGACCGGCGGGGTGGGGGCGCTCCCCGGGGCTCGAAGTTGTTTTTCGAGCGGCGGCGACGAGGACAGACGCCCGGGTGCGCCTCTTTGTCTCACCCCGGCCGGCGGCGCGTCCCCGCGCGCTCACCTGGTCTTGGAGGACAGGAAGGCAAGTTTGATGAGGCCGTAGGTGAAGAGCGGGATACTCTCCTTGGCGACGCTGGCAACTTGCAGCCGGTGCTCCAGGATGTGGAGTTCCATCGTCCGCCCGCGCTCCGCGGCGGCTCATCCGCGGGGGGCGAGCCGCGGCCCCCGCCCCCTGCGCGCCCAGCCGGCACCGAGCGCCGCGGACAGCCGGCCCGGGAACCGGGAGCTGGGCGGCGGGCGGGCCCGGGCGGACAAAGGGAAGGCCCGCCAAGCCGCGAGGGGCCGCGGGCGGCGGGTGAGGGCGGCAGCTCTGGCGGAGCGGCGGCGCACGGCGCCCGGCGCGGAGAGCAGCTGGTGTTCGCTGTAACAAACAACTTGCCACTCAAACACCGGCTCGCTGGGCATGCGCGGCCGTGGCGGGGCGTGCCGGGACTTGTAGTCGCGCTCCGCCCGGCGCTGCCTGCTGCTTACATCAGGGGTGGGCGCCCGCGCGAGTGGTCGGCCCGGTGCACCAGAAAGGCATGAGTGAGGGTCCCCGCGGGGTCAGTGGGGAGGCGGAGGGCAGAAATAGGGGCTTTTGAGCCGGCCTGAGCCTAGGTGCAAGCTGTCTTAGAGCTCAGGAAAGGGAGCTTTGGGGTGCAAAATGAGTAGCCACTACAACTCTAACGCTGGAGGAGGCCCAAATCTGGGAGGGAAGAGATTTGGTGAAACCAGTAATTACAGTGCAGAGAAGCAAAACATAGAGGGGTGCTGGAGACAGTGATGGGGTCGTGGGGTCCAAAGGGTTTTCCTGGAAAGGGGACATCCAGGCTGGGTCCTGAAGGATGAATGGGAGCTCGCTGAGGAGCGGGCGGGGGCGCGCGGGGTTGGAGGCCAGGGACCTTCCAGGCAGAAGGAACAGCGTGTCCAAAGGCACAGAAGCGTGAAAGCCTCCATGGTGCTGTGTTTGGCTTTGTTGGAGCGGAAAATGTGAGTGAGGAGAGGCAGAGATAAGGCAGGCACAGTCACCAGGAGTCCGGTCGAGAGGGGTCATGTGTGCAGAGCTAATGAGGGGGCCGTTTATCCGAGGGAAAGCGAGGGTGATGGGCACTGGGAAGCCTGGCGAAAAGTCTGAAATACATTTGAAGGGCTTCCCATCCCAGGGCCAATGTGCCAATAACCATATCCCACGATTGGCTGATCGGTTTTGAAAATTTCCAGGTTAAAATTATTTTGGCATATTAATTTGGGGATATGCTGGATCAGGTCTACATGCTGGAGCAAGTTGGGAATTCTTTTTGAGGGAAATTTTGGCTGTGCTCCTTCATCCTCTCAGCCTTTCTCTGTTAGGTGGGAACATAATAGGCTCCCTCATTTTCACAAAAGGGTGTGAAGATTGCAATCTGGTAGCTCTTAGAGCATGCTGATCCTCTTCTTGTTTTATTACATTAAAGGATTTATTATCCTCTAATAAAGAATATATTTACTTTTTAGAAACTTGTCTGCTTTCCTCTTCCATAATTTCAACTCTATGAAGGCAGTGATTTTTTGTCTGTTCCCTGCTGTATTCCCAGTACCTGCAATGTGACTGGCATGTGTGAAACAGGCATTCAATATTAATAGAATGCATAAATGCATACATCTATTAATTTAGAATCTAGAGATCTAGCAATTCCAAACTAAAAAGGATTCAGGGGCCAGGCAAGTAGCATAAAAGTGTGAAGCAGTGTGGTATCAGATAGTCGGAAATGGTACAATAAAAGGGAGGCCTTCCTGAAGGTGTAACATTCAATTTTTAAATAAATATCCAACAGGTGAAACCAAACAAACAAGGCTAAAGGCAGGAATTGGCCAGTTTTCTGCCTTCCACTCTAGATGGCCAAGTCAGTATTTTTCAATCTGTACAGCGCGACCCATGAGTTTATGGTAAAATCAATTTAGCAGGGCATGACTAACATTAAAAAAAAAAAAATGAACAGAGAATGGCACAGAGCTTTGCATATAGTAGTGATAAGTTACTATTATTTTTTTCTGTTTCAGGAAACTTTCATTTTGGCCACGTGTGTACATGTGTGCATGTATGGATGTGTGTGTGTGTGCGTGTATGTGCATGCATACTGGATCTGGATGTCAAGATATTTTTTACTGTGAATCTTGGTCAAAAACCTTTGGAAACACTGTGGTCTTTCTATTTAATCAAGCCAGACCATCGTAAAGTTTCCAAATTTGGGCCCTTTTGGTTTGACCTGCAGAATTGCTTTCATAGAGTTGTATTTGGTGCTCAAAATTTTTGTGAAACTGATTATTGAAATTAATGTTGGGATGTTAAAGAAACTGGCCTCTGGGTCACCAAATCCAGATGATGATTTCAGCTGAGACTAGGGTGAGCCATTTACTCTCAAGATCATGCATGTGCTTGCTTGGCACTTTCCTGGTAGAATTCACTCCCCTCTTGATTCCTGCTCTCTTCTGGTCTTTCTCTGGTTCTTCTGGTTTCCATCTTTGGTTTCTTCTCTGCCTAACCCTAAAATGAGTGGAGGCCCACTTGCTGATCCTTCCTGTAGTGTATTCTATAGTAATAGCTGCCAGTGAATCATGCCTTCTGATAAGACATCCCATTTTGACTTTGAGTTGGGCCATGTGACTTTCTTTAGCCAACGAGGTATTAGCAAATGTGCTTGCTAAGTCCTATGCATTGGGACTTGTCCACTTAGAATGCTTCCCTGAGATCATCATGCTGTAAAGAAGCCCAGATAAAAGACCGCTTGGAGATAGAGGTCCAAATGTTCCTGCTGTTCCAGCTGAGCCCAGCCCCCTGATGACAGCTGGCACCAACTACCAGACATATGAGCCAGACCATCTCAACTCTTCCAGCTCACTGTCCAGTTTCGTGCAGCAACATGAGTGAGCCAGGTAAAACTAGAAGAGTAACTACCCAGCCAATTTATATAAACAAAAATAATAAATCATTGTTTTTAGCCACTAACATTTGGAGTGGTTTATTATTCGGCAATAAATAGCTGATACAGTCCCTTTATCTTACCTTCTCTCATGCAATGAGTATACCCAGTCTCTGACTTATAATATGTTGATGGCCTCCAAATTGACAGTTCTAGCTCAGAATGTATTTCTGAGGCCTGATTCACATTTAACTTCCTAGTGGTTAGCTATGTCCACCTAAATGTTCACAGCTTGACCAACCCAACCTGGTTAAATCTCATCATCTAGTCCACATCAGATCACCTCCACTTCCTCCTATAATCCCCGTCTTGGTTAATCCCTTCAAATTACCGATGTGGTATTGACATATTGTATTTTCCAAGATGTCCCTGATAAGATCTTCTGTTCTACATGGTTTTCTTGCAACATGATATTGATAATCATCCCATTAGGAGATGGGAATATGTTCCTAATTTCTGAAACTAGGTCATAACAGGTAACATGGCTTCCACCTGGTCCTCTTGAGACATTCATTTAGAGCACAGCTGCCATGCTGTGAGGAAGCATGAGCGACAGGAAAGAATACAGGTAGGCACTTGCATTAGTTTGCTAGAGCTGCATAACAAAGTACCATAAACTGGGGGACTTAAACAATAGAAATTTATTTTCTCATAATTCCAGAGGCTAGAAGTCCAACATCGAGGTGTTGGCAGGTTTGGTTCCTTCTGAGGCCTCTCTCCTAGGCTTGTAGGTGCCACCTACTCCCTGTGTCTCACATGGTCTTCATGTATATGCATATCCTCTATGCATATCTGTGTCCTCATCACCTCTTCTTAATAAGGACCCCAGTCCTATTGGATTAAGGCTCATCCTAATGATCTCGTTTTAACTCAATTATCTTTTTAAAGACCCTACCTCCAAATTAAATCACTTTCTTAGGTACCAAGGGTTAAAGCTTCAAGATATGAATTTAAGGGCCAGTGGACACAATTTGGTCCATAACAGATTCCATTCAACAGCCCCAGCTGAGGTTCTAGCTGACCACCAGCATCACCAGCAGGCATATGGTGAGTAAGCCTTTGTCACAGACGTGAGAGGAGTGCTGAACAGAAACCACTCTGCTGAGCTTAGTCGGCCTCTAGAACCATGAGAAATAATAATAAAACACTGACAGTTTTAAGCCACTACATTTTGGGCTGGTTACTAAGCAGCAAAAGATAACTGGAATATCCTGTAATCCAACCTAGTGGTGGTGGCTGGGGGAGGCTGATCAGGGAATCATACTAGGTTGACCAGGGAATTATTGCTACTTCTTTCTTCCTGCCCCCTCTCCCCATATCTAATAATCAATCGTCGAGTCTCAATGATTTTATATATTGCACACCTCTGTAATCCATTTCTCTCTCCATTTTGATCATCATGACCCCATGTCAGGACATAAGTCCCTTGTCCCAAATGGTTACAGGGGCCTCCTAACACCCATTTCATCTTCCTCATGTTGCCAGGATAGTTGTTCAATGTTGTGGCCCTATTTTCATTACTCCTCTAGTTAATGCCCTTTAGGGGCCATGAAGAAACTAGCTTCTTAAGAAACCAGATCCTCTATGGCTGGTCATACGTAAAAGGGGAGGGAGGGGCTTCTTGGATGCTAGATCTGATACGGTAGCCTTTTAGCCATAGATGGCCATTGAGCACTTGAAATGTGAAAAACTGAAGTTTTAGTTTTACTTTATTTTAATTAAGCTTAAAAACTGATATTTGATTCAGTTATTAGAACCTGTTCAAGTATGTTTGGAATAGGATGACCAACTGTCCTGGTTCTCCTGCAGCCGAGGTTTTAAAACCAGGACTTGGGTAACTGGGATGAGTTGGTCCCACTACATTGAAACAACTTAGTTGTGGAAATCTATGAAACCTAAGTATAGATCAAGTATTGTGGATGAAAATAAAGCATTCGAATGGCAATAAGCTAGAAATGTCAGATATAGCCTGGCTTTCAAAGACTTGGTGTGGAAAAAAGAACGTAAAATATCTCATTAATATCTCAATGTTTTATTTTGATTGCATGTTGAAATGCTAATATTTTGGATATTTGGTTAAGTAGAATATATTATTAAAATCAAGTTCATTTTTTTTTTAATTTTTAAAATGACATATGGCTTGTATTATTTTTTCATTGGACAGCACAGCTGTAGAGCAGTGGTTCTCAAACTCTGGTTGGTGTCAGAATAACCAAGAGCACTTGATAAAAGTACTCAGGCCCAGGCCCTATCCTGCTTCCAGGAGCCTGGGCCTCTCTTTTTTTTATGGTCTCCCCAGGCCTCAATCATCCTGCTACAATGAGATGGGATGGGATGGGATGGGATGGGATGGGATGGGATGGGATGGGATGGGGTGGGATGGGGTAGGGAAATGTGGACTCTAGAAACCCCTTTCCATTTAAGTCTGGAGTTTCTGGACCCAAGAAAGCAATGCCCAGAGATAGGCAGGACTTCTCACTCTGCCTCCTAAAGCCTAGTGTGGGCTTTATCAGCTGGGCTGCTCAGACAGGGTGGGAGTGGGGAAAAGAAAAGAAAGGAGATGGTCAGAATTCTATTTGGCCTAGGGGCATCTTGTTCTTTCTGGATCCTTATCTAGTCCCCAGATGAGCTGACCTTGAATCTCCTTCCCTGAATCTGACAAACATCTGTGATGGCCATGGGGAGTCACAGAAGGCTCTTGAGCAAGGGAGGAGCCTGATGGAAAGGGTGCTCTATTAGTCTATTCCGAGGGATCCTAGGCCTCAGCCACCTCCCTTTTCCACACTTTCCCACAGGGCTCTAGGAAGAGATTTCTCTGATTCCTTACTAGAGATGCCCCACCTGCATGTTTCCCCAAACTCCTACAGGAAAGGGTTACAGGTACCCAAAGTACAATGGACTGAATTGATGTAAGTAGTCACAGTTTAATCCTCACCAGTCACTATTCTGATCTTGGAGGCAGCCTTCCTTCCCTGTCCAGACTTGCCAGGAGCCCCCCAGATATCAGATCCACACTTAGGGACACTGTATCACTTGGCCCCACTGCAATAGACAGTGTGAGTTGTGGGAAACCAACTAACCAACCAACCAACCAACTCTGCATCTTAGAAAGCCAGGCCTGGTCTGAATTTAGCCTCTATTCCCTTCTGTTCTATGCAAGTTAAGTATGTAAAATGGGTATAATGGTGCCACTCTCATAGGGCATGCATGTGAGAGTGCCTGCCCAAGTGTGTGCATCAGTGGGTATGTGTGCATATGTACATGTGCATGTGCTGAAGCACATGTGCTTGTGTGTGTGTGTGTGTGTGTGTGTGTGTGTGTGTGTGTGTGTGCGCGCGCACACACATGCATGGGTCTGCATGCAGATTAAATGAAAGAATGCTTTTGTGAAAGCATCCAGTGCTGTTCCTGGCATACATCAGATATTCAGTCAATATTTGTCCAATGAATGAAAGAATAAATGCGTGGATAAGCAGTTTTGTCAATTTGGCCCCTAAGGACAGGCTCCCTCTGTGGCTCCTACTCTCTACTCCTTGCTGGATTGTGTGGTTCCCTCACTGAAGGAGGAGAGGAAGAAAATGGGTCTGTCCAGGCCTTTGCCTGGGTGCTCCCAAGTGTGTTGTTACATTTGTTCTGGAGAGATCGGGATTCATGTGCCCATAGTACAGATTAGGAGACTGAGGCTGGGGGAGGTTAGGGGAAGTGTAGCCTGTGGACACAACTTTTCTTGCGTCTCCCCGGGGTCTACACCAGGACTGAGCATGTAGATGCACTTAAGGGATGCCTGTTGGTTGAATCAATGAGTGAACATTAGGTGTAAGAGCAAGAGCCCCTTCCTTTTCTGGTGCCATCCATGGGCAGGGCAAGGGCAGGACAAGAGGCCACTGAATCTTTCCCTTGTCTCCCTCTCTCTATCTTGGATCATTTCCTTGCATACCCTCTTCCTGTCTCTTCCACCTTCATACCTACTACTCAGCCTGTGCCCTTTCAGCCTTTTTTTTTTGTCTTGTCTTGTCTTATCTTGTCTTGTCTTGTCTTGTCTGTCTGTCTCTGTGTCTCTGTGTCTCTGTCTCTATCTCTGTCTCTTTCTAATTCTCTCTTTCTCTCTCTCTCTCTCTCTCTCTCTCTCTCTTTATCTGTATGTATCATAATCTGTGTCTGAGGACCAGCAGGTATAGCCTCTAAGAACTAAAAGGTCAACACAGTGGAAGACAAAGGCTGAGGGGCCTCCACACCCCTACTATTTACACTCCTGTGCCTCAGTTTCTTCATCTGTAAATTGTGGTGGTTGCAAGGATTTGGGTAGTATGTGTTGGTGCTGATTATAGGCTTGACCAATGGGAAGTGCCTGATGGATGTGAATTGTTGCTGTTGTTATTTTGCCTGTTCCTAAGGTCAGCCTACTGCAGCTCTTTAATACCCTAGGAACTAATTCTGGAGAGAGTCAGGGCCCAAGGTTCTGAAGGTGTAATTTTGGGTAAATTGTGCTTCAGTTTTATGATCACTAAAATGCAAGACTCTGGATGGCTGCCTCCCAGGAGGGTGGTGAGATGTTGATTATTAAATCATTGGGACAGAAAAATAATAACCCTGTGGAACTAACACATAGCCTAGTTTGGATTGTGGGCCCAGGGAGGGCAGAGCTGGGATGACATGTGGCCTTTCCTGCAATGATGTTCATTCAAAGCTTATGGAATGACTCATGGTGCACTTGTGGTGACTGGCAACTGGGGATGGGTGTCTTGGGGGTCCTGAGTGACCCCAGACCCAAACCACCCTTAGAGTTCCTTCTCGGCAGGTCATAGGAGAGGGATCTGTACCTAGGACAACTTTTTCGATGTCATAAAGGTGATTCAGTCTCTTGGGAAGCAATCTGGTCTTTCTGAAATCCTTTTTAAAGATGCAGAAACATCTGCAGTGGACACTGCTGGGATTGCTCATGAGATATTAGCCCCGTCTCGGTGAAAAGAGCAATTTATCAGGGACATTCCTTCCAGCGATGGAGAACCTTTCAGAACTCGATTGCAGTTAATGCACCAGCCTTTCCAAAGTGTTTTATTTCACTCTCAATGAGATAATGAAGCCCTTTAATTTACTCTTTAACTTCCAGAGTGAGTGGGTCAGGCATCGTTCATGCCGCAGGCCTAAGAAAATGGAAGGCTGGACCCAGGCTCAGGAGGCCAAGTGCACCGGGAGAGCTGTCATCTTCTCACCTGGCACTTCCTATCTCCTGGTGGGAGGTGGCATGGAGTACCAGCAGCCTAAAGTAAATCCCAACCTTGTGGCTTCCTTCCTGTGTATACCCAAGCAAATTGTTTACTCTCCTGAAGTCTTAGTTTCATCATCGGTAGAATGAGGATAACATGGCAGAGCATGGCTAAGATGGCAGTGCTTGGCATGTGGCAGATGATCAATAAATGGTAGCTGTCCTTTATTGGTTAGTGAAATTGAGCCCTGAGATGCAAAGTTCTCAGAGGAAATTGTATTTGCTGCTGGTCCTGGGAACATTCACATCTATGACTCTACACTGGAATCACACCATCAGCACCAAATAAAACAGCCTTCAAGGCCCTCATCTCCTGCTCATCTGCCCACCCCATCTTTACCATTTCAATGGACACTGCCCACTCAGGCAACGGGCAGATGATGGATGGATAGGTGTAAAAACCCAGCCATAGACAGTAACAGAGCCCCACTCTGGATCTTGCCTAAGCCTCCACCAGTTTCCTTTTGGACCTGGGAGCTTCTCAAGCTCACTCTCCCTGGTTCTTATCCCCTATTGGACACATGTATTGTGCAACACATGTGGTGGTATAGGCTCTGGGTACATCTAAGTGGTTCCATCAGATTTGTGTTAATTACAACACTCTTTCAACAAAGTAATAAAGTTTCTTGCTCTTACAAAATCAGTATGATAACTTTCCAAAGATGGAAGTAAAGCATCCTGAGAAAAGGATGTGTTTTTTAATTTGTCCAAAGGTCAGTATGGGCGAATGGCTTGCCCAGACTTCCCCTACTCCTCCAGTGGCCTTCTCCTGCTCAACCCCATACTCCTCTTATGGTAGGATTCTGGCATTTGCCCTCTGCTTACTGCTCCAGTCTGGAGGGACCAGGTCTAGTGTCCTCTCACCCACAGCTCACACTGTTGGCCCCATCTCAGGCTGGTTTCCTGACCTGCTCTTGTCTCCTTGGTTCCTGACACCTGTTTGGCTCCTATTGACATCTCCTCATCCTCTTAATCTCTCTCTACACATAGCTCTCCACACTGCTCTTCCCACTCTGACCTTGGCCTCCCTCCTGATCATCATTCAAACCCCTGTGTCTACGCCTTGATGGCTTATAATGTTCCCCAAAGGTATCTTAAGTCCTAAACCCTGGAACCTGTAAATGTTGCCTTATGTGGAAAAATGGGTTTTTGCAGATGTGATTAAGACTCTAGAGATGTTAAGAATAGCCCAGATTATCCAGGTGGGCCCAATATAATCATAGTATCACAAAAGAGAGGCAGCTAGAGATTTGACAGAGGAAAAAGTGATATGATCACTGAGGCATATATTGGAGTGATATGATCACAAACCAAGGAATGCCAATGGCCATCAGAATCTAACCACCAGGATTCTCCTTTGGAGCTTCCGGAGGGAGCACACTCATGATGACACTTTGATTTTTTTTTCTTTTTAAATTAATTAATGAATTAATTAATTTTTATGGTGGCATTGGTTAATGAAATCCAATAAGTTTCAGCTGTATACTTTAACACTAAGGCATATCTATATTTACACTGTGTGTTCACTTCCTGCAGTTAGGTTTATTTCTGTCACCACATATTTGACCCCCTTTACCCTGTCTATGATACTGTGATTTAAGCCCAGTCATACTAATTTAGGACTTCTGTCCTTCAGACCTTGAGAGAATAACTTTCTGCTGTCTTAAGCCACCAAATTTGTGGTCATTGTTACAGCAGCCATAGGACACCAATACAGTGTTCTTTCATCCTCTCTGGGAAAGTCCCTTGCCTAGTCCAGCTTGGCTTTTGGCCCTGACCCTGTTCTGGTCCCCATGGTTCTGGCCCTGATGGGAGCTCACTAGCCCTTTGAATGGGGCCTGGACACTTAATGATGCTGTGACAGATCTCAGTCCTGACAGAGGATTGGGGACTTTTGTATCAACTGCTTGCACATTGTCTGCTGGCATTCAGCCACAGGACCCACTGGATGGTGGACCCCTAAGAGAACCTCAAGCCTAGGATAATCAAGGCTAATTATGGGTGAGGAACATTTCAGAAAGTTCAGAAAAGCAATTGCTGAGGTTCTACCACATGCTAAGCTATGTGATGGGCATTTGATATACATTCTCTCTGGTAAGTTACCTTTCTCCAGTCTGAGGATAAAAATCAGGTTATATCAGTGACAACAAAAAGTATTCCTCTTATTTCCTTCCTGCTATAATGGGACTTCTATGCCTTTCGAAGTTTCTGCAGTTTATTTCCAGGAGCCCCAGGGGGCGTCTTGCTTGTGCTCACATTCTTCCACTATGTGGTATCGTTTTTTTCCCCTCTTTCTGTGATCAACTTCCAAGCTGGAACACTGCTTTCAGGCTTAATACTGAGCTCAAGGCAAATGTGCTATAACTGGAGTCTCTTCCTTTGCTGTGGCCCCTACACCTTGTAAGGCTAAAGAACTCTCCTGCATGAAGCCTGGCTAGGCCATAGCACTGGCCTCTGAGCTGCCCCCTTTGCCCTAAAAGGAGTTTCCTCTCCCCACTTGTCCCTATTTGGCCATCTGTGGTCATATAACTACAAAATGTATCATGTCAGCTCTCAGAATTGTGCAGAGATTTTAGGGAAAGGGCTTTCAGCAGATTGTGCTTTCCAAAAATATCTCCCATCCCCTGTGGTCTTCAGGCAATATAACTTTGACACTTCTCTCTCTCCTCTCCTTGAATCTGGATAGGCTGTTGACTATACCAGAAGTGACACAATGGGTCATAAAAAGTGATTTAGCTATTACTAGTTTTCTTGCTCATGAAAACCTAGCCATCATGCCATGAGGAAGCCCATACTACACATGGAGAGAGTCTGAGGTTTCCTGCCTACAGATTGCACTTACCAGCCAGCCATGTGAGTACACCATCTTATAAAAGAGGTTGTTCAGTCTCAGTCAACCCAGCTGATGCTGCTTGGAGCAAAGATGAGTTGTTCCCGCTGAGCCTTATGCCAATGATGGATGGATTCATGAGTAAAATAAACATTGTTTGAAGCTGCTAAATTTGGCATGGTTTGTTTCATTGCAATAGACCACTGAAACAGCGTTCCTTCAGGTTTCTCTTGCATTTTCTTTCCATGGACTCACATATGGATCCACAGGGATGATCTCAGGATCAACCTGAGAGATTAATCATATTTTGTTCACTAGGGCCTTACATTTTTCTTCCCTCAGCAAAAGTCTGTTCCTGGGAAGCTCTTGGATCCCTCTTGCAAACTGACCCATGGGGGTAAGTTCACTGGGATTGACTGGACATCCTTAAATCCCAGAGGACCAGAGTTTAGATTAGACATTTTCCTTCCTTCCTTCTTCTCCTCCACCCCTAATCACAATCCCAGACATTTTATGAGGGGAAACTGAAGTTCAGAGAAGTTGAATTACTCCCCAGGGCATACAGCTAAGAAATGGAAGACTGGAATTTGGACCCGGTTTGTTTGGCTTTCCACTCCTCTGGGGGCTGCTCTTGGGCTATGTGTCGAGACTGAAGCTCTGGAGGGGTTAACTTGTGTCCCAGTAAAGCCCCATGACACTCTTATTACCCTTTCTGTATTCCTCTCAAAAAAAGGATATACATTCAAACAGCCAATAAGCATATGTGAAAAGGCACTCAGCCTCTTTACTAAAGAGGAGATGCAAATTAAAACTCAAAGCATACCCCTACTGTGATTTACTGCAAAGGTGCATTCCTCAGGCCACCTTCCATAAATTTGTTGCCCCACTTGCCAATTTTTTTAAAAAATTAAAAATAAATTTCGCAATTACATTCGACATTCAATATTATATTAGTTTCAGGTGTACGGCATAGTGGTTAGACATTTATGTAATTCATGAGGTGCTACCCCCGATAAGTCTAGTACCACCTGACACCATGTATAGTTATTACATTATTATTGGCTATATTCCCTATGCTGTACTTTACATCCTCATGACTGTTTTGTCCCTGCCAATTTGTACGCCTTACTCCCTCTACCTTTCTATCCAACCCCAAACCCCTCTCATCTGGCAACTATCAGTTTGTTCTCTGTGTCTATGAGATTGTTTCTGTTTTGTTCATTTGTTTTTTAAATCCTACATGTAACTGAAATCATATAGTATTTGTCTTTCTGACTTATTTCACTTAGCATAATACCATCTAGGTCCACCCATATTGTTGTAAATGGTAAGATTTCATTTTTATGGCCAAGTAATGCTCCATTGCATATATGTACCACATCCTCTTTATCCATTTGTCTATCAATGGCCACTAAGGTTACTTATAAATAATGCTTCAGTGGGCATAGGGATGAATAATCTTTTCAAATTAGTGTTTTGGATTTCTTCAGATAAATATCCAGAAGTGGGATTTCTGGGTCATATGGCAACTCTATTTTTAATTTTTTGAGAAACCTCCATACTTTTTTTCATACTGGCCACACCAATTTACAATCCCACTATCAGAGCATGAGGGTTACCTTTTCTCCACATCCTCACCGACACTTGTTGTTTGTTGATTTATTGATGATAGCCATTCTGACAAGTATGAGGTGATATCTCACTGTGATTTTAATTTGCATTTCTTTGCTGATTAGGGACGTTTTCATGTCTATTGGCCATCTTTATGTTCTTGTTGAAGAAATGTCTGTTTGGGTCCTCTGCTCATTTTTTAATTGGATTATCTGTTTTTTTGTTTTTGGGTTTTTTTTTGGTTTCAAATTGCATGAATTCTTTATATATTTTGGATAGTAACCCTTTATCGGTTGTATCATTGGTGAATATCTTCTCCCATTCATCAGGTTGTCTTTTTTGTTATGCTGATGATTTCTTTTGCTGTGCAAAACAACTTCTTCTGCTGCTGCTGCTGCTGCTGCTGCTGCTGCTGCTGCTGCTGCTGCTTCTTCTTCTTCTTCTTCTTCTTCTTCTTCTTCTTTCTTCTTCTTCTCTCCTCTCTCCTCCTCCTCCTCCTCCTCCTCCTCTCCTCCTCCTCCTCCTCCCCTCCTCCTCCTCTCTCTCCTCCTCCTGTTGTTCTATTTGCTTATTTTTACATACTAAGAATGGTGTCAAAGAATTTACTGCTTATGTTTTCTTCTAGGAGTTCTATGGTTTGGGGTCTTAATCCACTAAGTCTTTATTTCATTTTGAGTTTATTCTTGTATATGGTGTAAGAAAGTGGTCTAGTTTTATTATTTTGCATGTATCTGTCTAGTTTTCCCCAAATCACTTATTGAATAGACTGTCTTTATTGCATTGTACATTCTTGCCTCCTTTGTCATAGCTATTGGCCGTATAGGTATGGGTTTATTTCTGGACTCTCTATTCTGTTCTATTCTGTTCTGTTCTGTTGATCTATGTGTTTATTTTTATGTTAGTACCATGCTGTTTTGATTACTATAGCCTTGTAGTATAGTTTGATATCCGGTTGTGTGATACCTCTAATTTTATTCTTTCTCAAGATTGCTTTAGCTCTTTGGGGTCTATTGTGGTTCCATATATATGTAGGATTATTTGTTCTAGTTCTGTGAAAAATGCCATTTGTATTTTGTTAAGGATTGCATTGAATCTGTAGATTGCTTTGGGTAGTATGGACATTTTAAAATGTTGATTCTTCTTATCCAAGAGCACAGTGTATACTTTTATTTATTTGTATCATCTCCAGTTACTTTCTTATAGTTTTCTGAGTATAGGTCTTTTATCTCATTGGTTAAATTTATTTCTAAGTATTTTATTTTTTGATGTAACTGTAAATGAGATTGTTTTCTTAATTTCTCTTCCTGATAGTTCATTATAGGTGTATAAAAATGCAACTGATTTTGGAATATTATTTTATATCCTGTTACTTTACTGAATTCCTTTATCAGTTCTAACAGTTTTCGGTGGACTCTTTAGAGTTTTCTCTATATAGTATCATGTCATCTGCAAATAATGACAGTTTTACTTTTTTCTTTCCAATTTAGATGACTTTTATTTCTTTTTCTTGTCTGATGGCTGTGGCTAGAATTTCTAATATTATATTGAAAAGATGTGGTGAAGATGGACGTCCTTGTCTTGTTCCTGATCTTAAGGAAATAGTTTTAATTCTTCATTGTTGAGTATGTTGTTAGCTGCGAGTTGGTCATATATGGCCTTCATTATGTAGAGACATGTTCTCTCCATTTCCATTTTGCTGAGAGTTTTTGTTATTAACAGGTACTGAATTTTATCAAATTCCTTTTCTGCATCTATTAATATAATCATATGATTTTTATCTTTCATTTTGTTTATGTGGTGTATCATGTTAATTGATTCGTAGATAGTGATCTAACCTTGAATCACAGGAATAAATTCAACTTGATCATGGTTTGTGATCTTTTTAATGGACTACTGAATTCAGTTTGCTATTATTTTGTTAAGGATTTTCGCATCTATGTTCATTAGGGATATCAGCCTATAATTTTTTTTTTAATGTCTTTGTTGGATTTTGATATCAGAATAATGCTGGCCTTATAAAATAGCTTGGAAGCCTTCCCTCCTCTTCAATTTTTTTTGAAAAGTTTGAGAAGAATAGTTGTTAATTCTTCTTTGAATGTTTGGCACAATTTATCTGTAAAGCCATCTGGTCCAGGACTTTTGTTTGTTGGACTTTTCTTTTTTTTTAATTACTGATTCAGTTTCATTAGTAGTTATCAGTCTATTCAGATTTCTGTTTCTTCTTGATTCGGCCTTTGAAGATAATACATTTCTTGAAATTTACCTATTCTTCCAGGTTGTCCATTTTATTAGCATATAATTGTTCACAGTATTTTGTTTTAATCCTTTGTATTTCTGTGGTGTCAGTTGTTACTTCTCTTTTACTTCTGATTTTACTTATCTGGGTCCTCTCTTTTTTTCTTGATGAGTCTGGGTAAAGGTTTTACAATTTTGTTTATCTTTTCAAAGGACAAACTCTTTGTTGATCAAAAAAACAACACATTGATCTTTTATATATATATATATTTAGACTATTTTGTTTATTTCTGCTCTGATCTTTATTATTTTCTTTCTTCTGCTCACTTTGGGCTTTAATTGTTCTTTTTCCAATTCCTTTAGATATAAGTTTAGATTGTTTATTTGAATTTTTTTTCCTGAGGTAGGCCTGTATTATTGTGAATTTCACTCTTAGAACTGCTTTCACTGTGTCTCATAGATTTTGGGTCTTGTGTTTTCATTTTCATTTGTCTAAAGATATCTTTTGATTTCTTCCTTGATCTTATTCTTAACCCATTCATTGTTTATATTATTTTACCTCCATGTGTTTGTGTATTTTTCAGGTTTTTTTTTTTGTAATTGATATGATTTCAACTTTTTCAAGTTTATTAAGACTTGTTTTATGGGCTAACATGTAGTCTGTTCTGGAAAATGTTCCATGTGTACTTGAAAACAATGGATACTCTATGTTTCGGCATGAAATATTCTAAAAATATCAATGAAATCTATCTTGTCTAATGTGTCATTTAAGGCCACTCTTTACTTGTTGATTTTCTATCTGGATGACTGACCCATTGATGTTGATGGGGTGCTAATCTTTCCTACTATTACTGTATTACTGTATTTATATTTGTCAGTATTTATTTTTATATTAGTGCCATAAAAAATGGCACAACATATTCAAAGTATGTTATATTGGGTACACAAATGATCCCTTTATCATTAGGAAATGTCCTTCGTTGTCTCTTGTTATAACCTGTTTCAAAGTCCATTTTTGTCAGATGTAAGTATTGCTACCCTAGCTTTATTTTTGTTTCCATTTGCATGGAATATCTTTTTCCATCACTTTACTTTCAGTCTGTGTATGTCTTTTGTTCTGAAGTAGATCTCTTGTAGGCAGCATATGTATGGGGTCATGTTTTCTTATCCATTCAGCCATCCTATGTCTTCTGACTGGAAAATTTAATCCATTTACCTTTGAAGTGATTATTGATAGGTATGTACGTATTGTCATTTTATTAATTATTTTCTGATTGTTTTTGTAGTTCTCTGTTCCTTCATTATTCTCTTGCTTTCTTCTCTTGGATGTTGATTACTTTCTGTAGTGTTGTGTTTAGATTCTATTCTTTTATTTTTCATATATCTCTTCCAGATATTTGGTTTGTGGTTACCATGTGCTTCATATATTCCATGTTGTTTATAGCAGTCTTATTTAATTTGGACAGTTGCTTAAATTCAAACACATTCTAAAATCACTACCATTTTACTCACCCCTTCCGTGTTATGTTTTTGTCATTATTTTTTACTTATTGGTGTGTGCACATGTGTGTGTATCCTTTGATTTACTATTGTAGTTATATGTGATCTTCCTAGTTTTGCCATTTAACCTTTGTATTAGCTTTCTAGTGGTTAACCACTGCTTTTATTATGTGTTTGTCTTTGTCAATGGAAGCTTTTTTTTTTTTTTTTTTGTAATATTTTCTTCTTCCCATTTTGGATTTATTTATTTTTCTTCTTCTTAAAGAAGTCTAACATTTCTTGTAATACTCGTTTGGTGGTGATCAACTCCTTTAGCTTTTCTTGTCTGGGAAGCTCTTTATCTCTACTTTGATTCTAAATGAGAGCCTTGATGAGTAGAGTAATCTTGGTTGTAGGACCTTGCTTTTCTCTACTTTGAGTATTTTGTGCCTTTATGGCCTATAAAGTTTCTGTTGATAAATCAGCTGACGGTCTATGGGAGCTCCCTTGTAGGTAACTAAGTGCTTTTCTCTTGCTACTTTTAAGATTCTCTTTTTGTGTTTAACCTTTGGCATTTTAATTATGTTGTGTCTTGGTGTGGGCATCTTGGGTTCATCTTGTTTAGGACTCAGTCTTCCTGGACTTGTTTATCCTTATTTTTAAAAAATTCTTTTTCTTTTTGCTGTTCCAACTGTGTGTTTCCACTACCTTGTATTCCAAATCACTGATTTAATCCTCTGCTTAATCTAATCTGCTCTTAAGTCCATCTATTGTATTCTTCATTTCAGTTATTGTATTCTTCATTTTGACTTTTTAAAAATGGTTTTTATTTTTTTATGTGAATTTTCACTGAATTCATCTCTTCTTCTCCTAAGTTAATTGAGCATCCTTATAGCCAGTGTTTTGAACTCTGTATCTGGTAGATTGCATGCCTCCATTTTGTTTAGTTCTTTTTCTGAAGTTTTGTCCTGTTTTTTTCATTTGGGACATGTTTCTTTGTCTTCTCATTTTGGCTTCCTGCCTGTGCTTATTTCTATGTATTAGGTAGATTTGCTACATCTCCCAGTCTTGTTAGAGTGGCCTTGTGTAGTAGGTACCCTGTGAAGCCTCTTGACACAATCTCCCTGGTCCTCTGAGCCAGGTACTTTCACAGTTGTCCCTTGCGTGGGTTGTGTGTGTCCTCCTGTTGTAGCTGATCCTTGATTGCTGTTGGCACATCAGTCAGTGCATGGGATTGACCCTCAGGGTGACTGGCTGTGAGGACTAGCTATGACTGTAGCTGATGAGCTGTTATTGACCCCACGGAGCAGAATTTGCTTTCATGGGGCTCTGATGCCTGCTGAGTCTACCCTTTGGATGTGTCATTGTGGAGTTAATTGAGTGGTCTGAAGTGGCAACTGGGTGTGTTGATACTGGAGCCTCTTGGGAGGGGCTCTGGTGCAGGTCTAGTTCAGCTGCTGTGTGTGCCTGGCCTGGGTCCACCTCCAACAAGCCATTCAGGCCAACTATGACAACTGTGAAGGGCCATTCAGCTCTAGTGCTCTCTCTGGGCCAGGCCATTAGAGGCACACCTTCTACTTCTGCTTGCTTCTGCTTCCTTCCTGACCACAGGTGTTGGTCTCAAGAGCACTTCTGAATAAACATTCAGCATGCTAAACTCCATCTCTGAGTCTGTTTCCTGAGAACCTTACTGCTGACAACTACACATCCACTAGAATGGCTAAAATATTTTTTTAAATGACATAATTTCATCTATCTAAATTCCTCCTTCTTTCTCCCTAGTAGGTAAAGACTTATCCTATTTCTCATGTTTTGAAACGTTATAAACTAGAAATAGACCCACACATATGCAGCCAGTTAATGTTTGACAGAAGTATGAAGGTAATTCAATGGAGAGAGAGGGTAGTCAATTCAACAAATGATGCTAGAAGAACTGGAAATTCATATATAAAAAAAGAAAATAATTTTTAAAAAGAACATTGGCCACCTATACCTCACAACTTACACAAAAATTAATTCAAAATGGATCATAGACCCTAAATGCAAAGCCTAAAGTTGAAATACTTCCAGAAGGAAAAATAGGAGAAAACCTTTGTGACCTTAGGGTAAACGAAAGTTTCTTAAGTACAGCTTTTATATCCATGAGCTATAAAAGAAAAAATATGCTAAATTAGATTTCATCAAAATTCAAAATATCAGATTTTCAAAAGACACTCATGAAGATGGGAAGACAAGCCACAGACTGGGAGAAAATATTTGCAAAACGTGTGATAAAGGACTTGTATCCAGAATACACAGAACCCTCAAAACTCAATAATAAGAAAAACAAATAACTTGATTAGAAAAGGTCAAAAGATTTGAATATATATCTTCCTGCAGGCAAGAAGATACATGGATGGCACATAAGTACATGACAGGGTGCTTATCATCATTCACTATTAGAGAAATGCAAATTAAAACTACAATGAGATACCTTTAGACACCCATTACAATAACTTAAAAAACAAACAAAGAAATAAAGAAACAAATCGACAACATTAAGTGCTGGTGAGGATGCAGAGCAGCTAGAACTCCCATACAAAATTGTACAGAAAAAAATTAAAAATTATTTGGTGGTTTCTCACAAAAAGTAAACATACAGTTAACATATGACTTAGTAGTCACACACCCAGGAGAAATAAAAATTTATAGTCACACAAAAAACAGTTCATAAATGTTTACAGCAGGTTTATTCATAGTTATCCTAAATTGGAAAAACCCAAGTACACTGTAACTAGTAAATGGATATTAATTTGTATATTCATACAATGGAATATTGTTCATTAATTTAAAAAAACTGTGGATACACTCAATGATATGGATGAGTCTCAAATGCATTATGCTAAGTGGTTGAAGACAGAATCAAAATGTTGCATACTGTATTATTATAGGACTTGGGTGTGGAGGAAAAGATTTGGTGCCTTCAAAGCTGCACCAGGGAGTTTTGAGGGGTGAGGAAATTGTTCTATATCTTAATCATGATGATGACCACACAACTGTATACGTTTGCCATATCTAAGTACTGTACACTAAGAAGAGTAAATTATACTGTATATAAATTATATCTCAATAAACTAGGCTTAAAAACTTAAACCATAAAGCATTTTCTATAAGTGGGATCATACTCTGTGTATTCTTCTGCAACTTGCTTTTTTGCTCACTTTTGATGATTTTTTGAGATTTATACAAGTCGACACTATGTATATAACAATGATGTATGCAGCTCTTGTTCATTCATTTTAACTGCTACATCATACCTATTATATGTTATACCTTAATGTTTATCCATTTTCCTGCAGGAGCACATTTGCTTTGTTAATGTTACTTTTTTTTCCTGTTTTAAACAATGTTGCAATGAACATTCCTGTAAATGTATTCTGGAGCACAGGAGCTGAGATTTCTCTCTAGGATGTATACCTAGAATACTAATGGAATAGGTGGGGCAAAGAGTATGAGCATCTTCACTTTGCTCTCCAAGGGCTTATACTAACTGACACTCTACCAACAGTGTGTGAGAATTCCATTTCTCTACATGTTCATCAACAATTGGTATTATCAGACTTTAACTTTGGCTTAGCTGCTGAATGTAAAATGGTATCTTGTTTTATTTTACAATTTTCCTGATCACCACTGAGGTTAATTGACATGTTTTTTGGTCATTTAGGTTTTTCCCTTGTGTTACTTGCCTCTTCATATTCTTTGTTTTCTTTTCTTCTTTCTTTTGTTATGTCGGGAGCCACACAAAGACAAAAAGATGGCCACGGTTCATGAGGTTCCTGCTTCACTTCCTGGAGATTAGCTGCAAGCCCGCGCGCGCCAACAATGAAGCCCGCGCGCGCCAAAAGATACTCTTCTCTCCTCCTCCTTCCCCATTATCATATACCAATCAGAATGTAGCTTATTGCCACCCCTGCTACGCGGCCAATCCCCTGCCTACATGTATCCTATAGCCCACTCCGCCCCTGAACACCAGTGTATATATACCCCTGTCTCACAATAAAATTCGAAGGCTTGATCAGAGTATTGTCTTGCCTTCGCTCTTCTCTCGCCCCCATTTTCTTTCAGGTCGGATCCTCCTCGTCCCCACAAATAACTAGGTCCCGCGGGTCGGGACAAGTGGCGCCCAACGTGGGGCTCGAGGCTCGGATCCTTCACAGGCGGACCCCCGAGTAAGATATCGTCTGGCCAGACCCCTTTTTTGATGCAATAGGAGACGCCTTTCGCCGCTCACGGAGGTCGTCGTCCCTGGTGAGTATCGGCCGCCTTACAAGAAAATGGGAACTAGATTAAGTAAAGAAGCGGTCTTCATAAGAGACCTAAAAAGTTCACTTAGGGAGAGAGGAGTTCGAGTTAAAAAGAAAGACTTGGTAAAGTTTTTTATTTTTGTTGATGAAGTCTGTCCGTGGTTTATTGTTAATGGCCCCGAAATTCACCCTAAAAAATGGCAGAAAGTAGGTAGAGATTTAAATGATTATCTTATCAAAAACGGTCCCGATTCTGTTCCTGTTTCGGTATTTTCTTACTGGGGTCTTATCAGAGATATTGTTGAAACTACTGACCCTGATAAACGCCAACTCTTGTCAGTAGCAGAATATTGCCTTCGCCCTCTATCTCGGGCAGCCTCAAGGTCGTCTCTTTCGGGCGATCCCCCTGCTCCAAAATCAGCTAAGTCCCCCTCCCCTAGCCCGACGCCATCTTTGCTCAATGCCCTCCCTGATGCCCCTCCCAAATGTTGCATTTATCCGCCTCTCCCTCGAGATTCGGACCTTGTTGATACACAAAAGGTTTTTCCGGTCCTGTCCAAGGGCCAAAATGGCGAGCCTTTGGATCCGGGAGACGCGGCCGAACTGGAAGGCGAAGCGGCCAGGTATCACAACCCAGATTGGCCCCTTGCCGCCCCGTCGCTTAATCTCCCTTCTTACACTCCCCCTATTCGGCCTCCCAATGTTTGCGCCCCGGCCTTTTTGCCCCCGTCGGCCCCCCCACTGCCCCCTCCGGTCCGTTCCTGTTAGCCCCCTACCGGTACTGAAGACCTCATAGCGCAGATAGTAGAACAAAGAATAACCCGCCATCTCCAAAAATTGGTTGTTTCCCAACCTTCGCAAAAGGGTCCCTCTAGAAAACCGCTTATAACCACAAAACCTAAAAAACTGCTCTTTCCTGTTCTTACCCGGGCCTCCGCCCCGCTCTGACCCCGCCTCCACAACACATAGTCCGGAGGAGGTGATATGAGAGAGGAGAGATGGGCGAAGATGCCCCTGCAGCCCCGGAAATAGAAAGTGAGAGGGAGGAGCAGACTGAGCCGGAGCCGGCCGAGCCTGCTGATAGCCCTAGAGAATTTTATAAAATCCATTTCAAAAGCTTAAAAGAGCTGAACGCGGCCGTTAAAGCTTATGGCCCCAATGCCCCTTTTACTCTTTCTGTTCTTGATTCGCTGTCTCGAGGAGGACATTTACTTCCAAGTGAATGGCTGCGTATAGTCCAGGCTGTGCTTACCCGTGGTCAGTTTTTAACTTGGAAGGCAGATTTTGCTGACCGCTGCCAGACCATCGCTGCTGCCAATGTAAAGGACCCTCATTCCCCAACAGCATCCTGGACTTTTGATAAGCTTACGGGACAGGGCAGATATATCTCTGAAACTAGGCAGCAGCGCCTCCCCCTTGGTCTTTTATCTCAAGTGAAAGATGCGGCCTTGGGCGCTTGGATTTCACTCCCTGCTTCCGGGACTGCTAATACTCCCCTAACTAAGATTACTCAAGGCTCGCAAGAAGATTACAGTGAATTTGTTAGCAGGCTGTTAGAGGCCGCCGAAAAACACTTGGTTCCGAGGCTGCCAATGATAAGATTGTAAAACAGTTGGCCTATGAAAACGCCAATTCGGCATGTCGAGCAGTCCTCCGAGGTAAGACTCGGGACAAAACTCTTGATGAAATGCTGAGAATGTGTAGAGATGTTGATCCTTTTACATCTAAAGTTCAAGCCCTTTTAGCTGTAGGTGCCGCTGTTCAGACTCCCCCGGCTTCTTATCCTCCTCCCTTCCCCAGGGGCGCATCGCCTATGCGTAACTGCTTTAAATGCGGACAGCCAGGCCATTTCGCTCGCCAATGCCCTACCACGGCTCCTCCTCCTAGAGTTGGGTCAATCCCCGGCATTTGCCCTCGCTGCCATAAGGGGCGGCACTGGGCCAAAGAGTGCCGTAGCAATCCAACAAATCCTTTTTACAGCACCACAAATCCTTTCACCCCCCCCTTTCAGGGAAACGGGCTGAGGGGCCAGCCCCGGGCCCCCCAGCCAATTCCATTCCAGCCGGCCTCGGGGAACAGCCAAGCTGTAGCACTCCCGCCCTCTATCGGGCCACACCCGGGAGTGCAGGACTTGACCTCTGTGCCTCCTCCTCAACAATATTAACACCTGAAGAGGGAGTTACAATTATTTCTACAGGAATTTATGGCCCACCTCCAAAAGATACCTATTTTCTAATTTTAGGGCGAGCTTCCACCACGATAAACGGCCTTATTGTCCACCCTTCCTTAGTTGACAATGACTATACTGGAGAAATAAAAATTCTTGCTAGTGCCCCTCAGTGCCCTGTCAGTATTATGAAAGGCCAGCGCCTTGCGCAGGCGCTCCCCCTCCCTTTAAGTACATCTTACCCTGCTATCCATAAAAAGCGAGGCCCCTCTACCCCAGGTTCTTCAGACTTATATTGGGTCCAGGCTATTACTAAAGAACGCCCTACCCTTAAACTTAAGATCCAAGGAAAATTATTTGGAGGGATTTTAGATTCGGGGGCCGACTCTACGGTCATATCTCAGGCTTCATGGCCCCCCAGCTGGCCCTTACACGCCTCCTTGACCCATTTGCAAGGAATTGGGCAGTCAAGAAACACTTTACAAAGTTCACAGTTATTGAACTGGGAAGATGAAGTAGGAAATAACGGATTCATTCAGCCTTTCGTAGTTCCTGGGTTGCCGGTAAATCTTTGGGGAAGAGATATCCTTTCCCAAATGAAGGTCATCATGTGTAGCCCTAATGAAGTTGTAGCACAGCAGATGCTTTCACAAGGTTACCTCCCTGGTCAAGGGTTGGGCAAACTAAAACAGGGAGATCCCAGCCCAATACTGGCTACGCCTAAGACAGACCGCTCAGGTTTAGGGTTTGAAAAACATTTTTTGTAAGGGCCGTTGCTCCTCCTGCACTCCAAGCAGACAAGATTACTTGGAAAAGTGATGTTCCTGTCTGGATCGATCAATGGCCCCTTACTACTACAAAATTAAATGCAGCCATAGAGTTAGTGCAGGAACAGCTGGCTGCTGGACATATTGAACCTTCTACATCCCCTTGGAACACTCCAATCTTTGTAATCCAAAAGAAATCAGGCAAATGGCGGCTCTTACAAGACCTCAGGGCGGTCAATAAGACTATGGTCCCTATGGGCGCATTACAACCTGGAATTCCCTCTCCAATAGCCATCCCTAAAGGGTATGTCAAATTAGTTATTGATCTAAAAGATTGCTTTTTCTCCATACCTTTACATCCTGATGATTGCAAACGTTTTGCCTTTAGTTTACCCATTACCAATTGTGTAGGGCCTTCTCCTCGGTTTCAATGGAGAGTCCTCCCACAAGGAATGGCCAACAGCCCTACTCTTTGCCAAAAATTTGTAGCCCAGACCTTTATCTCCCCCTTCCCAAGCTCCCCCCCCTTGACAATGCTCCCACTCACTCTACCCGTTCCCCTGGGTGTCATACCGCCGTAAAAAGAACCTATCTCAGAGAAACAGAGTTTTATGTTTGCCCTGGAGCTCATAGAGATCGAACCCTTAACTATAAATGTGGATACAGAGACTCCTATTTCTGTGGCTCCTGGGGGTGTGAGACCACGGGAGACGCTAGTTGGAAGCCTAGCTCCACTTGGGATTATATAACTGTAAGTAGGACTTGGAATCCCAAGCGTAACTCAACCGTACCCACTCCCGAATGTCAAAACATCCGATCCACAGGGGACGATGTACACCGCTCTCCATTGCCTTTACTGACAAGGGAAAAAGGGCCCCTATTGATGGATGGCTCAGGGGACATGAATGGGGGCTAAGGCTTTATATTTCAGGAACTGACCCTGGGCTCACTTTTAAGATCAAATTACTTCGATCCATTCCAAACGCCAACAAGCACGTTATCCTTGGCCCTATTGCCCCTAAGACAAAAGACCCAAAACCTTCTAACCCTTCCCCCCTGTCTGCTAGTACTGTTTTCCAGGCTTTGCTCCCCCCGGTTTTACCCTCTACAGGCGAAATCCTTAAAGGCCTGGCTAATGTGACTGCAGAATCCCTTAACTCCACTGGATATAGCGAGTGCTGGTTATGTTTCTCCCCCGTTCCCCCGTTTTACGAAGGGATAGCAGTTTTAGTCAATACCTCAGCAGACCTCATACTTACCAATGACTCCAGCAAGACTCGCTGGTCAGATCCCTTCCGTTTTTCAGAGACCTCTCCGGGTCTCACGTTGGCTCAGCTTTCGGGAATAGGCCTCTGTATACATAGCCCCCTCTTGCGTCTACCCCCTCAGCTAGTACCCATTTGTAACAGCTCCTTCTCACCCCCGCTGTCCTATGAATTCTTGTCGCGCCCAACGGTACTTATTTTGCTTGCTCCTTTGGCATAACGCCCTCCGTTAACCCGCGCTTACTAATATCTAACAATGAATATTGTGTTTTAGTCATGCTCATGCCCAAAATTTCCATACATCCCACCGAAGACCTCCTTCCATATTACTCGGGCTCTGCTCGTACTAAGCGTGAGCCGGTAACCGCCATTACCTTATCTGTATTATTAGGATTGGGAGCAGCTGGGGCCGGAACAGGCATTGCCTCCATAATTACTTCTAAACAACAATATTATGCTCTTAGTCAGGCTATTGATAAAGACATACAAAATCTGCAAGAGGGTTTAGACAGCCTGAAGGAATCTGTTGTCTCTCTCTCAGAGGTAGTGCTCCAAAATCGCCGAGGGTTAGACCTCCTCTTCTTGAAAGAAGGAGGCCTCTGCGCTGCTCTTAAAGAAGAATGTTGCTTTTATAAAGACAAAACAGGATTAGTACAAGATAGCATCGATAAAGTTAAGAAAAACCTAGAGGCCAGGCAAAAACAAAGAGAAAAAGATGAGGCCTGGTACAAAAACTGGACCTCTGCCACCCCTTGGCTAACTACTCTGATCCCCACCATCCTTGGACCCTTGGCAGGATTCTTCCTTTTAGTGTCTCTTGGCCCCTGGGCCTTAAGAAAACTGACAGTTTTTATTCGAGAGCAGGTTGACCAGCTCGTCAAGCCAGCGGTTGCTGTTCATTATCACAGACTTACAGCCTGTGATGAAGAGTCTTGCATCGAGCCAACCAATGCTCCAGGTCTCCGGTTCTCAACTTTACAGGCGCCTCGACCGTGGTACCATCGATTTTGGCGCCGTACTTAATATGGCTCATATGCTGGTCCGCCAGAACCAGGCATACCCCTAAGTATATGAGGGTATGGGCATCGAGATGAGTGCGAGACAAAGTACTGCAAGGGAGGGTTCTTCCTAGAACCTCTCTGGTCCTCCCTGAGAATACGCCTGGCTTGCATAGAGGTTGGTATCCATATGTACATAAAGCCTTGATATATTAAGATCAATTTGGCTTTCAGCTCTGCCTCTCCTCCCCAAAAGATACCGAGAGCATTTGCAGGATGTTACCCTGCTGGAGGAGCCAGGCCTCTATTCCCTCACTCGATTAAGGCCCACCTTTCTAAAATAAATAGAAAGGGAGGAGATGTCGGGAGCCACACAAAGACAAAAAGATGGCCACGGTTCATGAGGTTCCTGCTTCACTTCCTGGAGATTAGCTGCAAGCCCGCGCGCGCCAACAATGAAGCCCGCGCGCGCCAAAAGATACTCTTCTCTCCCCTCCTTCCCCATTATCATATACCAATCAGAATGTAGCTTATTGCCACCCCTGCTACGCGGCCAATCCCCTGCCTACATGTATCCTATAGCCCACTCCGCCCCTGAACACCAGTGTATATATACCCCTGTCTCACAATAAAATTTGAAGGCTTGATCAGAGTATTGTCTTGCCTTCGCTCTTCTCTCGCCCCCATTTTCTTTCAGGTCGGATCCTCCTCGTCCCCACAAATAACTAGGTCCCGCGGGTCGGACATTGTTATATATCTTTTTCTTCTTGATTTGTATAAGTTTTTTAAAAGCTGTTCTGCATTATAATTTTTATATGTAGTAAATATCTTCTCAGTCTATTGATTGTCTTTTAACAATTTAAATCGTATCTTTTATTGATAGAATTCATAATTTTGATTTGATTGAATTTATCAGTTTTTCCCTTTATGATTCAAGTTTTTTGTGTCTTTTCTAGGTAATCTTCTCTATCTCAAGATTATAAAGAATATTTTCCTGAAAACTTTAAAAAGTTTTGCTTTTCACATTTAAGTCTTAGTTCACTTGGAATTGATCTTTTTTTTTGTTGATGTATAAAATAGAGATCTTATTTTATTTTCTCCATATGCATAACCTATACACCATTTATTCAAGAGGCCACTCTTTCTTTATTGATTTGTACATGCTTTTGGACTATTCTATTTTATTAGTCTACTTATCTATCCCTTGTACTTATACAACACTATCTTGGTTACATAATATATCTTTCTATTTAATCTGTCTAGGGCTATTCTTGGCCTTTTGCTCTTGTGTATATATATATATATATATATATAGAAGCAATTTGTCAAGTTTCCAAATGAGGCTTTAGGTTCTTTTGACATTCTATTTAATGTACAGATAAATTTGGGTAGAATTTATGATATTGAATCTCCCTGTCCATGAAAGTAGCATCTTTCTTTTTTTACCTAGAAATTCTTTTGACTTTTAAATAATGTTTTGTAATTTGCATCATACAGGTGCTGCACAACTTTTGCTCGTTTTTTTTAGGCACCTGGTAGTTTTTTATTTCTTAAAAAAATTTTTTTTTTTGCTATGGCAAAAGGAATTTAAATTTAAATATATCAGTCTATGGCCATGCCACTCTGAACAAGTCCAATCCCTTCTGATTTTGGAAGCTAAGCAGGGTCAGGCCTGGTTAGTACTTGGATGGGAGACCACCTAGGAAGGTTCTGTAGGCATTAAAAAAATAAAAAATAAGGAATTGTAAGCTGACAAGTTCTTGCAATCTGTGAGGTCAACCAAGTGCTGTCTCGCCTGAAAAAAAAAATTTAAATATATCTTAATTATTAGTGGTACATAGGAATGTTCTTAATTTTATATGTCAATCTTGTGTACAACAATCTTACTAATTACAAGTTTGTATGTAGATTCTTTTGGATCTTCTATGTAGACACTCATATTTTCTCCAAATACACTTTCTCTTTTCATTGATGTCTTTTATTTATTTATTTTTATTTGTCTTCTTTCATTGGCTAGGAACTTTAATGTAATACTGAAAGGAAGCAGTGTTAGAGGACACTATTCCTCTGAGTTTAATTGAATTGCTTCTAAAATTTTACCCTTAAATGTAATATTTGAGTAAGTCTTGAATAAATATCTTTTATTATATTAAGGATATTATATTCTATTGCTAGATTGCTATTTTTCTTTTTACTTTTTAGTATGACTGAGTATAGAATTTTATCATGTGCTTTTCCTATAGCTACTGAAATGATCATTTGCTCTTTTCCTCTTTTAATCCCATAATGCGGCATATTGCATTAATAGATTTATTTATTATTAATGCGATAAACCCTACTTTGCCGGTAACTATTATTACATAATTTTTTTCATTGTTAAATTAAATTTGATGGTTGTTTGCTTAAGATTTTAAAATACACGTTTGTAAGTGTGTAATGGATCTGTAATTTCTTTTTTAAAATTATCATTGTCTGGTTTTGTTATCAAGGTTATACTTGCCTCAAAAAATGAAATAGGTAGCTTTCATTCTTTTTATATCCTCTGAAATATTTTTGTAAAAAAGATATATTTTCAGGTCCTCAGAATTTTGAGAAAATTTGCCTCTGAACTTATTTAGCCTTGAAATGGTGGAGGCCAACTTCTGAATTGATTAAATGTATTTACTGGTGTAGTGACTGTTTGAATGGATATTTTTCTTTTTATTCTTTATAGCGCTTATTTCCCTCCTTCTTTATTGCACAGGCTAACTGTAATCTTTTCATTTTGCCTTTTCCCTTCCAAAGAACCAGCTTTTGTTTTTCTGTTTGTATAGCATATAGATTTGGCTGTTATAACAGAAACCTAAAGTTATTAATGACTTGAGCAATTCACATATTTATTATCTCTTATAGTCTGAATTATGTCCATTTTATCCCTGAAATTCACATGTTGAAGCCCTTAGAATATGACCTTATGGAGAAAAGCACCTTTAAAAAAGGTAACAAAGTGAGGCACTAATATAATGGGTGGGCCCTTATTCAATCTGACTGGTGTCCTTATAAAAAATAAAAGGAAATCTGGACACACAGAGATACACCCAGAGAAAAGACCGCGTGAAGACACAGTGAGAAGCAGGGCATCTATAAGCCAGGGAGAGAGACCGCAGAAGAAACCAACCCTGACGTCACTTTGATTTCAGACTTTTAGCCTCCAGAACTGTGAGAAAGTAAATTTTATTTTGTTCAACACACACGGTCTGTGGTATTTTGTTATGCTAGTCCAAGCAAACTAATACATTGTCTCAGATAAAAGTCTCAATTTTTCTGAAAGTCCCTGGGAGCTCTTTCTGTCCTGTTGCTCTGCCATCGTCAACATGAACTGCCATCGCACCTGCATTCCAGTCAACTGGAAGAGAGAAAGGGAAAGGGCGAGTACACTATTTCATTTTGAAAGCTTGACCCAGAAATTGCAAGCAATATTTGTGCCTACGTTCCTGTTTCACATCTGGCTATGAAGGTTACTGGATGGCTACGTACCTCTTAAAGATTCTATTACATTGTAGGAAAAAGCGAATGGAAATTGGGGGGCAAGGACAGTTTCTGCTCTCAGTTTTTAAAAAATCCTTTCTATTGCTTCTTTGTCTTCTAGCTCCTTTATTTCTGATCTATCTTTGTTATTTCCATCTTTATACTTCCTCTAGATTTTGCTTTTGTGTCCTTTTTCTAGCTTCTTTATTTTATCACATAACTCATTTATTTAACCTTTCGTGATTTTCTAATACATAAATATAAAGATACACATTGAGTTCCATTTCAGTTGAATTATGGTCAGAGAATGTGCTCTATATAATATATGTTGTTTTTGAAATTTGTCAAAATTCTCTTTATGGTATAACACTTGATTAATGTATATAAATTTTTAATGTGTATGAAAATTATGGGCATTCTCAATTTGTCGGGTGGGGTCTTATATAAATCACATATATGATCAAACTTACTATTTGTGTTGTTCAAATGACATATTGTGATTAATAATATATTTGGATTTATTATACCATCCCATTGTATGTTCTTTACTCTCTTTTGTCGTCTTTATCTTCTACTGCTATATATGGATATACGTACATATATATGCATGCATCTTTCAAAGTAAACTTAAAATTTGGCTGGTTTGGAAGATTTATATTATATTTTTCTCTTTTTTTGGTGTTTGTGATTACTTTTCAATAATTTTAAAGATTTCCTTTCTATCCTTGATTTTAGGTGATTTAATTATAATAGAGGAATATATGGACTTATCTGAAATTTACACTGTTTATTCTGGGAGTGCATTTTTTTCCTTTTTAAAACAATTTGTTTATTTTAATTAGTTTCAAGTATACAGTGCATTTGTTAGACATCTATATAATTCGATCTGCCCAATTGCTTCCTCCCTCCCCTGACCCTCCACCTAGCCAACGTATTAATGCTAACTGCTTTCCCTATGCCATGCTCCCCATCCCTGTGACCCTCTATCAGCTACTAATTTGTACTTCTTTAACCCTTCACCCCATTCTCCCAGCCCCCAAACCCTCCTCCCCTCTGTCCATAACCAAATTGTCCACTATATTTGTGAATCTGTTTTTGATTAGTTTGTTCTTTTTATTCCTTAGATTCTGCATATAAGTTAAATCATATAATTATTATCTTTCTCTGTCTCACTTAAATACCTACTAGGTCCATCAAAGCAATATATTTTTCCATCCCCTTCCTTTTAGTCCTTTAATCTGAAGTGAACCTTTTGTATTTGTTCTTTTTAAAGAAGTCCCTCCAACATTTTCTGTAATAATGACTTAGTGGTGATAAATTCCTTTAGCTTATTTTTGTCTGGGAAGCTCTTTATCTTTCCTTCAACTCTAAATGATAGCTTTGCTGAATAAAGTAACTTTGATTGTAGATCCCGGGTCTTCAACCTGTCGAATATTTTTTTGCTAAGCCCTCTATCCTGCATAGTTTCTTTTGAGAAATCAGCTTCCAGTCTTATGGATGTTCCCTTATAAGTAATTATTTGTTTTTTTTCTTGCTGTTTTAATATTCTTTCTTTGTACTTAACTTTCGGCATTTTAATTATAATGTGTCTTCGTGTGGGCCTCTTTGGATCCTGGTTTTATGTCCATTTCCTTGACCAGCTTAAGGAAGTTTTCCATCATTATTTCTTCAAACGGCTGTTCAACATCTTGATTTCCTTTCAGGTACACCCATCAGATGGATATTTGGACCCTTAAGAGTGTCCCATATGCTCCTTAAATTATTTTTATAGTCTTGGCATTTTATCTCTTGTTATTCTGATTGCATGTCCTTGGCTTTCCTGTCTTCTAGATAGGGCACTTGATCTTTTTATTCACTTTGTTTATTCCTTTGTTTTTTCCATTTAATATACTTCTCATCTCAGATAATGGGTTCTTCATTTCACATTGGTTCTCTTTTATAATGTCCATTTCCATATTTATTATTTTACCCCTTTGTTGAAGTTCTCACTGAATTTATCTGCACTTCCCAAAAGTTCATTGAGCATCCTTATAACCAGTGTTTCAAACTCCGTATCTGTTAGATTACTTGACTCCATTAGATCTGGATCTCATTTCTGTTCTCTCATATGTTTTCTGCTTTTTCGTCTTCTCATTTTGGCTGCCTTTCTGTGTTTGTTTCTATGTCCTAAGCAAAGCTCCTAAGTCTCCGGTCTTATTAGTGTGGATTTGTGAAGTAGGCATCCAGTGACACAGTCCTGAGAGGGGTTCAGCTGCAGGCCAAAATTAGTGCAAGCCCCTACCTCTCCAGGGCCACCTGTTAAGATTCAGCAAGCAATCCACAGATGCTCTGCTTAGAGATGCCTCAAAAGTTCACATCCAAAACCGAGGCCAGCTGCCTCCAGGCGAGTCTAGGCGCTGCTCAGCAAGGAGCACCTGTCTCGTTGAGGATGTACATGGATGTGGCTTGGGCGGGGCTGTGAGTTGGGGAGGCAGGGTTTCTGGGGATCCTCTGGGTGGAGCAACCTCTGTTATCCAGTTTGATGATGTCACAGCTATGGCAGTTCTGTGTCCAGTGCACTGGTATGAGGGAGGGCTAAACAAGGAACAATGGATACCGCTGGCACTTCTCTACAGAGTGAGCCTCACCTGGGCCTTCACTCTTACAATGTCTCCCTGTAAATCCCTGGTGCCCCCTGCGTGCAGCCTAATTGGCACTGGTGCTCAGAATGAGGAGATCTGTCACTAGGAAAATCTGCTTGCAGACACCCTTTAAGAGGCATCTGCCACTGCCGCAGCCTCCGTCTCACTCAGCCTCTTGAGACTAGGCAGCCCCGCGTCCTCACGCCATCATACCTTCTGCCATTGCAGGGTGATTTCTTGTATTTCTCCCTGGTTGTATGTCTTATTCATCTAAATTCTAGGTGATTTTTCCTTGCCGCTGCTCCTTGTTTCTGTCTCAACTTCGATTTGGTTGCCAAAAGGATAAACAGATCTTCTATCATCTACACCATTTTTATTCTCCATAAACTAGAAGATACATATTACTTTTTAGCCTGCTCTCTCAGCTTCAATTGAGGAACATCCCAAGGATTCCAGAGGAGTGATGAACCATTGGAGTACATTTTTGATGTGAGGTCTCATATTGCTCTTCAGCTCTTGAAGGTTCCCAAAATTGTCTCATTACATATTGCTCCTCTGTCATTTTCTTCTTTCTCTTTTTCTGGAATGTCTATTAGATGTATGTTGAAGTTCCTCTATCTCTCCTTCAGTTCTCTTAAAGGCTCCTTTGTATATTTTATCTTTTGGCTCTTGGTGCTCTCATGGTTCGCTAGGATGCCTCCCGTAACATAATGATTGTCTGAATGGGGTTCCATGGAAAGTTGTGCTCAGAAAGTGGTGTTTGAGTTGAGATCCAAAGGATAGTATGACGTCATTTAGGAACAGGGAAAAGTGGGGGAAGGGCAAGTCCTTCAGGCAGAGGGAGCAGGGTCCCAAGATTCATAATATGAAGAGCAAAGGAGGGCTGGAAACTGGAAGCCACCAGAAAACTTTAAGCCAATAAAAGTCTTGATCCATTAACAGATCCTTCTGGCTGCCTTGTGGACCAGAGAACAGGAGAAGGACAAGGTGGGATGGGGAGACCAGCCTGGAGGCTTTTGTAGCCTGGGTGAGAGAGTTGTGGTGGCTGAGACCAACAAGGTGGCTGTGGGGAAAAAGAGATAGGATGAATGGAGAGATATTTAGAACACAAGTAGATAGTGATGGATTGCATGGAGCTAGGCTGATGGTGGTGAGATAGTACAGAATCCAGCTGTCACTAGAAGGGCATGGAGATTTGGGCACAAAACCTTGACTTGCTTATCCTTGTCCAGGTGAGTAAGACCCTTCTGCATAGAATTCATTGCTCTTTGAGCCATTTTAGAATGGCTCCCAGAAATGGGTCTCAATTGGTTCAGTTGTCCTGTGGGCCTCAAGAATCCTGTCCCTACCCTATTAGCCACTTCTCTGACCCACTGGGTATGTTGAGTCAATGCTTCTGGGCTTCTGCCCCAGCTAGAATGAATACTGTGGTTATATCTTGGTCCTGAGCCTTGGCCCAGCTGCCCAGGCCTGGCCAGACACCTTTCCCAGGGATGGACTCTGATTCACATCTTCGGGTCCTGCTTTAATCTGAATGGGCTATGCAGAATAGAATGCTGAACCAATGCCAAGTTGGAGGCTCTGCTGCTGGGCTCATCATACTCCAGTGGTCATCCCTGGACCATTTTCTCCAAGGCCATATGATGAGTGTCCACAAGTGTCCCTCTTAGTTATCAACTTTGTCCTCTTTCTCTCAGCTTAGTTTGGGTTCCCTCGAAAGCAGGCCCTGAGACTCAAGGGCAAGTCATCCCAGAAACCCAGGTAGGGATGCAGAGAAGAGAGGCAGGGAAGGAAAGGCAGCTAACAAAGGGATGTTATACAGTAAGTTTCCACTGTGGCAGCTGAGCTGAATCCGGTGGGGACCTCCAGAAAACAGTGTAGAAACAGGGATGAGGTTGTCAGGTGTTTATGTACCAAGTCTCTTTGGTCACTGGTGAAAGGCATCCCCTGGGCCTCTGTTCCCCCACATTTGCGCCTGCCACACTTGGGCAGAGCAGACTCAGAGGCTAGGGAAAGGTTCAGCAGAGAGCCACAGATGCTGAATCCTGAGTCCTGGAATCGGGAGCGCGGGGCACCCTCTCAGCCTAACCTGAAGCTGCAGCTTCTGTTTTACCATCTGCAAAACAAGGATAATGCCACCTGCCTGCAGCCTTGTTGTGAGCACACTTTGACTTCACACATGCGAAGGGCCCTGATAGTGCCCAGCACAGAGCAGCTTTACAAAGCTGAGGAGAGTGGCTAGCCCTCGGTGCTGTGCAGATGTGCCCTAGATATGTGGTGACAGACTCGAAGCTCTAAGACAGCCAGTAATCTCCTTTGCTTTGCACCCCCCTCCATCCCTAGCCACTGGTCCTGCTGATGTGATGTTCTTGTTCTAAAAACAGACATGTAACACCTCAGGCAGATTTGCAGTCCTTTGATAGTCTTGCACATGAAGGGCCTCTGCTTCTCTGCATGGCTTCCCAGGGCCCGGGAGAAGAGGCGAAGGTCACTCCAAGGGGACTGCTCTGAGGGCAGCCTGGCACCCCACCCCACCCCCACCTCTGTGGAAGGGGCAATGCCTGGAGTTAGAACTGGGAGCTCTGGTAGCAGACTGCTAATACCACTGAAGGCTGATGATGTGTACTTAGGTGGTTGTTTTATTCTTGTCCCTTCAGCCTCTAGGTTGCTTCGGATGACAATCCAGAGCATGTCCATGAGGGGGGGAGTTCTGTCTAGAGTAGAGTGGCTCCACTATTAAGTGAAGGCCCTTTACTTCAGGACACTGAGGCCCATGGAACCTAGACACATTCTCTGCTCTGTTCCCAAGAGGCAGCTTGCTCCAAGCACTTTACAAACTAACTATGAAGCGTGGAGCAGGCCAGGAATGGGGTCTTGAGGGTGCCCTGGCACCCTGGCCATTCTGCTATCTGTAGTGTTCCTTAGCCCTTTGCCACCAGGGTAGACAAGGCCTCCCCACTCGGGGAGGGAACACTGGGCCTAGTCTTGGCCTGTGCAGAGCATGAATCGGAGTCTCTGCTGCTCCAGCATCGGGTCTGTCATTGGTCTCATGGCCTCAGGCCTGATACCCAGTGTGTGTGGGAGCCCTGGGCACCTGCACACTTAAGTGAGGCACCCCTTCCATTGTCAAGTACACCCAACTCCTAGTTTCTCCTCTTATATTTGAGATCCCTATTGGGGCTGTTGTTCCTTTCTGAGATATAGCCGACTGGCTGGGTCCCTGATGCCCCTCTCTAACTCCTGCCAGCCCCTAAACCAGGGACCGTCCCTTTCCCTTGGTCACTTGTTTAAGATCCTATATGACTGAAGACTCAGTTTCCTTGTCGTTAATAGGAGTGATATTACCTGCCCTGCAGAATTGTTGGAAAGGACAGTGATAATGTTTCTAACATGTCTTAGTTCTCAACATATGGCAAGTGCTTGGTGAAAGGTGATAGTGATGGTTCCTTGTGTTAATAACAGCGCTCTCATCTCTCTGTTCCCACTTGACTCAGAGGGATTCTGCTTCCCTGATCCCTGCATGAGCGCAGAGCCACGTGGCAGAACTGTCTGCAGTGGTGGAAATGTTCTGGGTCTGTGCTGTCCAGTATGCTGGCCACCCAAACACATGGGTCCCAGGCCCTCTTGAGCACTTGAATTGTGGCCATTTTTTTTATTATTAAATTTAATTTGAATTCATCTAAATGTAAATCGCTGCATGCAGCTAATGGCTACTGAGTGGGACAGCACAGTCGTAGAGAGTAAGACTGGTCTGGTTCATTCATTAAACAAATATTTATTGAGCGACAACTTGCTGCTTACTAAGTTGCTGGGACTTCAGCAGTGGACAAGATAGGCAAGATCCTTGCTGTCATGGAGACAGAAAAAGGTAAATAAATATGTAAGTATGGTAAGTATGGTAATTCAGATGGTGATAAGGGATGTGGAAAAACCTCAGAGCACCATCAACTGATCTATAGTGATAGGAGTGCATGATCTGGCCTAGGTGGTCAGAGGTGGCTTCCAGGGCAGGTGACCTAGAGCTCAGAGACCAGTGACGAGGAGGAACCAGACTTAAATGAAGAAATAGCAGGTGGTGGAGGGAGCATCAAGTGCAAAGGCTAAAGCAAGAGTACACTTGTCATCTTTAAAAAAAATTTTGTTTTAAATTTTCTTTATTGGAATTATTCCTGTTTCTTCATTTCCAAAATTCCCGACTCATGTAGAGAAATTCCATTCTATCCATTTAAGAAGGTTTTGTTATATTATTTTGCCTCTTGAGGGACTAATCTTGTTTATTAAATCTTTTTTTTTGACTTCATGAGTAAGCTTTATTTGATCTTTAAATAACACATTTCAGTTACTTAAGTTATTCCAAGGCAAAGAAAATGATGAACAGTACCCTAGTTTATTAATATGAAGTCATAGAAACTTAAATAACAAAATTTGATATGGTATCAAAAAAGAAAAATACACCAATTTATATATACATAGATGTATAATTTTCTCAATATCAACAAAAACAGATTTAGCAATACATAACAATTAATTTAACTGATTAGAAATGCAAACGTGGTTCAAGAAGTTAATCAACATAATTTTTACATCAACAGATTACTAGAGAAAATATTTTTAGTACTATAAAACACTTGACATAATCCATGTTCATAAGTTTTATGCCTCAAAAAGATTTGCCTTTGCGTTGGATAGTTAAAGCTGCCATAACAAAGTCACAAACTAGGGAGCTTAAACAACAGAAATTCATATTCTCACAGTTCTAGAATTGAAGATCAAGGTGTGAGCAGGGTTGGGTTCTCCTGAGGCCGCTCTCGTTGGCTTGCAGCTGATCGTCTTCTCCCTGTGTGCTCACATGGCCTTCCCTCGGTGTGTGTTTGCGTCCTAATCTCTCCTTCTTATGAGGACACCAGTCATACTGGATTAGGGCTCACCCCAAAGAACTCATTTTAACTTAATTATTCTTTAAAGGCTCTACCTCCAAATGAAGTCATATTCTGAGGTGCTGGGGCTTAGGACCTCATTATATGAATTTTGGGGAGATAGAACTAAGCCCTATCAGTCTTCAACCAACTGGTATGAACGCATAGGTCTAAAAACATAAGTAGCATTGAACTTCAGCTACTCAATTTTATGGCTTACAAGCTCATGCTCTTGGTAATGTCCTTTAAAAAACAGCTCATGTATGCATAATGGCATTTAGCAGACCAAACGTAACATCTTTTTTTCTTTTCCAGTGAAGCTCACCAGTCACAAGTTGAGGTTACAGGGCATTCTAGTTGGCTTTCCTTTTGTGGTTGATGGCTTGCACCTAAATGAAGAGAAAAAGTATTCTTTTCCCAAAGTCTTTTCACAAGACACTGACTCTGACAGCCTCTTTTAGGTCCTTGGGCATTGCTTATAGAGGAAGATCTGCCAACAAATACCCTGATTCTCCCTGGGCATTAGTGAAACTAAAATTCATCTGGCAATGGGAAGTCTTAGCATCAGAGTAGATGTGGTGGTCCCGTTGTCAAAACAAACAATTTGAGATAAAAATTAAATATAAAAACCGAAAATAAATGTTGAACAACGTGACATCCTCAGGTGGTGTGTACTGATAACACAATTGCTGGTAAACTACACTGACTGAGGAGTTGTATTAGATCAATCCATATGGCCCTGCAGTGTGCACCAGAGCTAGATTTAGAGACACCGAGGTTTGATAATATGTTTATTAAGTGAACCAAACCTGGAAGGTCTGAAGTATATGTTCTGAGAGAGCCATCAAAATCTTTGTGTACACATTTGGTTTTATTGTAACAAGGCAACTTGCACATTTTAACATTTAAAAGGTAACATCTTCTTTTCTTTTCCAGGAAGCAAAAAAAAAACAATGAGATCTTTATAATTGAAAAAAAAATTAAGCATTCATAAAAGCAGAACGAATAGTACAATGAACTCCCATACCCATCACCCAGCTTAAATGATCATCACCATGTTGCCAGTCTTGCTTCATCTATTCTCCCTATCCTTTCATTTTCCTGGCTGCAATATTTTAAAGACATGTCATAAAAAGAAAATTTAAAAATAAAACAGAACAAAAATTACAATACAGAATGTCATGTCCAAATAAGATCCTTTATGTTCTGCTGATTCTCCGTCAAGTGGCAGGGCTCCAGTCATCATTGGGAGAGGGTTTTATTTTTAAAGTGACAGTTTAAATGGCAAGAGCATTCATCAAGTGTTACCCAAGGGAAGCTATATTGTTCCAAATGCCCACTTAACCCTTCAAATGTTTCAAAACATCCTTTTCTGACTTACGTTAATCCTGGCTTTTTTTTTTCTTCACACAGAAGAGTAGAGATCTATATGTTGTATTTGCTTGTCATTCATATTCACATGGATTCAGATGCAAGAAAAAAAGGAAGAAGTCTGGGGCTCTGCCTGCTCCCCACCAAGGACTCCCAGTAGGATTAGGGGAGTGGTGGTGTGTAGATTCTGCAAAGGTTTTGTCGAGAAGGGACGGAATAAAAAGGAAGTTGGAACAGGAAACGGCTCCCTTGCTTCCCAGTTAATTGTGTATCAAGGTGTAAAAGGTCAGAGGGAAACTTCAAGAGCTCCAGCTTATGAAATAAAAGAGAAGAGAATAGATCGTCCCTTGCCGCTAGGGCCTGGAGAAAATGAGAAAAGCTCAGCAGAAAAAGAAGGTTGGGCTCCATCAGGGTTTCATCAGTCTTCCTCTCTCTCTTCCCTTTCCCCACTATTTTTGTCTTCCTTCCCTTCATCTTCTTCCATGTCCTGCAAGCTGCTGTGCCTAACACTCCCTCCCTTCCCTCACCCCTCGTCCCCTCCACTCTACTTTCCCCACCTCTCTTTCTGGTTCTGGTTATTACTGCTGCATAACAAATTACCCCCAAATAACACAGCTTCAAATAACTTTTATTTTGCTCCAATTTTGTAGTTTAGGAATTGGAAAGGGTTGGGTTGGGCAGCTCTCATTTGGGGCCTCCCACTTGCTTGAGGTTGCTGCTGGCTGGAATGCAGTCATCTGAAGGAATGACCGGGCTGGCTTCCAAGATGGCACAATTGCATGGCTGGCTGTGGATGCTGACTCGCTGTCAACTGCTCCATGTAGTCTCTCTAGTGGGACAGTCACTGCTAGTTGATTTTTTACATAGTAGCTAGCTTTGTCCAGGGTGAACATTCCAAAGAAAAGCCAGGCAGAAGTTACATAGCTTTTTCTGATTACACCTTGGAGAGTCAGTCACCTACTCCTTACTTTATTGGTACAGAAGCAGGCCAGATTCAGGGGAGGGGACCTGGACCTCACCTCTTAATGCAAGTGTGGCAAGGCCACTTTCAAGTAGGGCATATGGGATGGGAGAGATGGTTGTAGCCACATTTGGAACACATGATCTGCCACATCTTCTGTGTCAGTTCTGTTGGGGGTTTGGCCAGATGTCATCCTTGAAGGCCTGGCCTAACTCGTGTACACTGGCTTTAGCATTGTCAGGACACCAGGCCGAGCAGCTTCTGCTTCCTGCTGCCTCTTTCTGCTGAATCCTTCAGCCCCTGACTGGATGTTTGGCCAAGTTTCTCCCAGATTTTCACTAATTTCAGTTGACTTTGAGGGCAGCTCACATTTCTTAGTTGGATAAAGTCCTGTGGATTCCTAAGACAGGGTTCTCATCAAGATACAAATTTATTTAGTCACCCAACTTAATATTTGTCATTTCAACTCTGGTAAAAACAAAAAACAGCACACTCTTCATCTTCCTCCCTAGGCGATGCGGACCTCAAAGAGGATTGGCAAATGTTTCCTGGAAATCTGAGATTTGAGCAATCAATTCTGACATATTTTGAAAGAATGGTTGGTGGAGTTTGTTATGGTGTGGTTCTACTTTTGAGATGGTGTGTTTGTTCATTCTCTTTTTAACTCTGTCTTCATCAATGTGCTCAATTATTCCCTGTTGCTCTTTTCTTCTCTGAGCAGCAGGTTGTCCTCCAGCATTGGTTGGGATGGGTCACTCCTACTGGTGATGTGGTTGACTTAGGTTTAGGGGCCGTGATACAAGGAAAACTCATAGAACCCATGCCAGAGAGACACCCTCGCTTCAAGGGCCCGTGGAGCCATGACTCCCTGAGGGACGGAGGGGGTGTGTCCATAGGAATCTCTTGCATAGAGAGACATTCCTATGATTTCTGGTGCAGCTCCTGAGCCTGGCCTGGCGGCTTTCTTCAGCTGCATTTATTCCATTCCCACCCAATTGGAGCTTAGTAATTTTGGGAACAGAAATGAGGCCAGCATGGCTGGAGCATAGTAGGTGATAAGCTCCTCTCCAGCGGTGACAGACAAGAGCACAGAGGGAGTAAGGGCCTTAATGCTCAGGGCAAAATGTTTGGATTTTATTCCAAGTAAAATGGACTTGAAACAGGAGAGTGACAAGGTCTGGTTCACATTTTCAGAAAGATCAATCTCATCAGTACTAAGTTTTGGCAAAGATGTGGAGCAAAGGGATTTCTCATCCACACTAGGGGAGTGGAACTTGTACAAGCATTAGAAAATCAGTTGCTAGAGTTGGTCCCACACAAACCTTACAACCCAGCAACTCCATTCCTAGGTGCATGTTCAAGAGAAATATGTGTGCACAGTGTCACGGGAATGTTCATAACGACATTGTTCATAGTGGCCCAGAAGGACCCAAGCACCCATCAGCAGGAGAATGGGCAAATGCATCGTGCTATCTTCTTCTCACGGAATGAAGAAGAACAAAACACTGCTGCACACAACAACACGTGTAAATCCTGTAAACAATGATGAGATAAAAAGATATTACAGAAAAGAGTATATACAATACGATTCCATGCACGTTAAGTTTAAAAACAGGCAACCCCCCCCCCCGCCCCAATACTATTGAGGAATGCATACATAGATGGCGTAGATGGTGAAATTACAGAGAAAAGCAAGGACAAGATGATCACAAAACAGGCTGGTGGTTACTGCTAAGTGGGAGGAAGAGGGGTGTGATTGCAGAGAAACACAATGGGAGGGACAAAAAAAAAAAAAAAGATGTCCGGAAAGCAAGACTTTTCTTCCTTTGCATTGGACACTGTTGTGCCTATGTGTAAAGTCTGGAGTAGTGGCAGCCATCTAGCAGCCATGAGGACAGACTGAGCATAGCAGAAGGAAGAGATAGAAAGTGCCTGGATTCCTGACAGCATTATTTAGACACTGAACTAATCCTGGAACTACCCTATTGCTGGACTTCTTGTTACGGGGAATAACAACCTCTGACTGTTTAGGTCCTTCTGAGTTGGATGTTCTGTTATTTGAAGGAAAAAAAGTACCATTAAAGTCACAGGTTTTGGAAGACCAGGCTTGGAGAATGGAGACTAGTCCAGCTTGACTCTCTGCAATTTGTCCCCTATTAATCCCAAGCAGTCATGTAACCCCACTGACCACAGCACCATGATGGAAGTCAAAGGCCAACCCTGCCTCCTCCCTCAGAACACAGTGTCTACCTCTGTCAGGATGGCTCTGCTCAGGCAAACACAAGGTCTTGGGGTTGTAGCCCACTCTGCTATGCCCTGGAACATTTTTTATAACTCACAAGGATCTTAATTTTTAAAAAGATAAGAGTACATTAGGTTGAGGCACAATTCCCAGCTATTATTAAATATGCTCCAACAAAAAATAAAGTCTCAGAATCTGCTGACATGCAGTGCTCAAGCAGTCTGCTTCATATTCCTCTATGGTTCTAGAGATGATTCTTGGCCATGCCACATAAAAGGAGGGGCTTCTGGGAAAAGACCCTGTGGGCTTCCTAGAGGGAACTGAGAACTAGAGGCTGGGAGAGATATTTGGCTTGTCCCTCATTGGCCCACTGGGGCTGGCTGCATGGAGCTCTGATTCCAGCTGTGAACTGTTTACATGAAGCATCCTGTGCAAACAGCAGCACTAAAGCAACCAGCACGGTGCACAGCCCCAGCCTGGTCCTGAGTCTCAGGTTCCTCAGTGACACCCAGGAAAGCTGATGTTAGGAGAAACAGAACTCACTGCCCCTACCACCCATAGTAGTGACCTCAGAACAATGTCATGAGAAAATAATTTTTGTTGGGAACTTGAGAGAAAGGGAAAGGAAGATAAGCATTCATTGTAGGTCATCATGTACCAGGTAATGGCTAGGTTCTGAGCAGATGCGACAACTTTGCTTCTGAAGCCAGCCTTGGGAGGTAGGCAACATAATCCTTTGTTTTAAAGAAGAGGTAACTGAAGCCCAGAGAGGTTAAGAGACTTACTCAAAATCACACAGCTCAATTTCAGTGGATTTGAATATGAAGCCATGACCATTTGATTCAGTAGTTTGACTTTTTTTTTCTTTGTAAATCCAGTTTATTTTTGTTTTTGTCTTTTAACAAAAATGAAACCATGTAACTTCCCAAATGGAGAAGCAAAATGGATAGAGATCTGTCTGAAACAAGGAGTTTGAATTTAAATAGTAAAGGATAGGAGGAGGAAAAATAATGGCGTAGATGATAGAGGCTCTGTTCATCACCGGCTGATTAACAACTGAGTTCTCATTGTGGGCTATTACAAATAAAGCTGCTACAATCACGTGCGTACCAGGCTTTGTATGGACACATGTTTTCCTGTCTCTTGAGTAATTACCTGGGAGTAAAATGGCTGGCCCACAGGGTAGGGGTGTATTTAAGAAACTGCTAACATGGGAGGAAACCATGACGCAGATGACAGAGGCTCTGTTCATCCCTCTGGTGACCAAATCAAAGTTATGACTGAAAGAAGGAGCAGCAGCAAGAAAAAATCGCCTGGGATCTAGAGGAACAAGCCATACGACCAGGGAGAAGTCCAAGAAAGCCCTGCAACGACAGAAGGTATGACAGGGTGAGGACGCAGGGCTGCCTGGTTTTGAGCGGCTGAGTGAGAAGGAGGCTGCGGCAGCAGTAGCGGCAGAAGCCTCTTAAAGGAGCCATGTTCGTGAGCGGATTTCGTGGTGACGGACCTGCTTGCTCTGAGCACCAGTGCCAATTTGGCTGCACACAGGGGGCACCAGGACTTACAGGAAGACATTGTCGGAGTGAGGGCCCAGGTGAGACTCGCTCTGTACAGAAGTGCTGGTGGTATCTAGTGTTCCCTGTTTAGCCCTCCCCCTCCCAGTGTGCCGGACACAGCACAACCATAGCCATGACATCATCAAACTGGATAACAGAGTTTGCTCCCCTCAGAGGATTCCCGGAAACCCCACCTCCCCCAACTCACAGCCCCACCCAAGTCACATCCAGGTATATCCTCAGCGAGTCAGGTGCTCCTTGCTGAGCAGCACCTAGGCACACTGGAGGCAGCTGGCTTCAGTTTCTGATGTGGCCTTTTGAGGCAACTTTAAGCACAACATCTTGGATTGCCTGCTGAATCTTAACAGGTGGTCCCACAGGGGTAGAAACTTGAGCTAAGTTTGGCTTACAGCTGAACCCCTCTCAGGACTGTGACACTGGATGCCTACTTCACAAATCCACACTAATAAGACCGGGAGACTTAGGAGCTTTGCTTAGACATAGAAACAAACACAGAAAGGCAGCCAAAATGAGAAGACAAAAAGCAGAAACATATGAGAGAACAGAAAAGAGATCCAGATCTAATGGAGTCAAGTAATCTAACAGATGCAGAGTTCAAAACACTGGTTATAAAGATGCTCAATGAACTTTTGGGAAGTGTAGATAAATTCAGTGAGAACTTCAACAAAGAGGTAAAAATAATAAACATGGAAATGGAAATTATAAAAGGGAACCAGTTGAAATGAAGAACACATTATCTGAGATGAGAGTATATTAAATGGAAAAACAAGGAATAAACAAAGTGAATAAAGAAAAGGATCAAGTGCCCTATCTAGAAGACAGGAAAGCCAAGGACATGCAATCAGAATAACAAGAGATAAGATGCCAAGACTATAAAAATAATTTAAGGAGCATGTGGGACACTCTTAAGGGTCCAAATATCTGTCTGATCAGATGTTGAACAAGATGTTGAACAGCGTTGGAAGAAATCCTGTTGGAAAACTTCCTTAAGCTGGTCAAGGAAATGGATTAAAACCAGGATCCAAAGAGGCCCACATCAAGACCATTCATAATTAAAATGCCAAAGGCTAAAAACAAAGAAAGAATATTAAAAGCAGCAAGAGAAAAACAGATAATTACTTATAAGGGAACACCCATAAGACTGGCAGCTGATTTCTCAAAAGAAACTATGCAGGATAGAGGGCTTAGCAAAAAATATTCGACAGGTTGAAGACCCGGATCTACAATCAAAGATACTTTATCCAGCAAAGCTATCATTTAGAGTTGAAGGAGAGATAAAGAGCTTCCAGACAAAAATAAGCTAAAGGATTTATCACACTAAGTCATATTACAGAAAATGTTGGAGGGTCTTCTTGAAGAAGAAAAAAACATTAAAAACAGGAATAAAGAATGGTAACAATTACATTCCTATCAATAAGTATTTTAAATGGAAAAGAATTAAGTGCTCCAACCAAAAGATAGAGTGGCTGAAAGGACCCTTGCATATGCTGCCTACAAAAGACTTACTTCAGATTAAAAGATACACATGGACTAAAAGGAAGGGATAGAGAAGATATTGCTTTGATGGACCTAGCAGGTATTTAAGTCAGACAGAGAAAGATAATAACTATATGATTTAACTTACATGCAGAATCTAAGGAATAAAAAGAACAAACTAATCAAAAACAGACTCACAAATATAGTGGACAATTTGGTTATGGACAGAGAGGAGGAGGGTTTGGGGGCTGGGAGAATGGGGTGAAGGGTTAAAGAAGTACAAATTAGTAGCTGATGGAAGGTCACAGGGATGGGGAGCATGGCATAGGGAATGCAGTTAGCATTAATACTTTGACTAGGTGGAGGGTCAGGGGAGGGAGGGAGCAATTGGGCAGATTGTTGCATGAATTATATAGATGTCTAACAAATGCACTGTATACTTGAAACTAATTAAAAGAATAAATTTAAAAAAATAAATAGTAAAGGATAAAGAAGTCACGAGATGGGGAAAAGAGGAATTGGCAACTGGCACCCCGAAGGTGCTAGTCCAGGAACCGGGAACTCCTTGACAGGAATCCCCTTCGGCCCAGAATCTGCCATCCGGGCCTTCATTCTTTGGACTGCAGCCATGTCCAGAGCATATAAAATAGTTTCACTGCCCTAAAAATCCTCTGTGCTCTGCCTATTCACCTCTCCCTCCACACTAATCTGACAATCACCTAATATTTTACTGTCTTCATAGTTTTGTCTTTTCCAAAATTATGTAATTGGAATCCTACGGAATGCAGCCTTTTCAGATTGGCTTCCTTCATTTACTTACATGTGTTTAAGGTTTCTCCATGTCTTTTCATGGCTTGATAGCTCATTTCTTTTTATACCAACTAATATTCCGTTATTTGAATAGACTACAGTTTATATATCTATTCACCTTCTGAAGGACATCTTGGTTACTTCCAAGTTTTGGCAAATATGACTAAATTTTCTCAAACATCTGTGTGCAGGTTTTAGTATGGACATAGTTTTCAACTCATCTGAGTAAATACCAAGGAGCATGATTGCTGGATCATATGTTTAGTGCTGTAAAAAACTGTCTAACTGTCCTCCAAGGGCTATTATCATTTTGCATTCCCACCAGCAATGAATGAGTTCCTAGAGCTCCACATTCTCACCAGCATTTGCTATTGTCAATGTTTTGGAATTTTATTATTCTAATAGGTGTGTTATGGTATCTCATTGCTGTTTTACCTTGCAATTCCCTAATAGCATGTGATGGGGAACATCTTTTCATATGCTTTATTTGCATCTGTATACCTTCTTTGATGAGGTGTCCAGCGATTTTGCCCATTTTTTATTGGGTTGTTTGTTTTCTTGTTATTGAATTTTGAGTTTTTAAAATGTATTTTATAGCAGCCCTTTACGAGGTGTGTGCTTCATTTTTTCTCCCAGTCAGTGGTTTATCGTCTCGTTTTCTCTATCATGCCTTTCACTGAGCAGATGTTTTTAGTTTTAATGAAGTCCAGCTTATCATTTTTTTTCTTTATGGATTATGCTTTTGTTTTATATAAAATGTCTTTACCAAGCTCAAGATCATCTAGATTTTCTCTTACGTTATCTTATTGAAGTTTTATAGTTTTGCGTTTTACATTTAGATCTATGAGCCATTTTGAGTTAATTTTTGTGGAAGGTATAAGATCTGCACCTAAATTAATTATTTCTTGCCTGTAGAGGTTCGGTTGTTCCAGCACCATTTGTTGAAAGACTATTCTTTCTCCATTGACTTGCCTTTGCTCATTTGTCAAAGATCAGTTAATTATGTTTGTGTGGGTTAATTTCTGGGCTCTCTGTTCTATTTCATTGACCTATTTTTTTTCCTCTTCTTTTACCAATACCATGCTGTCTTGATTACTCTAGCTTTATAGTAAATCCTGAAGTTGAGCTGAGTCAGTTCTCTAACTTTGTTCTCCTTTAACATTGTGTTGGCTGTTCTGAGTAGTTCGCCTTTCCATGTAAACCTTGGAATTGATTTTTTAATATCCACAAAGTAACTGGCTGGGATTTTGATTGGGATTGCATTGAATATATAGATAAATTTGAGAAGAATAAACATCTTGGCAATATTGAGTCTTCCTAGCCATGAACGTGGTACATCTCTCCATTCATTTAGATCGTCTTTTATTTCTTTCATCAGTTTTGTAATTTTATCATATAGATATGGCACATATCTCGTTAGGTTTATACCTAAGTACCTTTTTTGATGGTGCTAATATAAATGGCATTGTATTTTAAAATTTCAATTAAAACAATTTAAATTCCATTGTTCATTGCTGGTATAAAAGGAACAATGTGACATTTGTATATTAACTTTGTATTCTGCAACCTTGCCAGAGTTGTTTATTAGTTCCAGAAGATTTTTTGTTGATTTTTTGGATTTTCTTCATAGATATTTATGTCATCTGTGAACAGACAGTTTTATTTGTTTTATTCCTAGTCTGTTCACCTTTTATTTCCTTTTTGTGTCTTATTGCATTTGCTAGAACTTTCAGTACAATGATGAATGGGAGAGGTGAAGTTGGACATCCTCGCCTTGCTCCTGACCTTAGTGGGAAAACTGCCGGGGACTGCACGGCTAAAATGGCTGCCTGACCAAAATGGTCGCTCAGCAAATACTTAAAGGCTTCTCTCAGACTGTCTCAAACTGCTTCCCGCCAAAGGACTTTCCGCGGGCCTTCCTGCCCGGCCCCTTTCTGTTACACAATATCGCCTGACTGCCCCTGGCCAATCAATCCCGCCAACGCAACATCACCTGATCACGCTCTATATAAGCCTGCAACAAAGCCTTAATAAATGAGACTTGATCAGAAAGCCTGTCTTGTCTCCTTTCTTTGCGTCGTCTTGTCTCCCTCCCCTCCCCGTTCTGTCTTAGGGTCTCCATTTATCGTCCCGCGGGTCGGGACAGAAAACATCTAGTTCCTTGTCATCAGCCTTCCAGATTGACAATAAATCCTACTTGATCATGCTGTATAATTATTTTTTATACATTTTTGGATTTGATTTGCTCATATTTTGTTGAAGATTTTTGCATCTGTGTTCATGAGATATAGTGGTCTGTAGTTTCCCTTTCATGTAATGTCTTTGTCTGGTTTTGCTATTAGAGTAATTCTGGCCTCATAATGAGTTAGGAAGTAATACTCCTGCTTCCATTTTCAGGAAGAGATTATAGAGAATTGGTATACTTTCTATCTCAATGTTTGGTAGAGTTTACCAATGAACCCATCTGGGCCTCGTGGTTTCTGTTTTGGAAATTTAGTAATTACTAATTCAATTTACATAATAGATATAGGCCTATTTGGATGTGCTTTTCTCCTTGTGTGTGTTTTGGTAAATTGTGTCTTTCAGAAAATTGGTCCAGTTCACCTACGTTATCAAATTTGTGGGTGAGGAGTTGTTCATAATATTTCTTTATTATCTTTTTTGATGCCCAGGGGATTAAATGAAGGCCCCTTTTCATTGCTGATATTAGTATTTGTGTCTTCTCTACTTTTTACTTAGTTAACTTGGCTAGAGGTTTATCAATTTTATTGGTCATTTCAAAGAACTGACTTTTGGTTTCATTGATATTATCTATTGATTTCTTGTTTTCAATTTTATAGAATTCTTCATAATTCTTATTATTTCTATTCCTCTGCTTATTTGAGGTTTAATTTGGTTTTCTTTTTTAGTTTCCTGTGATAGAAACTTAAATTATTGATTTTAGAGCTGTTTTCTTTTCTAATCTATGCATTGAATGTTATAAATTTCTCTCCACTGCTTTTGCTTATTCTACGAATTTTGATAGTTGTATTTTTATTTTCATTTGGTTCAAAGTATTTTAAAATTTCTTTTGAAACTTTATTCTTTGACTCATCTGTTATTTAGAAGTGTGGTTTTTAATCTCCAAGTATTTAGGGGATTTCTAGCTATCTTTCTGTTACTAATTTCTAGTTTAATTCCATCATGGCCTGAGAGCATACTTTGTGTGGTTTCTATTTTTTAAAATTTGTTAAGGTGCATTTTATAGCTCAGAATATTTTCTATGTTGGTAAATGTTTCACAAACTTGAGAAGAATGTATATTCTCTTTTCGTTGGATGAAAAATTCTATAGATGTCAATTATATTCATAGATGTCAATTACATTCATAGATGTCAATTAGATCCAGTTGATTGATGGTGCTGTTCAGTTCAACTATGTCTTTCCCGATTTTCTGCTTGCTGGGTCTGTCAATTACTGACAGTGTTGTTGAAGTCTCCAACTATAGTAGTGAATTTCTCTATTTCTTCTTGAAGTTCTATCATTTTTTGCTTCATTTTTTGGTGTTCTGTTGTTTGGTGAAAATATATTAAACATTGTTATGTTTTCTTGGAGAATTCACCTCTTTATTATTATGTAATGCTCCTCTTTATCCTTGATAATTTTCCTTGCTCTGCAGTCTATTTTGCCCGAAATTAATATAGCCACTGAAGCTTTCTTTTAGTTAGTGTCAGCATGGTGTATCTTTCTCTATCCCTTTACTTAATTTTTTTTAATTGTAGTAAAATACACATAACATGAAATCTACCATCTTAATCATTTTAATGTGTACAGTTTACTAGTGCTATATATATATATATATATATATATATAATATATATTCACATTGTTATGCAACCAATTTCCAAAACTCTTTTCATCTAGCAAAACTGAAACTCTATACCCATTAAACAACTCCACATTCCCCACTATGCCCAGCCCTTAGCAATTACCATTCTACTTTCCATCTTTATGAATTTGATTACTCTAGGTACTTCATATAAGTAGATTCATACAGTATTTATCTTTTTGTGACTGGCATAAAGTAATTAGCATAAGGTCCTCAACATTTACCCACATTGTAGCATCTGTCGAATTTCTTTTTAAGGCTGGATAATATTTCAACGTGTGGATATACCACATTTTGTTTATCCATTCATATATCAATGGATTTTTTGTGAATAGTGCTGCTATAACATGAATGCACAAATAGTTCTTCAAGACCCTGCTTTCAATTATCTTGAGTATATACCCAATAGTGGAATTACTGGATCAAATGGTAATTAATCTACTTTAAAATTGAGAAACTGCTGTTACTGTTTTCCATAGGAGCTGCATCATTTTACATTTCTAATAATAGTGCCCAAGGGTTTTAATTTCTCACATCCTTGCCAACACTTGTTACTTTCTGGTTAAAAAAATTTTTTGATAGTAGCCATCTTAATGGGTGTGAGATGGTAGTGTATTGGTTTTGATTTACATTTGCTTAATAAATAGTGATGCTGAACATCTTTTCATGTGCTTGTTAGCCATCTTGTATATTTTCTCTGGAGAAATATCTATTTAAGTCTTTTGCCCATTTTTTAATCTGTTTGTATTTTTGTTAGTGATAATTTCCTTATCAAATATATAATTGGTGAATTTTTTTTCATTCCATTAGTTTTCTTTGCTCTGTTGATTGTGTCCTTTGATGCACAGAAGTTTCTAATTTTGAAGTAGTCCAACTCGTCTATTTTTTCCTTTGTTACCTCTGCTTTTTGTGTCATAGCCAAGAAATCACTGCCAAATCCAATGTTATGAAGGTTTTCCCTCTTGTTTTCTTCTACAAGTTTTATTGTTTTTGGTCTTACAATTAGGTCTTTGATCCATGATGAATTAGTTTTTATATATACTGTAAGGTAAGGGTCCAACTGCATCCTCTTGCATCTGAACATTCAGTTTTCCTATCACTAGTTATTGAAAAGACTGTTCTTTCTACATTGAATGGTCTTGGCATCTTTTGTAAAATACCACTTGACCATATACGTGAGGGTTTATTTCTGGACTCTCTATTGTATTCCATTGGTCTAAATGTCTTTCTTTATGCCAGTACCACACCATATTGACGACTGTAGCTTTGTAGTAAGATTTGAAATTCGGAAATGTGAGACCTCCAACTTTGTTCTAATATTTCCAGATAATTTTGTCTCTTTGAGTTCATTGACAGTCCATATGAATTTTAGGATGGATTTCCTATTTCTGTAAAAATATTGTTGGGATTTTGATAGAGATTGCATTGACTCCATAGAGTATGTTGAGTAGTCTTCCTTTATTTTAACTCTATCTGCATCTTTTTATTCAAGGTGGATTTTTAAATCAACAACTTGTAGTTGGGTCTTTTTTAATCCACTCTGACACTGATAGTCTGTTTTTAGAGAATTCAGAGCATTGATGTTTAAAGTAATTTATCCAATTTGTTACTGTTTCTTATGCATTGCTGTTAGTCTTCTTTCTTTCTTTCTTCCTTCCTTTCTTTCTTTCTTTCTTTCTTTCTTCTCTTTCTTTCTTTCTTTCTTTTTTTTCTTTTTTTTTTTCTTTTCTTTCTTCTTTCCTTTCTTTTTCTTCTTCTTCCTTTTTCTTCTTTTCTTTCTTCTTTTCTTCTTTTTTTTCTTCTTTTTTCTTTTCTTCTTCTTTTCTTTTTTTTTTTTCTTTTCTTTCTTTCTCTTCTTCCTTTCTTCTTCTTCTTCTTTTTTTCTCTTCTTTCTTCTTCTTCTTCTTCTTCTTTCTTCTTCTTCTTCTTCTTCTTCTTCTTCTTCTTTCTTCTTTCTTCTTCTTCTTCTCTCTTCTTCCACCTTTTTCTGACTCTTCTGGTTTTAATTGAGTATTTTACGTAATTTTATTTTTTTCTTCTCTTCACATATCAATTATACTCCTTTTATTTAGTGTCCTTGACTTTTAAAATCCCAGCATCTCTGCCATATGGGTCTATTTCTGATGCTTGCTCTGATTTTCAAACTGTAATTTTTGTTTGTCAGGATATGCTGCAATTTAGAAGTAATAAGTTAAAGGATTGAGGTATACAGACCTCTTGTGTGAGGTTTTATGCTTCTGGCTGGGAGTTAGGCTCTGTTTACTGCTTTAGTCCTAGGTGTCAGAGGCTAAAATTTCCTCTGGGGTTCTTATTTTTGTCTCACTTGTGGCCTTTGAGATTTCCTAGAGAGATCTTCTTAAATAAGGTCTGAAATGTACAGTTCTTTCCATTGCATTTACTTCTTACTACAGGAGTCCTATTGATGTGCTGGTAAGATGTATGGCAGGGGAAGCATTCTGTAGTCCTATGACCAGGTCTCAGTTTTTTTAGGGAGTTTGTGCCCTGCACTGTCACCTTCACTGGAACTTCTCAATCCTTCCCCTTTTCCCCCTTAGTTGAGATAGGAAGACTAGTAGAGGCTGGAGTTGGGCATTTCCCTAACCACAGGTGGTTTAGGCTCTGGTAAAACCTTAGTCAGTTAGGCTAGGTAAAATAGTTTTCCTTGAGGGCAGTGTTCAAGAAGAACTGAATATTCTGGGTATACTTCAAAATGTCCACTTTCTCTCCTCTCAATGTTTGAAACATGAGCCTTGAGCATTTCTCTGCTTTTCACTGTGAGAATCTGGTTGAGCTCCTGGTGGTGAAACTTCCAGAAGTTGTGGAGGCCTTCCTAAGACTGGTCCTTTTAGGGCTTTTTACTTTCAGACTTGTCCATGCTGAGCCTCCAGCAATTCATCAACTATAGTTCAGGTTTTCCTACCCTAGCACTGGTTCATGAGAAGTTTCTGCTTCTGGGCTTCCATGCTGGTAGGCTGTGCTTCTCTGCATTCAGCAATCTGTCCAACTATGAAGGCAGTGGTTTGCTCTGTGATCTCATTCTCTGATGTATGTAAGAAGAGTTGTTTTTTCAGTTTTTTTCAGCTTTTTCTTGCTGTGTGAATAGGAGTGATGACTTCCACGTTTCTTAAATGCCAGGCTGGAAACTCGAGTCTTCGTGTGCTTTGTAGTCTCCCCCACACTGAATCATGGTTGGCATATGTGACAAATAGAATATTATGAAAGTGACAGTGATTTAATTTCTAAGCCATGGTCAATAAAAACCATTGGTGTTCTCATGTTGGCTTCTTTGTTCTGGGTGAAGCCAGCTGCCATGCTAAGGGGATTCAGAAGGAGCTACTCAAGATGTGGGATACAGATTGTTTTGAACTAAAGGCAATTTAGTTCTGCTCCAACTACCCAAAGAAGATTTGAACTAGGGGCCTTGCCCATAATGAGAGATTATCAGAAAAATCTCTTTGACACACCTATATGGCAGAGCAAACTTCTATTCGCTAAACATCTGCTCTTATCATTGTTCTATGATCCTTTGAAGCCCCCAAGGCCTGGTACCTCTTCCTTGGCTCAGAATGTCTTTCACATCCATGTTCCTTTTCTATCTCTGAACCTCTGGTATATGTGGGGTCTCTGACTCTCTCATGTATCTGGGGTTCCCAGACATATGTATGCATTAAATTTGGTCATTTTCTCTTGCCAATCTGTCCATGCCTATTTGATTATTAGACCAACTAAAAGAACCTTGGGGGTAGAGGAAAGTATGTTCCTCCCACACAGTGTCATGAAAACACTCAAACTGTCTTGTGACAGGTCTAAGCAGAGAGTAGTCAAGGCCCTTGACAATAGCCAGACCCACTTGTCAGGTGGTCCTTCAGCCCTAGTCAAGCTTTCTGGTGACAACAGGCTGTGTCAACAACTTGACTGAAACTTCATGCGAGAAACTCCCACCCAAGCCATTGTCAAATTCTGTCCTACAGGAACTATGAGAGATAATCAATGTTTATTGTTGGTTAAGCCACTAAAATTTTGGGGTACTTTTGTTACATAGTAGTAGATAAATAATACAGACTAATACAAATTTCTTACTCAGGACAGTAGTACCCTGAACAGCTCCCTCTGACAGATACTTCTGCTGCCTCTGCGTAAATGCTTCCAGAAAAAATACCCTAAGTTTGCAGCCCATTTAATTTCTGGACAAGAATTTGGAAATGTTCACCAAACCCATCCCCTTCATGGAAGGGCTAGAAAACTTCTTAGTGTCTGCATTTGTTGTTCACTTGAATTTAACTGGTGTTGGTGGAGCCCATTGCAAGGACATGAAATGGTTAATCAAGAAGCTCAGCACCAAAAGTCAGTTCAAATTGGGTAGCCAAGGTTTGCCTGATGTTGTGGAGACGTCTGTAACTGAGGGAGGATAACCTTTTGGGTCATGGGGGAGGGTTCTTCAAGTCTTGAAGATACTTTTGATTTACCATGCTGAAAAACACAGCTAACTGAGTATCAACACTGACATCAGTCTGTAAGAGATTCAGGGAGACATTTCCTTGAAGGGGAAAATGGCTACTACAGAAAGCATCCGACTGCAGAAAGTATCTGACGACCTGATAGACTGCTTGGCGAGGACACAAGAGTCCTGTCACTAAATGTTCAAACACAGGCCTACCAATCCTTGGAATAATTTAGGAGGATTCTAAATAAATCCATTCTATTATGGCTTTTTAACAAAGTCGACTGCAAAATAAGTTTTGTAAATCAAATTGCATCTCCCTGTTGAATTCTAACATAATTCTAAAGTCAGATTTAGGGTCCATAAAAAAAGCTGTTCTTGTAGACCAAGTGGAAGTACTTGTGAGCAGGCCACCAGGGCATGATACTCAAAGCATATTTAAAGCACATTCTGACTCCATATAGCCCTTCTTTTCCTTTTGTTTCTTTATATTCTCAATATGTTGTAAATCCTGGTGTTGACCTAATTCCTCCACTAAATATCTTTCTCAGGGGCTGGCCACTGGTGGCCTCAGGGCCAAGCCCAGCCCTTACCTATTTTTTGTATATAAAGTATTATTGGGCACAGCCCCACTCATTTGCACTTCAATAGCAGAGTTAAGTAGTCTGACAGAGACCATATAGCCCATAAAACCTAAGATTATTTACTATATTGCTTTTATAGAAAGTGATTGCCAACTCCCTGGTAGGTTATTCCAGCCTCGCTCTCCTTACCTTTGCCGTTGCCCCTGATGATGGTCTTGAGCATGATGTTGTGCACAAAAAAATGCCTAAAAACCAGAATGGCTACTGATTAGTTACATAGTGGGTCATCTTGAGGCTAGGGCAGGCTCACAAATCATGGCCCGAGAATGACCATGGTGGGGATTCTAATTGAGATGGGGTCAGAGAAGGCATCATTGGAGAACTTTAAGTAGAGACTTGGATGACATGCAGAATCCAGAAAGAAGCTGTGTAAAGGCTCTGAGATAGGAAAGAGCTTGGTGGTTTCAGAGCCTCTAAAGGAGGCTGGTGAGGAAGGAACAAGGAGAGGTGCAGGGGAAGAAGGCAGCAGTGGGGCAAGGGTAGCAGGAAGATGAGCCTGCCCAGGCCGCACAAGGCCTTGAGGTTAACAGCTGCAAAGTGTTTTGGTCTTGGTATTTGATTCCCAGGGTTATTGGGGCTCTCTGGGACTCAGGCAGCTCCTTAGTCGCCAGGCTTCTGGCCAGATGCTGACCAGCTGGTTTAGAAGTGGCAGGAGGGGCCTCACCCACCCAGATGGGGAAGGGAAGGCCTGTGGGAGATAGAGGCAGAGAAAATGTCTTTCTGGCTTACTGTGGCCAGAGGTCAGGAGACAGTAGGACAATGGCCTTTGGTGGCAGGGCTTGGTGACCCGATTTCTGGACAGACCTCCTGAGTCTGTAGCCTCCATAGCATGTGTCAGGTGAGCCACAGGAAAATTTCTAGGGATGGACTGGGAATATGGGAGGCAGCAGATGGTCCCCAAAACCCACCTCTGAGCTAGAGGAGAATAGAAGCAAAAGAGGGCTTTTGTATATAATTGGCAAATAACATTAGAAGCTATTAAAGTGTACATAATGGTGATTTGATACACATTGTGAAAGGATTCCCATCATGTAGTTAACACAACCATCACCTCACATATTTATCTTTGTGCATGTGTCTGAGTGTATATGAGAACATTTAGGTTCTACTCTCAGCAAATTTCAATTTTACAATACGGCGTTATCAACTATCATCATCATGTTATACATTACACCTATTTGTCTCATAGTTGAAACTTTGTACCTTTTACCAACTTCCTATTTCACCCACCATTCAGTATTTGTCTTTGGCTTATTTCACTTAGCATAGATCCTCGAGGTCCATCTATGTGTGTCACAAATGGCAGTATTTCCTTCTTTCTCAAGGTAATAGTATTCCATTGTGTATAAACAGCACATCTTTATCCATTTGTCCATTGATGGACCCTTGGGTTGTTTCCAGGTCTTGGCTATTGTGAATAATACTGCAATGGACACGGGAGTGCAAATATCTCTTTGTATCCTGTTTTACTTCCTTTGGATATCTACCCAGAAGTGCAATTATTGGATTAGATGGTAGTTCTATTTTTAATTTTTTGAGGAACTTCCGTACTGTTTTCCATAGTGGCTGCACAGAGAAGCTTCCTTTGTCGTCTTCCAGAAAGTATTATTTGAACTCTCTTCTCTCCACTGTCATTCTTTATTAAATCTCTAAGCAGTCCCCAAAATATACATTATAGTCTAAAATCACTTTTCAATTCCGAAATCCAAAAAGCTCTTTAAACTCAATGTTTTCTTCTTCCTCATTTGGTAAGACCTGAGTGGGGCTGACGTGAAGCTTTTTACAGTCTTTATGTGTCTCCTATAATATGGGTATCATCTATTTTGCTGCAAACCTATCAGTGTATTAGATTATGAGGTGCTACCCTAGACCCTGGTGGGAGTACTACGTAGCATGTGATATGTATACTGTATCTTTTTCTAAAATAAAGAGTATTTTGACTTCTGAAAACACATTTGGCTTTGAGTGTTTGGATCAGGAACAGTGGGCCTGCCCTGGTGTTTTTTATTTTATTTTTCCATATTGGGAAACTGAGTCTCAGAGCGGCCCTTAGGAATTCAGATCCCCTGCATTGGTGACTAGTAATAGAGAAAATGGTAAAATCAAAGGCAATAACTTCCTCCTGTCAACCATTACTTCCTAACCTCTGAAGACACATCTGCAAATTCTCATTATGGTCCCCTACCCTGGTCCCACCCACAGACAGGCCTTTTTGCTTGTAGTTTCTCTACCCCAGACTATATCCCAAACCTGAATGAATCTCCTGGTCCAAACCTAGTTCTGGAGCCACCCATGAGACTGAGTCACATCAGACAAGGGCGCCTCCTAGAGACATGCTTGCTTTGATTCTCAGGAAGGCAGAATGAAGGGAGGGGTGAGGTAGGGAAGGAGGGAGGGGAGAGAGTGAAGTTCAGTGGAACAGGAGACAGGAGAGAGAGAGAACAAGGATGTGGGAGGGTTAGGCCAGTGGAGCAGCCTTGGTTTGGCTTGTGTCTCTCTAGTCACAGCATCCAGCCATTGTAAGCATCTGTCACCATCTCCTCCAACCCAAATTTACATATTGAAGTCCTAATCCTCAGTACCTTAGAATGTGATTGTTTTTTGGAAACAGGGCTTTAATGTGGTAATGAAGTTAAAATGAAGCCTTTAGGGTAGCCTTTAATGAAATGACTGGTGTTCCTATAATAAGAAAAGATTAGGACACAGAAACATGTGTGCACAGATGAAGACCATATGAGGACCCAGCAAGAAGGTGGCCATCTGCAAGCCAAGGAGAGAGGCCTCCGGAGAAACCAATCTGCCAACACTTGACTTGGAGTTCTAGCTTTTGGAATTGACACAATAAATTTCAGTTGCTTAAGCCACCCAGTCTGTGGTATTCTATTATGGCAGCCTGAGCAGACTAATACAGCATCTCAAAGATGACTCTAACTCAACTCTATTCCTATCCCAGGAAGAAACTATAAAGAACACAGGGATGTAGTTTTGGGGTCTAAAGAAGAGTCAGCACAGTATGTCTGTCCTCTTCAATAGACCAGACCTGTGTATATAAATTCCCATCAGCTCCCTTTGATAAGACATCTCCTGGGCATGGCTTGCTCTGTTCTCTGAGGTTGGTCTGGCTTTGTGTCTGAACTCCCATTGCTTGCCTCGGGGTTCTCGGCTTTGAGCACACTTTCAGTTGTGTGTCCCTGGTATCCCCATAGGCAGTAGTGGGTGGCCGCCGTTCTGACAGCTCATGATGATGTGCCTCTCTTCCCAACGCCACGTGCAATCATGTCACTCTGGTAGCATGCAATTGGACACAGTGGGAATATTCACACCTTGGCACATAGTACAATTTAGAGCTTTTCCCTCTGAAAGTTGGTTTATCAGTGCACCACTGTCAACTTTCTATGTACCCACCAGCCCAGGGGCTGAAGCCCTCTGCTCTGCTTATCTGGTGACTCTTAGGGAAAGAGACCAGGCAGTGCCCATCTTGCCCCATTGGTGCCTTGGGAGGAAGATCCATGTTGTTGGCTGAGACAAAGTTGGCTCAGCTTGATGACCAAAGATAGGCAAGAAGACCACTCTAGAGAAATCTAAACAATGAGGAACCAAGGCTGATAGCCAGGTGGCAGAATAATGACCCCCTAAAGATAATCAACCCCTTCCTCATCCCTGGGATTTGTGAATATCATGCTACAGAAGGGGTTTGCAGATATGATTAAGTTAAGTATCTTAAGATAAGGAATTTATGCAGGATTATCCAAGTGGGTCCAATGCAATCACAAGGGCTCTTATAGGGGAGGCAGGAGAGACAAAGTCAAGAGAAGGTGATGTGAAGTGGAGAGATTGCCAGACTGCCCAATATGAAGTACAAAGGGGCCACCAGCCAAGGAATGCAGGTGATGTCTAGAAGCTGAAAAAGACAAGGAAACAGATCCCCCCCGAGCTTCCAGAAGAAACCAGCCTCACCAGTATCATGATTTTGGCTTAATGAGACTAATTTTGGACTTCTGGCCTCCAAGACTCCAAGCTAAAAAATTTATTTATTTATTTATTTAGAGGTAAAATTTATGGAACATAAATTTAGCCATATTAAAATGTACAAGTCAGTGGCATTTAGTACAGTCCTCATGTTCCAAACCACTTTTATCATCTGTGAAGGAAACTCTTACTGCCCTGTCTCCCTGGCCCTGGCAAACTCTGATCTGCTTTCTATCTCTATGGGTTCACCTATTCAAGACATTTCATATAAAAGGAATCATATAGTCTGTGACTTTTATGTCTGGTTTCTTTTGCTAAGCACAATGTTTTAGGGATTCATATGTGTTGTAGCATGTGTCAGTACTTTATTCCTTTTTGTGGCTGAATGTTATTCTATAGTGTGCATAGGCCACACTTTGTTGATCCATGCATCAGTTGATGGCAATCTGGGTAATTCCGTTTCTTTTGGCTGTTGTGAATAGTGCTGCTATGAAAATTTGGGTACAAACATTTATCTCTCTTCAGTTCTAATGTGTATTGTGTGCTGTCATAAAGTTTGTGGTCATTTGTTACAGCAGCAACAGGAAACTAATGCAGACACTAAATCAACCAGAGAGATCTCCCTTTCCCTAGTACTGAGTCCAAGACTTGAATATGGGGCTGGACTCCGCAGGCACTCACTTATTTGGAGATGATGAAGCCTGTTGGGCTCACAGAGAACATTATTCCAGCTCACTGGACCCTGGCCCCAACCAGAAAGGCTGAGTCTGAGACCCAAAGAAAGGGAGAGGTCAGGGGTGAATTGAGGGGCAGGCTGTGGCATGCCGAGGGCCTTCCTGGCCTCTTCCTTCCTCCCTTGAACTCCATGGGGCTAGCTTGACGGGGATCTCATGAACTCCTCAGCCTCAGCAGGTTTTAACCTCATAGGACTCTCCTTTGTGGTTAGAGAGTTGATCAATGTGCCTTCTGTCATGGCACAGCCTACAAGCCTAGCTCTGTCCCTTTCCTCCCCAATTAAGCCTGCTGGAGCCCAGGACCTGCCTCCCACCTGCCATCAACCTGGCAGCCTGCAGCCCCTTTCTCAACAGAAGGCATGGATTATTAACACATGGGTCAAAGACTTTGACCCTGCTATGGTTTCCTCTAAAGATGATGGCAGCATGGATGCCGACCCAGAGTTTGGGGCCTGACAACAGACTTTCACTCCTACCTCTATCCCAGCCTCTTTCCTCAATAAAGCAGCCATCCTTCACGAGTAATGCATTCAGATCTGCCTTCCATTTATCAGCTTTATTAACCTACTTTTTATTCCAAAGCCACGCAGCCTTCCCAGCATTTCCTCCCGAGTAACTCATCACCCACAGTGTACTATACATCTTTTGTCCATGTTCCTTTGTCATCCTGCTGATACCCCGCTTCCCCTGTTCCTACTCTCCTTGCCTGACAGGGTTTTTCCTCTCTTTGAGTCACATGACCCTATGATCCATAATGATTTAAAAATTCTGGCATTTTAAAGAGAGATTTCTCTTCTTGTTGTGAATTTGAGAGGCAATGTGGAGTCAGATTCAAATCACAGCTTAGCTGCTATGTGACCTTGAGGAGTGTTCTGTTATCTATTGCTGCTCAAACAAACCCCACAATGTAGTGGCATGAAATGGATCACCCCAAATTTAGTGCCTGTCACGATTTACAGTCAGGAATTCTGGAAGTGCTTGGCTTGGCAGTTCTGGGCATGAGGGGTCTCTCATGGTGTCTGAGACGGGCGGGGGGCTGTAGGGTAGGAGGGGGTGGGAGGGAGCAGACATCAGGATGGGGTAGCTGGTGGTTGGCTGGGATGTCTCTTCGGGTAGGCACATCTGCAGTGTTAGTTTGGACTTCCTTGCAGCATCATGGTCTCAGGTTAATCAGACTGTTTACATGGCAGCTCAGGGCTGTGGAGCAAATGTCCCAGACAGCAGCATCACTTCTGCTCTACTCAATTGACCTTCTTGTTACTATGGTTACCCAGAATTGAAGGGAGGGGATGTGGACCCCTACCTCTTGATAAGTGGGGCATCAAAGAATTTGCAGCCTTGTTTTAGAGCCACCTTCAAGAGGCCATTTCCTGTCTCTGCTTTTCAGTTTCCACATCTATGAAATGGAGCTGATAATTCCTCACTAGAGAGTTGTTATGAGGGTTAAATTAAGAAGTATTTGTGAAAATGTCTGAGACACAGTAGGCGCTCACCTACACCCTGGGCTCCGAGTGCAGGTGAGAGGGTTGGTAATTTCCTCCAGGGCTGTGAGTGTCCCTTCCTGACCCAGAATGAGGGATGCACTAGGTTAAAAGGTTGTGTCTCCCGAGTTCAGTTGGAAATCAGAAATTCCCCAGAGAATGTCCTAGGAATTTCAAGCCATGGCATCTTTTGATATATATTTGAGTAGCTCAGTTGGGGGAGCCAGGAAGTCTCTTGCCTAACTGGGCCTGGACATGATCTTTGGTGGGTTGAGGCAGGAGAAAGTTCGATTGAGCCCTTTGGTGGCACCTGCTTCTCTGAGAGTAAAAACCAAGTCTTTCCCATGGCTGGTAGGCCTTTCCCCACTATTCTTGAGCTTTGCTTCTCTGCCCCTGTGTTCAACTCCACTATAGGCTTCTGCACCAATTCCCTGTTCCTGAAAGACCCTTGGCACTCTGCCTCAGGGCCTTTGCACTGGCCGGTGTCTCTGCTGGAATGCCTTTCCCTAATTATTGGCATGGTTTATCCTCTCCCTCATCAAGTCTGTGTTCATTTGTCACTTTCATCAGTGAAGTACACCTTGAAGTCCCAGTCCCTCCCACAAGTCATTGTCCCCTTTACCATGTATTATTTTGTTTCCAATAATGTTATAGTGGGTTTAGCTCCCCAAAGGGTATGTCCACATCCTAACCCCTACAACCTGCAAACAGGACTTTATTTGGAAACAAGGTCTTTGCAGATGTAATCAAGTTGATGGTCTTGAGATGAAATTATCCTAGATGATCTGGGTGGGCCCTCAATCCAGTGGGCAAATGTCCCTGGACACACACATGAGACACCCAGGAGAGAGACCCAAAGGGAGAACAGGACAAGGTCACAGGAATACAGATTGGTGAGATGCTTGAAGAGGCAAGAAGGATTGTGCCCTAGAGCCTTTGGAGTAGATGTGACTCTATTGACACATTAATTTTGACTTCTGGCCTCCAGAACATTGAGAGTATAAATTTCTGTTGTTTTAAGCCATTAAGTTTATGGTCATTTATTATGGCAGCCCTGGGAACCTAATATAAGCACTTAACATTTCCTAACACACTGTATCATTTACTCCTTTATTAAGTATTTTGATCTGTTGGTAAGCTTACTCTTCCCCAGGATGTTATCTGAGGATGAAAGGTGTTGTCTGTATGTTTCACTGTGGCATTTCTAGTGCCCAGGTCAGTGCCTGCCACATAGTAGGCTCCCCGTAAACAGTTATTGAATGACTGTATGTAATGGGAGTCTCCAATTAGCTGGGAGCCAGGATGTCCCCAGGTGAACTATAAATTCTTAAAAACCTTTTTTCTCTGAAAATCATCCTGAGCTCCTAGCTGACCATGTGCCATGCACACACCTTCACCAGAGTGCTGTGGTGATTCATGCCCTGTTCCCTCCCCTTTTGGCTATGGAGTCCACAGGGGTGGGGCTCATGTCAGCCCTTTTTTGGCATTCTCAGCGGCAACACTGGGCTTGGCACAGCATGGCAGCATTAAATCAGAGTGGCTAACACCCTGTGAACCTCCTTTCAAGGGGGTAGGGTTGGGAAGACAAGATTGGGTGGATCAGAATGGACCAAGTGGTCAGGGGAGAGCTTTGAGGGAAGTGAACCTAAGTGGAAAGGCAGTCCAGGTGGGAGGAGGGAGGTGAGCAAAAGATTGGGGTGTATACACTGATCAAACTATAGTAGTTTCACTGGATTCAAGGATTCACAGAGGAGGCAGGGAGTTGTTGGGTTAGGAGCACAATAGCCTCTAACTGGGCAAGTTTCCTTAGTCTGCCAGATGCCCCCACCCTCCAGAGCTTCCTGAGTCTTGAAGTCCCTAAGCGCCTTCGTAATCATGCTCACTCATACACGGAGAGCCTCTTCCTACCTCTTCCTCCTATTTCTTCTCACTATTGTAGACACTTTCGTTCCCAAGATGTGCTGGGCTGTTCCTATCTGTGACAGGCCCTCTAGGCCACCCACTGCCTTCTTTGGGGATAGGTTGGGGCACATGTGTTCAGGGAAATCGGGTCTCTCTTCCAGGCCCAAGAGCTGATCTGTCTGAATCAGCCATGACAATGCGATTCCACTTTGCCAGTGATCCATCTAAGGTTGAGTTTTGGATATGACAATGTCAGAGAAAGTCAGGTGGGGCTTTTGGAAAAGGATTCTTTTTGTTATAAAAGGAGAAAGGAGAGCTCGATTAGGTTCTGCTGCCTCCTGCTTCCTAGTTCTAACATAGCTGTGAGAAGACATGATGTTTGGAGCTGTGGCAGCCATCTTAGAACTGTGAGGCCAAGAGTTGAAAAACCAAAGGTCCCAAGCTGAGAGGGCAGACAGAAAGATCCTGAGCCATTGAGGGCATCACTGCTTGGCTCTTCCCAGTCTGAAATCACCAACCATAGACTTTACAAATTACACCTGTTGCTTAAGCTTAAGTTGGGGCTTCTGTGTCTCACAACTAATTCTTCTTCATAGAGTCAATATGTCTGAATCTTTGCACATGGGATTTGCTTTGCCTGAAATGTTTTCTCATTTTGTCTGACCAGAAAATGTTGACTCATCCTTCAAGACCCAGCTACAGTGTCACCAACGCCCTTCCTCAGGACCTTTAGAATGGGTGGTTTCTGAGGTCTTTCTTGCTCTGATGTTTGGTAAATACATGAGTTGTGTTAGTCATAGCTCCTGGAACAGAGGCATCAGCTTTCTGCACATGTGGTGTGAGACAAGCTCAGGGATCTCTTGCTTGACTGACTCTTGGTAACAGGTGGAATGATGAAGAGGTTAGTGGTGCAGTCTGGAGTCAGGTTATCTAGTTGAGATACATTCTTCCATATGCTAGCAAAGCACTTAACTTCTCTTGCCTCAATTTCCTCTCTGTGAAATGGGGATAATAATGGTGATTCTCTCATAAGGTTAAGTGAGGTGAAACATGTAAAAATGTTCAGTATGGCCTGTCTCAATAATGACCCTTTTACTGATCTCATACTTGCTATGAAACTGGCATTGTTATTAAAATAAATATCACTTAATTTTAATTTAATCTCACTTAATTTAAGTAATGTAGATACAGATATGTCTCATTTAATCATTAAAGCAAATTTAGGAGGTAAGTTCTATTGTTATTCCCATTTTACAGGCAAGAAAACTAAGGCCCATAGAGGTTAAATAGCTTCATTTAGTACTAAGTATGGGAGTTTGGACTTAAACTCAGGCTGTGGGGTCCTGAAGGACCTTTGTTACACTTGACTACACCTCCACACTACTGGGAAGATCAATTAAATCTGCTGCTACCTCCCTAGGGTGCATGAGCGTTCCAAATAATTTCATTATTTGAGGGGCAGGGTCATCGCTACTCCCTTTGTTGGCCCAGGGGATTCCACCCTATCTCTGACCCCTAGTGATGCCAGGCTCCCTCCATATCCAACACCTCTGCACACAGTGTTCCTGGGCCTTGTCTCCTTAGTCTCAGAGGGGATCTCAGGGTGAAGATCGCAGTCTCCTCCCCCAGAAAGCCCTTGAGCCCCCTTTGGGCCTGCTGCACATGTGGCCCACCACATGTTGTGTTGTTATTTCTCAGATGGCTGACTCTCAGTACCCTATGGTCCCCCATGGAGGGTCTCTGTCTCCTCCATCCTACAGCCTACCCCTGACACAGAACCTGGCAGCGGAGGCAAGTGTTTGTGGGCGGGGTCATCTCATCTATTCCTCTGCGCATGACTGTGGTTTTGACAGTCCCCTCCCCTCACCCGCCTAGAGTAGCATGTATTGATTTTTAAAGCAATGTTTTTTCTCCTGTCTTAGTCTGTTTGGAAAATGTAACAAAGACCACAGACTGGGTGGCTTAAACAACAGAAATTTATTTCTCACAGTTCTGGAGGCTGAAAGTCCAAGATCAATGTGGCAACAGATTCAGTTGCTGGCGAGAACTCACTTCCTCGTTTGCAGTGAGCTGTCTTCTCCTTGTGTCCTCACGTGGTAGAGAGCAGGGAGAGAAGCAAGCTCCCTGGCGCCTTTTCTTATAATGAGGAAGCCCCCACCCTCATGACCTCATTTAAACCTGTTCAACTCCCAAAGGCCCCACCTTCTAACACCATGACACTAAAAGTTAGGGCTTCAACATACGAATTTGGGGGGGACGAAGACATTGTCCTTAATATCCTTCGATTAGGATCCTATGTTTATGTCCATAATTAAATGAAGCAGTAAAACATGTAAAAGAAGATTAAAGTTAACCATAATCCAGCACATGCCCAGAGATACTGCTATTTACGCTCACATTTTACGGTAAAACTTCTGGGCTTTTCTCTCCCATATAATCACTCTTGAATATTAAAAAATATTTGAGATGCTCTGTAAACCTTGTTTTATAACCTGTCTTTCTCACTTAAACATATGAGAATAGTAGTCTTTTGTACCCTTCTTGTTTAATCATCTGCTCAAGTTTATGCTCTCTTGTTATTTTCTTTGCTTTACTCTCTTTCCATATAGATTACGTACTCTTTGCTTTTATAGTTCTGTCATAAGACATGTTTCCTGTTAGAATTCTACTAGTGGTTGCCTTTCAGGTTTTAAAAAGCCCAGGTATAGATTTGTGTTTCTTTACCCTTCAGAATTATAAGGGAGGAACTGTTGATTCATCTTGGTATTGATGAAAATGTAATAAACTTATATTCCTTTCTCCTCCTTATTGATCAGCTTTTGTTGATTTATTTAAAAATAAGAAAACATCATTAATTTTTTTCATATCATATATACTTTTATTCAGGAATTTTGAAATTTGCATTGTTCTATCACCACAACAGTACCTTCCAGAGTCGATCCTACATTTTACTGTTTTAGGACTTTTCACTGGTTTCTTTTTTCTTCCATTTGTTCATGCTTGAGATTTTTATTTTATTTTATGCCTTTGATGGCCAGAGTGTGTCATCCAGTAACTATGTTTAGGAGCAGTCTACTTTCTGAGACTTCGTGTTTCTCTGTGTGGTTACTGAGGATTTGACATTTTGTAAACAGTAGTGGAAAAGCTACTCCAAGCTTTACTTTTAAAAGGAACAAAGACAAAAATATCAAACAAACGAACAAACAAACAAAACTCAAAATAGGGCAAAAATCTCCAGAGGACTGTCATGGAAACCTCAGGGCTCACATCTGCTTGTGTGGCTTGTGTGACAGACAGCTCCTGACCTGTGACAACCCTGCAATTCCTAGGGGGGTGGTATATGGGCTGGGGGCTTCTCATTTCTATTTGAAGAGGTAAGGAAAAGGAAATGTGGGGGCTGGACTGGGACTTAGGAAGGCCAGTTATTGGCATGGCCAGGCACTGCGTTGGATATTCTTTCCAGATTTCAAGTTCTCTGAGCCCCACTCTCCAGTCTGGACCACTTTGACTGAGGGTGACTTTGCTAGGAGTGGTGATTTCACTGCTCCCCTTGGGCATGCTGCACAGATGCCACCATTCACCACACAGCACTCTCAGCCTGGGCTGGGAAGGTGTGGGGTCAATGGGCTCAGAGGGGAGGAGTGACAGAAACACTGCGGGGTGACTGCAGGGGCTGGCCTGGGAACTATAGCTGATGAGAAGGGTTTGACATGATCAGTTATAGTGTCATGCCTGAGGACGAAGGAAGAATCAGTAATACCAATCTTGTCTTTATTTAACATTTTCATATTTTGTTCATTATAGATTTTTTTGCATTAATTTGGATTTAAAAAATATTACACTAAATATTATTCATCTCGATTACTGAGTGTATTAGTTCCCTGTGGCTGCTGTAACAAATTGCCACAAACTTGGTGGCTTAAAACAACACAAATTTATTATTTTATAGTTCTAGAGGCCAGAAGTTGGCAATCAGTTTCACCGAATTGAAATCAAGGTGTTGGTAGAACAACACTTCCTCTAGGGGAGAATGTTTCCTTGCCCTTTTCAGCTTCTAGTGGCCATATATTCTTTGTGCACCATTTTGGTCTGTGCAATGTTGCCTCTCATCTTCTGCCTGTAGTTGATTGCCCTCTGCTTCCCTCTGAAGAACCTTGTGATTAAATTTAGGACCACCAGGATAGTCCCCCATCCCAAGATGGAGAAATTTCTTACTCACATGGGCAAAATCCATTTTGCCAAATAAGGTAACATTTACAGATCCAGGGGTTAGGACCTGAACACATTTGGGGGTCATTATTCAGCCCAGCACATTGAGTTTTGGGCACTCCCTTAAGTTTTGTGCCTGAGGCAAGTGCCTCATTCACCTCACCATAGTCTTGATTTCAGTGCTGTGGAGGACTCCGGGGTACTAACTCTTTGTGGAATAATTATAAGCTTGAGTTTAAAAGGCTCTGATAAACTTGCCCCTGAGGCCAGAAACTTGGGTTTGTTCTTAGCAAGGCCAGCTTCAGCTGATGAGTTTTTGTAAACCTTGACTAGCTGTTTGCTCACAGAGCAAAGCTCCTACCAGGCCTTTCTAAGACTAAATGGTTGGAACCCCTTACGAGCCCCAATTCTCATAGGAGCCTTCTGACTCAGGTTCTTTCTCAGGTGGTGGTGATAGAGATGGTAGCAGTGATGGTGACGGTGATAGTGGTATATAACCCACTTTAAATGAGTGCTTAAAAAAAAAACTTAAAAAAAATCTTTAAAAAATTCTCAGCTTACATGAAAGTTACAAAAATAGAGAGATTCTGTAAACCCTACACTTGGCTTCCCTAATGTTAACATCCTATGTAACCAAGGTTCAGTGATCAAAACTAGAACAGTAACATTGGTACCATATGGTGAACTCATCTATAGGTCTTATTCGAATTTCATTCATGTGTTCCCACTCATGTCTTTTCTCTGGTTCAGTATGCTGCATTCAGTTGCATTTAGCTGTCACATCATGATGAAAGTTTTGACACAGCCATCTTAATGTTGCCATAGCAAAATGGAAATGTAAAATCATGTGTTCTTGACTGCCAGAATGACCCTCCTCTGACACTCTATCCCTTTCTAACCTGATCCTTGAGTTTCAAAGATTAACTTGCCTAAAGAAAAGATGCCTTTGAAAGGTGTTTGTTTTACTCATGTTCGTAGACCACAGTTGCCCTCAGGGCAGAGATGAGCATGAGATGTGTCTAGTTGGTGTCGTGACATTCAGAGACATCTTTTCTGAGACCTACGGACTTGTGTCTTGCACTGACAGGTGAACAGTCAGGTTCACCTGTGGCAGGTAAGGTGAGTCGCTGGGACTGTTCTTGGACTTGACTCTCTTGGTTTCTAAGCAACCTGTCCTCCCAGGGTAGCCCTTGTTACTTTTGCTGAATCCATGAAATTGGAATTTCAAGCAGAACACCAAGGTCACTGTTCTCCTGCAACCTGAGGAGGGTCTTGGTTAGCTGACAGCTCAGGTTTTCCTTGGAGGGCATCATTTTCTGCTGACTACTAATGAACACAATCCACCTACATGATGAGGAAGCTGCTTCTTTGATTTGTGCAATATCTACAAATGTGATCTCACTGTTAAGAGCCTTTTTCTGGTCCTTGAAGAGATCACAGGAGTGGAATTTGAGGACTTCTGTGAGCAGGGACAGGGAATCATTCCACAGCATGGCAACCATGACATCCTGAGTCTAGTTGTGGAAACAGCCAGGCTGGGGAGGAACTTTCATTTAATGACTAGAAAACAACCTGGCTTTTTTTGGTTACCTTCTTTGCCATGTGCTCCTGACCTTCAGGTTTGCTCTGTACCTAAAATTTGAACTATTTTGGTGTCTGGTTTCTACTCCCAGACAAGGTCCCTGTTTGGTCAACCACTCGCTAGCTGTCCACTTTCTCTTCCCACCCCTTCCCCACAACCAGCCACAGACTCAGTTGGTGACAGGTTTTATTCTCATGAATGCGTCATTGTCATGGGCAGAGGCGGTCAGTTCTAGCCCATTCTCTGCAGTGGCAGGGGCTATGTGGGCTTCACCTCTCTGTCCTTAAGGCCAGGCATCTGTGGGTATCTCAGACCAGCTGCCTACAGGTGTGTAGGAAGGATAACTTGCTCAGAAAGCAGAAGGGAGTATAAATGCAGCTAGCAGGTATCGGCTTGCCAAGTAGAGTGGGTAGGTACTGGGGAGGCCCATCCAGTCCCTGGCAGGGTCTCAGTCCTGAGGTTGTCCTGCCTCCATTTTTGGATGTTGTGATAGCTAATTTTATGTGTCAACTTGACTGGGACATGGGATGCCCAGATATCTGATTAAACACTAAAGTTCTGGGTGTGTCTGCGAGGTGAGATTAGCATTTGAAATGGTGAACTGAGTAAAGCAGAAGACCCTCCCCAATGTGGGTGGGCATCCAATCTGTTGAGGGCCAAAAAAATAAGAAGGCAGAGAAAGGCAGAACTGGCTCTTTGCCTGACTACATGAGCTGGGACACCAGTCTTCTGCCCTTGGACTGAGACTTACCCCATCAGGACTTCTGGAGACCCACGAAAGCCAGTGGTATAAATTTCACTCTGAAGCTGATGGCCTGAGAACCAGGAGCCCTGATGGTGTAAGTCACAGATATGTGGGCATCCCATGACCCTGTCAGATTGATACATAAAATCCACCATCACACCTGATGAGGTCAGGGGCACAGAAGATAATCTCTCTTAAGGTCAAGCATGCCATGTAACATCATGGGGGTGATTATGCCACTGCATTCCTACTCAGGGAGATGAGGTTATACAGGGTATGTACACCAGGGGGCAGGAGTATCTTTCTTGGGGATTGTATTAGTTTCCTAGGGCTGCTATAACAAATTACCACAAATTAGTAACTTTCTTTCTTTCTTTCTTTTTTTTCTTTCTTCTTTCTTCTTTCTTTCTTCTCGTTCTCGTTCTTTCGTTCGTTCGTTCTTCTTTCTTTCTTCTTCCTTTCTTTCTTATTTTTCTTTCTTTCTATTATAGTGACATTGCATAATGAAATCCAGTAAGTTTCAAGTGTACAATTCAAGACTAACTCACATATATATTGCATTGTATGCTCGCCACCCATAGTTAGATTTCTTTCTGTCACCACATATTTGACCCCTTTTACCCCATCTACCACCTCCCTCCTCCCCATCCTTTGGTAACCAGTAGTCTACTGTCCATGTTCATGAGTCTCATTCACAGGTATTGGCAGTTGGGATTTCAACATATCTCTCTGGGAGACACAACTCAACCCATTGCAAAGGTCATCTCAGATTTATACCTACTGTAGAGGATGGCATTGGTATGATGCTATTCAAACTGGGCCCCCCAGAGGAGTGAGTCAGGGCCACCCCAGGAGGGGAGGCAGGGCTGGACATACTGGGCACTGGGTCCTCCTGGTGCAGCCTTGTATTGAACTGTTTTGTGTCTCATGGGTAAGCTATTACTTGGAATGTCGGTCCCATTGCTAAGCAGGAGACCTGAAAAGTTCTGGAAGGGATGATTTCTAAAAGACCGTTTGGAGATGCTCAGACACTCTTTTGGTCCCACAGAGATAGCAGGGCAGGGTAGGGGCAGAAAGGATTTGCTCTGGCTGAAAGGAAGTTTTTTATGGGCCCATCTCAGAGCTAGATGGCGATGGGTTTCCGTTCCCTTCCATTTGCCTTTCTCCGTCTCTCTCCTTCAGGCAGGTCAAGGGGTATGAGCAGGAAGTGCTGGACCGCCTGCTGACACCATGGCCAGGGAACCAGTGTCACTTGGTATTCTGAATGGCTGAGGTAGAGCATGTTCTCTCTGGGGTAGCACAGGTCAGTGAGGACCCAGCGAGAATAAAATCTGAAAGGCAGAGGTGGGAGAGTAATGGGGGTTAGGAGCCTGCAGAGATCAAGTCCTGAGAGTCTGATGCAGGGGCCCAGCAGGGCTGTGGAAAAGGTGGGCTGAGGTAGAACAGGGAAGGAATCATCTGGGAGGGTCTTGGATGAACGGGTTTATCTGTCTGAGGCTCAGCTGTTGCTTGATTGTGCATGTGTGATTTGAGGGGTGGTTTGTGCTATCCTCCAAAATTCCAAAACATGCTTCCAAAGCCCCTCATCCTGGGGCTTTCCCTCAGTGCTTGTGAAAAATTACAAAGGTATTTCTAGATTTCTTTTGGAAAGCATCTAGATGCTTAAATGGTAGAACTACATTGACAAACAGGTTACAGTTCATTTTTCTTTTATTGTTTCTTTTAAATTATTTTTTAAATTAGTTTCAAGTATACAGTACATTGGCTAGACATCTATATAATTCATAAACTGAGCCCTCAATGCTCCTCCCTCCACCTGACCGTCCACCTAGCGAATGTATTAATGCTAACTGCATTCCCTATGCCATGCTCCCCATCCCATGACATCCATCAGCTACTAATTTGTACTTCTTTAACTCTTCACCCCATTCTCCCAGCCTCAAACCCCCTTCCTCTGTCTGTCACCAAATGTCCACTATATTTGTGAGTCTGTTTTTGATTAGTTTGTTCTTTTTTATTCCTTAGATTCTGCATGTAAGTGAAATCATGTGTTTTATCTTTTCTCTGTCTGACTTAAATACCTTCTAGGTCCACAAAGCAATATCTTTTTCCATCCCTTCCTTTTAGTCTGTGTGTCTTTTAATCTGAAGTGAGTCTTTGTGGCAGCATATGTAGGGGTCTGTTTTCTTATCCTTTCAGCCACTCTGTCTTTGGTTGGAGCACTTAATTCTTTTCCATTTGAGGTACTTATTGATAGGAATATAGTTGTTACCATTTTTATTCCTGTTTTTGATACATGTTTTTTCTTCTTAAAGAAGTCCTCCAACATTTCCTGTAATACTGGCTTGGTGTGATAAATTCCTTTAGCTTATTTTTGTCTGGAAGCTCTTTATCTGTCCTTCAACTCTAAATGATAGCTTTGCTGGATAAATTTTCTTGGTTGTAGATCCTGGGTCTTCATCCTGTTGAATATTTTTTGCCAAGCCTTCTGTCCTGCATAGTTTCTTTGAGAAATCAGCTGCCAGTCTATGGGTGTTCCCTTATAAGTAATTATCTGTTTTTCTCTTGCTGCTTTTAATATTCTTTCTTTGTATTTAACCTTTGGCATTTTAATTATGAAGATGTCTTGGTGTGGGCCTCTTTGGATCCTGATTTTTGGAATTCTCTGAGCTTCCTGGGTTTTATGCCATTTCCTTCACCAGGTTAGGGAAGTTTTCCATCATTATTTCTTCAAACAGCTGTTCAACATCTTGATTTTTTCAGTTATGCCGATCAGATGGATATTTGGACCCTTAAAGTGTCCCATATGCTCCTTAAATTATTTTTAGTCTTGGCATCTTATCTCTTGCCATTCTGATTGAGTGTCCTTGGCTTTCCTGTCTCTATATAGGGCATTTACTTTTTCTTTATTCACTTTGTTTATTCTTTGTTTATTTCCATTTAAATACTTCTCATCTCAGATAATGGTTCTTCATTTCAGACTGGTTCCCTTTTATAATTTCCATTTCCATTTTTGTTTTTTTCTCTTTGTTGAAGTTCTCACTGAATTTATCTGCTTCCCAAAAGTTCATTGAGCATCTTTATAACCAGTGTTTTTGAACTCTGCATCTGTTAGATTTACTTGACTCCATTATACTGGATCTCTGTTTGTTCTCTCATATGGTTTTCTGCTTCCTTTGTCTTCCCTTTTGGGTTTCTTTCGTATCTGTTTCTTTGTCCTAAGCTAAGCTCCTAAGTCTCTAGGTCTTACTGTGGATTTGTGAAGTAGTGTCCAGTGTCACATTCCTGAGGGGTTCAGCTGTAGGCCAAATTAGCTCAAGCCTCTACTCTCTAGGGCCACCTGTTAAGATTAAGCAAAGCAATCCACATATGCTGTGCTTAGAGTTGCCTCAAAAAGGCCACATCAGAAACTCGAAGCCAGCTGCCTCCAGTGTGAGTCTAGGCACTGCTCAGCAAGGAGCACCTGACTCACTGAGGATATACGTGGATGTACTTGGTGGGGCTGTGAGTTGGGTTAGGTGGGGTTTCAGGAAATCCTTTGAGGGGAGCAAACTTCTGTTATCCAGTTTGATGATGTCATAGCTATGGCTGCGCTGTGTCTGGCACAGCTGGGGAGGGGAAGAGCTAAACAGGGAACACTAGATACCACCAGCACTTCTGTAACAGAGCGAGTCTGCCTGGGCCCTCACTCCGACAATGTCTTCCTGTAAGTCTGGTGCCCCTGCATGCAGCCAAATCGGCACTGGTGCTCAGAGCAAGCAGGTCCATCACTGCAAAAAATCCTCTCATGGACATGGCTCCTTTAAGAGGCTTTGCCTCTATGCTGCCGCAAGCCTCCTTCTCATTCAGCAGCCGCTTGAGACCAGGCAGCCCGTGCGTCCTTGCCCCGTCCTAAGCCTTCTGCATTGCAGGGCCGCTTTCTTGGATTTCTCCCTAGTTGTATGGCTTGTTCATCCCAGGTGAGTTTTTTTCTTGCTGCTGCCCTTGTTTCAGTCACAACTTTGATTTGGTCGCCAGAAGGATGAACAGAGCCTCTGTCATCTATGCCGATTTTTTTCCCCCCTCCCATGTTAGCAGTTTTCTTCAAACATAAACACACCTCTACCCTATAGGCCAGCCATTTTACTCCTAGGTAATTACTCAAGAGAAAGGGAAATATGCGTCCATACAAAGCCTGGGATGCAGATGTTTGTAGCAGCTTTATGTGTAATAGCCCACAATGAGAACTCAATTGTTGATCAGCTGGTAAGCTGACAAACACGTTGTAGTTTAATTATACAATGAAATACTACTGAATGATAAAAAGGAATGATCTAATGTTATATGCAACAGCATGGATGAATCTTAACATGATAATGCTGAGTGAAAGAAGCCAAAGACAAGTAATACAGCAGGAGTCCATTTATATAGAACTCCAGATGATGCAAACTCATCTATTGTATCAGAAAGTAAATTAATGGTTGTCTGGGCACAGGAATGGAGGGTAAGGCAAGATAGAAGGGAGGGATTGCAAATGACTCAAGGAAACCTTTGGGGATAATGGGTAAATTCACTAACTTGATTGTGATGATGGTAGTATGGATGTCTTCATGTGTCGAAATTAGCCAAATAATATGCCTTAAATATATGCAGTTTACAGTATGTCAATTATACTTTCCGGAAACTGTTGAAACATAGCAATAAGAGAGCTAAGAGTGGGGGTCCAGGTGCTTTGAGAGATTTCTGGCTAGAGGAGGGTGGAAAGCAGCTCTTCCAAGCTCTAACATCACACCCCAGCAGCTGTTTGCTCAGCATCCTAGTAGGACATGCCCTCTGTGCTGATGCTGTTTGCAGGTGGCTGAGTATTTGTGCATCACTCTAGACTCTTGTGGAGTGGCTGCTCTGAAAGTCCTTATAAGGCTCACAGGCAATATTTCTTGGCCCCTAGAGGCTGCTCTATGCCTTGATGAAGGCAGCATTTTTTCCCCTCTTTAATTCTCTGCCCCCCAGCTTCCACCCCTGACCTACAGATGTTGCCATCTCCCCTTAAGGAATGGATCTCTGAAGGCCTGGTGCACCCGGGGAATGGTTCATGGCTCCACCTGAGTGCGAACCCAGGACCTTCTGCATGTAAAGCAGGCGTGCTAATCACCACACTATGGAGCCACCCCCCACAAAGGCAGCATTTATGAAAAGTAAATGTCTGATAAATCATGAGTGATTCCTGAATAATTTCAAGGTTTTCTGGGAATGGGTTTTAGAAGCACAGGTGGTTTCACAATCTCTGCCCAGTGATTGCAGAACTCACAGGTTTAAAGTCATTCTCCCCTCTGTTCTGCCTTTGAACTATCAAAGCATTTTGTTGGAACTCTTCTTCTTGTGTCTTGAGGCTGGCTTGGGTGGGGGAGGTATGGAACTTGTGAGTCTTTGAAGTGTGGTCCAGCAGAGACGAGTAGACTAGCAAGAGATGGTGGGTGGCAGCCGCTAGCACAGGTCAGCTTCTAATTGGTCAGCCCTGGTGTGTTCAACATGGTATACGGGGGATTCGCCAGCATACAGAGCCAGGTGTGGGAGATGTTCTGAAAATCTGGTGTTGTTAGACAAAAACCACTCAGCTTGCTGACACACTGGGTTTGTAAGGCTAGAGGATATGGCTTTCCCATGCCAGGGTATGTCGGTACATTGGTACAAATGGCAGCATCCATTCAAATTGAAATCTCACATGCCACTTGATGCAGCAGCTTTATTTCTAGGGCTTTGTAATATATATGTGCTGATATGTATAAGGAATGACAGGATCTAGAAAGATATTTATTGCAGTGTTGCTTATAATAGTAAAAAAAGAGAAAACAACACACATCTCCATCCAAAGGAGACGTTAAATAAATTATGGTCCACATACCATGGACTGGGAAGTCATAAATAGTGAGGAAGTCTTTTGTACCCACAGAGGCCAATCTTCAAGAAATATCATTAGTGGGAAAAGTGAAATGTTGAAAAGAGCAATGTAAATGGCATCATTGTTTGTGTAAAAATTATGTACACATAGACATGTGTATATGCATGAAAAAAGGGGTACATATGTGACTAGAAAGGGGGCAGATGGGGTCAGCTCTCCCACCTCTCCCCTCGATCCTGCCCCCACAGCCTCTCCCCATGCTGCAGGGAGGGTGGGGGATACACTCTGTATGCACCCCAGGGTCAGACTCACCCTGAGTGAAGCCCAGCTTCTGGGGAGACCCCAGGGCCCTTTTACCACCTGCATAACCAAATGATCTTTCTTTCCATGTCCGCTGTGTCTGCTTCTGTTCAACTCTTCATTTCCCTCCTGGACTCTCTGGCTTTGTCTTCCTGAGTCCCTACCCAGCCTCCAGAGCGGTCCATCTAAAACATGAACCTGATCATGCCACTTCTTTTCTTATGACTTTTCATGGCTCCCCATTGTGTCCAAGATGTAGTCCACACTGGCCCTGGCTCCCTTCCCTAACTAGGGACCATCTTTCCCCGATTACTCCCTGAGCCATAATCCCACTGAGCGATCTGCTGGCCTCACAGGGTTCTAGGACCCTGTCCCTCTATCAAGTAGTCCCTGTTTCCTTGCCCGAGGACACCAGTGAGTCTGTTGATTCATCTCGATGTGCCTGGTACTTTCTGGATACATTATTCCTTCAAGGTTTTAATGAATGAATGCTTGGTCCTTTCCTGGAGCCATCAAAACTGCTCCACATTTGCCCTAGCTCTGCTCTGCTGGTGGCCGCTCCAGGACTCTAGGCTGTTGCAGTTGCCCAAGGCCAGTGTTGGGGTGAGGACGTCTCCTCCTGCTTTGATTCCTGGACCCAGTATGGCCTGGGCCCTTAGGTGATTCTGAATTCTTTGAAAGAGCTAATTCAGTTTTAACCTATAGCCTTACCTCTCTCTTAGATATCGGTATAAGTCTGGGGGTGAGTGAGGGACAGATTCACCCCGCAGACACTACAGTGTCCTCAGGAACTGTGCACCCTCTGTCATTTAAGGCATCGATGCTGGGAGAAGTGAGAAGCTTGGTTTCTTTCCCCTTGGGATAAGTTACCTCCTGTGAGGACACTTTTAGCCCATCTTTTTGGTCCACCTAGGTGAGTGTGCAGGGCACTGTGGTTTCAGACAAGGCTCATTAGTTTTTTCCCCCAAAGTACACCTCAGACCAGAGAATTTGCATCCCGAGGGGACTGGGTGATGGTGGTGTCATCTGAAATGGTCCATCACAGTGTGGCATTGATGTGTGTTTGGTGTTTTATACTTAAAACACACACACACACACCACACACACACACAGCAGACCCTCAAATGGAGCCACTTATGCTAAGCTGCATGTCAATAAATTGAAACTTAATTACAGTTCATTCTCCCAGAAATGGACTCTTAAACTAGTCAACAAGGAATCTCCTGATCAGCACTAGTTAGGTAATCTGCCTGATAGAAACCTGCCATCTCCTAAAGGAAATTGGCTTACAATAACCAATCTGCTTTTTTATCTGATACAAATTCCTTGTTCCTGCTCCCTTCTGCTTATACAATCTCTTGCCTGGTACAGTTCTTCAGAGTTCCTTTCTATCTGCTAGATTGGATGCTGCTTGATTCATGAAGTTGAAGCAAGCCAATAAAATTAACTCAGTTGTATTTTTTAAACAAAACTAAATAACCTTTTGTATTTTACTCTATAATACATCCATACTTGCTTCATGAGAAAATACTATTTAAACTCTGCTACTGGAACTATGACCTATGGATGGGGGCTCAGGCATCCTTGGGAGTTGTTAGGCATGCAAACCTTGGGCCCCACCCCAACCTACTGAATCAGATGTAACAGGGCTAGTACTTTGGTCAAGCTGGCTTCTTTCCCCTTAGGATGAGTTGTCTTTTGGTAGGGCTCTTGTGACCCCATTATTTCAGTCTACAAGAATGTCCCTGTACATTACAATTTGAGAAGCACTTTGAAATGCCTTATCTCTGAGTATGATCCGGATGAGATGCCTTCTTTACCATGTGGGTGCCAAGGTTCATATACCCCAGTTTGAGGCTCACATGCCATGCCACCTCTTTTTCCATGGGGAGCCATGGAAGGTTTTAAGAAAAGAGATGGCATGGTCAATAAAGGCTACCTCTTTATGATATGCTGGGAAGGTGGGAGACATCCTCTTTGGTTGGCCTCCCAGGTGAGTGGAATAGTGACTAGGCATCTGAGACTCTAATAACTATTAATATTTACTAAGGCTTAGCATATACCAAGCACTAAGTGCTTTCCATGTATAGCTCCTTTAATCCTTACATGAGACCCATGTTACAGAAGAGGAAACTGGCATTTACAGAGACAAAGAACTGGGCCATGTTACAGAGCTAGGAAATTGCAGAACCACACAGTGTCAGGCAGGCTCATCAACGGGTAGTCACCTTAGTTTCCAAGGGATGCTAGAGCTAATTTCCCCCATGTTTGGAGAGGGAGGAGAAGGGAGGGGTGGGGGGTCTCACATAGAGGAGGAACCTGGATGGAAGGGACTTAGAGGTGGTCTAGGCCAGTGGTTCTCAAAACCTGGTATCAGGACCAGTGATATCAACACCACCAGAGAACGTGTCAGAAATGCACATCCTGACATCCCTTCTTCCTGCACCCCTTCTCTGGGAGTGGATCTGTGTTTTGTCAAGTTTTCCAAGGGATTCTGATGCCCGCTAAAGTTTGAGAACTCTGACCTAACCCAACACCTTCATTTTATATCTAAGGAAACTGAAACCAGGATCAAGGAAGGGGCTTGATCACAGATGATTACTGGAAGAATCCAGATCATCAGTGCTCTCTTTCATACTGCACTGCTCCTCCAAAATCCTGTGATATTTGGCCTCGCCCTGCATATATTTGAGTCTGGATGGGTCAGAAGCAATGGAAACTTCACACCCTAAAATGAGGGTGCACTGTAAGGCCTAACTCAGGAGGGCTTAGCAAATAGTGTTCCTCACAACCAGATCCTTCTACGCTTTCAAGAGGCAGTGTGTCTCTGGTGGATAGATTGTCTACCCTGCAGCTCATCTAAGCAGATCTTGCTCTGTGAGCTGGAAAAGCACAGAACAGACGAAGATTTGGGTTCTCATGTAGCCTTCACAATTCACTAACTCTGGGACCTTGAGCAAGTTACCTTAACCTCTGTGAGCCATGGCTACCTTTGTTAGAGATGTTCTCTATCTATGTTCTTAACCTCTGAGAACTAAATGAGGTAATGCAGATCATCAGAGAGCTTGCCCATCAACAAATGTCCCTCCCTCCTGGGATGGAGGCAGTAAAAGCAGAGCTGCCTCAATACCTGTCCAGGAGGGAGAGAAGTGAAGTGTCTGAATTCCTGGGCCTGGGATGTGGGTCAGATGCAAAGTAAATAAAGGCAATGCCCAATGCCAGCACAACAGTTAATTAAGCAGAATGACTATAAACTGTTAATAAAAGAGAATGCAAGATTTGCTTAGGATGAGCTGCAGGAGGGACAATCTACCACAGCTAATTGCGCATCAATCCTGCAGTTCAGCCTTTTTTTTCTAAGGAAAAATAATTGTACGGTATTATTTTTCCCCAGTGTTGATTTAAACAAGCACACTGAAACCTTGAACACATGCAGTGGCTATGCAGTTGCTCTGACCATTTAAGCAACTTTATTTTCAGAGCACCCAAGAGGCTTTAAGAACTTTGCTGACTTTAGAAAATATGTTACTTTATTGCTGCAGACCTTCAACTCAGGAGCAGGGGGACCACTGCGGCCATTTTACAGATGAGGAAAATGGAAAATCAGAAAGGGTAAAAGGTTTGCTCCTGGGTACACAGTGAAAAAGAATTGTATTTTGCTAAAACTTAGAGTTTTCAAACTAGTTGCCCCTCGCACCTCCTAGCACAGCCCAGAGACAAAAGTCTCTGGTGCAACTTCCAGCATTTCCTCCAAGATACTTGGCCTGACCCAAGAAGAGCTTTTAGGGTCTTTATCCTGAACTCACCTGCTTCCCTGCTACCTCCTTGCCCAACCACATGGTTTTTTGGGCACTGGCCTCTGTACAGTCCTGCCATTGATACCTCATTTGTTACTCCTTGGAGGTAGTATGATTTAGCAGAAAGAGCATGGCCTTTAGAATGACACTGAGTAGAAGTGAATCCTCCACTTACTAGCCATGACTCTGGGAAAGTCACTTAACCTCTGAACTTCCAATTCTCATCTGTAGAACTAGGGACAAGAGTACATAGGGATTGTTGTGTGGATTAAAACGACCATATATATATATAAGCCCCTGGGCAAATAGTAGAAGCTCGTGAGGGTGATGTTAGGGGTGGAAGTGAAGGTGGTGGCTCAGGCCTTTGGTCTCAGCCTGCCCCTCTGGAGGGGCCTAAATGGGTGGGTGGCATCCGGGAAGCACTGTCACTTGACAGATCTCATGACCTCCTTCCTCATATCCAACTCCTGTGGGCATCTTGCCTTTATACCCCACCCCTCCACCCCCCTCCTAGTCACACCCCTGCCCTATAAGCCTTCCTGGCCCTCCAGCCACATCCTCAAACCATATGGCTTTACCTGGTTTCCTTGGAGAAACTGGAGATGAAGCCTGAAGAAAGGATGAAGGGACAGGTTTAGAGGCCCAGCAAATCAGGAAGGAGTGCGCGCACACACACACACCCACCCACACACACACACACACACATTCCCTCATATTCACATCTAGATACACATTCATACATTTACACAAAGTGCATACATGAAGGGAGAATTAACTTTTGACAAGCTTTTCTAGAATTTCACAATCAGAAAATTGAGAAAGAGGCTATTTTAATTTCAGCGTTAGTGTAAGTTTAATGTCATTCTGAAAGATGCCATTTTGTTGTGTATTGTATAGAGATCGACTGGCCATCAAGGCTTAGAGCCTCTAAAGGACTAATTGGCCTGAGCAAGTGGGATCTTCCAGCCTGTTTTGCATGTTTCAGAGCAGCATTGGGACTGAGAACAGACTGTTCAGATCTGAATCAGCTGGTGGACAGATGGACCAATCAGAGACGGTTGCTGGGGAAACACTGTTCCATGCAAATTCCTCTGGGCTGGGGAGGGGCATCAGCCAGCCTGACCTCCTCTCCTTTTCTCAGCGTCTCAGTGGCCAACTCTTCAAGTTGTATTCTTTCTCTCACTCTTTCTCTCTCTCTCTCTCTCAATAGATGTTACCCTACAGAAGTGGGTCTGTAGTGGGCACAAGAGTAGGCAAGCAAGGCTCATAATATCAGATTTTTATGACTTACACGTTTCACTAGGGGTAAATTCAACATCATCCAACACTATGCGGGGGACTGGTTCAGTTCAGCATTTTCCAGGACCTTTGCTGAGAGAAAGAAGCCTGAGGCTCAGTGCCAGCCAGCCACGGGCAAGATCGAGGGCAGCGCCTTAGCCATGAGCAGTGCTCTGAACTCTGCACCTACTCTAATGACAACCCCACTGGGCTTTGGCCGCTGGGTGTTCTGAAATGATGCATAGCTCTGCTTTCAGGACCCAAACTTGCAATATCTTTCCACAATAAAACCATGGTGGAAGTTAATTGCCTGCATTGCTTTGCAATTGAACAGGTCCATAAAATGTTTATTAGGTGCAATTGCAGGGCCTGAACGGGTGGCCAGTTGCTTGGCTTTTGGCTACAGCTAACATCTGGGAGGTCCCTCAGTAGGGCAGTTTCTTAAAAATGGCTGATGATAAGCATTTAGAATGGCTTTTTTCAGAGCTGTTCCAAAGATTTTAGGAGATAGACTTGGTCATTTACTTGGGAGTTCTTGGGGTAGTTATTGAGGCTGCTAAACTTCCTGAGTTTCTTCTAATATTCAGAGCATTTCAGTTTCTGAGAGATATTTGGAAGTAAGTGGAAACAACTTAGTATGAAGTTGCATTGCTCAGGGTAATTATTGTTAACTGCTGTAACACAGGAAACTCATATCTCAGTGGCTTGTGCAACGAAGATTTATCACTCGAGCCTGTTACATTTCTAGTGAGAGCTGACAGGAGCCTCTGCTCCATACTGTCCCTCATGGACCCAGGTTGAAGGAGGTTTCGTTGAGGACATGCCATCTCTGAGGTCTCTGTAGAAGAAGGGATGGATGGATGAGGCTGGCTTTAGCTGCCTTAACCTAGAAGTGACACGTGTCATTTTTGCTCATAGTACATTGTCCAAAACTATTGACGTGGTTCCAACCTATCTGTAATTGTGGCTGGGAAACACAGGAGCACACCTAGCATATTTGGTGGGCACTGACTTCTCAGTCTTGGCAGTTCTGGTGGGAATGGTGGCTACCCTCTCCATCAGTACCTTACCATGAAGTGGTATCCACTGTCTGGCCCCTAGTGGTCAGCCTACCTGTGGCAGGTAATAAGATGAATTTTCTGGGGATTGACTCTCCTGCCAACTACATAAAATCCATTCTCCCCAAGGAGCGGTAGCCATACAGTGCTGTCCCAAGACCAGAATCACTTGGGAAACTTAAAACCAGTTGGCTATGGAGCATGAGCCTGGAGATTCTGAGTGGCAGGTCTGCAGTGGGGCCAGGTTTTGGAAACACTCTTGGGCTGATGATGCTGACAAGGGAAGGTCTGTGGGTGATTCTGTGCCATCTTGCAGAATTCCTGAGGAGTGACAGTGCAGCCTATTTGTGTCCCTGCAGAGCACAGGCAGAGAGATACTTCAACAAGCATTTCACAGTTCACAAAGCATTTTTGATTTTTGTTTCACCAGGTACCTACAATAATTCCAGAGTCTCATTTGCTCTCTGTGGCAACATGCAAATACCAGTTTTTATTCTTGAAATACCAGTTGTCATTATCATGGCAAATGTGTTATCCACTTCTTATGGATGAGGTGAGGTAAACTGATAGGACTAAAGTTGCAAAGCTCAGTGAACAAGCTGGGTCTAAACTTGTTTTTTTTCCAATTACCTATTGGTCTGTTTCTCTATCATGCCAAGCCACCTCTGATCACGTTCTCTACTTCCAGAAAGATGCCATACACCACCCTTCCCCTGTCACATTCTATTCTAATTGCTCTTGGTGCAAATTGAACAGGCTGATGAAGAAGAAGCTGACATTTTCACAAACCACGGTTGAAAATAAATGATGTCATCCAAGACTCAAGGTTGTTCAGCAGAGCACATTGTGTGAGAATCGAAGTAAGGTGAACACTATAGACAGATGAGAGCTGTGTATTTTCTGTGACAAGTTTTGGGCAGATAGCAATAAAGTGCCTCATACTACAAATATCAGAATATAAATCTTGTACTAAAAAACTCAGTGTGACACAACATAAATAAATCTGAAAAACACACTGTTTGAAAGAAGCCTTACACAAAAGAGTATATAATGTATGATTTCATTTATGGTAAGTCCAGAACAGATAAAACCAAGTGATAGTGATAAAAATCAGATCAGTGGTTGCTTCTGGGGTTAATAATACAGAAGACTTTCTGGGATGATGGAAAGTTCTGGGTCTTGATAGAGTTGCAGCTTACCTGGGAAAGTGCATTTGTCAAAATTGATTGGATGATAAACCTAAGATCTTCATATTTAACTATAAGTAAGTAATACACTAAGACAATTTTACAGGAGATAAAAATGACGCCAGGAACACTGGTATTTAAAGGCTGGGTGGAAGAAGAGACATGCAAAAGAGACTGGGAAATAAATAGGTAGAAGTAAAAGGCAAGGTCAGAGCCTGAGCATACCCCTAAGAATAAGCCTGCATATAACCCTAAAACTAATCCTAGTCTTAGCTCTAATACTAAACTTAAATGTAAAACTAATCTTAATCATAACCCTAAACCTAGCTGAAATCCTAGCCTTAGCCGTAACATAACTCTAACCTAACCCTAGCCTAGGCCTATCCTTAACCTTAACCTTAACCTTAAACCTAACCTCAATCCTAAACGTAACTCTAACACTGATCCTAACCCTAACCCTAACCCTAGCCCTAGCCAAAGGCAGTCGACCTCAGTGGAGATTGGCCAATGAGCCAGTGAAGCTGATATTAAATGTCCCTGTTTTATTCTGTTGTCCTCAGGACAAATGAATGTACAGTTGAAAAGAAAATGCACAGCGAGGGTATCTCAGCATCCTGCTGCAGAGGTGACTTTCAGCATAAATCACCACCTTCCACAAGAAAGCCAATGTGTTCTCTAACAAGGAATGTAAATGGAATCTTTCCTGAGATAAGGGTGCACAGTGTTGTTACCAGCTCTCAAAACAGACACAAGAATTACCAGCTTTGGGCTGCAGCGGACTGTCCAGCCATTTCTTACAGATTCTCTTTAGACAGTGGGAGAATGAATACCAGAGAAGGGTAGTGACTTGCCTGAGATTACTGGGGGAACCAGAGTCTCAGTCTCTGTTCCCTCCAACAATGCTGGCTTCCACCATTTGTCAAGTGGGGTGATCAAGTCAAATGTTAAATCTGGCCGACTGCACAACTCTGGGAGGCGCTATTTATTTTGCATCACATGTGAACAACATCTTCTCCACGAAATGCCATTTACTTTGAAAGACTATATGAGTGGTCTCCCATGGAGTTGGACAATGGCAAAGCCTTTGTTATATCAGAAAACTGGAATTTATTCTAAAATTATGACAGCATCTCCCAGGACCCAGGAAAGGTAGGAAAATCTCTGGCATCAGGAGGAGATTGGAATCAAAACCTAGGCAGTACTGGTCTTAGTCTCTTCTCTATGCACCTACCACATTCTTATCTCTTTCTGCAGACTGGTTTTCTTGGTGAGAAATATATCTGTACCTCCTAAACAGCTCATAAACTTGCAAACAACACATTACCTTGCAGTCTTTCAGTTCTAATTTCAAATTCCTGGTGGGAGATTCTAATTGGTCTGGTTGATAACTCTTGGTTTAATCTGCCATGGTCAGTGAGGGTAGGATTAGGCAGTAGTAACCAGGTAGGGTAGTGGTGGTGGTGAGAGAGGGACAGCAACCATGAAAGGGAGAAATGTGCAGACATCTCACCTGGCTTTCTGAGGCTCTGAGAAATCTGGGGTGTACCCAAGTCCCCGGGTTTAGGCATGGTTACATCAGTATCTTACTTTATTTTTTATTATTATTAGTGCCAAAGCACCTGGTCTTCCTAGGTGGTCTCCCATCCAAGACTAATCAGGCCCAACATTGCTTAGCTTCTGAGATCAGACATTGGGTTTATTAAGGCTGGCATGGCCGTAGACCATGGATCATGGCTCCACTGGGGCGCAAACCCGGGACCTTCTCTGTGTTAAGCAGATGTGCTAAATGCTGCACTATGAAACCATGTCCTATACTAGTATCTTTAACGTAGATATTTATTATAAACTATCTTACGCACATGTAAAATAACACATGAGCAAGCATGAGACTCAGCACTCAGTTTAAGAAACAAAGCTTTATCAGCAGAGTTGGATCCCTTGCCTGTTGCTCCTGGATGACATCTATTTGCTCTTTGGCTCCTGATGTCTTTGACTGAATCCAAACTGCAACTTGGGGCTGGGAAAAGAGGTGGTGGTGAGGGGAGGGGCTGGATTGGTATATTTGGCAAAGGTGGGAGGGAGGGGAAAGCTGATTTTGGGAAGGTGAACGATTGGAGAAAGTCTGAGAGAGAATTAGGTTGGAAGGATATACCCAGAGAAAGACTTGGGGACACAGACTCTAGGGGAAGAGAGGGAGGAGAATATATTGGGTATGGCTAGAAGGGGCTACAGAGTCTGGAAGAGGCAGTGGGCCCTGTCTGTTGAGTCTCCTGGGCTGGGGGCTCTTCTAGTTCTCTTCTAGAGCTATGCCCTAACTAGCTTGTTTCCATGAGCTGATGGCTGGGGGATCGTCAGTGTCAGACACATCAGGCTGCAGTGAATTCACTACTCTTGTAGCTTTGGTCTCAACTCTCTCCATCCTCTTCCTCCCCCAGGAGCTGGGCAGAGCCACATGGAAACTTCAAGGCCTTGTGGCAGGTTATCTTCCCCAAACATGGCTTCGACAAGATTTTTAGCCTCTCAAGCTCTTCCAGAACCTTGCCACCTCTCCATCAAGAGGTGAGGTCTATTAGCAAAGGTAATGCAGCCTTCCACTTGGCTCTCTCTTGGGATTCCAATCTTATGACCCATCTGCCATGCTGTGAGAAGGCCAGGCAGTCATTGGAGCGGCCGTGTGCAGGCCCAGCTGCAGTCCCAGCTGATGGCCAGCATCAAACCACCAAGCATATGAAAGTGAGCCTCAGAGGGTTCCTGCCCCAGCATTTGAGCTGCCCAAGCAGACACCAAGGAAAGCAAAGACGAGCTTCCTTGGTCAAGCCTGTCAAGTTGCAGATTCACAAAGAAAAAAATATGTTTTGAGCCATGAAGTTTAGAGTGGTTTGTTATGCAGCAGTAGATAGCTGGAACAGGCCCTGAAGCTTAAGTCACTGGCAGAACCTGTCCTGAGGAGCCTACTTTCCTCGGTGTTTCTTGGACCCCCAGCTTAGTTCTTATGGAGAAAAGAATTTCCACCCTGTCAAATCATTTCAGACCCCAGGAGAGAGCAAAGAAGTTTCTCAGGTTCAGTTCCATGGACTCTTACTTTACTCTTCTGAAGAGTGGCTCTTCCCAAACATAGAAATGGTGGATGAGCTTTAACTCCACCTTCCATTTGGTCCCCAGGTGTCTGTTGTGCCCAAGGTAGGAAAGAGGACACCAGATGTGTTACCACCCTCTATACCAAATCTTTCGAGCAGTCTTCCTGGTTTTACACATTCTCTCCCTTTGCTCTGCACACTGTCAAATGCCCCTGAAGTCTAATGCTTTGGAAAATGCATACCTGAAGGAATAAATAAAGTCGGTAAGCATTATAAGTAAAATATGCATGAAACAGAAAACAGAGACTCACCCATTCCCGACTCCCAGAGGCCCACCCCGGAAGTAAACACACGGGTGCATTTTGAATAGTAAAGACCAGGACAAGGCTCTGGCATAAAAGTGCCAGAAATTAGGGAGTTGAGTCTTGGCTGCCACCAGGTTGGAGAAGAACCCTGGAGGTCCATCTTTCCAGTGGGTCGCTTGTTTTCTTTGCCTTGTGATGCGACCTGGCTTTAAGTGTGTTTGAAATTCTTTAGCTATAAAGTGTTATTTTAGTAAAAAATGAATAAGACATACAGGGGAGGAAAACCTATTGCAAGTCTCACTGCTAGAGGAATTTATTTTTTAGAAAAAAAGTGACCATCCTCAGGCAAGCATTTCCATGCAGCATGGTAGGGAGGTGGCCGCTGCCCACAATGGCGGTCCATTGATTGGCCAATCGAATTGCTAGAAGGCTTGCCAAGAGGTCCTTGAGAACAGTAATAAGAAGAAGCAATTATTGATCACAATGGGCCCTTGACACATATGGGAGGGGGACGGTGCATCTTGGAACAGTGATCTTCAGCTTCCACAGAAAATGATGACAAAGAAGGCAAGGCAGATATCATTGCTGTTTTCCTTGGAATTTTAAAATCTTCCTGTGCAGTTTTGTTCTTTTCAGTAAAAGTGGTTCATTAAGTCTAAACCCAACTGTGACCATTTTTTGTTTCTTTGCAGGTTTTTAAATTTCTTTTTTTAAAATGACTTCACAAATCAGACAAAGTTCCTTGTCAGTTTTTCTCAGGTCTGGAGTTTTCTTCTATCAAATTTGAAAGACCTGAGGTCTTTAGGGGACAGCATTGCTATTTTCTAGCATACCTTTCAGGGACAAGACGACTTTTGCTAGGCTGTGGGGAAGGAGACCACAGGAAAAAGACCAGGGCCTTTCCAAGAAGGCCCAGCTTATCCTTGACCCTGGGCTGAAGTAGGAGAAGGTAGAGATGGGATTGAGGCTCCCCATTCACTGTAGTTTAGTTACATCCAATTTAACAAATATTTATTGAGTGCCCACTATGTGCCAAACTTCATGCTGGGCTCTGATACTCATGGAAAAGTGTTCACCACATGACCTCACACTGGTCATTCTGCTTGCCTTCTGTGAACCCCAGCTCCCCGCTTCTATCCTACTGACCCTTCTCTGCTCCTGAAGGCCTGCATTTGACCCTGATAACTTGGTATAAGTAGTTTCTTAGTAAAACATCTTAGGTTGAATGAAATGGAATACACTATGATCTAGTAGATGTTCACCCAGGGGACTGAGGCTGGGGTAATGAGAGAAAAAGTTTTCACAAATCCTATGTGAAGGGTAATGAAGCTCACAGTATCTCAGAAGACAGGAAGAGGCATTGTATACCATTCAATAGCAATTCTCCTCAACCCTGACTTTGATTTAGTGCACAAACAAATCATAGCAATAATAAGGGAATAAAGAAAGGTTGCCTGCAATTTACTACCATACGCGGAAGCTGTCCTCATTTTTTTTCTCCATGTTTCCTTCCTTTTTTTAAGTACAGAGATTTCACATTGTCATAACATCATTTTGTTTTCTGCTTGAACAGAGCAGAAGTGTCCTTTCAGATTATCTTTATTATTCCAGTCCCAAATGGCTGCATGATTCTCCATGGGGTGGATGTAGCATAACTTACATAGCATGTTTCCTATCATTGTCTCTATGGGCTGTTTCCAAGTCTTTACTTTGATGAAGATAATGAAAATGTCTTTTATAATCAGTTACAAAACAGTTGTGTACATAACGTTTCATTCAGTCCTTCCAATAAGCCTGCCAGGTGAGTGTCCTGCTTTATTGCAAAGGATTACAGAGAAGTAGTGGAAGCTGAGAGATGGTTAAGAGTCATCAGATGACATAAGAGGCATGACTAGAATTTGAGTCAATTTTTTTTTTTGAAACCACATCCTTTACTCTAATCCACAATATTATATTGCTTTTTCAAATTTTACAAATAAGACTGCAGTGAATATTTAAAAATAACCTTTTCTCATCTTTTGAATAATTTCTTGAGGTCAAAGTACTAGAAGTAGGATTGTTGGGTCAAAGGGATGAGCATTTTTGAGGTTCTCAATGTGCATTGTCCAAATGTTTTGCCAAGGGATTGTTTCAAGCTGTTCTCATTTATATTATTCTAGCAATGCATGTGAGTCCTTTTTTTTTTTCACTACAACCTCACTAGCATCAAATATTACAATGAAAACAGTTCAGAGCTCATTTACAACATGTTATTGTAGTTTTAATTTGCATTTCTTTGGTTGTCAGTGAGATTGAACCATTTAAAAATAGGTTTTCTGTTTTTGATTTGAGTTTCTTCTTTTGAGGAACATGCCTCTCCCCACTGCATTTACCACCACCAAACATATATTAGTCATTTCTAAGACTTGGAAATTAACACTTTTTTGGCTACATTTGTAGCAATTATTGACTCCAGTTGTTTCCTTTTAATTTTAATTGTGCTTCTTTCAGGTCTTTTATGTCTTTTAAACTGGTGAACTCTCATTCTTGATTTGTTCTATTGCTTCAAAGTTTAGAAAGTAATAATGCCATCAAAAGTGATAATTATTCAAATTTATTTTTTAAAGTTTCCATCATACAATATCTTTGTATTTGGCTCATTAATCTACATAGAAAAAAATGACAACTTTTATGTGGTGCACACACACACACACACACACACACACACACACACACACACGGGATGTGGAATAACAGGATATTTATGAAATGACCATGAGTTGTGAATGAATGGGGGGAAATGTCATATTTCTGGTTGAGAGATTAAAGACTGGAAGAAGTGTATTATTTTCAAGTTAGCGTATACATTTAATATCCTGTAAATTAAAAGCCCCAAAGGCATTTTTAGTGGATTTTGTCAAAAGGAGAAATGTGGTAGAGTATATTTTTGTTCCTTGTGAAACATCCCCCCTTTCTGACAGAGAACCATACCTCATTGTCCATGTGACATACCTGCCTTCTTGTGGGCAGGATTTACATTGTCCCTGGTCATGACTTGTGGCCAATGGCATGTGAGCAGATGAGAGGTCTGCACAACCTAGCAGAAGCTTTAGGAGGCATTGTGAGTTCCTAAATTCCCTCTTGCTGCTTTCCTTCTGGTGTGAGCATAGCATGTACCCGATGGGGACTGTTTCTTCAGTCTGGAACCTGGATGAGGAAGCTCACGGAACAGTGCCACAGTAGCCAGCCACCATGCTGACATTTGCAGTTGTAAGCAACTGAGATGTGGAGTCTACTTGTTATTGCGGTGCCATCAAGCAAAACTAACTAGTACAATAAACAAAAAGGCTAGACCTGTAAAATAATATTTTAAGAAAAGAAAAGCATTGGAAGTTATTAAACGTATCAGACCCAATGGTTAAAACTCAGAGGCAATTCTTTAATAGGATATACTATATGCTAAAGCAAAGCACAGACAATGAGAAAAAGAATTTAATTTGTGGTGTTGAAGAATTGAGTAGCATTTGGAGAAGCATTATGTACATATTTATGCCATATATCAAGAAAAATCTGAAGGAAAATGTCTAAAATGAGTAATAGAGTATTTTATTCCTAACATCTTTTAACTTTTGTAATTGTTCTAGTACAATGCTTAGTGCATGGTAGATACTCAATAAATATTTATGGCATGACTAGTAAGCATTTAATAAATGTATTTCAGACAAGAATTGGAGTTTTTCTCCCTTAGGAAAAGGCTTAACCTTTTGAAGTATTTCATGGCCTCCCAAAAGGACATTTAAAGTTATTTCCTATGTACCTCCTATCCTTGCCTGGTATTTTCCGAGGAGCTCTAGAGGATTCTGTTTACTCAGAAAGTGGTGTTAAATCCAAAGTCACATTTAGTTTTAGTCTGAACATCATCCTAAGTATTTCATCACAGAATGTTTCTCTTGGATAGAGTCTCAGTATGGTTGACTGGTGTCCCCACACTCAGCATTTCAAACAGAAAGGAATTTAATACAGGTTATCGAGTGCTTATAAAATTGTTGAGAGGGCTGAGGAAATGAGATTTAAGGGGCTTCCACTGTAGCTGTGATCTCTTAGAGGTCAAGCAACTGCTGTGGTCCCCAAGGTCAGGAAGCTTGGAGAGTGTGATGCTTGGAGTCCAGACATTGCACAAACCCCTGTCTCTTGGAGCCTGTGTGTTAGGTGTTGAAGCTTCCTCTTGCCTCCATTTTGTCTTCCAAGTCTCAAAGCTTCTGTGTTCCAATGACTGAACCTAAAATGCATATAGAACCTTTGCAGTAAGGGGGTCTTGGAAATGTAGATTTTAGCTTTCTATCTTTTACATTGGGTGGGGGGGGGATCTAGAAATATAAAAGTTATTGCAAATGAAAATATATCAAGCACACCACAACACTACTAGTCTTCTCATTTTTCCGTCACTCCTGGCCCCCGTGACAGTCCCCACACATGAGAGATGTATTTGTTTAGTGGTTGGATGAGCAGCGTTCATAGCTATTGCAGCAAAGGCCCGTTTTACGTTTTCTTATCGAGGGATGGCAGTACAGACGGGCACTCTGAAGAGACGTAGGTATTTCAGACAACCACCTAAAATATTTGCTTGTTTCCTAGGCCACACCAGCCTAAAGGATGCTCCATGGATGTGGGCAATAATCTCAGCAGGCTTTGATCTAAGCTATATACACTGTATTAGTCAGTTAGGGCTGTGTAACAAAGTACCACAGACTGAGTGACTGAAACAACAGAAATATATTTTCTCACAGGTCTGGAAGTCTGAGGACAAGGTGTTGGCAAGATTGGTGTCTTCTGAGGCCAATATCTTTGGCTTGCAGATAACCACCTTGTCTCTGTGCCCTCACATGGTCTTTCCTCACTGTGTGTTGTGTTCAAATTTCCTCTTCTCATAAAGACACCGGTCATATTGGATGAACCTACCCTAATGACCTTATTTTATCTCTTTAAAGAACTTATCTCCAAATACAGTCTCATTCTGAGGTTACCAAGGTTAGGGATGTTACTTTTTTTTTTTTTTTTTAGCGGGGGGAAAGGACTCAATTCAGCCCATAACACTCACCTGTGATATGGTGACCCACAGTTTTTCTATTCCTCGTGTTTCTGCTTCACGCACCAGGGGTCCTGCTGCTTCCATTGCTTTTGTCAGTATGGGTAGCAGTACTACCCTTCTCCCTAGCTCCCTGGTCACTCCCATAGACCTAAAACCATGGAAAGTCCCCTTGGACCTTGGACTCAAGCCCCGCTGTGTTAACTGGAGCAAGTGGCTTTATCTTTCTGAACTTCGTTTTCTTCGTTTGTGAATGCAGATAAGAATGGCTATTCCAGAGGGTTGATATATCTAAAATGAGAGAGCATGGGTAAAGAACCCAGCACCGTGCCTGGCATATAACAGGAGCCTTTCAAATATTATTTATCTTTCTATTCTTCCCCCCGTGGGGATTTCTGAAGTTGTAGTTCTTTCCCCTGTCTACGGACTAATCAGGGATGTTCTGGCATTTTTATGACTATAGCTATCTAAGAACTCTGAGCAAATCCCAAGGAACAGGTCTGTGGACATTTGAAGGATAAATCTCAAGGGATGTGTATATCTCTAACATTTCTAGTCTTTATCATCTGTATCTTTTCCACTTCCATCTGTATCCCTATCATCTCCACTGTATTAGTTCTAGATTGCTGCCACAATGCAGCACCACAAATTTAGTGGTTTAAACAATACAAATTTATTACCTTATAGTTCTTTAGGTTGAGAGTTTGATATGAGTCTCTTCAGACAAAATCAAGGTTTCACAAGCTGTGTTCTTTTCTGGAGGCTTAGGGGGGAATCATTTCCTTGCTTATTTGGATTAGTGGCAGAATTCAGGTACTTGAGGCCTAGGACTGTTCCCAGCTTCTAGAGGCTGCCTTGGCTCATAACCTCTTCTTCCATCTTCAGAACCAACAATGGCAGATCGAATCCTTCTCACTTAGAATCTCTCTGACTTAACCAGGAAAGCTCTTTACATTTCAGAACTCATGTGGTTTCTTTGTGGCCTATCCAGATAATTTAGGATAATCTTCCACATCCAGGTCTATATTCTTAATCACATCTGTAAAGTCTCTTTTGCCATATACAGTAACAAGTTCACATATTCGGGGGACATCTTTGGGAGGGGGCATTATTCTGCTTTCTGCATCCATTTTAATATTCTTCATGTGTGATGGTTAATTTTATGTGTCATCTTGGCTGGACCACAGTGGCCAGATGTGTGATCAAACATTCTGGATGTTACTGTGAGTGTTTTTGAATGAAAATCACATGTAAATTGGTGAACTTTGAAGAAAGCAGATTGTTTTTCCTAACGTGGATGGGCTTCATATAATCAGTTGAAGGCCCGAATAGGACAAAAAGACTGATTCCTCCCTCAGCAAGAGGGACTTCTACAGCAGATGCCTTTAAACTTGAATGGAAGCATCAGCTCTTCCTGGATGTCCAGACTGCTGGCCCACACTACAGATTTTGGACTTGCCGACCTCCATAATCATGTGGGCCAATTTTATAAAATAAATCTTTCTCTGTGTATACACATCTTATTGGTTCTGTTTTTCTGGAGAATCCTGACTACACACCATCTAATCATCTCCATCTATACCTTCATACATCATACAGCACTTCTTAAACTTTATATTCTTTATTTTTTTAATTAAATTTATTGGGGTGACATTGGTTATAAAATTATATAGGTTTCATGTGACAATTCTATAATACCATCTGTGTTTTGCATTCTGTGTTCACCACACAAAGTCTAATCTAACTTTTATTGCTGTAATTTGACCCTATTTACCCTTTTCGACCTCCCACCCTTGCCCTCTAGTAACCACAAAACTGTTGTCTGGGTCTATGAGTTCTTGATTGTTTGTTTGTCTTGTTCATTTGTTGCTTTCAGTTGTATATACCATATATGAGTAGAATCATATGGTTCTTGACTTTTTCTGTCTTATTTTGCTTAGCATAATAATTTTAAAATCCTACTATGTTGTGCATAGAAACTTTTATGAGATGCCAGGCACTAGTCTAAACATTGCATTAACCCCTTTTCTCTCTTCCTATCATATTGAATATTTTTTAAAAATGGAATCTGGTGTTCCCAGCTGCCCAGTGCCCTGTCAGCCTCTACACCAGGGCCAAACCCGGAAATTGCTGTTAGTCTCTAACCTCTGCTCCCAACACACTGTCACACACCTGTGGCTCCTTAAAGCTTTGTCCTGTGTTCTTGTCTCTAAGACTCTCACACCTGCTCCTGACATCTCCTTCAGAGCTGGGGGAGACCACTTATATCCCTGCTTCCTCCTGGATCTTAAAGGTACTCAGAAGCCCAGAAGTCAAGGGCTCTCTGGCAGGGTTGGTTTGGGCAGACATGACACGTGAAGGGGAGGCCTCAGCTGTCCTCTCAGATGAGCCAGGGGACCCTCACTCTTTCTCTGGTGCAGAGACTTCAGTACACTTCATGGGGACCAAGACACTTCCTTGGTAGATCCCATTTTCATAGATAATTACCTCTCCTTTCTGTCCTTCCTCCACAGTATCTCCCATCTTACAGCAAGATAAAAACCTCCTCTTTCTTAGCAGACATTCCTGGCTCAAGTCTGGACTCCCACAGTCAACATGGAGTTGGATGGATGCAAGGTCAAATACTGACTCCACCTCTTCCTGGGGTCCTTGTCTTCTCTGAGTCTTGATTTTCTCAACTGTGAACTCATGATAACAATACTTACTTATGCATCAGTGGCAATACCTAATTTTGGACTAGATATAATTTCTGTAAATATTTTGGATATAGTGGTCATATTTAACCAAGGCCTTTGTATCTTAGAGCTCCATTCTCATTGGGGTTGTGTGGTGCCAGCCACTGGACTTTCCCATGGTCCACTACTAGAATGGTCAACTCTTGGCCCAGCAGAGCTCTTCTGGGGACCCTGCCTCAGTGTAGGTTTGTCCTGCATGGAGAATACTAGCAGTTAAACCTTAATTGTACCCTTGGAGGGAGGTACTATCTACTCTCACTTTACAGATGAGGGAAGTGGGGGTGCAGAGAGGTTGGAACACTGGCCCAAGACCACACAGGTAGTAGAAGAACAGGAGTCAAATTCAGGTAAGTTGACTCTAGAGCCAGTGCTGTTAACAATCCTCTCCTCAGCCTCAGGAGGAGGAACTCAATGGTATAGTCCCTGGCGGTGTCTCTTAGAGACACTCCATTGGGTGTTTAACTACCTTGGGTTGTTCTGGGCTTCAGGATCTCACAGGTTTAGTTAGAGCAGAGATGATTCCAGGGTCCCTTCATCCTTGTTGTGTTTCTGTTGTGCAGGACTCCTTGCCTCCCAGCTTCTCCCCACTCAGAGAAGCTAACAGACACCTAGTCCTTTGCTCAGAAATCCTGAAGTGCAGAGTATAAGATTTTTTTTTTTTTCAGATGCCTCTGCCATTCTTAGCTCCTTCCTGGGAACCTGTGCAAACTTGGGGAGCAGGGCGCATGACTCTCTGCTTTAGTGGTAGTGTGGAATAAGTGCAGCACAACTTGCTGGGAGCTGTGCTGAAAGCCTCGAGGGGTTTTGCTCAGTTGCACCCACCTCTTCCAAGGCCCAGGAATTCTGCTCATCTCCTGAAGAAGATAATGTGTCAGCTAGGCCAGGCTGAGCAGAGGGGAGCTGAGTTCTTCTAGGCTATTTTGTTAGGATGTTCTGATTGGGTGTGGGGGTGGCTCTGATGTGGCCTGGAATGTGGCCTGGATTGTAAGCTGAATGGCCTTGGTGAGGTTTTGAGCTGCTTTGGGTACTGGGAGGAGGTAGTGGCTCAGGCTGGGGTGAATGTGCTGTCTCCTGGGCAGTAGCTAAGACTGAGCACTGAACTCAGGTTTTATGCTGGCCTGATCTTGGGCTCTGACTTCTGGCTGACTCTTTTTTGGGCTGTGCTAAGCATAGGGCTGGGCTCTGGAAGGCTCCACATTAAACTTCTTTAGCTGCGGGGATGGGCTGCTTGACAGGCCAGGCTGAGCTCTGGGCTCTATGTGGAGTACCCTGGATGGTTTTGGCCTGGCAGGACTGGGTGGACTGGTCCTACATGTCTTCGGATGAGCTGGCCTGGTCTAGTCTCTGGCTGGACTGGGCAGGGCTCTTATGGTCTCTTCTGGGCAGTGGCTCTGGGCATGGTTATTCTTTTTTTTCCTTGCCTTCAGGGGCAGTGCCTGTGAAGGAAGCCCCCAGTGGCAAGAATGGAAAAGCCCCGTGAAGGTGAAGCCAGCTCTCCTCGCCAAATTTTATCAGCAGTTGGACATACCTACTCTTCTCTCCTTGGAGGCTTTCAGGAGGCTCCTTAGAGACACTAGATAGAGTTCATGGGAAAACCTGGCATTACCTGTCGGGAGATGCAAGTTCTCGTCCTGGCTCTGTTGCCACAGTGGGTGTGACCTTGGACAATTTCTTATTCTGTTAGTTTTTTTAAAATTCCACATATAAGTAAGATCATATGGTATTTCTCTGTCTTATTCCAATTAGCATAATACCCTCAAGGTCCATTCATTATTATGGCTGAATAATATTCTATTGTATGTGCATACCACATTTTCTTTAATCATTCATCTATTAATGGACACTCAGGTTCTTCGAGGTCATTGCTATTGTAAATAATGCAGCACTGAACATGGAAATTACAAATATTTTCAAGTTAGTGAGTTAGTTTCCTTTAGATAAATACCCAGAACTAGAATTGTTGAATGACATGGTAGTTCTAATTTTATTTTATGAGAAACCTCCATACTGTTTTCCATAGTGGCTGCACCAATTTATATTCCCACAACACTGAACAAGGGTTCCCTTTTTTTCTCACAACCTTTCCAACACTTGTTATCTCTTATCTTAGTGATAGCTGTTCTAGCAGGTGTGAGGTGGTAGCTCATTGTAGTTCTAATTTTCATTTCCCTGATTATTAGTGATGTTGAGCAACTCTTCATGTGCCTGTTTGCCATCTGTATATCTTTAGAAAAATGTCCGTTCATATCCTCTGCCCATTTAAACAATCAGATTGTCTTTTTTTTTTTTTTTGGTTACTATTGAGTTGTATGAGTTCTTTATATGTTTTGGGTATTAATCCTTTGTCAGATAAATGACTTGCAAATGTTTTCTCTTATTTGGTAGGCTGCCTTTTCATTTTGTTGATGGTTTTGCTGTGCAGAAACTTTTTAGTTCAACATAGACCCACTTGTTTATTTTTGCTTTTGTTGCCTTTGATTTTGGTGTCAAATCCAAAAAAATCATCACCCAGACCAATATCAAGGAGCTTACTGCCTGTGTTTTCTTCCTCAGTCTTAGTTTCTTCATATGAAAAATGGAGACAATAACTCCCAAGCAGTTTGGTGGTGGGACCGTGAGCATAAACAAGGTGATGGGTGTAAGGATGTTTTGCCAATGGCTGGAAGTGCTATAGCTCTGTGATCCACTGAGATGCTAAGTCTTGCTGACCTCCCAGGCTGGACATAATTCTAGGCAGAATCAGCATTGTTGAGGAAATAGGGAGCATCAGAAGCAAGGATGGGGATATAGAAATGAGGCAAAAGTGGTGGAGAATGGGAATGGGTCCAGCAGGGAGGACCTTCCCTCTGGCTGAGGACTCTGGCCTTCACCCTGTGATGATCAATCGGTATTTCTGATTGTGTATCCTTGTGGGTAAAAACAAAAACAAAAAAAAAAAAACAAAAAACAAACAAACAAAAAACTTTGAGCAGTCCCCCAAATATATGTATCTTTGTTATTTCTATGTAATATACATGTATTTCTCCACATAAAACACCCCCAAAAGCAATACATAGACATAAAATAAATATAAATAGACCTTCTAGTATATTCTTCCCTTGAATGAAGGGATCAACTTGAGCTCTCGGGGTTGGGTACGGGGAGCTGTGGGCAATGTGGAAGTTTCTAAAGCAAATAATGACAGGGTCAGACATGTGCTTTTAGATGAACAGTGCTGTCAGCAGTTGGAAGGCAGCTGTGTGGAGGGAGACCAGTGAGAAGGGTGATATTAAAATCATTGTGAAAGATTTGCATGTGGACTGTGCCTCTGAGAGGCAGAGGAGGGCTGGACTAAAGAATGATTTGAGGGACTGAGCAGATAAGGGGTGGCATGAGGGAGAGAGGTTCTTGGGCTGACCTGGTTCCTAGCTCAGGTTACTAAAAACTGAAGTGTAAGCACTTGCAGCTGGGACCCCGCACCAGGGCCTCAGCACCAGCAGGAAGTGAGAAAGAGTGACTGGGTACAGGACACGAGGGAAGGGCAGGCCTGTGAAGAACTGGTCATGTTCAGATGCCTTTGCAACAATTCAATGTGGCCAAAGAAATCCTGTGGCATTGAGCTGCAGATTTGTCGGACGTGGAATCAAATGAGATTCAGGGTGACTATAACACAGCAGATAGTGAGGAGATGGCCTGGGGAGGGAATGCAAGGTGAATGCTTCATCAGCATTATCTTCTGACCCAGCTCACCCTGCGGAGGTGATCAAGGCATCCCTCTCCCACTGTTCCTGCTCTCCACAGGTGCTGCTCCACATTCTGTTCCGGATGATTAGCTTTTGTTCCCTCATCTCCCACCTTACGAGACGCCAAGTAGTTAAAGCACAAGTGTTGCTGAGCTTTGATGTGATAGACGAAGGGGTGTGCCCTCTCGTTCTTCTTCTCCCTACCCCCTTACTCTTTCTGTCCCCCATGGGTTGGCTCCGGGAGGCCACAGGGTCCTCCAAGTTTCTCTCTGCCCAGGCCCACCCCTGCCCCTCATCCCTGGATGACATCTTGTTATAGCTGCTGCCTCATCTTACCAGGAAGGAAACCAGGGCTCAGGAAAGCTGAGCCACTCAGTTGGGAACTTTGAGGTACTGCTGGGACTGAAATGTGACTGGCACTATACCTACGACTGGTCTGGGACTGTCCCTGACACTGCTTGGGGCTCCCATACAGTGCAGCAGCCCATGACCCCTGAGAATCAGGGAAAAACAGGAGGCCACCCTCTCACTAGGAGAGGAGGAAGGACAGTGATGAAGAGAGAAAGAGGTGAGCTGGGCAAGAGGCTGGGGCTTCTTCTGCAACTTGGCTTTGCCAGCCTGGCCATTTCTTACTGGGTCAGACTGCTAGGCCCTGGGAAGGTGCCTAACCCTGAGGGTGGAAACTGGTGGTCCTAGGCTAGAACTTGCTGTCTTAAAAAGCTTTTTGAAATAATTTCAAACTTATTGTTGCAATGATAGTATAATGATAGAATACAACAATATAAAGACCAAGAGTTGTAACAGCAGTATAAAGACCAACTATAAACATTTTACCACATTTTGCTTTCAATACGTACATATTTTTTTTCCTTAACCGAGTTAGTCGTAGACATTGTGTCCTTCACCCCTAAATTTTTCAGTATGTATATCATAAAAATAAAGACATTCTCTATCAAAGTGTACTTTTCCAATTCAAGCTTAATATAATATTATTATCTAATATACAGACATATTTAAATTTTGCCAGTTGTACCAAATTCTGTTCTTTCTGGCATTTTTTCCTGTACTCACACCTGATCTAGTATTTAATCCAAGACCGTGTGCTGCATTTGGTTGTCCTGTCTCTTTGCTTTAATCTGAAACAGTCACTCAGTCTCTGATTTTCTTCATCTAGATTTTTTTGAGGAGCACAAACCAGTTGTGTGGAAGGATGTCTTCCAATTTGGGTTTGTCTGATGTTTCCAAACATTCCAAACAGGTTATGCAGTTCTCGCAGGAGTAATTCATAACCGATGGCTCTTATGCTGGTAGTTTCTGAAAAATATTGAATTAGTTGTTAATAAAAAACTCAGAATTTTTATATATTGTCTCAATTTCTGGATCTTCTCATGAACAAATAGCTGTTTAGGCCCCCTGGACCTGGGATACTGCTAGAGCTGGTTGGTTGGTACCCTAGACAGGGCAGGGAGCATTAGGGTGCCAGCCTTTACCTGGCCTGCCCCCTCACCTGGGTGAACCCACCTGGCCTGGTAGGCAGTAAGTGTGTAACTCCTGCTGGGTCTATCCCCTTCATTTTTTAGTTGAGACAACTGTAGTGGGTTATTGAGGGGCAGTGGGTCACTCACAGTCACACAGCCTGTCCTAGAGCCTTTTGGATCTAAGGCTGCCCCTAATGTGGGTGGGTTCTGATCTTACCAGATTTTATTTACATACCTATCTAAGAATAGGGCATTTGCCCTGCTGGTGTGTAATTGTGGTAGGATGCAGGGTATGAGCATTTACGGGCAATGTGGGCTATCTGGGTCCCTCTCCTGTGGTCTTCCTAGGAGGCTTCTCTCTGAGTCTCCTCACTTTCTTGCTGTTTACCCCTCTGAGCACTAGGTGGCAGTGGTCCCCTATCAATGACCTTGAGACGTCCAGAGGCTCAGAAGTCTGACACTGGCTCCAAGCTGGGGCTGCCCAGGTGACAGGGGCCTGGACAACAGCCAGCCAGGTGATTTTATGGACTTTTCAGTCTTCGATCCTCTCTTCTGGCGAGCTCTTCCCCCTCTCCCTGCACTTCTAAAATCTTGAGATAGAATTCACTTACCATAAAATTCACTCCTTTAAAGTTCACAACTCAGTGGATTCTAGTACATGCATGAGGTTGTGTAACCATTGCCACTATCTAACTCCAAAATGTTTCATTCCGATGAGATCTTATGTGGAAAGTGAGTATGGTATGACCTGGTAGGAGGAGAATTTTTTTTGTTTTTATTCCTTTGGGGGGGGAAGCTGTTGTGTAGCCCCCATTATAAAGTATGGGGCCACCCACACCCTTGGAGCCAAACTATTTGCTCTCCACACTTGCCTGGGTCTATGGTATCCCATGACAGAGAGTAAAGGGTAGAATTTGAGGTAAAGAGCTTTTCCCAGCATCTCCCTGTGGTGTTTCCTTTCCCTGCCCCTAAAGTGACTAGGAGAGTAGAGAAAGAATCCCTGGAGGGGGTCAGGAAGATCTTCTGGCAGAGTCAGGGGTCAGGAATCAGGTCCTCACTCCCTGTCCCCACCCTTGCTAAGCTGTTGAGTCAGCATGTGTGCTCTGGCCCTTCTACCAACTGGTGGGCTTGTTGGGAGAGCTTGACATACCTGTGGTCTGTTTCTGGTCTGGAGAATTCTGCAGTTTGGCTCTTCTCTCCTCCACTCTTGACACCCCCACTCCTTTTAGGTTTTTGTAGCTCCCTGAAGAAGTGCTGAAGGTAGAGAAGATGTTTGGACCCTGGGCAACCAGGCAAATGGCCACCGCACTCAGGAAGACAACTGGAGCACGGCCCATCGGCTGCTCCTCTCTGAGGGGGTCCGCAAGAATGGAGGAGGCTGTGCAAAGTTTCACAACATCCTAGGAAGGCCATACACACTGAGCAAACACAGTGCCCACTCCACAGTCCTTGGGCCGGTTCTAATATTCCCTTCAAGTTTAGTTGGGGACATTGATCAATTCTGGCCAAGTAATTGTCACTCGTGGAGAGGGCAGTGAAGAGCTGGGGTGCCTGCTTGGTCTCTTCTCGTCTGCTGGAGCAATACCCAGACAGTGTGGCTCCCAGTCAGAAGGGGACGGCCCAGGCCCGTCAGCCCATGAGTGAGGGAGGTCTACCTTGGCCTGTGAAGTCTCTGAGATCTGAGCTGTGGTCATTCCTCTCCCTGACCGATAACCACACTCTCCTGGCAGGGACCTCCACAGCCCACCAAGACCAAGTCAGAGCCAGACCCGCAAACCACCAGCTGCCTGTTACCAAGACGACCTCTCCTTTTTCTTCTCACTGTCTCTCTCCTCCCTACCCCAAACCCAGCAGAGAGGGCAGGGTGCTAGACGAGTTCAGAAACTCACCTGCTCCCCCCATTTCAAGACCCTTGGGAAGAATCCTTTTCTGCATCTGGGGAGGCAGAAAGATGAGAGTTAACTGCAGTACATGTCTGGACTGGACTGGACTGCACTGGATCTGTACTAATTGGAAGAGCTTGGAACTTGATGGGACCTCTGAGGAGTCTTGGAGGGTAGGAAGGGAGATTTTCTCACAGAGTATGACCAGGGAGGCAAATGGAGACAAACAAGAGCCCCAATGGGTCACTCCTGGTATTTCTTAAACAGGCTCCCAGAACACGGAGATGCTCTGGAGGAAGCAAGGCCTGGGTAGGTGGGGGCCTGGAGCCCACCCTCTCTGTGCCCCTGCTCTCCACTCCCCTGGCTGCTCTCAGGCTGTTTGGGTGGTTTGAAAACCTCTGAAGAAACTCACCTCCCTCACTGTCTGGGAAGGTCACACAGGGTGAAGCATCATGACTCCTGCATCGGAAGGTGCTCCGGGTCCTCACAAGTCCAAGTGCTGAGGACAGATGAAGCCGGCCCTTCTCTCCACCCATCAGCTGTGCTGTGTCTTCCAAAGCCACAGAGGAAGGTGTAATAATGACTGTGAGTAAGGTCACTGCCCCTTTCCACCCCTAGAGTGTGCCTGGAGTCCCACTGTTAGTGATTTAGTGACAGCCAAGGCACATAGATTGAGTCACCAGTGTTAACATCTGGATGACTAACATCTGCTTTCTCTTTTCTTGGATCTATTGCTAGGACTCAGTCCTTGTCCTGGAGGAGTTTAGGGTTTGGAGTGGGAGTGAGGGAGGTAGAGAGACTTGCGCACACACACACACACACACACACACACACACACACACACGCACACGCATAAGAACATGTGCACAGGCATATGGACACACACAGAGGTGAGGAAAGTGCTAGGCTAGGGCCTAGGTCCTGCTCCTGGGCCAGGGAGAACCTTGGGGGGAGGGCGGTGCTTTGCCTGGCCCCTACGAGGTCTGTACAAAGTTCCCAGAAGGTGGGGTGGTGAGGGGTTTCCTGGAGGCCACGTAGAGGGAGAATCCCGAGTGTGGTCCAGCATAGAAACAAGAGGGCAGTCCCGAAGAAGCCCAACTGAGCTCCTGAAGAAGCAGCAGCTTATCATTTGAGCTGCATCAGAATCCCTTGGAGAGTTGTTAAAACCAGGAACACTGGTCCCACTGCCAGAGTTTCTGATTCAGCAGGTCTGGGGTTGGGTGCCAGGAATTAACTGCATTTTCAATAAGGTTCCAGTGGAGTCTGGTGCAGCTGGAACTGGAACACCCTTGAGGAGCACTAGCTTGGACGCTGGAGGCTAGAACTGGGCTGGGCCATGGGTGATGAAGTTTGAGTAGTTGGGGCGGAATGGTGGTCAGCACAGCCATGTCGCTCTGCTGTCTGTGGGGCTAATGCATCAAAGGGTGGAGGGGGCACCTACAACCGGTGACCAGCATCGCTGCCAGCATCGCCATTACCATCGCCATCTGCTGAGGTCTTGCTATTGGCCAGGCTCAGTGCTTAGTGCAGCCTGAATATGTTCTGTGGGGCTCCTGTGCCACCCACATGAAAAGTGCGGGTGGCGATTATTGCACTGCTTACCTCCTGGGAGGACTAAATGTGACCTAGCTGCTAAGGTCATGTACTCAGTAAGTACCAGTATGAACAACAAACAGGAGACCCCACAGTGGCTATCTCATTCCTTGGGGCCACAGAAGGCACTCCAAACATAGAAGTTTCTTTCCCTTCTGAAAAAGGAGGGATAGAACTCTGGCCTCCTGCAGTAGGCAATAATAATGGCCCCCAAACATTTCCTTTTTTAATCCCCAGAACTTGTGGATATGGTGGCTTGTATGGTAGAAGGGACTTTGCAGATGTAATTAAAGACCTTCAGATGGAGATAGTCTCTTGGATTATCCAGGTGGACCCAGTGTAGTCACAGGGTTATTATAAAGGAAAGAAGGCAGCAGGAGAATTGGAGACAGAGAGATGTGATTGATGATGGAAGCATAGAGAGAGAGAGAATGAGAGAAAGAGGAAGAGAGCAGAGAAAGAGAGAGGTGCTACACTGCTGGCTTTGAAGATGGAGAAAGGGACCATGAGCCAAGGAAAGGAGGTGGCCTCTAGAAGACTCTAGAAGCTGGCAAAACCAAGGAGATGGGGTCTCCTCTAAGACCGCCAGAAGGAATTGTCCTGGTGATACCTTGATATTAGGACTTCTGGCCTCCAGAACTCTGAGAGGTGAGGTTTGTGTTCTTTTAGGCTACTACATTGTTACTTATTTGTCAAGGCAGCAGCAGTAGCAATACCTCTCATTTCCTCTTTCCTCCCACCTTCTAACACTCTTGGTCTTTTGGGAGGTCTCCATTGCAATGTAGCTTCCTCAGGGAAGCCTCTCTGATTTCCTCAACTAGATACACACTTGTAGCTCCTTGAATGTGTTCAAAGAGCAGCATCTCAATTGTAAAATTGTTTAAACATTTAAACATGAATGTCTACGTTTTCTCGCTGGTTCAGGGTCAGCTCCAAGAGGATATGGCTATTTTCTCTATAGGTGGGTCCAGAACAGGTTATCTGGACTCTGCAGAGGCTCAGAGGATGTTTGTGAAATGCAGGAACAAGCTTCCAGCTGTGCCCCCTCATGGTGGGCCAGGCATTGCCCGGTGCTGAGAATGGAGTGTGTCTGTGTGAAGGGATCAGCGAAATCCAATTACACTCCCACTCCCACTCACAGGGGGCAGGGGAGGTGAACATAAAATGCAGAAAATTCCTAATTCACAGTTTCGAAGTAGAATTCGCAGAGACAGAAAGTAGAGGTGGGTACCAGGAGCTGGGGGAGGAGGAGTTAGTGTTCAATGGACACAGAGTTTCTGTTTGGGAGATGAAAAAATTCTGGAGATGGATGGTGGTGACGGTTGCAAAACTACCTGAATACACTTAATGTCAATTAAAGTGCACTTAAAAATGTTTAAGATGGTAAATTTTATGTTATGTGTATTTTGCCACAATTAAAAAAAAATCCCTTTATTTAAAAAAGGAAATGCCTCTACAGAACCTACCACATACATCAATGCATTAAAAATGTTCATTCACTCACACACACACACACAACACACACCACACACACACACACACTAATTCACAGTTTCAACTATGTTGGGAGAAAGTTAATGTTTCAGTCCATTCAAGGATGAAGAACCAAGTACCTCATCCCACCTGGAGTCCCACGATTGGGTTGGAAGGTGTGATCCCTATAGGGAGATGTGTTTCTGGGGAGGGGCTCTGGGGAGGCTCCTGGAGGTGGCCCTCTAGCTGTAGTTTGAAGGAGAGGTGGTAGAAGGCTGGGAAGAGGTGTGCAGGGCCTCCTGGGCTCAGGCAGGACTCCTGAAATCCTCTTGGAAGACAGCTGGCTTCAGGGAGGAGGGTCGTTGAGTCCCTAGGCTGGGTACACTGGCTAAGGTAGCTGCGACAGCATGAGCAAGTTGCAGGTCGCAGGAGTGCTCATGACAGCCACCAGGTGTCTCTCTTGATTCATGGAAAATGTTTGTGGGTCTGTCTGCACCTGGGGAAGCCCCAGAAAGCATGGTCTTTGGTGCTTTGGTGGTAGAGTGGGAACGAGGGCTTCCCTCTCCACTCAGCCGGGTAGGGGGAAGCCTGGCATTTTCCAGCCCAGGGTCCCTGAGCAGGGCAGCAGCTGTCAGTCCCACCAGACCCAGGTCTGGTCCTGTTGCAGTCAACACTCTGGGTGGCTGGCATTACACCTTGTACCTGGGAGCTCGTGCCCAGATTTGGGGGTGGAGTAAATGCGATTGGTGGACAGACTAGGTCACAGTGCTGGCACTTGTCAAGGCTCAGTTCATGGTCATTAGTGGAACAATGATTGTTCAGGACCCCAGGACCACAGATGGCCAGAGTGACATACATCTGGCCTCAGCTGGGAACTCGAGCTCTGGAAGGCAAAGTTCTTTCTAGTACATCTACGGTCAAAAGAATAAATGAGTGACTCTGGGTTGCTGTGGGGCAGAAGGAAGGGTCAATGGTTTTTCGGTCTATGTCTTCCTCGATGGTGCTGCGATGGCTCCCTCAGAGCCCTTTTCTCCCTGCCTGTCCTCATCATGAAGAGCTCAGCTCCCAGGCTCCTGATTTCAGGGCTGTAGAAGCTGGTGGATGGGGGATGGGGGTGGATTTGGAGATCCTACCCTCCCCGTTTCCCTCATGTCTCCTTCCTCCCCCTGACAGGAGACCAGCTTGTCAGGCAGTATGAAAGACAGTATCTGTTCTGGTCTGTTCTAGAAAGACACGCTATCTGTCTATATTGCTATGTCAAACAGAACAGGCAACAGCACCGTGTTTGTGGATTCAGCCCACAGTTTTTGAGGGCCTACTATGTACAGGGCACCATTCTAGGTGTAGGGATTCTGGCAGTAAACAGATACAGGACCAGCAATTAGGGAGTTTGTAGCCGAGTAGGGAGACAGACATTAAACTCGTAGACCAGTAAATGGACCCGCATATTTCAAATGGTGGTGGTGCTACAGAGAATGTAAAATGCAGATCATGTTACAGAGGAGGGGGAGAAGAGGTAAGAGCTACACTAGACTGGGTGGATGGGCCATGCAACCTCTGAGGTATGACCTGATGAATGAAAAATTGAGCATGTTACAATCTGGGAGAAGTGCAGACAGAACAGCAAGGGCAAGTGCCCTGGGGTGGGAGCGAGCCTGGCATGGGTGAAGCCTGAAGGCTGGTGTGGCGGAAGCACAGTGTAGGGGAAGCAGCGCCTGATGAAGTCACAGAGGTCACATAGGGCCTGTGAAAGAGAGTAGGGGTTTTGTTCTCACAGGGGTGGCACGATCTGATGTGTGTGTGTGTGTGTGTGTGTGTGTGTGTGTGTGTGTATACAGGACATGCAGTCACATAATGACTGTTAATATTTATCAAGCACTTGTTGTGTACTAAGTCCTGGGCTGACCACTATCATATATTATCTTATTTTAACTCGAAGTAGGGAGGTACAATTCTTGTCATCTGCCATTTTAGAGATGGAAAAACTGGGATACAGAGTCCCTGCTCCCACTCCCCTCATTATTCCTTATCCTTAAGGCCCCTCTTTTAAATGATGTCATTGTCCTTGGGTGATGTCGTGGGGCTTTGTAGCCCTTAAATCGCAGCCCGCATTTGGAACTGGGCAGGGCAAGGGTGCCCATGACACGGGCGGGGTCTCGGGGAGCATCCCTGCTGAACATCTCCAGCCTATTTTGTTATTCAGGTAGAACTTCTGGCAGTAAGAGAGCTACTTGGCACAACCGCTTCTCTTGTAGGTATTTCTCTTTTTTAATTAAACATATTGGGGTGATATTGGTTAATAAGATTAAAAGTGTCAAGTGTACAATGTTATAATACACCATCTGTGTTTTGCAATGTGTTCTCATCACCCAAAATCTAGTCTCCTTCTGTCACCATGTATTTGACCCCATTTACCCTCTTCATTCTCCTCCCACCCCCAACCCTCTGGTAACCACCATACTGTTGTTCGTGTCAATGAGTTTTTTGTTTGTTTGTTTTGTGCATTCATTTGTTGCTGTTTTACATCCCACATATAAGTAAAATCATATGATCCTTGTCCTTTTCCATCTGATTTATTTACTTAGCATGGCACTCTTAAGATCCATACATGTTGTTGTAAATGGCAGTATTTCATCTTTTCACATGGCTTAGTAGAACACCACTATATATGTATCTTTTTTTCCAATCATTGGTTTGAAGGACACTTGAGTTGTTTCTATATCTTGGCTATTGTGAATAATGCTGCAATGAATGTAGTGGTGCATATATCTTTATGAATAAATGTTTCCAAATTTTTCAGGTAGATATTCAGAAGAGGGTTTGCTGGGTCATAGGGTAGCTTTATTCTTAATTTTTTGAGGAACCTCCATACTATTTTTCTTGTAGGTATTTCTTTGTGTGTCTCTTCTCCTCTCAGTCTGTAGACCCCTAGAGAGGAGAAACCACGTGCTATTGATCTTGGCATCTGTGGTGCCCAGCACAGTACCTGGCATGCAACAGGGGCTCACCCAATGTCCTGTGAGTGCGGAGATGATGCAGGAGTAAATGGAGTCTTAGTCTGGGCTTCCAGAAGCAGAGCCTGAGTGCTCCTTGCAGGATTCGGGATCCTGGGGAGCAAGTGAAGGAAAGGCAGTGAGGGAAGGAGGTGGGCAGAGCCAGGTTAAGGAAGCTGCTGAGCTGGCCACTGATGGGGGCAGCATGGATGATGCTTGTTCTTGGACTGGGGTGGACAGGGTGGGTGATGGGGATACTTGTCCCAGAAGCTGTACACTCTTGCTTTTCAGGGCACACCTTGAGAGAGGAAGGAGAAAAATGTGCCTACTGCCTCCAGTCTCCTATTTGCCAGAGTTTTTCCCTGCTGGGCATTGTTCCCTCTCCAGGTGGCATGTGCATGGGTCTGGAGAGGGTCTGGGTCTTATGCCATATGACAATAGGGCAGCCACATCAGGAGGTGTGAGGAGTGTGGTGCCAAGAGCTGAGGCACAGTGGATATACTCTTGCAGGTGGTTTAAAGCCAGGCAGGATGGGTTAGTGCCAGGACAGAAATGGTGACAAGGGTTAGCCAAGGCTTGGCAAAGAGTTGGCACACAAGGGACATCTCCCCCACAAGGCATGTCCTCTTCATTTAGTGAGCATTCAGGAATGTGTGTGCATGCCAGGTAGATGGTCCGGGGGACTGAGACCGGGATCAGGACAAACCAAATGGAGGATTTGCCCCAGGGCAGTAGAAGTAGCCTGGGCAGGGCACTGAGCTGGGGGTCAGATGCTCTGGTTTTAGGCTTGGTCTTGGCCATTTCCTGCCACTCTGTTGGGTTTAGTACTGTCCTGTACAGGCTTTGGTTTCTTACATTTCCCCATGAGCTATTTTTTCTAATAATCTTTTCTCCATGACCCAAGTAACTGGGGTAGTTGGAAAACTTTGGGCTTTTCTGCTGGAGTAAGAGCAGGATGGAGAAGCGAGTCTGGGAAAGGGGGAATGTAAAGGCAACAGAGGGCAAACTCATGAGCACCATAGTTCCGCTGGATTCCTGGGGCAGCACAGGGTGAGGGAGCAGCAGGGCTGGAGGGGAGCTTATCTGGTCCCCTCACTTTATTGGTGGAAAGCCGAGGCCCTGAGGTGGGAACAGGTTGCTCAGGCCAGGGCTCTTCTCTCTGAGAAGGTGCCTCTGCTCTGCTCCTGTGTGCTGTCAGGCTCTGTGCTTGAATATGCCAGAAGAAGGGGGAGAGAAATGAGAGGTGGGATTCTTGGATCCCTCAGACTGAAAGAAGCTTCCAGAAGTCCTCAGAGGGATCCTCCGTGCTGGGGAGGCTCCAGTCTGGCCTGCCAAGTTGGTAGACAGTGGATGATAGGCCTCTGAGACCCAGTTTCCTCAAATATGAAAGGGGCCAGTTAATCTGGAAAAGAGCAGAGCTCCCCCCCCCCCCCCCCCCCGGCTCAGCCTCACAACCCGGGCCTGTTTGACCCAGTATCACAGTGTCTCTGGAGGAGGAACTCCACTTGTCTACTGGCTTGTCTGCCATTCACATCTGCACACCTGGCGGAAGGGATTGAGCCATTGGGACGGCTCTTCTGCCAGTACTGTTTATTTTCCAGCTAAGGATTCCATGTACTAGTGAGAGTGGTGTCTGGTACCGTGCAGACATATCTATGGGTGTTTTCCCCATATGTCCTCCAGGGCTCAATCTGATTTCCACATTCCCTGAGCAATTCATGTAAAGTTGGGCAGACCAGTTCTTGTATCTTGTACTTTCTGGAGTCTTTGTGGACTGACGGTTCAGCTTTTATGAGGGAGTCAGAAGGGATGGTATATGCATGGTGTCATGGCGTGTGGTACATGCATACCTGTGCAAGTACGTTGTGTATATTCACTGTGTGTGGGTGTGCATATGCACAGCCACATGTGCATGTGACATCGAGGGCTTGGGCTTCCTGGGAAGGTGTGGGGAGTCCAGGGTACCTTGAAACTTAGTCTGAGACCCTTGGACTGTCTCCAGGCAGATTCTATTACATGCATCAGGTCTCTAGGGGACTGCAGTTTGGATGGAAGGGAAGCTGGCTCTGTGGAAAAGGTAGAGCATGGGCCTTGAAATCAGACACTTAGAAGGCACTTGACATTTTCTTAGGGGCTTAGGAGCACTTGAGTGGGAGGAGAGGACCGTGATCGCCTTGCTCCCAGTTAGGAAGTGCAGCAGGCCTGGGTCCCAGCTCTTTCCCAGTCTCCCTACCGCTCTCCAGTATGTGGCTGGTGTGGTATGAGGAGAGCAGGGAGCCATAAGTACAGACGTGGTAACTGGAGACATTTTATATCAGCGAGACCAGGGGAGCTCAGCTTGCCAGCAGCAGGGCAGTACTGCATAGCTTGGATAATGCAAACATGATAGTGTGGAGAACAGGATGCAGCTAAATTTGTTTTCTGCAGATCTAATTTGCAATGTGCTTGTGATAGTACATGTTATATGCTTACTGAGGGTGATTTATTTTGCGGTATCTGAATCTCACAAATATACTTCCATCTATGGTTAATGTGATGTTTGTGAACTGCAAACTTTCATTACTTCTCCCAACTACCTGCTCTGAGAACTTGGGAAATTGTTTCTCAGAAGTCCTCTCAATAAACAGTGGAGGCAAGAGGCAGCAACAGGAGCCACTGTTATTTTTGAGTGCCTGCAAGGGTTGATAGTGCAGCCTGGTGGTGGAGAGCCCAACTTGAAGCTGCCTGCCCATAGCTAAACTCAGGGCCCATCACTCACTGTTTGATCTTCGTTAAATTCTGTAGCCTCACTATTCTATAGTTTCTTGAGCTGTAAAATTGATCTGATCAGAGGTCTTCTGTTATGTTTGTTGTATAGGCCCTAAGAAGATTAAATGAGTTATTGCATGAGAAGAGCTTAGTTTCATGTCATTCTTTAGTGAAGGCTCAGTGAATGCTGGCTATTATTAGGTATTATCTATTTACTGATTTATGTATTCCCCATCTCATTCCAAAAATATCTGAGGCAGCTTAGAAAACTAAAACAACACATTAAAATAAAAAAAAGGGAAGAATTAATCAAGATAAAAGGAAAATAAAAGTGGAAGAGAAAGATAAAGACAGAATGAAAATTATAATATGCAGGGATACAAGCTATAAAGTCAGTTTTACTAAAAGGCCAAGAGGGTATCTAGGGGTGTGGTGGGGTGGGAAGGGCCCTGCAAATTGTCTCTGAATGTCTTAGTGGTCAAAGCAAGAAGAAACATCATCCAGCGTGTGCAGCTGGTATTTGGCAAGACCCCAGTGCCTATGTAAAGACACTTAGCAGAAGCAGGGTAAAAGTTTGGCCTCTATACTCTTGGTTTCAAGAATTTTCCACTGGTCCCTGTGACTGATCCCAAGTAACCTCCCAGCAGATCAGTTCTTTTCCTTCACCCACAGAGGCCAAGCTGGGGCCTTCTCAGGAGAGGTATTGGGCCAGAAGTGGTGGCCAGTGGAGGCCCAGCACCAAAAGACAAAGGAAGTAGGGTGAGGGTGTCCCTGAGCAATTCCAGCTTGGTGATTCATCACCCTGAGACTTAGCCAAACCTAGTGTGTGTTCTCCTCTGGTTCCACCTCTCAAGATTCAGTTTGTTCTCAAATGTGGCTCTTTAGTCCTGAACCCAGACACCTTTGGAATGATTCCTTTAAGGCCTCAGTTGGGCTAGTTCCAGGAGAGAAATTTAAAGATCTGCTTCTTACACACCTGCATGAAAGGCACTGTCATTCGTTGACGCCCCTGAGTCCTTTGGTTTTCATTAACTTTTGATCATCATCATCATCATCATTATCAATACCATCATCATTATCATTATCATCTTCATCATCATCTTTCATTTACTGAGCACTTTATTTTTATTTTTATTTTTATTTACACTTAATTTATACTCAGTATTTCACTGGTGTTTATCTTATTAAAGATGATCGTAGTATATTACAAGAAGTTGAAGGAATTCTTAACGTAGTTCTCATTCCAAGTACCTCATAAAATTGGTAATGTTAGTTTAATATTTTTCCATGTTAGAGCTTCCACTTATTGTGAGACTGGATAAAAACACATGTCTAATGAAAAACAAAACGCATAGGTAGTTTCAATCTCTGCGTGAATATTTCTTTGTAAACTCTAGTGAACCAAGTTTCACCTAGTGAAATGTGAAAACATTTTTAATCTTTTGTGATAGCTTTGATATTAGTTTTTGTGTATAGATAGCAAGCAGCCCTTTATCTATCTATCTATCTATCTATCTATCTATCTATCTATCTATCTATCTATGACATTGGTTAACGATATCCAATAAATTTCAAGTGTACAATTCAACAGTAAGTCATATATATATTGCAATGTATGTTCACCGCCCACACGGACACCTTATTTGTGGCAGTGATTGGGTGAAGAGAGTTTATGCTTCTGAAATTCTGTACCCAAGGTTTGACTAAGATGTGGTTTTCTCCCCTCTAACCAAGCAATAATCAGACACCAGCTGGATGCCTTATAATTCAACTCAATTCTGACACTTTCTATCTGGAGATAGTGTTAGATCCCACAAGATAAGGGCCCAGTGCCACAAGATGCCCCCCCCCCACAACCCCTTCAGACACCAATAGTAAATCCAGGTTGTCAGTAGTTATAGCCAAAAGTTCCAACAGCCCCTTCCTTGGGTTTGATTAATTTGCTAGAGTGGCTCGCAGAACTCAGAGAAACACTTTATTTACTAGATTACCAGCTTATAGATATGTAAGGCAAGGGATGAGGGAAGGGTGGAGAGCTTCTCCTCTGGGAACACCACTTTCCCCAAACCTTCACGTGTTCACCAACTGGGAGGCTCCCCTGAGCCGTCCTTTTCAGTTTTTATAGAGGCTTCACTACACAGGTGTGATTGATTAAATCGCTGACCACTGATGATTGAACTCAACCTCCAGCCCCATTCCTCTCCCTAGATGTTGACTTTCAGTACTAACCCTCTAATCAATCACAGGGCAGGCTCCACTGGCCAACAACCCCCATCCTTAGGTGCTTTCCAAAGCTACCTCATTAACATAACAAAAGACACATTTATGCTCTGATCACAGGAAATTCCAAGGGTTTCAAGAGCTCTGAGCCAGAAGAGGGGTGGAGGAACAGATATATATTTTCTATTATAAATCACGGTATCACAGCTTCCACTCACTATGGCCCAGCACACATCTAGAAGAAAGCCAGCCTTTCCTGAGCACCCATTGTGGGCTAGGGAGCATGGCTCCCCTGCCTGTATTCCTCCTTCTTGTTACCTCAGTTTCTGTCTTGCTTCAGTGCCCCATGTCCCAGCTGCAGGCCCCTTCCTGCCCTAGTAACAAGTATCACTTGATCATACATCTATCTTATATTCTGGATAATTGTGGAAATCTTTACCCTTACAAGCTCCTTGAGGGCAGAACTGCACAAAGTAGGTATATCGCTTGCCAAGTTACACATCATCTTTATCCCTCCCTCCTCCCCACCACCATATAGTGAAAAGTTGGGAGTCTCCACTCCGTTACAGGCAGGGAGCTGACAAAGTGCCTTTAAATTACTCTGTAATTGTAAGATGCTGTGTTCCCATGTAGGAAGCTCTTAGCACTGTTTCACTAGATGGAGATGGGCAGATGCCAGCTCAGCGGCACCCTCCCCTGCACACTAGCTTGTCTGTTCCTATTAGAGGTTGTAGACGGCTCAAGTCAGAGACTTTGACTGACAGTGTCTTCTCCCTGGTCCTTTCCTTATATCACACGAACATGATGCTGACTGACTTCCAAGGTCACAGCTTTGCAAGCTCTAGCTGAATAGAGAAGTGGATTTTTCCCATGGTAGGCATAAATTTAATACTCTGACTGGATCAAAGAAATTTCTGTGGCTCATGCTCACTGGGTAGAGTTTCTGCTTCCCACTAACTGGCTGTGTGCCTTTGGGCAGGTCATTTCTCCTCTCTGGACTTGTAACAAGAGCCAATTAGACTTGGATGACCCATGAGGTCCCTCCTGGTTCAACTGTATGTGTGTGAGTTGGAACTGAGGTTGGCACCGTGGCTGGCATCTTAGTGCCTGTGTAGGCTAGGTGAGTGATGGAGAGAGGAGCCAAGTTCTTGTTGTAGCTTCCTGTACAGCTGGCTCTGCTGCTAGATATGGCCTATATTTTCAGTGGTCCTATAGACTCCCAGTAGGAAACAAGGATTTCTCTGAAATAGAGGAGGGCTGACCTCATATGGCCATGCTTATTTTTTACAACAGCTTTATCAAGATACAATTCTATACTATTTAGAATTAAATTTACCTTTTTAAACTATATAATTCAATGATATTTAATATACTCACAGATTTGTGCATACTTCACCATAGTTCATTTGAGAACTTTTCTCTTACCCCTTTAAAGAAGCCCCATACCCTTTAGCTGTCTCCTGTTGGATTCCTCTCCCTCCAGTCCTAGGCAATCATTAATCTACTTTCTATCTCTATGGATTTGCCTGTTCTGCACACTTCATATAAATAGAATCTTGTAGTATGTGGCATTTAGCTTTCACTTTCAAGGTTTGTCCTTGTAGTATGTATCAGAACTTCATTCCTTTTTTACGGCTGAATAACATTCCATTGTGTGGATATAGTATATTTTATCTGTCCATTCATCGATTGATAAACATTTGTGTTGTTTCCACTCTTCAGCCATAGTGACTATGCCATGCTGATTTAAGAAGAGCCTGGGGTGGCCTGCCAGCATGCCTAGGCTCACCCACTTCCTTTCACAGGGCTCCACATTTTCTCACAAGGCCTTAGCTGACAAGGGCTTTGTAAAAGCACCTCTTCAAGCCTCCACTGGGAACCAGCATGTTCCACTGTCAAAGCCAATCCCATGGCCGGTCCCCGTCAGTGGGACAGGAACAGTTAACCCTACAGGGACAGAGCCTGAGATTAGGAGCAATCCAATCAACCACAATTCATATTCCAAGGTCAAAGGCAGAATTTTGGAATCTTTGCCTATTTTGTTCCCCATTTCTCGAAACCCCATATTTCCAATTTTCCTTGTTCTGGCTCAAATCCCACATTTCCTTGGAAGTTTTCCAAGAAGCCACTGTTCATTAGCCTCTTTTCTGTAACATTCCATGGGCATGTGCCTTATCATGTCAAGGCACTATGGGCTGTATGATCCCAAAGGCAGGGTCTGGTTCTCCATTTAGTCCTCTGTCTCAAAAACAGAGCAGCCCTTGGTGTGTGTGGCCAATAGTCAGTTCCTGTTCCACTTTCTCACCAGTGTCTCTCAGCCCTTCATGGCCTGTGCCCTGTTCTATCATGAGGGGTGAGGAGTCTGCAAACCTGTTTCTAGGCCAGTGGAGGCAGGGTAGGAAATCAGAATTAGGGAGGAAGGGAGCAGCTACCACTCCTCCATCTGCTTCTGGAAGCATCTGTTGGAGTGGCTGTATTCCATCAATGCTGCCAGCTTAGGCCTCAGTGGCCTCAGTACAGGCTGGTGGTCCCTTTTCTTTAAGGCCCAGCACTGTCCAGGCCCCCATCCCCTGCCCCTGGCAGTTCAGCCTGCTGAACAGCCTTCCACAGCATAGGATAGAGTGTGCATTCTGGTTCTGCCAACACCACCCCTTCTTTTGTCCCCAGTGCTAGTGGGGGTGGTTACTTACTGTAGATAGCACCCTCCAGGTTCATCCTCTTCCTTATTCTGCTTTCAGATTTTCCAACACCTTGGAGACTTATTCTCTGCAATAAACATACTCTGCCCGAAACAGCTAGCATGAGTTCTTTTTTCCTGATAGGACCTCCCACTCCTACAGCCCCTGACCTTCCTTTGGCAGATACGCCAGCACAAGTTTCCCAAAATAACATTTTGTTGTTGTGATTGCTCAGAGGATAATGACTCACGTTCACTCAAATAGCCCCCTGTCCCGGTTTCAACTTTGCTGTGAAGAACAAGACACAAACGAAGCATGGTCCAAGCCCAGGACACCCCGTCCCAAAATAGTTTTAATGGGAATTCACATTAATAAACATCCACAGGCCTGAAGATTTTTCTCTTTTCACGGTCTGTCCAGTCTGTGTAATACACACGTGTTGGAGAAGAGAATACAGACACGGAGAGGAGGATGGAGGACATTTTGCAACCCAGAGTAATGAGGTGATGATAGCTATTCATTATCAGGCGCATTCTATGTGGCCAGCAGTTTATAGGTTTAACTTGTTTAATCCTCGCAGCACCCCCTGAGATGTGTGCCACTTTCCCACCTTGCAATTGGGGGCACCAAAACACAGAGAGGTTCAAGTAACTTGCCCAATGACACAGCTAGGAAGTGTAGAAGTCGAGATGTCTTTTCAAGATAGAAAAATCTATGGATTGCACCAATCTCTGTTTTCATGTACCAGTCTATTAGGATGTCCTTTGGCATCCATTTAGAAAATTGAGACATACTCTCTGGAGCTTTTGACTCAGACTCAGGACTAACTTTCACAATAAAAGGAAAACAATGATGATGATACCGATCATTTCTTCCAGGCTGTGGGTGAGTGGGTGAGGCAGGGTGGAGAGTCCATTGGGCCTGTGTCAGAAAGTCGGTTTAAGTCCTGGCTCTCAGCTGTGTGACTTCGAGCATGTCCCTTCACTTCCTGGAGTCCCAGTTTCCTCATCTATAAAACAGGGAGATTGTGAGCTTAAATGGAATGCTGGTACAGAAGTTACTTGGCTTATGCAGGAGCCTTTTCCCATGAGCAGGACCCATGCTGGGGCCACTAGCACTGTTCACTCCTGGGAAGGGTCCGTCCAGCACTCACACCAATGGACCCATATGGCACATGGGGGTCCTGACCTTAGGCTCACATGTGGGAACTGCTGCTTGGGAGGGTATCTGCTGGCTCCTAGGACCTCCTATGACTAGACCCTAGCTGAAGCCTTCAGGATTGTCCTGAGCAGAGTAGATTCTGAAATGACCATTTGTGGTGAGGTTGCCACTCAGACCATGGAGGGATTTCTGGGAGTCCAGTATATTTAAAAGGCACCAGAGGCCCTGGGCCAGCTTTGGCAAGAACGCCTTTAGCTAAGCTGCATTTTGTGAGTGTAAAATTATACACATGGGACTGGCTGATTGGCCTCCACATTTTTCATGTATTTGCTCTGAGCCCCTTTCCTGTGCCTTTGTTGGCCCTTTTAGACCCTAGGGAGCCAGCTTTCTAGAATGCAAATCATACAATTTCCTCCCTCTTCAACTTTCCTCCTTTAAAAAGAGTGCGAATTATGAAATTCTGCCTGAATACAGTTTCACACCCACACTTCTCATTCCATTTCCCTCTCCTCCCCCAGGGTCCAATTTCTCACCACTACACACTGTCCCCTGTACCAGTTTGCCTGCCCCGCCTTGGCTTTGCTGGTTCCTCTGCCTGTGATGTTGCTATGGTCATTGCCAGGATTACTACCTCTGGACTAATGGTTCTCTTTGTTTTTTTAAATTGTGTATTATTGTGGTAAGAACACTTAACCTGAGATCTACCAGTATCAGGTTTTTAAGTATCTAATCCAGCATCATTATCTACAGTCACAATGTTGTACAGTAGATCTCTAGAACTTATTCATCTTACATACCTGGAATCTTATACCCATTGATTAGTAACTCCCCATTTTCTCCTCCCCCTGACCCCAGCAACCACCATTTTATTTTTGTTTTGAAGAGTTTGATTCTCTCAGATACATCATATAAGTGGAATCATGCAATATTCGTCCTGTGACTGGCTTGTTTAGTATAATGACATCCAGCTCCATCCATGCTTTTGCATATTGCGAGATTTCCTTCTTTTTTAAGGTTGAATAGTATTCCATTGTGTATTTGTGTGTGTGTACATATATAGCATTTAAAAAATCCTTTCATCTGTCAATGAACATTTAAGTTGTTTCTACATCTTGATGATTGTGAATAATGCTGCAATGAACATGGGAGAGCAGCTAACTTTTCAAGATTCTGAGTTTAATTCTTGTGGATAAATACCCAGAAGTGGAATTGCTGCATCATATGGTAGTCCTATTTTTATTTTTTTGAGGAATCTTCATAATGTTTTCCAGAGTTTACTTCTCTTCTTCCTCCTCCCTCTTCACTCTTCCTCTCCCTCCTTCTTCTCTTTCTTCTCCTCCTCCCTCCCCTCCCTTCTCCTCCTCCCCTTAACCATTATGTTCAACCTGCAGCACTTTCCAGATGAACAGTGCTTCTTCAGCTCCAGGCTCTCCTCTCTGGCATCCTGGTATCGTTCTTATGATCCTGGCTGAGTGGACAGCCAGTATGCTCTAATTTCTGTTGGGGATGCATGTGAGTTTGAGGAAACTGGTTCACTCCTAAGTCCAGGGAAGTAGCCCATGACATGAGCTAAGCCAATCCATCTTTCTGACCACTCTGATTAACTCTGGGTATCCTGGCATAGGATGTAAGCCAGACAAATCGGAATGAATCTTAGGACTTCATCTGGGAAGTCTGAGACAAAGAAACTCTGTTGCTTTGCATGGTGTAGTGTACAGATCTGAGGTCTGGAACTATTACAGCGTTTTGCAACCATGAGGTAAGCCAGCCTGAAGACAAAGCTTACACTCAGAGAAAAACAGAGGAAGACCCAAAACCTTGATTAGCTAGTTCTGAAGCCTATCCTATCTTTAGAAATTTTAACTATGGAGTTGGTCAATTCTACTTATTCATTAAAACCATTTGAGCCAGATTTTCTATTCCTTACAGGCAGCAGCACCCAAACTAATCCAGTCTGACAACAATAGGAATTTCTTCTATTGTAAGAATAAAACTGCAGACCTGCCAGACTTATTTTACTTTTTATAGAGTGTAAGTATTTTCAAATCTGTAAAGTGAGGAGTGACATCTAATCCCTTGGTGGCATATGGTGCCACTTCACAAGCAATGTCCTCCACTTTGAAAACTGCTTATTTTTGAAACATCAGGTTTTATAAGAAATTAGTACCTATAAAGTACTATAAGATTTACCCACATGAGAATATGCTTTTCATAGACTGCCTCTTAGTAGACATGGACATGAGCAGAGAGGGTCAGAAGAGATGATGTTGGTAGGGCAGCATAATGGGATGTCTTGATAAAGCATCAGTTTTACATGGGCTCAAAGCCCAGTGCCAGCACTTACTAGTTTGGTGTGATAGAACTTGTTGGATGTCCAGCCAAAAGCCACTGCCTTCTTCCTAGCATAACCCCAATTCTGTCTAGGCAACAAGATGCCCAGCAGTAGAGAGAGAACTATAACTGGCCTAAATTGCTCACGGCAGCCCTCTTTCCCTTTCCTAGTGATTGGTCTGCAGTGGTTGGCCTATGGGCGGTTTGTAACCCAAGACTGGCCAATGAGATGTAAGAGGAAATCTGGCAGCTTCTAGAAAACTTTTTGCAATAATAAGAATGAGACAAACATGGAGAAAGGTTTTTGTCCCTTTTCTTTCCCTTCCTCCTTTGCATGCTGCACGAGGATATGTGAGTTTTGACAACCATATTGCAGCCATGAATGACAATAGGGAGAATGCAACCAAACAAGCTGAGAAAGCAGAAGAGAAGGATGAAAATGGCAGGGTCCTTGAAGACATTATTAAGTTGCAGAAACATCCATGGGGCCACCTAAGTCCAGACTTCCTGCTGCATAAAAAACATATATCCTTTTACTAAAACCCATGTTAGTTGAGTTTTCTATTACCTGCCAAAAAAAAAATGGAAATTAAATGTTTGGTCAAGTCCCTTAAGCTTCTTTAAGCCTCAGTTTCCACAACTATAAAATGGACAGCATAATACCTTCTTAGAGGTTTGTGGTAAAGATTAGAGCAAATTAATATTGTGTCTGCCATGTAGCAAACCTTTAGGGAATAAATTACAGATACTAAAATTCATTTACCTCTTGAATTCTAGGCTCCTAACTGTGTTGAAAAATATTTCAATATCACGTGTTACTGAGATGGAACTAGAATTGAGGCAAGGAGAGTATTTGGAGTGGGATCAGGTAGAGACAATGTCCTAATGGGTAGAAGTCAGAGCCCTTCAGTGGCTTGTATGAACTTGGCCAAATCTTCCCATTCCCAGGGTTCATTTTTATTTTTTTACCTGTAAGATGGGTAAGAAGGTGTCTCTTTCAGCAAGAGTTCATGGTTGTTTCTATGTTCACTTCTATAAAGAAGTTTGTCCTCACGGGGCAGTGCAGTGCCCCAGGAAGTGTCCCCTCATAGTCACGGTTTACAGAAAAGTAGCACTGGCTTACTGAGGGCTCCTGATTTACCCCATCAGGGTGCCTGGCTCATCCTTTGATGCGGCTCTTGAGGCCTGGCTTCTGGTTGAAATTTGGCCCCATTTCTAATACACTTTGTGTTTTGAGGCAGAACGCTTATGAAGGGAAAGTTTCCATTCTAAGAAAAAGTCTATCTCCTCTTCCCTGTGCTGAAATCTCAGCTCCTTCAAGCCTACCTCATATGCCTTTTCCTGGAAATAATTCCTGAGCACCATCATATATACCTAATCTGTTTAAATCCTGATCCCAGCCCTGTGAGGTTGGGTTCTGGTTTTACAGAAAAGGGGCCTAAACTTTGGAAAGTGTAGGTAATTTGTGTGGGGAGCCAACTCTGATGGTCAAGAGCAAGCTCTTTCCTCTACTCTGCACCTCCTCAGAGCAGCAGCATGGGAGCTCTGGAATGATAGGGCCCTTCTCTGGATGCCTGTCCTCTCTGGGGAGGCCATGCTGTGTCATAAATAGAGCCTGTTCTGGCTATAAGCCCAGTGTTATGTTTTCTTTTTCTGTGGAATATTAGGATAATGTGAATGCTTCCCTCAGAAGGTTTTTGTGAAGGCAGAATGGAAACAAGGTACAGGGTCCTTTCCTCTCTTTGAGAAAATCCTACAGTAGTACCAGGAGTCACTGTGAAGTGCCCAGAAATAGGTGTTTCCCTGCCCCGCCCCCCACCGTTTCCTTTCCTGAGCAGCATCTTTGCAGTGGTATCTAGGGTGGCTTTTATGATGATGATGATGTAGATGTATGAGCTGATGGTCCTGTTGATTCAGAGTCCAGCTTGGAGAGGGTGCTGGAGAGGACAGAGGTGCCTTGAGATCCTTTCCTGGGACTTGGATCCTCTCTCTCCCCCTCCCTGTTCCCCTCCCCTCCTTCTCTCCTTCCTTCCTTCCCTCCTTCCCTCCTTCCCTCCTTCCCTTGTTTTCTTTCTTGCTCCCTTCTCCTATCTCTCCTTCCTTTCCTCCCTCCTTCTTTCCCTTCCTTTCTGCCTCCCTCTCCTTATCCCTCTCTTCTTGTTCCATCCACCCACCCACCCACCCACTCACCTATCCATTCATCATCCATTCACTGATCCCCACTGAATATTTATTAGCTGTTTACTGTTTGATTCTGAGAATATATTATAAATGAAACAATACCTACTCTGGAGGAACTTACAGTTTTGTGGAAAAGACAAGGTCATAAAGAGATTATTATAATACAATATTGTGAATGTAATGTTAGAGAAATGATCATAGGAACAGAGTGGAGAGGCCATAACTCAACCTGGGTGCTGGGTGGATCAGGGATGGGTTATACCTGAGCCAAGTCTTAAGTTATGGGTAGGGATCAGCTGGTGAAGGGTGGGAGGGGTATGTCAGACAGAGTGGGGATGTGAGCCATAAGGGAGAACCAGCCTGCTGAGGTGGGCAATTACAGATGTCTAGTGTGGCAGGAACCAGTAGGGGTAGGGGTGGTAGGCATAGGCAGCTCAGGAAGGCCCTTAGGGTCCTTCCTAAGGCATTCCTTGAAGCAGGAAGCTGAATAATGGCTCCTTCCCAGCATATAGCACAGAGCTCAGTACACAGTAGGTGCATTAGGTTGCTAGGGCTGCCACAATAAAAGACCACAGACTAGGTGGCTTAAGCAACAGAAATTAATTTTATCACAGTTCTGGAGCCTGGAAGTCTGAGATCAAGGTGTAGGCAGGTTGATGTCTCCTGAGGCCTCTCTCCTTGGCTTGCAGACCTTTCCCAAGGCCACCTTTTTGTTGTGTCCTCACGTGTCCTCACATGGTTTTTCCTCTGTGTGCTCATTCCTGGTGCCACCTTTGTGTGTCCAAATTTTGTCTTATAAGGACACCAGTCAGACTGGCTTAGGGCCCACCCTAAGGGCCTCGTTTAAACTTAAACACCTCCATAAGGACACTCTCTCCAGATACAGTCACATTCTGAGGTACTGGCAGGTGGGGCTTCAACATAAGAATTTGGGAGAGGCACAATTCAGCTGATAGTAGTAAGGTTCAAGAAATAGTGAATGAGTGAATGAGTGCGGTGAGTCAGGGGTAGCTCTAGATGTTCATTTTCATACATTGAGGGAGCCAGTGAAGGGAATGTGGGTGTCTCTGTTGTATATAGGAGGGGAAGGCAAAAGGACTGCTTGTGATAAATCTCCACCCGACACTCCTTGCTTGTTGGGGCTCTTCCCCGCCGTCCCCTTCTGTTGTATGTAACATCCTACTGGGAACATTCAAAACAACAGCTGATGCTGTCAGTGGGACAGCCGCCTCTTTGCCATGCTCACGGTGGTACCTGCCAATGCCGATGACATGCCAGCCTTGGCGGTGACATTGATCCTTTTCCTGAGAGAGCGGGGACAAGAGCACAGGAGCACGGGGTTGGCTTCCATTTCATAAGCTGTGACAAGGCTGCAATATCTCATACTAGACTAATTTTAGTTTCATCTGTAAGAGCCGGAGAGGGGAAGCAAAATTCTGTAAAAATTCGTGGGGAGCCACAAAGTCATTAGAAGTTTGCGTGTTAGCAATTGTTTATTTTCTTTCTCTACTTCTTTTCTCCAAAAAAATGGAAAAGAGTTTATTTTCCTCCATGAAAATGATGTTTCCACTGAGATTAGAAATTGAAAGAACATACTGACCTCTGTGGGGTCAGCCAGAATAGTCACTGTATATTGGTTCAATAACTCCAGCCAAAATTACTCTCTTCCATTTTGCACTGTGAAATGGATCTCAATTTTTGTTGCTCCAAATGCTTTATACAACATAAGAAGTAATGAGTGAGGCCTGGGGAATGAGGTATTTTCCAACAACCCTGGTGACAAACCTAGATGGATGGAGGGCTGCTGGGAGGAGGAAACCCACTTCATCCCTTCCTTAGGTGTTCCCCAAGAAGGAAAAGCCCTGAAGACAAAGGAGGCCTGGATGGGAAAGCAGATATACTTAAACTTCTCTTCATTAGGTCTGAATGTAAATACCTTGATTATTTCTTTTCTTCCATACACTACAAACTGTGGAAGGATTTCAAAAGACAATTGTGGCATTGATGGGATTAGGGGTGTGGACTTCCTAGGGGAGTCAGATGATTTGAACCAATGATTTAACAGGAGGAAATGCCAGAAATCAAGTAAGGGGCAGGGCAGCAGAGACCCAAGGAAGGCCAAACAGGAAATTACTTGTTCAATGGATTGGTCAGACTCTAGAAGTGTTGGTTGGAGGAAGGCATGGGTGATGTGTACACCGAACAAAGGCAACTGGTAGGAGGGTGGCTGGGGGTGCTGAATTCCAGTATGCATTTTTATGGTCAAATTGTGCACAATGAGCAGGTCTGCTTCTGCCCAGAGGAAGGGGTTCCTCTTTCTTTGCACAAAGTTTCCTTCTCTCACCAGGCTATGTGTGGATAGTGCTGGGTCTACCAAGGGGTGCCCTTTTCTAATTTGCATAAGGATGTGGTATAGATTGGCAGAGTCCTAGCATGTGGGCCAAAGTACTTGAATGCTGGGAGATGTGGGTGGAGATGGTCTACACCCCAGGACCCAGATGACCCGCTGCTTCTCTGAGAGCAGCAACCCTCCTTTTCCGAGGCAGCATGGTCACTCTCTTAAAGAATGACCACTCAACTGTTTTTCAGGGCTCTAGCCTTCTGGTGTACCATGCTGTTCTTCAGGGATAAAGTACTGGTATTTAGAAATTAAAAAAATAAGTTTTAAATTGAGGTAAAAAACACATAACATAAATTTTGCCATCTTAATAATTTTTAAGTTTATAGTTCACTAGCGTTCTATAGATTCGCGTTGTTGTACAATGAATCTCCAGAACATTTTCATCTTGCAAAACTAAAACTCTGTGCCCATTGAACACCACCACTCCATTTCTCTCTCTCCCCCAGTCCCTGGTAACTCCTATACTACTTTCTGATTCTACAAATTTGACTACTTTAGATACCTCATACAGGTGGAATCATAGTATTTATCTTCTTGTGACTGCTTTATTTCACTTAGCATAATGTCTACATGGTTCATTTATGTCGTAGCATGTATCAGGATTTCTTTTCTTTTATAAATGGAAAAATAGTCCATTATATATATACATCACATTTTGTTTTTCCACCCATTGGCTGATGAATGCTTGGGTTGCTTCTACCTCTTGACTATTGTCCATAATGCGGCTATGAATATGGGTGTGCAGATATCTCATTGAGTTCCTGCTTTCAGTTTCTTTGGGTGTATGCCCAGAAGTGGGAGTGCTAGATCACATGGTGATCCTATTTTCAAGTTTTTGGGAACCACCATAGTGGTTGTACCATTCTACATTCCCACCAACAGTGCACAAGTGTTTCAATTTCCTCCCTAACAGTTTTTTTCTTCTTCTTTTTTTTTTTTTTTTGATAGGAGCTATCCTAATGGGTGTGAGGTGAAATACTGGTAAGTGTTAACAAAATGCCAATATTTCATCATCTTTAAAAATATGAAAATTTGAGTCATTCACATCTTGAGATCAATGTTCACTGAATATTTAATTTATGCAAAAAGACCAGTCAAGGGCAGACTATAAGCCTAGCCAGGCTTGGGCTTGTGCAAGTTACCAGGAATCCACAGCCACATAATTGAGCTTTGGCAAAACTTTGACAACAAGATAGGTCTTTCTCCATAAAAGATCTTTGAAACAAGTGGCCCAGTGGTTCATCTTTGGGTTGGAGGAGCTTCTGTGAGAAGTCATAAAAGGGGGAAGGAAACCCAGAAGGCAGGAAGTAAAGTGGAGAGAGTGGGTCACCATCCAGCTAGCAGAAAGGAAGCCTGGAGAGTGGCCTGAGATGGATGTTGGGCAGTGACTCCTGGCCTGGGTCTTTCTCCTACGTGGGGCTCATTTATCTTCTTCAGCATATATGGGGTGTCCTTCACTGGACTAAGGGTTTGTCCTGAGTGCAGCCATTCCTGCTAGGCGAGCAGGCTCTGTTGTGGCCTGTGCTTCCTGACTGATGACAAAGCCAGAGACAGACCCTTTAAATTCCTATTCTTTGCCTCATAAATGATTAGCTGAAATGCTGTCTCCATTGGTCAGTTGGAATGAATATTTATTAACCAAACTTTGGTTAAGCTTCTTTCCTCCCAGGCCCCAGATCTTTGGCAGCAAGCAGCCCCTCCTGAGAGCATGGGTCAAACATTTTCTGATCTACTCTCTGATCCCCCTACCTTTCATCTCACCTCCATATACTCATTCTTCTTAGGATGCTTACGTCTTTTATAGAAGAAAAACTCTTTTGGTCCTATTCTTGAGGTGCTGGCAGACCTTATGGTCAGAGCATTCTGAAATAGTTCCCTTTTTGCAACAGTTTCCTCCCCTCCTATTTCAATAGTCCTCCCTCATCTCCATCCTTTGGAATTAGTCTCTCTTACTAAGGCTGAAGTTTTATTTGACAATCCTAAGGAGGCTGTAGGTTTCTATCAGGGGACAAGGTGAGCTTTTTTTGTCCTTCTGCTGATTCCCTTTGGCAGGTAGACACATACTAGTTGTCAGGCAGGCCTTGAGCACTGTCCTTGAATTCAGTCATTGCCATACACCATCCCGATCTGGCCCAGTCTCAGGGATAAGCAGGTGTGACTTGATTCCCAGTTGGGTGGGAACTCACTGTATAGTGTGAGAATCAGTCAAATGACACCAATGACCATCTGGTGGAAGAGGAAGCAGGGATTCACGTGATAAGGCTCTATGCAGCGTCTAGTCCCTTATGTGATGATTAAAAGAAATTCCAATCTCGGTGTTTTAAAGAATACATGAGGTCCCCATTTTGAATCTTTAGTCACATTTTTCCAACTTTCTCTCCTGCCCCCATTTCCATTTTCCACAGTAGTTCCAGAACCATCACCTGCCAGATTCAAGCTCCCTTTCTCAGTTGTGGTGTTTTTGCCCTTGCTCCCCCACCTTCCTACTCACAGCTTTTCATTATGTAGATTAATTTAGCTTCTTTCGCTTAGCATTACAAGTATCCTAGAACCAGCTGACAAAGGATATTTTTAGCAAGATGCAGGAGAGGCAGTGAGGTGGGGGAGGTGGAAGAAACCTCACCTGTTAATAAATCTTGCTCCTGTCACATTATGATCAGGGGTACGGTGTGAGAAGGGCTTTACCAGACGTCCAAACACAATGCCTCGGCAGTCTTGAGATGAACAGGGTTATCGGGCTTCCTTAAGGGCTCTCCCTCCCTGCTTATCCATCTGCCTGGATGTAGGCTGAGTGCAGACACTTAGAGCCACACGCTGTGCTCAGGGTCAGCCTCCAGATGCTCTGTCAGATGACTTTGATCCGTGAACAAATCTGTTACAAGCCAGTTCAACCTCTAGTGATTGCTGGGTAAATTAGAGCTTAGAGAGTTGTGAACCTAATGGAGAAGTGAAAGAACAAGGGAGCCTTCTTGCTGCCACCCTGATGAAGTGCACCCCTGGGGCTCTTCAGCTGGTGCAGTGTGTGGGGTTAATGAGGGTTCTCCAGCTGCCAAAGGCTGGCTGAAATGGGGTGAGCTGATTACAGACTCATGTTGGCTTACTGGATGCATAACCACCTGCGGCTTTTCCCAGGACCTGGGCTGTGGTGGCAGCTGGCAGTCATCTTGCTTGGTTATTGGGCAGCTTTGAATGTAAGTACACACACACACTTGCTGATTAAAAAATCATTTGATGAGCACCTATTCTGTATAGGGTGCTGAGATATAGGGATGAATAATGCCTGGTTCTAGGACTTGAAAACCTCATACTTTTGAGGGATCTCAACACACACACAATGAACTATTTTGTGCTATTCATGCATGTTGCTGTGGGTAGCAATATTCTGGTGTATGAATATACCACACTTTCTATATCCATGCTCTTGTGGATGGACATTGGGTGTTTCACATTTTTACCTATGGTGAACGCAGTTGGTATATGAATTTTTGTGGACTTACGTGATCATTTCTGCTGGATATATACCTAGGAGTGAAAGTGCTGGATCATAGGATAGGAGTGCTTTTAGCTGTACTAGATACTATCTAACAGTTTTGCAAAAAGGGTTGAATCAATTTTACTCCCATCAGCAGTGTGTGAAATGGAATATACATTTTTAGATGCTGCATGTATGCTGGGGACTGGACTGGGATAATCATTGCAGGGCTCATTCTTCTTATTTTATATATTTGGGGAGAGATGCTGATTTAGGTGTAAGGACCTGTATGATGTCCCACAGCAAGTAAATAGCAGGGAGGAAATGGGAGCCAAGGCTGCCTTACCCCTAGGACCTGTGCTCTGTGGACTCTCCTATACTCTTGGATCATTAGTACAAGTGGCGTATCTGATTACTAGCTGATAAGCCTGTGCAGGGGAGCAACAGGGCCTGGGACTGCAGTTTGGAAACCCAAGAAGATGGACAGACACTGATCACCGTGACAGCACATAGCTTGTACCCCACAAAGCAGCCTCCAACACTATCCCATTCTACACAGAACTCAATCCTAAGCGACACGAGTTCCAATTGCCCTCTGGATTGTGACTTACGCATGTTTTCTGTGATGGCTGCTCACTTTCAAACCCGACTCACCCTGACTTTCTTATTTTTTATTTAAAAGAATGTTTTAATTGCGATATAATTGATGTACAACATGGTATTAGTTTTAGGTGGATAGCATGATGATTTCATATGTGTATATTCACTCTGACTTTCTAAATTATGACCTGGACACCTCTTGTTGAGTACTGTAGCAGAAGTTGGTGGCATCTGTCATAAGCTGCATTGTGTTCCTTAAAATTCATGTATTAAATCCCTAACCCCCAGGATCTCAGAATGTGACTATTTGGAGATAGGGTCTTTAAAGAGATAATCAAGTAAAATAAGGTTCTTAGGGTGGGTCCTAACCCAATATGACTGGCATCCTTATAAGGAGAGAATAGGACACAGATAACAGAGGAAAGACCATGTGAAGCTACCGAGAGAAAAGAGCTGTTTTTATCTACAGGGAAAATCGAGAGGCCTCAGGAAAAACTAACCCTGCCGACCTCTTGACCTTGGACTTTTGGTCTCCAGAACTGAGGGAATAAGTTTCTGTTGTTAAAGATACTCAATCTGCAGAGCTTTGTTAGGGCAGCCTAAGCAGGCTGATACAGTTATCCACCATGTGTCCTGGGTATTTACATTTTTCATGCACCTGCTGGACTTTTGAAGCAGCATTGCCTCTTTGCCTGGAGACTTTCTCTGGTCTGGGCAGGCCCAATATGCCCTAAGTGCTGGAAGACTACCCCCACCATCCAGCAGCCCTCATCAATGATGGAGGGAGTCAGAGGGAAACATGGCTCAACTTCCTCACCTGTCAGATGGGGAAATTCTGTGGCATGTGTTCTACACCGAATCAGGTCCTACAGGATTCTGCACTGTCACCCTCACTGCTAAACTGCTCGATGACTCCCCCTTATCCTTTGCCTTCCTTTCCCTGTCTTGCTTCCTCACTCGCCTACCAGAGTTTCCTAAGATCACCTTCCAAATAACCTACTTGCATTCAAATCCTTGTTTCAGATTCTGCTTCTGAGAGATCCAAAGGAAGACAACACAGTTATAGTTTCCTTCCAATTTCAAGCTCTCAAGATCAATACCCTTTCCAGCTGGGTGCAGACCCTGGGGTCTTCTCCCTCTGTGCAATCTACCAGCTCTTGGTAGCAGTACCATGAACTGTTCAGATATTCTGGACCCCCACTCACAAGGCTTATATCCAAACCCTCCTTGAGTTAGCTAATATCTTCTCTTTCATGACAGACAACACTGAAACCTATACTCGTTGGAACCGAAGGAAATTATCCATCTGCTCAAAGAAATGTCCTTTCAGTAGATCCCTGACCTAGACCAAACACCACATGATAATCTTTCCCTAAGATGCTGACCAACTTCCTGTGGACCTCTTTTTTTCCTTCCTCTTCTTTTCGTTATTTCTCTATGCTTCACATATTGTCTCTCTAGTTTATTTTCCTGCTGGGCCACTTTGTATTCTTATGTGAAGGAGGGGGGTGTTCAAGAGAGGATGGAGAACTTTTCCTTTAAATCATAACTGTAGCCAGGAGGCAGGTGATGGCTTTCTTTCAAGAATTTTATTTCTAGTATGATAAGCTTCTTTACCACTGTGAAGGAAAGGATATCAAAAGTCTGTTATCTGCAGAGCTGAATGCCTAGGAGCTATCTTTATTTATAGGATCCTGATACTCCATGATATTGGGTAAGAAATAAAATTGCAGCAAATCAGCTAATGCCTAAGTGTCAGACAAAGTGAGTTTAAAAGCCAACTCTGCTACTCTTAGTATGTGTGACCTGGGACAAGTGACTTTCTGAGCCTCAGTTTCTTCCTCTCTAAAATGGAGAAAACAGCCCCCCCCCCACACACACATACACACCTCAATCAAAGGGTTGCTGTGAGAGATTGTAGGTGATGATGTATTTGAGGCACACAACTAGTGCTCAAGAGAGTGGAATTTTCTCTCTGCTTCTCCGTGTGACCTGGGGCTCTGAGTTCTTTATTTTTTAAAAATTTAAAAATCAGCTTCATTTAGAAATAATATACATAATAATAGAATGTACTTGTTTTAAGCATACAGTTTGATTAGATTTGACAAATGTGAATACTCATGTAACTACTACCTCAACCAAGATTCAAAAACTTTATCGCCCTTCAAGTTCCCTCATGCCTCCCTGTAGTCTATATCAGTCTGCTAGAGCTGCTGTAATGAGTACCACAACCGAGTGGCTTAAACAATAAAAATTTATTATTTCACAGCTCTGGAGGCTGGAAGTCCAAGATCAAGGTTTTTTAGAGTTGATTCCTTCTGAGAGCTGTGAGGGGAAGGTCTGTTCTAGGCCTCTCTTCCTGGCTTGTAGATAGCCATCTTCTCTCTATGTCTATTCACATTATCTTCTCTCTATTCATGTCTTTGTGTCCAGTCATATTGGACCTCATTTTAACTTGGTTGCCTCTGTAAAAACTCTGTTTCCAAATAAGGTCACATTCCAAGGTACTGGCTGGTGGTAAAGACTTTAACATATGATTTTTAAGGGGATATACTTCAACTCATAATATAGTCAATACTCAACCCTCATCCCAAGCAATTACTGATTTGCTTTCTGGCACCCTAGGTTAGTTTTCCTATTCTTGAGTTTTATATAAATGGTATCGTACATTATATGCTCTTTTGTGTCAGGATTCTCTTGCTCAGTGTGCTGTTCTTGAGATTCATTATTAGTGCATTGGTGGGTCATTCATTTTTGTTGTTGGGTAGTATTCCATTGAATGACTATACCACATTTTGTTTGTCCACTCATCTATTAATGGACATGTGAGTTGTTTCCTGAAACCATTTTGACCATGATCCAAAGAAATAATTTTGCATTTATATGTACATGCTCATGTGTATAGGTATGTGTGTGTATACATACATATATATATAAATGCACTTAAACTAAACAAAAATTTCACGAATACTTATCTTGATCAATGTTATTCCTTTCAAAAAAAATGCTGTATGAGATCACTAAATTGATTTCTTGGCCAACAAGTGGATCATAACCTGAAGTTTGATACATTTCCCTTGTGGGGGTGGTAAAGAGGTGCCACTCAATGGGGAAAGAGTGCAGACGAGATAATCAGATTCCATGGTTTGGGTTTGTCCCTACTTAGTTATATGTCTGCTAAACAATCAAAATCTAATCTCAGATCACAGTAGATCCAACCTATGTCTAGAAAGAATGTCAGTTAAGTTGTATACTCAGATTCACAAAGAAACAGTGAAGTCTCTTTGGCCAAGTCTTTTTTTCATGAGCAGTCTTTATCTTTGATTCTAAAGATGTGATTCAGAGCTGGGTTCAGTTCCCTATCAGAGGGCAGCTGCTCACTTTATAGGAGAGTTTAGGTCAGACATAGAAAGTACTACCAGGTGAGATAAGTTACACAGTTTACATTCCATTGTAACGAACAATCCCAATATTTCAGTGGCTTAACCTCCAAAGATTTATTTCTTGTTCTCCTAAAATCACTGAGGATTTGTGTGACCAACTCTTCCCCATTCAGTGGTTCAGGGATCCAGACTCCTTTGATCTCACGGCTTCATCTCAACATGAAGCTCCTTTATGATCCAGTGATGGGAGAGGGGATAGGGAGACAACTGTAGGGTCATGTGCTGGTTTTTCTATGTTTTACTCTGAAACTAACACCTATCACTTCCTCCTAAACTCATTAGCTAAATTGGCTCCTAGACCATGACTCCATTTAATTTCAAGGGAACTGAGAAGTGTGTTACTAGGAGGGAAGGGGAATTGGATGAATTGGTGAAGACTAGCAGTGTCTGCATAGGCATCTCACCGTGAGGTTAATCTGCTTTCAGCTCACTCATCTCCCTCCTGCCCTGGAATCTACTACTGTACATATATCCCTCTTCCTGCTCTGCTTACTCTGCACAGTCCCATTCCTGCTCTATTGGTACCATAGAGTCTGGGGAACTGGCCTCTTGTTTTCCTGAGACCTTGACTTTGAATATATGAAGAATTCACTGGCACTTTGCCTGCCTCCTTGGAGGTAGGCAGGAAGATGGTCTCAGAACAGAGAAGGTGGGGGATTGAGAATGAGTTTGTCTGGGTAGTGGCCTAGAGCCAGGTGGCCTGGCTTAAACCAGGAACACTGCTACAGGGCCTGGGTCACCAGAAGATAGGCAAGCTCTATCAGACAAGTCCCGGTGAATCATCAGCCATCACACCCTCTGTCTGAAAGCAGGCAAAATGACTTGCACTTTTTAAAAATTTCCAGACTTCTGTGCTAGCCTGAGAACTTCCAGGGGAGAGAGGTTGTGGCTGTAAAGAGAGGCCTGTTGCTCTACACCCTCCCCTGTATCCTTCTTCACACAAAGCTCTAAGCACAGGTTTTATGAAAATATGACTGTGGTGTGATGAGGACATCCAGCGTGCAAGCCTTCTGCTGACTCCAGCAATAAAGAACATGAGCTTTATTTATAGGACTGCCTCCAAGATCTGACAGGAAGAATTGAGCATGCTGCCAGGGTGCAAAATGAGATTTTCCAGAAAGACATTCAGTAGGCCGAAGGGCTGCTGGGGAGTAAATGAGGAGACAGGCAAGGTGAATCAGGCAGCTGTGGGGGCAGTGGCTGACCCTCCCTTCTCTGAGGGGAGAAAGGCAGAGAGCCTTCTTGGGTCCCTGAGCTTCGAACAGAGCCAGTACAAAGCTAAGAATGCTCTGATTTTCCCCAGATCCAAGTAACCAAGCCTGTTATCAATTATCCAGGAGTTTTCTTCAGAGGACATTCCAGCCTCGAGCAACTGGCCATTTCTCCCCTCTCCTCTCTGATTCCCGACTCTTTATTTCACCCTACACTTCCCCTCCTTCCTTCCTCTCTCCTCTCCTCTCTCACCTGCCTCCATTCTCTCCTCTCCTTTTTTTTTCCCTCCCTGGGTAGTCACTAGAGCTGCTCACAAACTCCTTCCTGGCTCTCTTCTCTGGGAGCTGGATAGGTCTGCTTTCCCCTCCCATTTGAAGTGAGGTCTGGCTACACGACGTGTTTTGGACAGTAAAGTGTGAGTAAAAGTCATATTGCTTTTGGGCAGAAGCTTCAAGAGCCGTGCCTGTGCTGCCTGCTTCTCTTTCCTTACCACAGTGACCGGCAATGTTTGAGATGCTGGCTGCCCCACCAGCCTGGGTCCTAGAATGAGTATGACACAGAGCCAAGCTCCCAGCTGACTCGCACTGGACACATAGCAGGAAAGAGAACAAACATTCATTGTTATATCACTGAGACTTGGAGGCTGTTTGTTATGGCAGCATATCCTCTCCTGCCCTGATTTATACTCTCTCCACGCCAGAACCTTGGGGATGACTCGCTCTTCTGCAGAAGAGATTTAAGAGCTTCACTCTCCTTTTTCAATACATACTCGTTTTTCAATGCAGGGCCAACCCAGCTCCTTTCAGTAATCATGAAGTGTGGTTCTAACTGCCAACCTTGATGGGGAAGCTGTTGGGTGTGCCTGTATTGGGAACCTTACTTCCTGGAGTTTCTGTCCAGGATGTTCCTGGGAGAAGGCGATTTCTCAAAGCAGAAGCACTTTTCTCATTCTCTGGCGGTAAGTGAGTTCTCCCTTCATACCGGCATGCCACTACCTGGGATTTTTGCAGTGTTCACTGCAGCTGTGGGCTTGCTCTCTTGCACTTGTTTTATTGCTGATTGGGCCTTCAAAGGAGAAATTCTTTTTCTGGTGCTGATGAACACATTTCTAACTTAAAGTTAATTTTTTTTTCTTCTGAGTTTAGCTGCCTTGACTATCTAGTGCTTCAGGATTTCTAACCACAACCATGAAACCTTACTGTTTCTTCCTGGAGATGGTATTTTTGGGTATCTAGCTGGACATTCTAGAGAACAGGGGCATTGGAAGAGGAACTGATGAAGTCCTTTGTGCCCAGGCACCTCTGTCATCCCTCTTTTCTTAATGTAGAAACCCAGCCAGGGGTGGGGGAGCTGGAATGCTTTGTGTCCTCATGAGGGGTCACATCTGCCCGGAGGGGGTGCCTGTTTCTAATTTGCATAAAGATACCCTATGGGCTAGCTGTGTTGCCTGCTGCCATTTGAGCCCACATATGGAATTATCTGTTCAGGCCTGAGGGCTCTGATTCATTCACAGTGGGCTATGTGGCCTCAGAATAAGCAAAAGAGGACACTAGCTCAGGCGGGGGACAGGTGAGTTGACTGAGGTCCAAGAGCAAGGCTGAGGAAACATGCAGTGAGTGACAAGTGGTATGTATGTGTATACGAGTGTGCATGTGTATGCGCCTGTGCATGCATGTGTGTGCATGCATGCGTGTGTTTAAATGGAGTGTTTCCTCTACTACAATGGGAGAAGGGAGTGGATAATAAATGGTTCAGGGTTTGGAGATGGGGCATGGATTTGACAGTATAATTTGTATTTTGTTTTGCGAGCACACAAGCCCCTGTCTCTCTGATCCCTGTACAAGGGAGAACATAAGCTGTGGGTGTCTGTGAGGTTGAGGGTGGCCATCTGTCCCTCACGCCCACCCTGTCATTCTCCTCCCAGCAATGGGGTGAATGGAAAGAGTCAGGAGGCAAGTGCTTGAGTCACATGTGGGTGCCTGTGCTGGCAGTCCATCCAGGGCAGCACCCCGAGGTTCCCTGTGGGGTCTGTGGACCTGTAGCATTGGCATCACCAAGCACTTGTCAGAAATGTAGAGCCTTAGACTTCCTTGCCCCTCCACCTACTTAATCAGAGTTTGCATTTAACAAGAGTCCTGGTGATATATGAGCACTGAGTATGAGGAACATTGCCACAGGGGTATGGAAATGATCCCCAACATACATGTGTTACCAGGAGGCTGTGTGGCAGGGAGGTCGGGCTGGCATTTGCCCTTGTCCTGCCTGTGAGGCCCACAGGGAATCAGTGTTCTGAAAGCCCTGACACTCACCCGTCATTCATTCCTCATCTATGCGCGCCTCTTCCTTGGAAGCTCAGAGAGGAAAGAAAGTGAACAGCGTCAAGGATAATGATCTTTGTCTTTGAAGTGTTATGCCCCAAGGACTTGGTTTAAGTCAGAAGTGACCAAAATATTTAGAAGCAATGAGATTAAGTTTTTGGTTGCTAAATAGGAATGACTCTAAAAGGAAATTGAGTTCCCATAAGAAAGTAGACACATTTGAACGGGGCTATACAATTCGTATCTGTTGCATAAGGACAGTTTAAAAGGTGGGTGTATTAGGTGCAAGATGTACACATCCTAATTTCCAGAGCCCGTGAATGTTACTTTACAGAGTAAAAGGGACTTTATAGGTGTGGTAAGTCAAGAATTTTGAGAGGAGGAGATGATCTTGAATTATTCAGTTGGGCCAACTCAATCACAAGGCTACTTATAAGGAAGGGGCAGGAGGGGCAGAGTCAGAGGTGATGTGACAATGGGAAGTAGAGGGACAGAAGGAGATATGATGACAGAGCTGAGTTTGAAATGATGTGGTTACTGACTTGGATGACAATAGAAATCCATGAGCCAAGGAGTGTGGATGCCTCTGGAAGCTGAAAAAGGAAACAGCTTCTCCCCTGGAGCCTCCAGAAGAAACACAGCTCTGCTGACCTATTTTAGACTCTGGCCTTTGGAATTGTAAGAGAATAAATTTGTGTCATTTTAAAGCATCAAGTTTGTGGTGATTTGTTACAGCAGCAATAAGCAAAATAATACAGTGGGTGAGCTGGATTTGTCTCCTCCACCCCTTGTGAAGAGATGCCTGGAGCAGGTGAGCTGGGCTGGAGAGGACAGGATCCAGAGGGCACAGTGAGATCCTTGGAGTGGGTTACGGGTAGGAGGTGTGCTGGGGGTAGACTTGGGCCTAGCTGGACCTGTTTAACTGGAGTGGAAGATGGGATACAGTGGGAGAAGTCAGTTGGGGCTAGAAAGGCCTGATACCTGCTAAGGGGGCTGGGCCTTAATCTGAATTGTCACCTAATTGTTTCATGGAGAAGGGTTATGGTGAAAATGTGTTTCTGGGAAGGAAAGCAAGCAAGGTAGAGGAAAGAATGCAGAGCAGCAAGGTCATGCAGAACAAGCGGAAAGAAGATGGAAAGTTTTGCAATGGAGTGGAATGCTCAGAATCCCAGCTGCAGACAGGTGCGTTCAAATTTGGGTCCCACCATTTACTGCTATGTGACCTTGGACAAGTTCTTAATGTCTCTGAGCTTCAATTTCCTCATTTGTAAAAATGAAAATGATAGCAATTATTCAGCAAGGTTATCTTGGGGTCAAAATGAAATACAAAAATAAGGCATCTGGCACTCCATGCCCTTCCACACTGCTAAAATTAATCTTGCCTTATAGATGGTGGCTTTCCTCTGTGGACTGCAGGTGGTGGGCTGTGTTTGTAAGACAGCCACTTGGGAGCAGTCATTTTTTTGTCATTGCTCAGTATGTCTGTCTGCACACCTCACGGATCAGATCATGGTCCCTCCAACTTCTGAAGTGCATTTGATAGGTTGCTGGCACAAAAGGTTTCTGTTGATATGGTAGTAATAGTTCTGTTCCCGGAAAATGATTTTAAAATGAAGCCACTGTATCTGCTGCTGCATATTTAAATGCAAGATTTCTTCCATCATAAAAATAGTTATGACTTGTTTAGAACCCACCAAATAACAGGCACTGTGTTTAGAGTTTTCCTTGCATCTTTTTGAATACTTACAAGTTGCGCAGGAGGCATCTATGGCTTTATTTTATGGATGAAGAGTGAGGCTTGGTGATATGAGGTCTAAGGACACAGCAATACGAAATACCTTTTTTCTCTCTTATGTCTTTCATCCTCACCTTAAAATTTTTTTATGCATTAAAAACTCATTGTTTAATATGGTCCAGTGCCTGTTCTTTAACTGGAATACCTTCAAAGGATCACTTAAACAATAACTTATTAACTAGCCTTTTTGTTTGGAAGGAAGGAAATATTTCCTGCAACATTGTCTTTATAGGAAAAATAATTCTTAAGATTTTTAACTAGGTCTCCCATGAAAGCCAGGGCAGCTCACAAAAGGAAGAGAGGCCAATCTATGTTTCCTGTTGAGCATATGATAGGCTAGAAATTAGGGGGCTTTGGAATAATTTTCTTGGAACTCTAGGATTCCCATTCATTTCTCTGGTTTGGGGAAGTTGAATCCACTTAAGGATAGCAATTTGTTCTCATAATTCTTGAACCACTATTTTGAAATGAGTTGCTCTATATTTCTTAGCTCATTTTTGAGACTGTGAAGAGCTAGGTTGTAATTGCAACTTGGAGATTTTGAGCATTCAAAAATTTTAAAAAATACGATGATATTTAATGTCTTTCCTAGCCTCCTAGCATCCATATCTAAGTTCTCAAAGCTCATGTGGCCAATGTTTGTTTCATTGTATCATTCTATGTATTATCAGGTTTTATTTCCGATTTTTTTAAATTGTGGTATCAATATCCAAACATAAAAGTTACCATCATAACCATTTTAAATTGTACAGTTCATAATGTGCTACCATCACCACCACCATCCTATGCTCACTTCTTGACCACACTTTCTCCATTATCCATCTCACCTCTTGACTGCACCTTCACTACCTGCCCCCCAGGCTCAGCTGAAGACCCTTTTCTTTGGGGAACTCTTGGGGGAGCTCCATTCACAAGGATTCTTTCCTGTAGGTTCAATGCTTAGAACCAACTAATCATTATTACTCTTGTTGCCCATCCCAGGGCCTCCCCTTCTCTTACATTGCACATTTCTTGGGCAGGCTCATGTTCAGATGCTCCCAATTGCATCATTTGAAGATCTATATCTTCAAAACAGGTTGCTGCTCAGAGTTCCAGACCCATTCATCCCCCATTCCTAGACTTTCACTTCTCCTCCTCCCCTCCACTCCAGATCCTACTGGAATTTATATAGTCAGAACTAAATCCACTTCCTTCTTTCCCAGTCAGATCCTCATCTCACAATTTCAAAGTGCCCTTCCTTCTTCTTGCTCCTAACATCCCATGGGGATGGCCCACAGCACCTGAGTTCCAGACTTCCTCTCCAGTCCCCTGGTACAGCCCATTTATTTTGTGCATTTCTTGGTGTCATGCAAGTTTGGCAGGCTGGTAACCCCTTGAAGGCAGCTGAGGCTCACTGCCCCTGCACATTCTCCTGTACTCAGGCCTGTGTTGGGCAGGGCCAGCTGTGGCTCCAGCTGTAGCTTCTAACTCTTTTGTGGCATCCTCAACTTGCTTCATGCTAGAGGAGCAGATGCTAAGACGGAATATGGGGTACAAGTGTTTATTAGGAATCACACCTGTGGAAGGAATGGGGAAGCAGCAGCTTTAGGCACAGGAAGAAGTAGAATGATGATGCGTCCAGTGGGGGACTCTAGAGAAAGCATTGCCCTTCAGAGCTATCCCTGTTGGGTTAGTATGTCCAGGACTTTATATCTCTGCTCACTCAGTCACCAGGCCTGGGCTGGCTGGGAAGGATGTGACTTCGGGAGAGGCATTTCTTGACTGACCTTGAAGGAGTGGATAGCTTGAGGCTGCCAGTTGAATATAGTGCCTCAGCTGGGCAGCAAGGGCTCCCTGGAAGAAGGACCTGGGTGGTTCATCCCATAATCCCTTCTGTACACATCCAGACAAACCCAGATGGGTTTGTCTAAATAATGGCATGTTAGTGGCTGTGAAGTAGTTTGCTCAGCAAGATATGAAAGAACCTACCCAGTTTGTACTGAGCTCTGAGCCTCTGCTGAAGGTTTCCTCTTGGTCTGCAGATCACGAGAGTGGAATTTCATTGCCTCACCAAAGGGAAATGATTTCTCTCTGTTTAAAAGCTGTGATATTGCTTTATGAGGGTGCCCTTCACTTGCTAAGATATTAAAATGATGATGAATGGAAATTCAACACTGTGGATGATCCATAGCTTCATCAACACTTAGAGAACTGCTGGGAGATATTCTGCTGACTTGTCCTTGATCCTTCCCACTTAAATGCCCTGAGAGAATTCAGAATATAACAGAGAGAGGTTAGGAGATGTGGAAGGGAAGAAGGAAAGCTTGGAATCTTCATTTACCTGGTTCAGGTGGGACCTATAGAAGGGGCTGGCTAGCTGGCTGCATGACTATGGGTGGGGGTAAGGGAGGGATGGGAGCGAGAGACCTTAGAGGGACTTTCATATTCATGTGCCCTGTCCCAGCACTCCTCTCAGACCAAGGTATTCAGAGACACTGAACATGTTGTATACTTCAAGAATGAAAATACCAACAGGAGAATCACTACTCTCATTCTGGGACCTAGATCATGAGGGAAATAGAGGACCTTTGTGACTGGTCATTCATTACTTATGACCTAGAATATAAAGCCACTCGAAGACAACCTGGCCAATGTATTAATTTGCTAGGGGTGCTGTGACAGAATACCACAGACTGGGTGGCTTAAATAGCAGGAATGATGGTCTCACAGTTCTGGAGGCTGAAGGCTGAAATCAAGGTGTGGCAGGGTTGGGTTCTCCTGAGGCCTCTCTCCTGGGCTTGCAGATGGCTGCCTTTTCCCTGTGTCTTCACATGGTCTTTTCTCTGTGTGTGTCTGTGTCCTGATCTCTTCTTATAAGGACAGCAGTCATATTGGATTAGGGTCTACACCAAGGATATTTTGATTTAATTTCCTCTTTAGAAACCTTATCTCCAAATATGGTCACATTCTGAGGTACTGGGGCTTAGGGCTCCAAACTATGCATTTTGGGGGGGGGGGAAGGTGGGCATGATTCAGCCTATTACACCAGTCTGGGAAAGAGAACACAAGAGGGAGTCACACTCTTGTCCCAGCAGAGTGTGGACCAAAGTCTGACATCACACTTCGTTGCTATGGGATACTATCATTGTGCAACCGGAGGAGGGAGAAGGCTTCCAGGGGATTCATGGCTTCTTCCTGATTGACCTAGTTTTAACTGTTTGCTTTTGCTTGATGCAATGGAGCAGGAGGTGTGGACAGGGTTAGGTCTGCACAGACTCACAGTGGGTGGGGTTGTTGGTCCTCGATGTTAGGCCCTGTGCCAGAAGCAGAGGGGGATATCCTAGCCATCCTGGGGCCTGTCAGGTGGCAGGGAGATGGAACACACTATCAAAGCAACTAGACCAAGTAAAGGCTCCCCTGTGATGCTGATAGTGATGCTGCCAGTGCAAACCCTCAGAGGAAGGAGAGGGCAGTGGAACAGAAGGTCCTGGGAGGGGCCTAACTTGGCCTTGGCAGTCAGACGATGTAGATAAGTAGAAGGAGAAAAGAGGGGTTTTCCAGGGCACCTTGTGAACAAAGACATGGACATGTCCATACACGTGGGCATTTTTTTTCTATTATTTTTTTTACCTGTAACCTGAGTTTTGACAGGCCTTGTGGCTCTCTTGCTGATGCATGACCTACTATTGTAAGACCTCTAGTTTCCTGCAAAGTATTCCTCCCTGTGTGTTTCTGGGGCTCTCTGGGATGTCTTACATGGTTTGTGATTGTGCCTGGTTCTGCCGCTGACCCACCATCCCTTACTGGGCACTGCTACTGTACTCAGGGTGTATCCCCAATTGGCCTGCTGGGCACCCGAGGCTCTCCCAGGTTCTGTGGCTTTGCCATCAATTTCTGGCTCCCTCTAGGCCCTCCCTTCTCTACCTCTGCTCTCATGGCCAAGAGCAGTGTATGTCCATTGTGACATGCTATGTGGCTAGGTGGTAGAGGAGGCCTCCTAATTTTTGCATGACCCTCCGCTGGAGGGTACTCCCCAAGGTGTGGATTAAGCTCCAAAATCATAGCAGAATTTTATGGAAAAAAACTCATTTGAGCTCTAGTGAGAACTTCTTTGTTTTCAGAGGGCTTGGATGTGAGTTTGAGGGGGTCAACCGAGGGCGGTTCCATGTGACACTACTGTTGTGTAACGTTGCGCCACACTCTGAGTTATGCCTTGCTTATGAGGACTCAAACTCATTATCCTGAGATCATTCCTCTTCCAGGATGAATTCTCTCCCAGTTCTTTTACAAACAGACTCTTTGCACACCTGCCCATATTTGTGACATCCTCAAACACGCATGATTTATTTTACTTTAGGGAATTGATTTGCACTGCATGGCAGCATAACCAAGTTCATAGGATGAAAAGATGGGAATTCATCCTTGGTTTTTCTTCTTGCTTGCTGTGTGATCTTGGCAGGATACATAGCCTCTCTGGTCCTAAGTTTCCTCACCTGTAGAGTGAGTGTGCTAGTCTAGGTATATAGGTAGCATATGATGTGTAGCTATGATGTGTAGCAGATGCCAGTCTATGCACTAATGGGCTAAGTTAGCATGGGGTTAGAGAGAACTTCCCTCAAGGCACAGAGTTCTCTCTCAGGTGGCTCTCCATCCGTGTCCTCTACTGGGCCCTTTGATCCCCTGCAGCTATCGCACAGTTTCCTTTTCCTTTAAACCTTCTGGAAAGCACTGTACACTTCCTCGCTATATCTCAGCTCCCACTCACAAATCAACCCACCACAATCTGGATTTTTTTGACTTTGTTCCACCAAAACTGGCTCTACTGAGCTCTTTAAAGGCCTTCCTGTTAAATTCCAAGTACAATTTTCTGTCCTTATCTTATATGGTCTCTAGGGGCCATTTGATACTACAGGCTGGGGAGCATGTTTTCCTTGTCATAAGGACTCCAGATGGCAGAGGGTGGGACATTAGAAGAGGCGTCCTGCATGGGAGAGGGTAATGCGAGAGGTTTGCATTTGGGCAGGGGTCGAGGATGACAAAGAAAAATGGTGGAATCAACTGGCTACTAACTTTGGAAAGGCTCTCTGGTGCCGCTTTGTTCTTGCAGCCCAATGTGAGGTACCAAGCAGTCTTCTCAGTGGCTGGCGAATTATTTCTGGATTCTGCAGATAAACTTGGTGAAGTGGTTCTAGGTTGAAGATAGTTAGGTCTGATAATTCTCAACTGGTGAGAGAAATAGTAGGGAATTGCAGTGAGCCAGGACAGCCCAGGAGGTGTGAGATGCTATTAACATCTTCATTTTAGAAATGAGACATGGTAATGGTGGAGTGGGTTTCTGAAACCAGTTTTTCAGGATACCATAACTCATATTCTTTCTGATCCATCACCCATCCTCTCGTGTGTGTGTGTGTCCAACAATGGTACTGTTTGGCACTGTATGGCAGTGTATGGCAGCTATTTGATTTTTATATCTCTATCTCCCACTACTGTGTGGGCCCTTCTAGGATGGGTCCTGGATTCCTGACAGTTTGTGTAGACTGACGCAGTGGCTGGCATGGGGGAGGTGCTGGGTAAATGTTTGTGGAAGAACAGAAGGAAAGAAGAAATGGCTAAAATAAGCTGTGCTGTGCTAGCTAGAAACTGGAGCTGCTTGGCAGTGATCAGAGGAGGGAGGGCAATAACGCTTCCTGGGGAGTTCTCACTCCAAGTCATTTCTTCCTGCACTTTCCACAGTGGCCTTTGAAGCCCAGCCAATGCTCTCCTACTGCATGTTGCCATCCTGTCTGGAAGGTTTATTGCTTGCAGAGCTGTGTGCAGATCTAAGTGGGAGCTGATTCTGTGCAAACGTCTCTGCTGCTGGACACCCACAGCCAGCTGCCTATGGACACTGGCAGATGTTTCTGTTTTCCGTGCCAGTGGGAGCTTTTGTGTGCTTTTCTCTAGTGCACGTCTGTGGCAATGAGCAAAATAATAAAAGCCAGAAAGAAATGGCCAGGAGGAAGTTGTGTGATCAAAATCCACAGCTTCAGTTAGAGCTCTCAGGAGGGAGAGGGAGCAGATCATTGGGGATTTAGTCTAAGAAAGCCGCCTTGAGTGCTTTTAAAAGCAGCCTATGGCCAACAGGACTTAGAATGGCCCCTTGGTGAGCTCACAAAGTGATTCATTGTTGAGGCAGAGAATTTCCTAGCTATTAGGGCCCTAGAGGTCATCTCAATAGAGCTCTGTCAAGTTGCAGGTGTAGAAAACTGAGACCAAGAAAGGAAATGATTAAAGTAGGATCAGTTCAGTCATCTGTGAGAATTAGAAAAAGGCTCTCCCTCCAGGCAGACACAGTTCCATTCCAGGGGTAAGGGTCGGTGAGCAGAGTACAGGCTGTATCTCGGCTCCTGCTTGTCCACTGGGATGGATAACTTTGTGCAGCAAAGAACCTTCACGACTGCACATGGTGACTCTGACCTCAAGGTCACATGGTCACCTAATGATGGAGATAAGATCAGAGGCCATTGCTTCATTGCCTATTCCCCTGGAAATCGTCATGATATAAAAGTAACCTCTACACACACTGTTTATGTGTGTTTGTAGGCCCGAGTGCAGCTAAGCAAGGAACGCCTTGGGTCTGTTGCTTTAAGAGCTATCTGGTTTCTTAAGCCAGACTACCTGTTCCAATCCTGGTCTTGCTACTTCTGCCCTGTGCAAACTTGGTGAGTTGCTTAGCTTTTCTGTGACTCTATCTTCTCATCTGTAAAATGGAATTAAGAACAGCCTCTACTTCATGGTTTATTGGAGAAAATTCAGTGGGTTAATTTGTGGAGAGTATATAAAGAAGGACCTGGCACACAGTGAGTCCTGCTGAGATATTGTAATTATTATTCTGCTCCTGGGGATAATAATGACACATTTGTACAGCCCTCTAACGCCCACATCTAAGTCCCTGCCTTCTATTCACATAAGCTGGCTGACACAGGAGATACCTAAGAGGGACTGTCCAGGTGGCAGCACACCCCCAAAGAAAAGTCAGGCAGAAAAGAGCAGAAAATAGATCTGGGGCACCACACTCTTCTCAAATATGTGGATTTCAACTCAAACAGACTTTAAATGGGAAAAATAGAGACCATGGCAATAGATGGAAGGTGGGATATTCTGGCAGGCTGGCTTTCTGAGAGGAGCTCAGACAAAGCATGCTGCTGTCCTTTGCTGAAGTGGAGCAGTGTCATTGCTGGACCAGTCTCGTGGGCACCACCTAGGACTTGTTAGATATGCAAGTCCTGTCACCTCAGACTCTTGGGGATGGGGCCTAGGGATTTGTGTTTTAACAAGCTCCCCTTCCCCACCCCCAGATGCTGCTGCTGTGTGCTCTTTTGGGAGCTTGCCTGGAAGTTTGCACAAGTCAGAGAACCTGGTGAAAGCATTTTGAGAATGGAGACAGATATGTTAGGCAGTGTGGCTAAGGAAGATGTGAAAGGAGATGCTATTGTTCTAGAATACCAAAAGATAAATAACAGTATGGAGAGGCCTCCCTTCCTGCTCCTGCCCCATGCCTCTGGCTCACTACTTCTGGTCATCTTTTGGCAATGTCATGATTCCAGGACCAGCTTGTGGTCTGGCTCAGGTGCTTTTCTGCCATCCTGGCATCTGTATTATTGGAGGGTTTCCTGACATTTCTGATGTGGGGCTTGGTTGGAACAGCACTGAGCTGGATGCTATATGGGGTCAACACATGTGACTGTGTACCTCCTCTAGGCCAGGAATCTTAATGCATCTTTTTATTTTATCCTCCAGCAACCCTAGGCATAGATAGTGTAACTCCCCAACTGGAAACTGGAAAAACCAAGGCAGAGAGAAAAGTTGATTTGCTTAAGGTCATTTAACTGGGAGGGAATAGATTGGGGTTTAAATCCAGGTCTCCAAGACATTTTTCACTGCATCATTTTGGCTACTGGCTCCCCCCTATGTTCTCCCACTCCTTTCCCCTGTTACCTGCCTGGCTGATGATGTTTATCCTGCTCTGTCAAACTCAGGCCCTCTGCTCACTGAAAATAAGCAATTGATGGGAAGACAGTCTTCCTTAGAGGTTGTAACTCCACAGCAAGAAGCAAAGTGGCCCCTGAGGAATATGTTCTGTTCAGAGGAAACTTTTTTTCTTATAGATTCTGCTATTAACACTTAAAGAGAGTGTTATCAGTGGGGAGTTTGTCTCGGAACAGATCTCCCTTGGAACAGATCTTCCTGAGCGTTGTCACATGGCTGAGAGGATGGCTGCCACTCCTGGGACATTTTTCTTCCTGGCCTGGCTCTCCTCATCTGTCTGGGGCCCATGCCCTCTTTCCACAGAATCACTAGTCTGCAGATTGAACAAAGGGTGGCTATGGAAGGTGCAGAAAAATGAGGCAGAGGGACTTGTTCTCAGTTTGGGGTGGGCGAGTGGGGCCTGAGTTCTGGCCTGGGCCATGTCTCTTCTTCAGTCCTGGCCTGGGCCATGTCTCTTCCTCATATTCCATTTTGTCTTTCTGTTTCCTAGGACTTAGTAAAATCGAGACGGGGGAAGCTGGAGAGGAGAGGCAGGCAGAAGGGGACAAGGCAGGAGGCTTGAACACCCTCACCGAGGGGCTCTCTCTCTCTGCTCCTCCTCTGGACTTGCCTCCTAAGTTCATCTGCTCCCCGTTCATGTCACTTTGCTCTGACACTCATTCTCTGAAACCACCTGAGTGTCTTATAATTCGATTCAGTTCTGACACTAACTACCTGGAGTTACACAGACCTCACAAGTTAAATCAACCCATAAGACCGTCCACCACTTCAGATGCCAGCTGTGAGTCTAAGGTCCCCAAGCCACCCATACTTCTGTTTAGCCACCTATAAATTTGTGGGTTCCCACAACCTCCCCTCAGGTTTGGTAATTTACTAGACCAACTCTCAGGGCTCAAGAAGGCTATACTTATAATTATAGCTTTACTAGAAAGGATATAGTTCAGAAACAGCCAAATGGAAGAGATATATAGGGCCAGGTACAGAAGGGGCACAGAGCTTCCATGCCCTCTGGTGGGACACCTTCCAATCACATGGGTATGTTCACCAACTTGGATGCTCCCCCAGCCTCATTGTTTCAGAGTTTTTAACTGAGTTTACATTATATAGGCATAATTGACTAAATCATTGGCTGCATGGTTAAATCTCCAGTCTTTCTCCCCTCCCCAGAGGTTGGGGGTGGGACTGAAAGTTCCAGCTCTCTTATCAAATCAGTTTTCTGGAGCCCAATTTCCATCTTGAAGTTGTGTAGGGACCCCTCTACCATGAGTCAAAAGGAACTTGTTATGAATAATAAAAGATATTCTTATCACCCAAGAAATTCGGTTTGTGCCAAGAATCGAGAATAAAGATCAAATATATTTTTTATTATGCCATAGTCACATATCACATTCTTCCTTTTATCATGGTTTTTCAAGTTCATGCTTGACTGTCCCCACTAGGAACACACTTTCACCATCTTAACATCACCAACACTGTCACTGAAGCCACTATTAGAGACCCACTATATGCAGGTACTTCCCACTATGTCTGGGGCTTTCCAGACACTGTGCTACTAATTTCTGAAATTGCATCATGAGATGAGAATTACATTCACTTTGTAGTCAAGGACACTGAGGTACAGTTTAGTGACTTTCCGAAGGTCATACAGTGAGAGGTGAAGCTGGGCAAGGTCATTTGAGTCAAGAGCCTTAATTCTTCATCTCTGTAGATCCTATTTCCCATCTTTTCTTTCCAGGGACTGAAATCTCTTAAAAGGACGCTTAACATGAGTTTTCCTGAATTCACATCCTTAATCCCACAGAGCTGACTGAGCCATGGATAAAGCAGGACTGCCGACATGCCCTAAAATGTGTCTTCAAGCAGGGACAGAGTGTTCTTGGCTCTTCAAGTTGTTTTGGTGGATGGGAAACCCTAGTTTGGGCCAGCCTAGGGTTCTGAATAAGTTATGGATTTGGGTCTCCTGTTTCTGGGGACTCAGGCCAGTTTCTCTAAGGATCTGGGTGGCAGCCACATTGTTCCTTGTGGAGTTAACAGCTGGGCAGGGTCAGACTCAGGGCTCTTATGATTCTCAGAGACAGCATGGGTCTTAGGATGTGGTTTTCCACACACCTTCCACTTCATCCCCTAAGCCCAAAAACCTCACACACCAATCCTTGAAGACTCAAACTTCTTTTATCTGGTAACGAAATTTTGTAATTGTCTGGAAGCAGATGTTCTATCCATTCCTTAATTTATTTACTCACTCACGAACTCTCCATTCACCCATCCATCCATCCATCCATCCATCCATCCCTTTAGCATTTATTAAGCTCCTTGTGTACTGCAGGTTCTGTACCTCTGGTGACATGGAGGAGAAGCAAAAGGGTTTTTGTTCTCTCAGAGGAGAGTGCAGAAGTAAGACCTCATCAGCTTTCATCAGATCTCTGCTGTATGATCTCACACTTGGAATCTTTGGGTCCTGCAGTGAGTGACTACTGCTCCATGTGTCCCTAGGCCTCCATACCTATCCATCATGCCCTGTATCATAAGGGGCAAATGTGGAAGAAGCTTGTTCTGATCTCCAGTGATTCCAGGCTCTGGGGGAGCCAGAAAAGGAGCAGTGGTAGCTGGAGCTCCCTGAGGTCAGTGCTGAGAGCTGTGGCAGGAGGTCTTTATTGAGATTGGCTCAGGGGCTGTGGCTGGTATACAAAACCTTGGCAAAGGCACTCTGCTATACACTCCAGAGACCTCTGTTAGCTCTCTGGAGATGGCAGTCTGACTTCAAGATGACATTTTGAGCAATGAAGGGAATGTGGCCTAGCAGATGAGAAGAACAACTAGGGTCCAAGGTGGATGGGGAGAGGAGGAGGTGCAAGCCTGTCGTCTTCCTTGCAGCCAAGGTCCAGAGTGGACTTTGATGAGTCAGTGGTTCTCATCTAACTACGTGCTCATCACTGTCACATGGCTGTGTATTAACAAATTAGGATGTGCACAGAATCCCAGGACTTAGGGCTGAAAGAAATCTGTAAGAGCCAGTTGACTTTGAGAAAATGTCTTGGAAACATATATATAGGAGTGGGGAAGGAAGGGAGCCTCATATCTGTCACTGGTCACTGAATTCTCGTAACACTATGATGTAGATAGTATTTTGTTCCTGTATTACAGAAGGGGAAACTGAGGCAAAGAGAGTTTAAGTAATCTGCTTAAGTTATATAACTAATAAGTAGTGAAGCTGGGATTTAAACTCAGACAAATTGGCTGTGGTGCGTGGGGGTTGTAATCATTTCCTTATACAATCTTGTGACTGTATACTCAAGGTCATGAATCATTTCCTCAGTTTTCACACCTGTCAAGTGGGGTTACCAGTGTCTATGGGCTTGTCACGAGGATTAAGAATCAAAAGAGATCAATAGATGGAGCAGTGCAGTTGTGAGTCTGTGCTGGGCTGGACTCATGGTACGTATGATCTAATCAGTGGGTCAAGAAAATGATAGATTTCCTGGTCTGTGGGACTACCCCTGAGTGTAATTTCATTAAACTCTCACAGCATCCCTTCAGATGCTGTTCCTTTGCCCATTTTTTTCAGATGAAGGAGTAGAATCACCAAAATAATACAGTTGGTAAGGGGCAGAGCCAGGACTCAAAGCCTTCCAGGAAAGAGCTGTGCTTTACAGCAGTCAGGAGGGTAGGCTCAGTCTTTTGTAGTAACTCAGGCTCAATGTTCACTCTGATGGGGAGGCATTCTCTTTCCCTTAAAATGTTGGCCCAGAGACACCAATTGTCGCATAATAAATATTGAATGAAGGCATGAACAGATTTATTTCACATAAACTCAGGGCTGTACTTCATGGTTGCAAATATATAATTTTGGGCATGCATTTCTGGGAGCATAGGATAATATGTGGCAGGTCGACCATCTTTCTAAGAATGAGAAAAGTTAGAAAAAATACAAAAACTATCTGTTCAAAGGCAAGAGAACTGTGGAAGCAACCAGGACTGGAGGGGCTGAGATTCTGAAGGGTGGACATGGCAGAGAGGTCAGCCAATGATCTGCAGCCACTTTTTCCTTGGGGGCATTTGCCAGTTTTGGTTTAACGTAAGAAGTTGATAATCCAGGCTTTGTTGCTGGTACAGAGAAACCAAGAGTCCTACCACCTCTGTTTACAAAGTCCATTTCCTCTCAAGTTCAAGGGGAAAAGAATGGGCCTGAGATTTTCCCAGTGACACATTGGGCCTTCAACCAGTATTTTCCAAACACAACATTTGGCTCTGTGCCTCCTGGGCCTCCAATTTCTTGGAGCCTCCCATTTCTTTTAGAGTTCATGTGGCTCCAAACTTTGGAGTTTTCTGGAAACCTGATGCATGATATGATTTTTTTAAAAGTTAAAATAAATTAAAGATTTATGTTGTTTAGAGGATTATTTTGAGAATTTCACAACATCCCCAGGATATAATTGGTGTCTCCCCAGGGAGTCACCAGGCACAGGCTGGGAATGATGGTGTAAATCACTTGAGTGCCAACAGCAGTTTTAATTAAGTTTTTCCAGAATAAGATGCATATTTTATTAAAAAGTGGTGGGCCTTGTTGACAAGTGACACACAACATTTCATTCTCCAGGGATTTTTTTTTTATCATCAGAAAACATCCTCGTGGTTACACGGTCTCCACATTAATTAATCAACCAGTCAATCAGGGCCTGCTGGGGATGCAGAAAGAGTTGGCCTCAGCCTCCAGAAGAGGCAGAAAGCAAGAGGCCTCCCTTCCCTGGACTCAGGACTTAGATCCTTGCTCAGATCATCTCCTCACTCCTCACCTCTGTCTGGGGAAGGAGGTACCAGGATCCCCACTTTGCAGAGGAGGAGACTGAGGCTCCAGAATCCTCAGTAATTAGGACGCTGTCACGCAGCTTGTACACAGCAAAGCAGGCACCAAACCCTCTTCTTGCCTCCTGGGGGTGCATTTCTCCACAATCTCACCATTGCCTTGGGTTCCTCAAAGGGTTCTGATCCAAGTGAAAATGTAAGACCCCAATGTGGCAGAAACAAGCAGTTATGGCCCAAGCTATTTTTACTGACCCTGATTTCTCGATTCAGGGAATTCCCCACCCCCAGAGTCCCATGGATCCCACAGGGAAGGGGAAAGGAAGGTGAAGTTTAAATGGGAAGAGAAATGAAGATGGGGTAGTGGGTCAGAGGATGCCACTCTGCAGCCATCTCCCTTTTGAGGATGAATGGCTAGAGGGCTCAACACACCGATTTCCTCTGGGAGAATTGCTCTTCTCCTTTTCTCAGTGGGTTTGGTGGGACTGTAAATCTATTGTCACCACCACCATCACCTACTCAAACGATAGTGGTGAGCCTGTGTCCCAAGCCCAGCTATTCCACATCTCTAGACTCTCTCTCATGCCTTTCCTCCTCTCAATAGCGACTGATCCAGGGGGTAGGCATGAAACCAAGAAGAACCATCAGAGTTCCCCACTCAGACTGAGTAGAAACAGCTCTGTTTATCTGTGTGCTTGTTTTGTTTTTCTTTTGTTTGGCAATCATCTTCCTTCACTGAATGGAAAGTCAGTCTATACAGTAGGAGAGAAAAAAAGCCAACACAGGAGTCATACAGACCTGAAGGACAGATGAATAGATGGATAGGGATGGATAGATAGATAGATAGATAGATAGATAGATACATGGATAGATAGAGTTTGAGATTATGGACCCTCAATCCCTGAAGCCAGAGGCAGCCTTTTACTCCCAGCCACCTGCCCTATAAAATGATATTGCCTTTGGCTTCTGTCACCTGCCATAGGAAGAGCCCCCTATTCTTCCCACCATACCCAATCCACTCACTCTCCCTGCCCTGGGTCTTGTCCTCCAAACTTTGAGGAGTTTCTAGGTGTTTTCTCCTGGCCTTCCAGGAAAGACTGTCCCTGATTATAAACTTAGTCTCAGGCTACCCTGCCACAAAGCTGAAGAACTGCAACTTAAGTCACCAAATGTTCTTAATGAAAGTGTTGATAACATAGCAGCTTTCCAAGTAAATCTAGAGCCTTCTGTTTCCAAGAGAGGGCTGTGGGGAGGGGTGGGGGGCTGCATGTGCTGTTGTGAGTGAGGGAGGCAAATTACTTTTGTTTTCTGTGGAGGCTGCCCTGGGTTTGCATGCCTCCCTGGTGTTCTGCTGACTGGAGAACATTCCAGTAGGACTGGCTTCCAGGCGGGTGTCAGTCAGATTCAAATCACTTCTGCTCCCCAGCTCAGCACTGAGACACAGGTGCCTGCTGGATTCAAAGCATAGCCACTCCTTTCTCCAAGAAATCTCTGCTTAGCACAGCCAGGGCCTGTACTGTTGTCATTAGGACGTATAAAATCCTAATTTATATTGCTGAGAGGGTAATTTATACACTAATGTAAATTTCTTTTACTGCTGATTTTTGAGCAACTAATGTGCAATTATTTCCAGCTCCCCTTCCAATGCAATTCTAGAATGATGGCTGCTAATACCTTAATATTCTTTATGATTGCCAGAGATGATATTTTTCCCGGATCAAATGTATCCAGTGGGGTTTGACATAATTGGGTTAAAAATTTCTCTTTCTGAAGCTATAAGACTTATAAGGCTTATCTGGCTGGGGGAGATAATAGCAAAGGCCTTTTGTTTGTGTTCTGCTGTTTTTCCAGCCTGGTCCTTTTTTTCTCTACTGAACCACAGATTGCTTCTGTGTGCCTACTGTACACTCAGCTCAGAGGGGAGCATGTTATATGGAAAATAGTGTGAGAAAATGTTATGTTGAGGGCACACTATAGCATAACTCTCTGGGGGAGAATTATTAAAAAAGAGTTTTTTTAGGAACACACTAGGGCATAAATGGCTGGCCTTGGTATAATAAGCCACTGTGCATGGAATGTGAATGGTGGTGTTTCAGGCATTACTGTCAGCAAGTGAACACAACAGTATATCTTGAGGGTCTGGCTGTGCCAAGAGATCAGTTCTGCCTCTAGAGCAAGAGAGGATTGTGTCTTCAATATATGTCTCTTTCCATGGCCCTGCTGTGGGTAGCTGAGAACTGGCCAGATGAGGACCAGGGACCACAAGCCTTTGGATGTCTGTCCCCAGGCTGTGCTCTGTCCTCTACACCATGTAGTCCCCTTCCAGATAATTAATACCAATCCTAAGGTGGCAATTCGCACCAATGTTAACTACGGCCAAGCAGCAGGTTTTGATTTTATCTAGAATTTTCCTTACATGTCTAGCTGGGACCGACATGAAAGTCTTCTTGGCATTTTAAAAATTGAGGCCATTTGAGACCATAGCATCTCTCGAGCTTCAAGGTGATAAAGCATGAAAAGCACTTGGCCCTCAGCCTGATACTTATTAAGGCTGATATGTGGTAGCATTGCATTATTGTTTCATTATCATTATTTCTAAAAAATTTCAACTTGGAAAAATGCGATCCCATAAAAATAAACCCAGATGTGATATAGTCATAATAATAATCCATAGTAATAACTAACATTTATATAGCACTTCCTATATGCCAGAGGCTATTCTAATGATTTTACTAACTCATAACTTTACAACAACCCTATGAGTTAGTCACTATTATTAAGCCTGTTTTACACATGAGGGGATTGGGGCACAGACTAGTTAAGTAACTTGCCGATGGTCCCATAGCTGGTAAGTGGTGGAGCCAGGGTTGATACCCAGGCAGCTGGGCCCAGGGTCTGCCTTTTTAACTATTTTTATGAGCTGAAATGTGTTCCCACCAAACTCATATATTGAAGTCCTAACTTCAGCACCTCAGAATGTACCAATATTTAGTGATAAAGTCTTTAAACAGGTGATTATGTTAAAATGATGTCCTTAGGGTAGACCCTAATCTGATAGATTAGCGTCCTTATTTTTTTCTTTCAGCATCTACTTTTCTCCCCATCTTTATTGAAATAGACAGTTAGTTGCTTGTATTTACATCGTACAATTCAATGAGGTTTTTTTTTTTTCAATTATAGTTGGCATACAATAATATACCAGTTTCAGTTGTATAGCATAGTGATCAGAGATCCATATAACTTGCAAAGTGATCACTCCACTAAATCTAGTACCCCTCTTCCCCCTTACATATCATCAAAACATTATTAACCATCTTCCCCATGCTACAGTCTACATTACCGTGTCTATTCTGCAACTTTCCATTTGCACCTCTTAATCCCCCAACTCACTTCCCATCTAGTATCCCTCTAAATATTCTCTGTATCTGAGTTTATTTCCACTTTTGTTGTTGTTGTCGATTTTGTTCTTTAAGTTCCACATGTACATAAAATCATGCGATATTTGTCTTTCTCTATCCAACCCACTTCATTCAGCATAATACCCTCTAGGTCCATTAAAGCAATATCTTTTTCCATCCTTTTCCTTTTATTTTGTGTGTCTTTTAATCTGAAGTGAGTCTCTTCTAGGCAGCATATATAGGGATCTTATTTTCTGATCCATTTAGCCACTCTATCCATTGGTTGGAGCACTTAACTCTTTTCCATTTGAGGTAATTGTTTATAGGAATGTAGTTATTACCATTATTTATTCCTGTTTTTGATACATGTTTTTTTTCTTTAAAGAAGTCCCTCCAACATTTCCTGTAATACTGGCTTGGTGCTGATACATTTCTTTAGATTATTTTATCTGAGAAGCTTTTGATCTTCCTTTGATTCGAAATGATAGCTTTGCTAGATAAAGTATTTTTGGTTGTAGATCCTGGGTTTTCATTACATCAAATATTTTGTGCCAAGCCCTTCTGTCTTGCATAGTTTCTTTTAAGAAACCAGCTGCCAGTCTTATGGGTGCTCCCTTGTAGGTAACTAACTGCTTTTCTCCTGCTGCTTTTAAGATTCTCTCTTTATATTTAACCTTTGGCATTTTAATTATGATGTGTTTTGGTGTGAGCCTCTTTGGGTTCCTGGTTTTTGGGACTCTCTGAGCTTACTGGGATTTAATGTCCATTTCTTTCATCAAGTTAGGGAAGTTTTCCACCACTATTTCTTCAAAAAGCTCTTCAAATTTTATTTTCCTTCAGGTACCCCTGTGACATGGATATTTTTACCTTTAATAGTGTCCCATAGACTCCTTAAATGATTATTATAGTCTTGGCTTCTTTTTTCTTGCCATTGTGATTGAGTGTCTTTGGCTTTCCCATCTTCTCTGTAAGTAATTTAATCCTTTTCTTTATTCATATTTTTTTCCTTTTAATGTACTTCTCATCTCAGATAATGTGTTCTTCATTTCAGACTGATTCCCTTTTATAATTTCCATTTCGATTTTTTTTTTAATCTCTTTGTTGAAGTTCTCACTGAATTTATCTACACTTCCAAAAGTTCATTGAGCCTCTTTACAATCAGTGTTTTAAACTCTGCATCTGTTAGATTGCTTGACTCCATTGTTTCTGGGTCTCTGTTCTGTTCTCTCATAAAGTTTCTGCTTCTTTGTTTCTTATTTTGGCTGTCTGTCCATGTCTGTTTCTATGTACTAAGCAAAGCTCTTAAATCTCCCAGTCTTGTTAGTGTGGCACAAGACCTGAGAGGGGTTCAGCTGCAGGCCAAACTTAGCCCAAGCTTCTACCCTGTGGGGCCACCAGTTAAGATTTAGGAAGCAATCCACAGATGCTGTGCTTATAGTTGCCTCAAAAGGCCACACCAGAAACTGAGGCCAGCTACCACCAATGTGAGTCCAGGCACAGCTCAGGAAGGAGCCACTGACTCACTGAGGATACACCTGGATGTAGCTTGGGTGGGGCTGCGAATTGGAGGAGGTGGAGTTTCAAGGACTCCTTTGGGTGGAGAGACCTCTGTTATCTAGTTTGATGACTTCTCAGCTATGGTGGTTCTGCCTCTGTGCAATTGGAGTGAGGAGGGCTCAACAAAGAAACAATGGATACCACTGGCACTTCTGTCTCGGAGAGATCCTCGCGTCTGGCCCTCACTCCAACAACTCAGTGTCCCCCTGTAAATTTTCTGGGGCCTCCTGGAATAGCCAAGTAGGCACTGGTGCTCAGATCTAGCTAATCCGTCAGCACAAAAGTTTGCTCCTGAACGCAGCCCCTTTAAGAGGTATCTGCAGTTTCCAGCTACCTCTGCTGCTGCCTCTGTCCCATTCAGCTGCTCGGGACCTGGCAGCCTCACATCTTTGCCCTGCCCTACCTTCTATCTTTGCAGGATGATTTCTTAGATTTCTTCCTAGTTGTATGGCTTGTTCATCTAGATCCCAGGTGATTTTTCTTGCTGCTGCTCTTTGTTTCTGTCAGAACTTTGATTTGGTCACCAGAGGGATGAACAGAGCCTCTATCATCTACACAATTTTTCGCTAATGTCCTTTTAAGAAGAGAAAATTTGGACACAGACAGAGGAAGACTATGTGAAGATAGAGGAGAAGAGGGCCATCTGCAAGCCAAGTAGAGAAGCCCCAGAAGAAACCAAACTTGCTAAAACCTTGGCCTGGGACTTATAGCCTCCAAAACTATGATAAAATAAGTGTTGTTGACCCCCCAGACTGTAGAATTTCATCATGGCAGCCCAAGCTGATTAATACAACCACTGTTGGATATGTTATTCCAAACACGAGGTCTCCGTTTGGAATGAGGAGGCGATCTGATATAGTAAGAATTCCCCAGTTAGTACCTAAAGACTCGATTTTCACTCCTGCATCACTACCAACTCACTACGGGCAAGCCCCTTTCCTTTCTGGTTTCAGTTTCTTCATTTGTGAATTAGGGCCAGAAATCTCCAACCTAGATCTTCCAGAGGACTATTTAAGAGGTAATACTGATGATGATGATGATGATGATGATGATGATGATGATGATGATAAGAAATAATAATAAAAGTGAGCATTCTATGGGCCATGGTTCACTCTAGATGTTTCACAAATTTGAATTTATTCCTCATAGCAATTCTGAATATATATATACACACTCTTATTAATCTCTCCATTTTATAGATGAGGCAACTGAGGCCCAGAGAAGTTAAGCAACATCTCCAAGGTCATGTGTGCTATAAATATAAATGAAGACCACCTGAAAGGAACAAACAGGCTATTTATTTGGAGCTTGCTATAGCAAGAGAGTCAGCCACCCTCATGTGTGTTTGGCAGAGACTCGAAGTTAGAAGATTCATAGTAGAAAAAGGATTGGAGGCTGTTGGCATAAGGAAGCTGTAGGCAGCCACCTAGAAGTGGTGCATACTATATGACTGGTTAGGAGAGCATATTTGGCTTTCCTTAATTGGTCCTAAGTTAGAAGTGGAAACAACAATTCAGGAAGCTGTCAGGTGTCGAGTGAATCTTGGCTGTTTTGAACTGATTGTTACAGGAGACTTTCTTTGGCTTCCTGGAATGGTTGCTGCAGATAGTGGGTCAGAATTCTATTTTTTACGTATGGTCTGGACATCATCTGTTTGTTCACTGCACAGCACTTGGCTTCCAGCTGCAGGATGGAAGAGAAGAGAGGACCTGGGACTTATAGCCTCCAAAAACTATGACTACCACAGACAACATGTCTTGAGGCCCGCATCATATCAGCCCAGGGAGCAGGCATGGGGCAATCCTGGGGCTGCTGTCCTGGGGCAGTGGCTGAAATTACCCTTTATGCAGAAGACAGAGTCAATGTAACAGCCATTGCAAGGGCAGTTAGAAGAGAACAGGCCACCTCTAAGTTTACATTCCAAAGTAAAAAACAAATACAAAAATTCCTGCAACAATAAAAAAATAGGCAAAGAATTTGAATAGATATTTCTCTAAAGAAGGCATGTAAATGGCCAACATGCATATGGAAAGATGCTCAACATCACTAATCATTAGGGAAATGGAAATCAAAATCACTATTATATATTGCCTCACACCCTTAGGATGGTTGCTATTAAAAAAAAAATAACAGTTGTTGACAAGAGTGGGAGAAATTGGAACCCTTGTACACTGTTGGTGGGAATGTCAAATGATACAGGCCCTATGGAAAAGAGTATGGCAGTTCCTCAAAAAATTAAAATAGAATTACCATGTGATCCATCCCTCCTACTTCTGGATATTTATCCAAAAGAATTGGAAGCAGGGTCTCAAAGAGATATTTGTATAGCCAAGTTCATAGCAGCATTATTTTCAATAGCTAAAAGGTGGAAGCAACCCAAGTGTTTATTGATGGATAAATTAACAAAATGTAACACACACACACACACACACACACACACACACAGAGTAGACCATTATTCAGCCTTAAGAAAGAAGGGAATTCTGACACATGGTACAATAATGGATGTACCTTGAGGACATTATGCTAAATGAAACAAGCCATTCACAAAAAGATAAATACTGTATGTATGATTCCACTTATATGAAGGGCTTAGTATGGTCAAACTCAGAAAAACAAAGTAAAATGGTAATTGCCAGGGGCTCAGGGCAGAAAATGTGGAGTTATTATTTAATAGGTATGAGGTTTTAGTTTTGCAAGATTAAAAAAATTATAAAAGATTGATTGCCCAACACTGTAAATGTACTTAATTAAAACTACTGAACTGAATGTGTGGAAATGTTTAAGATGGTAAATTTTATGTTATATATATTTTACCACAAGTAAAAATTAGATCCTCCCTCAAATAAACAAACTAAATTAAACTAAACCAAAACCAAAATATGGTTCTGGGAGATTGAGCTGGTTGGGCATTCTCTGCCAGGCTCTAGATTAATAACCTTGGGCAAGTCTCATTCGGGGTGTGGCCCTCTGTCTCTAAGGGGGCACTTCCTGATTCCCTGGGAATGGCTCTTTTAGTTCCTTCATTGTCCAGGAAATTGAAGCATTAGTTCCAGGCAGGAACAGTCTAGGCCAGGATATAGTCTACTCAATAGCCATTTCTACCCCCTCTTTCTGGGCTAACAGGTCTCAGTTTTTGTTCCCCTTTTGGGCATGCAGCAATGTAAACCTGCCCCCTACCCAGAGAATGAACCTCAAGTTCCCTAGATTGGTTGTGATAATCTACTTCCCCTTTGTCAGTGATTGATCTAGAGGTGGGAATGAGACTTATCTGGCCAATGAGGCATGAGCAAGTTGCTGAGGACTTCTAGGGAAGATGTTTTTCTCTAATAAAAGAAGATGCTATAGAAACAAGGCTCTTTTTTCTACCATTTCTCATCTCTCTGCCTTAAATGTGGTTGTGTGGTACTTTAGCAGCCCTTTTGTGACCATGAGGTAAGAAGCTCAAGGACAAAAACCAACAACATCTTGAAGATGACAAAGCAGTAAGGTGGAAGAAGCCTGTTTCTTTTATGACATGGTTGAGCCATCGCACCAAATCTGGCGATGTTAACTCCCAGGCTTCTTTTATTTGCATGAAGTGATGTTTTTATTGCTGTTGCTGATATGTTTTGAGCTCAGTGGAATAGAGTAGGACTTACTGTCATGCTCCCTCTGCCCTCATCCCACCTCAGCTTGGAGGGAAGTTCCATGGCTTCTTCCAATTATGCTTAGAAGAAAATATCTCCACTTCTGCTATTCTTTTATCTTCCTTCCATCTTTCCAGTACCACTTCCCCTTTTACCAATACTCCTATCCATTTATTTTCTTAATAATCTCCTCCTCTTTTTCCTTTATTTCTTGAGGACCTCATCCCAGGACCATCCCAACTTCACATTTTCACGAACACTCTGCTCCAGCTCTCTGGAAACACCTGCCTTCCCCCAAGTGCTCAGCTGCTTCTGAGTCTGCCTGGAGTGCTCCCTCCTGGCACCTTTCTGCCTGACTGGTTCCCATTCCTTCTCAGGGGCACAGCCCTGGGGAACATTCTCTGAACTTGGGGTATTTGGACTGTGATCTCCTGAGAGTAGGAGCCCTGAGTACTCAGTCAACATTGAACATGTGCTTATTGAATGGCATGCTTGCTATCTTTCATCAAGGTTTTGACTGTTGAGGGAACTTCCAAGCATTTTATGTGGGCCATTAATCATCTAGTCCTTATAAGTGCACCTCGGTGGCTTTGGGACATTCTGGGCAGAAACCACAGGGAGCCCCATTGCTTTGACGGGCCCTAATTAGTGCCTTGGTTCTTTTTATAACACCGTGAGCAAAAGGTTCTGAACTAACATGTAGTCATGACCCCAAAGAGATTTAAAACAAAGTTATTTTTATTTTCTACTTGATAATATTATGAAATGAGATAATATTCTCCCTGGTTTATCAGCCCTTTATTAGATAAATTCCACCCTCCTCCCCTGTGCCACAAGAAAAGTCTGAACAGTAGAAGAGGGTGAAGAGAAAGAGTTTTGTCTATGGGCAAGCTCTGTGGGCATGATCTGACCTTCCCAGGGATGGGCCTTTAGATCTGAGATGACTGGCAGTGATGACATCCAATCACAGCTTCTTCTTGCTCATTTGGAACCTTAGGAGGAAGACTTCATCTGTTCTCCAATAAGAATATAGCAACATAGCAACTATGCATAATTTTTTCAAGCTAAAGAGCAAGATAAAGGAATTATGTAGAGATTTTATGCTTTCATTTTTTTTTCCCTCAGACTAACAAGGATAAATGATGTTTTGGAGCAAAACATCCAGGCTTTGGGTACCATGAGAGTGAACATTGTGGATGTTCTTAAGTTTCTGCCTTCTCAGAAATAAACAAGTGTCACACCCCAAAAAGCCACTAAGTCTGAGACATAGGATTTTTCCAAGGGTCTCCTGGCACACATAGATACTATTATTATCTCATTCTACAGATAAGAAAACTAAGGCCAAATGATGTTAATTGGTTTGTCCAAGGCCACACATCTGGTAAACTGTAGAGCTGGCTAACAAGCAGATGTAATAGCAGGAGTTGAAGAAGCCACTTTGGGCCCAAAGAGGGAAGCTACATGCTGAGGATGGCAGAGCTGCCCTCCTAGTCCTGGAATGACTTCTTTGGGTTGTTAAATGGGAAATAAATATGATTCCAACTTGGTGAGGTCATTGTGTTTTTGGTTTCTTTTGTTACAGCAGCTCAGACTGTTCCTTAACAGATATACTTCTGCTACCAATGAACTAGTTTCTTGGCATAAGATTCAGGAATCTTTAACTCTCTTATACATTAGTTTGGTCTCCTTAATCAGGACACTCCTCAGAAATAGAAGGACACTCTCCATCATCAACATAAAGGAAATCTCAACCTCATAACTGGTCCTCTTCATGATTCCATCTGGAGGGCCCAGAAGAGCCTCACTTAGTTACATTCCTGGTTGCCTGCCCTGGTATCAACCTCGATATCCGATAAAGATCCCTAACTCTGATCATGAGAACAAGGGCACTTGAGATCAAGTAACAGGCAGAAGGAAACTACAGAATAAGTCCTGTATTCTTAAAATGGCTAAAGAAATAAAAAGATTGTATACAAACCAGAAGGAAAGAATAGCACATCAGACTTTTTTTTTCAGAAATTTTTTTGTTACATGACCCACACATGGTATTGATCCAATAAAATTCAAATGCCAAACAACTCATTCAAAAACTTCATCATGATCCCCAGAAAATGCCAGACATGTGCATGTAGTTAGACTATATGATTCTCTGAAGAAAGAAAACTAGCTTAAATATTTTAATTGGACTCATATGTCTCTTGCGGCCCTGAACATGTGCTTTCAGGATGCTGCTTGATTTAATGGCCATGCAGGGATGTAGTTCATTTTCCAGAATAAATGGTTCTTTCTGGCCAAGAAATATATCCACTGGTTCTTGTAGGTTCCCGCTCCCCTCCCCCCCGCCCCCACCCGTGATTGTACTTAAGCAAAAGTACTTAAGAATCAGAGATGGGTGCAGAACCTTAGGCTCATGGAGGTAGATGGACTTCAGAATCATATGGTACTACTCTGTTGCTTTACAAATGAGTGAATTGGCCATGGAAACAGTTGGTTAGCAGTAGGATTAGCACATGTGCCTTGATTTCCTCAGCTTACTGGAGAAGAATCTAACTTCTACATGTATTAACTTATGTTTATTTTTCACTCTTCTTTTGCCTTAAAGATCTCTGAGCACAAAGGCAGGCCATAACTAAGTGTTTGAGAGGTATATATTACTTCCAACTGGTGGGGTAGGTCTTTCAAAAATTGGCTTCGGAATTTATTCTTTGTGTGTTTTTTTCAATTGTGTTAGAATATGCCCCATTTTCAGCCCTGTAGAACTCTATTCTGCTCCTGGCCCACCTGGGCTGACCATGGGGAGTAGGGGTGGGGAGATGAGGGTAATAGAAGGACCTGTAACTGGGTTTACTGCATGTTGGCTGAATGAGTAGTAGCTGTAATTTACCGTTGATTTAGAATTTTGGTTCTCATGCCCATGACTGTGGGAGTTTGCATTTTAGGCTGGGTTTTATCCTGGTGGGGAAAGTTTCAGGGATCAGAAAGCTGACGGTTGGTGGGACATCTAGGAGTGGTTCAGGCCCACTCTCCCAATCTTACATCGATATTTCCTATGTTTGCCTATGAATAAGACCAAGGGTATATCTTTCTTGAACAAACCTGGGAAGATCAGGGTAGAGTGTGGCAGATGAACTGAGAGTCATGAGCTACTCTGAGCTGTAAATTCATCTGCTTTCCCACATCTCGAATTTTGGGGTAAGAGCAGTTACCTCCTTTCTGTTCCAGACCACTAACTCTGCCCAGTCCCGGCTGGACTACTTGCAAATCTGTGCCTCTGATTGGAAATGGAAGCTGGAGTGAAGAAGTGTTGATGGTTCTGGATAATCCAACTACCCATTAGAAAAGCTGCTTGTCATAGGATCATAACTAATAGCACACACTGTACCCATTTATGCCTTGGGATGGATGCATCTGTCCCATGTAGATGCAGCTCTTCTGTCAGTCACTATGGAACAAAATCTAATTGAAGGATTTCTCTTTTAGCTAACCTTGTATGACCTTTTATATAACTGATTGAAAGAGAAATTCTTTGGAACAGTCACTGGTTCTTACCCAGACAAGACAGTCTTGATTTTGGATTAAATCGGCCCTCCTTTCCTTCATTGCATTTTATAAAGCTTGTTAGGCTGGTAGAGCCAGTCTGAGTGTACCTTGCCCATAGCTCTGTCCTTGCTCAGTCAATCCTGTATTCCTAGAGCCCAGAATGAGCCATGGCTGCAGGCTGCTCCTTTGAGAGTGTTTCTGGGGACTTCTGAGAGGGTCTGAGGCCCCCTGAGGCTCAGCCAGCATGAACTGACTGCACTGTTCTTAGCTTCATTTTTCTTAATTGCCTCTAATTACTCTGTCATCATAAATGTATTGACATCAAAAGTCTTCAAGTTCCTTTAAGCAGCTGGCAGTAATTGGCTTCATTAATTTGCTGATTCCCACCTTTGGAGGATGGCTGGTTTGCTTTAGAAATGCTCTGTTCAGCACTGTTTCTCACCTCTCTAACTCATGCCCCAGGTCTGCGATGAAAAATATGGCCAAGTGCCTCATTGCCCATCAACACTGCCTGGTGCCCCTCACCTCATCAGAAGTTTGGGGTGGGGAGGCCTTGCTCTGAGGTCATAGAGCATGAAGACAGGACATAGGGTGTCACCCAGGTCTGCCTAGATCATCTTGGCTCCCCTGGGCCTTGGAAGAGAGTCAAGGTCCCTGCTTAAGCATTTTATCTTTGGCATTCTCCCCACTCTACTCCCCCACAACATTTTGCAACTGGGATTCCAAGCTGTCTAGCATTTTCCTGTTACATGGGTTCCAAGATATTGATCAAACTTTGTTTTCAATCTCTTCCTTCTTTATATAGTCTTTGGGCAATGGGGCCTGTGGGGACACCCATGCAGTTCAGGTGCTAAGATAACAGGTTCTGGAACCAAGGTGACTCGGATAGTGTTTATTAATTATAGATCAAGGTTGTGTAGAGGAAAGGGTGAGAAATCAGTATATAAGTGAGGAGGACTAAGGTCATGGCTAGAGATGTGGTGCTGAGTATCTAGTCCATGCGACAAATTGAGACTAGAAATAGGGTGTGAGCAAGGACTCTGGGAGCAAGATAGAGTGTGTGTACATTTGTGTATGTATGTGCATATATCTATACACATGCATTGTATCCACATGGCTATATGCACATGCTTGTATGTACACATACCATGTGTATTTGTATATGTACATGTTCATGCACATACATGTATGTATATGTACATGCATATGTGTGTGAGTGATTGTGTGTATGTGTGTGAAAGTGTATGGATATGTTGTGAGTATACGTGTGCATGTGTGTGTTTGTACAGAACCAGGCATGGAAGAGTGAGGGAACATCAAAGTTCCTTTCCTGTGGCGCCTGGTGGATGAATAGAGAGTTAAAAAACTAAAGGTGTATGAGACCTGGAACCTTTAGAATAAATTCCCTGGGGGCCGGCATTTGATACTAGTCATAATCATACTCAGAGTCCTCCTTCTAGACCTGGAATCACTGTCCCAGGCAGAACTCCTTGTTGCCTCTGGCAGGGGTTGGCTCCCCCTTCATTTCCCCTCTTCCATTTGATGGCTTTGACTTCTGGTCTCAGACTACTTTTACTCTCTATCACAAGAGGTTGAGAGACCTTCAAGTAAAATGATGCCTTGATGTTCCATCTGGACAGTTCCTGGTGGGCTTGAATCCACCCTAAGGGCTGTATCACACAGGAGGGTCTCCTCCCTTCTCTTCCACACATACCTCAGATGGCCTCTCCTCGAATAGCCAGGCACCACTCTCTTCTAAGGTAAGAAACTCCCTTCAGTGTCCTTACCCCCATCCAAGTGAATCACCAGATGTTACTACTAATGGCTATCATTTACTGGATGCCCACCATGTACCAGGCATCTTACTTTACAGATATCTTCTCCTCGAATCTCCTAAGTCAATGGGGGTAGGCAATACTAGTTCCATTTTACAGATAAAAAATAAAGTCAAAGTGGTTAAACATTTTACCTGATAGCCAATGTGATTAAGTAACAGAGGCAAGAATTGAATCTAGGTTTATGTGACTAAAGCTTTACCTTTCCATGATGACATACCATCTTCTAAATCAATGACTACCTTGGCACCAATATATACCAGAAGGTGAGTCACAAACAAGCGAAACTTCCAGTCTTTGTACCAGGATTGGAGGGTTGACAAGAAGAAGGCATAACTCCTGCCTTTGAAGATGGCCAGTCACATCATTTAATCATTTGTTACCATGTGAAGTTTCTGTTTCCATCTGACAACAGTTACCGGCCTGGACTAACTCCATGATCAACTCCAAGCCTATGCACTTTTGGTCACAGGATGCCACTTGCTTGGAATGCTTTCCCCATTTAATTGAAAAAAATTATTCATTTTATTTTGAGATCATTGAAAATTTATATACGTGTAAGAAATGATATGGATATCTTGTATATCCTTTTCCATGTTTCCCCAATGATCACATCTTACAAAACTCTAGTACAGTCCAAACCAGAAAACTGACATTGACCTTATTCAGTTATTCCTAGTGTTACTATACTGGTGTGTATGTATGTGTGTGTGTGTGTGTGTGTGTGTGTGTGTGTGTTGTGCGTGCGTGCGTGTTTACTTTACAATTTTGAAACCTGTAAGTCCGAGTATCCACTAACACAATCAAGATACAGAACAGTTCAATCACCACAAGGGTTCCTCTGTGGACCTTTTACATTCACACCCACCTCCCATCCATCCCTATTTCATTTGAATCTTAATGTTTTGTCCAGCCCAGCACTGGCTATGATGTCTCCTTGAAGTTTGCTGCTTCTGGCTCATATATCTGCTCCCTGTCTGGGGCCCTGTGTCTTTTAGCATTTGCTGCCTTGAAAGTATTACAGAGTTCCAGAAGAGAGGCCTTAGAAGTTAAAAAGATCTGCTTAGATTCCAGACACTGAAACTCTTCTACCTGTGTAGCCTTGAGTTTTCTACCAATAAAATGTGCCTCAGTTTTCTTACCAATAAAATGAAGGTAATTATGCCAACCTCCTAGGCCTGTTGAGATAATCAAATGAGGCAATGTGTAAGAAGTGCACAGCCCATTGCTGGCATGTGGTAGGCCCCCTTTTGTCTTACCTAGCTGGACTGTGAGATATTCAATGGTGGGGACTCAAAAAATGGTTTCTGTGTAGGCTCATCCTTGGGCCAGCATCTCCTAGTTCCTTGCTGGGACTAGAGAGGGTCACTCTTCCAGGTGGCTAGACTGGGTCTTTCCAGGTAAACAGATGCCATTTTGCCCCATCCAACCTTCCTGCTTTATAATAAGATGCTCATAAGTCAGCATATCAAGGTTCTATATACCCTGGGAAGAAAAACTCTGGGCTAGCGGTGGGGTGGAATGAAGGAGTGTCCCTTCCAGGGTCCACCCATTGGAACTGCCTCCCTCCAATGCCTCCCGCCCCGCTTCTGCCTTTAACAGCTCAGCTCTGCAGCTGACAGAACTGATTACTGCCTGTGAGTGATAATATAATTCAGTTCCCCTCAAGGAGAGATGCTATCAGAGAGGCTTTTTTAAGAGGAAAAAATATATAATATACTGTTTGAAAAGGGCTATCTTTCTTCCTGGAAGAACAGTTATTAATCTCTTCCTAGTACATTTTCATATCATTTTGGACATTTATATCCAGACCGTGATATTATAAAACCAGGCGTTTGTGTCAGTTTTGATGCGGTGTAACACGCTAGAACATGAAAAGGCGTAATTACCGCTGTGGCCATTGGAATTGCTAACGAGATCTTGACATTTTCAAATCGGACCCATTTTTCAGTGATCCAGAAGTGAGCCCTGCAGCTGTGTGGGCTGCATGTCAATGAGGCAGCTCCCAGCTCAGAGGAGAGGAAGGAGGAAGGGGTGGGATTGGAGGTGGGGGCACTTATTTTGTTTGAACTGAACTCCAGTGCCTGGAGCTGAAGAGTGAAAATGGGTGGAGGAACTGGCTCTCTGCCTCAGAGCTGCTTTCTACTACCCAAAAGAGAGGGTTGTCTTGGGCTCGGGGCCTTTATTTTCTGATTTAGATCTGTCCATTCAACAAATCTTCATTGAAAACTTACTGGCCCTGGTGAGAGAGCACTTAACCAGGCAGAATTCATTCTTCCTGAAATTGTTGGGAGAACTCCTCCATAGGCATCCATCTTTTCTCTCCCTCATTCTCAAAGTCCTGGGAGGAGCAGCAGCTGAAATTTGTTAGAAATGCAGGTTCTTGGGCTCCACCCCATAGCTACTGAGTTAGGAACTCCTGGGAGTAGGGAGTGCCCAGTGATCTGTGTAGAACAGCCCTCTAGGTGATTCTGATGCACCTTACAGTGTGAGAACCACCGTCATACGCCTTCCTCTGCCCAGCCCAGAGACCCTCAAGCCCGCCTTGCATGTGGTGAGATATAAGTGGAAGAAACTGGGGCAGCTGCTACAGTGGAGAGGCTTAGGTCAGACACCTCTGCTCCATAAGTCACATGTCCCCTTCCTCTCCTCAAAGCTGTTCCCACCTCTGAAAATTGGGGAGCTTGGAGCATTTATGGCCTCTGTGAAGCTCCGGAAGTAGAGCAGGAGCACGTGAAACCATTGGCGGCCAGACTTGCATAGAATATGTGCTGTCAGCCTGGCCACCCCTAGAAAGGTGGCTGGGAGTAAGGGCAGAGATGGCTGGAATCGGGGTTCGAGGAAACAAGGAGCAGGCCCAAGGGGTAGGGGTCAGAGAAAAAGCAAATGCCTTGCAGCAAGGTCAAATTATCCTGACCATTCTTCTGTATACTCTTGAAACGTGGCACTAATATCGGAGAACGCAAACCTGGTAGTTATGCAGGGCTCCTCTCATGCTCCCATCTCCATTCAATCATGATGGTTTCTGCTAGAAAATTCCTTATCCTGTCTCTGTGTCCCCACCATCCCTGCCTTTCTCACCCTGGACCATTGCAGCAGCATCTTAAGGCCCCCTCTTCCATGACTCCTGGCTTGTGCTCCTACCTACCTTACACAACAAGGCCAGGTGACTGCAGCCCTGAATGAGTAAGCAGTGAAGGAGTAGAAGCTGTGATGTGCATTGTGGGGTACTTGGCAATGCAGGTGAGAAGAGAAGTGGGGCCCTAGCTAGACTGCAGGAGGGGTCAGGGGATAGAACATTTGAATTCTGGGGAGAGGTCAATTTATCAGCCCAGAGGCAGAAGTGGGGGAAAGTGAGACTGCAGTTGCAAAGGCCGGTCCAGAGGATGGTGGAGTGGGGCCTGTGGAGAGGGCAGGAGGTGAGTGTCCAGCTGTGTAGCAAATCACTCAAAATGAAGCTGGTTGAAACACAATTGTTTTACTGTTTCCTCTCATGGTTTTGGGGTCGACTGAGTTTAGCTCAGTGGTCTTCACTCAGGCATTCTCACTGAGCGTAGTCAGTGGCTGAGCTGAGGCCATTTTGAAGGTTTTCTTGGTCACATGTCTGCCCTCTGTGCTGGGCATGCTTCTCGGACAGCTCTGTCTGTCTCCACGTGGTCTCTACAGCTTGAAGGCTCCAAAGTACACACCCTCAGGGGGCCGGGCAAGAGCTGTATCACCTTTTATAATGTAGCCTCAGGAGTCACATAGTTTTTCTGAAGTCACAGTTTTTCTTTAGTGAAGATGGTCACCAGTTACTTGGGCCTGCCCAGGTGTGAGGGGGCTATTTAGACCCCACATCAAGTCTTGGTGAGGGTCTGGAAGAGTGTAGGAGAGCAGAAATATTGTTGTGGCCATTTTTGGAAAATACAACCTGCCACAGCAGGTTCCTGGGTGGGTGAGAAAGTTACCGTGGGACAGGAGGGTTACTTGTCCCATGGGGATAGAAGAAAAGGTAATAACAGATGGGGAAATAGATGTGTGCAGAGTTGAAAGGGAGGAATGGGGAGGGATGGTCTCCAGAGCCAGGCCTTTCTGGGAGAAATTTTGGATGAGGTATTAGGTAGGGGCAGGGCTGGGGGAATCCATGATGCTGCCAGAAAGGCTTGTGGAGCGATTGCGTTGATGTTTCAGCTGTGTTCGGACATCGTTAGAGTCTAACAGAGCTGATCGACCTGATTTTGCCTCTTTTCCCCTGCCGGGTTCTGCAGTCCTAGAGTGTGTGATGACTGGACAATAGTGGGTAAGGCTCTGTTTTAGGGAGAGCAGGAATGGGGAGACTACAGGCACTGGTTCAAGAAGAGCTGAAGCGAATGACATGGGAAGGGCCAGGCTGGAGAGCGCTGGGGTAGGTGTGGGTATGCTGGATTCCAGGAGAAGGTTCAGCCAGAGGTGAGGGACAGGAGACAGACTAAGAGAGCAGTTTAGAGCTCAAGATTTCTGAGATGGCCAAGTACAAGCCCCAAATGTGTCCTTGGCTGTGAGTGGAGAAGTGGAGGGGAAATACAGTGACTGAACTGGAGATGGTCTCCGTGTTTGACATGGGCCTTATGCGGGAGGAGAAACAGGACAGGGCGCCCAGGAAGTCTGTGGGCCATTGGGGGGTGTGCTGTTGCTAGTTGGTACGAGTGGTCAAGTTGAGGCATGGGAACATTGGTCCTGATGCAGAAACGATGAGCCAGTCATAGGCTGACTTCTCCCTTCTAGTCCACAAATATCTGTAGCTGGAGGACGAGAGGTTGGGCAGCCTCCGCTTGGGAGGCTTTTGGGACACGTAGAACGTTAGGGGTTCAGGGACATTGAGCAGGTTGGGGAAGAATTCCATGACGTTTATGGAGATAAAGTTTCTTGATAAAGGACAGTGGCTGTTGGAGAGGCCTGGCTGGGAGAAAGGTCAGAACTTGGATGGACAGGTCGAAAGTGGGGGAAGGGATCTTGGCTGGAGGGTGGTGGTTATATTTGGGAGGAGAGGAATGAGGAGAGGGAAGAATTATCCAGATTTTTCTAAACTGTCACTTTAGGAGTGGCATAGCAGGGTCTCTGAGCCTCTTTTCCCAGTTCACTGGACACAATTGCTGGCCAGGCCAGGTGACAGTGTGCAGTCTAGATGGAGTCTTGAATTGCAAATGCTCTGAGGCAAAACCTACTGCCCCGTAACTATTCGTTTCTTGGGAGGCAGAAGTCCTCAGTTCTGGCTGACCATGAAGACAAGGCCCTGGCTGATGGTCATGGTCCTTTTTTGGCCAATGTTGGATAAGGGTTGGGCAGACCCTGAGACAACCCTTAGGTACTGACAGTCAGGTTACAGACCCCTCTTTTCATTGACAGAGATGGCTAGAGCAAGTGACAGGTGGGCAGGAAGGCAGGGGGAGACTGGGTGAGAGAAGAACCAGATGGCCTTGTTGCTGGGCTTCCCAGGATGCTGAGAGCCATAATCACCTGGGGAGACAGCCGACTAGAAATGAGCAGAACCCATAGAAAGAGACCTTCAGGAGACTCCAGCGAAGTGGAGGTCAAGCCTTTTGGTGGTCAGACCAGGGAGAGCACAGAGCTTGTCCAAGGCAGCAGAGCCAGGCCTAGAGCCCACTACCAGCACCTGCTCTTCTGAACCGTGTGAACCCACATCGGTAGCGGTCGGGGATTCCTCTTTAACAAAATCCAGGTGTGTCTCAGCAGAGGCTGCAGCTGTGCCTTCTGACTTCTGCTATGTGGCCCTAACTTTGAGGATGCAATTGGATAGATAGAACTTATAAAACTTCCTGGAAGGTGTTTAAAAAAGAATTTTGGTTAAGTCAGTGACAGAGAACCATGGGATGCATTGTTAAGCAGACAGGATACTCATTAAAAGTTTTGAGTAGTTTATAATAACCTGAGAGAATCCTTTGATGTAATGTGGAAAATAATCAAAATGTGCAGTTGTTTTCATAGAATGAACTTGACTTTGTAAAAGCATCGATGAAAGACCAGAAATATTCTAAAGCAGTGGTTCTCAAACTTGAGTGTGCCTCAGAATCACCTGGAGGGCTGAGTGTCACCCCAGGGTCCCTGCATTACTAGGACAGAAGTGGGGTCCAAGAATCTACATTTATAACAAGCCTCCAGGCCCTGCTGATGCTACTGGTCCAGGGACTACATTCTGAGTGTGCTGTGCTAAAGGTTAGTGGATTCCTTTGATATTAGGTTTGTGCCCAATTGCTGTTTTCTTTGTCACGTTCTCTGAATTTTCCAAATGTTATATGATGGATGTATATTACACATGTACTTGGAAACAAAAACAATTAATAAGGCAAAATAAGATGAGAATTCTTCGAGGATGGTAATGAGGAATGTTCCTCCAGAGTGAGATGCATTAATTATGCCTGCCTGGCTGTGGGTACAGGTGTTTGGGCAAGGCCTCTGCGTGCCTTTCTCCTTCCATCTTTGACTGAGATATGTGGAATAGACGCTATCCCCAGAGCCTGTGATGAGATGCCTTGGCTCTGGCAGGCTGTTTCTTTCTCTTTCTTTCTTTCTTTTCTTTCTTTCTTTCTTTCTTTCTTTCTTTCTTTCTTTCTTTCTTTCTTTCTTTCTTTCTTTCTTTTTTTTTGGTGGGGGGAGGCAGTGCTGAGAGTCATCTGACTCCTGGGAGGGGACACTTCAAGAGCCAGCCCTCCCATCTGGTCTAGCTGGCCCCCAGGTGGCTGAGCAGACCTCCAGCTACAGGACTGACTGCTCCTGAGCCCTTAGGGCCACAAGAAGCCATTTCACTCCAGGGATCATGCCTGTTGAGAGCAATCCATCTTAGAAGCTGAAGCAACCTCAAAGTAAAAGCATTGGCAACAAAATTGCAGTCCTTCTTCAGGAGCTAACATGAGCCTTCCATCCTCCCCTGACCCTAAACCCCTGATCTTCTTGCCCAGCCCTTTCTCCACTTTTCTCATTTCACTTTTCTCTAGCTACGGTTCCCTGGACTTATTTCTGTTTCTGCTATATGCTAACTTTTGTCTCCCCGCTCTTCCACCCAATCCAGGGCCTTCGCACATGCTGTTCCCTCCCCCAGGAAACCTCTGTCCTCAGATCTTTGCCCAGTTGCTGCCCTCTCACTCAGGCTTCAGGTTACATTACTTCATCATTGTAGCACATCTCCTCTCACCCCCGTCACTTTCTAGTCAGCTCTTCTGTTTATTCTTCATAGCCCTTGCTGTGATTTGAAATTATATTTATTTAAGTTTGTTTTCCATTTAAATAAAACATTTCCAATGGCAGAGAGTCCCTCTGTCTGTTACTGTGAATCCCAGCATCTCGTCTGGCCCCTGGTGCAGAGAAAGCACTCAATTAACGACTGTTGGATAAGTTAATGCCCTGCTTCCTTCCACTCCTCATCATTTTAATGCTGCCATCCCTTTTGCCCCTGCATTCCACCTGCAGCCTGGACCTGCTTGAAACGGACCAGCTGTAGCCTAAGCAGGTAGATAGCAAGCTGGAAATTGTTGGGATTACCTGGGCTGTTCTTGTCTATGGTTCTATCCTCAGTGACATAACCGAGTTCAGCTCTTATTGAAAGAAAAGGAAAAAGGAGGAAAGAGAATCTTCATATACCTGGGGCAACAGAGGGACTGGCAAAACTATTTCTGCAGCACGTGAGCCAGGAAAGGCTATCAAGATAAAATTTCTTGAGGGACAACCTGCTGAAGACTCAGAGGTGAGCGAATGAGAGACATGTGAAGCGAGGATGAGCCCAGGACTGACCAACGGGCCCAAGAGCCCAGGTTGCATATAGCTAGCATAACCAGAGGGGTCTACAGGCAGATGCCATCAGGTCTGTCCTTCCTGAGGTCTGGGTGGTATCTTTCTGAGATTTACCCTTTAAGACAGGTGATTAGAGAAAAAGAGTATAACTTGAGAAGTAGAATCTAAGGTTCCCAGGTTCCTGGAACCCCGGGAAGTGGTGCTCAGAACAGATAATGAAGGTCCCAAAGTCAAGTGCAAAAGCTGAAAAGGAATGCTGGCTTCCTATCTAGAGATAACTTCCCCCTCAGCTGCATGAAGCAAAGTACAAATGAAAATGCAGAGGCAGGAATAAATGTGTCCTTGAGGGACAGCCTCAGCAGGTCACATGGAAACTTTTACACATTAGACATTGGCCAAAGAGAATGAGGGATTCTGGGGGGCCCACCCAGCTTCTGGAGATACAAATGCCAAAAGAAAGTGCTGTTCTGGTTGTCCACGGAGCCTAAGGGAAAGATGCTACAAAGAGGATGTGGGGACCAGAATCTGGACAGAGACTTGGCTAGAAGACTTGGCTGCTCCTTATAGAAAAGTGCTTGGTACTTAACTGCACCTATGTGTCCTGCGGAGGTTCCATGTCAGCCCAGGTGACTTATTTAGGGAACCGAATTCCAGGCTATGCTGAATGTCCTCCCTTCTTTTCCTTCCCTAGTCCTCTTTCTCAGAACTGATCAGAGAGAGAAATGATGTGTGTGTGTGACTGTATTACTAGACTGTGGACTCCTTTAGGGGCCATGGGCCCAGTACAAGTAGGTGCTTAACAGAAGTTTGTTGAAAGGAATTCACCTATCATTCACACTTGATTTTTTTTTTTTTGTTCTTCTGAATTAAGTCTTTCCCCCCACCTCCTTTAAGGCTGTAGAATAAAGATGGAATACCTAAAACTTGGTGGACACAAACTAGGCCTCACTCCCAGTACAATTTTGATGGAGTGACCCTCCCTCTACCCTGTAGACACCAGCAAAGTGGGCACAGCCATCCACATCACACTCATCTGCTCCTGCTCCACTCTGCTATCAGAGTTGTGTTAAATGACCTCAAGAAATGGAGGGTGGGTGAGTACGTTATGATCTGCAAGGATTTGCCATGAAACCGAAACTGTGTTCTTTCAGAGAAATCTATAGCCCATGGGCTTCGCAAATTTGGCCATTTTGCTACAAAGAAATTAAAACCAGTCATTTCCTTCACTGGTGCATGCTGGAGAAAACAGTGAATCAGCAACAGCCAATTCATCAGAAAGGGATTGCTACATCCCAGATGTGGAGGTGGTCACAGAGGCCACACACTTCGGCAACACAGCCCATAACACGGCTGTCGTGAATTTGCTCTGCTGGGCCTTCGTGCTGGATGCTTTCCTAAAAGTGTCTTCCATTTGTTGAGCCCTTTTGCATCTTCCCAGCTCTGTACTAAATGCTTACTCTCATTTCATCTTCCCAATGACATTGGGTGTTGTAACCCCTGTTTATAGGTGAAGGATCACATGATTCACCGAAAATTGCCCTGCTGGTGAATAAGAGAGTCCAGGTGGGATCCCATGGATCTAGCCCCAATGCTGGGCTGCCACTCTGACCTGCACTTGAGTGAGCGCCTTCCGATAAGCCATGCACTGGGTGGTAGCAGTGACTGGAAGGGGAGAACCTCAGAGAAGCCTGGCCTTGGTGGATATGGTCAAGTTGGCATCATTTGGGGAATAAGTGAGGAAGAATAGGTATATTTGGAAAGTAAGCTCTGGCAAGTCCAAAGACAAGGCAAACACATGAGGAAATCTCTTTTGGCATTGTCTTTTGCCAGGCAACTCCTAGGTAGAATGAACAATAGTGAGGGGACCTGGGCCGTGACACCGGTGGCTCATGGAGGCAGCCAATGAGGACAGGTCAATGCAGGCCTCTGTATCACCCTTGGCATAGGAGACAAGAGAAAAAGAACCACAGTGGAGGTCACCTAGGAGTTGCTATGACTACTAGAGCATCAAAGACCATCCATCCATCCATCCATCCATCCATCCATCCATCCATCCATCCTCTCTATGCTGTCATTGCTGGCTGTTACAGATGGTATTTAGGTAGACACACTGAGGTCTGAGTTTTTCCAGGGCTGGAAAAACTCTGATCTGCTGAATTAGGGCTTCAGTCTCCTCATCTGTAAGATGGTGCAGTTGGGCCAGAGGCCTCCCAATAGTCCATTCGAGCTTGAATGTTCTATGAGTCTATAAGTCTTTGACTTGGAGCCAGGAAACCTGGATGATAGCCCCCCTCAGGAGATTCCAGGGTTCCTTTCTAGCTTGTGAACCTGTTTGGCAGCTACAGCTGGGCCTCCAGGGCAGAAGGGAAGCCAGAGGAGCCAAGAAACTGTCCAGCATGAGCCAGTGATTTGCTTGGAAGATGATTTGCGAGGGTAGAGCTGAGGGCAGCAGGGCTCGGGTTTCCAGGGGCTGCAGGCGAACTCCGACATCTGCTATTTTTCACTGCACTGAGACTGATTTGCTCCAGATAGGCCCCTGCAGACTGTTTTCAGCTGTGCTGGGAAGTGTGGCTGCTGGCTGCGTTTCATCTCAGAGACCTCTAAGAGAGAGCAGAACACGTGTTAACTGCCCGAGCTAAGAGGCCAGCTGATTCTACAAGAGGGCCCCAAATTCCACATGATCCCTTCTGAGCAGACAGATTTTTATTCCCTGAGGTGTTACCCTCACTTCAAAGAAACGTCTGCCCTAGATCTGAAGGAGACTGCCTGACTTGGCTCGCCCCTTGGGGGTCAAACCTCTTTACTTTCTGAGTCTTTATTTCACAAAGTAGCTTGGTAGAGGAAGATTCCAGACCAGGAGTCTGGACATTGAATTGGAAACATGAATCTATTGCTTCCTGGCCAAATGATCGTGGACAAATGATCTAACTCTCCAGGGCTTAGTCTCCTCATTTAACTTAAGGGCTCATATCTTTTCAAAATCTGATGCTCATTGTGCATATCATTTACAGTTTTCTCAGAGATGATTGTTGTTGAGAGCAGCAGGTGCCAGCCTGGACTTCTTTAGCAAAAGGTATCACTATAAAGAAATACAGCAGTGGCAGATACCATCAAGCCCCAGGCCAGGGACAATAACTGAGTTTTGAAGGACCCAGGAAAAACTTTTTTCTGCAGGCAAAACTTTTTCCTGCAGGCCTAGATATAGTGAGCGGTACAGAAGATCCTGGCCCTGACCCTGGAAGGCCCAAGGAGTCAGCCAACAGGGCTAGGTCAATGCGGGTCCCTGTAATACCTTTGGCCCGGGTGAGGTGAAGTCTTGACTTCTGCTGTGGGTTTTCCCCCAGGACTTTTACCAGATAGCTTCCCCCACCAACACCCAATGGTACTAGTACAAAGTTGAAGACCTATACATTCTAATTAAATATTTATATTTACATAGGAGTAAATGATCATAAATGAAAATGCCTTTAGATATCTGTAGGGAAAAAAGACAATGAGAAAAGGAGAGAAGTAAGAAAGAGAGAAAGCGGGGAAGTATGGTGGGTCTGTGCCATGTCAGCTTAACTAAGTTGGAACTGTGTTTCCCAAATCCCCTTCTGTGCTTAGTTCTGGGTTAGCTTGGGTCACAAGGGACATCATACATGATATTTTGAAGGTGAACATGTAATAGCAGGCACAGTCTTTATTCATTTGGCAGGTCAGAGCAGATCCTGGGCCCATTTGCAGGCCTCTGGCTCGCCTAATTTGCTTTGACTTCTCTGATTCCTGGGCCTTGTGTTTGTTTTGCTCTGGAGAAAGGACACTAACTTCTCCAGCAGATCAGCCCCATCATTGAAGGTGGAGACTCAGAGGCAATGACAGACCAGTGAAAGTTCCAGTCAGTCCTCACAGGTTGCAGGTTGTCTTTGCTCTTCCTTATTTCATATCCATCTACCTGTCCTATGGACCTCAGGCTCCTTGCACCAGAAACAGAAACAACGGCCTCGTATAAACCCTGTAACCAGCTCCCATAGGTGCATAAGGTCATATCCCTATAATAAGTTTCTTATGATATACATTTCCTGGTGGTTCTGATTCTCTGATAAAACCCTAATAGATACAGAAGATGAAAGGGAAAGAAAATGACAGAAGTGAGTATAATGGTAGAAGAAAAGAGTATGGAGCCTGAGTAGTACGCAACTATAAAATGCTGTGCATTGGAGAAAAAGACTGGGGGAGACAAAGGTGAGGAGCATGAGCTTAGCCAACTCCATGTACAATGGCAGGGGCTGTGCAATGAGAAGTTGGGGTGGCTACTTTTGCTGAGGACAAAAAATAGAGATTGCTTTTGACCTGAGAAGGTCATAGCTGAGACTCATAGATTGGGCTGAGACTGCTTCCTTCTGGATTGCAATTTCCTCTGCCACAGTTGTCAACTCCAATTGTACACTAGGATCCCCTGGAGATCTTTGCAAATGCTGATGCTCAGGCTCCTGCCAAGACAATTAAATTGGGATCTCCAGAGGCTGACCCAGGCACTGGTTTTTGGAAAATGCTTCCCAAGTGATTCTCATGTGCAGCCAGGTTGAAACCACTGACATAGTGTGGCAGAGACTGTAGGGTGACTCCAGTGAGTCACACCCTTGTATAATCCCCTTTCTTGAGTGCAGGTGAAATCTGTGACTTGCTTCTAACATAGCATGTGGCAAAGATAATGGGATGGCATTCTCTTGATTAAGTTATGTTATATGGACCATAGGGGTGGGGACTTGTGGATAAACACCCAGCCCCTTGTCCTTCTGAAGGATAATTCTGAGAGCATTCTGAATGTTTCTCAGCATTCAAATGGATAGAATCTGTCTTTATAGTTCAGACTGTGTTGGCTGTGCTAGAAAGGGTGGTAGTGGCTATGTTTCATCTTTGAGCCCTCTAAAACAGGAGTCCCCAACCTTCTTGGTGCCAGGGACTGGTGCTTCTATGACAATCTAATGCCCCATGATCTGAGGTGAAGCTGAGGTGGTGATGCTAGCACTGGGGAGTGGCCGCAAATACAGATGAAGCTTCGTGCTTGCCTGTCACTCACTTCGTGCTGTGCAGTGGGGTTCGCAACAGGCATGAACTGGTACCGATCCACAGTCTAGGGGTTGGGAACCCCTGCTCTAAGAGACACAGAGCACATGGTAACTGCTGTACTATGTACAGTATGACCTTTATACATATCTTTTATCTGCTCTTCCTCCCTTCTGATGTTTTTCTTCCCATTGCCTTTTTCTTGCTGCCTGAATTACCTACCAAATAAACTTCCTATACTCAACACCATATCTCAGGCTCTGTTTTTGGGAGATCCAGGCTAAGACAGTGTCCTAAGGCAGTGCCCTCAATGCAAACAGGAGGAGGGGCTTTGAGCCACTTTCATGCAGTAGACCTCAATGTGATTCACTACCGAGGAGAGAGGTCAGGATGGAGAGAAATGCCCAGAAGTGTGGGCAGTCAGAGCTCTATGGGGGCAACAAAGAGGGGTTGCCATTGTGGAGTGAGGCCATCGGTGAGTATACAGAGGGCATAGCAGGGACAGTATGGGAGACAGTTCTGATGGGACTCTGCCCTGTTCTGAAGTTGTTCACCTGACTCCCTTCCCCACTTAGCCTCTCTTAGCCTGTTCACCTGACTCCCTTCCCCACTTAGCCTCTTTAGCCGCCTTGTTCTGACAGTGTTTGCTCACTTTGTGCCCTCTCAGGCTCTGTAGTCACTGAGCAGTCACTGCCATGAAGTCTGTGCTTTGTGGTCGATGACACTGAGTTGGGACTACCTGGGCTAAGTCCCTGCTACCTACAGAGGGAAAGTGTGCTGTGGAACAGAAACATTGGGCTTTGAATCTGAAAACTTAGCTCTTGATGTCACATTTGCCATATACATCTGTGTGTCTTTGGGCAATGCACTTCATCTCTACGGCTTTCAGTTTCCTCATCTAAAAAACAGGGATGATGCCCACCTCACAGGGTATTTTGAAGGTTTAGTGATCATGTGGATGTCAATGCATTTTGAAAACATACATTTGAACGGAGGGCATGATATGGTGTCTTATACCAAATTTGTTGCAATTCATTTTCCAGATGATTTTTATAGTTCCTCCCATGGGGGCAAGGACAGATGAGACACTGGTTTTAAAAATAAAGCCAAATGGGAGATAAGGGAGGTTACCAACTGTTAAATCCCAGCTGAAGATTGGTCCGAGGCAGCCCCAGAAAGACTCCATGCACAGGTTGAGTGCCCCAGGATGCTGAGGTGGGAGGATATGATGGGCAGACCCACTGTAAATTTAGTGTCAGAAACAGGGTTGCTGGCTGTGATGGTGGATCACTGTATGGTAGGAGTGGAGTCTCAAGGAAAGCTGGAGAGAATTTCAGATGGGAATCTGATTGGATGTTCAGGGGAGAGGCCAGAGGAGTCCTCTGTAAAGGGAAGACAGAGGTAGGAGGGGCAGAGAGTACTACCCAAGCAGGGGGTTTCTATGCCCTGCAAGGACAAGATGCCTTAATGGGATCAACTCTGCCTGTCACTATGTCCCCAAGAGCAGTGACCTCACTGAGAGGAGCCAAGGGCTTGGTGAGCATAACCCAAGTGTCACAGCTGGAGAATGAGGAGAAAGAGAAAGGGAGTGTCATTGGACATGGTGGGATAGAGTGTGAGAGTCGAGGAGAGGCATTCAGGATTGAGTCCAGGATGGTGAACTTGCCTGGGTACACTCCTTTTTGAGGCCTAAGGGATACTTGTGGGGCATGCACCTCCATTACTTAGTAAGGAGACAGAAGTGACACTTGATACTATGAGTGTGACAAGGGATTCACCTGTGGGACTTCCTCCTGGGCTGTTTTAGACCCTGATGAATGACCCCTTTCTGTTTTTCTCTGTGTGGTAGTCAGAAAAAAAAAAAAACTGTGGCAGCTCTGTCAGGATTTGTTAGGCTTTCTAGCAGCAAAAGCTGTGTTGTGGAACGTTGGGAAGGAGAGCCTGTCCTCATTTGCTAATGTGCACAGCATCTGGAAGTCTAAGCTGCACGTTAGCTCAGTGGGTGGAGGATTATGTGTCTCCAGCCTCTGTTAGTAAATGACTCCTCTTGAGGACCCATGTTTTCCCAGCTTTTATTATTCCACAGGACAGTGGTAGGTTAATAAGGCAGGTCCATTAGGTCAGCTGAAGAAGGAGCTAAGCAGGGCCTCCTGGAGCTTTGGGGGAAAACCCCAAAGTGGACGTTTACACAAAAAGGAAATATCCAACCCATTTTCAGAGCTTGGGAATGAATTCAGCAGCACTCAAACCCCATAGCATCGATGTCTTAATGGCACAGACTAAGGCCCAGAAACCCACAGTGAGAAAGGATGAACAAACACAATTTTGCTGGGTTTGTTCCTCAGAAAACTCCCTGGATCCATTTTATATACATTTTATATGCAAAGCAGGAACAGAGTGGTTAAGGAGCTTATTCAAGGTTACATAACTAGTGGGTGGCATCCATCTGGTCTTCTTGAACCATCAGCCACACTGGGCACCCTCTCCTTCTCAAAATGCTTTTCCTCCTTAGCTTTTGTGACACAGTCTCTCCTGGTTCAACTTGGGCTGCTTTTCTGCTCTTCTTTTCCACAAATCCCTCCTGAGCCGCTCCTTAGCATTGGTGCCCCCATCTTTGCATCCTGTTCCTCTATCTCCTTACTGTACAGTTTTGCCTTGGCAGTCCTTCCCATTCCTGTGGCTTCACCTGCAATCTATATGTTGATTCTTGGTTCTATATGTTTGGCCATAACCTGCAGGCTTATGAAATAATATCGTTATAATTCATACTTATTTAGGACTTAATCTTTAATGAGTTTGACTAAGCCAGACATTGTTCTAAGCACTTTGCATGTGTCGTTCAACTTGATCCACCAAGTCTCTTTGCAGCAGGTACTGTGACTGTCATTGTTAGTCGAGGACATTGGAATTTATTAACTATCTCCACCTGAATTATCCTGCAGTCATCAGGTTTCATCAGTTCTGTGCCCTTGATATTTCCTGAGCTCTCCTCCCCTCCATCTCCTCACCCATCTCTGATTTGGCCTTCATCATCTCTTTCCTTGACAACTGTAGCATCTTCCTATTATCCTACAGCCTCAAGGCCTTCCCTTCTGTGAGTCTTCTCAATGCACAAAGGCATCTTCCTAAAATGAAACGTCTGTCTGGCTTGGACTGAAGTTTAAGATGAAGGAACTTCCCCTTATCTTTGACCTCTCATCCTGAATACAGCCATGTGGTACCCCCTAATGCATTGCCTGCTTTCACTAAGTTAAGCCATTGTCAACCAGCCACCCCTAAAAAGTGGTTGGGTGCTCCTGTCCAGAGAACATGTGACCCCTCCCCATCCTGCTCCTTCCCTTACTGCTGAGCCCATGGTTCAGATTGAGCATGCTTGAAACAAAGCCCGCCTCTTTGGGTCTGGACTTGACAGTTCTGCAGTGATCTGTACTTGGCTGGGCTTAAAATCATTTTGCATCTCCCTTCCCTGGCCGCTACTAAGCAGCGAGTCTGGTTTCAAGGAAGACTCTCCATGCATCTTGCAGAAGGAACTGGAGGGGGCTGGTTTGTACACAGCCAGATGAAACTTGTCCAGCCCTTGGAGAGGAGTCCACAGTCTGGGCCAAGTCATGCTGTTCATGCTTCGTGGATACCAGTCTATTAGTATGCCCTAGAGTCCTTGCACAGTGCTTGGGGGCTGGCAGTAGAGGTAGCCAGGGACTTGGCTGGCTACCTGTTATATTTCAGGAAAGAGGCCCTGGTCATGACAGGAAAATTCTGGGGAGCAGGACTCCAGAAAAGCATTCTCAGGTGATATTAAAGCAACATATTCCTTTGGAAGCAGAAGAGACCAGCCACTGTTTCCCTGCGTTTGCTCAGAGGCCAAATAACCCTGGAAGTTTTATTCCATTTGGTCTGCTGACAGCCTTCAATGACAGTGTTTGCAGCAGCCCAGCAAGTTGTAAATCACAGTGCTGGCCATCCCTGGGAGTGGGGGAGGAAAGTGGTTCAAATTTCCACCGAGAAAGAGTCAGTAAATGTCTTCCAGAAACATCAGGATCCAAAAAGTGTGGCCACGTGTTTTCATCCACAGTTGACTGGAAAAGAGTAAAAAGCAAAAGAACTCAACAGAACTATTCTTTCATATTTTGAGAGGAACTTTGTCGTAAGTACCACAAAACATTCAACATGTTCAAATCTTTTAATCCTCGAATCATTTCCGTAATTTGTCCTGAAAAAGTAATTAGAAAAGAATACCTAAGGTTTAGACACAAACATGCTTGACATAGGTTTTTATAATACAAAACAAAACAAAACACAAAGCAAAACAGATACACACATGCATGAAAACAGCTGAAATGTCGAATTATAAAAGTTAATTTAGGTACGTCCATGTCGGATACTATTCAGCCATTTAAAAAGCTTGTTTTCTAGGTTAATGTGAGAGACTTAGAAAAATGCTCATATAATAATTTAAGTTAGATGACACAAATACATATGAACAGAGGAAACATTAAAAGGGAATATCCCCAAATATTAATAATCTCTCTGGGAAATGGGGTTATGGGTGCTTTTTAAATACTTCTTTAAACTTTTATGGCTTTTAAAATATTTTTGATACCATATGCTGAAGTTGTAATCCTTGAAAAAGACATTTAAAAAGATATTAAAAACCTTAACGGTGTCTATTTTTTCTTGGCATGGGGTTTAACAGAATAGACTTTCCCCATTATTCAGATGTGCATTCTAATCCCATTGGAAGTGAAGAAACAAGAGGATCATGGGAACAAAGAAGCTCAAGCAAATATTCATGCAAGAGGCTTGGGATATTATGACTGTCTTTTAACATGTGAAATGGAATCAGTGTTTGAGATGTCCCAAGGACCAGGGACTTTTATCTGCTCCATACTCATACCTGCTTCTGCTGTCTTTGGTAGTTGGTGAAATAGCACGCCCCAGCTAGGAATCTGGAATCATCCTTGACTAATTTCTCTACCCCACCCAATTGATCTCCAACTGGGTCCTGTAAGCTTTCTGAAGAAATGCCTTCTGCATCTCCACTGCTCTAATTCAGTACCCTCTCATCACCTGACAAGGCTATTGAAAAGATTTCTAGCTTGCCTTCTTTCAATTTGATACTATGGCTACAGCCAGTCTGTTGTTTCAGAAACGTAAATCTACTCCTACTGTGCCCTTACTTAAAACCCCTAGATAGCTCTCAACTGTGTCAAAGTAAAATCCAAACTCTTAGTTTACAAAGTCCTTGATCTGACTCAAACCTAGTTTCCCAGTCTTATCTCTTCATTCTTTGCTTTACTCTCTTTGCTCCCCATCACTTCAACCTCCTAACAGATCCCCAAAAGTGCCAGGTGCTTTTGTGAATCCCCATTCCTTCTACCCTATCACCCTCCTCATCTTCTTCAGGGAAAGGCTTTTCATCCCTCTGGAGTTAGTTCACTGTCATCCCTCACTACGTAGAACACATTTCTCCTTTCTCTGAGTTTTCTTAGAACTGTTTAATGCTCCTCTTCTTTGTAACACATTGCCTCAATTGGTAGGGTTCTGATCCCCTCCATTAGAGCATAAACTCTGTGAGACAGTGGCTGGTTCATCTTTGTCTTGTATAATCTCCATCATAGCTCCTGATGTGTGGTGATACTTGCGTTTGTTGAATGGATGAATGAAGTTAAGGCGAGCAAGATTGTGGCTCGTTATAAAGAAGAATCTTCTAACCAATACTATGATTATATTTAATTTCCATCACCAGCTCAGATCAGCTGTTAGTGGCTCCCTTATATGCTTGCTTTGAAGGAGTTTAAGGGTGCTTCTCAGATAAGCAATAAGATGTTTCAGTTATTTCAGGACATTTCAGTTGTTTTTTGAAATTTAACAGATCACCTCTAAATTTAGAAACTTAGAACAATGATAATTATTTATTTTGTTCATGAATTTGAAATTTGAACAGGACTTGATAGAGGTGGCTAGGTCTGCTTCATGTGGCATCAGCTGGGTGGATGGACTGGGTGGAGCAGCTGGAGGATTGACTTCTAAGATGCTTCATTCACATTGCTTGTAAGCTGGTGCTGGCTGCCAGCTAGAGCTGTTTCTCTCCACGTGGGCATCTCCATGGGGCTTCTTGGGCTTTTTCACAAGGTGATGATTGGTTCCAAGAGTATTTCAAGAGACTGGGTGGAAGCCACTTCTGTTATATTTTACATATCAAGCAAGTCTCTAAGGCCAGATCTAAGGGGAGGAGAATTAGACTCCACTTCTCAAAAAATTTGCCATGGACATAAAAAAGAGTGGAGGTGGCATAAATAATGTCCGTTTTTTTCTAATTTTATTCCAACCAACAAAAGTAATTCCACAATGGGATAACTTTGTTGTTCTCAAATTTGTAGAAATTAAAGCCCTAGAGTCAAATTCCTGGATCTGGCAATTAGATAGCATCCTAGGAATGTAGTCAGCTTTCTACCATGGGATGAATTAAAACATGGATTGGCAACCGCTTTGCAGAAATGCCGTAGAAGGCAGTCAAGCTTCCAGTGAGAAATGGAATTGCATTGAAGTAATGGGAATGTATTTTGTTATATTTATCAGTCCACTATGATCAACTATTGTCATACTATTAGCCTGGTGTTTCCAGCTCCACTCATCAGGCTCTGAGATTGAGCAGGCTGTATGGTGATGATGATGGTGGTGATAATGGTAGTGAAGAGGATAATAAAGATGCTGTTGCTGATGGTGGTGGTGATGATGATGATGATGATGATGATAGGAATAATGAATAATGATGATGGTGATAATGATAATAGCTAACACATGCTATTTGCAGGCACTATCCTATATACTTTATATATATTAACTTAATCCTCATAATTATCCTGGAAATTAGAGATCCTTATTATGCCCATTTCACAGATGAAGAAACTCAGGCAGAGAGAGGTTACATAACTTAGCCAAAGCTGATCAGCCTGTAGATGGTGGAGCTGGGTGTCCATCTGAAGAGGGTGCTATGAAGAGTTCTGACCAGTATAGGATGTTGACCCTATGGTCCCTGATTTTCATTCTTTCCCTCATGATAGTGCTCTTATCTCCCTCCATGAGGAAGCCCTACTCAGCACACATCTGGCCTTCCAAATTCAGAAGAGCTGCAGGCTAGCCTGGAAATGGCATGTGACCAGCAGGAATAGTATAAAATAAATGTTAAGTTTCTGATAAGGAGGGAACTCTTTAATTTCCTTCCTGGGCACAAGGCAGGGTTATAGCTGGAACATGGTTCTGAATCCCTTGGTATACCTTTCCACAAAAATGGAACCCTTTGCTGGTCCTAGAGCATAATTTTAAAGCGACCAAACCTACCATATACTTAGTGCTCTCTAGGCCAGCAGGTCCTTTTTTTCACAAGCAGTTCTACTTGCCCGACAGGTAATTCTCATTGCTTCCTCCAACAACTCCTCCTGCTCTTTCAAGGCTGAGTTCAAGGTTTTCCTCCCTGTGAGTACTTCTTTCATTGCTACAGTCAGACCAAAGCTTCCTTCTCTGCTTGCTCCATGGCTCATCCCACATCTCTGAGTTAATGCTAGGACATCTAATTATCCTTAGGGATCTCTGTTTCTCTCCCACAAAACTAGGTGCCCTTGTAGGCAGGGAGCACTGCTTATTCACTTCAAATCTCCACTTCTGGGACAGTGTAGGATCACTGATGTCTTTAAATGAACAACCCTCCTAAAGCACAATATGGTTAGGATTTTCCTGCTTAGGGACGTCCACCTCTCTTCAAAGACTGTGATATATATTTCACATGTCATATTGGGGATATATATATATATATTCCCAATATGACATGTCTTTCTTAAGCAATAACTATTGCCACTTTTTAAAGAGTTCCAATGTCTAGAACTCTTTGGTTTTCAAACTCGAGCGTTCATCAGGATCACTTGGGGGGCTGTGCAAACACAGATCCCAGGGTTTCTGAGTCGGTAGGTGTGGAGTGGGGCTGGGGAATGTTTGTTTCCCACCAGTTCCCAGGCGATGTTGCTGTGGCTGGTCTGGGATCACTCAGACTGCTGTTTGAGAGGTCATGTCCCACCCAGAATGCCAGGCCACACTTATGCTGTCTTTGAGCATATCCATTGTTTCTTTCGTTTTTAGAATCCACACAGTGTATGTGCTGCAGTTTGATTCCATCAATACATAGCTCAATTTATGTTTTTAATAATAACCCTAAGAAACAGAAAAGTATCTTGTTGTGGAAAATGTGATCTCCATCAAACAAACGCCTAATGCCATAGCATTTAAATTGCGCTCTGATCTTTCCATTTATTAAAAACAGCATTGAATTATTGGATGTATCAGCGGCAGCCTGGAGAGGAGGAGGATGCTCTGATATTCAGAAAACCAATGAGCATGCAAACAGTGAGTTTTCCAATGTGCTTAGAATAAATGGGGGATTTCTTTGGGGGAAATGTACTTTATCCAAAATGTAGATGGTATGTGAAATGTGAATGAATATTAAGATTGCTGTTAAAAAATTCCTTTTCATGAGCTACAACATAGATAAATTGGAGATTTAAATGTGGGGGACCTCAGGCTCTAGGCAGCTGGAGAGGGAAGAAGATGAGAAGAGGGAAAGGCTTTTCAAATATCCTTGATCAGCAGCCTCTTTCTGTTTAGGTGTCAGTTGTAGATTACAGTCTGACAAAAGCTTTTCTTTTGCATCACACTGCTTCCCTCCCAGGCAAAGATGTGGCAGGAACCAGAGAAAAGATGGTGATATGTATACAGATGAGTTTGCTTAAAAGGGATGAGTGGTTCACACAGGATTCAGGTAATCCCAAGTATGGAATCCACCAGCCATTTAGCACTGACTCAGAATCCCTGACCTGGGGAAAACTCAGCCCTGTACCAGACCAGGTTCCCAGTTGTCTGGTGAAAGCTTTAGGTCACTGTCTTTCACAGTCTCATCCTTATAGGCGTATAGTGCCTAAACACAACAAACATGCAGAAGGGAACCTGATCATGGTTTTTATTAAAGAAGAGGATGGCTAGTCCTCACAATAGTACACATAATGTACACTTGCTTTTCAAGTCCTCAAATAGTTAGGTTCTATGTCCCTAGATGCTCCCTAGAGATGTGCAACACAGAGATACTGATGCTCTTGGAGCCAGCCAGTTAGTCAATCAAAGGCGTGGAGACCAACATAATGGTATTTGCCTCCTGAGCCTGTTTTTGGTCAGAACCCTCTTGTAGGAAGAGAATAGAACCCCACTGTGCTAGCTCAAGGGAAAAGATTACAATGAAGATACAACAGGCAATGCCATGGGCATCTGGTCACAGGAATGAAATATAGCTGGGGACAGGACTGCCATGTTCCATTGCATGGGCTGTGCAGTGCACAACTCGAGAGGCACTATTTACATCAACTATGGTGTGCACAGTGATCCCTAAAGTTGTGTGACATGGTGGCCCTGCACTGGAGCAGATCTGGAAAGCCAGAAACTGAGGTGTCTTTCTCCATCTATTAAGTTTGAGGTGATCCTTCTTGTTTCTGCTCATCTTTGTGTGTCTGCCCCATTTCTCTCTTTCATCCATCTTCTGTTTACTTTTCTTACATATGACTCAGCATGGTTCCCATCATGTTCTGTCCCTACTTTGATCGCCTTTCCATTCCAGCTCCTGCCACAGACTATCAAAAATCTCTCTCTCTTATTTCAAATCCTTGGGAGGGAGAATTTGATTGGTCCCTGGCTTGAGCCTTACAGCTACTCAGTCTTAAAACTTTGGAGTCCTCCTTAGTTACTCTCTTCTCACACCTTATCTAATCTCTCAGCAGTATCGATACTTAGCTCAGCTGTCACTCTATATCCCAATTTGGCTACTTCTCATGGTCACCACTGTTACTATCCTGATCCTCCCCATTTTCCTTTCGTTCAGATTATTTCAATAAATACCCTTTTAACTATGCCAGCCATTTCTACCATTGTCCCCCTTCCTTCTATTCTCAATAAGCAGCTAGAGTGTGCTCAGAGGTTCACATGTAAGTCAGACCATATCCTCAAACCCTGCCAGGGTCCCTTTTTAATCAGAGGAAAAGCTAAAGTCTGTACAATGGCCTTCAAGTTCTTATCTTTCTGTTTCTCCATCTGCTCTTCTTTTCACTGGCTTTCTTCTTGCCATATTGGTTCCTCAATGTTCTTAAGCATAGCAGGCACACTATCTTCTCAAAGTTTTAGCATTTACTGTACCCTCTGTCTGGAATTCCCTTTCTCTAGAAGCCAGTGGTTTATTTCCTCTCCATTTTTAGGTTTTTCCTTATGTAACACCTTTAGGCCTTCCCTGAATCCCTAGGTGCAGTGACTTTACTCCCATCATTCTTTATCACCTTTTGTTGCTGTAGTTGTTTTCTTTAGCGGCTTCTAATATTCTATGTATTTAACTTATATATTTTATGTATTGTCTGTGTTCTCTACTAGAAAGCAAACTCTGTAAGGGCAAGAGTTTTGTGTATTTTGTATTCTTAGCTCCTAGATCAGTGCCTGGCTTTATAAAATATGCATAAATGAACAAATGAATGAATCTGAAAAAAAGGAATAAATGATCTAGATACTCATATCTTTCATACTTTAACACAATAATAATATTTAGTTATTGAGAAAATACCAAACATAAATATGTATTACATATTCAGGGAAGTATCTGTTGATTTCTTAATTCTTTTTTTTCCCAGAGAGGAAGCTTCATTGCAAACTATTGAGTTCCAACCCAGACACCTGGCCACATCATCTTTTGTCCTTCCTACCAGTGCATGCCTGTCTCAGGAGAGAAGGTTCAGCCCACGCTACTCATGCAGCAGGGTAAGTTTCCTGCTGACCTAAAGGGGGACCACAGAGTCTAATTCTCTTGCCTGAGTACTTTTTTCCTTAAGAATTCAGACTTACTCTTGATTTCCAGAATTCTCCTTCCAAGACTTTTGCTGCATGACGGTAGTGACTTACCACATGCAGCGGAATTTCTTTTGGAAGGAGACCCAGGAATCAGGGAGAAGCTTGTTGCAAGTGGAATGTGGACTTTCACCAGAGGATGGCACTGTGGTTGTTTCCAAGAGGCAGCAAGCAACTTGAAAATGTAATTTCCCAGTGACAATAATAGCTGTACTTCAGACCCTGCAGGAAACATTAGAAAATGTTAACCCCCAACGGGTGGTTGTGGTGGCAACTAGGGGCAGATGGAGGGACCTTCATGGTGATGGTCAGGCCTAGAGGCAGGGCCAAGGAGAGGAGCCAAAAAGACATGACCTCTAAGTTGCTGGGGCTAGTGTCCTCCCCTGTGGAGGCTAAAGGCTCTGCTTACCCAGGCTCCTCAAGGGCGCTTAAGAGTTTTTTAGGACCTTCTCAGTAGCCCCAGGCAGTGGGTGTTGGTTTTCCAGAGCCAGATTCAACTGGAAACCAGCAGGGGGCCACACGGAAGGGGGGAGTGGGGGGGGGGGTTGGGGTGGGGGGTGGGGGTGGGGGGTGGGGGCGGGTTCCTGCTTTCCTCCTTCTGTGCTCATTTTGTGTTAGCTACTTAAAGTGTGCATTTCAAGTCCCCTTGAGGGTCCAGACCAAGTCTTGTTCATTTTTCATTTTTTTTCATAATGCTATGTATGTGATAGACACTTTATAAATGGTTGTCAAATAAGTGATTGACTGAGGGAAACTTGGGTTTGGGGAAAGAATAGAGTAAAGCTCTTCAGGAGAAAAAAAGCCAAAAAAAAAAAAAAAAAAAAAAAAAAAAGAAAAGAAAAAAAGAAAAGAAAAGAAGAGTGTTTTAAAGTGTCTTTTTATCTCTTCAAGATTTCTGCCATCATTACGCTACACCAAAATACTAGTCCTTGATGATTCAAAAGGGCTTTCACTCATGCTATCCTTCTCTGTCCACCTCTCTGTCCATCAGTCCATCCTTCTCTTCCTCCTACTTCCTATAGCTCCTCACCTACCCCTCCTCTCTAGCACATATCTCTCTCACATTCCTCTTTGAACGAGAACTGTCTTCCAGCTGGACAGGGTATTTCAGGGCATCCCATGGTGTCTAGGACAAAGCAGGTGCTTAGTCAGTGTTTGTGGAATGTATGAACACATGTGCAGCACTTTTCCCAAGCAATTTTATAGCTATTGTAGCATTTCATCTTTGCATCATCTCCTGAAGGAAGATATTGGTGTAGATCATTTTTCCAAAGATGGTTACACTAATATGCAGTTCATTCATTCCCATGTTCTTGTGATGTGATGTCGACAGTCCTCTCCACTGAGAGGTGGGTCCAATGTTCCTTCCCATTGAAGCTGGACAGACTTTGCAATTGCCCAGTCAATGGAACAGCAAATGTGATGCAGTGTGATTTCTGAGGCTGAGTCAACTAAGGCAGGGAAACTTGCCCTGGTGTGATCTGTCTCCATCCCCACCCCCTATTTATCTTGGGAAGCTGGAGCCAACATTTAAGTAATCCAGTTACTCTGGAGCTTCCAGCAGAGGAGATCACAAGGAGAGACCACAGAGAGACAAAGAGGCAGAGCGAGCTACTAGAGCAGCCCCAGCTGTTCTAGCTCCTGCTGCTGGAATCTCCCAGCTGAGGCCTTAGACACCATATGCCAGCGATAGGTGTCTTGCTATGCTCTATTCTAACTCCTGACCACAGGTCCATAAGTATAACCAATGGATGTTTCATACTACTAAGTTTTAGGGGATCTGTTATATAATCATAGTAATGGACACTTTATTATATTCCCCATCCTTTTTAGATGAGAAAACTGAGGTTTAACAAACAGTTGGGCTGGATTTTGGACCTTACTCTCTTGACTCTCAGCCTAGAGTACTTTCAGAGAGCCTTTCCTGATGTCAGCTTTCAGGCCAGACTGAAGCTGAAGAAAGATATGGATTTGGTTCAGGGTCTCTCAAGGCTGGCCAAGCCTTTGGTTTTGTTCATATATCAACAAAGGAGGAATACTGGCTTTGAGATCTGTCTGAGATCTAGCCAATGAGAGTGGAGCATGCATTTGGGGGTTTTTGGTCCAGGGCAACAATTACTGTCTGAGACTAATGGCCTCAAAAGCATCAGCCAGTTATGGGACTCTCTGAAAGCAGCTCATCCAGCCCTGCAAATCTGCCAGCAGCTGGCTCCCTGAGGAATCACAACTCTATAGCTGGGGTTAGTTGTCGTTATTATCATCACAATGGACCCTGTTTGAGGGTGTAGCCAAGGGGCTAAGTGAGCAGGGAAAACCCAACAAACCAGGATGTTGCTATGAAGACATAAGATGCTATTCTTTTGCCTTAGCCATGAACAGCCCTTTCAGGAAACTCCATTCGACCAATTAATAATCTTGTGGTGTGGCCACCTCGAGATGGTGTTATCAGTGGATGTTCCCATCAGAGCCAGATTTGGGGGTGAGCAGCTCTTCTTGGTGAGAGGGCCACAGCCTCTTAGTGAGTCTGGATAACAAGCTGGCGGGCTCCCCTTCTCTGAGATAAGTAGCAAAGTCTCAGTCTGGGCTCACGGGTTGTTGACAAGGAGATTTTCCATGGCAACACAGGAAGCTGAAGCTGAAGGTAGATTTCAGCTTTGGCAGGAATCAGACACCACAGGCAGACTTGGCCAACCAACAGCCACTGAGAACTTTGTGGCAGTAAGTCCTAAAGGGTCTCTGCTCCTCAAAGTATAGATTCCTGGAGGAGCCCCCTTTTCCAAGGCCAGTTTGGGACCCAGTTGGCAGGGAGCTGAAAAAAGAATGCTACTGTACAGAGAACAGTGATGTAACTTCTGGCAACTGTGGTGATGTACTGTATGTAGCCGTGATCCTGTTTGTTGTAATAAGTGGTCATTTATGGAGGATGTGATGCCTGTTACTCATGATGATTGTAATACTGAGCTGTTTAAAAGCCATTGTATTGTTGGGATGTGCAGTCATGGCAATGTTGGGTTCATGGAGGCTGTGATATTGTGTTCTAATGGTGGGCTCTGTGCTTTTCTGTCTCTGTGTTGGCAGTGTTAGGGCAGTTGCCCAGTTTTTCTGTTCTGGATAGTTTAACCTCATGCTTCTCAGACTTTAAGGTACATTCTAATTACCCAGGGATTTGTGAAATTGCAGGCTCTGATCCAGCAGACCTGGGGTAGGGAAGGAGAGTCTGCATCTCTAACAAGCCCCCAGAAAAACCAGTGCTGCTGGTCTTATGGACCACACTCTGAGAATCTAAGCTTGTCTTGAGCAGCACCATCCAACAGAACCTTCTACAATGATGGAAATATTCTATTTTTGCACTGTCTAATATGGTAGCCACTAGCTACCTGTGGTTAGTGTGACTGAGAACCTGACTTTCAAGTTTTATTTAATTTTCCCTAATTTAAATTTAAATAGCTATACATATTTAGTGGCTACCACATTGGACAGAACAACTTTAGACTGCTCTGTAGTGTGTATTAGAATTCCCTAGAGGGCTTTGTTTGCTGGGCCCCACCTCCGGTAGGTCTGGATTGGGGTCTGAGAATTTGCATCTCTAATGGATTCCCAGATGATCCGGATGCTGGGGCCAGCACTCTGAGAACTATGTCACCTAGTAATCTCTCCCATCCCTGAACACCCCTGAGCGCAGGCTGCAGCAGGACAAAAAGCTAGATGCCACACCACTGTTATAGTTTGGTTCAAACATACCCCTATTGACTGGAATGGGAGTTGGGAAGAGGGAGAGTCCATTGAGGGAGATCTTGTGGGAAGTTTAGGTTGGAACATTATTTTGAAACAAATAGAGGGATACATAATTAAGGCTGGTCTCTAAAACACAAAGGCTCCTAGCTGGGAGGGACCTTGGAAACCATTTGATTTGTATTCCTAATTTACAGATGAGGAAACTGAGGGCCAGCCAAACACAGTTGACTGTGAAAGATGTCATATGGTACCCAATGCTAGAACTTAGTTTCCAGATTCCTAGCCTACTGTGGGTGCCTCGACTTTACACTGCCTCTAGCTGAGCTGAGGGAGGAAAGCAGCTGAGATGTAGACTTGACAAGTGCCACTCGCAGCACACAAGGACATTCTTCAGTCCCTCAAGTTCATCTCTCTACTCAAAAAGAGGAGACAGCTCTGTATGCCACCCCTGGGTCCAGTCATCACCACCAAGAGGTTATAGCACTGTAATTTTTCTCCTCTTTGACTGGGAGATTTGGTTGGATTTTAGCAGCTCTAATTTAAAAAAAAAAAGAAAAAAGAAAAGACAAAGGAGATTGAAACCATTGGTAGCAATGCTATTTTGAAGAACTTATGTATATATTTCAGTAATCTGTGCTGTTCCTCTTTCCAGTGCTAAACATGTGAAAATACACATATCACATTGACATAAAATTGCTGCCATTTATCAAAATCCTGCTGTGAGCCAGGATATCAAGTCCTTTATATTCCCGATCTCATTAAAACTTCACAAAAAAAGCCTACGAGGTAGATGTTATTGTTACCATTCTTTTTAGACGGGCAAACAATGGCCTAGAGTGATTAATTAACAAACCCAGGTCATATAGCGTATAAAAGGATCGATGAAAACTTCAACACAGTCTGCCTGATGCCAAATTTTGAGTCTTTTTCATTGTGCCAGGGCGGTGTAAATTGAGAGGTGCAATGAGCGACCCAGACTCGCTTTTGTGGGGCTGGTGCTTCTGTGTAGTGCTGTCATCCATATGCCTACCCTGTCTTTCTCAATCCTGCTTAGTTAGCATCCAGGAACGAAGGCAAGACACCTGAAGAATGAAGCTCAGCCTGGCTTGGAGCCAATGAACCAGGTGTATAAGTCAGGATGATTTTAGTTATAAGTAACATAAAGCCAAATTAAAAAAAAAAATGACAGTTACTGGATCGTGTCCCAGGGAATTTCAAAGGAAGCAAATATGTTCTTCAGGTATGGTTAGACCCAGGGTTTCACCCATTAATCATCAGGGGTATCTTTCTTTTTTCATTGCCTGGTTCTTTTCCTCAGGGTGGGTATCATTTCCAGGCAGACTCTTCCCATGTGCTGGTTAAGGATGGCCTCCAACAGCTATAGATCTGTATTGTCCTTAAAGCTGGGAACCCAGTGGAAAAAAAAAAAAAAAGCAACCCCACTCCTCATACTGCAGCTTTAGTAAAGGTTCCAGGGATGACTGCCATTGGTTCAGCTCAGGTCAAAGGACCCTTTACCAACCAAGAACTACAGTGAGAGGGATTGAGTAATCTAATTATACAGACTGTACTTTCATAACAGCTCCTGAAGATAGGGATAGGAGCTGTCTAATCTGGATGTTTCTTTGAAAGTAGGATATATTCTGTTAACAGAAGAAAGCTTTAAAAAGAAAACCAAAAACCAAACCCTACTGCTACTACCATCTGCTAAACTAGTCTACACAGGAAATTGAAGTCACCTTCTTTTGGGAATGGGGTGGCCTGGAGTTAGGTTGTTCTATGAGCTATGACAATATTAGATTTTTTTTTTTTTGAACATCAGCTCCATTTAACCTCCTAAATGTATTATGCATCCTCTGGATGCTGACACCTGCCTCACGCTGTTGAATCTGGTTGCATAGACTGCTGACTTCTGGTGGGGCAGAGATTTATGGCTTTCTAGCTTCTCCTCAGGGTGCCCTCAGTGGCTCTCCCTCTCACCTGCATCCCTCCCAAAACCCTACAGTCCTGTGTGAGTCTATACATTATCTATAGCCATCACATTATCAGGGAGAAGGCCACTGAAGGAACTTGACCTTCACATTTTAATGTGGGTAGACTGAAACATATCTCAGTGGTGTTCAGATACAGGAAGTGGCTACTCTGATCTGGAGATCCAGAACTTGCAATCCATTTCTTTGTTCATTCATTCATTTATTTTTCTAAAGCAAGAATTGTCTGTGGTTCCTACTAGCCTGCCAGATGGTGTGTCCCTGCTGGGGACAAGCCAGACTTCATGATGATCCTTTGGGTCCTAGCTCCTGGGCTGCTCCACCCCTGGGACTAGCATCTGTGATGGAGTTCCTGAGCCTGGGGCCTGCTCAATACCCTCCCACAGCCTTATATTCCTTTCTCTCTCCTCTGATAAGCGAGCATGGCCTCAGTTCTGTGCAACCTGCTCCTAAACTGCCCTGGTTTAAGGCAGAGATTATTAGCACCTACAAGGGGATTCAAAGCAAAGGAGTGAAACACTTGCCCAGAGAAGGACTGGCTAGTGGGCACAGCCAGCCCAGTTTGGCAGTCTCACTAGGAAGAAAGGAAGGGGGTGTCAGAGAGATGTCAGGTGAGTCAGGATAGGTTGCTTGCGGGAAAGAGTTGCTTGTTAATCTTGAAAAATAGATATATTAAATTCATTTAAGCATTTTTACTAAAAGGAAGAGCCAAGAAGTGTACATACAACTTAACACTTTGCCTCTTTCTATGTGGATGGGTGGAAGCACTTGGTATCTTCATGCAGACTTTGAAAAACATCTCCTTGGTACCAGGCATTAAGCTACATGTGTGTCATCCTATTGGTTTTAGTTCTTACTCACCTTGTCCAGGATGTGACCCATCCTTAAGTGGTAGAGGAAGGATTTGAACTCAGGTCTGCCTGACTGCCAAACCAAAGGCATCCATTTCATTAACACCATAGTGGAAGAAGCCCTTGAAAGCCCTCTGATAAGGAGGGCTTGACAGGTAAAGAGGACATTCAGGCAAAAGGGTAGAGGCTAGGTGAGGTGGGACCCTCACAGAGCTGCCACTGTGGGTGGGTTCTAAATTGAGGCAAACAACGGGTGGGCAGGTCTGGGTCAGAGCATTTGAGTTAACACAATGGGCCATAGAGAGCCTAGAAAGGTTCCTGAAGAGTGAATGCTGGGTTTAAAATGGTCTTTGAAAAGATTATTTGTTCAACTGGGTGCAAGATGGTATTTCAAAGAAGGAGGGGTTGGCAAGATGTGTTAAAAGGAAATTCTGTGTGCTGCCTTAATTCTTAGATGAATCCAGCTCTTACTGCCCATGAGAAAGTGGCTTCGTTCTAAGCCTCTTCCTGTCCATCTCTGGGAGAGGCCCAGAGGCCCCAGAAGGCAGTGTGTCCTTCTCCTCTTGACAAAGGGGCAGTGGGAGTTGGGTCACTGGTGAAGTGCTTTTTTTCCTCCTTGAGAACAGGGAATAGTCCTTATGGGGCCTGGCTACTGCTTCTGCACAAGTATTTATGAGCTGTGAGAGTTAAGATCATAAGGCTCCCACATTTTGCTTTTTTAAAAAGCCAATAACTTAAGAAAATGTTTTCTCCATAAGAAAAACTTCAAAGATCCTAGAGAATAAAACACTAAAAATTATTGAAAGTCGGCCTCACACGCGTCTTGAACATCGGCACAAAAGACTGTTCTGAAGCCAGGCAGGCCTCTTCACGGTGTAAGGATTCCTTTGTTTTTCCTCATTCATGGCAATCAAACGCAGGACCCAAGCTGTTAGGCATTTTGCTGCGGCCATCTGCAGGGCAGGCTCACTAACCAGATTCTTTTTTATCCAGAGGTTGCTTACAGAGGCAGGAACTATTGAAAACATCTCCACACTTTAAGAAAATAAAAAATTAAAATCTCCTTGCTGCTATTGAGGGGCAAGGTGGCCTCACGATCCTCTGCGTGAAGCATATGGGAGTTATTTAGGGTAATTTCACAGAGAGGCTGAGAGTGGACGTGCGGAGAGCCCGGGACTGCATTTATTAGTTTGGTTGAGTTGCGTCAAGTTATTTAAATTGACTGAGCCTAAGTTTAATCACCCATTAATTGGGATAGTAATATTTGCTCAGACTGTTTCACAGGGCTGTTGAGAAGATCAAATGAGGTCATATTTAAATTGTATGTGGGTGTATTCCTCCTTATGAGAGAGAATCTGCTTTTCCTGCATTTTTATTCCTTCCCACCAAGGAGGAGAGGCTTGTCTGATGGGTCAGTGCTTGGAAGCTGTGGGCCGGGGTTTACCAGTGAGTCCAGGAATGCTTGGCAAGAGTGCTCTGCTCCAGCCCACATGTCTGATAGAGTCAGTGGCCCCAGTGGACCTCATCACACAGCCAGCTGTGGGCGGTCTTAAATGTGGGGTCTGCAGGCAACAGCACATCCATGGCAATCCTTATTGTGTTGGTCCAGGCCCCACGTTGGGAGGTGGGAGGTTCCATTTTGCACTGTGTTTCAGAGTCCTTGGCTACTTTGGTTCCTAAATGGCTGGCAATCTGTCAGTGAGATGGACGGGATTAATCTAGGGCCTGGAAAGACAGAGTGTATTATTCAGGTATTATGTATGGTTGTCTCCTGGAAAAATTGTGAACATTGCAAAGTATGTCGTTGGGCTGTTGGCCTTCTCTTTATGCACCTGCATTTTCTCCCTTCCTCTACTGCTTTCCAGAAAGACTCTGATGCCAGTCATCTGTACTTTAAAAGGAATTCAGGTTCATGTGCCCTCTGTCCCCAGTGGATTTGTGTTTGAAATTCAGTGCTCATTACAGAAGCGCAATGCTTATTACAGAAGCAAAGCTTCAGTCGTGTGTTAAAAAGATTTCATTGAGAGAAGTCAGGGGAAGGATTCGCCAATGTCGTGATATTTTGCCCCCTAGATTTCCCTTTCTGCTTCATAAATGAAAAACTTGTCCATCTATAGCCTAGGAACATGGCCTTCATCCTGACACTCCTCTTGGGATGTATTTAAAGCCTTTATAAAGACCTGTCTCTGCTCTTAGTTTTAAGGAAGAGGAAACAGTTGACAATTTTATTCTCTCTTTAAGTGAGGGAGACTCATTTATCTCATTTATATGACCCACTGGCCTCTGAATATGAATATCATGGCAATACAAAAGCCCTAAATGGTTGAAAAGTAAAAAAAAAAAAAGAAAAGAAAAGAAAAAAAAAGAAAGATAAAGGTATAATTAATTTATCCACATAGTAGTTCCCCTTTTTCTGTGGGGGATACATTCAAGGACAGTGGATGCCTGAAACTGCGGATAGTAACCATATTATATATATGGTTTTTTTCCCTATGTGTACATACCTTTCTCCTTAACCAATTTCAACTCTGCTGGAAATGTGGCAGTAGCTTCTTTGTTGGCAGGTTCAACTTCTGTAGTAATTATTTCTATTTTTCTTAGTCCAAACCTATTCTTGTATCTGTGTAACCATCCACAAACTTAATAGCATTTCCATCTTAACTAATTACTTATGCATGGTGGCTGTAACTTTTGCAGTTTGAGATGGGACAACAAAACTTGCATGAATTTCTTTTTCCTTCTTCACAATTTACTGATGGAAGATTTGTTCTTGTCATAGATCTTAGCAACCTCAGTATAGAGTTTTTTGTTTTGTTTTGTCTGTTTATTTTTTTTTTCTTATTAAGTCAAGAACTTTCACCTTCTCACTTAATAGAAGCACTTTTCAGCTTCTCTTTGGTATATGTGAATTGCCAGCATCACTATTCTTGAGCTTGGGCCATTATTAAGTAAAATAAGAGTTATTGAACTTAAGCATTGTGATACCCAGACAGTTGATCTGATCATGGAGATGGCTACTAAGTGACAGTGCAGAGTGTACACTGGGCAAGAAGCAATGATTCACATCCTGGGTAAAACTTATGAGTGCCAAAACTTGAGTGCCAGTGGAGAAGATAGCCAAAGGCTCCAATCTGTGAGTGCTTTCCTTAATGCTCTCCAAATATTTTCCTTAGAAGGAGGAGAATAACTTTTTAGAGCCTTATTTTAAAATTCATTATGGATGAGTCTGTGTTTTATAACTTAAAAATAAATGTTGATTATCTCTTATTAGTCACATGAACTAGTTTTAGGCAATCATTTTATTTTGGGGCTCAGTTTGTCCATTGGTCTAATGGTTAAGTGGCTACACCAATATGATAACTAATCATTATATAGCATTGTGAATTTACATGTCATTGCTCCATATACAAACTTAGTTACTTTACTCACCACAACTCTATGTCTGCCACTTTCTATATTTTATGGACACTAGAGAAAAATGAGATTCAGAGGAATTCAACACATATTTATATATGTGAGAGTAAGTAAGTAAGAGTTAGAACCTAAACTCAGATCTTCCGGGTAACTTTTATGGCCTTGTTGCCTCTCAAAATACAAAACAATCAAACAATGGAAGCCAAACCCATTGAAGATTGAAAGCAAACCAAAACCCTTCATGCTGTCTGTTGGGACAACACACCTGAGAATTCCTTGAGGACGTCACAGTGCTCTGTGAATGGGGATCATTGTTCTTGCAGTCATGTACCACATATGATGTTTTGGTCAATGTTACACCTTGTATATAATGATGGTCTCATAGATTATAATGGAGCTGAAAAGTTCCTCTCGCCTGGTGATGTCACAGCCAGCAAAACTTTGCAGTGCAAAGCATTATTCCCATGTTTTTGGTAATACTGGTGCAAACAAACCTACTGTACTGCCAGTCCTATGAAAGTATAGCATGTACAATTGCATACAGTATGTTACTTGATAATGATATTAAATAACTATGTAGCTGGTTTAAGTATTTACTATACTATATTTTTTTAATTATATTTGAGTGTACTCTATCTTCTTCTAAAAAAAGTTTGCTGTTAAATGGTATGTGGTGTTATGCTGGCAGCAGCCTTATACATCTTGTGTTTAGCAGATCTCTTGATTGCATCATTCTCTTGTTCTTGATTTAATCTCATGGTTTTTTTTTTTATATAAATTTAGAGTAGCCTAAGTGTGCAGAGTTTATAAAGTCTACAGTAGTGTACAGTAATCTCCCAGAGCAACTTCCAATCTTGCATACTCCATTCATGGTAAATGCCCTATGCAGGTATACCATTTTATAAATCTTTTATACCATATTTTACTGTACCTTTTCAATATTTAGATATACAGACATTTACCTTTGTATTACAATTATCTACAGTATTCAGTACAATACCATGCTATACAGGTTTGTAGGCTAGGTACAACAGGCTATACCACATAGCCTAGGTGTGTAATAGGCGTACCATTTAGGTTTGCGTAAACATAGTCTATGATGTTCATACAATGAAAAAAATTGCCTAACAGCACATATCTCAGAAATATCCCTGTCGTTAAGTGGCACATGAATGTACTATTCTCTGTTTCACACTAATCCAGAGCAGACAGAGGTGTTCTTCCAAGGAAGCCCTGCAAAGGCCTCAGGAAAAGCATCTTGTTTAGTCTTCAGCCTTCCTAGGATGCAACATCTCCATCTACTGGGAGCCCAAGGTCTTCTGCCAGCTTGAGGAGTCTTCGCACTGTCTTTGAAAGTTGATATGTTTTTGGACATGCATACACACACACATACACACACACACACGTGGCCCTTTCTCTTATTGTTGCTGTATCAGCCTTCAAGTCCTTCTTGGTTGCACTACATGGTGTGCTGGAACTCTTGATAAAGGAGTTCTGTACAGTGATGACAAGAATTGATTTCCAATTTCCTGCAGAATGACTCTATCATCGCTAGTGACTCAGGCAATTTAGCTCATATTCCAGGCCTGCCTGGGGGTTATAGATCACACTGACAACTTCCAGTCACAAAGAAGGTCGATTTTGACAAGACGAGGAAAGAGACATTTTCAGAGAGTTTTTCATTGGGTGTGGCCAGAAGGGAATGGCTGCCCCCAGGCTTTGGGCCATGTAGGCATCCTGGTGAGTGTAGCTATATCTTGGCCATGATGAGAAAGGCAGTTTGTGGTCAGGCTTCCTGTGGGCTTCCCAGGACAGCCCTTGTACTCTCTCCATAAACTGTCCAGCCCTGCTTAGCATAAGAACATTAAAAGACCCAGCCAAAAGATAGAAGGGATCAATTGTCAATAGTTTCCTCCTTACCAAATACTTAGACAGCATCTGTCTATTAAAAGATTTAACATATAGAGTCTTTTATTCCCTTTCTCAAAAGACTCCATTACAGCAGGTAAATTCTTTGCATTTACTCATTAATTCATTTCATCTGTCAAACATGCATTAATTGTGCATTGGTACTAGATTAAATTGCCCTCCCTGACTGCATGCTCTACCTCAAGAGTCAGCCAAGCAAAGCAGAACCCAGCCCCATTAGGACAAGGAAATCCCCCTTTGGGCTGCAACTTTACAATAAAACCTAATTCATTTAATCTTTGCAACAACCCTACAAGATGGGCTCATTACCATCTCTAGTCTGCCGAAGTGGAAGCTAAGGCACAGAGGATAGGTCACATCAAGAGTAGCAGAGCAGAAATTTGAACTCAGGTCCTTTGGAAACATCTGTGCTCTTAAACATTGCACTATATCCCCATGAGTAGTGGTTGAGTAAAAGAGATTTTTCACGTAGTGGACTAATAGTGCCCTTAGAGACTGGCTATCAATTGCCCTGCTGTTAGTACTTTATCAAAGCCTTTGATATCAGTAATAATTGCTAGAGGCCCAGGAATTGAGTATACATATGTATGTGTGCAGGTGTGAATGCTCTCACACACGTACATATATATACTAACACTCACACAGACACAGACACAGACACACGTGTACATGTGACAAAAGGACATAGCTCAAGAAGTCACAAAAGCAAGAATTAATGACAGCTGTGCAGAATAGACATGCTGATTTTTCTCTAATAATTCAGCTAAAAATTCTTTTTTAGAAATCATTGTGTAACTACTTCCCAAGCTGAAGCTACATTTGACTAATGCAACAGGAAGCTGATTGACTGAATATGTTCTAACCACCATTTAGCTGGATGCTGTGCTGGGCTCTTTCACAGACATTATAATACCTAAATGTCCATAACACTTTACTCTGAGGACTATTATCCACCCCATTTTACAGTTGGAGAGACTGAGGCTCAGTAAGATCTTTCTAGATCATATAGATCAGCTAGCAAGGGACAGACACAGGATGCAAACGCATGTATCCTGAGTCCCAGTCCACGCCTTTCCAGAATAATGCAGATATTCTTTTCCATGTGTGCTCTGTTGACAGTTATTTTATTTTGACAAGTTATCTCTTTAGCATTAACCTGCTGGGATTCCCATGAGTGTCAAGAGACCAATCCCCAATTCCCATTCTAAGAAACAGGCCTGCTATTGGACAATGTCCCAAAGCTCCGTTTCTGGCCCTTGTTTCTCCTGTTAGTGAAGAGCTCCATGTGGGCCCTGCTCATGCCTCCTATAGCCTCTCTATGGAGTCTGTTTGCTCTGATCTTCCCCTTTCCCCCACCTCTTTCAGAAGTGCGTTTACGGTTGCTAGTCATGTTGTCCTCCACTTATCTCTCTCGAGGATGGAACAAGACAATATAATCACTCCCTGTGCATGTGTCAGGTAGATGCTGCCTCAGAAAGCATATGTGAGGTTGTTTTTAAATTCTGATCAAGGTGATTGAAAAGATGTGCCTTGTGGGTCTTATTAAATGACAAGGAAAATTACTCATCAGACATCTGACTTGCCCCATGAATTCTTTGTATGCAGACAAAGTTGCCTTTCCCCTCTTAAATAAATAAGTGTTTAGTTTTCTGATCAATAGTTAAGATTGGGCTTCCTGAAGAAGAATGCATTTAATCCCAAACATAATGGCAATGGTCTATTGAGATGCTCTCCTGATACAGAGTTTGAAAGTAATTGTTCCCTTCAAGAGAGAAATATTATCTGATTCTCATTTATCCACTTATTTATTCATTTATTCAATAAATATGGACTGGGTACCTATCATGTCATGTAGCAGGTCCAGTGTTAGATGCTAAGAATGTTATAGTGATGGATTTGACATGGTCCCTGCTTCCAGGTAGCCTACTGCCTGGGGTATGGGAAAAATTTACAATTATAGCAGAAGTTCAATAGATGGTAGACTACTCATTTAAGTAATCTTTATAAATATGTGTGTGGGATGGGGAGACAGCTTTTAAAATGGCTCTGATGCTTGCTACTTCCTGACATCCATACCCATGTGCAATCTCTGCCCTTTGGATATGGGCAGGACCTGTTGACTCACTTCTAATAAATAGACAAAGTGATGGAATGTCACTTCTAAGATTAAGTTACTGTTATGGTTAAATTGTGTCCTCCCTCCAAAAGATATATTGAAGTATTAACCCTCAGTACTGCAGAATGGGACTGTACTTGGAAATAGAGTCTTTGTACACATAGCAAGTTAAGCTGAGGTTATTAGAGTGGTCTCTAATCCAATATGACTAGTGTCCTTATAAAAAGGGAAAATATACAGAGACAAACCACAGAGAATGCCCAGGTGAAGGCAGAGATAGGGGTGATTCATCAATGAGTTGAGTGCAAAAAATTGTCAGCACACCACTAGAAGGTAGAAGAAAGGCAGGAAACAGATTCTTTCACAGTCCTCAGAAGAAACCGATCTTGCTGACACCTTGATCTTGACCTTCCAGCCTCCAGGACTGTGAGACCATACGTTTCTGTCGTTTAAGCCCTCCAGTATGTGGTATTTGTTATGACAGCCCTAGCAGACTAATATAATTACAAAAAGACTGTAATTTCTGTCTTGCTTCCACTCTATCTGGTTCCTCTTGCTTGTTTTGATGAAGTCAGCTGCCATCCTGTGAGTGTACTTTGGGGAGGCCCATATGGCAAGGAACTGCAGGTTGCCTCTAGGCTAACAGCCAGGGGGAAAATGAAGGGGAAACTGAAGTCCTCCACTCAACAGTCTTTAAGGAACTGAATCCTGCCAACAATCACACAGTGAGCTTTGAAGAAAATTCTTCCCCAGCTAACAGCTTGGCTATAGTCTTCTGAGATACCCTAAAGCAGAGAAATCAGCCTAAATTCTTGACTCACAGAAACTGAGGTGATAAATGTTATTTTAAGCTAATAAACTTTGGGCAATTTGTTACACAGCACTAAATAGCTGATACCATCTATAAAATAGACTTGGTACAGTCCTAAGCCCCAGAGCAATGCAGGTGACATAGTTCTGGCCTTGTGAAAAGGCATTTGGTCAAAGGAGCTTGGGCTCTGACCTCTGGCTGTTCTGGGTTCAAATTCCAGCTCTGCTGTTCACTTGTTCTGCTGTATCTATAGGTTACCTTACTTTGGCTTCTTCATCTATTAAAAAAGGAAAAGTAATGGGGGATGTCCTGGAAAGATTGTTAATTTTTGTAAAGAATTTAAAGAGTTTATTTCAATGAATATTTGAGTGTCTATAGTCAGGCACTTGGGAGATAGTGGGATGACATAAGTGACTTACCCAGAATGTGTCTCTGCTTTTGTAGAGTTTACCTAGTAGAAAGAGCTGGAAAATGGACAAGTCAGCAGGAGCTTCAGGGAGCGCTATTTCCCATGCAAAAACGGGAGGAAGCCATCTCATTTTACGTAGTTCTTTGAGACAAAAGGTTGGGGAAGGCCTCTCTGAGATGATATTTGACCAGAGACTGGAAAGAACTAGCCAGTTAAAGAAATGGGGAAGAATGTGCCAAGCACAGTCCAGGTGTGTGGTGGTGGTGTGGGCCAGAATGGATGGATTTGGAATGCCTGGTGAAGGTAAGACCAAATGATTTCCTGATGGCTTCGATCTGTCTTCCTGGGTTGGAGGGTCAGGGAAGAACTGAATGGGACTTTTAGTTTTGAGTTACGAGCAACCAGGTGGATGGTAATGCCATTTGCTGAAGCAGGAAGTATGGGGACTTAGCAGGTTTGGGGAGGGGACTTGGGAGTTTGGGTTTAGATACAGAAAGTTGTAGATGTCCATTAGATACGTGGAGAAACTAGGAGGGCTGTGGGCAAGTCAGTCTGGCTTGGGTTGGAGATCCATCCTTTGGAATTTTCAGATTGCAGGTAGTGTTTAAAGCCAGATGTGTCTATCTGGGGAGTGAGGATTATAGACGTGAGGCAGGACAGCTGAATGAGCTTGGAGCACTTAGCAGGAGTGAAGGAGTGAGAGAAGCCTCCCAGTAAGGTGGGAGGGGACCTAGATGTGGGTCACGTAAAAGTTTTGAGATGGAGGGAGCAATCCTGTATGCCCTGGTGAGGCTGAGGACAGCCAGTTCCTGGACTCAGAGGCACTAGGAAAGGTTGAAAATATTGTAGTAAGCCAGGCATAATTCTAGACAATTCTGTGTTCAAGATCTATGCATATGGCCTGCTTAGTGCAGGATGTGCATGTGTGTCAAGGTGAATGAGTTGGGATATGAGAGTAGGAAGAATACTCTGGCAGAGAGAAAAATGATGCAAAGATACGGGGGGTATGAAAAACAATGTGAGTTAAGAAACTGGCCACCATCTGGCTTTTTAGGGCCAGCAGATTCTAAGGGATGTAGGGCAGGGTGGGAGGTGGTAATAAAGTTGAGATTGTTGGTCTTTACCCTATGTGCATAAGAGGGCTTGAAGTGTGTAGGGTGTGTGTGTGTGTGTGTGTGTGTGTGTGTGTGTGTGTGTGTGTGATGGTGGAATTTATGATTTAGAAAAATTGCCAGTAGATTGTTAAATTCAGGTTTCTTGGCCCCATCCTCAGAGATTCTAGGTCATAGATTGAGCGAGTGGCATGGAAATAGGCATTCAAACAAGCATCTGTACTGCTCTCTGCCCTGCCCTTGGCTGCTAGGCCTCTGCCAGAGAGCTGCCATAATGAGTAGTGGGCACTGTAGTTGAACCCCTGCCTTTGGGTCCGGTCCATTTATCAGTGTGCTGTGCCAGGCAAGGGGACTACTTTCTGAGCTTGTTCTACAAAACGGGTGTAACGGTACCCATCTTTTAAAATTTTTTTACATTTTTTCAACAAATACTTATTATTAGATAAGCCGTGATTCAGGATCCTGGGATGGGTTGCACCCAAGTCCCTGTTTACCTCCCTGGGAGAAGGATAGAGGAAGGATAGAGGCAGGGTAAAGCCAGTTCAGATCTTCCCAGGAAATGTACCTTCTCTCCAATGGTTATCCCAGGCTGACACCCATGACATGGGACAGAGGGACTTGTACATATGCTGCTATTATTTGCACATGGAGATATCATCCCCTTTAGCAGTCTTTGTCTTCTCACAGCTGTGGAAGTCCAGGTAGTTCTGCCAGCAGTTCCTGGTCTGGTCCTGGCTGGGGAAGTGGTTGTCAAAAGGGGCAGTCTAGTAGTTCTTGATTTGCTTTTGATGTCTCCTGCCATATTGTTGACTCCTAAGACTCCCCTGAAGCAGCTCGCAGCTCATTGTAACTGTAACAGTACCCATCTTGCAGGGCTATTGTGAATGTTTAAATGAAATAATATGTGCAAGTCATGAGAATAATGTTTGTAGCTTTCCACTCATTGTCTAATCTCCTCTTCTATATTTATATTTATATTGGTTAGATATCTATATAGTTCATAAAATGATTCCCCGAATTGTATCCTCCCTCCCTGACCCTCCACCTAGCCAATGTATTAATGCTAAGTGCATTTCCTAAGCTGTGCTCCCCATCCCAGTGACCACCCATCAACTACTAATTTGTACTTCTTTAGCCCTTCAACCCATTCTCCCAGTCCCCCAAAGCTACCTCCCCTCTAACGCCAAATTGTCCACTATATTTGTGAATCTGTTTTTGATTAGTTTGTTCTTTTTATTCCTTAGATTCCACGTATAAATGAAATAATATAGTGTTTATCTTTCTCTGTCTGACTTAAATACCTTCCAGGTCCATCAAAGCAATATCCTTTTTCATCCCTTGCTTTTCATATGTAGGGTCTTGTTTTCTTATCCTTTCAGCCACTCTATCTTTTAGTTGGAGCACTTCAATTCTTTTCCATTTAAGGTACTTATTGATAGGAATATACCATTATATTCTTTATTCCTGTTTTTACCATTCTTTATTCCAGTTTTTGATACATGATTTTTCTTCTTAAAGATGTCCCTCTAACATTTCCTGTAATACTGGCTTGGTGGTGATAAATTCCTTTAGCTTGTTTTTGTCTTGAAGCTTTTTATCTGTCCTTCAACTCTAAATGATAGCTTTGCTGGATAAACTATATTCTTGGTTGTAGATCCTGGGTCTTCATCCTGTCAATATTTTTTGTCAAATCCTCTGTTCTGTATAGTTTCTTTTGAGAAATCGGCTGCAAGTCTTATGGGTGTTCTCTTATAAATAACTATCTGTTTTTCTCTTGCTACTTTTAATATTTTTTCTTTGTATTTAACCTTTGGCATTTTAATTATAAAGTGTCTTGGTGTGGGCCTCTTTGTATATCTGACTTTTGGAATTCTCTGAGCTTCTTGGGGTATTATGTCCATTTTTGTCACCAGCTTAGGGGAATTTTTCATCATTATTTCTTTAAACAGCTGTTCAATATCTTGATTTTCTTCAGGTGTGTCGATCAGACAGCTATTTGCACCCTTAATAGTGTCCCATAGGCTCCTTAAATTATTTTTATAGTCTTGGCATCTTTTTCTTGTCATTCTGATTGAGTGCCTTGGCTTTCCCCTCCTCTAAATAGAGCATTTGATACTTTTCTTTATTCACTTTGTTTATTCCTTTGTTTTTTCCATTTAATATACTTCTCATCTCAGATAATGTGTTCTTATTCCCTTTTGTAATTTCCATTTCCATTTTTATGTTTTTTATCTCTTTGTTGGAGTTCTCTATACTTCTCAAAAGATCACTGAGCATCTTTATAACTAGTGTTTTAAACTGTGCATCTGTTAGATTACTTGACTCCATTATATCTGGATCTCTGGTCTGTTCTCTCATATGGTTTCTGCTTCTTTGTCTCCTCATTTTGGCTGCCTTTCCATGTCTGTTTCTATGTCCTAAGCAAAGCTTTTAAGTCTCTTGGTCTTATTAGTGTGGATTTGTGAAGTAGGTGTCCAGTGGTACAGTCCTGAGAGGGGTTCAGCTGCAGGCCAAATTTAGCTCCAGCCTGTACTCCTTTGGGGCTGACTGTTAAGATTCAGCAAGCAATCCGCAGATGCTGTGCTTATAGTTGCCTAAAAAGGTCACACCAGAAACTGAGGCCAGCTGCCTCCAGTGTGAGTCTAGGCACTGCTCAGCAAGGAACACCTGATTCGGTGACAATATACTTGGATCTGGCTTGGGTGGGGCCAAGAGTTGGGTTAGGTAGGGTTTTAGGGAATTCTGTTGTCCATTTTGATGATGTAATGGCTGTGGAGGTGCTGTGTTTGTATACTGGTAGTGGGGAGGGCTCAACAGGGAACAATGGATACCTCCAGTATTTTTGTACAGAGCAAGTCTCCTCTCGGCCCTCACTCTGACAATGTCTCCCTGTAAGTCCCTGGTGCCCTCTGCGTGCAGCCAAATCAGCACTGGTGCTCAGGGCAGGTCTGTCACTGCGAAAATCTGCTCATAGGCACGGCCCCTTTAAGAGGCTTCTGCTGTCGCTGCTGCCTCACGCTCCGTCTCACTCAGGTACTCAAGACAGGCAGACCTGCATCCTTGCCCCACCATACCTTCTGCTGTTGCAAGGTGATTTCCTGGACTTCTCCCTAGTTGTATGTCTTGCTCATCTAGATCCCAGATGATTTTTCCTTGCTGCTGCTCTTTATTACTGTCACAACTTGATTTGGTTGCCAGAGTGATGAACAGAGCCTCTATCATCTACACCATTTTTTCCCTCCCCCTTCTTCTTCCTATATTTTTAAAGGCATTTCTTGCTTAGCTTATAACTATTTCTCAATCTCCCTTGAGATGGCGTGGCCAATGAGATTGAAGCAGAAGCCATTCAGTAGGGATTTGAAAAAACTTCTTAAAGGGCCCTATTGCCTTCTCTTCTCACCCCATATCCTCTTCCTTCCTGTCTGAAACATGGATGCGATAGCTGAGCCCTGCATCCATTTCTGCCTATGGTGGTGGCCTTGAGGATAAAAGCCACTCACTAAAAATGCTGGGACAAGAACATTGGAGAAGTCTGGGTATTGATGATTTTATGGAGTTTCTATGATGGTCTTAGACTGCCTTCCTTCAGACTCATTTTATAAGAGAAAAACAAAATCTCGATCTTATTGTCAAAGCACTGTTGTTTCAGGTCTCTATTATGGACATGGCCAGAAAAAATTAAAGTGCAAACACTTTTCCCAGTTCCTGCCCCTTTGTAAGCATTTACCCAATAGTACCAATCATGGTTGTTATGATAGTGGTTATAACAATGTTGACATGGTCAGCTTGGAACTAGCCAAAGCATTAGAGTTGGTTTTCCCAGCTTAGAGTTTGTGGTTTAGCTTCAGGGACACAAACCTAAATAACAACCATCAAGTTTTCCTTTACTTTCTCGTTGTGGTGCTTCCCACTCTCCCTTAGCCTAACCCCGACATGTTCCTTTACTCTGACAGCATCATCAGCTCCATGTTGCAGATGAGAAAACTGAAGGTCAGGGAAGTGAAGTTACCATTCAGCCAACCTCTAGCTAATGGTGAAATGACACATTGAACTGAGGACCAACTGTGTTCTTGAGGCTGTGATGACACACAAAGTTGGAAAAGGAAAAATGCCCATTTTGGAGCTTGATAGATCTGTATGTTCATTTGGTACTTCAGCTTACTAGTTGTGTGAGGTTGAGTGTGACTTCATCTTTTTTGAGCCTCAGTTTCTCATCTGTAGAATTGGGTCAATACACACAGCATAGATGATTAATAATATGAGCCTAGGATAGGAGCTGACATGTAGTAGGCACTCAACCAAAAGTGGTCTATACCTTTTTGTCTTCTCATCAGGATTTCAGAAAACCATAGATTTTTTCACTTGGATGTATTACCTATGCATGGATTGACCTTCAAATGGCCATAGCCTGTCATTCTAAACCGATGAGTAAAGCTATAGAAGACTCAAAGTCCTCCTTCTCTATCTATCGTGACCAGAAATCCTTAGAGGCAGCTGATCAAATATTCTTTTTCCTAACGCGGAGTGTTAATCTCTTTTTCTAGGAAACTGCTTTGGTGTCCTGCCTTCCCGCTGGGAGGTGTTATTTGCAGGAATGGTTGGTTTGACAATAAGTACACTAAGAAGGGCATCTCAAAATTCTGTGCATACAGCCTGGGTCCCTATCACTCATGTCCCCTAGAGCTCCTCTGATTCCTAACCCAGATGGATGGCACAGAGGAGAGAGAGAGAAACCTTTGAAGTAGAAGTCACTTGGACTAATGGAATAATTACTCCACAGAACCATTTGGGAAGTAATTATGGACTATTGTTAGGATGCTCCCCCCCTTTTTATTGTTGTTGTTGTTGTTGTTGTTGTTGTTGTTGTTTGTTGTTTAGTAATGAAGCTTTACTTGGAATGATTATGAGGGGCAGAGAGAAATAATATGTGTGCATTTCAAGAGGAGAGAAATACCCTTCATGCCCCCTCCTCTCAAAGCAATCCACTCCTTTCCCATCATCCTGATACAAAACCAGAAACTTGCCCTGAAGCCACATGGACTGCAAGTGTGCATCACTGTTCTCCGTCCTGCTTGCAAGATTTCTGGTATTAAAATACAATTTTGTGAAATACTGGTTGTAGAATAATTTGCTGAGAAATGCATTTCTCCTAAGGATGGAAGGACCTTGAGGTAACATGGTTAACATAATGAAGCCCTGGGGTCTTCTAAGTGAAATTCTTGAGCAGCTCTCATCAGTACTTCATGCCTGACCTGGGCCTCCTTCTTGCCCACCAGCTTCCTAGGACATCTGTGGGGTCCATCCTTCAGCATGGGTCCTGCCGCCTGCTTTTGCCCAACCCACTGCCTCTGCTTGAGAGGGGCTGTGGAAAGCTAATTGAGATAAAAACCATATTAGTTCTCCATTAGGATAAATGAGGTATGTAGGAAAACAGTAACAGAACATTCGTCCCTGCCTGTACTTAACACTTGAATTACATCCAGATGAGAACCAAAAGCCTGCCCGAGAGATGAATGGGAGGGGAAGGCTGAGGGCCAAATTGCTCTTTCTAAATAGAAATTCAATCTGAAGGTAGAGATGAAGGAAAGAGCAGTGTGGAGGAGATGAGTCTTGATGGAAGAGACTGGATTCACTGGGGTCCTCCCCAGTGTTGATGCATGTGTCCCAGAGGAAACTGAAGGAATTGTGCAGGTAGCCTGGCACAAACACAGAGCCAATAACAATTGTGAATAATTGTAACTACCATTTTCAAGGTACATGCTCATCTAACCCTCATTTCACGAACAGAGAAACAGTGGGCCAAAGAGGGAAGGGGTTTGTCTAAGGACTCTTAAAACAGAACTTCCATTTGGGGAGGAACTTTAAGCCTATGCTTGCATGACAAAGGCGGATGCCCTAGGGTCATGCCCCAAGGTCTTGCTGAACCTAGGGTCCTGGGAGGTATAGGGTTTGGAAGGTGGAAGGAGCTTGCAAATTCTCATCCAGGATGTCTTAGTTTGGGCTTTTACAATAAAACACCACAGTCTGGGTGGCTGCTAAACAACAAAAATCTGTTTCTTACAGTTCTGGAGCTAGAAGTCCAAGATCAGGGTCCCAGCCTGGCTGGGTGAGGGTTGTCTTCCAGGTCTCAGTTTTATTGCATCCTCACATGACAGAAGGGACAGGGAGCTCTGTGGGGTCTCTTTCATAATAGCTCTGATCCCATTGATAAAGGCCCTACCTTCATGACCTAAGCGCTTACCAAAGGCCCCACCTCCTAATACCTTAACATGGGGCATTGGGATTTCAACATATCCCTTTGTGGGGTAACACATATTTAGCCCATAGCACAGGTCTTTGTGGACACCATCATTTGGCTCTGTCTGGGACTCTGGCCAGATGGTCCACCAGCCACAGACACAGACTCTTATCAGAGCAAGGAGGTCATTTTCCATGAACGCAGAAGGTACGTGTGGGAGCCAGTTCAGATTCTGCCACCAGTCATGAACTTATCCCAAGTCACAGGCGATTCTACTAGAGGAGGCAGCTATGCCAGTATCTGATTTCTGGGTAGCTGGGTGACACTGTCGTAGCATATGAATTAAGCATGTCTCTGGCCTTATGGGACCTAGGGTTCAAATCCAACCTGGGAGACCTTGTACAAGATCACCTCCAAGATTCAATTTTTTATTTGTAAAATGGGTATAGTAACCCCATCTCATAGGGTTTTAGGAGATTAATGAGATAATCCAAGTAAAAACTTGGCACAGTGCTCAAACACATTATGTTCACAAACATTAGCAGCTATTCTAGTACAAAAATATTCTTGAGAGCTGAGTTCTCAAGAACCACCCAAGTTGAACTCTTGGTTCTTCTTTTAGCAGTTGTATGATCTTGAGCTAGTCATTAGTTCCCCAAGGCTCAGTTTCCTCATCTGTAAATGGGGTTAATAGGTTTACCTACTTTAGAGAGTTAAGGCTATCTGTTAATCCATTTAATGTACTCAGCATAGTGCCTGGCACATGGTATATTTATTATTTACCTCTGTATTCAGTTGTGAGTTTATCTACAGGTAAAGAAGTTACCTGCCTTTCAGTGCTAAAACTGGAAAGAGTTTAGAACTATTTAAGGCCAGCTGGACAGAGTAGTTTGAAGAAAGACATAGATTGTCTGGGCTCCAAAGCTGGGGTCACTCACTGCCCAGAGCTGCCTCCTCAGGCCAGCAGTTTGGAGATCTCTTCTGAAAAGAGTGACATCCTGTTTTGGAGCATGGCTGCTGTGTACGGGGCTCCAATGGCAGCTCCTTTAGGACAGAGGGGTTGCTTGTCTCATCTTTGTGTCACTCACTCAGACCAAACCTTGAGACAAAAGTGAACATCTGAGATGGTGTTTAATTAAGTCTCAACTAGTATGGTGCATATAATTTGAACAACTAGTATGGTGCATATAATTTGAACAGAGTCCAGAGCCAGCTTCTGGAACAGAATGTACGTGTTAGAGGTTAGAGGGCAATGAAGGGCCTTGAGAAGGAGCAGGAATTTTAATTCAATGCAGTGGACTATAGGGAGATGCAGACAGTTTCAGAGGTGTAATGACCTCTGGGAGTATCTTAGGAAGTTGACCTGGTGGCTGTGCAACATAACTTGAGAGTGTGAACTAGGGAGTGAGGACTGGAAACAGCCAGAGGCTTGAGAATGCGGAGCTGAACACAGCCACCCTCAGCCTCTTATCTGATTCAAGCCTCCTGGGAGATTGTGTGCTCTGCCTTGTGTTGCCAAGTGTACAGTCACTTAACCATGACCTACAGATTAAGTCACCTATTGTGTTGAGTAATAAGTCATTCTCAGAGGCTTTTGTGAAAGGAAATAGAATATTTATGCAGGTCCTAGGGAACCCGGCACCCTTGGAAGCAGGAGATGGTTTGAAGTGGAGTCAAGTGAAATCTTAAGCCTCTGTGTCTGTGGATTGGTTTACAAGTCGATTTGAGGCAGAATATTTTCAGCGCAAAAGAAACTTTCAGCGAGAAGCCTTGAACAGTAAGCCTGTCTGGAGCACAGAGACTTTTCTCAATCTCATTAGTCAGGGCATTGTGCACAGGGCAAATTAAAAATAAAGTGACTGGCAGGTAGGAGACCTAGTCTGAAGACCTTTTGGTCACAATCTCACTGTGTGGCTGTGAAGAACATGGGGAAACCAGAACCCACAGGTAATGTTAGACTTTTTTGTGACAGCATATTCAACCTTAAATACCCTGGGAAACAACTTTTGATGAGGAAAGCATGGCTCAGAGGGACATTTACTGGCTGGTTGTCACACTGTGGTGATCTCGTTTAGTGAAGAGCTTGTTGCCTAGCTTCTGGGGGAGCCATCAGCCCCTTTGGGGACTGCCTTGATGAGGGGAACCTCTGAGGCCAAAGTCACACCCTACTGGAGACCCCCACCCAGTGACTGATCAGTATGTGAATATAAGGGCCAAACCATCTCCATCCTGCTCAGGACAATTCTGAAAAGTCATTCCAGCTTCAGATGGTCTGCTGAGGTTGTCAATGCGCCTGGTAGCAGCTAAACTCTTCCTCAGACACCATTGTTTCTTTCCTTGCTCTTCACAGGTAATGTACTTTCTTCCTTGCCCTTCACAGATTTGCTTTTGTCTCACATGCAAAATATATTCACCTCATTCAAGGTTCCCAAAGTCTTTTTTAAGGGAACCCCCTTAAAAAATATTCTATATACTAAACTACATCTCAGAATCTGCTTCCTGGAAAAGCCAACTTGTGACATGTGATGAGAAAATGCTGAAGCCTGGAGTTAGTCATTCCCTCTCTGGGCCTCAGTTGCTTCATCTTAAAAATGCAAAATGGTGTGTACTAGATCTGAGGTTCTCGAAGAGTTGTCCACAGGACCCTGAGGGTGCCCAAGATGTTTTCAGGATGTCTGTGAGGACAAAACTATTTTCACAGTATTATTATTTATTTGCCATTGTTGCTGAGTTGCCATTTACACTGATGTTGCAAAAACAGTGGTGGCTTGGTGGTGGGATCAAACCGCTAGTCTCATCTAATTTTTTACCTATGCACTTGCAATTTACAAAAAAAAAAAAATAGTGCCATTTAAGAATGTCCTTGATTAAGCAGTAAAAATTAATGCATTTCTTAACTCTCAACCCTTGACCACACCTCTTTCTACTATTCTGAGTGACCAGACGGACAGTATGTACACTAAAGTACAGTGGTTGCCTTGTGAAAAAACACCTGTATGATTTTTGAGTTGTAAGCTGAATTAACTGCCTTTTTTTTTCCTCACAGAATACCATTTCTGCTTGAAAGAACAGTTGACAGAGAAGCCATGGCACACATTTTCTCAAAAATGAACAAAGTGAGGCTGTCACTTCAAGCAAAACAACTCACACAATTTGTTATAAATGATGAAATTTAAGCTTTTAAGCGACTATTAGAATTTGGGAAACTTTATCTGACATTGTCACTTGACAGCTTCCTAATATTATAGATTGGACTTTTCTGATGAAATTGTAGGTGACACTAACTAATGTGATTTTTTTGATGTTGTGTAATTTTATAAAGTGTGTCAACATTTAGAAAGACATGCATAACTTAGTGAGCTAATATCTAAATTAGTGGTCCCTGTCTATGGCCATGCCACCCTGGATGTGCCTGATCTCATCTGATCTCAGAAGCTAAGCAGGGTCAGGCCTGGTTAGTACTTGGATGGGAGACCACCTAGAAATACCAGGTGCTGTAGGCTTAAACATCAATCAATCAATCGATCAATGATCCTAGATCTTTCTGGCGCCAGGGACTGGTGCTCCTATGAGAACCTAATAGTCTGAGGTGGAGCTGAGGCGGTGATGCTAACACTGGGGAGTGGCTGCAAATACAGATGAAGCTTTGCTCTCTCACCTACCACTCACTTCCTGCTATGCAGCCTGGTTGCTAACACACCATGGACTGGACCAGTCTGTGGCCTGAGGGTTGGGGACCCTTGTTCTAAATGACCGAGCATGATATTAACAAACTCCTGTTCCAATAAAAGATCCATTCAAAGTGCAGATACATCAATGGTTTTAAAGTAAAGAGAGTATTACAAGTTTCAGATCCCATGGTGTATGTAACCTTTTAAAAACAACCTCTTGCTGCATTTTGGTGTCGTATCCAGGAATAATATCCACAATTATTTGCAAAAGCTATCGAAATGCCCTCCCTTTTCCAATCTCATGTTTGTGTGAGGCTAGAACATGCTTCAGCCAAAACACATATCTCTAGACTGAATACAGAAGCTGGTATGAGAATCCAGCTTTCTTTTATTAAGCCAGATAATACAGAGATTCATAAAAATTTAAAACAATACCACTCTTCTCAAAATATTTTTTAAAGACTATAAGTGTATTTTTTTCATGTGACTATGTCATTAATGTAGATACATAGTTGGTTTATTATTCTTATTTTAAATAAAATTTTAAATATTCTGAGTATAGTTTCTACTATGGTAAATATCAATAGAAACAGAAGACCTTATAGTCTGTATTATATTTTTTCTATTGCTGTTGTAACAGTACTACAAATTTAGTGGCTTAAAACTACACAAATTTGTTATTTTATAGTTCTATAGGTTAGAAATCCATATTGGTCCGAGGTTGGGAAGCTGTTTCCTTGCCTTTTTTATTTTCTAGAGGCCACCCACATTCCTTCATTCATTGGCCGCCTTCCCCCAAAGCTAGAAATGTTGCCTGTCTCTGACTATTCTTCCATAGCCATGTATCTTTCTCTGAGTCCAACTGGAAAAGGTTCTCTACTTTAAGGATTCATGTGATTAGATTGGCCCACTCAGATAATCCAGAGTAATCACCCCATTTCAAGATCTGTACCCTTAATAATATTGGCAAAACCATTTACCATGTAAAGTAACATATTCACAGGACCATGGGGTAAAAGTGTGGACATCTTAAAGGGCCATTATTCTGCCTACCACAGTAGCCCCTGGCTCTCAAAGATTCACTTTTGTCTCACATGCAAAATATATTCACCTCATTCCAAAGTTCCCAAAGTCTTAACCATTAGAGCATCAATTCAAAGTCTAAAAATCTCAGCTCAAAAGTCCCAAATCTCGCCATCTAAATCAGTTATAGGTGAGACTCTGGGTATGAGCCGTCCTGGGGCTCAATTCCTTTTATCTGTGGATAATAAAACTAGGAAACAAGATATCTGCTTCCAAAATATGATGGTGGTACAAGCATAGGATAACAGTTATAGACATTCTGGTTCCAAAAGGAAGAAAATGGAAGGAAAAAAAATGCTGATCCTAAACAATTTTGAAATCCAGCTGGGGCAAACTCCAGCAGGTTTCAATTCTCTTGAACCTTGGGAATAATCCTCTGTGGTTTGTGGTGCTGCCCTCCAGGCTAATGACTTCACCATATTCTAACCACCACAAAGTCCTTACTAAATTTGAAGAATGCAGAGGAGTCCTGAAGCCAAAGTTTGAGAATTGCTAAATTAGATCAGAAGTACAACATGGTGGCTGCCAGAAGGGCTGCCGAGAAGGATCCTGAAATTGTCTGGCATCAGCAGAAAGGATGCATCAATGAGTTAGTAATAACCACCGTGGCCCTGAGGGTGTAAAGTGGCATTGTGTATCATCCATAAAGGCCCCTCAAACTTTTTTTCTGACTGTGGATATTCTCAGAACATTCTGGAAGGACTAGATATAGCACAAGAAATAGTAGCAAGGGCTCAACTAGGACCAGCGTTCTTTATAGACAGAGCTGGCCCTGGGAAAAATGATGAGGATTCTATTTTTTGTTATTATTCCAATTTCTTTTCTGAGCATTGTCTCTCCCACCCACAAATTCAAGGTCTTGGCATGTTTTGTCATGTCTACTTAAATATCATTTTATATAAAATACATGAGTGACCCATTTTTACTGAAGGTACGTAACTAGTCAGGCTAAATATACTAGCTTTCTTAGAAAAACTGCAAGACAGTCTTCAGCCAGTAAATGTCAAACTTTTAAATCCATGCGCTCTTCCCTTTTTTAAAACATAAAAGTCTCAGATCTTCCATTCTGATATGGCCTCCTGGGAGCCAAAGTGTTGTCTGTGTATTCCTACTAAACCAAGAAGATTTTGTTAAGCTTTACTTTCTGGTTTGTGTTGTGAAACGTTTTTGTGTTTTACAAATATGAATTACATTTGATTATGCTCTTCAACCCTTGTCTCAGACCCTAAAATCTCCAATTAGCTTACAAAAGTGCAGATTTTCTCTCGCCACCCAAGCCTCAGAGGAAGATCCCTCTCTCAAGCTGTGGCAGAATATATAATTCAAAGATGGCATCATAAGATCTCCCATTCCACATGTTCTCTTTACAATGTAACATCTCCTTTCACTGAGAAGTGAGGTCTACTCTCCCTCTAATGGAATCTGAGTCACCTGTGCAAGAAGTGGCACATGTGACTTTTGATGCTAGGTCGTAAAAAGCAATACGGTTTCCTCCTGGTTCTGTTGGGACTTTCACTCTTGGATCCCAGCCACCATGTAGCAAGGAAGCCCAGCCCACAAGGAGAGGGACCAGGTGGAGGTGTTCCAGCCAACAGTTCCAGCTGAGGAACGAGTCGATAGCCAGCATCAACCACTGACAAATGAATGCAACTCAGAGCCTACAGTGGCTGAGGTTTACCAGCTGTGCCCCAGATATCATAAAGTGAAGATGAATTGTCCCTTCTGAGTCCTGCCCAAATTGCAGGTCCACTAGCAAAATAAACGCATTGTTTTAAGCCTCTACAGTTTTGGGTTGGTTGTTATGTAGCAACAGTAACTGGGATAAAAGTCAAAACAAGGTAAGAGAGATGTGTTCAGGAATAAAACTTGGCACCTCTATTTATTTCACCCCTGACCACTGTGGTTTACACTACAGTTAGGGAGAGATAATCCTTGAGACTAGGCTTTTGGTCAATTTCCCCATTTCCCTTTCCTTGTTTGTCCTTTATTATCATATCCACTTTTTTTTTTTTTTTAAGGACTTGGGGTGAGTCAAGTTACTTATTCGGACTTCAGCCTCCTCATCTGTCAAAGAAGATGTTAGACGAAATCTCTCAGCAACTTTCCAGCTCTGACATCCCAGTTTCTTCTTTTTATTTTATTTTCCCGATGTTTCTCCTCTTTTTAAATTTGATAATGAAATTATAAACTCAACAAACTCTTCTTGTCTCTGTTAGTATCCAATCCACTTGGAACAGATAAATTGCAGGAATAGCTTTTTCTGGATCTATGAATTTGACAAGTATATTTGCACACACCTGGTGTTTTGTCTGCATTTTCTCACTTTTTGATGCCATGAGTCCTACTGATGACACAGCATTTCAAGGACAGCAACCATTTGTCCTCTTAATTCTTTCATTTTTCAACCTCCAACCCCAAATTTATAAATATTTTATTTTCTTAGGAAATTCAACCTAAACAAGAAATAGTTTTTCTTTTTGGGGAACCTCTGATTGTAATAAATCTATGCAAGTGGATTAGCAGTAGTTTAAGAGCTGTGTGCTAGGTTTGCACACTGGAAGACTGGCAGCTGACAGACCACAAAGGACAATTCAGGTGGGTTTCATTAGCTGAAGAGAAATTTCGACAAAAAAAAATCATGCTGTATCTCTCTACTGACACTAAGCTACTTGGTTGTTTTACCCAGGCATGAATGGGGTAGAATCGTTAAATTGGAATATTCCTTCCAAATTTCCAGACCTCAGGAAGAAGAACTCTATAGATCCTGGTAACCTAGAGTAACATGATATTTAAAACCTGGAATGTGAAGTCACCTACCTTCAAGCTTTTGAGCACTTGGAGAAGGAGCTGGAAGCCTGGAGATTAGCATAAAGCGCAGCACGTCATAAAGACTGGTTGACTAGAAAATTACAAGGTATTTAAAATACATTTTATTTATGTACAGTGCATAGAGGCTGCCTGTTTTATTTCTGATATAAAACATTTATGAAATTTTTAATATTGACAATGTATATTTTTTCTTCTGGAAAAGTGGTTATTTGGGAGTTTAAATGAGTAAAATGATCACTTTCTTTAAAACATACTTAGTATATTTTATACACACATCTGTATCTTTGATAAATAAAAATCATAATAAAATATAATTACAAAAATATACAATATAGAAATACATATTCTGGACTAAATATAATCTGGAAAGAAAGATATATCAGATTGTTTATGCACACATTCTTCAACACTTAGGGATCTTCAGCATGATGCTAAGTAACCAGATTTCTACTTTTTTCATTGGAAAAATTGAACTCATTTTTGCTTATTATCTTAACTAATATATTTGATTTCACTTTTATGTTATTACTTTCATGCCTTTACTCATTCACATTTTGTACCCTGCTTGTGGACCAGGTTTTCTTTGCTTTGATTGTCTCGTGACAGTCATAATATGCAGCCAATATCTAGTTCTACGAAGGGGTTAACTTTACTCTTTTCAAAAAATCTTTGTTTGTACATTCCTATACTAAAAAAATTCAAGAACTACACAAGAAATTTTGACCCCCGTTTTTGAAATGAGGAATTCATGATGTGTTTTAGCTCTCCCAACTCAACTTCCTAGGCTGTGTCTATGTCATCTGGGGTACATTGCAGGACGTATTGTTTATTCATACTGACCTTTTTTACAACATATAATCGTGTTTCAGGAACTCTATAGATTTGGACATTCACTTAATTACTATATTTTATGTTAATTATTTAGATGCTCTCTGGTTAATAGTGGTGATTCTCATTTTTCATAACTTTCCAAGACTTGTCATTACTTTTCTTTCATTTGCTAGGTTTAGGGATTTTACCTTTAGTAGAGGTTTTCAGAAGGAGCGCATCAGAAACAGAAGTTTCTATGGCATTACCTATGTCATACTATCTTCTTTATGTGTGTGTGTGTTGTGTGGTGTGTGTGTGTGTGTGTGTGTGTGTGTGTTGTCACATGAGTAGCATCCAGGCTAGCCAAAGAATTCTCGGGTCACAAATTCCCTCTTAACACTCTACAGACATTGCTTGTTTTTCCTTCCCTCCTATGTTTATGTGGTGGAATCTGAGAGCCAGTTGAATTTTGGTTCCTTTGTTATGTGACCTGTCATCATGTTCCATTTTTTGCTTAGATTAGTGACATTTTTCCTGTAACTTTGATATCAAAAAATATCACTAACATATGTCTAATTTATCTCTTTTCATAACTTTACTTAAAAGTGAGTACCTTTGATTTGCATGCTCAGATTTTTTTTTTAAGCATGGGAAAATTGTTTCCCACTGTCATTGATTTTTGCTCCCCCCTCCTCACTTATTCCAGTTTCTTCTTTAGGAATATTGCTAATCTAAAGATTAGATATCAAATTTCTAACCTACATGTTTATTATCTTCTCTCATTATATTTATCTCTTTTAAATTAAATTAAATTTTTAAATTAAGTTTATTGTAATATTGGTTAATAAAATATTATTTTCAGGTATATATTATAATTTGACATCTGCATGTTCTATTGTGTGTTCATCACCAAAATTCCAGTTTCCTTCAATTACCATATGTTTGATTCCCTTTACCCACTTCACCTTTCCCCTACTCCCCTATATTTGACCCCCTTTAACCATCTACCTACCCCCTCCTCCCCCACCCCCTATTCTGGTAACCATAGTCTATAGTCCATGTCCATGAGTCTCTGTTTCTCCTGTTCATCTGTTGCTTTTTAGGTTATATCCCACATATAAGTAATATCATGTGATTTTCAACTTTTTCTGTCTGGCTTATTTGCTTAGCATGATTATCTTGAGGTCCATCCAAGTTGTCACAAATGGCAGTATTTCATCTCTTCTTATGGCTGAGTAATATTCCATTATATATATGTACCACATCTTCTTTATTTAATCATCTATCATAGGACACTTCAGTTGCTTCCATGTCCTGGCCACTGTGAATAATGCTGCTGAACATCAGTGTGCAAATACCTTTTCGGATATGGGTTTTCAAGTCTTTGGGGTAAATACCCAGTAGAGGAATTGCTGGGTCATATGGTAGATCAATTCTTAGTTTTTGAGGAACCTCCATACTGTTTTCCACTGTGGCTGTACCAATTTGCAGTCCCACCAGCAGTGTATGAGTGTGCCCTTTTCTCCACATCGTCTCCAATATTTGTTATCACTTGTCCTGTTGATTATAGCTATTCTAACAGGTGTGAGATGGTATCTCATTTGGTTTTGATTTGCATTTCCCTAATAGCAAGTGATGTTGAGCATCTTTTCAAATAGTTGTTGGCCATTTTGTATGTCCTCTAGGGAGAAGTGTCTTTCAGGTCCTCTGTCCCATTTTTTGATTGGATCATTTGTTTTTTTTGTTATTATTGAGTCGTATAATTTTTTTTTGTATATTTTGGATATTAGGCCCTTATCGGAGGTGTTGCTTGAAATATATTTTCCCATTCAGATGTTGTTTATTTACCTTGTCGATGGTTCCTTTGCTGACCAGAAGCTTTTAATTTGATGTAGTCTCATTCATTTATATTAGCTTTACTTCCTTTGCTTTTGAAGTCAAATTCATAAAATCCTTTTTTAAGTCCAAGGTCCTTGAGATTAGTTCCTATCTTTTCTGCTATGCTGTTTATTGTTTCATGTATTATATTCAGGTCCTTAATTTATTTGAGTTAATTTTGGTGTGTGGTGATAGACAACAGTCTAGTTTCATTCTTTTGCAGGGGCTTTCGGTTTACCCAGCACCATTTATGAAAGAGGCTTTCCTTTCTCACTGTATGTTTTTGGCTTTTTGTCGAAAATTATTAGCCCATATAGATGTAGGTTTACTTCTGGACTTTCAATTTATTTCACTGGTCTGTGTTTCTGTCTTGCTGCCAATACCATGCTGTTTTGATTACTGTCCTTTTAGTATAATTTGAAGTCAAAAAGAATGATGTCTCCAGCCTCATTCTTTTTTCTCAGGATGGACTTTTGCAATTTGGGGTCTTTTGTGCTTCCATACAAATCTGATGATTTTTTGTTCTATTTCCTTAAAAAATGCCGTGGGATTTTGATGGGATTGCATTAAATCTGTATAATGCTTTAGGTAATAAGGTCATTTTAATTATGTTGATTCTTCCAATCCAAGAACATGGAATCTTTACATTTCTTAGTATCTTCTTCGATTTCTTTTAATAGGGTCTTATAGTTTTCATTATATAGGTCCTTCACATGTTTCATTAAATTTATTCCTAGGTATTTTATTCTTTTTGTTGCAATTGTAAAAGGAATTATTTTTTCCACTTCTTTTTCTGACACTCATTATTAGAGTATAGGAATGCTATGGATTTTTGAACATTGATTTTGTATCCAGAGAATTTATTGTATTTGCTTATTATTTCTAGTAGTGTTCTTGTGGAATCTGTAAGGTTTTCTACATAGAGAATCATGCCATCTGTAAATAGTGACAGTTTGACTTTTTTGTTTCTTATTTGGATGCCTTTCTATCTTTCGCTTGTCTGATTGCACTCACTAGAATCTCCAATTATATTGAATAATAATGGTCATAGTGGATAGCCTTGCCTTGTTCCTGATCTTAGAAGGAAGATTTTAGTTATTCATCATTGTATACAATGCTGGCTGAGAATTTGTCATATATGGCCTTTATTATGTTAAGGTACTTCCCTTCTATATCTATTTGTTATGTGTTTTGATCATAAATGGATATCTTGTCGAAAGCTTTCCCTGCATCTGCATATGATCATATGATCCTTTTTTTTAAATTTGTTTATGTGGTGTATCACATTAACCAATTTTGTGTATGTTGAACCATCCCCATGTCTCTGGAATGAAGCACTTGGTCATGTTGTATACTCTTTTTAACATGTTGCTGTATTTTGTTCGCTAGTCCCTTATTTAGGACTTTTGCATCTGTGTTCCTGAGAGATATTGGTCTGTAGTTTTCTTTTTTTGTGTTATCTTTACCAGGTTTGGTATCAGAGTAATACTGGCCTCATAAAATGAGTTGGGAAGTATTGCCTCCTCTTCAGTTTTTTGGAAGAGTTTGAGGAGAATATGTATTAAATGTCCTTTGAATGTTGGTAGAATTCACTGGTAAAGCCATCTAGTCCTGGACTTTTACTTTTTGGTAGGTTTTTGATGATTGTTTCAATTTCCATACTGCTTATTGGTCTATTAGATTTTCCAGTTCTCGATTCAGTCTAGGAAGGTTGTATTTTCTAAGTACTGGTCTATTTCTTCTAGGTTATTAAATTTGGTGTTATATACTTTTTCATAGTTTCTTGTATGATCTTTGTATTTCTGCGATACAGTCATAATTTCCCCTCTTTCATCCCTGATTTTGTTTATTTGTGTCCTTTTCTCTCTAATTTTTTTTTTAGTGTGTCTAGCCAGGGATTTGTAATTTTATTTTCCTTCTCAAAGAACCAGCTCTTCATTGTATTTATTTTTCTATTGTTTTTTATTTGTTTGTTTTATTTGTTTTCAATTTCATTTATTTATGTTCTAATTTGATGACTTCTTTCCTTCTGCTGACTTTAGGCTTTGTTCTTTCTTTTCTAGTTTTATAAGCATTAGGTTGTTTATTTGAGCTCGTTCTTATTTTTTGGTGATTAGGCTTGTAATGATTGAACTTTCCTCTCTTGGCCATTGTCCCACAGTTTTGATATGTTGTACTATCATTATCATTCGTTTTCTCTGTATCTCTTGATCTGTCTTTTTATTTCTTCTCTGACCCAGTTATTTTTCAGTAGCATGCTGTTTAATCTCCGTGTATTTTGTGGTTCTTCTTGGTTTTTTTTGCAGTTGATCTCTAGTTTTCAAAGCATTATGATCAGAGAATATGATTGTTATGATTTCAACCCTCTTATCTTTGTTGAGGCTATCTCGGTGTCCCAGTATGTGATCAATCCTTGAGAATGTTCCATGTACACTAGAGAAGAATGTATAAGCAGCTGTTGTGGGATGAAAGGCTCTGTAAATGTCAATTATGTCCAGTTGGTCTAATGTATCATTTAAGGATGTTATTTACTTATTCATTTTCTGTTTGGATGATCTGTTCATATCCAACAGTGGGGTATTTAGGTCTCCTACTATGATAATGCTTTGGTCTATTTCTCCCTTTTGCCTCGTTAGTAATTGCTTTACATATTTTGGGGCTCCCTGATTGGGAGCATAGATATTAGTAAGTGTTATGTCTTCTTGATGCATGATTCCCTTTATCATTATGAAGTGCCCCTCAGTATCTTTCTTTACTTTTTTTTTTTGAAGTCTATTTCATCTGATATTAGTACCGCTACTCTCGCTTTTCTCTGAATGCCATTTGCTCGAAATATCATTTCCCACTCTTTCACTTTGAGTCTATATTTGTCTTTGGAGCTGAGATGTGTTTCTGAAGGCAGCATAGAGTTGGGTTTGGTTTTTTGATCCATTCTGCAACTCTGTGCCTTTTTGTTGGTGAGTTCAATCCATTTACATTTAGGGTGATTACTGAAATATGAGGTCTTCTTATTGCCATTTTATCTTTTGCTTTCTGGTAGCTTGGTGTTTCCATTGCTTCCTTGTCCTTGTGCTTCTGTTTTCTTTATTTTGTTTTCTGTGTGTGTTTTCCCCCTGGCTCTTCTTGTTTTATGTTATATACTTCAGTCTGAATCTTTGGTGTGTGATTACAATTTATGAATATATAAAGATAGTTTTATACACACACACACACAACATATATTTTGTTCATTTTTTCTTCTGTGCATGCCTTATCTCTATTCCCTTTGCGAATTTAGATCTTTGAATCCTCCATTTTTCAGTCCTTGTTGTCTTAATTTGTCTCTGTGTATGCTGAACGTTTACTATATCTTAGCTATAGCAATTCTCTTCTTATTATTTAAGCTTATAATGCCCTGTTCTTAGTAAGGGTTGCACTTCTCTGCTTCTATGTGCCTGATAGTCACTTTACTCCTAATTAAGTATTTTTCTTTTTGTCATTTTGTTTTAGGTAGCTGACCCCTTTCAGTATTTCCTGTAGTGCAGGCCTTGTAAGTAGATAATTCCTCATTTTTTTTTTTTTGTATGTCTGGAAAGGTCTTTTTATTTTTCCTTCATATCTAAAGGAGAGATGCAGTTCCTTTCACTTAATAGTTTAAATATTTTGATTCCATTCCTTTCTGGCTTTAAGGTTTTTGCTGAAAAGTCCGAGGATAATCTAATGGGTTTTTCTTTATAAGTTACTATTTTCTTCTCCCTGGCTGCCCTGAGAATTCTGTCTTGTCATTGATTTTGATAATTTTAATACAAGTATCTCAGTGAAGGTCTTTTTTGGGTTGAGATAATTGAATATTCTGTTGACTTCTTGAATTCCAAGCTCCAGCTTGTTCCTTAGATTTGGGAAATTCTTGTCCACTATTTGTCTGAAAATGCTTTCTAGTCCCTGCTCCTTTTCCTCACCTTCAATAATGCCCATTATTCTTATGTTTCCTCTCCTGATGGTATTAGCTAGCTCTGAATTTCTCTTTCATTATTTTTCATTCTTCAGTTTCTCTTTCTTTCTGATTTATTTCTATATTTTTGTCTTTGATATCACTGATCCTTTCCTCCATTTTAGTTGAATCTATTTCCCAACCTTGCTTTTGTTTTTTAACTCTGCAGTGTGTGTGTGTGTGTGTGGTGTGTGTGTGTGTGTGTGTGTGATCTCCAGAAAGAGCTATTCTGCTCTTTTTGATGGTTTCAATCTCCTTGCTCTGCTCATCTAGGTGTTTTTTCGATTCCCGAAATTGTTGATATAACTCATTTTGGAATTCACTAAGTTTTTTCAAAGTACCATCCTGAATTCTCTGTCATTTAATTGTATATTTCTATGTCTGAAAGTTTATTTTCTAGAAATTTTTCTCTTTCTTTATGAAAATGCCTCGTCATCTTGGTTGTTCATGGTGTATGATGGACTATTTTTCTGCCTGGGCATTAAGGAAAATGCATTCTTGCTTTGTTGTTCCAGAAAGATTTATTATATAAAGGTCTCTCTGTAGCCTGCTTCAAAGAAAAGCACTTTTCTTTTGGTTTCAGTAGGTGTGTCTAAGCCTCTTGGAAACCCTGCTTTATATAAAGGCTTAAAAGTGCCTTTATTTTCTGATAGATATTTAATCACTCTTGCTACCCTCAGTTTTCAGTCCCTGTCAATGTTAGCAACATTTTTGGTAGATTTACTCAGATTCCCTTGGTCTCTGTAGTCTGTCTCGGAGGGTATGGAGTGAGGGGCTTCTCTGGGGTTGGAGTTGGGGGCTGCGGCTCAGCCATGGTTTTTTAACAGTGGCCAGTAAAATCAACTGTTGTTTTTTCTTCTGTCCCACTTCTCTGCCTTCTGCCCTGATGAGTGGGCCCGCTGCCGGCCAGCCATGGGAGCTCACAGCTTCCCCAGGCAGGGCTGTTTAGGGAACTAGCCACTCCTTTCCCCCTCCCCCTCCTACTACAGATAGCTCTGGTGGCTGTGAGAGGCAGCTTCTTAATTTCTCCCAGTCCACCACCTGATACCTGGGTTTTGACCTGTGGTAGTTCTTATGCTCAGATTTCATGCTCAGATGTGCTGGTGTGCAATTTGGGTATTTTTTTTTGTTGTTGAATTTTAGTTGTTCAGCTTACTGTTGTTTCAAGGGGAGGGTCTGGGATGTCTCTCACTCCACCATGTTTTCCAAAGATCCTATGTTTATCTCTTTGTGCTTCCTCTGACCTACCTCAGTTTTACTGATTTACCTAGTTAATCATCTCTACCACTAATGTATTTTACTCCATTTTGATTTTTGCTTGTTGGTGCCTCCAATGGGATTTTAATTCTGTTATGTTTTGGCTTCCTCGCACTTTCTTATCTCTGCCAGTTTCTTTTTTATCTGAGCCTCCATTTCTGATATTTCAGTTTGTCATTCAAAACTTGCTTATCAAATTTCTTTTCTTAATTAAAAAAATTAAGAACAGCAAAAATATATGCATGGTAAAATTTTCTTCTGTTTTCCTGTTAATCAATTGATTTCTCAGGTAAACTTTATCTCTTGCATACCTGGGACAAAGTTTTCATGTGCCATATTATCTAATCAATCTTTTCATAGACCCAATTTTAAATTTCCTAAATATATGGTGTGTGGTGTGGTGTGTGTGTGTGTGTGTACATGTATGTATCCTGAGCAAAAATATTTTTTCCAAGTCAGTGTTTGCTAGCTGATGATAGGCCTATATATTCTCTTTCATCCTCTTTCATGGGCTGTCTGAATTTGCCAGACTTCCCTTTCTAGATCTCAGGCTGGGGTAAATTGCACAGCCCTTAGCCACCATTTCTGGTGAGTTGGCAAAGCATTTATCTAGGGCAGCTCTTCACAACTAAAAAAATTTTTTCTTGCTCCCATCATTTGGTCCCTTAAGTGAGAGAAACGATTACGTTTCCAGATAATTAAAATAATCAAATTAATTATTTTGCTACAGATTAATTTATGAAAATCTACAGACCACAGATTATTTTGTTCCCATCCATTGAAATAAATTTTCATAGATATATCTCATTTTTTGTTGTCATGTTGAGTTTTTGGGATTTTTCTCAGTAAGACTATTTCAGACCATTTCCCAAAGGTATTTCATGGAAGGGGATAGAAATTTTAAGGGGGGAATGATAGAAGAAAAATTTCAATTAACTAGCTAACTAGTTAATATGAATAAGGGTTTAGTGGTCAAACATGTTTGGGAATGTTGGGTTCATCAAAGCCAAATGGGTTTCTTTACTATAGTAAGCTGTTCTAAGCCCTTTTGGTTGAAGTGGAGAAGCCGTTGTTATGAAAGAGAAGCTTATCTCTAAGACATGGAATATCTCACATTATTTAGGTGGACAGCACAGTGGGCTTCTGAACATGCTTAGACCTGGGCTCAAAAGCTCCCAGCTTCTGTCTCCCGTCTTTGCTCCTTCCTGGGTATCTGTTTCATTCTTCCCCTCCTCTCCTCATGTCCTAACCTCCTTTCCCTCTTCCCCTCATGGTGGAAAATGTGATTACAGGTTTCAGAGCCTTATTTCTCATAGTTTCATGCTCTTGAAAAACATCAACTTTTCAGTTTTCTTCTCAAATTCCCAGGGAATAAAACCGATCTACCTTGAATCAATTACCCATTCTAGGACTAGTCAAATATAACTAATAGGTGGAGACTTGGAAAGAGACTGTAATTGGCCAAGCTTAGGTCAGTGCTTACCCTTGAGCCAATCATCTATAGCCAAGGGTGCAATTGGTCACTGCACAAATGGCAGCTCCCTGAGTAGCTACATGAAGGGGAGAAAGGGGAAGGGAGATTTCCAGAAGAGCTGAGACTGGGGAGACAAAATAGTGTCCATTGTACTGCTATGGATTGCCCCAAAGTGGCACATTATATATAGCTTTTCCTCCAGATACATTTGACCACAGGTATTGATTTTGGAAATTAGTGTTGTCAAGAATATCTGTGGAGGGATGTTCTAAAGAATAGGAAAAGAGAGATGGGGTAGTTACTAGGTGTGGTATGTGGAAGTGAAGGAGCTCTGGCTAGTGAAGGAGCAGTATCTTACACTAGAGAGAGAGGTTCATGCCTTGTTTCTAGCTGGTGGCTTAGATTCTGGGTCTCTGAAGTAGGAGTTCTGGATTCTGAAGTGGTGTGGTGGTAGGGGTAGAACTTTTACTACTTCCCACATGCCATATTGTTGCTACAGAGGTCAAACCTGGAAGGACCTATTTCTGTTTCCAAAATTCTAATTTCCTTAGCAGGTCTTTTCTTTCCATTTGGAGACAAGATTCCAGAACCTTACTTTTTATATAAGGATCCACCTTATGGTCACAGCTTTTGGCTATGAATTATGTCTTTCCATTGGCCAATAAATAGTTAAAAACAATTTATCATCATCAAATTTACCATGTAGACACATGACTGCCATTTGTTATGATGATATTTGTTGCAATAAATTGGTCTGCTTCAGTGTCCTTTTTAATAAGGCAAAGTAGTGCAGCTCTGATGTGCTTTTGTGTGACTTAAGTCAGGGACTTCAGCTGAATTTTAAATGCCTGGTGTCTATTCAGCTCATGGAAAGCAAGCTTTATTCCACTTCCAGCAAAGTCCTGAATGGCAAAGTTGACCCTCTGAAAGAGCTAGGGTCAGCTCGCTGAGGGGAGAGAATCAAGAAACCCACAGACCAGGGTTTCTTCAATTCTCTTTCCCCAAAGAAAATATGTCCCAGCCCCCAAATAATCCTTTTTTTTTCTTTAGTTGGTCATTTCCTTGCCCCACCTGTCTTCCTATAAAATCCTTCCATTTTGTACAACCCTGAAGAAAGTCCTTCTAGTTGGAGATGGATGGCTGCCTGACTCATAAATTGCTTAATAAAGCCAATTAGGTCTTTAAATTTACTCAGTCGAATTTTTTTTTAACCTTAAATGATAGGAATAGCTAACATCTATTGATCATGTACTCTCTCATTTAAACCTTGAAACAATCCTTTGAGGTAAGTATTATTATCGTCACTCCCATTTTTATAGATGAGGAAACTGAGGCCCAGAAAAATTAAGTAACTTGCCCAATAGCTAGTAAATAGTGGAACCTGGATTTAAACCCAGGCAGTCAGGCTACAGGAGCTTCTTACCCATGGATGTGCAACTCAACCCCCTGGGCTCCAGACCAACAAAATCAGAATCTCTGAGAGTTGGACCCAGGCATAGATACTTCTCAGAAGCTCCTAAAGGATTCTAGTGTGCAGCCAGGGTTGAGAATGACTGACTGAAATTACATAATGTAAGTATGGTTGACACAATGTAATTACAAATGAGACTCATGTTTATGATTATCATTAATTAGTATATCTGTCCACCTTTAGGTCTCTACTTGTAAGTGTCCTTGGGTGCTATTTTCCTTTTGTGGAGTTGGGTCAGATGTCTAAGGCCCCTCAGATCTAATATCCAGTTGTCTGAGTCAAGGAAGCTCACAATCTTGTCAAGTGACCTGGGAGCCAGAGGCAAGTTTGAGGGATGAACACACTGGCCACGTCGTCGGTGGCAGCAGAGGAAGATTCTTCATAAGCCTTGCAGGGCCTGTCATATCCCAAGTGAAATACATATGTATGTCAGTCACCTTTACGTATTTCTCAGGCCAGTTGAGGTGAAAAATGTGTAGGCTTTGAAGCACAGGAGGAATGCTTCATCAGCTGTCAGCCGTGGAACACAGTAATGATTGGATTTGCTGTGACCCTTAGATTTTGTCAGTCACCGCGGTTCCTCACCCATCTGGGAGATTGACAGCGCTGTCTTGTCATTTGTCAAATCGAATGACAGCCTCTCCAGTTTTGGTTCTGTGTGGACAAGAGAAGCTGTCACAGAAGCCTTGTCAGCACGACGAGCCAGCGGCAACTTGCCAAAGTCACGCGGCATCAATGAGGACAGGGCGATTGGTGCTCCACAGCGTTAATACAAGAAGGTTGACAAATTAAAGCTTGTCAGCTTCCTTAAAGCCACCTGATGATCATAAGCTTTTGAATGCTGACATATGAAGGCGGAAGTCTGCAATGGCAGTTATGGCCCCATTTTCCAGTTTTTCTCCTTTCATTTTATCCAACTTACCTCAGTAAAGAAGGACCAACTGAAGAAACAGAAAAGCCTCTACAGCCTTGCACAGCTTCCGCTAGTTGTTGGTAGGTGGAAAAAGAAAAGATATTGCATTTGGATGCCAAGGTTAAAGTCTTTTATTTTATTTTTTTTGATTACAGTTGATATTCAATATTATATTAGTTTCAGGTATATAGCATAGTGGTTGACAATTACATAACTTATGAGGTGATCCTCCCAGTAAGTCTAGTACCCACCTGGCACCATACATAGGTATTTAGTATTCTTGACTGTATTCCCTATGTTGTAGTATACACCCTGTGACTATTTTGTAACTGCTAATTTGTACTTCTTAATCCCCTGGCCTTAGGGTTGAAGTCTTAACTAGGTTTCTATCAACTTATATCATTGCATGAAAAATGAAATGGACTGAAAGGAATATTTGGAATCCATTATACACAGCGGAGTTTTTGTTTGTGAAACATTTATTTTCACTGTACAAATGTATAAATCTTTGTGTATTGTGTCATGATATAAAGTGTGTTTTTTATTGAGGGTAATGGTAAATAAACTTTGAAAACCACTATCATAGGGAATCCAGGGTGAAAGAGGGAATCTCACCAATTTGTTCAGATGGGCAGATAGAAATAGCCACAACTCTGAGTTTTTACCAGGTGTCAGGCACCATTCTAAACACTGGAGAAGTATTAAGTTTTAAAATCTTAACAACGATCCTGCAAAGTAGGTGCCATATTATTAAACTCATGTTACAGATGAGGAAATAAGGCATGGGAGATTAAGATCTGTGGTATACAGAATAATGGTCTCAAAGATGTCTGCATCCTAATGCTCCAAACCTGTGAATATTACCTTTATTGTAAAAAGGGACTTGGCAGATGTGATTAAATTAAGGATTTTGAGATGGAGAAATTATTTTAGGTTACATAGAGGATCCTTAGAAGATGGAAAAGAGAGGCAGAAAGTCAGAGTCAGAGAGCGATTTAAAGCTGCTTCACTGCTGACTTTGAAGATGGAAGAAAGGTTTCATGAGCCAAGGTATCTAGCAAGCTCCTTTTGGCCTCTATCTCCTTGCATTTTGACCTTTTGCCCTCTTCCTCTCTTCCAAGTCCATAACTTTCTTTGAGACCAGGCCTAAAGCCCACCCTTTCCAATAGGTCTTCCTTGATTAATGCCACTTCAGTAATAATACATTGTTGTGGGCATGCCAACTTATATTTCCATTAGCAACTCATGAGCATAGCCATTTGAATAACAGAGTGTGTTCTTATTTAAAAAAAAATATTTGTGGCACCATTTAAGACAGAGTTCTTGTTCATTTTTTTGGAAATAGCTCAACATTCTTGTCTTGATTTACTTAAATTGATTTTTCTATTTTTGAACATATGTGTAACCCCTCCAATGAAAATTTTGTACATGTATGAGTTGAGAAACATTGAGAAATGATCAGTTTTCTTTTTCCTCTTTTTCCTTGTCATGATTATCTCTGCTATAAGTCAGCTAGTGTTCTAATACACACAAATTGAAAGTTACAAGAATGGAAATTACATGGGAAGTAATAATTTATTAAGATATGAAGACATTAGGTATTGTAAATGGAAAGACATATAAACTGTTTATATTTTGTTACATGTTTCCAGGTAGCTAAGATTTTCTATAAATTAAAACATTATTGGTTCCATGAATATATGTATTATAAAAATTAAGTATTATGTGGTTCCAAGGTTATATGATTCCATCCTTGGGATATTTTATAAATCCTATATGACTAGAATCATAGCTGTATAACTTGTGATTTGGACATCTATTTGGCCACCTGTGTTTGCATTTCAATTATAAGACGACTGCATAGATCAAACAATGATCCAGCAGCAAGATTTCTGCTCTCTAGGACCTGTTCTCTAAATGATACAAGACCAGAAATCAGGGGGATTGAAATCTTCTCTCAGGGATGTTAGAAAAATAACAGGACCTCTCTCCTTAGACCTTTCTTTATCTGTTAGAAATCAAGATATCGAATGATATGGCCTCTAAGGTCTGTTTCCATTACAAAATTCCATGTTCCCATGATTCCGATTATAGTGCTGAGTCAGTCATGCATGCAAAGTGCTGAATATTTATATAATTGCTCACAGGTTGAACATTTTATCACTGTCAAGACTCCAGAATCACATGAGGGACGGCGCTTGTCTCTAGTTACATGCTGAATACAATTATACTTTAAATGACTTAATAAAGGAGGTGGGTGGTCCTTCTCTCTGCCAGGGCTTATCCTTGTGCTTTGTGCATGCTCTGTATGTAAGGGCTGCTTGCCTGTCTCACCCAAATAGGTCTGGACCCTGCTTGGTCATCACCCTAGGCCTGGTCATCTGCTCTACCTGGTCTGAACCATTTCCATTTGCATTTCCAATCAGGAGTAGCAAAATCTTACTTATTGCTTCTTTATACTCCCTGGGGAGTATAAATTATGAAGAGGCCACCGTAAAAGTTATTTGTGAAGAACAATGATCTTAAATCCCTCCCTACATATATACACATTCACTCAAATACATATATTTAGCTGCTGCTTCTTTTTTTTAAGGGGAGCCATAAGGGTTGCAGCCTTTCCTGTCAGACACACTTCAAGTCTTAGTTTCACACATTTTCTAATTGTGTGACTTTGGACAATATCCTTTAACCTTGCAATGCTTCAGTTACCTTAAACTGTACAATGAGGATAATGATATCTGATGCCCACGGGGTTGTTAAGCTGTTGTGGGGACACCAGGAGAGAATGTTAGAGGCTAGTGAGCATTCAGTAGAGGCTAGCTCTTACTGTGTCTGGATAAATTATGAAATGCTGTATATCTTTCCTCTTTCTAAGTAGCCTCTGGCCCTTTTCATTTAATTTTCTCCAGCTGCAAAAGTACGGACCAAAGGCTGGTGGGTGATTCTCTGCTCCCCAGAGACTGCTCAGTTCTCCCCAGTGTGCTGGCTGGTCAGGAAGTGAGAAGTCCAGATTCCAGCAAGGGATGCATGTTGGTGGCCCATCGTGACCCCTAATTTTGTTTATCCAACCTTACTGCTAGAATAGAGAGGATCTGTGTCTGCAAGTTAATTCCAGAAAGGCCTCACAGAGGTTCTAACAGACTGGTGGGAGCTCCGGGGACTCTGCTCCTCACTCTCCAATTTAAATAATGACTCCTCAACTCTGGGCAGGCTCTGAGTCTAACATTATTAGGCTGTGGTGAGAAAGGCTGTGCATAAGATATGGCCTTTGCCAGCAGGGACCTGACCAGCCTATCTGGTTGTACTGTCCTGTGCCTTTATTATACTCAGCCCCTGGAGATAAGGAATTTTTTTTAAAGCTATGAGGGGAACTTAGGAACAGGCTTCTACCATTATATGTAGACCAATGGTTCACAAACTTGAATGTGCTTTAGAATCACCTAGACGGCTTATCAAAACGCTGTTTGACAAGTCTCATTCCCAGAGTTCTAATTCACTTATTCTTGGTGGGATTTGAGAATTTGCATTTTTTATGGTTCCCAGGAGATAAAATGCTGCTGCTCTGGGATCATACTTTGAGAACCTCTGATCAAGACCGTAGTAGCCTTCAGGCCATTAATAGTTCCATGGACTAGTCCCTATGTAACCTTGCAAGCTCATCAGCCCAGATGAAACCAAGGCCTGGCTAGTACAACTTAATGGTGCCTCCAGCTGGGAGGAATCTATGACCTGCAGTCTATGTCTGTTAATGAGCTGCATGTGAGAGGGAATAAGCTGAGATATGGGTGCCTTCTGTTATTGTATCATTGTCACATGGGTGATGACATGACTGATGGAAAGATGCCAACAGCCACAATTAGAGGATGTACTATTTCTTTAACGGCCAAGATTGCGAACTTATGGAGACAGTTACCTAAAGCAGGCGACAACATGGGAAGCTCCCAGATGGTGGCTGAGCTTCCTATCTCCCCTAGCCCCAGGAGGAAGTGCAGCTGCTGCTGATTCCATCTGTGTAGAATGAAGATTTTATGAGGCACAAGAAACTTTCCTTTGCCAGAGAGGCTCAGAGACGTTCTGTACTATTTTGGCATACCTTCCGCATACACACATTTTGGTGACTCTGGCCAAGTGCCTGCCTGCTCGCTGGTGCAAAAATGGATACAAAGCAATGCCAACGCATTCCTGTGAGGAGGGATGAGTTGAAGGCCGACTTCTCAGACATAATATGCCTCAGTTTTTCCACCCTTGTCCTTCTCCACTGCCTGAAGTGTCTACTGGCTCTGGGCCTCTCCCATAGATATCCATGTTGACATCTTCCCCAGAAAACCTGCTTTTCAATGGTCAGACTTTCAATGTGGAGGAGCTAATAAAGGGTGAGAAGAGGTACAGGTGTGCTCCCTCAAATATTCTTTTAGTGCAGATAAGATGTGGGCAGGAATTTTATTATCTTTATGGGTAGAGGCAGAACATGAGATAGAGATAGATAGATAGAGAGAGAGATTGAGAAGAGAGAGAGAGAGAGAGAGAGGAGAGAGAGAGAGAGAGAGAGAGATTGATCCTTCTTATTCTGAGTAGCCTTCCCAATACCAGCTACATGAAGCCCCTGACTCTGCACTGCTGGACAAATACATTCATTCCAACAGCAGGGGCCATCTTGTCCCAGGAGGACTTGACCACCTCTACCTTGGGCTTTCTTCTTTGGAGACCAGTCCTGGTTGTCATTTATTAGGCTTTTTCAGGGACTGTTCATTTTATACAGCTCCTTTAACTCTTCCATGGCTTCCTCTACCCAAACCTGAAGCTGTGTCATCTGCCCCAGTCACCTGAGCAAATGCAAAACCATGGGTATGAGCATTATCTCTAGGCTTGGGTGTCATTTGTGTGTCACTCTCCAGCTCTTGGTGTTCCTTCTCTTACTCTGCTGGCCCTTCAGTGAAGGCGCTTCTCCTCCCACTCCTCTCTGTTTGGTAAGGATCTCTTGTAGTTGTGTCTGAATTGGCAGGTGCTTCCCAGCAAATCCTTCCAATGACCCTTTTCATTAGAAGTGTCAGTTCTCTCTGTATGCATTCTTTGTCTATTAATTTATCAAGGGTAAATGTATATTGAGTGTTACCAGTTGCCAGACACCCATCGTTCCTGCAGTGATCAGACTCCATATGTACCTGTCAGGCTGTCCCTGGTTAGTTGCATAATACACTTGGCTGTTTTTAATATTAGCTTTCCTCAGCTTTGGATCCAGATGCTGTGTTGATTGGTGCCTGGGGCATTTGTTTAAAAAAAAGATTCTGGATTCCTTCTGATGAAGATTCCTATGTAGTAGGTTGGATGGAATATGGAATTCTCTAGCATTTTTAAATGATTCCCATTTTGGATCTGGATAAGATACTGAAATTTAAATGAAAATTTAAATAATAATAATTACATTAAAACGTTTAAAACTTTTTAAAATGCAGAGTGTATTGGGGAGAGTAGGCAGATATTAGAGCATTATAAAGCCTTGGAAATAAAACATAAGGGTAGTCAGGAAAGATCAATGCAACAGGATAGAAATTTCCAAAGTAGATCCAAATACATTAAATGATTTAGTAAATAATAAGGAAAGGCTTTAAAATCAGTGGGGAAAAAAAAAGGATCGATCTGCAGATTAGGTTGGGCCTACTGGGTAGCCATCTGGAGAAAAGAAAAAAGCTGAATTCATACTTTATGTCCATACCAGTATACGTTCCAACTGCATCAAAGATCTAAAAGTAAAATCTTAAAGCATAAAGATATTAGAATAATTCATTACAGTTGAAGTATATAAATTACCTAGCACTGTGCAGTGCTCCATAGATAATCTTATTACTATAATACTATTATCTACCTTATTGCTATTATTGTTCTGATTATGAATATTAATATATACAAATGCCAGGTGGTTTATACACACATAGAGTTCTATCTTTCTTATAACTCTAGTTTTCATAAACTCATGCTGCTTTTCCCCAAATAAGAAATCATAGGAAGAGAAGCAACACTGCTTAGAATGAGAGCTTTTTAAGAATGTGTGCAGGGCAAGATAGAATCCACTCAACTGGGCCATAGACAATCTTAGAGAGAAAAATAGATATTTTTTTCAAAAAGTCTTTTCTGACTCAACCTTATTGGTCACCTACTCCTGATGCTACCTGTGTTTTGGGGTGAGAAAAAAGCTTCATTGAAGACTAAGGGATGGGACACTGACATCGTGTTTCCCATCTAAGCTCAAAAGGCTAATGAAGTCCCTGCCTGGATTTTGAGAAGATGCTCACAGGCTTGTAAAGTAGCAAAGGAAAGTAAAGGGAGGGCTCACTTGTGTCGTTTTTGACCTTGGGTTATGTAAAGAGGTTTTAGATATAGAATTATAAGTATACTTCTTAAGAGAAAAAATTGCTAAATTGAAGTTCATCAAAATTAAAAACTTGTGGTCTTTCAAAAACACTGTTAAGAGAATGAAAAATAGGCCACAGACTGGAAGAAAATGTATCTGATAACGGACTTGTGTCCAGAATAGACATAACACCAAAGAAGATGTATGAATGGGAAATAAGTTACATAAAAAAATGCTCAATGTCATCCATCATTAAAGAAATGCAAATTAAAACCACAATGAGAGATACTCTGTACAGCTATTAAAATGGCTAAAATTAATTAAAGACTGGCCATACTAAGTGCTGATGAAGAATCAGAGGAACTGACTGTCATGCCTGGCTGGTGGAATGTAAAATAATAAAACCACTTTGAAAAATAATTTGGTAGTTGCTTAAAAAATTAGACATATTATCGAGCTAGCCCATTTCTAGATATTTTTTTGAGGAGAAAAGAAAAGATATTCCATGCAATAACTTGTACATGAATGTTCATGTAATTTCATTTATAGGAAGTAAAAACTAAAAACAACCCAAGTGTTCATCAGCAGGTGAAACCAGTAAACCAGCTGTGTTATGTCATTACAATGGAATACTATTCAACAAAAAAGGAATGAACTATTGCTATACACAACAATATAGATGAATCTCAAAAATAATACATTGATTACAAGAAGTCAGACAAAAAAGAACATTATGCCCAGTTCTGATAGCAACAGAAAGCTAATCAATGATTGTCTGGGGTGGGGATGGAGTAGGAAGTGAGGCTTACATAGGGGCACAAAGAAACTTTAGGGGTGATGATATGCTCATTTTGATGAATGTGGTGATATTTTTGCAAGTGTGTCAGACAGAGAAAAAAAATTACACATTCATTGAAAGGGGAAAATTCCTGAAGAAAAGAGACATAGCAGACAAACAGAAATTTATTTTTTCACAATTCTGGAGGCTGGAAGTCTGAGATCAAATTGTGGGCAGGGTTAGTTCCTTTTAAGGTCTCTCTTTGGCTTATAGATGGCCACCTTCTCCCCATGTCCTCACACGATCTTCCTTCTGGTGTGCCTGCATCCAACTCTCCTTTACTTATGAAGACACCAGTCGTATTGGCTAAGGACTCACCCTAATGACCTCATTTCAATTTAATTGCCTGTTTTGAAGACCTTATCTCCAAATGAGGTACTGGAGGTTTAGTACTTCAACATGCGAATGTTGATGGTGGTGAGGACACAATTCATCTCATAACATGGCGTGTTGATAAGGCAATGGTGCTATGCATGGTAAAAAACTCATCTTGAAACTGAGCAGGTAAAAATTCTGGCTTCTTTGTCCCTTCTTAGTCATGGAATATGGGCTGAATCATTTAAGTCACTCATGGTCCCTTTGATTCCCTCATCTGAAAGTGGCAGACATTATTGGTTGCTTGCCTGGCGCTGCCTTGTGGTCCCATGGGAAAAGTCGAGAGGACAGTCAAGATCTGAAATCAATGAGCAACAGCGCCAACCCTGGGAGCATCTACCCTCAGACTTTCTGCTAAGTGAGGAACAGACACCTGTGATGACTTGCTTTATTTGATAGTGTATTCTGTGCCTCACTTCCCAGAGATCCTGTTAATGTAGCAATTTGTGCATTTGCAGGATACTGTGAAGACCACATAAGATACAGAAATCAAAAACGCTTGGCACATAGTAGATACCTGGTCAATGGTAGCATTTTCTATGATCAATGAAAACAGCCTTTGGACATTCCAAGTAGGTACCCCTTGTTTTCCGAGAGCCCCATTAAGTCCCTAAAATGGAACATTTGATGCTGCTTCCAAATGTCCTTGTGGCGGGATTGTTATTTTTCTTTCTTAACTAGCAGCAGGTGTTTGGCTGTGTCCATTAAAAAGCCATTCTGTGTTCCCCTGACAAACGAGTTTTTTATTTAGTGATGTAGGAATCAATAATGTGGTATCTCATACAAACTATTAAAATGGAAAACGTCTGCTGGGCTGACAATTGTATTATCGATAAGTACTGAGCAATAAATTATGTGAAACAAAATGGAGCAACTAGCCTTATAAAAGGCTTATCTAGGGCATGGCTGGACTTGTTACAGCTGCAGCCATAGCTTCTCAGGGCTACACTTGCAAAGCACTTGATGGAGCCTGGGCAGCTTTCCATCCGAAGTGGCTGCTGGCTGTCTGAGCCCTTCAAAGTTTAAGGCCTGCTTGGAGTAAGCCCTTCTCTCCTTCTCCATTAGGCCCTGACTGAGAAGTTTCTCCCTGAATATGATACCTGTCCTGACCCTGGGGCTCTTTGGCAAGACTGATTACCCACTTGTCACATGTTCTGTGACAGTGAGATGGCATTTTGGACACCTAGAGCTATTCACCTTAGATGTCTTGAACTCTTTTCTTTGTTCTACCTTCACTTCTCATCTTCTACTCAGTCTGGCACTCATCTGGCTCCTCACCTATAGGTTTCATTTCCTGTTCCTGACTCCTGAAAACAAGTACACTTTTTCAGGATTCTTGTTTGGATCCAGTTTGCATTCACTTCCTGTCTGTCAGTTGCTGATCTTGGGTAATTATCCTGCTCCATTCACTGTCAGCCTGTCCCCGATGAGAGCTGAGAATGCTCAACTGCACTTATAACTCTCTTTTCAGGATTTCTGTTCTCTTCATTCATTATTTAATTATTATCAAAGATCTTGGACCTTGAGGGTGAGGGCCATGCCCCGAGGGACGGCTGAGAGGTAAACCTGAAGGATACAGAATCCTTTGAAGACTTTGTGGGTCAGAGCCTATAAAAACATGTCCAGAGCTTTTCCCCATTGGGCAGATTTTATTAAATAATCAATTGCTACTGTACTGTGTTAAAGCCACAGTTATTTGGGGCTTTTCTATGACTCATAGATGAACCTAATTCTATATAATACAGGCTTAAAATTAACTTGAGAAACCTTTGCCTAGAAGGAAGATTCTGGCAAAGTGCCATTGAACTCAACTCTTGGTCCTTCATTGTTCTTTTTTTTTTTTTTTCTCACAGTGATAGCTCTGAACAAAGAAGGGGTTTAAATCAGATTTGAGATGACATCAAGTTGAGATTTTTATTAATGTGGTAGACAGTCTCTGAAGATGGCTACCATTAATTCTTTCCCCTTTTATAAGTATGTAGTGATTCTTGCATCAAGAGCTGGAGCTTAATTTTTCTCCTCTTGAATTTGGGCTGGCCTTGGTGACTCATTTGACCAGTAGGATGTAGTGAAGTAATATTTTAGAATTTCTGAGGCTAGGTCATCTGGACCCTTGTGGCTTTGGCCTAGATCTTTTGGAATGTTTCTTTCAGAACACTGCTACCAGGTTGTATCAGCCCAAGTAAATGGAGAGGCCACGTATGGGTACTGTGATCAACAACCCCAGCTAAGCTCCTAAGCAGCAGCCAGCACCAAGTTCCAGGTGCATAATCGAACCACCTTAAACATTGCACCTAGGTGAAGTTTGAAATGACTGCACTCTCAGTTGCTATCCACATGGGATGCCCTGAAAGAGATCCACTCACTTGATCCTGGTCCACCTGCATAACCATGAGATGCACTAAGTTTTGGGATGGTTTATTACAAAGCAGCAGGTTTATTACAAAGCTGTTAATTACGTAGCAGCCAATGTGATCGCAGGATATATATTAGAGTAAAAAATGATCTCTGTTAACTGTATGAAAAATAACAAGAGGAAATTTGAGAAATAAAAGATATGTCCTGAACACTGGTTCGCTTGCCACATGCAGCTGATGATGATAAAGTCCTTGTTAATAAAATGATTAGCTGACTTCACATATGATATTAGTGGGATGTGGGTGCTGACATAGTAGCACATGAATGGCCTTAATTCCCCAACTCTCATTATTCCTTTAAATCATCTCCAAGCCCCTCTACCATGTTCCAGCCAAAGAGGAATTCCAGCATTCTATGGATGAACTGAACTCTGAAATACTTGCCCCCAACTCTCTTTGCACTAGAGTCCTTCCTCTTGGCTTTAAAATTAGACTGCCTTGGTTAAACACCTTTCTTAGGTCTCCCCTGTTTGCAAGGCACCTGTTTGTTGTATAGCCCAGACTGGACAGATATGTACCCTGTTTATCCCAGCCCCAAATTAATGACTGACCAATGTCTGATGAACTGCTTGTCTTAGAAATCTTAGCTAACCCCCTGATATGTACTTCTGGGGGAATGAGCCCCTCTATATAGAGACTTTCGCACTAAGCCCTTGCAGATTAGAGAGTTTTAATCAAATAGGTATGAGATACTCTCCTAACTCAGCCCACTTTCTGCAGGTAGGCCAAGCAGGAGAATTTGAAAGACATCCAATACACTAATAATAAAAATTCCAGTAAGGTGTCACCAGAATTCCCTGGCATTCATTACCCATGGCAGCCTTACTTATTTTTATCTCTCCTTCTGCCCCTCTCTACCTCTACTTCCACTTACAATAACCAGGGGCTCTACTGAAGAGTTTGGCTTAATGTCTCCTATTCATTCCTTAAGCACTGAGAGGGATAATTGAGAGGTAATTGCATTACTGCACAGTTTGTAGTTAACCTTCTATTTTGGCTCTTAACGTGCATATCTTTACTCCAGGAGTACATTAAGGGTAATTATAGCAATTTCTTGCCAGATCCAGAAAAGGGGTTTGCAATGAACATGGAGTCCACTAGGAAGGAAGAGTTAATGTAGCTGAGCTTGAAGCATATCCAAGAAGGTAAATGAATTAAGGTTAACTTGACATGAATTTTGGCCAAGCAGAGCTGGGAAAATTAGAGTCAGATAAAAGTTCTTTCTTGAAATTATGGCTTCCTAACAAAGCCCAAACTTGTCATATGCTTATTTTTTATTCAATGGAAACCTGAGTTCCTTCTCTCTGCTGGGCTTTGAGTGGGGTCCAGGCGATGTTGAGAAGGTTCTCTGGTGCTTGGCATGCACTGACATTTGTCAAGATAGCACCATAAAAGGCAGTCTCCAAGATAGGTATTTGGGTTCAGATGTGCTGTGCTTTAACCTTCAGCAGCATTTAAAGAAATAAAACTGTCTTCTTCACAGTGAGTGTTTAGGAGAAGTCAATTATCTTCTGTAATTGGTGTGCACAAGCTCATAGAAAAATAAACATTTATGTGAACACTATTTTTCCATCTCAAATGCAAAATAACCCAGGGGAAGTCTTAAGAATGGAAGGTAAACTCAAATAACTGACCTGCAGTAGGCTTCTCTTCATCAGTCCCAACTCAGTTTGAATTAGCAAAGGATCTCAGGGCAAATCACTCAACTACTGTGTGCCTCTGTTTCCTCACTTGTATAATAAGTGAGCTGTACCAGGTCACATCTGTCACTAGTGTTTTTTGGTCTGATGAGTCTGTACTTTATCTTTCTCATGCTTAATATTAGGTCAAATATCTTTAAAATACGTATGGAAATATGGATATTGTTGAAAGAGTTACTGCTTTGTCTTACTGTGGCTAGTCAAGAAAAAAATTCTGGCAACTGTAAGTTCTCTGGCTCAGCAGCGGCAATGAAGAACGGGTATTTCTCTGTTGATTAACAATATTCACTTGTGTTGCTTCCATCACCCATCATGGATCAAGCTGAGAGGGCTTTTCCATTTGTTCCTCAGCCCCCAGATGGAAAGCTTGAAGAGCAAGACAGATTGTTGAGTGTTGAGTTTCATTGACTATATGGTTTTCTTTGCAGAAACAACCGTGCTAGTTCAGGATTCCAGACAATATTGATGAGGATTAATGATCCTGTAAATAGGTGTTTAAAATAAATAAAAGGATGAAAACAGGGATTAGGGAGAAACTACAGTGGGTTAATAAATTAGTGTTCAACTGCCAGTTCCTACAAGATTATTTTAGCAATTAGTGGGAAACATTTTGTCACAAACAAAATAAACCTGCAATCAGAAAATAATTTGCAATCAGCTTTGCAAGTAAAATAGCATCCTTTCCTGTCAGTTGAAGGCATTTTGAGAATTAAGTGATCAAATCAAGAGTGATGCTTTCAGAAGGTAAATGGTTAGAACCTATTATCGTGGCAATTAGTCAACTGTGACACACCAACTGGAGGCATTTCACAGAAAGCGTTTCCTTTGAAGAAGCTGTCCAACCACACAGAGAGCAGAAGCATCTTGGTGTGGGGAAGCTGATGGTCCTACTCTGGGAGTCAGCAAACGTGCTCATGTAAAATGCCCTGCTAGCCACAGAGGCAGCTGTCGTCCTCATAATGAATGTGTCCCCCACTGTGTAGATGGGTGACAAGTTCCCCAAATATTTCTGAGGCTCATGGTCTTTGTGCACACTTAAATTTCTTTGGAGACCAAAATGAGGGGTGAAAGTGGAGTCTGGAGATGATCAGTCATTCAAGCAATTAGAGACCCAACTTGGAGAGACCGTTACTAGGCAAGTTATTCAATATTTTGCCTAATTTTTACTGCTGACTATAAAGATTCAATTCAGATGGAACTTAACAAGCATGATTCAAGCAGTGACTTCCCTCCTTACTCTTGCAGTGAAATGGAAAATGCAAAGCAAGAAGCATACATAAGCTTGCAGTGTACTTATAGGTACTACTAATCTTACCCCAAAGAGAAAGATTTCAGAATTTGTGTGCTAAAGGCAGGAAGAATCTAAAGCGAGCTCAGGGCACCTCTCTCTCAGTCAACTGGTTGCTATTTATGCATTATCCAGCATTTTCACACCTAATTTTTCTCTTAAATATTTATAAAACTTTCCCAAGCTGCAAAGATCCAAGAAATAAAATAGAATTATCTTAATAAAGAAAGGGCTGGATGTGTCATTCTGATTTAGAAAGTCCATTTAGTGGTGTGTTGGAACAAGAAGTAATTAATTTGAAAAGTCCTTGATCTCTGACTGCAGTTGGCTTAGTGATATTATAAGTATAAAATACGATAGTATTTCACCTTCATTATCCTTGTGCTGTTCTGAGCCCTTGTCTTCACGGCCAGAACCGTGTCTGTAGTTAGAGATGATTAAAGTATAAAAGATTAAAACTGAAAGAGGTAATTTTGTGAAGCTGACTATTTACTCTGGATCTTAGCCACTTCTGAACTTGGATATCTCTTTGTCTCTCTCTCTCTCTGCCTTTTCATTTTGAAAGAGTTTGACTAATTCATTTATATCATTCACTAACTTTATTCTTTCACAGTTTTGCATTTATGTTCTATTCAAAATCAAATAAAACATATTGATGAGGATTAATGATCCTGTAAATAGGTGTTTATATCTATTTACATCTCCTCAAAATTTGTACATTGAAGTTATAAGCCTCAGTGTGATAGAATGTGGTGGTGGGGAGGTAATTAGATTGGGAGGCTGTAGCCCTCATGAAGTGCCCTTCTGAAAGAGACCACAAATATCTTTCTTGCCTTCATTCCACCGTGTAAAGAACAATAAGAAATCAGCTGTCTGCAACCTGGAAAAAAGATTTCATCAGAACCTGGCATGCTGTCACCTTGATCTTGAGCTTTCAGCTTCCAGAAAGGCGAGAAATAAATTTCTGTTGTGTATAACCTGCCCAGTCTATGGTACTGTGTTATGGTAGCCTGATATGACTAAGACGCTGAGTTTGTTAGTGTTCACTCGTTTTCACCAAGTTTCCAATAGGCTGTATTTCTTTATCCCACCCACTTTTGCTGACACAGGGGAGGATGGACAGACCAGTGCCAGTTGGAGAAGTCCACCCCACTGGACTAGACCCATGGCAGTGGTTGAGGGCTGGTGTTGGCCACCTGACCAGCTCTGTGTGTTTTGTGAACCTGTGGGTGAAGTCTGCCTTTTTTTTTTTTTTTTTTTTTTTTTTTTTTTGCTATGGGGCCACATCTCCAGATACTACTGTGACTCTCCAATCTCTTTCTTGTTTTCTTTTACCATGGGAGACACCCCAGCTATCACTAGGGATACCACTCCAGACCTCTGATGAATTTATGAGCACTTCCTTTTCAACTCTTGTTCTTTATTCTTGAATTGGACCCCCTCACTGTTCCCTGAAACTGCCAGGTGTGTAACATCCATATAAGACATTCTGTACATATAGCAAAACTCTTGTTCTACTCTGATTCTGCTCATTTTTTGTTGTTTTTGTTGATTCTCATATTCTTCCTCATAAGTTTTGTCATTTTTATTTGTAAACTCATTTATTGGAATACCTATCTGTGATAAATTTTGGGCACTGTGTTCAGAGAATGTACATTTGTGTCAGTTTTCTTGGGAATATTGTTCAGTTGCTTGGAGGCACTACCAACTCAGGAACACTTTTAACTAAATTCTCAAATTGAGCTTTAAAAAGATCAAATAGTACACATTTGGTTTCCAAACACCTGTGAGTGTATACTAAGGGCTGAGAATTCTCAAGGGAGATTAAGAAATAATCCCCACCTCCCACCCCCATGTCCTTCCTTCTAAGCAAGGAAACTTACCTCTTCTTCTCTTTTAAAAAGAGAGTTCTTTTATAGTTCTTGCCTCATTGAAGGTGTAGCCCACAGGGAGCCTGGCATTGTACAAGAACACCTGATCTCATTCCCAACCTGATATGGATCCTGGGCTGTCTTCTTTTCCCTGTGTGACCAGGTAGTAGAAGTGCAGGATTCCAGGGGTATTGAAAGATACCCCAGGCTTGACAGCAGCTGGGTTCAGCCTTCTACTACACACTTGGATTTCTGCTCCCATTTTATTTTGATTTTGAAGGATTTCCTTATTTTCCAGAGTACTAGACTTTATACATCAGAAGACTGTTTTTTTTTTTTAATTTGGCATTTTCATTATTTTGCAGTGATTGAATTTGTTTTGGCCTATCTTGTTTACTGCCAGAAGGCTACTAATAGTACTTTTGTCTCTTTATTGTGACTTGTATTCCATTTTGCTGTCAATATAGACAATTGCTTATCTTTTTCCTTTTGTTCACTTGCCAGCTTTTGGTATGACCCTTGTGCCAATCACCATGACTTGCCTATAATGTTCAAAGAATAAAGTCTTAAGAAATAAAATTTAGCTGAGTTTGTAGGTAAGTTTTTGCCACAATAAGGACATGCCTTAGACAGGAGAGGCTATGCTGTGCTGCAATAACAAATAAACCCTGAAATCTCAGTGGTTTAAGCAGAACAAATGCATTTCTGCTTCTGAGATAGTCTGATGTGGGTCTCACTATTCTCCAGGGCATCTCTTTGCTTCCACGGAGACCCAGGTTTTGTCCATATTGTTGCTATACCATCTAGAATGCCTAATGCCAGAGTTGATAATATTAGGATATAGGGACCCTTGGGAGGTGATTTGGTCAGGAGGGTGGAGCCCTTATGAATGAGATTATGCCCTTATAAAAGAGGCCACACAGAGCTCTCTCATTCCAACCTATGAGGACACAGTGAGAAGTTGGCTGTCTATGAACCAGGGAAAGTGTCCTCATCTGGCCATGTTGGTGCCTTGATCTTGAACTTCCAGCTTCCAGACCGAGAGAAATAAATGCCTGTTGTTTGAACCACCTAATTTGTGGTACTTTGTTATGCAGCCTGAACTGACTGATACACATAGGGAAGAGGAAAGGGAAGAGAGAAGGAAATATTTGTTGATCATATAACCTCTAGGATTTTTTTCACGTATTATTTTATTTTGTCTTCATAATAATTGTGTCAAATGGAGTTTATTATCTCCTTTCAAAGAGAAATAATAACAATTCTAAGGAGTGAGTATTCCAGTAATTTGTTATTGACAAAAACAGACAATTGTAGTTTTGATGACCTGTGATCTATAATATTCTCCTTTTATGGGGTTTGGCACATCCCATGCAGAGGAATCAAAACAGAAAGACAAGTGGTTAGGAAGGCATGGATGTATGGGCATGAATGATGTTTTCAAGAGATGGAAAATAATTTGATGAGACTGGAGCAAATGGTGTTAATTTAAGATATGGGAATTGAGGAGGCAGGAAATGCTGAAGATGTAATTGTGGTCTGGTCATATTTATCTACTTGTTCTGCTTCTGTGGCAGGCCCTTAAATAGGCTCTGGGAGCCCCTAGTAGATGGCACAAAGATCAGTCCTTATCTTTAAAAGAGGTGACAATTTAGAAGGGAGAGAGAGAGAGACATGGAGAGGAATCATTTAAGGTGAGGCATTGGCAGAAAGTGGAAGAACTGAGCTTCTAAGCCCCACACTAGGACACTAAATTAAAGTCTTATTCAAAGGGTGTCATCAGTGATCCTTCTAAAGACCAGAAAGGACCAAGCATTGCTTTTTGCTTTACTTTTTGTTGAGCATTGCTTTTCATTGAGCAAAGAATCAAGATTGATACAATAAGTGCCCCAGTGTTCTTCTGAAGAATTTCCTAAATGTGGACATGGGCTTTTGGAGACTGAAGCCAGTGCAACTATTTGAAAGAGTTAATGCTTTCCATTTGGAAAGAAAAACAACCATGTGGTGACAAAGAATTTGTTCTCTTCTTTGGGTGGCAGCCATAGGATTCCTCGCCAATTAGTAGCATCTGGTCCTCATCGAAGATTCATCCCTGGTTGAGCTGGCAGGTATCTCTGGATGTGATACTCAGTGAAGTTCCTGATGGGCCATCTGTGATGTCTTCCCTTCCCAGATACCTCAATTCTCCCTCCCCCTTCAGCCAGTCTGACTTTCATGTGAAATATTTTTAAACACTTAGACCAGAGAGCAGGATTAGCTCTAGTTTTTTTTTTTTTTTTTTAGAGACTAGAGTGAGATTCCAAATTTGCTTATTCCAAATTTAATAAAAGGAAACAGTGATGACTGTAATAGATATGATTTATTGAGCCCTTACTCCATGCTGGGCCCTATATTCAACCTTTAACCAAAAAAAAATTTTTATACACATCATCTCATTTAATTCTGAAACCAACTATGTGAAGATGTAATGTAAGTGCCATTATTACTCCAATTTAAAAGTGAGGAACCAAATCTCAGAAAAGTTACTTCCTTGGACCAAAGTCATACAGTCTCAAAGGATTTAAATTAGGATACCAGCCCAGTATTCTTTGAGTTGACAGCTCAAACTCTGACATCTAACATTGGGAGATTTGAAATTCATGTCATATAGAAGCAGGTCTAGAAGGTGATATTTGCAAGAAAGAAATATTTTTCTTCTGCTTCTGGGTAAAATTAGGATCTCATCATTCTAGGGGGAGGGCCTTTCCTGATAAACATCATCATGATGATATAAACAACAGTCATAGTCACATTTTTAAACTCTCTCACAGTTCCCAATATGTCCTTGCAGGCATATAAGACATTAAGAGGCTGTTCTTTACTCAAGGACCTCCTAGCCTAGTGCTTTCACAGACTCATAGATGCTTTATTCTCTTCCTTCGGGTAGGGCAGGACTGTCCCCTGGAACTTGTGTCTACTCCCTGTTCTCAGAAACCCTTACCTTATACTTCCCTTCCATCTAAACCCAATTAACTAGCCTGTTTTCCAAATGGACTCTGAGAGGAAGGAAGAGAATGAGGCTCAGTTTGCTATTCATACACATTATCTTCATTCATTGGGAAAGAAAAGTCCTGGGTCTTAATGAAAAATAAAGAATTCTACAGCTGAATCCTTCAGTTTCCTGTCAAAGGCCCAGATTGAGAAATTTAGTCACTCAGCTTGTGGTCTTTTATTTTAAGTAACAGTGGAATAAAACAGGGCAGGGTAGCAACTGAAAACTCTAGTTATCTTCCTAAATTGATGATACATCTGGCTACTTCACCCTCTTTCAATTTCAAATGCAATTTGTCCGAAGCCTCCAATTTAAACCACATAGATCTTCTCTAAACTAAATAATAGGCTACACAATTCTGGCTTCCCATGAAAAGACAAAAGCTCTGTGTGTGTGTGTGTGTGTGTGTGTGTGTGTGTGTGTGTGTGTGTGTGTGTTTTCGCATGCACATGCATGCGCGTAGTGGTAATGGATTGAAGCTGATGAGAAAAGGTTCATTCCAACTGACGATTGAATTTAAAACTCTTTTATTTCTACTGGGGATTTGAGATGAAATGAAATGATCAGCAGTCCTGCTGGGCCTAGCCTGCTGTGATTTCAGACGCAGACAGGGATGGGAGGAAGTTGGGGTCTCTGATAGTTGAGCAATCCTGAACAAACCCACAATTCCCTCCCAGCCCTGGACTTGCTCCTAACCCTCTCCCAACCCATTTTCCTTTGTCTCTGAACTGGTTCATGCCTCCAGAATCACTCTTCCCACTCTACTTCCAAGCATCTTCTAACAGGTTTTTTTCCATCACACACATCTGCTTAGCTTACTTCCCTGCTCAGAAATAGTCACGGATTGCCCGCCGAATTTGATAAAGACTCCTCAGGTTGTATTTAAACCCCTTCAAAGTGTGTCTACAACCAAAGTGTGTCCTCTTCCTTACTCTTCCAGAATGCTACTCTCACGGATCCCAATGGGCTCTTTGCTCTTTCACCTCTGACCCTTGTCCACCATGTTTCCATCTTTGGAACTTATTCCCTATCCATCCCTCATGCTTAATGGGAGTCTGTCTGATATATTAAAACATAATATTTTTAGAGTAGGAAAGGTTTTCTTGAAGTTGGGAAAGTCAATTTCCATGTAAAAGCTATTTTCTCATTTCTAAGACTCCTGAAAGATTCTTCTCAATGTTGCTCCCCTGGAAACTTTCTAACTCTCTTGGCAAATTATAGTACTAAATAAATGCACAATAAATAATGCATGATTAAGTGTGATGGTAGAAAGGCAAAAGGTCTTTATTTTGTCCATGGCTATAGCATCACAATCTCAGGATTTTCTTAGAGCTAGAGATGAACTGGCCCAACTTCAGACTGATGAGGTTAGGTGACGTGGTCAATGTCACAGGGCAAGTTAGTGCCAGAAGTAGAACTAGCACACAACATTACTAATTCTGAGCCTCAATCTTTTTCTTTGCTTATATGTCCTGTCTGTACATCATTTGAGCTAGTTGTCTGTATTTGTCACATCCATGGTGACAGCAAAGACTGGCTGTCTACACTTTCTTTTTCAATCTGTGACTCTGCCATATGATCTGGCTTCACTAATAAGTTCTCTCATTCCACAGACACTGACTTAGGGATGTTTATGTGTGGGAGTTCAAAGTTGAGAAAGACACAGTCTGACCTCCCAAGGAGCTCCAGCAAGATTGGATGCATGATGAGAAAGTAAGAGGAAGGCAGAGCAGGAAGCAGCTGATTCTAGTGTGGTCAGGGCAAGGGATTGGGGAGGTCTCTTTGAGGAGGGGCATTTGGATTGAGTCTGGAAGGTGAACAGGACTTTTTAAGGAAAGGATAACTGCAAGGAAAGTGATCCCCATAGAGGGAAGGTCATGTGTTATGGCCCAGTGGCATAAAAGGTCATGATGTGTTTGGAGTAACAGGGAGAAGGGCCACATGCCTGGAGGAGGGAGGGCCTGAGAAGGGGACCAAGAGGATAAGGGGGGCCAGCTTACTAAAGACAACATATGCCAAGCTAGGGAGATGGCGCTGTGTCCTATGAGCTTGGGAGAGGTGCCATAAAAAGTACCAGAGCCTGTGTGGCTTAAACAACAGAAATTTATCTTCTCAAAGTTCTGGTGTCTGTAAGTCCGAGACGAAGGTGTTGGCAGGGTGGCTTTCTTCTGAGGCCTCTCTCCTTGGCTTGTACACAGCTGTCTTCTCCCTGCATCTTCATATGGTCATCCCTCTGTGTGTCTGTCCTAATCTCCTTTTAAAAAATAAAGATACCTGTCCTATTGGATTCAGAGGCACCCTAATGACCTCATTTTAATATAATTATCTCTTTAAAGACCCTATATCCAAGTACTGCTACATTCTGAGGTCCTGAGGGTCAATATTTCAACATAAGAATGTTGGGAGAGGGAATACACCCAGTCACAGGGATAAATTGAAGGTCTTTTTTTTTTTTTTTTTAAGAATTCATTTGGAACACTTGACTCTCATTTTCTCATTAATGGCACTAATTCTTCTTCTGAAGGGCCTCTAAATATAGACGCCATCTGCTGCCCTGCAGTATGTTATCACTGATCCCCACTTAACAGTGGCTTCCTTATAGGCCGGAGGAAGGGCCACAGTAAACCCAGAGGAGGCTGGCCCTCTGTGCGGATCCCAGCCAGAGAGAGGCCGAGAAAATCTTGCAGTTGTGTCGAACTCCAGGGCCTCCAAGATGATGGAAGGAAGCCAGAATTCCAAGATCCTGTGAGTCTTGAGTAGTCAGGCACTTGCTAATGTTCAATGACTCCAAAGAGGGACTCCTCCCCCTTCCTCCAAGTGCTGAGCATGAGTGCAAAATGGTGATGGAAATTTTTGCTCATTAAAAAGAATGTTCCTTCTTCCGGAGCAAAGTGGCACCTGCCAGCCCTGGTTGATGGCATCTCCGCATTGATTAAGGGGAACACTCATCATGTAGACATGTCTGAGCTACCCTCCTGTGTGGTTTGCTCAGATGACACCTTCCTGGAGTCCTTTCCCGCCAGCTAGTTGCTCCCACACTCTCACTCTGAAGGACAATTTGGCCCTCCTTTAATGATTTTTAAATTTCTAGATTTCAATTAGGGAGCTAATTACTTTTGCCATATTGCCCCTATTAAAGACATTTTCATTATTAAGTTAATTTGTTAGAATTGAGGAGCTTTGCCAAGATAGAAGAATTATTGTCCAAGGAGTCTCCTGCTCTTATTTCCTGTTTTGAGGTGATGGAGAGGAAAGCTTTATTTCAGATATTTTTTTGTTCATTTAGCAAATATTTGTGAACCACTTTCTTTGGCAAGCTCTGTGGTAGGCTACAGAGGATGCAAAAGTAGGTATAGAGACACATGATCTGTGCCTTCAAGGGGCTCAAGACCTAGCGGAAAAGAAATTATTTAAATGTAACTAATATTTCAGAAGTTACCTTTGGGGCAGGAAGCCTCTGGAGAGAATACGATATATTACATAGATCTTCTAGGATGCAGACATTCTCCATCCAGATACGAGGAAAGGACTTTCCTAGGACTCTCGTAACAAAGAACTGCAAACTCCTCACAGTCCTGGAGGAGAGAAGTCAGAGATCAAGTGTGTCCTCAAGGTCATGATCCCTCTGAAGGCTCTAAGGGAAGAGCTGCTCCCATCTTCTTTTAGCTTCCAGTGATTCCTTGGCTTGTGGTTAAGTGTAACGCTCATCTTCGCATTTCCAAATAAAGTCACATTCTGAGGTACTGGGATTAAGAGGTCAACAGATGAATTTTTCAACCCATGACAGTGCCTGAGGCAGAGCAAACAGGCTGTGCAAAGGCATGGGATTCTAAAAGGGTCAGCCTATTTGGGAAGCAGAAAGACATGTATGTAGTTGGACTGTAGGTGACTTTAGGCTAGTCACATTCTCTTCAGGAATGTTCAAGGATGTTAAGTGAGTCCTGATAATTTTTGGAATAATAATTTTATCTTTATAGTTCTTATTTGTATATTCACATGTATACAAAATTTTGCACAATACGTAAATTCAATCATTCATGTGCTTAAAAAACCTCTACACTCTTGCCCCCTTTCCTCTTCAGCGTATCTCGCTCTTTTTTCCCCCATCAGATCATATTGGTTCCTCCCCACCCTATTGCCACCCCCACCACTGTACCCCTCCCACATGCCCATGTTACTAATTTAGGTGCATTCTTCCATGTTTTTAGTTATCTAATTCTATGCAGATGCTTACACACACACACATAAGTTTTTTCAGTCACTGTTTATTTTATACTTAATGGTGTCTTTTTATAAATGCTTTTCTGTATTACTCTATAAGACATTGTGGAATTCCCTCTAAACCATGCATGTTATTTAAAGGGGGAAATATTGACCCCAAAGGGACAAATATTGGTTTTTAGGAGATGAACAAAATCTTAGATGTTGCAATGGTCTATGGCCCTCCAAAGCTCAAGTCTGTTTGACAACATAAACAGATGTATAGTATATCTGTGGTATTAAAATTCATGGGGTGGGTGACCATGAAAAAAAGTTTGGAAAACCCCGCTCTAAATCATCTAGTATGACTCTGATCTCTTTTTAAATGGCTGCACTCTATTCTGTGGTATGGCTGAACCAGAATTTATTCAGCTATTCTTCCCTTTATGACCAGTCATTCTGAGTCCAGATTTTTGCCATATGAAGAAGGCTGCAGTTAACTTACTGTGGGTTTTACTTCTGTAGCAAGGCTTTTCAGAGTAGAAATTTTTGTTACAGGAGAGCTTATTTTTAATTTTGTGATAAATGTTACCAGATTGCTTTTTCAAAGGTACAAGTGTTTTACATCTGAGGAGTCTCTTTCCAAGTTTGCAATAGATGCTGTAGCTCTGTTCCAGTGTTTTCCACCTTGATGAGTATAACGTGATGTCTCATTGTGACTTTAATGTGCATTTCTCTGACAGTGGATGTGGGCATCTTTTCATGCATTTATCAGCCATGTAGATTTGCTCTTCTGTGAATTGTCTATGAATATATATTATTGGCTCCATTTTTATATGGTGTTGTTTATCTTTTCTTTTAAATTCTCAAGAGCTCTTTCTATATCATAGGTATTAACTTTTGCCTAGCATTTGTACTAAAATACTTTTACAAGATTCATTGTTTGTCCCTTGACTTGTTTAAGTTTTTTTTTTCACAAGTTTAAAATTTTACATAGTTAAGTATGTGGGTCTTTATTTTATAGTTTTGAGTTTCTAATCAGATTTACTTTGACGCTCTGATTTTACATATGGTGATCTAAATTTTCTTGCAAAGTTTTTGGTTTTACTTTTTTATTTTATGCTTTTAATACATCTGAAAGTTCTTTTTTTGCTTTAGAGATAATGTGCGATATCTCTTTCCAATTTTTTTCAGATTGATAATGAGTTTGCGAGCACATTTTATAAGTAATCGTTAATTTTCTTTTGAATTAAACTGCCATCCTTGTCATATATTAACTTTTCATTTACAAAGGCATCTAATTCTGGGTTCTCTGTCATGTTCCACTGATTTATACATTCCTAGATCAAAACTAAATTGATTGACAATTCTTTAAGACACTTATACAATTCCAGAAACTGAAATGCATGCGTGCATACACACACACACACACACACACACACACACACACACACACATCAGGATTCTATGCAGAACTGCATTAAAATTATATATTAAATTTTAGCAATACTGACCATATCATATTTTTCCAATTTTTAGAATTTGTTTTATGTATTTTAATAAACATTTATTGTTTTCTTTGTATGTGTCTTATACCTTTCTTCATAAGTATATTCATAAGTATTTTTAGTTTGTGACACATTTGTAAAAAGAATATTGTGAGAATAATAAAATGTATTGATTTTTGTTCATTTATCTTGACTAAAACCACCTCTATGGACAAGTGAGGAAATAAAGAGAAGTTTAATGCAATTGGGATGTAGGAGTTTTGTAAAATATAGTTTATAGTATTATATATTTTAGAGGAATTGTCACTGGAACTTTTTTTAATATATACTCAGGACCATTACACAAAGAGATGTGCCAGGTTAGTAATGTGTTTGAGAGAAATGAAGTTCCTTTAATGCCCACACTTATGGCTGCCCTGGCCACGAGACCCAGAGCCACTCTGAACTGGAGTTGGGAATAGGCAGGGTGGTGGCTCGCAGGAGAGCCCTCAACCTCCTGACCCTGTGAAGCTTCCAGTTGCTGCCATTGTTGTCTGGTGGGGTGACCTAAAGAAGCTGCCTTTGCCTTTCTCATGGCTATTTTTACACTTTCTTGGCCATTCCCAATTGTCTTGGAGGCTGGTTTAGGGCCTGCTCACCAAATTCAAGTAACTGAAAACCCACCCTCCTGAGCATCAGTCTGTTCTGGTTGTTACAACAAAGCACCACAGACTGAGGGGCTTAAACAACAGAGATCTGTTTTCTCACAGTTTTGGAGGCTGGAAGTCCAAGATGAAGGTGTGGACAGGGTTAGTTTCTCCTGAGGGCACCTTCTTGGCTTGCAGATGTCCGTCTCTCACTGTGTCCTCAGTTGGCCTTCCTTTTGTGTCCAAATTTCTTCTCCTTATAAGGACAGCAGTCACATTGGATTAGGGCCCATCTTAATGACCTCATTTTAACTTAAATGCCTCTTTAAAGTCTCTATCTTCAAATAGTCATATTCTGAGGTATGGGAGGAAGAGTTAGGGCTTCAATGTATAGTTTATGGGGTGGACACAATTCAGCCCATGACAATGAAGGCCAGGTGAGAGAGTGTGACTAGAACTCAGACTTAGCTTTTAGGGCTGCCTACTTTCTCTTCCTGCACTTCCATTTTATAAGCAGTCACTGCAAGGTAAGTCCAAGGTAGCTAACTTATTGCGGATAGAAACATGAGCTTCCCATTTGGGCCTGTAGTCCTCTGCCATGGACACTAGCTCATGTTAGAAACCCTGAGAAATCTGGGCCCAGGCTGTAGCTAGTGGTGTTGATGGGGATCACCTGGCTTCAGCTACCAACCTTCTCTGCTGAGATGTAACTAGTGACCCTGTATAGTAGGATGGTCTGTGGTGGTGCCTGGGGGTTATTTCTGGTTTCTGTTATCTATTAAAGCCACAAATGAGAATCAAAAGGTGCTTAGTTAGCACCTGAATTCTGAATTCAGGGAAATATAGCTCCTGTACCTTGGAGTTGCCTGAAGGTTGCCAACTCAGTAGAACCAGCTCCACCCCCTCTCCCAACATCTGGTCACTGAAAAGGTTGCATGGGGGCCATGAGGCCAGGATGAAGTCTTTAGGAAGAACAGAAAGTTTGTGGAGAAAAGCAATCACTCCCATGAGCATGTGTTTTGAAAATTTGCTTGCCCTCTCTGTATATTTCTGTGTGATTGGGGTGCATGGAGATCCTCCCATTACTATGTCAGAGGCTAGAACATGGCTCTCACCTGTCGGCTGCTGGCTGGTAGAGCTTCCTGGCACGCTGGGGCAGGGAAAAAGAGGAAGTAAAGAAAGGAGAGGGCACAAGAAGGGCTGGGGTGGAGTGGGGTGGGGAGGCAGAGGCAGTCCTGATGTTTGGTCTGACAGTGGCGAGCTCCCCAGGGTCAGTGGTCAGTGGCATCCACATGTAAGCTATCACAGTGATGCCAACCCGCCCCTCCTCTGGACTACCTGCTGATAAGGAGACTCCAGAACAATAGGCTGAGTTGTGACCCATCTGAGAAAACAGAACCCCTCCTCCCCAAATCTCTTACATGTCCAGTCTCAGCTAGCACCAAGAGGGAGAGGAAGAGAAGAGTTTAACATCAAGCACAGAGTTCATTATAAAATGAATATGACCACTTGAAGAATAGAAATGAGGGTGTTTTGTTATAGGAAGCTGAATCAGAAATTATGAAATTGAATTAGAGAAATTTGTAGCCTAGGAAGAAGGGAGCCTTGACAGCACAACTGTAGCACTGATGAGAAAAAATAAAATCCATTTTATGTTTATCTGCTAATGACTTTCTGTGTGTGTGCCTCTCTCTCTGTCACTTACCTGGCTACTACTGGTGTCAACTGAGAAAAGGTCAGTTTATGATACCTATCAGGGATTTTGGTATTGTAGTATAGAATTCAAAGGACTCCAAAATTGTAAAACAGGGTGAAATAATGCTATAATAATAGAACAACAGTTGATAGCATCCATAATTTGTGGTGAGATTCATGCTCTGTTTCCATAGGAGAGATAAAATATTGCGCGCGCGCGCGCACACACACACACACACACACACACACACAGAGTCTTAGATGGTCAGACCTGAAGGGTCCAGCCCAGCGATTAATCATCTAGCCCAGCTATTAAAGATCCATGGCATGGGAAACTTTATTTTCCTGGCAGACATGAGTAATCAATCATGTCACTGTTTCCTGTGAAGATTACCTATTTTCTGATGTAGGCAAAGGACAGCCCACTGCAGCAATTTAGGGATAAAGAGGTAGGATATAATCTGATTCTCGAATGATGTTCAGGGTTTAGAGAAATGACCCCAACTCATTATTGTGTCTGGGCTGATTACTTGATATATTAGAAAAAAGTCCTAGCCCCTCTCTGTCTATTTTTCTACCATTTGATAGAAACAATGAAGGTAATAATAATAAAAAATAAATAAGAGTTTTTATTTACTTAGTACATACCATGTTCAAAGGACAGTGAAATCCTTTGCAACTTGATTTTTAGTTCCTATGCTGACCTTGCAAGTAGGTGTTCTTACTGTGTCCACTCTCACCTGTTTTACAGAGGAAACTAAGGCCCAGTGAGCAGTGATTTGCATCTGAGAACACCAGAGCTGGAATTCAAATACCATTCTGATTTACTCCAACTCCCTCCCTTTATCCACCCAGATTTGAAAGATTGTCCAGAGGTCCATAGAGTTATGGCATTATGTTAAACAGTTGAGCATGGCAGTATCCGATGCATTTGGATATTGGTGGTGATCTTCTTAAAACACCCCAATCCCCTGAGAACCCTTGGAATTATTTTGGAAAGATACTTTGGTGTGGGATCTCAAGTAAGTTAGTGGAGGTAAAGAGTAGTAGTAATTTGGCATTAATATTAAAGCAACTCTTTTGAACTCAGCTGGGGAATCTTGAGAGGGTTCCATGATAAGAGGGACAAATTAGGAGGTGAACTGGAGAGTGTGGGCTCTAGAAGCGAACTTACCCAGGCTCCTGCCCTACCATCTATTAGTCCTATGACTTTGAACAAGTAAGGAGATCTCCCTGAAATTCAGCTCAACTGTACAACAGACTAAGCATCCTGGATAGCTTTTTAGGGATCTTGTGAAGATAAATGACTCATGGGTGGTCAACACCTGGCCTGGTACTTGGTGAGGGAGGCCCACAATACGTAACAGCTTCCTGCCTCCAACAAGGCCAGTGATAGACTTGACAGGAATTTGAGGTTCCCATTTGTGGTGGGGAGGTGGGAGGAGAGAGAGAGAAATTGAAAGAGAGAGAGAGATGCTGCTGTTTAGACCACCTCCCAGGAAGGAGAATTTATACTTCTCTGCCTTTCACTGCTCTTTAAGTCTGCTGCTCCTAGATCTGCTGAACTAGAGCAAACAAACTCAAACTGGGAGTGACAGTGCTATTGTATAGCAGATGTCCCCAAAGGAAAAGGATGCCCAATGCTCTCTGTAGCATCTTCTCTCCATCCCTTCCCTGCAACAAGAATGGCCAGGAAAAATGACAATTAGATAAAAATGAAACAAAGGCAAACTAACACTAGGTTACTGGAATTGGTGGGGAGGTGGACACTAGTAACTTCAACATGCTACTGAGTCTTCCTGGCAGGTGCTGTGTTGTGCTACAGGGTTTTCATATGAGCCCCTTCACCCACAACCCTCACTGAGTGTCTGGAAGTGAGGTGCTAGGCACGCACCAGTTTCTTTCCTCGGGGATCCCAGTCTCTTTGGCGAGATACATACCTTGGCAGATGGCGGCTCAGAGGAATTGCAGACTGCCTTGGTGCCAGTCAGGGAAAGCTTTTTGGAGGAGCTACTCTCTTCATTAAAAGTCAGAAAATGAGTAAAAGCCAGGCGATAGATAGAAGAGACTTTGTAGGCAAAAGCTACACCAGGTGTGAAGGATGGTGGACACACTGAGCAAGAGTGAGTCGAATGATTCACTGGAGGACAAGTGAGGACAAGTATGACGGTTGGAGTGAGGGTAGGGGACAATGTGAGGCTAGAGAGAAATTCAGCGTCCAGGTTATAGAGAATTTGGATTTTTTGTCCCCAAAGCCCATCCTGGAGCAATTGGTAGAGTTAAGCTGGGAATGGGATGATCATATTGGCCTTTTAGAAAGAGATCCTTGGCAATGATGGATAGAGAACACATGAGGCAGAAACCAATTAAGAGATTTCTACAGGAATCTAGACCCAAGGATGACAAGTCTTGAGAACAAAGGCTATGACCATGAAGATAAATGAAGAGGTCAGATTCCGGAGAGAGGGTATAGCACTGGCTGGACATGGTGCCTGGTGGGGCGTGGGCATGAAGGAAAGGGAGGAGTTGGGTTTCTGTTTTATGCAATTGGAGAGATTGTGAGGCATCCCCAGAGCCAGGTGTGTGGGGGAAACCAATGACTTCAGTTAGAAATGTGTTGCCTCTAAGGGTAGCTGGGGATATTGATATCTGGATTTGGAGCTCAGCAGAGCGCTCAGGGTTAGGAGTGTGAATTTACAAGTTGTCAGCACTCAGGGTTTGGGTAAGGGAGAGTGTATGAATGAGAAGAGAGAGGGGGTGAGGAGTGGATACTGAGACAAGGCATTTGGGTTGGGCACAGGAAGAGGGATGGAAGGGGAATGAGATGGAAGTGAGGTGGGAGTGTTATGTCCCAGCAGCCCAAGGTGGAGGGGCTTAGAGCAGGAGGGCTGGTCATCACTGCCTGCTGCTTCTTTGAGCATCATGGGAAGACTGGTGCTATTTGGAAGAGATTTAGGCTTCTCTCCATCCCAGGAAGAGCATCCTACTTGACCCCCACTCCAACCTGGATGGGAAACAGCTGAGGGTTCCGTAAAGGAAGCTGCTACGGGCACTTAGCTGAAAAGGGAGGAAGCCTTCTCTGTGCCTCCTTCTCTGGGACTAAGTGGAGATTGCAGTCTCCTAATAATTAGAGGCTCGAAGAACACCCTTGGGCCTTGACATCCCCATAAAGAGCTCCACAAGCACAGTGGAACTGGTGACTATGACAAAACAGATGGTGTGACAGAGATTGGAGTTACTCACTGGAGGGCTTATATTACCTCCAAGAATGAGGCTGTAAACAATGCAGCACCACTTCCCACCTTCCAAATTAGCTGGAAAAATAAAAGAAAATGGAGCGTTACTATAAGCAGCAGGCTCTTGGGGAGGCGGCTTCGGCGATATGTCACCGGCAACATCTCATCTTGCCTGTCTTGGGGAGCCCCGGCTGATGAGATGCACCGAACATTATTAACGCCACTTTGTGGAAAGTGCTGCTCACTCAGACTAATGCCTTATGGCATTTGCTGCTTTCCTGGGGCTCCAAAGCTGGAGAGAAAGTCCTGAAATAGCAACTCAGAGCTGGTCGTCAAGGCAACAGAATCCTTCAGGATGCACTGTGAGGTGCTGTGCTTGGCACTGGGAGGGGATGAGAGAAAAGGAATTGCAAATGCAGATGCTACCCTCCGTGAGCCTACATTCTTCTTTGGAAGACAGGTTTTTTTGTTTTTGAATCTCTCAGGGCAAAATTTTCCTACCTAGGTCCCAAGGAACACAAGTCCAGCAAGATATTAACTAGTGTTAATAAAAAAGAGAGTTGCGTGTACAAATAATTTTGCAAAACACACTGGGCAAAGTTAAACATTGCCATGCTTTCTGTAGTCTTTACAAAGCTCATGTGTGTTGTGCTGTTCAAGAGGGAGAGATTGTTTGCCACATTTCCCCCAAATTATCTGACGAAGGAAATGCTTGTTCACAGGGCATTTCAGAGGATTAATAAACCACAGAATGGCTCTGGGGACCCTGAATTAGAAAGTAATACAAAACAGCATGCAATTAAGTTCTTACAATGTGTGGAACAGCTCTGGAGTACAATAGAATTCAGAGCAGAGAGAGTTGTTGCTGGCTGGGCAAATGGGAGGCTTCGTGGAGGAGGAGCTGAGCTGAGTCTTGCAGATTCTGAGTGTGGGATGAGAGTGGGGAGTGCACTGTTTGGGGCACGTGGATGATTCTTCTCCTGGAACTCAGAGAGCCCTGCTGGGGGAAATAAGGTGCTGCTTAGGGTTCAACAGGTCATATATATACCTTATTACCAGCAATTGTAAGAGGCAAAACCTTTCACATGCTATTCCTGCCCCTGCTATGACCTTTGGCAATGCACATTCAGTTGTCACCTCCTCCTAGAAGCCCTCTCATGCTCTGGAATGAGTTAGCTCTTCTCCACTCTGGTCCACTTTGTTTTCTTCAAAATACCCAAACTCTGCAATTGCCAGTGTCATCCATCCATCCCTGATTCTTCTTTTTTATTTTTTGGAATTTTTTATTCTGGTAAAATATATATAACATAACTTTTTGCCATCTTAACCATTTTTAAGTGTACAATTCGGTGGCATTAATTAATTCACAATGTGGTACAACCATCACCATTGTCTAGTTGCAGAATTTTTCATTACCCTAAAGAAAAACTCTATTAAAGCAATAGTTCTCCATTCTTCCCTTCTCCCAACCCCTCGTAACTTCTAACTTACTTTCTGTTGCTATGAATCTGCCTCTTCCAGATGTTTCATATAAGAGGAATTATATAATATTTTTCCTTTTGTATCTGGTTTCTTGCATTTAGCATAAGGTCCTCAAGATTCATCCATGTTGTAGTATGTGTCAGAATTTCCTTCCTTTTTATGGCTGAATAATAGTCCACGGTATAAAAAGACCACATTTGGTTTGTATATGCATCCATTGATGGAACTTTTGGCTCTTGTGAATAATATTGCCTTGGACATGGATGCACGAGTATCTGTCTGGTGCTCTCTTGTGCACTGTCCCTGCTTCTTCCACAATGGGCTATGTCCTATCCAAACCTATTTGTGTGCTGGGTTTCGCATCTGAAATGTGAGCTTTCAGTCAACACATCTTTGTTCAGCCTTTCCTATATGTTTGACAATTGGCTTGGCACTGTAGGTAGAGTGATGTACAAGCTAGAAGCCCTGTCATTGGGGAACATGCTTAGAGTTGTTCCGCCTGCCCGAGGTGCACATGCAGTGTACATGGTATGACATGATACTAGCTAGGTTGTGGTCAGAGCCAAAGCAGGGATTAAAAGTACCATGAGGATTGGACAGGCGCCCCATGTTGGGGAGAATACTCACTGTTGTGTATGATATGCTATAATGTTTTGCAGCTCGGCACTCAGTATATTCACCTCAACTGAAGGAGACATGTTGCAATTTTTAAAAACTGGTCCCAAATATTACTTAATGGAGGTACACTGTGTCTCTTGATCAGTCTAGAGCTCTCTCTGTCTCTTTCTCTGTGTGTTTGTGTCTCTCTCTATCACTTACACAAACATGGACACATGTACACACATATGCACACACTAGTCACAGACATATACACTCCCTCTCTCTGCTTCTCTGAGTCCATAAAGAATTTTCAGATAAGGAAGATTATTGGACTTTGACAAAGGTTGTTTAAGAATCTCCTGAGAGGCCTGGCAGCTTAGGCCCAATTCTGCATGAATCCACTCATAGGGGTTGTGTGATTCTTCAGATTCTCTCAACCCAGAGAGCTCTCCTGGACAGTGTCATGGGTACTGCTATGCAATACTTCTGTCTCAGGGTCAGCAATTATCACTTAATTGCCTATTTATTAGGAGACAATGTTGACAAAGCTGGGTAGAGCTCAGCTCACACACTCAGCAGCTGTGAGTTGAGGAAGCTGCCTCTCTCTGCCTCATCTCCTCTGTAAAAGGGAACTGGAATGCTAACCCTGTCAACCTGCCTGAGCAGTACCCATTAGCACCGAATATTATTGCTGCAATGGCTACTGTGAAAGTAGCATCTGTCTATGAAATGACAACATGCTCCATACTAAGCACTAAACTGATGTGGGAAGAGACAAGTCTGGTATGAACAGAGAGGCGATTCAGGAGCCCTCTGTCCCAACTGAGAGGAGTCTGGCTTGATCATGTGCAAGCTGCTGGCCCAGCAGTCAGAGCAACTGAGGCAACACGCACAAATGTGTGTCAGAAGCCTAGGGCGCTGTATGAGTGCAGGCTGAGATCTCTGGTATGTAATGATTATTCTCCCCATTTCACTTACTTATTAGTGTCAGTGGAGGATGGCACATCACAGCTCTGTAGAGCACGGATGAGATTATGCAATGTGAGGGCAACATTTTTGTGGCATTACCGAGACTTGCCAAGTGGGAGAATACATGGCAGATAAGTCACAAGAGAGCTGACGTCATGCATGAGTGCTGATGGGAGCTGATAGGCTGTGATAATTTGTGTTGCACTTTGCAAGCCAATATCCAGTGCGTCCTCCAGGTGCATCCCAGGAGCTTGTCCCACATTTGTGTCTAACATCATGTTGCCAGACAGCAGCATGGATCAGATAATTGGCTCTCAGAGCCATGTACTGTGTCTGCACCATCTCTCTCTACAAGGGTCCAGGCAGCTTTGCATGACCCTACAGCGTGGAGACTCACACTCCCCTCTGTTCTATCTTCCTTCACTATGGCCTGTGTCCCAAGCCATGTAGATATACTTTGCTTCATTACGGAGAAAGAGCTAACAGCTGTGATGCTCAGAGGAACATGCGTGCATCTTCCAGCTGAGGTCAAAGTGAGGCCAGCCCTGATTTGTCCTTAGCTTACCTCTCCAACCTTGTCTCTCATGGAGGCTCCTTTGTCAGTGCTCTGACTCACTGAATTATCAGCAGCTCCCCAAACTGCTGTACCATTCCATGTCTCTGTGCCTTCACTTGCATTGTTCCCTCAGCCCTAAACACTGCTTCCCTCCATACTGCTTCACAAATACCAAGTCAGCTTAAGTTACACACATGTCAGGGAGCTCTTCCTGAGCCTCCGCCTTCAGGTGAGGTTGGCTACTGTCCCCGCTGGATCCCCACTGGATTCCCACCAGGTCCTATCTATCAAATGGGTTAGTATCTGTAATATCTATTGCTTTGATCTGTTTACAAATGTGTCTCCCTGTCCCTCCACTCCTCCAAAATGGAGTTACTAGATGGCAGGGACCTTGCCTCGTACATCCTATGTCTCAGTTCCTGGCACTCTGCCTGGGACCAAGGCACTTACCTAATGCTCATTCACCGATAAGTAAATGAAGGAAATGGGTTAAGCAAGGGGGATGAGTGGTCTGCCCTATCTTATGTTGACCTACTTTTTTCTACTCAGTTGTTATGTCCGTTGCTGTCTGGCAAAGTGGAGGAGGGATCACTCCCTGGAAAGGCAGTGGACATGGAGAAGAACACTCTGGGGAAATGCATTACTTCCTTTTCATCTTGCTGATGGCTGGCTTTGCTACAAGATGGCTGTTCTTCCATCTCCTCTGCCAGATGGGCATGTTTCCCAGGGAGTAGGAGCATTTCTCACATGTTTGTCAGGCTGATGGGTCTTTGTCTATTGACATTCTGCCCATGTCCTTGGTGCAGTCCTGCCTGGCATTTGGAATTGTCACAGTAAACAACAGTTGGACTGAATCAATGAAGCTGATTGGCTGACTTCTCTGTGCTTGCTTTGGGTTCGGGTTTGGTTTGCACATCCCCTGGGCCAACAAGAAGAAAGTGGGCAAGTTGAATGCTGTTTTGCCTCCAATTTGGCTCTCAGGTTAGCATAGCCAACACAGGCCAAGTTATTCATCAGGATGAGAGACAACTGTTCTGGCTCAGAATCTGAGTGAACTCACCTTCCCTGAGTGATGGTGAGATGGCTCCTGGGTGGGAGGTGTTTCACACATCCTGTCTCATTGAACTCTTATGAAACCTGTGAAATATAGGGAGCCTACTTCTGTATTTGAAGAAACTAAATTAGAGATGTGAAGTTATAGGACTGAGATCAGAATCAGATATTCTCATTCAAATTTCAGATCACTTTCTATTAGGCACTGTGTTTTGTGTGCCTTCTTCTCCCCCCTCCAAATATATGGCAGGCATTAGTGACTTCTAGGCTGGGAAAAACTCTTCTTGCAATGATAGTATTGTCATTCTTGGGATCCAAAATGGCCCAGGTCTCAGCAGGCTATAGATAAAGATGAAGACATATTAACATGAATGCTCAAACTATGCTACAGTCTCTCCTTGACCTGTGAAATACCACATCCACAGCCTCTAATCTGCTCCCTCTAATGAAGTCCCTATGCCTAGGATGTGCCCATGTGTTTTCTGCCATCTCACCTTCCTTGCCTGCAGTCCCCTGTGCACAGATTATCTATGAAAGGTACCTCTCCCACTTCTGTTGCTAGTGCCTTCATTGAGAGTCTGCTCTTCTGAGCTCAGCCATTCATCATTGGGGTGCCCTCAAACCTCCTGGATGCTGAAGCTATATTGAGTTCTCCTAGCTCTCTCCAGTGTTGTGGTAGAGCTGGTCCTACTGGCTTGGGAGAATTGTGTACATCTTTTCTCAGCTCTGAAGTTAATGACATCATGTTGGTAGCTTGAAATTGGCCACAGTGGGTGTATGTGTACTATGGAAATTAGCAATTACTACATATCAAGGCTCCCCATCCCTAGCCTGTTGTTCACATTTACACATCACTGTCTCCTCACTGCTGCAGTTTTTGTCCTGGGCCTTGAAGCAGCACCGAGGTACCTGGAGTCTCGTGTAGCCCTCCATCAACCCTGCCCCTTCAGCTACAGTGCTATATCAGTCCCTTGCCTTCTCTAAAGAACTGGGCGACAAGACAACATTTCCATCTCTCCTCTTTCTCCCTTGGGCTCCTGTGAAAAATTCTGCAACAACAAGCCCCTTTATCCCCCTTCAGTCAAAATGTCCCCTACCCCAACTAAAATGAGCACCACCCCTAGCAAAACAAAACAATGGCCCTGGTGCATATTTTAATTAATGCATAGGAGAGGGGAGTTACTGTTGCAAGTCCCAGCTCAGGTTTAGTACTGACACCTATATACATTTTAATTTTGATTTCTCAAGAAACAAAAATAAAATAAAAACTCAACCCTGTTTTAGTGGAGAAAAAAGGCACTGGGTTCTCAATCTTGAAGCCTGAGGTCCAGTTCTTACTCCTTCATGACTAACTGTGTGCCCTTGGGTGGATTACTCATGAAGAGGTTTACTGATCCACATGTGCCCTCAAATGTATCAGAATAGTTTAAGAGCTAAAATGACCTGTGCACTGCAGTGGTTTAACTCAACATGTTCATGTCTTACTTACATAGCTGTCCATTTAGTGGGATGGGGAAAAGGAGCGAGGACTGGGTGTAGAAGATTTTTATGCTCCAACCTGCAGGTGGCAGTCATGGCTTTCTTTAATATTCCAAGGGCCAGAATTCTGTTCCATGGTCCCACTGCAGGAGGCCCAAGGAAGAAGAGATTCGTGAGCACCTGCATCTCTGCCATGTTGGGGAAGCACTTTCCTCTCTGATAGCAGCTTCTGTGTCTGAAACACGGAGGCTTTGATCTATGAGATCAGCCAGTCTTCTTGCTCTAAGAGTTTCTCAATCTCTTGTTTCATTATTACTGAACGAAATGAGCAGAGTTCTCAAAGCAGATTTAGTTTGCTTCTCATTCTTGGCCTTGCTCCCCAATGTCTCTCACCATGTTAGAGGCAGCCCTTCACTCACAAGTCTGTTCAAACTGCTAATCAAAGTATTAGTGCCCATCATCATCTCTCTCGAAACAATGTCCAGACATGCCTCTCTCCTTCGTAGTCTTCTGAGAGACAAAATTTGAACTCATTTCATCAAGGCCAAATGTCAGTCAAAGAAGAAATCTATACGAAATTTTAATTGCAAGATGTTCGGTGCAAATTTAATGAGTGAAATAAGAGATCTGAGAATTCCCGCATTCTCGGTTCATGCATAATGTTGACTTAAATTGGCTCTCTGGAGGTGGAGGGAATTGCATTTTTAGAATTTACACACCGAGAGAGCACATGGAATGGACCCCGAAGGTTAAGGTCATAAATCAGAATCATTTAACTGACTTTGAGTGATTGCTGTAGACTGTAATGGCGAGAATAGCCACCAGTGATTACTGTGCCTCCGATTATTGAAATGCTGCTCAATATTCATAAATCAGTGGTCATTAATCCCCAAATAGTACCTGTTGGTTTTCTAAATAAATTTCAACCTGCTAATGGAGATTGAAAGAGGCTGATGGGCCCTAGCTCAGAACCGAAGCAAATGAGGGCATCACTTTAACAGACTTGGAAACATGTCTTTTTGGAACGTGAAGTCACTTGGGGTAAAGATGTCCCAGTGAAAGCTGCTTTTTGCTAAAGAGAAGCTATTCGGGCAGTTTCTCCCAACGTTCGTAATTTCTGTAGACAATGGCCTTGATGTGTATGTCTCAATCTCTGAAATTTTGCTTAGAACTAAATCAAATGATTGAAAAGCTTCAATTCGATTGCTAGCTCATCCCTGTTTACCCACAGTAATTGGAAAATAAATGCACAGCACAGCGAAAGGCCATGGCATTTATTGGCTAACATGGGAGCAAGCAAGGGAAAGAAATTGCAATTGGTGCGTCAGTCACTGGGGTAACAAATTTAGGAAGAAATCGAGAAATAAAAATGAGCATGAACTCATAGGGACATGAAACTGAAAAGTGATTTTATTACCACAGACAATTCAAGTCTATGTTCATTTTCTCTTTGCCTTGTTTCTGGGTTGGATTCATAAATTATATATAATGGTGACCAGACATCAGGATAAGGGCATCATGTTGACTAAAATAATAGGCACCACTCTGTAACTGTTGCATTTTAAATCTGGCAGAAATTGCGATTTGTGTGTGAGCGTGTGGGAGAAATGCTGTATAGATATGTCTCATGCCTGGTTTCACCTTGAAAAAATGGAGCTAAAAAAGGGAGTCTGGAAATAAATGTTTTTTTCAAGTGCAATAGCTCAAAATAATAGCACAGACTCTTTTAATTCCAAATTTCTTAGTCATTGAGAGTAGAAACACACATTTTAAAGGATACTCTCGTATCCTTTCCCTCAGTTGAGGTAACTGAAGGCTAGGAAAGACGAGGGACTTGCCCCTGGTTGACATGTGCAGAACTAAACTCCAGGCCAGTTGCCATAAAAAAGAGCAATAGCTAAAAACCGTAATCCACAGGAAGCGTGAATGTAAACACTCCAAGCACAAAAGTAATTTAGCAATACGTGTGATGAGTCTTAAAAATGTCCATATTCTCTAACTCCTTTGGGATTGAATCCATTCACCCCTAGCACAGATTCTCATTTCTAGTTACTGACCCCAAGGAAATAAGTTGAAATGTAAAGAGGTTCATGGAAACCTTATTTTATCACATTTGGAGCAAACTACAGGCCCAAAGGTGGGGAATATTTAAGTAAGCCTTGGAGCATCTGCTCATGAGAGATTAAGGAGCATTTAAAATAGTGCTTCAGAGAGCAGAAGAACAGGTGACAACATGAGGGAAACACTGTGGTAATAGAAAAACCAGGCTCCAAACACGCACAGCCAGGGTGCCCACACCTATGCAGAGATGCACGGTTGAGCAACTGGAAGCAAATCCAGGAGCAGCAGTAGCTCCTCTGGGGAAACTTTTGTAATATTTCAATTGGTGGAAATTTTTTACTGGGGAAAGATATTTCTAACCTTATTTATACTATTTAATCACAGTAAGAGATAGCACCTGAAGTGAAAAAATTTGTTGACTATTTATAAAACTCTTTTCCTTAAATATTTTAAATTATGAAACTAATTTTTGCAACAGGGCAGCATACATAAAAAGGGGAGAATAGAAATAAAGGGAATGACCCATAATCTCCCTATCCTAAAGAAAGAAAATAATAAAAGACAACTGACTAATAAAAAACAAAAAATTTGGCTGAATACGTGTTCTTTGCTTGAGTCTGTTTGAGGCTGCCCAAATGTTACCAGAGAAGTGACCTTTTCCAGACTCTGTTGTGGACCCCTCATTTCCCACAGGATGGGGTCCAGAGTTGTGAGCAGCCATGCAGGGCTTTTCCTCACTGCATCTCCATTAGTTCCCCAACCCTGATTCTGTTTTTGCCTCTTGTCCATGCCACTCTGGTTGTGGGGAGTGCCCTATGTTGCCCTTGGCCTCCTGACAAACTCCTCTCCCTCATCAGAACCCAGCTAAATGAGTTCATGATGCTTTTGCTCACCTCCTATCCCGGGGCTGAGTGAGTGTTTTCCCCTTTGCATTCTCAGCCCTCTCATTCACCCTGTGCAATACTTAATCATGTTTCATTGTATTTATCTGTCTAAATTTGTCTCCTCCACTAGACTTGGGTTCATGGACTTAGGAACCATATCTGACTCTTTCCTATGACCCCAACACACAGCACCATGCTCAGCCCATTGTAGGCACACAAACGAGGTTGATTTTGTTTTGTTGACATTTTTCTGACCAATCTAAACAATGCTCTTTCAGAGTACATTTTATGAATATTCTGATGATAGAAACACAGTTTGTCTGTTGCAGAAGCTTTGGGAATATAGAAATATGTAAAAGGAAATGAAGATCACATGTAATTCCAGTACCCAGAAATCATCGTGCCAGCATTGGTTGGTACCCTGCTCTCATCCAATGTCTCAGCATATGAACATATACACACACAGACATTCTTAAAAAAAAAATTCACTTAGTGTTTGCATTCTGTTTGCAACACATCATGTACATTGACATAAATAGTCCGTAACAAGATATTTATATGCAATAGTTTAACCAACCTTTGATTCTTAGACTTTTAGCTGTTTTAGGCAGTTTTGAATCTTTTCATTTTCTTCCCCCTTCCCTTCCTTCTTTTTTGCCTTCACAAAAAAATGGGTCACCACACACCACGCTGAGTAACCTATGAACTACCTCTATGCACATCTCTGATGAATTACATAGCATAAATACCCAGATGGGATTTTTAAGAAGTATTTTGAGAGCTATTACCAAATTCCCTCTGGTGAATACACTGATGTCACAGCCACTGTTACGCTCTATTGGAGAACCATGTACATTTTTTATTTGAAGAGAAGGCTAGATGTCTTATTTTAGAAAGAAGTCAACTAGAAGCCAAAGAATGTCTCTTAAAATGTAAAGCAGCAAAGATCCAAGTGGAGATAAATTTGTCCACAAAAACTCAACTTCCTGGCTCCCTTCCCATTGAGTGGGAACTTGTTCTGACTGCTCTTCCACATTGTGTTAAATCCACTTTAGGGCAGGTCTGCTGTGAGGCACAACCACAATGACTAAAGTACTAAAAGGACTATTTTCTCCTTACCAATATGTACTTTTATGATTGTGTAAGTAATGCATGTTCATTATAGAACTTTTTGGCAAAAAGAGAAAAGAATAAAAATGTAATAAAAACCACTCATAATCATACCATAATTTATATTTGGGAGCATAAATTTCAGACCCAACAATACATTCAGAATCTGTGATGTCACCTGTGGAGCTTATATGTGTTCTTGTCACCAACTCCAGGTCAGGGACTCCACCCTAAATTTCTATGTGATCCCTTTGCAAGTCACTTACCCTTTCTGTTCTTACATTTTCTAATTTGTAAAATGTGTGGGTTGTTGAGATTCTCTCAAAAGGCTCTCTCGGTCCTGAAAATGCTGTGAATCCACAATACTGTGGTTCTAAAAAGAATCAGATTCATGGCTTGTCTGACATGTAGGCAAAGTTGGTAACCGCCTATGTGATCAATGAGGTTGCTCAAACACATGACATGGCCACCCCCCAAAAAATCTATGTCTATCCTTTTCCACTTGTGTTTTCTCTGATAACCCTCATGCTGTTATACTTCTGCACTTTTTCCTCAGCCTTTTTCTCTTCCTGGGACACCCTTTGCTGCCCTATCCACAGCAGGACAATGCTCAGATATCATACCCATGAAGACTTCTCTGCTTTCTCCAAGACAGAGTTAATTGTTCCCACAACACTGTATAAAAATGGTTATAACAGCTTTTATTGAGTGGCACTGCAATTATTGTAAGCATATATGTCTCCAAACTGTGAGGACAATGTGGTTGACCTTCATAATCCCAGGACCAAGGTCATAGCAGATCTGAGAGAAGAACTGTGTACTTCCTTTTTGCCAATTCATATTTCCTTATTATGAGGCCTGATGATTTAACATGGTTTTCCTTAGAAAAAGCTAAGGTGACAATAAAGAAAGTAAAAGGAGGCATTTGCTACCATCAAGCCATAAGCTGTGGAGCAAAGCTGTGGTTACTTTCTTGCAGCAACCCAGGAAGCCTGTTACAACCTGAAAGACGAACCGAACACTCCATTGGAAATAAAGTGGAGGCATGTGGCAGACCCAACAGACAGAGGCACGTCTCAAATTAGGTGAAGATTCTGGGTCTTAGCAAGGACAATGAATCTCTGTGCATGCACAGTCTAGACCCTGCTGCTTTCTCACTAATTTGCGTCTTCAGGTTCATAGATGGGATTGATTTGGCTTTGACTTTCTGGTCTTCAGTTCTGTTTAGGAACAGGGATGTCACAGTTACTGTTTTTCACTCTCTTGGATTGATGCTGTTGCCTTTAGCAATGACATTTTCTTGAGAAAAGTAGCACATTTCAGACAGATTTTATCCTATGAAAGACATATTCTGAGATGCTGGAAGAACATTACCTTTCTGGGAAAGAAGCAAAGAAGATTAAAGAGGGCAAAACCACATTTCTCAAGAGCCACATTCCTTCTTACATGTAAAAGACCCTGGGCTTCATATGTCTCAATGCCCAGGCCAAGGTTCCACCTGTCTGGCCAGGGACTCCTCTGACAACCCCAGGAATTCACAGGTTTCCAAAACAAATAGTGCTGGGTCCTGAGGCCACAACCCTTAGGTCCCAGAGCTAATGAGCTGAATTGATGCCATTGGAAAGACATGGGTCTTAGAGTTTTAGTCTCCTGAATTTTCCCTTTGTTTTTGGTATTATGTCTACTTGACTCTGGGCTGTAAATCTTTATAGTCAAATGTTTTAGCTCTGTGATCTTAGACATAGCCAACTTCTCTCCCATTTGTCTTAGAGTACAGTCGTTTATTGTACAACTATTTACTGAACACTTGCTATAAAAACAGTACAATATTAAATGTTAAAAATTCAGCAGTGAATAAGAGGTTCTTGACCTCAAGGGAAAGGGAGTAAGGAAAGACATTAAACCATTTATTGTACAATTAATTGTTTAACTCCCAGAGGTGAAGGGAAGCTGAGTATAGAGGTTTAAGAGCACAAATGCTGGGGTCAGACTTGCAGGCACTGATTTTAGCTCCAATTCTTAGCAAGTGTGTGAAACTTCTGTGCCCTCTCTGAGGCTCCATGTCTTCATCTGTAAAAGAATTTGCAGCAGTAATACCTATCTACATTGTGAGCACTGACTGGAGGAATCCTTGTAAAGTATGTTCCTTGGTACATTCGGTTAATAGGTCCTCAATAAATGTTAACAACTATTAAAAGTCTGGAGGAGTCAGTTCAGATCTTGAGCAACATCTTTGAATAGAAGTGCTGGAGCCATTTTGGCAGTATCTATGAGTTAGGTGGCTCAAGACAAGTTTCTGAGACACTGAGGCCTTCACTGCTCTTGGAGTACAGTGCTCTGGTGTTGGCTTTTCTCAATGGTTGGGAGATGTACTCCTCAGTTTCACTCCTAAGTTTAAGCCATTTGAGTGTCCTGGTATAACCCATTCGGGGCGTAGGGTACTTGCCAGATGGAGGACTGCCTTCTGACTTTCTGGGTGAGTGCTTATGCTGTGGCTTCAGGAATGGAGCAAAAAAGTGTGGGGAAACTTAGTAAGTATCCCCAAAATTTGAGGAAGGTAGAAGTGCAGTGAGGGACAAAGGCTGCAGTTGGGGCAAGCTGCCTGTCCACAAATTTCTGGGCAAGAGTATGTGTTCCCCACAGGCCAAGGAGACTTGGAGAAGATGACTGGGCTGGAGCTATCTTGAAAGGATCCCAGCCAAGAGGACCACATATTTGGGCAGAGAGACCCAAGGGAAAAAAAGAGATGAGTCGAGAATCTGCTGGCCACAGGCAGAGAGACACAAACAAGAGGCTGTCAGGAAAGTGCATGATCTGCATCAGCAAAAGGTGAAACCTTGAATTATCTGAAAGAACCCATGCAAATGGCCACCAGAATGGGAACCACCAAGTGGATCCTGGTCATGTCAGAAGGCACAGCCAAGAACATTACCCAGTATTTGAGTGGCTTTTGCCCTATTACTTCTCCCAGCCCAACAGCAGTGAACCCATGAATGTCTTTCCCTATCCTCCCACCTTGCTCTTATTCGCCTTCTGTTCTACTCATTTTATTGCTATGTGCTCCTTCAGGACAGGAAACAATATCAACTCTAGACTCAGCTGAGCTAGATCCCTGACCTGAGCCTTGTATCTCAGGCGGTTTCATGCTTTACAGTGACTTTCTCAAAATTTTTAAGTTCCTCTCCAGTATTTGGGACTGATTGGGCCTTTCTATGACATCTGAGCAGGATGCCCCAGCTCAGATCTGTCCCAATTATCCTGGTCAGTAGAAACCCATACCTGACATTTCCTAAGTTCTCTTTCTGTGGTTGGAGCTGGGTGTAGCCAGCAGTGCCATCCAGGTGGAATGCTCATGATCAGACTGGATCCTACATGGGTTTTAGATCTTATTTCTCCCAATTGTGCTATTTGGTGCTTCCCTCATGTTTAGGTTTGACCAGATGCCCCAAGGAGCTCTAGGAATCTTACCTATAATGTCGTTGACTGGACTCTAGGTCTGGGAGGGCAGCCTGGCAAGCAGATTGCTCCTGCTGGTCAGTATGTTTCTTTTATGAGACAGCACGAGGTCAGGAGGATTGTTGCTGACTTGCTGTTTTGGGGTGACTCTCCACTTCCATCTGATACAGGTCAAAGTGAGTTCAGGCTCTAGGCTATCAATGGTTCACCACTGACCTTTTGTCTTGAGCCACACATGTGAGTCCATGTGTTGACATTTGTCCATCTCTGTTCTAACTGTGGTGCTACTTCTAGTCTTCAGTACCCACAGGTGGTAAGAGTGACAGCAGAGATACTGTACAACAGACATGCTCTTATTGATGGCACCCAGGGCTTTGCACCAGATATCAAGCAGCCCTCTGTGGGTAGATGTGCCCATTTCTCTGAGGGCTTCTAAGACCATTGTTCTGCAATGCCTAAAGGTCTTTGACTTCAATCAATGTTGGAATGTTATGCTTTCCTGGGTCTGTCTTTGCCTTTGCTGTGAGAAGGATGGGTATTCTTTGCAGGAATATGACCATTGTTCTCAATTCATCTCAGGTCCTCATCCATTCTCTTTGATGGCAGGGGCATGAAGAAGGCAGGGTGGTGGTCAACCTCAAGTGTCATCAGATTTGGAAATTATAATCTAAAGTGTTCAAGACATGTTTGGAAAATGCACCATTCTGCTTTTAAACTAATAAATTCAGAATAGTATTTTTAATTTTTTTGAGGAACCTCCATACTGTTTTCCATAATGGTTGTGTCAATTTACATTCCCATCCACAGTGCATGAGGGTTCCCTTTTCTACTCATACCAACACTTCTTATAATGTTGTTGTTGTTGTTGTTGATAGTCATTGTACCAAGTGTGAGGAGATAGCTCCTTGTGGTTTTGATTATATTTCCCTGATGATAAGTGATTTTGAGCATCTTTTTACACAACTGTTAGTCATTTATATGTCTTCCTTTCAGAAGCATCTATTCAGGTTCTTTGTTCACTTTTTAATCAAATTACAGTTGCCCCTTGAATGGCATGGGTATGAACTGCGTGAGCCCACTTATACATGGATTTTTTTTTCAGTGAGTATGTAGTTGGTCCTCTTTGTCCCTGGGTTTCACATCTGAGGATTCAACCAACTGCAGATTGGAAACATTATTTTTAATACAAGGCTGGGAATCCAGAGATGTGGAGGGCTGACTTTTCATATTGTCCTATGCCATTTTATATAATAGACTTGAGCATTTGGGGATTTTGGTACCCCTGGTGCGTGCTGGAATCAAGCCCTTGTGAATATTAAGGGATGACAGTATATCGTAGTTAAAATTTGGGAGAGTAAAGTTATACATGGATTTTTGACTGTGTGAGGGATTACTGCTCCTAATCTTTACTTTGTTCAAGGGTCAACTGTATTTATATTTTTGCTATTGAGTTATATGTGTTCCTAATATATTTTGAGTATTAACCCCTTATCAAATGCATAGTTTGCAAATGATTTTCTTATCTTGTAGGTTGCCTTTTTACTTTGCTGATTCCTTTGCTTTGCAGAAGCTTTTTAGTTTAATGTAATTCACTTGTCTATTTTCGCTTTTGTGGTCCCATCCAAAAATTGTTGCAAAGACCAATGTCAAGATACTTTTCCCTACGTTTTCTTTCAGTAGTTATACCATTCAGGTCTTCCATTTAAGTCTTTAATATATTTTGAGTTAATTTTTGTATGATCCAGCAATTCTACTGCTGTGTATGTAGCCAAAGGAAATGAAGCCTGGATATAAAAGAGGTGTCTGCACTCTCATGTTTGTTGCAGTTATCCATAGTAGCTAAGATATGAGACTGACCTGAAGCTCTGTCTACAGACAAATAGATCAAGAAGATGTGACACACACACACACAAAATGGAATAATATTCAGCCTTAAAAATGAAGGAACTCTTGTGATATACAACAATATGGATAAACCTGGAGGACATTGTACTAAGTGAAATAAGCTAGACACAGAAAGACAAATACAGCATGATCTCACATGCAAAATTGAAAATAATCAAACTTACAGAAGCAAAGAGTAGAGTGGTGGTTGCTTGGAGAAATGGGCAAAGAGTATAAAGTTTCAGTCATGGAGGATGAATGAATTCTGGAAACCTAACCTATGGCATGATGACTGCAGTTAACAATACCGTATTATGTATTTGAAATTTGCTGAAAGTGTGGATTGTAAGTGTTCTCACTATAGAAAAAAAAAGGAAGAAAATGGCACTTATGTGAGGAGATGGCTGTGTTAATTAGCTAGATTGTGATGATCATTAAACAATGTATACAAAACATCATTATGTATACCTTAAATATGTCAATAAAGCTCAAAAAATTCAGAACAGTAAATTTAACAGAAGATGAATCATGGTTCATGGTGTATACTCTGGGTAAAACTTTTTTTGTGTGGTTCTTCAGGCAACATAGAACAACCTTTGGAAGAGTCGTGGAAAGGAGTATCCATGGGAGGTATCACAGAGGGTAAATGCAGTGTCGTGGGTAATGATGGACTAGCACTCAGACCTGGGTATGGCAGAGACAAGAGGATCCACATTGTTTTGGTGCAAACAGGCATTGTGAGTACTGAGAGTGTTATCATTTCTTGCAGTGGGAGACATGAACTAAACCGAAGCAGCACATGCAACAATCATGAGCAGGTCCTTGAGCTGTTGGAGTGTTTGAAAAGAACTTAGTTAGAAGCCTCCTTCAAACCTTATTTCCTTCCTGTGATCTTGGGCCAGTTGGAAAATATTTCTCAGGGACACGAGAGGACATGTTGTACGGTCCACAACCAAGACCTAATAAGACTCATTGGCTATAGGCGACTGGCTGCTGCCCAGGACGCACTGCTTGGAGTGTTTGTTTGTTAGAAGATGGACTGGGATAAGAACGCTCCTGAACCTTCCAGAGATTCACAATGGGGCCACTATTTCCCTCCAGCACCTCCGTATGCCCAAGACAGACTCTGCCAAGCCCAGGCCAAACCCAGTCCAAGCCCATTTATTCTTTTACTTTGCTGGTGGCTGGGGGTTCCATCATGCATATGACAGCTTTATTGGGTACTTATCATGTGTCATTGTTCTGGATACAGAGGATATAGCTATGAGCAAAATAGACAAAAATTCCTAACCTGGAGGAGCTTGAATTCTAGCAAAGGGAGATAGAAAACCAATACAATAAATAAGCAAAATATATTGTATGCCAATCGTGTTAGTTATAATGAAGAAAAAGAAAGCATGGAAGGGACAGGAGTTAGTAGATTAGTAGGGGTTCTATTTTTAATAAGATGTCACCGAAAAGGAGACCTGAAGGGTTTAATGGAGGAGCATTCCAGGCAGAGTGGACAGCAAGTTCAAAGGTCCTGAGGCCAAAGCCAGCCCAGAGTGATAGAAAATAGCAAGGAGGCCCTTGCAACTAGAGCAGAATGGGCATGGGAGAGAGTGGTGGGAGAGAAGAATGGAGACAAGGAGGCAAGGTCCAGTCTGTGGAGATATCTAGTCCAATGGCTCTGATTTAATGCTGCCCATTAAATCACCTGGAGAGCTTTCAAAATCCTGATTCTCAGACTTCACCTGATACCATGATCCTATTAAATTCGAATCTCTGGGGTGGATCCAGCAATCAGTATTTTCACAGTCTCCCAGGAGATCCCAGTCCTGCACAGTGAAGACTGAGAACCAGTGTTTGGGCCACTGTGAGGGCTTCTGTTTGCAGCCAGAAGGGGATGTGCAGCAGAAGGGCGGCCTGTGCAATCCCTGGATTTGCTGAGTTGAGAACAGACAAGGGCAGAAGCTAGGAGGCTCTGAAGGAAGCTGTGTCCCCAGTGCGGACTGTGTTTCTGAGGACCAGCTGTAGACACAGAGGAATGAAGCACATCTGGGGATGTCTTAAAAGGACCCCTAAGAGGCCTGAATAAGGGGCAGCCAGGGGTTGAGGGGTGTGTACTGAGCTAACTGGTTCTTTGAGGAAGTGTGGCATTGCCCAGGCCAGGCAGTACAGTAAGAGGCCCTGACTGGGGATTTCAAAACCCAACAAATCTGTCTTAGAAGAGAAAGGGTTGGTGACTGTGGGTCCCCCATATCCAGGAGGCCCAGGGACTGAAGCATCACTGTGGGGGTACATGGGATTCTGTCTACACTGCTCTGACCCTGGAGGAATGAGATGTGAAGCTGGTGAGGAAAGGGAGAGATGGAATGAGGAAATAAGAACTACCTTTTACTGCTATCCAAACACACACTACCCACGCCCCAAAGCTGGGCTGGGAGGTCAGAGGGGAGGGGTTCTAAGTAGATAAAAGTGTGGAATGTGATTATTGATCTTGACCTGATTGTAATTACGTGATTATTACACTAGGCAAGATATTTTCATCATTAAGGTGAGACTTCCTGCTATTGAAACTGACTTGTATGGTGAGGGCAGTAGACTGCAATGATGTCTGGAGTTAGCAAGGATCAACCACAAGCTGCAGGCGGCTATTTAACTTTAAATTAGTGAAAATGAAATAAAATAAAAACTCCGTTCCTCAGTCATATTAGCCACATTTTAAGTGCTCAATAATTACACTTGGCTATCGGCTACACTACCAGATGGTGCAGACATAGAGCATTTCCACTACCACAGAAAATTCTAGAAGATTAGAAAGTGCTATTCTAGAGAGTGGGCTTGAAGGGGCCAACTGTGGAAGATTATATGAAGCTGATTTCTGTTCCCACTCTGCTGAGTTTAGATGGTTCAGTATTAATTGAACTTGATAGTTACTTAAGATTAGGGAGGGATTATTTATTTTTTAAAGCAAAAAAAGATGAGAGCATGTTGACATAATGAAAATGAAAGACACTGTAGAGAGAGAGGAGTGATATGAGGGCGAGAAGTGTGATCACAAGGGCAAAGACGGTGAGCATCTGTCCTTCCAGAGGCAAATGGGACTGCAGCTGTGCACCTCCTTAATCCTTAAATGCTCTGCCATGGAACCTATAATATCCAGGAATTGCATTTGCAATACCTTCGCTGCATATACAGAGCCTCACGCGGGATATCTAACAAATTATTGTCAGCATATGAAGAGTCCATGTCTCAAACCATTAATTTGAGATCCTCTACCCAATCATAGTTTTTTTTTAATTGTAAAATATGAGTGACATATAAAAACTATATTTGTCTCTGCAGGCATATCCAGAGAAAGACCGTGCATCAGGTGGAGGTTGACTTCTGTGATTTCTCCACCACAGGAGCTGTGAGATTAGGCTTTCTGCACACGTATGCACGTGCCATGGCAGTCAACAGTAGGAGCATGATATAATTCAATATCTACCTTTTCAGGGCTCATAGGGTGGGGAGTGATGGGTGGGAATGTTGCTGAGCACTACCATGTTTGGATTTCAGGTGGAAACACCCTCTTGTGGGTAGGGACAGAGCAGAAAGCTGCAGAAGCAAGGCAGCAAGCACAGTCTCTACATCCAGAGAAAAGCTACTCCTGCAGGAACAGGGAGGGTGGGGGTCAGACTGCCTTGGGCAGAAGCAGTTTAATGAGCTATACTTTGGATGAAGTGTCAGTATGCATAGTATGGTTTGAGCCTGTAGACAAGCCAAGATATAAGCTGATTCTGAAAATCATCACAAATTTCTGGTATAAGAGAGGAGCCCAGAGCCTGAACTGGCTTGGAATAAGGAGGGCATTGGAAACCTTGTGAAGGAGCCACAGAAGTATGCAATGCAATGAAAAGAGGCAGGGAGAAAAGAAATGACTCTGCTATCCCCAGTTAGCTGGGAGTTGTCAAGTCTTCTCCTCTGAGATGAATTTTGGAAATGAATGTCAGGATCCACCTCTGCATGTCTAGGGGTGTCTGACTCTTGGTTCCTACCACTGAACCAGGCACTTGAGGGTTGGAAAGAGGAGGGGGGAAGATTATCCTGGGGACTTGTGCACACAAGTTTAACTGTATTTAAATGTGATTCTGCCTTTAACTTGATATTAAATGTAGTTCCCATTCCATATATGGGTTCAAGCTTTCTCTCCTCTTTAAAAAGTCTTAAGTCAAAGGATCCCTCCAGGTTGTGAAGTGTACGTCTGTCTTCAGTGGAACAGCTATGTTGTAGTGGAGAGTATATGGCAGGACAAGGACAAAGCAGCAAATAGCCCCACCCCACTTTCTTATGTTTTTGCCAGAGGACAGGTGCCTGAGGACATGGGCCCTGGGGTAGAAGGCCTGGGCTGGGATCCCACCTGCTACTTAATTATGTAGCCTAGAGCAAGCCTTTCTGCCTCTGTGCCTCAGTCTCATCAGATGAGAAGTGGGGACAATGATCAAACCCATTGTTAAGGTCTTGTGGGAATTTATAGGAGTCAGTTTGCATGCCGTGCCAGACAGAAGGTCAGCATTCCTTAGACAGCAGCTCTCATTTGTACCATTTTTATTATAGCTCAACCTATCAGCCTTGAGGCTCAGAATTTTGGAGTGGCCAGTCTCTCTTCCTCACAAGTACCCATGGTTTGACATCCCTGAATAGGATGGGTAGTTACATTGAGAGGAAGAAAATGATTTGGAGCATGAACTCTGTGTAAGGAGTTGTCGAACAGTTTTGACAGTTGTATTGTGATCGAAGGTGAAAGTTTACTAGTGAGCAAGAATCAGTTCCTGCCTTTGTGTGAATCTCATCTTGAGCTACAAAAAAGGAGGCAGCATGATGGGAAAAGACCCAAGCCTTTACCCTTGCTCAACCCCCAACCTATATATGACTTTGAACAGTCACCTAACCTTGCAGGGGCCAGCTTCCTAATTTGCAAAATGAGTTTATTAACCAGGTGGCTTCCCAGGATCCTTCTTATTCTGTGATTCTATTACTCTGTGAAATGGAGAACACAACCTCAAATCTTCTGTATGAATAATGAGCTTTATTTCTTTATGGGGGAGGGGAAGTATGTGTTTCTCTTACTTAAAGAGTAATAGCATATTATGATACAAAACTATTATTCTCCTTGAAAAAGAAGAGAATGTGAAACTTTGGTTTTTCATTTTTCACCACTTTGAGTTAATATATAAATGTGTGTGAACTTTTCTAAATTCTGACACTCTTTTGTAGCATTTATGGATCACATAAAGCAAAAATCTATGCCTGAAGCTCTTGTATCTGTAATATGAAACAAAACAAAACAAAACAAAACAAAACACTAATCTATCTACTCGCAGCAGAAACATATAACCACTTTTTTGTGCATGTTTTATTGAAGAGATTGACTAGGATTTGGACTTTCTTAGAGTCTCTAGCATAGTTTAGTGGGAGTGGGGATAAAATTGTTTCAGGCCCAGACTCACATTTCTGAGCGTGACAAAGGCATGCTGTCTGAGGGCCACAGTGCCTCTAGCAGCACACCCCACTCTGGGAGTCTCAGTTACCCTAAAAGTCCCAGCATCTTGGGAATCTGTCCAATTTCTGACACACAGTTCTTCTTTCTTCTTCTTCCTTTCTTCCTGCCTCTGCATCCAGTTGAGAGTATCTGGCCCTTGAGCTGAGTGCCCTACTTAGATTGTTGTTTCAGCTTTTCCTTGCACCTTGGCCCCACAGTCTGCTATTCCTGCCCTGTTTGACCCTCACTCTCACCCCTAAAACCTCCACTTACTCAGGAGAGCTGGGAACACTCCCTCATCATCTCTGATTTTCCTCTTATGACTGAGGTACTCTCGATTTCATACCTGGATTTGGGTAGACAGTCTAGCCTAGAGGACTCTGGGTTCCAGAGGAACAGAGACCACTGGTCAAGAGAGTGGTGTATGGTTAGCCCTGAGCTAAAAACTGAAGCGCTGTGTGGGCCACTTGTGGAGAGAGCATGGTAAGGGAGGAATATCTCCAGCTAGATATAGCCCTCGGCAGACTGGTCCTTGGGGACCAGAGCTCTAGCCCCTGGCTTGGCACTCAGGGGGCATCCTCCAGGATTATAAGGAAGAGAAGGTCCAAGAGTTAGGTCACCTTTTCTCAAAAAGTTAGACATGGAATTACTGTGACTCGGCAATTCCATTTCTACGTATATATTCAAAATAATTTAAAACATGTTCAAATAAAAACTTGTACATAAATAGAAACACTATTTAAAATAGCCAGAAGATGAAAACAACCCAAATGTCCATCAACTGATAAATGCGGATAACGCAATGTGGTATATCCATGCAATGGAATATGAGTTAGGCATAAAAATGAGTGACGTACAGATACATGCTAAAACATGGATGAACCTTAAAAACATTATGGTAAATAAAAGAAGCCATTTGCAAAAGACCATATATTATATGATTCCATTTGTATGAGACCTAGGTCCATAGATACAGAATGCAGACCAGTGGTCACCAGGGGCAAAGGGAGGGAGGGATGAGGAGTGGCTGCTAATGGGTATGGAGTTCCTTTTGGGTGATGAAATATCTTGGAACTAGATAGAAATGATGGTTGTACAACATTGTGAGCATACTAACTGACACTGAATTAATGGTTAATTTTATGTGATAGGAATTTTACCTCAATGTACAACCAAAGACCCCAGTCTGCACTGAGGAGTGGGCAGGTACTCTGAGAAACCAGTCATATTACTGAAATGAGAACCCGCAATGAATATTATATCAGGAATGATGTTACTTGGCTACACAAGTAACAGAAATTGGGTTAATAATAGCTTAAACAAATAAAGGTTTATATTTCCCACTCGATTAGAAGTCTGGGGTAGGTGGCCCTGGAATGCATGATTAGAGAATGCAAAATGAAAAAGCAGATATATAATAGTATGTAGAATATAATTCCATTAAAATGTGTATATGAGTGTGTGTGCACACATGCATGCATAGAAATAAAGGTAGTTATCTTTGAGTATCGTGGGTAATTTCTCAGTGAGTTTCAGTGTTCTCATAAACAGCCATCAGTCATGTAAGCAGTTTTAGAAACAAATATTTAATTAACAGAAAAACCCTGAACTTAACTATTTACTAGCTGTATTATCTTAGGCAAATTACTTAACTTCTCTGAGCTTCAGTTTCACATCTGCAAAATTTGCATAATAATCAGCCTCTTAAAATTGTGGTGCAGATGAAATGGGATAATATGTATGACAGCTCCTGATCCATACTAAACGCTTGGTAAATGCAATGCCTTTCATTTTCTCTAGTATACTCTCTCCCTCTTACCCAACATGAACACAGGAGAGGGTCCACTACTAAGTCGTTCTGTTTTACAATGAATCTAAATTAATGTCTTTTTTTCCCCTCAGATGGGTTTTATTCTAAGGTGGGGTGTTCGTTGCAAAATGAAATGTTTGTTTCTATAATTTTCTGTTTAAAGAATAATAGAAACTGTTTTCCAATTTGCAGAAAAATTAAAATCAATGCACAGGTATTTTCTTAATTTTAATTTTTCTACTTCAAAACCATATCAGAAACCCGTTCTTAAATATTTGTCTCCTAGTACTGAAATGTTCATAGTAGAAACTTGCAGAACTAGAATCTGAAGTAGCAAAATCACATTTGATTACTTGAATAGACCAGGATTTCTGCAAAGCCCATGCTGATTCTGCAGGTAGAATGTTATGGGAGGCACTTTATCAGAAGGAGTGTTCTCATAGGCGAGGAGTGAAAACTGGTTCCATCCTAGTTATAACAGGATGCAGCAGGTGCTAAGCCGAAAGAGATGCCATTAGCTAGGGTGCTAGACGCGCTGCTTAGCACAAACCTGCCTGACCAACTTCACAAGGAATCGTAGGTGAGCTTTCTGGGAATAGGATGTATGATTGCACCGTGCACCTTGAGTTATGCAATCTGGGACAAAAACAATACATTGAAAAATTGGCAGCCCTTTTTTTAAGCCGAGCTACAATCCCCGGCAGAAATTAGACTAAATCGACAATTCTCATTGATTATGCTTTTTAAAATATCAAACTGCGCCCCAGAAAACAAGTTATTTCTCCTCCAGACGATGTAAAAGTGGCCTATTGCCAGCTCTCTCCTGGGGTTCATTAATAACCTCGTCCTGGTATTGTCAGGCCTCTGTCTTGCAGGCCCTGCTCAGTCACGAACCTCATTAGAATCTGGGTCTGTGCTCCTGGCAAACAGCTGCCACTTGCACTTGAAAACTGTTGGAGAGAAAAATGGTCCCTGCAGTTCCTATCAGCCTTAAACAGAAACATCTGCTCCTCAGGAGTCTTTTGCTGGCTCGGTTTGCAGGAAATGTGTTCAAGGCTAGGCGACAGCACTGCCTCCCAGCACAGTGACATCAGCCAGAGAGAACTGCTGTGGGCGATGGTGGGCCCTGGGAATAGTCTGCCTGCCAGGAAAACAAAGCCTGAGCCACACATTTTATAAAGCTTTAAAAGCACAATCCTGGCTTAAAAGGAGAAATATTGCCAGGTGGTGAAAAGTGCTCCTGAAGAAAAAAGCAAATAAATAAGAGAAAGCTGATTGAATCCAGGATTTCTGAGTCTTTTGTTCTTCTTTCCCTATCGGCCGAGCAACAAATGAAGATTTCTGGTGTGGAGGCATCCGCTGAGACCAATAGTTTTCTCTTATGCAGCTTTATCTGGCATCTAACCACATTTCTCTGTTTTTAGGCACAGATTAAATAAGAGGACATAGGTTAGAGGCCTGGCCCAGAGCATGGATACATAGTCCTTTCCTCTTTGTTATCTTCTTGAGGCTCTTAAAAAGATCCGGATCCTAAATTCTTTTTTTTCTTCTGCTTTTGGATGAGGACGCTGAAGCACCAAGAAATTAAGGGCTTGCTCACACATCCATTGCAGCATTTGTTAAGTCACACAAATCATGGGCTGTCGTCATAAAATGTTATATTTGCCTTCCTGTCCCCTGAAGTTGGCTCTAGGGGGTTAGTCCTCTCGCTGCCCACTGGTGACCACATGACCAGGCCCTACAACTCCTGTGATCCTGGTAGGGAAGAAACACTCTCAAGGGTCAAACTAAGTGATAAAACAGAATCTTAGTCCCAAGTAATAATTGAAAGCCACAACTTGCTTTAAAGTTGGTCAAAGCCCATGTTCCCAATGCTGAGCCTGGTGCCAACAGGGAAGTCAGGGAGGGACGGTCATCAGTCTTTCTCTTTCTCTTCTTGCTTCTTCTCATCCTCCTGATCTTTCTATCAGCAGCTTCTGGCCCTACATGGTTGGGGTCTGAGGAGGGAGAGGAGGTAAGGGGAAGTCACATCCTGTGTGCCTGGTCCTTGAGGGCTATGATGTCACATGTTTTTGCCCCTGAGGGGAATTAAGGAGATTTTTTTTATGGGTTTTTTTCTTTTCACCCCATTTCTGAGTAACTCTCACCTGTAGTTTCCTTGATAGGAGTGATGCATCTTCCTTGAGTTTGTCGCTTCCTCCTTATCTGGCCCTTCGATTTCCAGGGGGTACCTCTAGCTTCTCTCTGCTCAAGTCCATTGCTCCTGTTTGATAGGCTCCAAAACCACACCTTGTCCATGGGAGACACACGTGTATGGTTTGCCCTGACACACCAGGCAAGGGAGAACCAAATGCCACCACCTCGGCTAGGGTTTGTCGATCAGCTACTAGCTAATCCGTCTCTCACCCTTTATATTTCTCAGATAGGAAACAGAAACCAGTACTTAATATCTTCCAATTTAGATGATATGTATTAAGTACTCTGGGGGCTTCTCTTGAAGCCCTGTAGCCCCCCTCTCTAAGCTCAAGGTGAGGTACAGGAACCCTGCAGTCCCTGCCCTAAGTAGCGGGGTTAGGGGTGGAAGAAGATTCACAACATTTCAACAACTGGTTCTGAAAATCCTTGCTTAGTCTCCTTTTTTTGAAGTCTTTGACACCAGGCTTGGGTTAGGAGACAGTGTCCCCTCCCTTGGGAGGTAGGGTTGGGGTTGGGATGGAGCCCAGCTTTTTCTAAAGAAACTGTCATCAAAAATCTTCCCTAATCACTACTCTTAACCCTTGGCATGGGTGGAAGGTTCAGGAATTGTTAAACTCATAAAATTTAGGGAGCTCTTTGGTAAGTTCTGTATATGCATTGGATCTCCTTCGGAATGGGCTATCCATTATCTCTGGTGCCTCGGCCTCAGCAGCATGTTGTTCTCAAACATACTCACCTTCTTGTTTCCCCCCGAGCTCCTGAGCTCTTGGCAGGGAGATTCAGGCTTGGTTAATCTCTATCTTCCACAACCAGCCCAGGGTCTAGCATATGCTAAGTGCTTGGTGAATCCTTGCTGACCCAGAGAATAAATGCCACAAATCCTCTTTCACTCAATATCCAGTAATTTATTGAACAAAGAAAGTATCAAACGCTGGGCTCTATGCTGGTGCAGAGGGAAAGAGCCATTAGGACACAAACAACAGAGTGTTTTCAGAGTGCTTCCACTCTCCTTGTGATGATTGTGTTACTGGATGTAAAAGCATTAGCGAGTGGCTGGTTCCAAGTGGGGGAAGGGAAAACACAAATGAGCCTGGAATGTTTGGTACCAAGATGTAAGAAAGTGCTTTAAAAAAATGACAGGGCCACATTAAAAGGACATGGGAACTAGCTAGAAGGAGCTCCCAATGACCAAATCTGAGACAAGCTGAGAAACAAAATAGTGACAGTAATTGATTATAATACATAGCATAAAATCAATACCTAGGTATCCATGCTGACATACATGAGTAAATAATGAAATAAATACCCTGAAGAGAAGGGAAAGTGCTTCCTTACACTAGGATTCTAACTGTTGACTATAGAAGGAGTGATGGGATTAGGCAAACACCAGACTAATACTTTTTCAGGTAAAAATCACTGAAGGATGATAAAATGATTAGGCAAAAGTATGATAAGAAACAAGATGTTCACATAATCTCAAAGTATCTCCTTCTAAGATACTTTCTAATTACAATGAGAGAAATAGCTGCTTTACAGTGGGGAAGCCAGCAGGTCCCACTTTGTCCAGTGACCAAAGTTAAGGCCACTAATGATGAGACACACTGTGATACAGGTGTATCCTGATCTGATGTACCTAGAAGGGCACAACATCACTTTGATGGCTTTCTTGCCCAAAGATACTGAATTTAGACAAATTTGAATTTGGAAACGTCCTATGAAATAACTGGCCAATATTCAATGGAAAACATCAAGATCATGAAAGACAAAGCCTGAGAACTGTCCAAGAATTGGAGGAGACTGGAGGAGACATAACAACTAAATGCAACATGCGATCCTGGAAAGGATCCTGGACCAGAAAAGAAACGTTAGTAAAACAACTGGAGACATTTGAATAATGTCGGTAGATAACTCATAGTATTTTGCCAATTTTGATTCCCTAATTTAGATAATTGTAAGATGTTAACATTTGGGGAAGGCGGATAAGGGTGCATGGAAATTATTTGTACTATTGGAGCAGCTTTCTAAAAAAATAACTCTGCATTTAATTCAAAGTTTGAAATTCAAAAATAAAATTTAACAGTTAAGTTTCACATAGTGACATCCACTGGCCTTTGTCAGCTGGTCCTGGCTGCCTTCCAGGTTCATCTCCCACAGCCCCACAACCCTTTGCTAACCAGCGTGAATAGTCCCCAAACTCCAATTGCAAGTGAAGACTTAGGTCTTATCTCCCGAGTGGATGTTTAACAGCCAACATGACTTATTTCAAAAAGTTAGTTTCTCTCTCTTGAAGCTTGTTCCAATCTTGACTTTTTCAAGCATTACAGTCCAAGATGAAGTGGGTTTAACAACTTGTCCACATTCAGAACCGAATTAGGGCCTGCTGTTGTTTCTCATGGCCACACGATGTCACTGTTGGTACTCTGTCTTGGATACTCTCTCAGGCTGGATACGTCCCAATCTCCACAGAGACCCCTAGGAATTTCTGAGAATGAGCCGAGCCGCTCCCCTGTCCCCAGCTTGCTTGAAGACGCTCCAGGACCACTCTCCAGAGGTCGTCGTCTTGGGCACAGCCCTTTCAGTTCGCATCCATGGGCTCCTTCCAAAACCCATCTCACCCTGGAAACATGGGTTTGGGCTGGGGGCCAGTATTTCACAGTTCATGGACTTTCTCTCTACTTTTTCTCCATGGACCCTCACTTCTAAACACTCCAGATATGGAGGCCCTTGCTCTTTCCTACTCCAAGAGGAGACTTTCTGGAATGAAGCCACTATAGGATACTTTCCAAGTAATTCTGAGGTGCTGGCACCTACCTTCCTGGGAGGGATAGCAGTTTCAATATTATCCACTGCCATCTCTCTCATAAGACAAGAGAAAAAAATGAACCCTGTGCCATTTCATTTATTCACTTTCCAACACATATTTATCAAGTGCCTGCTTTGTGCTGGGCTCTGTGTTATATTCTAGGAATTTATAAAAGAGAAAGATACAATTCTTGATTGCAAACCTAGGTGCAGAGGCCGTGGAGCAAATCAAGAGAGGTGAGGGCTGTCTAAGGATACAATACAATAGTGCACAAGAGGAAAAGGCCGCTGACTGAGTCAACCATGGAGAACAGCCCTTGAATTGAGTCCTGGAGGACAAAGGTACTCTTTGGCTTAGGAGGGCAGGAGGGACATTTGTCTCAGAGGAAGAGCAATTTAGAAGACACCACGTCTGGATTTGAGCTCTCTGATGTGTTTCTACAGCTGGCTTCCCAGCACCTACAGTGTAGTTTACCTTACTGTTTATTTTCTCCATTTTGTTCAGCTGCATCTCTATGCTGGTCTGTTAGTTCCAAGAGGGAAAGGAGCTTGTCTGCAATGCGACTATATTCCCAGTGCCTGAGACATTGTGGATTCTCAGTTTACAAAAGTGATGAATTAGAGAAATGGCTTAATATATTAGTGGCAATACAGGTAGTGGTTCCATCTGGCTGGAATGACAACGTTTGGGGGCCTGCGATTGCCAAAGATGGGTCCCGTAAGACACGTGTGCTAGGCTGAGGAGTTTTCACTTTATCCTGAAGGCAATAGAGAGCCTTGAGATATATTGAAAGGAAGAATAACACAATCACATTTGTGTTTTAGGACTAACTCTGCAGCAGATGGGGCAACCTGGGGGGAGACAATGGGATAGATAGGGACATCCGTAGAAGGCTCTCTTTGGGGTTGAGCGAACAGCAAAGAGGTCCTCTATCAAGGCTGAGTGGGGCTGAAGAGAAGGGCATGTGGCAGACACTGTGAAGAGAGCTGGGGTGACAGGGTGCTGGTGTGACAAAGAGAGCTCTGGCGGGATCTGGCTAAGACTGTCAGCTCTGTCATTTCCTGCAAGAAGGTTTAGCAGAGGATAAGCTTATTTGGAGGAGAGATTAGTTTGTTTTTGGACACTTGGAGTGGGTGGCGCCTGTCTATAGGACATTCCAGATGAATTGTCAGTCAAAACGTTGGACATGTGGGTCTGGAGATGAAAAGGGATGTGTAGCTGGTGAATGGAATTGGGGACTTATCAGAATAAAAATGGAAATAAAGCCATGGGTCTGAATGGCGCCATCCAAAGGGAGAAGGTTGTGGATGCTGGGCACTCTGGGTGAGCCACAGAGATTATCAATAGGGGAGAGAAAGAAAGACCCAGACAAGGAGACCGAGAGAAGTAGAGAAATCCAAAAGACCACGGAGCTATAGAGATCAAGGAAGATGTTTCTAGAAGGAGAGAATGGTTCACAGGGCCAAATGCAGTTAGCAGCAAGATGCAACCAAATAAAGACTGGACACTGCCCACTGAGTTGGCCTCTGGTGGTCCCAGTGGAAAGGTGAGGTAAGGAATGAAGGGAGAGGAGGCAGTCACTGATCTAACCACATGGACCCCTCTTTCTCCTCTCTACTTCACTTCGGTATTTCCACCATGGTACACATACTTGTCATGAGCATGACCTCCATTTTTCACCTCTGCATCTTTCTAGGCTCATCTCCAAATTCACCTTTTCTCCGTATTCTGCTTCCCAGGCAGAATTAACTCCTCCTTTATCTGTGTTTCTCAGACACTTTATTACACCTCTTAGGGACACTGTTAAATTATTAACATAACTTGAATGGTGAGCTGTATCTATGTGTAGTCTGTAATCCATGTATCTATATGTGGATGTCCTCAGTGTCTTTCCCTCCCTTTGGCTCTCACTCTGACCCTCAGGGTCATTCTCTCCTGCTGCCTCCTCATATGGTAAAGCAGAAAGAGAGGCTTGGGAAAAAATGCCTTCTTGGGTGTGGCAGGAAGATTCTCCTGGGAGAGTGGGCATGGCTGTTTTTTATTGTCTGGCTGAAGATACCCTGGGCCTCAGGGAGGGGAGGGAAGGAGGCCAGGAGAGTAGGGGAAAAGGGTCTCAGAATATAAACTGGATGGGGTGGGGGAGGGGAGGGTCCTGACTACTTGTGTGAGAGGGGAAGGGGAGCCTCACTTCCCATACTGATGGAACTGCACAAACAGTTGCGAATTTCCTCTTGAGTTCTGAGTTCAAGAGGGGCTCCACCATACACAGGACCCTCTTTTGTTCAATGAGTCAGGGCCTCTTGGAAGCCAGGGGCTGGCTGCCTTTCCTCTCTTTGTTTCCTGGAGGTGCTTGGTAAATATTGTTGAATTGCACTAAAAGGCAGAACTGAGACTCAGGGCACTTTCTGGTCTGGCTTGCTTCCTCTGCCAATGAATCACAGTCTATTTTTATCATTTCCTTCAACAAAGACACCAGAAGTTCAAAGGAAGGGTATCTGGGAATTTAGAAAGCCTCTGTAAAGCCCTCAGCTTCCTTCAAGATCGGGATAAGCCCACCCAGGAGGTCTGGAGCTGAGCGGAAGGCCACCAGGTGCTGCCCCCTCTCTGGAGACTCTCCTCTGAGCCTGTCAGTCAGTGTAACATTTCACACTGCCATTGATTTTTATGTCTTTCTACACTAATTAGACATGTTATTACTAATCTTTGGTAATCACCACAAGGGGCTTGTGGAAAGTCTCTGAGATTTCAATCTAGATTAAAAATAAGAAACATTATCACCTCTGGGAAAATGCAAAGAAAGCACATGTTATTTTAATGTTTAAATCAATAAAGCTGTCCTGCTTCTGTTTTGTGCTAGTATTGATGAAATTTATAAAAATCCTGTTTAAATTTCCTTCTGTCCATCTCATCTCCGCAGGGGCACCCAATTGATTTCTCAGAGGGCATCCGAAGTGGGCTACAGAGGAAAGGCTTGTCACAGGCTCTCGTGCTCTGCGGCCTGATTGCAGAGACTAGAGGGGGTGGGGTCAGGCAGGGGGGCCGCAGGACCTAGTTTCTGCTCCTTTATTTTGATTTCCATTGATTCCTCTTATTAAAGAAGTGTTTGAACCCACAAAAAAGAGAGAAAATCCTTTCTTCCTTAATTAATCTCTCTTCCAATTGCTAGATTACAATCTTTGATTGCAAAACAACCTGCTTGCCCCAGGCAGATTAAATCATGTGGGGGCATGAGGTAGGGAGGGGAGATGAACATCCTAACCAGGGTCTTGTCATCGGGGAGCAGAGAAAAGAAGTTATCTTTGAACCAAGAGAATGCAATCTCGCACAGTCTCTCAAACAATTGAAACTAATGTGTTGACATGGAAAGAGAAATGAGCCTCCTTGAATGTTCTGTAGAGACAGACTGTAATTTGTAATACCTCTAATCAGAATTGAGGCGGCATATGGACCCGAAGTGAAATAAAGCACAGTTAACTTTTTGCCAGACATAGTTGGGGGAGGGGAGCAAACATATCCATATGACATTGCCACGGCAATGTTTTTGGCACCAGCGACAGAAACAGCTTGTGCACCAGGAAGGGTGCCACCGTGTACCACAACTCGGGAGACAGCCTGCGTTTCCATGCCTGCTGTGTGAGCCCAGAGCTGTACTTAGCTAGTTGGGAGGCCGCATTTTGCAGCTCTGCCCTGCCTCCCCGCCTGGGAACCCCTGATCCAGGCTCAGCCATGTTGGGTGTCTAGTACAGCAGAAGAGACTATTTGGCTGTTGGTGTGAGTCCAGCTTTATTCCTAGAGGAGGATTTTATTTCTGAAACTCCCAGGGCTGCCGAAGTGCCTCTGTTCTTCTGCCCCGAACATTGTTTTACTTTCTTCTACCAGACTGTGAGCACCTTGACGGCAGGAGCTATGCGATAAAAATGATGGTGGAAGTAATTGTGATGATGATAATTATCATTATTATATATGAAGCACCTGCTGTGTGCTAGTTCTGACTTAGGCACCTGACTTACCTTTTTAGCTGTTCATTTAATATCCTAATAAGGAAAGTGTCTTAGTCTGCTTGGGCTGCTAAGACAAAATACCATAGACTGGGTAGTTTAAACAACAAACATTTGTTTCTCACATTCTGGTGGCTTGGAGTCCAAGATTAGGGTCCTGGCATATTTAGTTTATGGTGAGAACATTCTTCCTTGCTTGCTTCTTGCTGTGCCCTCACATGGTGGGAGGAGAGAGGGAGAGAGGGAAAGAGGGAGAAAGAGAGAGGGAACATTTTCTGGTCTGTCATTAGGGCAACAATTCCATCACAAGGGCCTCATCCTTTATAGCAGTATCATTATTGTCATTTATTAATCAATAAATTAAAGTTCAGAGAGATTTAATGACTCCCCTAAGGCCACTCAACCATTGGGTGGCAGAAATGGATCTGAATTCCAACTTTCCACCTCAAGGCTGGCTCTTTTCCCTCCTGGCCTCATTGCCTCCTGAGCTGAGCCCGGTCCACCTCTGTGCTGGTCCTCAGTGATGCTGTTTGAAAGATGGACCATCTTATTTGCTTCTGTGACTTCTAACTGCTTGTGATTTGACCTATTCTAAATTGCATCTTTAATGAAGTTCCTCTGATGAAGGGATTCTACAGAGCCCCAAACCTCTTCTGTGAACCCTAGTCTCACTCAGAGACTTCAACTTAATCAACTCTGTTCACAAGGAAAGGAAGGCAGCATTCATTAGGCTCATATTTCCATCATCATCACGACCTATTTTTACAGATGAGGAAATAGTTTCAGAGGTTTAAAGCGAGTGACTTGTTCATGGTCTTGGCCTGGTAAGCAGTCAGTCCATGACTGCAATCCAGGGCTGCCTTCTTATGGCTTGACATCACTGCCTTTATTAGCCAACATGACATTTTACGAGAAGACCAGGGGCTCTAGGCTTGATAAATTCCAGAGAACCCCCATCCCCTGCAAGTTCTTGAACTCAAGTCCTGCATTTCTTAGCCTGGTGGCACCCTGAACACAACACAGATGGGCTCATGCAACTAAAATCAGGCCAATAGGATTTGTGTGGAAGTCCTTCCAATTGAAAGCAACCTAAGGCCCTGAACTTCCTTTATTCCCTGTCCTATGCAGATGTGTAAAGCAGATGTGTAAATGCAACAACTTCAAATCCAAGAATGAAGATAAGAGTCTGGGTCTCTGTGGGTTCTCATGGTGCAGGTGCTGCCCACCCTTCCTGGGCCATTATGCAGGAGAGAAATGAACCTCTGTCTTGTTAAAGCCATAGCATTCAGGGGTTCGTTGTACAGCAGTTTGCTTGCTCTGCTCTCCTCACCCCTCCTCTCCTTTGGCAATGGCTTCGTTCAACCTTAAGGTGATCACTAACATGACTCTGCTCTCTATCCCTCACCCCCACAGATGATGACGTGGCATGAAGGCACTGGAGTCATGCTCAAAAGATAAAAACATCCAGAAAATAAAATGATTTTCATCTCAGTGCACAGAAAGTAACCAAGATGTGTTGAGCACTTACTAATTTCAGACACTTTAACAAACTTTATGACTAATCATGTTACTTCTCTGTGTTAAACTCTTCAGTGACCTTCAGATGAAGTTCACACTTGGCTCCCTTAAAACCTTTTTGAATAAGGCAAGATAGAGCTAAAGCATCACATTGGTTAAAAGCACAGACTCTTTATTTTAACATATGAGACCCTCCTTAGCTGGGCCTGTGCCCACCCCTCCCGCTCTACTGCCACCTCCCTTTTTTTTTTTTTTTTTTTTGCCATTTCATCTTCTGGCACATGCCTTTGCCCTTGCAGTCACCTCAGCCTGAAATGCCAGTGACACCTGGTCTATCAGAAGGCTCTGACTCATCTTTGAAGATAAGCTCTACACCTTTCCTCTATGGATTCTCCCCTACCTCTTCTGTTCTTCAGCACAGTTGATTTTACCCATGGCTACTGACTACTATATAGACTCTACTACACATAATAGGACTGTGGCTCTTCGTTCTAGTATCAGTTCTATGCTAGAATGTAGGCTCTCCCAAGTCAAGAGCCTGGTCTTATGTGTTGCTTTGTGTGGTTCTTAGCATAGTTCTTGGCACCTGGAAGGATTTCAGTGAATATTGAGTGAACTTGTAATACTAACAGCAATTACATGAGGTCCATATCCCTATTTGTAATAATAAAATCTGACTCAGAGATATTCTGACTTTCTCAGAATGAGTGCCAGATTTGGGTTTTGAATATGGATCTGTCTGATACCAAAATCCATGATTTTTATATCACCTTACAACTGCCTTTTGGTATCCCTGCAGTAGAGAGTGATTTCCTTTGAGAGAAAGGGATTTTTCTGGATTAAATGTGTCTACAAGTCTCTCTCATCTTAATGCAGGTTTATTCAGAGCAAGACAGAATCTCCCTGACTCATGGTAAAACAAATAAAAAACAGTGGCCGTCATTCTCCAATAGCCCTCATCTCCATAGCTCCCTGAGCACGTGGTCCTCACAGAATCTAGGAACAACCCTGGCTTATGTATCCTCCCTCCTCCCTGCTCTTCTCTCCCATTCTCCCTCCCTCTGACCTCCCTCTCTCCCATCCTCTCTCTTCCCTTTCCCCTTCTTCCCTCCCTCCCTCCCTTCCTCTTCCTCTCCCTTCTTTCTCTCCCTCCTTACCTTCCTTCCTTTTGAAGAGCAGATCACAGAACTGGGCTTTCCCTTATGCAGTCCTGATCTGGGGAAAGTATATTTATTTTGGGCCATTAGCGGCAGAGAATGTGTCTTGCCGCAGCCTCCATTTTGGGGACTTAGCAAGAGACGCATTTGAGCTGCATCCAACACACCAGCAGATGGGGCCTGTGGCTAGTTTGGCTGCTATCAGCCCTGTATTTGGGGTATCTGGAAATTGGGAATGGCTTTCTCTTCCAGCTGACTTTTCTTTCCCCACCAAAGATTGGTTTTAGTTTGCTTGGGGTCCAGTCTCACCAGCCTCCAAGTATTCTAGTATGTTCTCTTTCTAAACCACCCTGCTTCACGGTTTCTCCAAAGCCCTGCCTTGATTTTCTACCCTTTGTCCCATCACTCCAGCTCTGTCCCATGGGCCTGCTGGACTGGAATGTTGGACACAGGACACCACTGAGGAGGTGTAAGTTGGGTTCTTTGAGTAATTGAAGCAACTCAGGTTTCCTAGAAGACACTACCACACACACATACACCTCACTGTGACTCTGGCACACAGTTAGTTATCTGTCCTGTGCTAAACTGCAAGTTCTCTGAAGGCAAAAACCTCATTCATTGCTCCATGTGGGTCTCAGCACAATTCCCGGCACCTGGAAGGACACCAATGGATGTTGGGTGATAACTGCTATCCCAACACCAGTCCTCTGAGGTCCACATGACTGGACTCACTTATATGCTAACATTTGAAAAGTAACCTTTGGGGAGGGAAGGAAGCTAGGACTCATTCAAAAAATGCAAGAAAATTTTACATTTATTTCCTAATATATATCTATGCAGATTATAATATGCAAAAATTTTTTTTAAAACAAATCATAGTTCTTCCTATGTGCTTATAATGCCTTGCTGATAATTCTCTCTCTAAATTCTTACAACAACCCTTTGAGAAGGTACTCTGCTTACCTATTTTTTTTTAAACGAAGAAACTAAGGTTTAGAGAAGTTAAAAGCCCCCAGTTATAGGTGGCTAAGCTGAGGTTTGAACCCAGCTCTGCCCAACACCAGAACAGAGGCCTTCGCTGTACTGATTCCCTCCCTACAGCTAGCCCAGCTGACATCTCCAGGGCCTTTGATGCTGTGATTCCTTTGCGCTGGGCCTGAAACTGAGCCCTCCCATGAGAATGCGCATCCAAGCATGAGAAACAGAGGCTTTAAAAGAGTGCGCTGTTGTAAAATTTATTCTGGTGCCAAAAGGGGGTCTTGAGAGGGATTTAAAGAGCAATTGCACCAGCTCTTATGCTTCACTGATAAGCTTGTCTGTGAACTGTAACATATGCAGCCCATAATGAATAAGAGAGAGATTTATTAGAGTATGTCATATTCAGTTAAGTACTTTATATGTAAGACAAGTATTTCACTTGTACATATTACATTTTCAATGGGTTTTCAACCATTTTCAATCAATTATTTTTAACTCCTTGCATTATATTGATGGTAAATTAATTACAACAATTACAAGTCAAAAACCCATATTGTCCAATTATAATTTAATTCATTTTAGCTCTTCTCTTTGAGTTTGGATAAAAAGCTAAAGCACTTTAGAAAATGCTGTAATTTCTCTAGAATCCTGTATTGTGTTCCATGTCCCTGTGGTGGTTTGAAGATGGGATGGGGGTTCAGCAGGAGGGTTTGCCAGTTCCTAGGCAACACCCTACAGGGTTCAAAAAGCCAACCAACCTGGGTTCAAATCTGGATTCAACAATCTGCTACTGGTTGTAACCTTAGATATGTCACTGAATCTCCCTGTGCCTGTTTTCTCATCTGGAAAATGAGATTAATGACAGAGTCCCTGCTTCACAGGGCTATTCTGAGGATTAAATATTAGTGCAGCTAATTTCCCCTAGAGCACACAGTTAGCCCCAGATAAATTTTGTTGTAATTGTCATCCAATCCATGAGGGATGCTTTTCTGGAGTACTATGTGAAGACAAATCTCAAGGTCTAGCTAAGCTCAGCATAGGGAGTGCTGGGATCTATTAGAGATGTCTGCCATGACATAGCAGTTGGAAGAAGTGAAGGTAGAAAGACTTAAGCTCTGTTAGGGCTGGGGTTGTGCTTTATTTAATCCCTCCTCTAACCTCAGTATCCAGTTGAGTGCTTGGCCTATGCCAGGCCAGGTGGTAATAATAGCACTAAGCCCTTATATCTAGCTTTGCTTGAGGCCAGTCCTACCCTGGATTTCTCAGTCACTGAGCCAATGAATTCCATTTCTCTGCTTCAGTTAGTTTAGGTTGGATTTTCTGTCATGGAGAAAAAAAGCTTCTTTTTTTGCAGGGTTTTTTTTTTTTTTTTTTTTTTTTTTTTTTGCTTATTTTATGGAGTTCAGCTTATTTTAATTGCCATCCTCATGGTATAAACATCCTTACAAATATTATTTAGCCTTAAAAAAAAAGGAAATTCTTTAACATGTAATGACATAGATGAATCTTGAGGACATTATGCTAAGTGAAATAAACTGTCACAGAAAGAAAATACTGCATGATTCTGCTTATGTGAAATGCCTAAAGTAGCCAAATTTATAGAGACAGAAAGTAGGATAGGGGTTGCCAAGAGCTGGTGGAGTAGGGAAGAATGAGGAGTTATTGCTTAATGAATACAGGGTTTTGGTTTGGGAAGATGAAGGAATTCTCAAGATGGATGCTGGTGATGGCTGCAAAACAAGGTGAATGTATTTAATACCACTGAACTCTGTACAGTTAAAAATGGAAAAAAAATTTGTGTTTTATGTATTTTACCACAAAAATATTCATGGTCAAAGAGAATTAATTAAACACCTAGGGGATGAGGTGTAAGTTTCCATTCTCTTCTGGGCCAGTCTATTTCAGGCTCCCTGGCCCGGGTGATAATTTCAGCCCCTCTTGCTTTTTCTCAGCACTCCATGTTGTATTCATGCCTTCGACTTTCTAATGGTGTTCCTTTTGTTGGAATTCCTTCTCTCCTTCTTCACCTACTTCACTCCAATGTGTCTTCTTGCTTAGCTCTGTTGTAACACAGTGTGTTCTGCCCATGTTGTGTGTCCTCAGGGGGACTCTGTCTACTTCCTGTCTGCTTCTGGACCTGGAGCTTCTCCAAGCCCTGTTGAGTGTCTTGTTAGTCTCTACAGCTCTTGGGCCCAGCACAGAGCAGATGGCAATGGATCACTGGAGACCACCTGGTCACAAGCAGAGAGCTTTGGTGGTACCCTGCGAGGTGCTCTGACTTCAGGGAGCAGAAATTTTCAGAATGGCTCCTCCTGGTTGTGAACAAGAGTAAACCAGGTCATTTTCATGCAGTTTGACACTAATGAAAGCCCCAGACTGCATGAGCAGCTCTGCCCCGGCTGGGTTTTTAATCTCCCCATTATACCAGGCTTAGTAGGCAAAGACATTGGATGCCTTGGCCTGGGGCCAAGAGCACTGTCAGCCCTAGGCCTACCCTGGAATGGAATTAAATCCCATGCTAATTTTTTTTTTTCAATATTTCCTTCCCCTGATGTCACCAGCAGATGGACAATGCTTTCATTGTTTCTTTCCCTCTTTTTTTTTTTTTTTTTTTTTTTTTTTGCAGGAGGCTGCTTTTTTGCTAGACTCCCAACTAAGATGGAGCAAGAGAAAAACAGAAGAGAAAAGCATAGAAAGAAGAATGGGAAACAGGATATGAAAAAAAGAAAGAACTTGAGAGCAGGGCACAATGGACTGTTGAGATTCTGGGACAGGCTCAGAAAAAGATGCTTATTTATAGGGGGGATACTTGCATCAAGGGTCAACTGGATTACAACATATGCTGATTTAAAGAAATATCCTGCATTATCCCATCCTGGAATCAGAGGGAAAGGGAAGGATCTATTGTGTAACCTGAGACCAGTCTTCCATTCCACATGTCCTTTGAAGTGTCTACTAACCATAGCACTTCCTTTATTCAACCTGCAGCAATGTGATTTCCCTCTCTACTTTGGCTTAACTGGAGGAGTGTGGAAGAGAAAGCAAATATTTGTGCAGCTCAAAGATTGCTCTTGTGATTAGAAGGTAGTATCTTCCAATGTTCACATCTGAATTATAATACACAAGCAGGGGACTCAATTTGCTCTGGGATCAATAGGTGTGGTCTCAATTGGCAGAGAACTTGAAGCTTGCTTTTTGAAATTTTATAAAATAAATTTATTTATTTAAATTAGTTTCAAGTATACAACACATTGGTGGGACAACTCAATCTCTCCAAGTATGGCTGAATTGAACACGGCAACTAGGCAGTGCTTTTGTTTCCAGTTTGATTGTTTTTCAGCTCAAGAATAATAAAAACCTTCCCAATATCAATCAGCTTGGTGTTAATCTTGCAGAAACACAAGAGAAAAACATGGTCTCTGCTACCTGAAATGCTTCTTCTGCTGGTTGACTTCCAGGCATCCCATGAAAACCAGGAGAATGGTCACCTCGATGGGAAGCCTTCTTCCACTGTCATGTGGGGGAGCCCCTGTCCACTTAACATCCCTGGTGCTCACACTCTGCCAGGTCTTGGAGGTGGCACTTATAAGTTGAACCACAGTGACATTGGGTACATTGTGTGTGTGTGTGTGTTGTTTTTTTTTCACTGTTGCATTTTTTATGTCTCTTTGGTTGCAAATACTAAGAACTCACTTGAGCTACATTATAACCTAAAGGAAAATTTATTACAAGGACACAAAGGTACTTTCAGAGTTTCGGGAAGGAATTCACTCAGCCCTTAAGAAGAGACCTAGCAGAGAATCAAATAGCAACCAGGATTAGCTTTCTCTATGTCTTTTTTTTTTTGTTTCTATGTTTTCATTTTCTTCTTGCTCTCTTTGATGATTGAATCCTTCTGCTTCCTCATCCCCATGACAAGTGAGAGGTAAGCCCCCCCCCCACTGCCCCAGAGTCCAGGCAGCTCTGGTCAGGAGTCAAGGCCATAGTCTATATTAGTTCCCTAGGGCTTCCATTGCAAAGTACCAAAAATTGGATGGCTTGAAGCAACAGAAGTGTATTGTTTCACGGTTCTGGAGGCTAGAAGTCCAAAATCAAGGTGTGGGCATGGCCACACTCTCTCTGAAGGTTCTAGGGAAGCCTTGGCTTCTAGCTTCTAGCTTTTATCACAATCCTAGTGTTCCATGGCTTGTAGTTGCAACCCTGCAGTCACATGGTCATCTCTTTTGTGTTTTCGCATTGTCTTCCCTCTGTGTGTGTCTGTCTCTGTGTCCAAAATTTTTTTTTTGATAAGGACACCAGTCATACAGGATTAGGACCCACTTTAATGACCTTACTTTAAGTTGGGTAACTTTGGAAAGAGCATATTCCCCCCAAAATGTCATATCCTAAGGTGCTGATAGTTAGGAATTCAACATACTTTTTGAGGGGAAGAGGAACACAATTTTACCCATAACAGAATTCAAATGTGGCTGCCTGTAAGGGATCAGCTTGTTGGCTAGGTAGACAATATTATGTGGCTCTATGCTGGGGCACTGCTATGCATAACAGAGTCCCCACCAGCCCTTGATGGGGTCAAGATAATGCTTGTTGCAGCTATTCCTGGAAAACAGTAAGTACTTAACAAGGGCTAACATCTATGAAACCTTTATAGTGAGCCCAGTATATTCTTAGACATTTACACCATTAAATCAGATCAGCTCTGAGATAAATACTACTTTTATCCTCATTTTATAGAGGAGGAAACAGTCTCAAAAGGAAGTGGTCTAACTAGGATTTTAAGCCTGAGAACATGGTGACAAATTAGATTGAGTTCATTCTGAGTGGTGGGTAGAGGTGGACATGTGGGTGTGAGGGGTGGTTGGTTTCTAGATGGGGATGGGTAAGGAAGACATCAGTATCAAAGGTTTCATTTGCAAGGCCAACCAGTTTGCTCAGACTTTCTAGTACAAATTCTTTGCTGCCACTTTGTGGTCCAATATCAAACACAGGATGTCTTCTATAACAAGCCTGGAGTCCTTCACTTCTCATGCACAGAGGGTTTGGGTGCCATGAGTAACAATGTCCTATTTTCCCCTGATCTGTTCATCTCTGGGGTCTGAGCTCTCAGTTATGGTGCTGTGCTGCTCAGTATGCTCTTTTTGGAAAATCCAAGGGTATCATGCCTCCCTCCTCACTCTACCCTAGGTACCCTCTTCCTGAAGGTGTCACTAAAGCTTCCTCCTAAAATCTCCTTGGTTCCTGAGATAAGCTTCATCAGGGCAGGCAGGTACCTAGTAGCCACAGCCTGCCCCCCCAGTTGGGGTTTGGAAAACGGGCCTGGTGTTCAACTGCTTCTTATTCTTGAAGTCTACCTCCCATGTCTCATATTTCAGTTTTCAAATGGAGGTGGTGTCCCTGCTTGGCTGAATTCTGATAGCTGTTCTGTCCTCATACTTGGAAAGAAAGCGAGAAGAAGAATGCCTCTGTTATCTGGACATCGATGGGATCTTCTCATGGACAGGATGAGTGTCCACAAAACTTAGGGTTTCACTTTCTGTCTCTGGACACCAGATGCCACCACTGGATGGGACACTCTGGGACCAAGACCTTCAGTGCTCAAGTGAAGCTAGTCATGAACTTGAGCAACATGTTTGGAGCCCCAGGGTCTCCCTTGGGGCCAGTGCCTGGGCTGGATGAGTTTTGCACTTGTGATTCCACCCTCAGCACTAACGATTAATTTCATACCTACCTGACATCTGGCTCTGCTACTTCTTAGGATTTACTTTGGATATTATTCAATCTCTCTTTATTGGTTGGAGTTAAGTCTAGGAAGCAGAACTAGATATATTTGGAATAAGAAATAGATCATAGGAATTAACCTTTAAATTCAGAAGAGGAGTTGTAGGATCTGAGAAATCACTAACTAGCCTTATAAAGCCAGGTCAGGCATATCCAGCTGCTGAAATGGGACCATATGAGTAATGGGGACCTCATGTAGAGGTCTACTGGAAGACACTACCTCTGAGAATCTGCTGGCCAACACCTGGTGGTAGGCAGGCTCAGTCACTGTTGGTTAGCAGAGTTAGCATTTGGGAAGAAGAGCTGGATGTGGAATAAAAGATAGGAAGAATAAGCTAGAATCTGCTGGGCATTTCCGTTTCTCTTTGTCACCAAATCTGACTCTGAAATCCTTCAGAGAGTAATGGCCCCTGTTTCACTTTGCTTTTGTCCCATCAAACCTTGTACAACTTCCTCTTGTGGCTGTCTCCAACTCAGAGATGGGAAGGGGGTTATGGGAAACATAGTCAACACAATTGACAGTAGAATGATTCAGCAAACTCTGAGTAATTTTTTTCACCCATGAAATAAGGATGATAATGCAGAGTTAGTTTGTGGATTAAATGAAATAATGTATGTAAAGCCCACAGCAATGATGATAACAGAATATTTGTATGTTTGGGGTATGGTTTCTCTACCCGCCATCTGTCCAGATTGTCCTTATCCAAGTATATGTTGGCAAAGGAGGAAACTGATTGAGTATTTTGTTATTATTATTATTATTATTATTATTATTTTATTATTTTTTTTTTTCAGATATTCAGCCTGGAGACCTAACCAGAAGAGACCTCTCCTCTCAGGTTCTTCTCTCCCTCTCCTTTCCTCCCAGCATGGAAATATAATCCTCTCTTTACCCAGCAGAGCAGAAAAAATGACACCATGGCAAATGAAAAATGTGAAATCTGGGGAAAGAAGAAAGATGGGGGGAAAGCATAGGGCTGTGGGGCATGCAGAGTCTTCTCTGCTGTTTAAGTCGTGGTCACTGTAGGTGTATGGGTCCATATATGTGGAGGAGGGTACCTGGGAACAAGTTAACTAAAGGGAGGACTCCCACACCTGCTCCCTCATTGCACATGGACTCTGTAGAAATTGGATTTTATTGCTTCAATCTACAGTGGAGGATGGCTGAACCTGATTAATCTTCCTTCCAAAGTCACACATGTTTATTTGCCTAATTATGGAGGCTATCTGCCTTCCACACCCCAACCCTGCCCTCCAGCCCAGATTATGAACAGATGTTGGACACTGGACACCTGGATTCTTCTAGTGTGGAAGAGAAGGAGATGGACAGAGCCACCAAAGCGCCAGCAGCCAGCAGCCAGCCAACAGTAATGATGGGTTCTGTTGCTTATCCACAGGGGGATTACCAAGGGAGAAATTCCTGGTCCTTAAGTGACATTTACTGTTTTCCCATTGTCTTAGATTCTTTATATATGTAGTACAGTGTCTGACAAAGATAGATGTTTGATAAATGGTGGCAGCCAGTGACCTTCCTAGTGGCCCTTTTGCTGAGGTTACAAAAGAACAATATCCAACAGGTATAAAATGGGGTGTTGTTGCAAGCCCCAATTCTGCAAGGAAATATATTTGGGATAATATGGTAGAAGTTGCTAGTATATTTTCACTGTCGCATTCTAATAACTGGAGGTTTTCTTACCTCCAAAGGCAACATAGAATACTACTTCTTGGAAAGTCAAAGGGCCTTTAAGAGGTAGACAGTGTTGCACTCAGCACAGGTAATAGCTTTCAGCCTGAAGTATTTCAAGTATTTCAGCTTGAAGTATTTCATCTCAGAGAAGACCTCAAAGATATGTCACACAAAGAAAAATTTTCATAACATCTTACAGATCATCAGAACTTTCAATGGATGTCCTGTGTGGGGGAGGGGGGAGGGGTGTGGGAGTAGAGAGAGAGAGAGAGAGAATCTGACCATATTCTGGATGAAATTTTGGGTATTGTTACTAAGGTGAGTTAAAACAAATTGAAAATTAAAAAAAGAAAAAAGAAAAGAAATCTAGAACTCTTTCTTCTTTTTCACACAAACTCAGATCCAAATGAGGACATTTGATAAATGTACAGTGGTCTCTAACATAGATTCTTTTGAATACTATAGATAGTATTTTAAATATATGGTAGATAAAGACAAAAGCATTCACTGTTTAATGTCAAAGGTTAACAATAATAGAATTTGAAGGAGCAAGCACTGCTGGGTAATTTTTTCAGTAAGCAGCAAGGAGTTTTGATTCTAGATGACCTTCCCTCCAACTTTCTGAATTCACTCATTCATTCATTTATTCATTTTACACTCAGGTACTGAGTATTTTTGTACGTATTGAGTAGCATCTATCAGTCTCTAAAACTTGAGAATGAATAAAAATTAAGGACTGTCCTCAAGGAGAATAGGGTCCAGTGGAGAAGACAAGTAAATGCTGCATTCCCTTGAGGCTAATATTCAGTTTCTCTCTTGGTAGACAAATGGACTTGGGGTCAGAAAACAACTATTTATAGAATATCTTCTGTAGGTGGCCCTAACATGGGCACAGAGAGGGGACTCATTTTAATAAGACTTAAGCCATACTCTTTGTCTTCTAGAAGCTAAGGCATTAGATAGAGGAGTTAGTAGTCACATTTGTAGAGTCCTGTATAAAGGAAACATATGAGAAATGGCACCAAGAATCTGACACAGGACATTAGCAAAAAACCTTATGAGTCAAACACCATGCCTGACACATACATAAAAAGTCACTAAATTGGTTTGTCAGGAAGGAAGTTGGATGGAAAGGCGGCTTGTAGAAAGGAGTATTAAAACCCACGTGGAAGGAAAGATATGATTTTGTTTCTTTATATAAGTAACATTCATGTGATTAAAGAAAGTGGTTTGGAAGGATAAAAAAAGAGAGTGTACAGAAACAAAAAGTAAGTCTTTCCTACATCCACCCTATGGCTCACAATGCAGACTCAACTAACTTTCAATGTTCAGTTCTACTGGCTCCTGTCATAACCCTGGGTGAAATACTCCACAACTAATTTTTAACCGATAAATGTAGATTGTACTTCTGTTCTTTCCTTTTCCTCTCCCTGCATCACATTATCATCTGTAAGTTTATAATGCTTACATTTTCTTTTGGAATTATAGAAAAGTCTTCTCAGCTTTATGTCAGTATTGTTTGCTGTAGACTTGAGCAGCATGATTAGACCCAAGAAAAACCCATGTGTTCCTATCATTAGGGTTGGCAGTTGCTGTGATAAAAGCCACAATCGACATGGAACAGGAAATGAGGATGGCAATGTCTTAGGGGTTATGCAGTGCCCAACAGGTGCACACACAATTGTGGTTATTTAAGAATGATACAAAAATACTATTTTTTCTTTCAATTTATATGTATTATATTGTTTCACATGGCTACTTAATTGTTAGGATATAAATACTTATTAAGTTGTTTGACCCTAACAAACCAGAATGTTAGGTATTTCTTTTGGATTATGGGTGCTATTTAAAAAGTTGCTGAGTCACTAAGAGTGATAGGAACTGAGAAAGTTTGGAAGTCTTTGATATAACCTCTGTTTTAGAAAATTCCTTCTGGGTACCTTTTGGAGAACAACTGGCAGGAACATAAGAGCAGAAGTAGAGAGACAAGACAGGAGACACAGCAGTGGCATGAACTAGGAGGATACTGAAGAAGTGCAGAGAAATGGATGGACTCATGGCATCTTGTTCAAAGAGAGGTTGCACAATTCGCTGCTGTGGGAGGTAAGCATGGAGAACAGGGTAGGGATCAATGCCATTAGCTGTGATCATCTGAAGGCTTAACTGGAGCAGAGGATCCGCTTCTAAATGTACTCACATGGCTATTAAAGGAGACCTCAACTCCTTGCTGTCTGTTGTTGACAGGCCTTGACTCCTCGCCATGTGCATCTGTCCATAGGGCCACTTGAGTGTCCTTGCAACATGGTAGCTGGCTTCTTCCAGAGTGACTAATCCAAGACAGAGCAAGGCTGAACCCACAATGCCTTGTAGAACTTGCCCTAGGAAGTGACACACTGTTCAGTCTGCCTTATGCTATCAGTCACAGACCAACGCTGCTGCAATGTTGGAGGGGACTACGTAAGGGTTTGAACTAGGAGTTGGGGATCAGCAGGGGCCACCTTGGAAGCTGCTTTTCACACCTTCATTGCCAGGTATGCCACTGGTTCAGGGGCAGGCTGCAGTTTCTAGAGAGGTGAGTAGTTGGGGAACAGCAGTAAAGAGCAGACTCACTGTATTAGGCAAGGTTTTCCAGGGAAACAGAACCAATAGGATGTATACATGAATATAGAAAGGGATTGATTATAGGACATTGGCTGAAGTGATTATGGAGACTGAAAGTCCTAAGATCTTAAAAGGTAGTAGGTAAGCTGGAGCCTCAGGAGAGACAATGGTGTAGTTCCAGTCTGAAGGTTGGTAGCATTGAGATCCAAGAAGAACTGGTATTTCAGTTCAAGTCCAAAAGTAGGAAAACCGATATCCTAGCTCAAAGACAGTCGGGCAGAAGGAATCTTCTTTTTCTGGGGGAGGGTCAGCCTTTTGTTCTATGTGGGTCTTCAACTGATTGAATGAGGCCCACCAACATTAGGGAAGACAATCTGCTTACTCACTCTACTAATTCCAAAATTAATCTCATCTAAAACATCCTCACAGAAACATTCAGAATAATGTTTGATCAAATATCTTTGAACTCAGTGACTCGTTTGAGTTGATGCATAAAATTAACCATCACACTCACCCAGATAAGTTTTGCTTTCAGCAAAAGGAATATCCATCCTTTATGCTGCAGTTTTCATGCAGAGTGGCTCCTCACCATCCACCCAGGACCCTCAGGGGTGTTGGTGAACTATGGGGAGAATCTGCTTACTGAATTTGCTCTTCAGGGCACTGGAAAGGTTATGTTCTTAAGGAATTTTTGACCACCTGACTGGTGCTTACAAATGTTTTAGGAAACATCCAGAACTGTGATCCCTTACCTTGGGTACACATCGCAATCTCCTGGGGAGCTGTAAAAAGTACTGTGGCTGCTGTCTCACTCCTAGTGATTCTGAACTGATTGGTCTGGGAGGGGTTTGGGCATGGGGATTTTTAAAATCTCCTCAAACCCTGAGAATCACTGAACTGAGTGAGAACCATTCAGAGCCTCTTGTTTCTGTGGGCAAGAGGCCATGAAGACAGCATTTCCCATCTCGTAAGTACACAGGCCTGCAGAATGCTGCTGCCTCCTGAAGCCCCTGGCTCACTTGACAGGCTTTCTTTTAGCTCTTGAATCACACTTTGGAAAGTCAACCAGTTGAGCACAAACCATAAATCAGAATCTGTTCCTCCTTGTCCTAAAGCTTTATTTTTTCTCCTTAGCTTCAAAGAAATTGGTTCTACATCACTTTTAGACTCTACTGACTTAGTTAAATGCAATTTGACTAAAGCAAATTGCTTAATTAGACAATAATATCAGAGAAATTGACCATTATATCTGGTTATTGACTTTTCAGATGGCCTGTATTACCATTTATATTTTTGCTAGTTGGGTTTTTAAGCATGAAAAGAATTTATTGAGAGATTGTTCTTAGAAGCTATTTTTAATAACCTAATGGCTTTTTAATTTTCAAATCATTTATATTCATCAGCTGGAGCCAAGAAAGGACTCAGATTGACTCTCAGTGCATGCCTGTTCCTTTCTCTTCAGTTATTAACTGGTTATACTTGGATATAAAGCCATGGGATGCAGGATTCCCCACCTCCATTTATGATGTCAGAAGCAGTACCTCATAAAGACAATGAGCTTTGGGCTAGAAGCCATAAAAATTATATTTTAAAAGTTGCTATTTATTGATTGACTACTCTGTGCCAATCAATTTCTATAGACTGAACAATCCTCTCAATAATCCTAGAACACAAATATTACCATCATTCTTTTGTAGTCTGGGAAATGAGGGATTGAGTATGAAGAATGTCATCATCATCATCATCATCATCATCATCATCATCATCATGGCTGATGCACGTTGACAGGTGTGCCCTATATCCCACTTAATACTATGTCTCAATATAATTTTAATAGTGCTCCTTTTCACTCTAGAATACCCCAATTTGGACAATAGACTAAATTGTCATTGTGCTTACAGGACACTTACCTAGTGCCAGGCCCTGTGCTGATTAGTTCACATGTACTACTGCATGAGACTACCTCACAAGAGACAATGGCTTCTTTTATTGTCTCTTCTTTATAGATGGGAAAACTGAGGCACTGAGAGGTTAAGTCAAGTCACTTGTAACGGTCACAGAGCTGAAAAACAGTAGAGCCAGGCTTTGAGCTCAGGCAGCCTCACTCATGTCTATTTCTCTTTCTGTTATACAAAGCTGAATATCAATCAATATCACGATTTCAAAAATTCAGACCAAGAGAATGTTCCGTGAAACTGTTTATTGGGTAAAAATAGCAACAACACTATTATATAACCACAGGAACATTGAATTATTTTGTTATGGCACAACTTGGTTATGATGAATAAGCCGCAGGAAATCACATTTCTGTTGTTAGGATCCATAGAGGAAATAGACTCTTTATATTGAATTAGCAAGGAGAACTTGTGCTTTGAAAGCCATGGGGCAGCTGAGCAAGATGTGCATACATTTCTTACTTCCGAGCTTAATTAGACAAACTTGATGATTGCCCCTGGCCACAATTATTCCTGGGACCTCGGACTGCCTTAATGCAAGTATAGAATCTAAAACAAGGGGGCTGAGGCTTCTGCTTCTGGGTATGGCCACCCATAACTAAAGCACTGTAAAGGAATCATGGATGCAGCAGAGTGTGTTTGGATGAGGGTGACCAGCTGGTGAGCGAGAATAGAAGGCATTACTTCCAAGGAAAACCTGGGGGATTTGTGGCTGTTAGATCAGAAGAAGAGAAGTCTTGGGTTAGGGAACAGAGAGTGTGCACTCAAGATTCAGAGGGATACCATATCAGACTTGTTCTGTGTGGCCTCAGGGTTATAAGTGATGGAGAGATAGCAGTTGCAGGGAACAGCACCATTTCCATCTCTGCAGATGTACATGGTGGCATCTGGATGGCTTCTTTAAAAGAAGATAGAGGGATATCGGGCTGGATGGAGTGGCACCAAATTTAGCTTTCTATCTTTGTAACTTGTGGCATTCCTCCCCTTCGGGCAGTATGAATGGACACAGAAGACTTGGAACATTCTTGAGACCTACAGAAGAAACCTGGACCCCCATTTGCTCCCTGTGACTGTTCGAAGTCCTCACTAAGATTTGTGCAAATTTCTAGTATTTACTCTCCTTTGACGGTGAGCTCTTCTCCCTTCATACCTGTTGTCATACCTGTTTTTGCAAAAATAGCCTCTAATTGAACATTAGGCATCTCATCCTTAAAATATCTTTTGACAACTCATTACCAGGGAACTTTTCTAACCTTTGATCATAGATCACTCCCTATTTTGCTCTTTCTTTTTTCCTCTTTTCTCTATTCTTTTTGGGAGCAAATTTCTTATGTAAGGCACTTTGGATAACTGTGTCATCGCTGTATTCCCTACTGATATTTAAGTTCTAACACAGTGGTTTTCAATTGTTTTTGGCCATGACACATAGTAAGAAACACTATTATGACTCAGAACACTCATATAATACCCTTATTAGCTTGATGTACTAGGTCTGATATGGTCTATTCCATGCAATACTATACTGTGCTATCCTATTTTGCCCTACCCCATCCCATTTCATTTCAAAATTTTAGTCATGATTCACCAAATTGATTACACAATCCACGGATGTATCAGGACTTGAAAATTTCAAATCACTGCTCCTACCTTTTTTTTTTTAACTCAAGTGATTTGCCAAGTACCTTTCTGTTACTTTTTTTGCTTATGTGAGTCCTGGAATGCAAATCTTTCAAAGCAAGGTCTTGCTTTTGAATTCCCCACACTAATTAGCTCATTCCTAAACACATGGGAGGGTAAAGTAGATGCAGCATTCACTGATCAGTGAAATAGTTGGACCCACTGGCCTTTGCTGAAATCTGAATATGGCTGTCTCAGGAATGGAAGCACCAGGATAGGTACCATCGACAGCCCCGTTGGAAGCTGGGCGGGGAAGTCCTTTGTAATTGAAGACACACTCCTCAAATTCTGGTTTATTCAAAAGTGTTAGTTGACTGAATTTGTACTGGACATTGTGCTGGGCTTTTCTGAAGAAAGCAGAAACATGAACTATACTCCTGGTTTTAGAAACTTGGGAACAGATGAGAAATGAATTTACAGCACAGTGCAATTAGAGTTGTGCCAGCAGCATGAAAAGTGTGCAGTGGTGACCCAGAGTCGGGCAGCACAGGGATGTTATTTGGATCTTGCCTTGGAAGTTGAATAGGCATTGTTCAAAAGGAAGGGAATTTGAGACAGAAAGAACAGCATGTGCAAAGGCCATGAGACCTAACAATGGTGTGTTTGTGGAACAGAGTTTAGTTCTACATGACTGAAATAAAGGACAGGATGCAGAAAGTGGTAAGAGATGAGAGGTTGGGGTCAATTGTAAAGAATTTTGAGCTTGGACAGGAAGTTGTCCAGTGGCTGTAAGTGGGGAGTTCAGAGGGTAGACCAAAGGTAGGGAGGCTCAGGGAATGTGGTTGGTTAGGAGATCAGGGAACTTTACTGTCTACAACTTCACCTTCTAAGCAGTGACATCTGGCATGGCTATCTTGTTTTGGAGTCATCAGAGAGTTTCTACAATAGCAGTCAGGGCTGTGCCGCCTAACAGGTGAAACTTAGAAAAAAAATTAGATCTGGTAGTTTCCTTGGAGGATCTCAGCCAAGAGCTGAGGACCCTGCATAGTCTGTCAACTTTTCTGGGAGGGAGGAGAGGAGAGGAAGGCAAGATCTGGAGGGCATGTTGGATAAAATGGTACAAACAACAGGCTGCAATCTCATGTTGAATGAGTGGCCAGTGATCCTTTTTGCGGTGCAAAGGATCTCGATGATTAGGCAGCAACTATAAGCAGTCAGCCCGAAATGGCTTAAGCACATGAAGACTTGACTTTTTCCAAGTGAGGGATTCATAGGATCACAGTGTAATATCAAGAGAGAAACAGAGGAATCATCAGTTTGATTGTTCCTAACTGCCTACTGTGCGGCGCTTTTTTAAAGAATAGTCGATGGTAAAATGAAAACCTATATATCATAATTATATACATATTAGACCTAATATTGTATGGTGTTTATATTATGCTATATATTACATGATGCACTAACATCTTTCCCCATGTTCCATCTGAGCGTTCATTAGTTTGTCTCAGTCCCTCTCCAGAGTTTGGGGCTCAGGCTTCCAGCCTCTGACTTCTACAGCAGCCAGGGAGAGCAGGGTGGGGTGTCTCATGCTGCAGCCAAGCCCCTGCCTGGGAGTGCCACTGTATTTGGGAATGTGGAGCTGAACTGGGTTCCTGACAGTGATTCCTGCCCTAGGCACCAGCGTGAGGCTGGTTTGCAGCAATTCGGTATCTGCTCATCTGTATCACAGTCCAAGCTGACCCCCCAAAATGAGCAAAGGACAGCCTGGGGGTCCATCACCTCATGGCCCAGAGACTTGACCATGGGAAACAAACACATTAAGAACCACTACTGAAGGCCACTGCACCTGCACAGATGCTGCCAGGACTGAAGTTGAGGTCTGATATTTTCACACCCATGCCAGGATCTGTTTGCTCAGATCCATGGTACTTTGTTGTCTTGAGGGAACTTCACAGAGGAATAATCTGGCTAACAGATTATTGGTAGAGCCAATTAATCTAGAAAGCCAAGCCAAGCATCATGAAACATGAGCAAGTCTACAAAGTGAACATTCTGAACAGAGATCGTGAAAAACAGAGGAAAACTCTGTCAACACAAAATTGCTCTCCACTCTCAGCTCCTGCAACACTCAGACAACTCACATTCTACATCAGGTAATGAATCATTATTAGGAAAGAGAGAAGAAATTAGCCTGTCACTGAGATAGCCACTTTTAAGCTAGATATATCTGTACTAGAAAGGCTCTTTCTCTCTTTTCCTTGTTCATAGTTGGATTATGAGACACTCAGTTTGACAGTTGCATATTTATGTCCTTCCCCATGTATAGCAGCTGTAATCAGCAAATACCTAAAATTACACCGCTCTTACATGTTAACACAGGGAAATGGCTTTGTTGAATAAGTAATGGCATGTAGGTGTAAAGGGTCACATGACTTAGTCAGGAGAAGGTGGGTCTTCCTGATTCCAAATGAAGTTGGCCTTTTCACTGCAACATCCCTTCCTTCGGGGCAGAGGCGAAAGCCAGCGGGGACCTGGCTTGTCAAAGTGACAGACAGCCGATCCTACTCAGAATACCTCCTTCTCTTCTGAGCATACCATTGCCCTGGAGTCAAATTTTGCAGTTCTTTTCCATGTGGCTTTTTCATTCAACTGACCTTCATAGGACCTATCCCACCAACCCTCCACATACCAGATGTCTAGGGTTAGCTGGACTCTTTCTTTCACATTTTAGTGGCAATTTTAAATTCTGTCTCAACATTAGCTGCTTCTTTGGCTCAATGCTCGAGAAAGAACAGCCTGAGATGACAGACAGGCCATAGTGAGAGCTATTGACAGCTTTGGAATTGGGAACATAATGCCTGGCTTTGGAACTGTTTGTGTAGCTTTGAGCTAGACTGTCTATTATTAACTTTGACTAAATTCCTGAAGCCTGGGGGATAAAATGCTCCTTCCTTTGCAGTCCTGACCCACTTTAAATTTGTTAAACTCAGGACTCGTTATGAAAATGGAGAATAGCATTGGCTTCCTGCCTTCCTTCTCCTCTATATGATTAAAGCTGGGCCTCTGTGAGCAGCCATTCTCCCACACGAGTGTTTCCAACCCTTCTCTTCCATCACTTGTGTCAACTCATGAAAGACACTTCCTTTGGCTGTATCTGTACAGGTTGAATTTATTCATTCCATGCATTTTTTTTTGGGGGGGAAGCTTAAATTTTAAAATTTATTTTCAAATTTTGAAATATTCTTTAAATTACAGAAAAGTTGAAAGTACAATCAAAACTATTTTTTCCTTAACTAATAAGAGTAAGTTGTCTTGATGTTCCATTACTGCTAGATATTCTTGTGCGTAATTTCTATGAACATGTATGTTCTCCTGTAGAACCATAATACAGGCATTAGAATCAGAAAGTTAGTATTAATGCCCAGATTACATTCAAATTTCACTGATTGTCTCAATTACACCCTTGCTAGCCAAAAACATGTGTTGTATTAGACTGTCACATCCCTTTTGTCTCCTTCAGTTTGGAATGGTTCTTCTTCAGTCTTCCCTTGACTGTCAAATTTGAGCTATCTTTTTGATCCCATCTCATTCTCAGACTTTGGTTGGAGAAAATCACTGTCCTTAAATAAATATTTTCCTTGTCCTGCTTCATTTAATCCTTGCTTCTTATTAACTACTTATTAACTACTAGGGATGAGCACTGGACTAGGGGCCCAGAAACTTGCTCTCTTTCTACTTTGGTGATTCCCTTACCATGCTGTCCCCATGAACTGCATTTACTCCTGATGAGATCTCAAGGGCCTCTATGCACCTTCATAGAAAAAAGTGCCCACGAGACTCCTTGTCATGTCCGCTATTGAGAAGTTGTTGAGGATATGCTTTATTACACAGCACAGTGGCCACTTCACTTCAGTATAAAGAAAAAATACTTTCCTTCAGTAATTTTTTTCATCTCACAGATATTAACTGCTTAGTCTTCATCTTTCACATTATTTATGAAATTCATTGGTTTATCATAGTAAGTATGTGGGTTGTTTTGATGTTTTCAACCTTATGACCACTGTATCCCTTATTTTATTTACTGTTTCCTCCATTTTTTCCCCTTGGTGTTATTCTTATATTCTTTTAAGATGCTTTATTATCAAGATAAAGGGTGAGTATAAATAATATATAAACAATTCCAATATACAATATTTCATACTTCAGTTTCTTGTATCTGTGAAATCAATAAACTCTCATCTTGCTCCTTGGGAGATGGCTGACATCCATGCAAGCTCAGTGTCATTCTGGGCAGTAGACTGAGACTTCAGCTCCATTTGCCAGATTCTGAAATAAACTTCAGTTTGGGATTTATTAAGCTATTTCTCTATCCATGGATGGAATTATTCAAGTCTCTGTGATGTGGGGGCTATAGGTAACTCCACACCATCATTTTTTTTTTTGCAGATATCTATTCTCAGGGATAACTGTCATTATGGTGTTTTGCTTGGAGTACTTATATGTGTCAGTCTTGTGGGAGGTCTGAGTTTTACATTCTGTTCAGAAAAGGACAGGCCGAATGATAAATAGACACATGACCAGCCAGGCAGAGCCAATTGTCTCTTCCACAGAATTTTAATGGAAGGAGCGCCAGTACCTATAGTCCCCAGAGCAGAAGCAGAGCTCTGATGTGTATACTCCCAGGCTAGACAGTGTCTGGAGAAAGCCAGAGGTGTGGGGACTGCATGTACAGAGGCAGAAGCAAGGATTCACTTAGGCCTATGAGTCAGAGCAGCGTGCTGGGCCTGCCATGGACTGTGAGCACCCAGACAGCAGTCCTTGACCTTTAGACAAGACTGGTGATCTTCCCAACCAAGTAATTGGATTGTTGAGGCCTTTCTGATAAAGCTACAGATAGGGAGAAATAGGTTAGTGAAAGAAGGGTGCATTAGTTTCCAGTGGCTGCTATAACAAATAGCTACACACTGGGCACCTTCAACTACAGGAATTTATTCTCTCACAGTTTTAGAGGCTGGAAGTGTTAAACCAAGGTGTCAGCACCGCCATACTCCCTCCAAAGGCTGCATAGGAGTGTCTTTTCTTGCCTCTTTCAGTTTCTGGAGGCTCTAAATGTTCCTTGACTTGTGGCCACATCATTTCAACCTCTGTAATGATGGTCACATGATCTCCTTTTGTTCTGTGTCTGTCCCAAAACTCCCTTGCTTTTTAAAGGATATGTGGGATTGTTCTAGGGCTCACCCAGCTAACCCAGGATGAGTGCTTCCTCTTTAGATATTTAACTTAATTACATCCTTTGCCATATCATGTAACGTTTACTCTTTTGCCATATAGGATGATATTATTCACACCTAGGGATTAAGTGTGAATAACCATCTGGGGATTAGGACACGAATATGTATTTTTGGGGGGACACCATTTAATCCAATATAGAAGGGAAGCCTTCAATCTTGTTGGCAGAATACAAACATGAAGCTAGAGGAGGGTGGAGGTGGGGAATACAACCAATTTTGATTTAAACTCTGCATAGAGTATTTTGAGCGCACAGTTTGTGTAGTTTTAGATCTGGTAAGTACAATAGTCAGGTGGAAAAAAAACAGTCCTGATGCTTTATTAGAGATTCTGACAGCCTTTGCCATCACTGAAATCATTCTCTGTATCATTCTCTGCATTCCTGAAATATAACATTCATTAATTCAATCAATATTTATTGAGCATCTTTATAATAATCCAACTAGTTACATGTTATAAGCAATTTAACTTATTAATTTAATCCTATTTATTAATTCTATTTATTAATTAATTCTATTTAAAAATGAGTGTCATGTTTCATTTTTGTTTTTAGTTGTAACAGCTTGGTCTTCTTTGGTTACCCAGTGAAGACTGCAACTTGTCAAAAACCTGGCCAAGAAGATCTAACTTGTTTTTGTCCATGCCTTACCTCCCAAGTCACCCCAACTCTTCCTTTTGATAAGAACATTTGGATCTATGGCTTGGATAGTCACATGGCTTATATTTAAAAGTATCCTCTTTTTTTTTTTTTTTGAGAAAACTTTTAATTGATTTTACTTTCTCTTCAGACTTTTAAAGTAAGAAGAGAATGTTTAACTGGCATTTCATTAAAACAACAAACAAACTTATTGCACTGTATTTGCTTCATTTTTTTAAGTCCCTCCAATTATACACATTGACTAAAAAATCCTCAAACCACACTAGAGAGAAAGGGTGGGTATTATCATCCTATTATCACTGGTGAAAGATTGAGTCCCAGAGAGATGTCCCAGGTGAGGGCCTCCCTTGTTAGTGATAGAGCTGGAACTGGAATTCAGGTCCCCTAAATCCTAGGCCACTGCTAGAAATGTCACAGGGCTTCTGACATGTCATCTTAATCTTCTGTAAGAGTCTGAGGGTTTGATAATGCCTCAAGACCTCACTGTTGGCTAATAGTAGGGATAGACAAAGAGCAGAGAAATCTTTCTGATTACTGACTTTTTTAAAAACAGATTTTTTGTTCAGTTCCAACACAGACAGCATCTTTCTTCTTTGGACCTATGTTAATTGACCGCATCCACTCTGCCCCCTGTAATCTCTTCTCTGGGCCTGCTTACCCTTGGGCACACAAGGTGCAAGGGTAAGAATGTAGGGAGCTGAGGGTGGGGATTGGAGCTGGTGAGAAATCTTGGCTCTTGCAGGGTACACTGGACCCCGTACAAGTGATCTGGGTGCATCTGTATCTCTGTGCTGAGTAGAAATCTCTTCTCGTCTATTTTACTCCATGCAACCCCATTTTCTTACATTATGAATATCAATTGCATCAAAGAAGACTTTTTGCCCCAGGCCTGGTCAAGGCACTGATTAAATTCTGGCCCTAATACTGCTTGTATGAGTCTATATGATTATGCATACGAGCTGACTCCAACACACAGTTCTTTTTGGAAAGGAGAGATGCTTTATCCTGAATAATTTACTGGAACCCCTTTCCAACACAAAGACAAGAGTTGAGTGAGCTCACTGAGATTAAACAGCAATTCATCAGGACATCTTAAATTGTCATCCCTGTGTCACATTCTGACTCCTCTCACATGGCCAATTGTTGCAGTAAATTGCTTTTTTAGGGAGAAGAAGGAAGGTTTTTAAGGCAATATTCTGAATTCTCAACAAGAAAGTTTGAGCCACATTATTTATTTGGATAAACAAACAGCTAAGCAGATAATTTGATGGGTATAGGAGGAATTCTTTGTACTTACTCCTTTAAAAGCAAATCTTTTAAAAATACATCTAAAAATAACCACCTTTATTTTTAAAAGTTTTCTTCTTGATTTTCTTTTTAATTTAGAAAGAATAAAGAATAAAGGTTAAGACAATATAGAGAACACCTTAACAAATGGCAATGCACCTACTACTCATGATGGACAAACATTGGCTTTTATCATAATTGTTTTAGGTGTTCAAAAAAAAAACAGAAGGTAAATTTGAAGTCCCACCTGTATCCCTCCCTAATATAATTTCCCTCTTTCCACAGAAGCAAACATATCATACCTTGGAAGGTAAACTCCGACTTCATATTTATCCATAAACTGTATATGGATTGATTCATAAGTTTTAAAATGTACATAAATGTTATTAAAGTATACACACTGTACGTCTTTCTGCAACTCTTTTTTACTCATGGTTTGCTTTTTGGTAGCTATCCCTCTTAGTTCATTCATCATTTGGGTTTTGGCAGTTATCCATATTGACATATGTCAATTTAGTTAATTCATTTTAACAGTTTTAGTAGTAATATGTAATTTATGGATAAGTCCAAATTTATCTAGACATTCCTTTTTTTATGAGCATTTAATTTTTTTCTAATTTATTGTGTTATTAACAAGGCTGCTAAAAAATTTCTTGAGTGCTCATGAGAAATTTTCTCTAGTATAATCTTAGAAGTAAATTACTAAGTTTAAACTTTACTACTCACTGCCGAGTTGCCCTAAGGGGCTGTGTTATAATCCAGCTCCTACAGTGAGGTTTAAACTTTCCACCTACCATTTCACCACATTCGCACCAAAGGTTGCATTGTGCAATTCCCCCACCCCACCCCAAAGCAAATCTAGTCAAATTCAGCTTCACAATATACGCCCTAACAAGGCTGGCCAACTAGGGGAGAGAAATTCAAAGTACTGTAGTTGGTGATCTACCAGAAATTACAAGACTTCTATTAGTCTCTACCTGGCTCAACATTTCTCTCATACCACAATACCCAACTTGATCTTAAAATACATAGGTCACCATTTCTCCTTGAATTCTTAGACTAGAGTACACTGAAGCATTACCTTTCTTTGGTACCTAACATCTAGGTCAGTGAAAACAATGAACACTCTGACCTTTCCTAATATGCATGTCCATAAGTGTTCCTGGACAGCATGTACCTTCTAGTGTCCATAGCATAAATCCAATCCTGCCCATCTTTGTACTTTTCTATTGACCCATCCAACTGTAAGATTCTAACTTTTTAACACTAATACTTACATAGCCTTAGACCATTTCTACAGTTTCTGGGTGGGCCAAGTCATGGTCATTATAAATGTCCACCCCAAGAAACCCTAGCTATCACCAATAGATTATTGTTAAGCACATCTCTGCTTTAATCACTGTTTTAATTGCCAGTACTGAAGTTACTTGCTGATTGTGATTAGGCTTACATTTACAAACCAAAGAAAAACAAATAGCTTCCAGTTATTTTGCAATGATTATCTTTTGTCCACTAACAAGAACCTTATTTTATTGCCCTTCCCCCAGAGATGAAAAACCAAAACCAAGTTTTTTGTTTGTTTCTTGCATTTGAAGTATTCCTCGATGACATCTGTAGCCTGAGACTCTTTGTCATAGTCCTTAACCACCACACAACTGCAACCAACCACTTTCCAAAATGGTTTCTAACCAATCACTTTTCCCTCTCTGTTAGTATTATAGAGGCCTACCCATTCCCTTAGTTTCTTGCTGTCATCAACCTTAATTAGGTTGATTTTGTGTTCAGTGCAAAGGTCCTCCACCAACTTGATATACATAGGCTCATCGCACAGATGAGCCTAGGCTCATCTAAGGCTTTGGCAGCTTTGTGAATTCCATGTGCTAGGCCATTGTGGATGAGGGCAGTCTTCGGCACCTCTTGTAAAGCAGCATTAATGTCCATTACACCCTCCAGCAGGAATGCCTTCTTCGGCCATGGTGGTAGGTTATGGGAGGAGCCAAATCTTGAAAACACCCAAGCCTTACCTCTGTACTACTCCGTGGCAGCAGAGAAAGAGCTGTGCAATTTTATCTAATTGTTTTTATTTGCATTTCCCCAATGATCATGAGGACATATGTTTATTGTCTACATTCCTCCATGTGAACTGCATTTTTAAAGCTTTGTTCTTTTTTATATTTGCTTTTATCTTTTTCAACAATTTGTAGAAACTCAGGATATTAATTATTGTTGGTTCTATAGACTGCAAACATTTTTTCTCCACCTGTTGCTTTCATTTTTGCCCAAATATCTTCCATCTTCAAGAAACTTAAATTTAGATATTTAATCTATGGATTTTTCTGTTTTTTAAAAAAAAGTATGTGGAAAATATTTTTATGGTAAACCATATAATTATTTCCCAATACTTTACTCTAATGCCACTAAAGTTTACTTCCCATATTTATATCTTAATCTACCTATAATTTCTTTAAATATTTATTTGTTTGTTTGCTTGTTTTTGGCATGGTGTGAGCTGCTATTCCAGCTCTGGACAAGTTCTTTTCCAGACATCTTACTGTTTAAGTCACTATTGGTTGGGCTTTCTATTACTTGTAGCCTAATGCATTCTAACTGCTACAATTATGGTCTCTACTTATTCCTAAAACTCCATTTGTATATATCTTAGAGCTTATAATTTTTTTCCATTCTTCTTTTCTATTTTATTTTTCTTTGCTTCATTTTGGAAGATTACTTCAGCTCCATCTTTCATTTCATTAATTCTCTCTGACTAGCTCTAATTTCTTGTTTAATCTATCTATTAAGTATTTTCCTCTCAATCACTGTATTTTTTATTTCTATAACTTTTATTTATTTTTTCAATTTTTTTTTGTTTCCATTATGCCCTTTACATGCCTGATTGACTACATTTCTTTCTTCAAATATGTACATTTCAAGTAATCTTATTTTAAAGTCCCATTTATATTGATCTATTATCTGTGATTCTCTGGGTATGGCTATTTATTGTGTTTGATGATGATCTCCTACAACATTAGATTTCTTCAAGAGCTGTCTGGACCACATCTTCAGTGTGAAGTATTTTTCATGCAGGTGGTACATATCCTGGCTTGCAGAGGCTTTCTTATGTGAATTTTTGTATTCATTTCTGTTGGGAAAACAAGGAAAATCTTAGCAGCAAACTTTTACATTTACATCTTGGCTCAGGTTTTTGCATCATATAAGCAGTTTAAGAATGTTCATCTCATACTCTCAGGCAGTGTAATTTGGGGGATATCTTTCTTAAGGGCCATGGGCTTGGGCCAATGAGTAAAGTTTTTCTAATTTCATTTCAAAAGACAGAAAAAAATTCCTGGTTCCTGGTTCCTGTTAAGGGGCTCAGACCTAGCTCCTATGCCAAATGTGGAGAGTTGGCCTCAATTCCAGCCACCATGGAGGATTTAAATCCTCAACCCGCAAGGCACATGTCTGGTTTAGTTACTCCTGTGGCCATAGAGTTTCAACTCATACTTGCTGTAATGTTTCTGACACCTGGAGTTCCTCATTTTCTTTTGAGCTTATATTTTGAATTTTTAAAATTCATATGCATTATGTAGTATTTCTGTATATTTTGAGAGGGAGAGAAGTTTCATGCACGAGCACAGCTTCCATTTGAACCTGGAATTTCTTCCAATCCTTTAACAGCAGCTTCCAAGTTACACGTGGGTCATGCTTCAAATATTCATTTGTAAGGTAATAATTTTGAAGTCAGAATATATTTTTCCATAAAAAGAAAGTGGTGTGGTGATTAGATAAATTATGCAAGCTTTACTGCTTAGGACAGGTGAGCAAAACATTTGGGTTTCATTAGGTAGGTTGCAATCTCAGGGTACATTCTTTACCATTCAAAATCTAGTTTTCAGTCTTGCAGATTCAGAAATGTAATTTGTTTGCAACTGTGGATCCATCTCTCAGGAAAAGACTCATTCAGATAGCAGTCTGAGGTGTTAAATCAGAATGCCAACTTTATAATTTATTATGAGAACTATAACAGTTGAGGGATTGGACACTTAAGACCTCTTGCAACACATGCTCTCCCTGGAGGCAAGCTCTGTAGGAAGCCACGTAATAATCAGGAGGTCTCCTATTGAACATGGAATCTAATCAAAGGGTTTTAAATTATGTGATCTTGAAAGTTTAATGGCCTCGGGGCTTGACAGCTTGCTGAAGCCACATCTCTAACAGGGGCCTCGCTTGTCAGTGAGACCATTGCATTTAAAGCCCATTTAACAAGGTGTCCTGTCCTCTGGACAGAGCTTGGGTGGTCACTGCTAATTTTTTTTTTCTTTCTTTTCTATTCCACAGATAAGTCAATTCTTTCTTTAGATTTGTTCGTATCTTTAGTCCAGTTTATTTGGGCCTGGGAGCCACTCTGTTCTAATGTGATTTTGCAAAGCTCTTTTCTGATTCACTCTGTATGATTTCATAGCTTAACTCTCAATGTGTCTTATTTCTAGCTTCTTGGTAGGAAGGAAAGAAGACCCCCTCAACAGCATCAACTGAATCCTTTCCTCCCATGGCAATGCCTATAACTATTATTTTTTTTACAACTTTGTATTTAAAAAATTTCAAATTTGCAGAAAAGTTGGAAGAATAATTCAGTAACCACTTATATGCTATACCCTTCACCTAAATTCAAAAATTAATATTACTTTGTTGTGTTTGCTTTGTATTTATGTATATAAACATTTCATTTTGTTTGTTTTACTGAACCATGAGGTTGTGCAACTTAACCAATTAATAAATCAGCCTACATCTCCTAAGATAACTACATTGTCTTACATAACCATAGTACCATTATCACACCCAAGAAAAGAAATATTAATTTGTATTTCACACTCAAATTTCCAATACTGAACTGGGGTATGGCCAAATTTGCCCAATTGTTCCAACAAGATCTTTCCTTCAAGCACTATTATTAATAATATTTTTGAGAGAAAACACTCAGAGTTTGAGGTGTCAGGATTACCTTAGTCTGTCCTCAATGCAACCTAAGATAGATGTGATCTTTCTTCTTTGCTCCTTCCACTTCAATTAGTTGGCCTTTGAAAAGGACGATCACGCTTAAAAAAATTATAACATGATTAAGGAGGGAGAGCCAAATTATAGGTAAATGATGGAGTTATGATTTATTATCTTATTAAATCTAACAAACTATGTATATTCATTCAAATGTTTTCCAAATATGTTCAGGGTTAAACTTTTATACTCAGGCATTATCATTTAATAGGTGAAGTCAGAGGTAACTGAAGAGACATATTGAATGAAAATCCCAAAGCTCTACCTGCTTTATTTTACTGTTTAAAAGGATTCTTTTGCTCATCACCAAGCTTCACTTCACGATGGTGTCTGAATGCATCTATGTTTAAAGAACTTAACACAGCCTGCCTCCAACTGTCCTAGAAAATATTCTACATGTACTGGACTAAGACTGAGAGTATTACAGACTGCCCTAGGGCAGCACTTGTTTTCAGGATGATGGGCCTGTCTCCTGAGTCTAAAGCAACTGGAAGATGATTCTTCCTGAGAGAGGATAACTATATTTTCTGCATATCATTTTTTTTTAAAAGATATCTAGTGGATGCATGGAATATGGGTATCTCAGAAAACAGAAGTCTGGGTGGCAAGGATAGATAGGTGATAGGTGTGTGTGTGGCGGGGGGGGGGGCACCATTGAGATAACACATCTCCTTTTCATCTCCCTCTTATAAATAATGTGCTTGTTGACTTCATTTGAATTCCTATTCTTAAAAATCTCCCATTCTTCCCCTTAAAGTATACTTCTGCATATTTTTAAGCTTGGTTTGTTCAAAGCTTGGTGACTATCAAGGAATTCTCAACCGGTCTTGTGCAGGACACATGGAGGCTCCTAGTCACCACTGCGGCAGGGCCATACTCCAGTTCAGTATTGGATTGAGACCATCTGCATGAACAGGGCTCAACTATCTGGACTGAGAAGTGGGACCATCTTTGTGTCAGTATGACTTTATAAATTGTGTCAGGAAATTCTCACCTAGAAAGACAAGACTGTAAACCAATAAATAACTTCACTGCTTGGATCAGAATTTCTCAAAACCAATTTATTCAGGCAATAAATTGCTCACCTGTGCAAACAGCATATTTACCAAAAAACTGTATACATATCCAGACTTGCTTTAAGATTTTTACATTGTTGTGTCCAATAGTCTTAGACTCTTACGATATGAATTTTGCCCAATGTAAACAGATTCTTACATTGAAAGACCCACCTTAAGTTACTTGAAACCAGACCCTCAAATCTTATAAATATCTGTCTCTACTTTTGCCTTCCTGTTATCTCTTGATGATCTAGTATCTTTGAACTTGTGGGCGACCATTGCCTGGAATGCTGGAGATGCTGTATTTGCTACCTGTCCTGTCCTTGTCCCTGCAGTTACTTCGAAGCATCTTTGATGACTCATATTTTCTGTCATACACAACATTTTGGTTGATTCTTAACCCTCATTTCTAATGATTTTTTTTTCATAGAGGCTGCATATTAAACACTTGTAGATTACAGCATATCTATGACTTATGGCTATTACAGGGCTGGGTGAAAACTATGGATGGGGTCAGAGCTTCTAAAGCATTGAAGGTGCAAGGATCTGGACTAGAGCATATTGGGCAACTGGGGCGGGGGTCTGAAAATTGGGATAAGGTAATATGGGATAAGAGGACAGATACAGGGAAAGACTAGAGCAATCCTAAGAGTTTTTGAATGCTTAATGAAAGTAACTTGAAAAGGAAGTGGACTGAACCTGCTGTAGCCTCCTGTTGTTCTCCATACTCAGAACGAATGACCCAGATTTTGAACATTGAAGTGATATAGCACTGTTGTGTGATTGTCTCCACAGGGCCTTAGAGTTTCACCTTTCTCCTGGGGATGAGGGTGAGCTTCCTTTGAAGTGAATAAATGGTCCCACCTTTAATCATAGACTTTAGATTTCAGGGAGAAAGTGTTTTTTTGCTCTAAGGATTGTAGAAGTGAACTTGGTTTATACTCTTGGGCATGGAGACTGAATGAATTTCTACTGGTTAGGGGATGAGATTTTTGGTTATGTGATAGCAGACCAGGTACAATCAGGATGTGTTTGTATCGTCTGTTTAGTTACAATAAGCTGCTATCTGTGTTACTTTCCCTTTATATTACTGCCAAACCTTCTTGGAAGTTTCATTAAGTCCTATCCTCAGAGAGAATTTGGCAAGAGCCTCTCATTTGGGCTGGAGAAAGTGGTAAAGTGGAAGAAACAATATCTGCAATCCTGAGATCACAGAGATGATAGCAGCAATAATACTGGGGAAGACAGCGGTGTCCATAAACCTCAAAAGGGTCATTGGCAGCATAGGCAACATGTACAGGGTATATAGTCATAGATGAGATGGTGGTAGGCTAGTGAGGACTGGGATTGGGTGCTAGAGTAAAGGGCCACAAGGAAGGGACTAGAAGCTTTGGACAGGCTGAGCATGGGGGTAGAAGTTATGAGAGACAGGTGTTCTTTCTTCTTTTCTGCCCCATGTCTCCATGCCCCTCCTCTGCTACCAACAGTTGGACTGGTGGCCAATTATACATTTCATAGATGTGACCCACCCTTTTATATAAATCCTACAATGGGTGGGATACTCTTCTTGGTGGCATCAGGAGACAAGGAAAGCTCCCAAGACCATTTCTATTATTGGATTAAGCCAGGCCAATTCAGAAAAGCCACTATGGTGGACATTGTCACTGCTTACCAAAAGTTATTTTCTACTCTCCCTGCTAAATGAACCCCAGCCATTCCGGGTGGCATTATTCCCAGACACTTAATTTTTCAGCCTCCCTTGTAGCTAAGGGTAGATACATGACACAAGCTAGCCAACAAGACAGATAAAAATCTTCCAGTAGAGCTACCCTTTTACTTTTCTTTTCTTCTTTTTCCTTTTTGGAAATGATTAATATATGAACTTTGATTTCAAAGAGATTACTGGAGACATTAAGTTATTCATAAATATTTATTGAGCACCTATGAAGTGCCAAGCACTGTGCTAGTTGCTGGCGAATGGAAGCTTAAGACCATTTCTGCTCCTCTGAGACTTACATTTCTAATTAGAAAAGCAAATCAGTCAAGTAACTAATCAAACAAGAAAATATTAGCTAATAATAAGCAACCAGATGAAAACAAATCAGAGGGGATTGGAGGCTACTCCTGTGTTTGCAAGCAAGGAAGGCTTTTCTGAGGAGACATCTATTTGAGAGTCTAAAAAACAAGAAGAGAGCAGCCATTGAATGTTGTTAGTTATTTTAAGGTAGAGCAGATCTCTAAGGCAAGAATGACCTTTGAGGATCTAAAGAAAAGAAAAATGACTGCTGAGGCTAGATGTGTGAAGGACAATTGTAGTTCAGTGAGTCGAGTATCATGACAGAAAAGGTACAAGGGCCTTTGACATAGTGGAGTAGAGAGTGACAGCACCTGCCTGGGTCCATAGTTTTGCAATTCATTCAGGTCTCCTGGTGACTCCCATGAACAACATGAAAAAATTCAGGCAATGTTGGGTGCGTCTGTCTTCCTGCCCCGCCTCTTTTCTACATTGTTACACAAGATCTGTTTGTAGGTGAGCCCAGTGTCAGATCCGGTCTTTTCTGAGCACTTGGTTAGAGAAGGGCCCTCCTTGCTTTCTCCTAAAGTCTCACTTGAGGCCCAAAAAGTGTTTATTAGAATTGTGTAAATAGGAACATGGTTTTGATGATATTTTCTAAACTCTTTCAAAATTGGTACTTAAATAGGACAATGATGTGGTGTTCTCCAGAAAGCTATTATTACTCTCATTGGATGTTTTTCCTAAGAATAATAAAAAAGTGTTTACTAAGAAAAATGTGTATAAGGAATAGAATTATTTAAAATTAAGATTTTTTTCTTATAAATTATTAAATTTTATTTGAACAAGTTAGGTTATATCAGTTATAACTGGTTATATTACAAATTTCTTTAGGGTAGTGTTGTGGGCCTCAGGCCTGGCTTTAATCCAGGCTCATGGCTATGGACACATCCCCAGATCCAGCATGTTACATTAAACTCAGTAGGGCGCCTGCGCCTAGCTTATGTAATGATGACTCAGCTTGCTGTACTACGCATGTGTGGTGGAATGCCACTATTGTTCTTTGGCATATATAAGCCTATGCGGTCCCTGCAATAAAGGCTTGACTTGCAATTTCACCCTCATGTCAATTTCTCGTGCGTTTTTTCAATTGGGCGTCTCACCACTGAAACCTTCCCTCTCGATGAGCTTGGTGCTGACAAATGTGGTAGATTGCAAAAATGGTTATAAATTCTTCCCATCGCTACATCCATGCTCTCCCCACATAGATGCTGTGATTTTCTTTGACAATGGGATATTGCCAATGAGATACAAGCACAGGCTTGAAAAATGTTTGCACATTGGGGACTACCCTCTCTTGAGAAACCGTGAAAGAACTCAAGCTAGTGTGCTCTTAGCTGCTAGATGAGAGATACATGGTGCTGTTAACTTTGCCACCCTGCTGAGAGCTAGCCATCATCACCCATGAAAGTGAGGCCTCATAGGCCAATTGAGCTCAGAGGCATGAGTGAGCCTACCCAATACTAGCAGAAGAAATTTCTCTTTGTGCTTTCACAAAACTTACATGTGATGTGGGTTGCAGAGCAGCCATATTGTGTCCACAAGGCAAGAAACACTTACTGAGGGATGGCTCTGTAGAAAGATAAGCAGAAACTGGGGTTTCTAATGGTATGATGGAGCTATAGCACTAGCCTTGGAAAGTCTACCTCTGGACTTTGTGTTGTAATGGACAAAACCAATGTTATTTTGTTCAGCCAGTGTAGATTGGGTTTCTGTAATGATATTCCTAACTGAAAAATTAGTTAACTAAACATACAGTTTTCTTTGAAGAAGTTTAATCAAAGCTCTTTTCCACTCCCTCTGCTCCCCCACCAATTCTGAAAAAGTAAAGGATAATGGAGGACCTGAAGAACTACAAAAGACAGCAAGACTCTCTTGGTTGATTTGTAAAATCAGAAGGGCTTTTAGGGTTGCAGGAAGCCAATGATCAGGAGGTGGGTTACTTATTTGGTAACCAAAATAAGATGAGGCCAGAAGCTGTTAATGTAAATTAGGTGGGGCCAGGAGTCAGACAAAAGAATAAGGAGTGGGAGTGTGAGAGGATGGATTCATGGGTAACACTTGGAGCAGGTGTACTATTAGTCAAGGTAATCTTAACTATATGAATTGACAGCATGGTAAATGGGGCCCTAGTAGACTAAAAAGCAGGAATCAACTAATTCCTCTCTCTTGCTTGTGCAGTTGAAGTCTCCTCCAATTGGAGAGTTCTTGGCTTGTGGATGCTTTATTCAATTGCCCCAGGACTGTTAGTAAGAAAACACTGACAGTGAAACACCTCTTCCATGCTCAGTGTCAGCCTGTATTCCAGAATGCACATTTCCCAAACAACTGAGCTTTCGGCCTTTGCCTCCTGCTCCTTCCTCTTGCCTTGCCTCCACTGTGCCAGGTCTTTCTCTCAGCATTTGATGTCCTGAAATATAGTCTCATTTCACTGCCATGCCTCTGTGATTTACTGTGTGTGAGCATCACTGTAGAGCAAGAAATACATTCTTCATTTTCATACCTGACACATGAAGAGCCATAAAAGTAAGTCTCTGAAGTCAGACTCAAGGGCCTTTTGATTAAGAGTTAAGTTGCAGATATGATTTACTCAATTTGAGCTTGGAGAAGCAAGGGATGCTGAAGATAATGTAATTGGAAAACTCACATTTCTACCTCTCTCAATGAACAGATACCTGTGGAACAAATATGGAGGTGTGGAAAGTTTGAACTTGGGTGTGGACTGGGGAGGAGCCAATGATGTGAATGATTGCTTCATGTAGGTCTGTTTTCAGGGATATGCGAATTGTCATTTTCAATTAAGTAAAGTCAGCAGGAAGAGATCAAAGGTGCAAGGAGAGGACATCCTGGAAGGAACAAGAGTTCAGAGACAAGAGTTCTGATCTTGACTTTGCCACTGATGAGGTGTAGGAATCCTACCCAAGAACATGTGAATGTGTCTCAGCTTCTTTACCTAAAAATGAGGTGAGACTAAATTACTTAAAGATCATTTTGACTGACAATGACAGAATGAGATAAGGAAGGAAATCCAGTAGGTTTAGAAAATATTTTTGATATAAATTTTACAATGAAGAGGAACTAAGAATAAGTCAGGAGTTAGAGGGCAATGAGTCAGGATAGAACTTATTTTTAAAATAAAAGATAATAGAATAATTTATAAAAATATAGGGAATAATTATAAAATTGCTGAGTGAGTGAAGGTGAGAGAATGTAGAGCTCAAGTGGCTTTGATAAAATCAGGGACAATTCATCCCCTGTATCTCCGGATGGGAGGCAGAGTGTATGGATGTCAGGAGACAGTTGGTTTTGATAATGGGAGAGAAAAGTAGTTCTTACCTGACAGTTCCTGTTTTCTTAAAGAAGCATAAAATGATGCTGTAAGCCTAGGTGGTTGAGAGGTGTTTTGAAAGTTTGATAAGGAAGAAGTTGTAATAGCATCTCAGAGAGTAAGAAAGGAAATTAAAAGGGTAATAGGGCAGGGTTGTTGGCCAGTGTTGAGCACCAATTTGAGATACATGGTCACAAATTTAAAGTGAGACCAGTTGTCAGGACTGCGGGATTCCTTCTCCAGAGATGTTCAGCTTCCTGAGTACAGGCACAGAGGAGGTAAACAGTTGGCTTCAATGAGGATCTGCCAGTTAAGTATCTTGCAGTGAGAGATGGGCATCAGAAGTGTTTGTAAAAAGGCCATTACAGTGAAGGATACATGGAACCCAAACTGTGTGAAGAGGGATGTGAGAACTTGAGAAAGGTGATAGATAAGGAAAAAATAGTATAATTAAATGGATTGGAACTATGAAAGTTATCAAAGAATTGGTGGACTGGTGTTCTAAAGTAAGTGGGCTGGTAGGTAGTGGTCAGGAAAGCACATATTTTCATAGGTATGTGAGCTCCTTTCTTCATGGTGTGTTTTGCAGTTTGAAGATAGGTGCTTGTGAGCCTGAGATTGCAGGCCCAGTCCTGTCCAGGTACAGTCAGCCATGCCTTTTGTTCTCCTCAGTTTTACAATATTTACATACTTCTGGTGAACAAGTGGACAATGGGACAGATCAGTACTCTTACTATTGTAAAATGAAGTCATATTGCATGTCTTATTCACCAAATCTAGCAATAGTACATGTTGTCATGTGTATGTGTTTTTAAAAGTTTTATTTTTGTTGGGTTAAGTAGATAGTCAGTGATTTTCTCCATGCCCTCCTTATTATTCCTTGGTTCCTACCACTAATTGGTGAAGAAAGTGAGTGTCATAGCTGTTGATAACCCAAGCCCAGTGTAGGTAGAGATGGACTTATCTAAAATATGATGTGTTGGCACCTCATTAGCATAGGGTAATCCTGAGATCTAAACAACAGCCTTGATAGGAAGGTTGGTGGATATATAGGTTTCTATTCCACAGATGAGAGGTTAATACCTGCCCTCTTGCTTTCTTCCTTATCTTTGAAAAATACCACTATTTATTCAGTTCCCCAAGCCTGAAACCTTGAGGTCATCCTTGGTTCCCACCTCTCTTTCACCTTCCTTAACTGTCTTGAATGAATAAATAAATGAATGAATGAGTGAGTTATGCACTTTGGTTTAGTTCAACAGACCTTATTGAGTACCTACCTGGGGCCCTGTGGGGTAGGAAAAACACTATTGTCTCACTCCTTCCCATTCCCACTTTCAAATGAAAAAGTAATTCACTAAATAAGTTTCAGGATGAGCTTATACATTTACTGTATAAAGTACATATAAACTTAAGAGTTCTTTAATTGTACTTGATAGCATATTGCAAGTTATTTAAAGAGTACGAATCCATGGACAGCACATATTTCATTGTGAATACATTTGGGGTGATTATTTACCATCTAATGATGCTTCATACTTGCAACACCATATATACATCTTAATTTCCAATCATACCAAGACATTATTGATAAAATGCATGATTGATGTAGGTGAAATTGATAATTGTAGGCTAATTATAAAATTGTAATTTAAAATTAAAAAATAGCAAAAACTTAAAACCATCATTAACTCAAGAGAGCATTGAGGACACAAAAATGCACACACACACACACACACACACACACACACAGAGACAGACACATAGATGTTCTTTCTGAAAATTATTGAGTTGGAAGGGATTGTACTTTGTATGTCTGTGCATGCTGTATTTTCCAACAATGGACACTGCAATATTTCTGATCCCTTGATCTTTGTGACTGACTTGACCAACTGAGTGTAGGGAAAATGATATTATGAGACTTTGAAGACTACATCATAAAAGACAATGTGGGCCTGGTTCACTCTCTCAGGATTCTTGCCACTGCAACCCAGCCACCACATTAAGAGGAAGCCCAGGCAACAAAGAGAAGCCCTGTGTAGATTTTTCAGCCAAAAGCCTCAGCTGAAGTGTGAGCCAGTGGTTAACATCAACCACTAGACATGTGAGTGAATGAGCCTTCAGACAATTCCAGCCCCCAGCCTTTAAATGAGTCCCACTGATGCTGAGTGGAGCAGAGACAAGCTATTCCCATTGGTCTTGCCCAAATTACAGAGTTGTGAGCAAAATAACTGTTATCATTATTTTAAGCTATGAAATTTTGGAACACATGCATATTAGAAGCTTTGCAGTGTTGAACTGAATGGCAAACAAAATTTCTAATAGAGTTCTAAATTAGGAGCCTTGGAAAACAGTAATGCACTAATTTTAATTTATGACTTACTTGTGTCAATCATAAAAATTCTTTTCAGAAAGTAGGCTTCCTATGTACATTAATATGAATGTCTATGAAATTGAAAGCTGTTTTCCAGTAAAACCACAGAAAGGACTTATAATTCTTGAATCTGCTCACAGTTCCTTGGGAGACTCCTTTTGGTTTCCAGTGGGCTGTGGACAATTCATTGTGAAACAACAATCAATATTAACTCTCGAATCAAGACCTCTATTTTTGGCCTCTATTAAGATCTCCATCCATGAATCTCTCCAATCACTCCCTTTTCTGTACTTTTCATCAGGCTGACTTGCTTTATCATAGAATAATTTCAAACACACAGAAAAGTGTGGGAATAAGATTAGAAGCTCCCAATGTGGCCAATTACACAGATTAGCATTTAACCATTTATTTAACTTTATTGTATATCTCAAAGATCTGTCAAGAGCTAACATCATGGGCACAGTTCTAGCCTTCTTTGGACTCTCTTGATTTCATTTCCCTTTCCCTCTCTCCATCAAAACATGTGAACTATTCTGAAATTGGTGTATTTTGTTCTCATTCATTTTCTTACATTAGCATTCATAAGAAATGTTAGTACTGATTTTCGTGTTATAAATTTTATGTCAATGTTATTATAATATACTATTCTTCAGCAGTTTGTTTTTTCTTCATTTAATGTTATACTTTTGAGATTTTTTTCACATTGATTTGTGTAGTTCTAGCTTATGTTTTAATTGCTGTATGATATTCCATTCTAGAATATATTTATTCACCGATTCCCTTATTGGTGCATGTTTAGGTTATTTCTAATATATCTCACTTTTATGTCAGTTGACATATGAACATTCTTAAACCTCTTTAAAAAATTTTTTTTTGTTTATTGGGGTAACATTGGTTAACACATTTATATAATTTTCAGGTGTACATTATCAATTGACATCTGTATATTCTGTGTGTTTACCATCCAAAGTCCAGTTTCCTTCAGCTATATTTGATCCCCTTTACCCACTTCACCCTCCTCCTAACCTTTTATATTTGACTCCCTTTAACTGTCTGCCTACCTCCTTCTTCCCTGTCCTCTACCCTCTGGTAACCACTAGTCTATAGTTCATGTTCATGAGTCTCTGTTTCTTTGTCCTGTTCATTTGTTGCTTTTAAGTTTATATCTCACATATAAGTGATATCATGTGATTTTCAACTTTTTCTCTCTGGCGTATTTTGCTTAGCATGATTATCTTGAGGTCCATCCATGTTGTTACAAATGGCAGTATTTCATCTCTTCTTATGGCTGAGTAATATTCCATTGAATATATGTACCACAGCTTCTTTAGCCAGTCATCTATTGTAAGACATTTAGTGCTTCCATGCCCTGGCCACTGTGAATAATGCTGCTATGAACATCAGTGTGCAAATATCTTTTCGGATATGGGTTTTCAAGTCTTTGGGGTAAATATCCAGTAGAGGGATTGCTGGATCATACATTAAACCTATTTTTGAATGGATGTGAGAGTGCCTCTGAGCAATGCACTTAGGAGCAGTGGTATTGTGTTCAATGGATTGCAAGTCTTCAACTTTAAATATTGCTGAAGTGGTTGTACCATTTTACATTCTCAGTAGCAGTTATGGCAGTCTCTGTTTCTCCATTGTCATACTTGAAATTTTGCTGACAAAAATTCTGGATGTGAAGTTCTATCTTATTATTGTTTTCACTTGCATTTCCTGATTATTAGCAGGTCTAATAATCTCTTCTGCAAATATTCACACATATTTTTACCACTTTTTCTATAGAGTTATTTACATTTTCCTATTGATTTTTTTAAAATCATTTCTATAATCTTGAGGACAATCTTTTGCATAAAGATCTTCTTCTGCTTTGCTGGTTAACTTTTGACTTTGTTTATGGTACCTTGGAAGGAAGTTTGAAACATTAATGAGGTCAAATTTATCAAAGATTTCTTTTACGATTTTTGCTTTTTAGGACTAATTAAGAAATCCTTTACTACCCAAAGACAGAGGTTATTATTTTTATTTTTTAAATTTTATTTTCATATGAATAACCAATTATCCTGGCATCATGTATTGGATGGTTTTTTCCTTTATTGTTTTATAATGCAAACTGTGTCATTTATCAAGGTCCCTTTCATGCTGAGGTATGTTAATGGCTCTGTATTTTTCTATTTCTGCAACAGTATTTTATGTCCTAACAAGTATTTTTAAAAAATATTTCAAAGTCTTGACCAGGGCCTCTATATTATCAAATCTAGTGCCCAATTCCCATCAAGCCCTTGCTTGACCTATCAGAAACATGTGACACAGTTGGTCACTGCTTCCCTGAGGTTCCAGGACACTGCACTCTCCCAGTTTCCTCTAAGTCACTGGCTCCTCTTCCTCAGTTCCACTGCTGGTCAGGATTACTTTGTCCAGCCTTCTCCTGTTTCAAAGCCCTGGGGCTCCCACTTCGGATCTCTTTTCTATGAACACTTACTTCCCACCTGCCTGATTGCTTCCCATCTAATAGCTTAGAAATTGACTCCACATTTAACTTCTTTGATCTGACCTCAGTTTAATAGGCATATGAAAATGTCTCACAGGCACCTCTTTTCTCATTATTGCTATGGAAATTACACTTTTTTTTCTGACCCATAAACAGTTACTCTAAAAATTTTAACGTGAATGTCTGATAAAGTTTAAAGTTAATGATTATTTTAGTTCTACTTCTGAAAAGTGCAAGATATTTAAAATGCATTAACTCCAGTCTCTCTCATTTTCTATTTAATTGTTATTAAATACCAGTTCCACATTACTTTGTCCCATTCCCTATTTAAACTTTTTTTTTTTTTAATATAAAAGCTTACTAGACATCAACATGTCTACCTTTTTCTGGAGGAGGGGCTCATTATTGCTTCTTGTACCCATACCGCCCTTTTTGGGTCAATTTCATTTTTTCTGAGTACATTTTTAGGAGTTGTTTCGAAGAAGCATATGAGTGAAAATATTTATCGACTTTACCTGCAACAGTTTTTCTGTTCTCTTCATTCTTAAATTCTACATCCCTTCATCTGGATGTAGATTTCTAGCCTAGCAGTTATTTCCCTCAGCACTTTAAAACTATTATTCTGTGGTCTTCTATATCTTCTTTTGCTAATGAGAAGACCATACTATTTATAATTCAGCTTTAAATACTGCATCTTTTTTTCCCCATTACCTGTAAGAATTTTTCTTTTTTCTTTTGAATTATTATCTATCTATCTATCTATCTATCTATCTATTTGTTTGTTTCCTTTTAAAATTTTTTCCTTGGATAATCCTTGTGTTGAGGGCTGACTTTGAACAGATCATGGCGAGAAAGCTCTTCTGTTCCAGGAAGAAACCCTGACTAAGGAGAGAGTTGTGTGACAGGCAAGGGGGTGGCCCCCTTTCCAGCTGTACCTAGTTTCGCCCCTCTCTCTCTCTCTCTCTCTCTCTCTCTCTCTCTCTCTCTCTCTCTCCCTCTTCCTTCCTTCCTTCCTTCCTTCCTTCCTTCCTCCCTCCCTCCCTCCCTCCCTCCCTCCCTCCCTCCCTCCCTCCCTTCCTTCCTTCCTTCCTTCCTTCCTTCCTTCCTTCCTTCCTTCCTTCCTTCCTTCCAACTGTCTGGATGTTGGAACTTGTGGTTCTTCAATCTTATATCAATTCTAGAAAATTTTCAATTGCAAATTCTTGGATTATTGCTTTCCCTCCCCTCATTTTTGCCTTCTGGAACTCCAAATACCTTTGTTCATTGTTAATTGTTTTATGTTATCCTCTATGGCTTTTAATCTCTCTTTCTTATTTTCCATCTCTGTTTTGTAGGTGCATTCTGGTGGTTTCTCCAAATCTATCTTCTAGTTCATTATTACTACAGTTTTTTTCTTTCTGATCTTATGTTTCACTCATTCATTGAGTTTTAAATGTCTGCAATTTTTCTCTTTTATTTTTAGTTCTATTAGCTCCTTTCCAACTCTCAATCTTCCTTTTTCATACTAATCAATTCTTCATTGTATTTTCTTTTTAAACAGTTAACTCTCTTGTCATTTCATACTTACCTACTTCACATTTTCTTCCTCAGTCCATTACACGCAGTTCTTTGGAGCCAACTTTCTCTAAAGAGAGATCTGCTCATTCTTCTTCAATGTAGTTTATTTATCTCACATTTCAATATTTTTGCAGTGTGAATTTATATCAGTCAGGGCCAACTTATTTCTGTGGGAAGTTTCTGTGCTGTGCATTGTACACTTTTCCCTAGAGTCGTTATACATTTCTTTCTGTTGATGCCATTTAGGCGTGCACTGACTTCCACAAATATTGTGTTAAATATTTGACTGTTCCCCTATTTTTAAAATAATGTTATTTAACTTTATACCTTCATGCGGAACTTGACTGAAATTTGGATTTTTCATAGTAACTTTCTTTTTAAGAGCTTTGATAGGCCATAAACCTTCTTTAGCCTTTTTAGGATGGTAGATGGAATTCATCTGTTTCCCTGTTTCCTAGTTAAGAATGAGGCTGTTTTTTTTTTTTTTTTTTGATCTCTGGACTTCATACATGTGGTTTAGATTCAATTCCTTAATTCCTTACTTTACTCGTTCTGAACACACATTCTCTGTCCCATGAAGGAATAAGAACCCAAGCCACTGGGACTAACAATAGAAACAAAGTGGTTCCCCATGGAGTCAACATGATTTCCATTGTGTTTTAAATTTTTCCCATTGTATTTGGCAGTTGAGGATTTTACCTTCTTAGTTTTAAACCTATCTCTGCATTATACTTTTTGTCATTGTATGCAATATTTCTATTTATTTTGGCAAGGGTCAGGCTGACCTGTATCAACTTAGTGTTCATATTACCAAAAGCCATCGTTTTCATATTGGCAATACAGCATTAATCACCAGCTAACAGGAAAGAAATCCCAAAGCTTTCGCAAGAGTTAAAATAAAACCAACCAAACAAACAAAAAAATAAAAAAAAATGGTCAAGCCAGTGTGTTGGTTAAAATAATGAAATTGATAGATTTGAGCATACTGAGTAATATATGATGAAGTTCTTTTCTTCATACGTTCCTGAACCCAAACCATTGCTTGGCTACTTGATAGTGGTGTTTTTTGGGGAGCATTATTTCTCTGAAACTCACCTTTCTAATCTATGGAACAAAAAAAATACCTACCTCCCATGTTTTCAGGAGAGTTAAGTTTGCATGGGTAAAAGTGCCCAGAAGGGAATGTACTTTTATATTTATATTAAATTTATATTTATTTAGAAATTGTTCCCTTTATTTAATTTTATTAACTAGAATATCTATCTCTATCTGTCCATCTCTTGATCTATCTCTATCTCTATCTCTATATCTACCTCTATCATCTCCATGTCTCTCCCAATACACAAGGTGGAGGGTCCTGTTCTATAGTCAGTGCCTACATAATACTGGCTCTGCGAGTTACAATAGTTGTAATTATTGAAACGACACTTGGAAGGCCCATTCCTGCAACTGCTCAATGCAGAAGACATGTCTCAAGCTCTACTTCTCGGCCTGCATTTTAGTCTGGCTGTTGCTGTGGTAACCAGCTGCTTACAGGTGTAATTGGCAGCACCCCTCCTCAGCTGTACCAGTCATCTCTCACTTTCTTCCCTGAAGCCTCTCTCTCTTGAGATTTAGCAGGAGCCAGGTAGCCATTCTGACACATGCTCCTGGGCAATCCTGAAAATGTGAGAGAACCAATACAGGGCAATGCTTGACCATTGGGAGATAGGAGCTGGCATTGAAATATTACCTTTTTCTGTCCTAGGTTAAACAATTCTGAGATGCATTCTGTGTGGCTAAGCTCTGAAGGTCACAGCTCCAGATTCATGCAGCACTCAACCAGTTTAGCATCACATCCCTGGATTGGCTTAGTTCCCTTCAACTTCACTCCCTCCAGATTATATTCCTATTCCTTAGGATTACTTTCCAAAATAAAATACCTGCACATAGACTCTTGCTTCAGGCTCTGCCTTTTAGGAGAGCACAGGCTAAAACACTTAGCTAAAGTTACCAAGAGAGTAGATTTTCCACTTGAGTAGGTGAGGACTTAGCGCTATTAAGATTTAAGTACTAAGACAAGTGCTAGTGTTAATGTGGGGACATTCATATTGACAAACTTGTGAAATCAAGGCCTCTTAGGTTGCAAAGATCTTTAAGTTTATACCATATCCTTCCCCAAAGATTATATGAGATGCCTTTATAGGTAAAGAGGACAATCAAAAATGATTTAAATTTCAAAAGTTTATAATACCACTACCCACAAAACCAGGCATTTGCTATGCTGAATGCATTGGGTAACAGAGCTACCAGCGAACACTTAAAGAGAAAAGTCTTAAGGAGGCAATTGTGAATTAAGAATGTATTTTCCTCTAAAGCTCTCCTGTCTTTGGAATGAGGGACATGATTTCAACTTCCTGGAATGGCATTAAGTCCCACAATTTGGATGTCAGTCTAAACTCCAGACAGAGCTGACTTTTTCACTCATCTCTTGCTTGCAGGTAATTGGAATAGCAATTGTATCATTTGCTTGGATGGGCAATGAGTAAATGGCCAGGACCTTTTCAATCCTGGCTTCTGCAAAGAAACTAGTTGTAATGCCAACATCAGAAATGGGGCATCTGGATGATATTTCTCAGCAGAGAACTAGCTTCTGATTTTTTCTTTTAACTGTGGAGGTCAGATGCCAGATGTACACATGAATATGCAAGAGAGCTAGGATGCAGACCATTCCAGGATCTCTGACAGTCTGCTGGCTCTAGCTGATTATGCATTTCTCTTGTTGTAACAGTCTGTTCTTTAGGCTGAAAAAAATCACCTCCCCTCTTGTTTTAGAGCCAGGTGGGTGTAATTCACCTTTGGTGAAAATATACAAAGGAAAAGTCAATCTACATGAGATGGAGGGGAGGAAATAGGTCAAATACTGATCTATTTGAATAAACACCCATTTGCAGTCCCTGAGTGGATGTAAACTTGAGCAGATTGCTCAGGAAAGGATAAAATGATCAGAAATAAGAGCTCAGAGAGGCTGGACAGCTCTGGGGAACACACAATGGAGCTGTGGTGTTCTGAAAACCAAGTCACTGAAAGAGAAATGAGAACGCAGGGAAAAGAAGTGGCATTGAAAGAAATAACAGAATAAAACAGTTCTAAGCTGGAGAAAGACCTACATCTGCAGATCAAAAGTACTCACCAGGACCCAGGCAAAAAGAATGAAAACAGATTAACACCTAGAAATCATCTGGTGAAATTCTTAAACTCTAAGGACAAATAATCACCCATGCATACTGCAGAAAGAGCAAGCTCACGACAAAAGGATAGAAGTCAGGCTTACTTTTTTGCAGCATTAAATAGACAACATAGACAAACGACATTATTCTAAAAGGAACTGAGTCATGACACGATCATGTTCATGCATGGATGTCCAAGTAAGGCATCCACAGAGAGGCAACACATCAGGGATACCACCACCCACCAACCTGTGCTTAGAAGCTAACAAAGATGTGAGCCACTTACCCAAAGTCTGTGCATGATAAAGAGTCCACAAATAACCAAGTTCAGATAGAAGAAAATGATAGTAACTAAAGTTACTTAAACACAGAATTAAGTTTCAATAACTGTTGTAAATGTTTTGAAAGCTCAATGCACAATATCATTAGTTTGGGAAAGAGGCAATGTTAAAAATAAGCTAGATCAAAGGTTTCTAAATTCTGCCTATGAAAATTATGAGGTGGAGATGCAGCGCAAATGTCTTCAGTTTATAGCAGTATCATCTTAACCCCCATGGAGCAAAAAGGGGGTTCCCAAGGCTCCTGCTGATGAGGACATTTCCACTGCTTCTATTTGGGTTCCTCTTGGTCAATGGACAAGGTCTCTCATTTACCCAATCCCCATACAGTGATACCAAGTGTTACTGGGGAGTTGGCTCCTCTCTCGATGCGTTATCCAGGTTCTTAATGTCTTGAACAAAGAATTGAGCAAGACACCAAAATACAGTAGAAAAGACTAGCTTTATTAGAAGTGATAGTACACTTCCAGATATGAAATGGGTTGAGAAAGAAAAGAGTGGCTCAAGAGGCTCAAGGGCACAGTAATAAAGCCTTTGGGGTTTTTATCCCTATTTGCTGTGGGCGGTTACTTTTCTTAGAGGAGTAGGCTTTCTTGATTGAAGGAATCGATCTTACTTTCTGTGCATGTTCGTTCTCAGAATTCAGTCTGTTATAATAATATTAATGAACTTCTGGGGATAAAAACCACTAAGGTTTTGTTACCAGGCCTTTTGAGGCATACTTACTCTCTTGTCCAGGTCCATTTCCAGGTCTAGAGGTGTACTTCCCCTTCTAATAAAACTTTTCTTTTTTACCATATTTTGGTGTTTGGCTCAATTCTTTGAAACTTCAAGAACCTGGACAGTGTGCCTGGAGAGGATCCCCACTCTCCAATAACATAAATATTTTGTAAAAGAAAGAAAAAACTTCAATTAAAGATCCCCTCCAGATGCAGGACAGGGCAAATTTCCCCAAGATGAGAGGGAGACCAAACCCTGCAGTGAGAGAAGAGGGTCCTTTGGCAGAGAGTGTGGAAAGAATTCAACACACGTGCCAAAGTTAGAGTCAAAGGAGAGTTTTTTTAGAAAAGGAGTAATACTCTACAGACTGTGTGGTCTCCTCTTGCGGTGCTGTAATGACCTGGTTTGGAACTCCATGAGCCAAGAAGGAAACTGACACCGATACAAGAGGGAGTTTATTGACAAACTCGAGTTTGGACTCCACTCGTTCAATGACGCAGCAGTGGTTGAGAGGAGCCCTGACTGAGGGGTTGGGACCTAATTTAAAGGGTAAAACTGCAAGCCTTGGGGCGATGCCTTGGCCTTATCTGATTGGGGGGTTAGGTTGACCTTTAAAGGGATTGGGTGGTAGGTTGTTAGGTCTGCGTGCAAAAGGGGGTCGTGTGCAGTTGGGGCTGCGTATAGAGGGGGCCGTGCGCAGAAAGGGCCGAGTGCAGAAGGTGCCCGGTGCAGTAATCAGAATATGTGTAGGAGGAAATAAGGGTGGGGGTGCCTTAAGGGCCCACCGATTAGCTGGCTTAGCTGGTTTGGCCAGGTGGTAAGGCATTGTTCTTGACCACTGGCCTTTGGGGAACTTTTCGTACAATTCATCTTGGGATCACTCAGAAAAATGGAATCATTCCAGTCTTTCAGTGCGAACAAATTTAAGACCCACGGAGCCAATTGAGATTAATTATGAGCCTTTATTAGCTGGCCAAGCGACTGACTCTCCCCACTAGAGAATCAGCCCCGAGCCTCTAGAAGGAATAGCTTAAAAAGCCCCCAAACCCCCTCTAGCAAGCAAGCAGGTTTACAGAAGCAGAGGCTGGCCATTAACATATCTTTACACAGGATAACCACACCCTTAACATTAGCATACCTTTGCACAGAATATCTCTTAGAACTACCTGTTTAACATTAAACGATGGAAGCAGAAGTTGGCCATTTGAAAATTTTCCACCCTTAACACTTGCAGAGAAAGAGAGGGACCAAGAGAGGTTTGGAAAGATAATGAGTGTGTGTGTGTTGGGGGAGGGGGGTGAGTGTACTGTTTAAGAGACTTTGCCAACCCATTTCCTTTGATATGGACTACAGTGAGGAAGGGGAAGGGTATGTAGCTGTGAAAAGGTAAGAATATGTAGAGTGAAAGGCCTGCTGGCAGTTCCCAGCCTTTAAACCATAGGTTCCCCATGGTTACAGCCATGAGGAATTACTATTGGTTCCTGTTTCCCCTTCCCAGGTGTGGGAATGGGCTGTTAGCAATCCCAGGAGAAATCATTCTTTGTTCCAGAAGGTGTCCTCCTGGCCTGGCAGCAGGGCTGATAAGCACGTTGCTGTCTCTGAATGTAGCTTGATTAACATTTTAATTCTCTTGCCCCCCTCCCTACGTTTACACTCCCTTCTCTGGACTCTAGGGCTCTGTTTTGGCCTGAAACCATTCCTGCCATAATGGGCCAAGGAGAATGCTGAGTTTCAGAGATCCTTATCAATAGCCAGAGGACATGAATCACCAGTTTCAAGGTAATTATCTAAATTTGAGGGAGAAGGTCTTTCCCCAAAGAAAGGAGGAAAGAAAAGACTTAACTAGGTTTACCAAAAAGATTAAGAATTTTGCAAATGATAGCCATATCACAAGTGCCTTCCCCTCTATTGGGAAGAGTGTACAGAAGTCCTGGACTGTAGTGGGCAGAGTGTCTTCTGTGGGTGGTATTCATTGTATGAGTTGTGTGTATAGTGACGGCCACTATTCAAGGGCAGTCTGGATTCCTCTATTCTGCTAATTGAAATTCTATTTGGTAGGCCCCAACCTCCATCTCCCCCTGCCATCGTCTCCCCTCTTCCCCGACAGTTCTTCCCCTTTCTCACCCCAAGTTTTATCCAGTGTTTAGAAGAAGAGAAACTGGTTTTAATCTATCTCCTTTGTGGACAAAAAGTGGCCACATATGAAACTGACAAGCTCAGGGAAAGCCAGCATGGCTGGCCATACAAACTTAGAGACTGAAATTAACCACATAAGATGGTCTAAACAGAAAAATTCCTAGAAGTGTGTCATGGTGGATAGTCACATCCTAGGCCTGTAACTTCCATGACAAAGGTCAGTCTTTACCTGAAGTGTCAGTGCTGAGCTGATCAAGAAGGGAAGTTTTCGGTGGTGAGATGCCCAGGTGAAAGAACGCATGAGGAGCTGACGTGAGAATGAAAGGGCAGGCACCAACTTTATTGTGGGGAGCGCACTTCTGCGCTAGGGGATCTCATGGGCTTTATATATGTCAGAGAACAATAGTGGCACTCTGCCACACATGCGTAATGCAATAAGCTGAGTCATACTTACATAAGTTAGGCACAGGCGCCCTACTACATTAATGAAACATTTAAAATCTGGAGTCCTATCCCTAGCCATGAGCCTGGATCACAACCAGACCTGGGAACCCCATGAAGTAAGACTGTCTATTGTCTTTTTGCATCTAAGATAACATACTCTTCAAAGGTCAGAGTAATCTCCCTTTTCTAGACCCCTCAGGGCACACCCACTGCACCAGAACTGGATACTACAGAACCTCCTCTTCTGTTACCTTGTTCTCTGAATACCATCTCTAAGTGCTGTAAATGTTAATTATTAACTATCCTGTACCCACCCATGCAAAGAAGTCTGTGTTTCTTTTACTTTTTAACCAATTCCAGAGAGTTGCCCACTTTGCTTTCTCCCACCCCTTAATCTACCACCAATGTACCACCTCCTTATGTCTTCTCTTTTTATTTTAATGTATAAAATAAGCTGCAAACCTGCCATTCTCCAGAGTGTTTTCTCAATCCATTGAGATTTTGCTTCCTGGCAATTATCATCAGTTTGGCTCAAATGAACTCATAAAGATGCTCTACAGGTTTGGACATTTCTTATGCTGACATCTTCCCCTGGTACTTCAAATCTTAGTTCTTGTTTTATCACAGGTTGCGGAGGATGCCCCTCAGGTTAAAAGTGAGAAAAGTTAGGGGAGGGTAGCCACAAAGAACAGCTCGATTCACAATTTGGGATATAACCCTCTCGCACTGGTTTCTATAACCTTTTATACTGTGGAATATAACACACGCACAACAGAAAGCATAAATAAAGACACACAACTCTCACAAGATAGACACTATGAGCCTAGCTCTTGGGTCAAAAGGCAGAACTCTGAAAGTACCCAGAAGTCCCCTTTGGGTCCCCCTGTCTCCCCAGCTCTCCCTGCCAAGCATCCCCCCTCCTCCCCAACGGAATCACCACTCTGATTTTCATTAGAAATTGCTTGTTTTTCCTCACAGTTTCACTATGTAAACAAGCAATACTAAATACTCTAGTTTCATCTTCTTTTCTTTTTTGAATTTTATATTCTCATAGAGTACATATTTATTTGTGGGTCTAGCTTCATCTGCTCAGTGTCATGTCTGTACAGTTCATCTGTGCTTTTGTGGTAGTTGGAGTCCACCTGCCTGTGTAGCTGCATAGTGCTCTGTTGTTGGAGTACTCCATAATTTAGTTATCTGCTTGACTTGATGGACATTTGGGCTATGTCCAAACATTTGGCTATTACAAACAATACTGCTCTGAGCGCTGCTGTCTCTGTCTTGTGGTGCACATGTACCTCCATTTCTGACAAGTATCTCCTTCCTAAATCAAAAGCACAGTGTGCGATGCTGCTTTATTACCTTTAACTTCAGCTGAGTTATTGATTTGGGGATGTGTATTTTAGCCCTAGCACTTGTATCCTGACATATGAATGCTTGAGTGACATTGTTATAGGATGTAAAAAAGCATTTTAAATTATGACACTAGTAAATGTTGAAATAATAGTTTGAGAGCCATCAGACTCCCAGGAGAAGCTCTTGTGTAGACACAGGGTGGAGTGGGGCACCCAACCCCGCAGACTTGGGTGGAGTATTGCTGTTTTCCACTCCAAGCAACAGTGTGCACTTGTCCTGTCTCATGGACTTTGAACTTAGGCAATTCTTAGTGAAACATTTTTCAGTTTAGTGGCTTGTATTATTTATAGCATTGTGTATTAACTGAGGCTTCACCAAAATTATAAAACACTATTTCAAGAATGAATAATTTAAAAGCACATTAAAAAAAAAAAAAACAGGTTCACCATGTCTCTGAGTCACTACTTCTTCAGCCACAAAAATAGACAGCAAAAGCTTTAAATTGCTCTTTAGGAAAGACTCAATTAAATTTGGACCTAAGGATCATTTGGTTCTCAATCACCTCTTTTGGAGAACTTGGGGGAAAAGAGAAATGGAGGTGATTTTATTCTCTGAAATATATATTTAAATATCTAAATACAAATAACAAATAAAACATATGTTATATATTTATGTGTAAATAAGTGTAAACATAATATTTCAAGGAACATACCAAAATGTTTTCAGAGTTGTTTTTATTTGGAAGAGAGAAGTGATGTTATAGATAACTATTCTTCCTTTTTGCTTTCTGTTGTTTTCCTAAGTTTCTGTATCGACTGTGCTCACTTATTAAACTAGAAAAAAAATACTTAAAAAATACTATTTAAAAAAAATGAAGTCATGAAGAGCAAAGAGAAGCCATATAAAATGGGAGGATATAATTCAACTAGAAATAGGATACATATTTAAATTTTTTTGCTACTGGAGACCAGATTAAAATCTTAAGTAATGTCTCAGCTCATCATCTGATAGAAAGAAGCAAATTAGTTCTTCAGGAAATGCCAACTTTTATTCCAGCAGTAAACTGTAAACTAGAAAAGGAATTTTCATGCTGATAGATCGTTTCTCAAAGACACTGAATAGCTAATAGACAGTGTCATCAACAGTAATGTTTCTTCTTCTTCCAAAGGCTATGACATTAAACTCCAGGTCAGGGAAAGTGTTCTGATTGATGGGTGTCAGCTAGGGTAGTAGGGTTTGCTTTCTTTCTGTTTCCTGCTTTGAATAAAAGATGAAACTTTGGAACCTGTGAAAGTGATTGGCATGTCCCTAAGTATAGTAAATTTTATGATTTCATCAAAAGTATTTGCTGTCCCTCTCTATCAGGCTCAACTCCACAGGGTTACATTCCATAGTAAACCCATTTACACACCCTATGAGAAGAGAATATCTCCTCCATCTCATCAATGGCAGGCCTGACCATGTTACCTATTAAGGGTGATGGAACATGAATAAGAGTGGTGTTATCTGTACACAAGCAGAGACTTTAAAGCAGGGGTCCCCAACCCTGGGTCACAGACTGGTACAGGTCCATGGCCTATTAGGAACCAGGCTGCACAGCAGGAGGTGAGTGGTGGGCAAGCAAGGGGAGTTTCATCTGTATTTGCAGCTGCTCCCCAGCACTAGCATCACTGCCTCAGCTCCACCTCAGATCTTCAAGCATTAGATTCTCATAGGAGCACCGGTCACTGGTGCCAAAAATATTGGGATTGCTGCCTTAAAGAACACTGCAAGATTCAATCATTGTTCTTTTATCTCTACAATAAGATCAGCATTTCAGAAAAGGGCTGTGCCTTCAGCGTAGGCCTGGGGTGAATAAAGCAGGGAGCAGAGGAGCAGCTGATTCACGAAGGCCAAGTAGCTCAAGTGTGCTGTTGAAAGCCAGTGAGCCACTGAAGGGCTGCTTGTTACTACAGCAATGTTGCAAAAGCTGATTAATAACCTTAGATTGCTTTTCTCACGTGTCAACCAACTAACTGATTGAGCTCTCTAGTAAGCGCTTGGAGTGTGAATATTATCCGTTCATTAAAGCAGAGTTCATATTCTTTATAGCACGAATTTTTCCCCTGCTTAAGCTGTCCTAGGGGTTCACAGAAGAGCTTCAGGGAGTCTATAAATCTCTTAGCAAGGACATTTTAAGTTTGCATGCTTATGTGCATGTGGAGGGATGGGGGAATTTCATACATGGATTTTTCCAGTTTTCAAACACATCAGAATAGATCCAGCAATGCTACAGCAGATACTGGACATGAAGACTATAAAATTGCTGTTTATTTATGAAAACAGAATGACTCTGTTCTCATTCTGAGGGCTACCATCTAACTTCTTAGGAGTAATAGTGAACAACACAAATATTTTTTTTTCCTCTCAAAGAAGTTTATGCCTGGAGAAGTGTATCACTGACATCTGAGAGTCCTATGGAACCGTTTTGACTTGGAAAATTTCAGAGAAGGTGTTTTAGTCACTTGTGCCAGAAAGGAATATGACTTCTGCCAAATATATACTTTTACATAAGATGGACTGCTGGTTGGGTCTCCAGAAGGGAGGATAGTAGGGTTTGGAGGTAGCAAAGTCCTCTCAGCTCTAACATCCTACACGAAGAGGTTCGACTAAAAAATTCCGAAGCTTGTGAAGCAACATCCAAGTAAAGTGAGGTTCTGCCTGTGCCTCCTCCCTTCCTGCCATCTAGCTGCACAGTCACTTCCGGGCTTTCTTTCCCTTTCGAAGATGTTTTTAATATAAGTTTCTCCTCTCTCACCAGAGTCACTCACCCTGGAGTGGGAAGGGTGCCTGTCATTCACATCTATCCAGGCCCTGCCTCTCCCTTCTCCAGGAGTCCCAGAGCCACCATCTCAGCAGGTACAGCATGGCCCCCTGTCCACCGCATTTGGCTCCATGGGGCTTGGCCTTTGCCTGCATGAAGCACCCAACTTAATGTCCTGGGGCTGAGCACCTGGAGCCATTTCAACTATGAAGGGGCTTTGGCAAAGCACTTGCCTCCAGCCTTTTTTTTTTTTTTTTTCATCTTATGCTCCTGTGAATTTAAAGGGAAATGAGAACCAGATGTTTCTGATACTTTCACACTTAACTCATCAGAAAGCTGTCTAGGGGAAGGTGTTTGAGAGCCAGCAACAATTTTTTAAGACCTTTTGTTTGGGAAGTAAAAATTGCAACGTTTTCCAGAAATCCAAGTTTCATACCACATTATTTATTCACCTTTGCACCATCAGTCCCTGCACCTCCAAATCGGGATCCTCGGTATAGTTGGACTATCTGTATCTGAGGTAATCATTATAATTCATCACATTTGTGTCACTCTCCACTGTTTTCAATGATGTCAATGATCTCATTGAATTCTCACAGAAACCTGGTGGAGGCTGGGCAGAAGCTATTATATTTGCCAATGGGAGCTTCAAAGTGGCTAAGTGGTCAAAGCAACTTATAACTGGTGTGGCTTTGACCAGACCTCTGGATCCTTATTCCAAGAACAGTGGTTCTCAAACTTGAGCCTGAATCGGAATCACCTGGCTGCTCCTCACTCTCACACTTCTCATTTCACACACACTCCCCATAGATTAGGAGTGGGTCCTGAGAATTTGCCTTTCTAAAAACTTCCCAGATGACATTGATGCTGCTGGCTCTGAGACAACATTTTGAGGCCCACTGTCTTAAATGTACTCCCAGGAGACTCTACTGGGTCCCCTTGAGTTTGCAGAGCTGTCTACCTAGTATTATCTAAGCCAAATAGATGGAAAAGGAGTCTTCTATCACCACAGATGTCATTTATTTGCAAAGACTGGTCAGCACGAGGGGCAATTTTCACTGGGACTTAACCCCTAACTGCCAGCAAAACCTCCCCAACTCAGGTTCTTACCATTCCCTTCACTGCTTCCCCCAGTAGGGCTTTCTTAACCTCAGTTTGTTTTGTCTCCTAACATGACATTTCCCTGCTATTACATCTGACACCTCAGAGGTAATGGGACTGAATATCACTCATAATTCACAGTTTCCTCTCCATGACTATTGAGCAACTTAATGTTATCTCTATACGCGGAATCCCCACTGGGGCAATATTGCCTTTTTGGCGTCTTCAGTTAATTTGTTCATTTCCATGTTCGTTATTGAAAGCACTCTGAGTCTTAATTAGTCCTCTTTAGCTGCTTTTCCCTGCAGCCCCGTGTCACAGTACCAAAGGCACTGAAGCACAGTGAGAAACAGGCCTAATTAAGAGGCCCTTGATTAAAACTGAAAAGATGGAATTGCAGAAGACAGAGATGATTCATATATAAAATGGGAAGGGGACTGACACAGTGACAGGGGAGGTGGGCAGAGGTAGGAAGAGCAGTTAGGATTTGTAAAATATATTTATTGTTTTTGCCTGTTGGACATACCCCTTCCTTCCAGAAACTGTCCGACTCCCAATTCTGAATGGTTCTGGAGGGGCTGTCAATTGCAGAGTGGTGACACTGAGATGTAGGCACCTGACCAGGTCTGGCTATTTGGAGAACTCTGTCTATCCCTGTGGCCATGGTGGTCAGTTCATGTGTGAGCACAGGACTCTAGCTGGGCCAGTCCCAGTTCCTTCTGAGGATTTTTCTGCTGGCAATAGCTGGGATGACTGCCTTTTGCTCTTGGGTCATAGGTTGAAGGTTGTGACTCTGGTGTCTAGGAGCCATCTCCCCATAGCATGAAAGAAGCCTATCTGCAGCAAAAGAACAAGACAAATTACAGAGGGAAACAGCGCCAGGAGGCAGGAGGAAATCAGAAGGCCCTGAGACAGGATCTGAGCTCGGGCATTGTGATGCCAGCCCCACTTTCACCCCCTGTAAGTACATCATACAAGAATGTCGTTCTTTTGGTCACATATGAATAAGTCTTCAGCAAACTACTGTGATTGGGATTGTCTGTTTCCTCTCAGCCAAGTTATGTATGGGGTCATGACTTTAAGTTGTTTCCGAACAGGGCAGGGATGTGGCCATGAAGATACTTTTCATATCTTCCACCCCTTTTTGGCCCACTCCAAAGAACCAGGTTTCTATCTCATTTGAACCTACAAAACCAGTTTTCCTCAAGCACTTTAGGCCTGTTCCCTATTTTAGAATGTTAGCCACAGGTTGTCACATTCCTTTGGATGCTGTGAAGTACCATCCCTATGTAGTCAGTTACTGCTAAACTGGTTCCTGCTCTGAACTGGCTTCAGTCCCTTTACCTTGACTCATTCCACAGGTAATATTTATTGAGCACATATTATGTACATGACACATCTGAGAATAAAACAGACACACTTTCTTTCTCAGAGAGCTCACAGTCCAAAAAATATGGGAGCAACTGGGCCTGAGCCTGCCTAGCAAAGATAGTTCCTCTCTTATCTCCATAAGTTACTGTACATATTCAATTTCCAGACCATAGGCCTTTGGTGGCCCTAAAGGGAAGGCACAAGGCTTCCCATCCTCAGTGTTCCTCATAGGAAAACCTAATTCAGATTTTGTCTCACAAAGAGGAGATTCAGACTGAAGTAGGGGATTCATAAGAGTCCTTTGGACTCTGAGGTTCCAAAATTCTAAGATATCATTTTCTTTAGTACACAAAACTGCCTCCATTCACAGATACATAAAAAATTCTATCACTCCCTGTATGTTTTTCTTTTGTAAAATATCCTTGTTAAGCCCCTTGGAGAATTTTGGCTTTGTCTTCTTGATTAGAAAAATAGGGACATACTCATTGCATAACATTGAGAAAATAGAAAAATTAAAGGATACAAAGAAAAATAACTCATAATTTTGGTGCCCAGAGATAACTAGTTTTGGCACTTTACTATATCATATAAAATGGATATAACATTTTATATCAAATTTGGGGTCCTGATTTCCTCATTTTATCTTGAGTAAGCTTTTTCCTATTTCAATTATTCTCTCAAACATGATTTTTTAGGCTGTATAATATTGCATCATATGGATATATCAAGACTTATTTCACAAGTTCCATATTGTTGGATATTTAGATTGTTTCTGTTATTTGCTATTATAACTAGTACTGCAAAGATAGTTTCTTTACTTTCTTCCTTGCTTCCTTGCTTCCTTCCTTTTTCTCTTTCTTTTCTTTCTTTCTTTCTTTTCTTTCTTTCTTTCTTTCTTTCTCTTCCTTCTTTCTTTATTTTTTGTTTTAAAAAAAGAAAAACCATTTATTCGGATCAATTTTGCCCAAAATAGCTGATTTGGGGTATTTGAGTTTAAGTTTCTCTTTTCCTGCCTTGTACTTTCTTTACTACTATTGGACAAAATCTGATGTGTCAATGCCTGGACTGTAATTATTGTTTCATTTTGAAAAAATTATTTTTTTAATTTGTATCAAGTATACAATACATTGGTTAGGAATCCATATAGTTCATAAAACAATCCCCTCAATTGCTTCCTCCCTCTCCTGACCCTCCACTGGTCAACGTATTAATGCTAACTGCATTCCCTATGCTGTGCCCTCATCCGCATGACCATCTATCATCTACTAATTTGTATTTCTTTAACCCTTCACCACATTCTACCAGTTCCCCAAACCCTCCTTTCCCTCTGTCTGTCACCAAATTGTCCACTATATTTGTGATTCTATTTTTGATTAGTTTGTTCTTTTTATTTCTTAGATTCTGTATATAAGTGAAATCGCATAGAGTTTATCTTTCTCTGTCTGACTTAAATACCTTCTAGGTTCATCAAAGCAATATCTTTTTCTAGCCACTTCCCTTTAGTCTGTGTGCATCTTTTAATCTGAAGTGAGTCTTTTGTAGACAGACTTGTAGGGGTCTTGTTTTCTTATCCTTTCAGTCACTCTTTCTTTTAATTGGAGCACTTAATTCGTTTCCATTTAAGGTACTTATTGATAGGAATGTAGTTTTTACCACTCTTTATTTTTGTTTTTGATACATATTTTTCTTCTTAAAGTCCTTCCAACATTTTCTGTAATACTGGCTTGGTGGTGATAAATTCCCTTAGCTTATTTTTGTCTGGGAAGCTCTTGATCTGTTCTTCAACTCTAAATGATAGCTTTGCTGGAAAAAGTATTCTTGGTTGTAGATCCTGGGTCTTTATGCTGTCGAATTATTTTTTGCCTAGCCCTTCTGTCATGCATAGTTTCCTTTGAGAAATCAGCTGCCATTCTTATGGGTGTTCCTTTATAAGTAACTATCTGTTTTTCTCTCGCTGCTTTTTAATATTCTTTCTTTATATTCAATCTTTGGCATGGTGTGGGCCTCTTTGGATCCCTGATTTTTGGAACTCTGAGTTTCCTGAGTTTTATGTCCATTTCCTTCACCAGGTTAGAGAAGTTTTCCATCATTATTTCTTCAAACAGCTGTTCAACATCTTGTTTTCCTTCAGGTGTGTCGGTCAGATGGATATTTGGATCCTTACTAGTGTCCCATATGCTCCTTAAATTATTTTTATAGTCTTGGCATCTTATCTCTTGCCATTCTGATTGCATGTCTTTGGCTTTCCTCTAGATAGGGCATTTGACCCTTTTCTTTATTCACTTTGTTTATTCCATTTAATATACTTCTCATCTCAGTGTTCTTCATTTCAGACTGGTTCCCTTTTATCATTTCCATTTCTATTTTATGGTTTTATCTCTTTGTTGAAGCTTTTACTGAACTTATCTACAATTTCCAAAAGTTTATTGAACATCTTTATAACCAGTATTTTGAGCTCTGCATCTGTTAGATTACTTGACTCCATTATATCTGGATCTCTGTTCTGTTCTCTCATATGTTTCTGTTTCTTTGCTTCCCATTTTGGTTCCTTTCCATGTCTGTTTCTGTGTACTAAGCAAAGATCCTAACTCTCTCGGTCTTATTAGTGTGTATTTGTGAAGTAGGCATCCAGTGGCACAGTCCTGAGAGGGTTCAGCTGCAGGCCAAATTTAGCCAAGCCTCTACCCCTCTGGGGCTGCCTGTTAAGATTCAGCAAGCAATCCAGAGATGCCGTGTTTATAGTTGCCTCAAAAGGCCACACCAGAAACTGAAGCCAGCTACCTCCAGTGTGAGTCTAGGTGCTGCTCAGCAAGGAGCATCTGACTTGCTGAGGCTATACGAAAATGTGGCCTGGGTGGGGTGTAAGTTTGGGGAGGCGGGGTTTCAGGGAATCCTCTGGGCTGAGCAATCTGTTATTCAGTTTGATGACTTCACGGCTATGGCAGTGCTGTGTTGGCACATTGGTAGGGGGTAGGGCTCAACAGGAAACAGTAGTTACCACCGGCACTTCTGTACAGAGTGAGTCTTGCCTTAGCCCTCAGTCCGACAATGTCTCCCTGTAAGTCCCTGGAACCCCATGTGCAAGCCGAATTGGCACTGATGCTCAGAGTGAGCAGGTCTGTCACTGCGAAAATCTGCTTGTGGGCTTGGCCCCTTTAAGAGGCCTCTATCACTGCCACTGCCACTGCCACAGCCGTGGTCTCACTCAGCTGCTGGAGACCAGGCAGCCTCACGTCCTTGTCTCACCCTATCTTCTACCGTTGCAGGGTGATTTTTTGTATTTCTCCCTAGTTGTATGGCTCATTTATCTAGATCCCAGGCGATTTTCCCTTGCTGCTGCTCCATGTTTCCGTCACAACTTTGATTTGGTTGCCAGAGGGATGAACAGAGACTCTATCATCTACGCCATTTTTTTCTTCCTCCAGGACAGTTTCCTAATGATAGCATTATAGAGTGAAATAAATATTTTCAGACTCTTAAAATATGCTATCAAAGTAGAGTCCATAACAATTGTACTAATTGTATTAGTTTCCCATTGCTCTTGTAACAAACTACCAGAAGCTTAGTGACTTAAAATAAGACAAGTTACTATCCTATAGTTGGGTGGGTTAGAAGTTCAAAATGGATCTCACTGGGCTAAACTAGGGCTGTGTTCCTCCCTGAAAGTTTGAGAGAATCCATTTCCTTGCCTTTTTCAGATTTGAGAGGCCACCTGTATTCCTTGGTTCATAGTCCCTTCCGCCACCTTCAAAGCCAGTAATGGTGGGTTGAGTCCTTCTCATATCTCATCACTCCGACCTTCTCATCTGCCTCTCCCTTCACATCTAAGGACCCCCGTGATTATATTGAGTCCACCCAGATATCCAGGATAATCTTATTTTAAGGTCAGTTTATTATTGAGATGGCTACCACAATTTCTTCAGCAATCTTAATTCATCTAGGCCATGTAACATAATATATTCTTAGGCTCTAGTAATAGGACATGGACATCTAGGGGCAGGGGACATGTTATTCTGCTTACTACATTTATTTAGACCAACACATAGTACATAATATGCCTCTATCATTGTATATTCATCAATATTAGGCATTTATTTATTTTTTATTTTTGCCAAATTTGTAGGTGGAAAATAATCTATTAGTTATTATTATAACTGATAGTTTTTCACCATTTATTTTTTACGTTCTAGAGCATACCTGTTCTGTATTATTTTATCTGTCTTTATCATCTTTACTTTTTAGAAAAGGTAAAACAGTAATAGGAAAAGCTCAAGGGTGTCTGTGAGCATACTCCATGACCAAAAATCTAAGAGACTAAATACCTGTCACTTCATTTACTCAGTAAGAGGTTCTTCTAGAATCTCAAAGGCCATCTCATTCCAGTCCCATTCAACCTCCTGGAAAGACTAGCAGATACTTCTTAGAAAGTCTGACTTATGATAATATGTTAACTCACAGGCTTATACAGGGAACTGGTGGGCTCAACTCAAGTGCTACATAGCAGAACCTTAAGAAGAAATCTGGAATCACCTTTCTAAAACCTTTCAAACCTGATTAGAGAAAGTTCATTATTGAAAAAACCATCATCTCTATTACGGTCTAAATGTTTGTGTTCCCCACCCCCATCTCTAATTTATATGTTGAAATCTTTCTTTTTTCTTTCTTTCTTTCTTCTTTCTTTCTTCTTTCTTTCTTTCTTTCTTTCTTTCTTTCTTTTCTTCTTTTATTTTTGAAAACCTTTAGAACAAATTTTTTTTTGTTTTTAATATTTAAAAAATTTTTAATGGTGACTTTGATAATGATATGCAATAAGTTTCAGCTGTATACTTTAACAGTAAGGCATATATATATTCACATTGTATGTTCACATCCCATAGTTAAGTTTCTTTCTGTCACCATATATTTGACCTCCTTTACCCCATCTACCTCCCCCCTCTCCCCCTTTCCTCTTAAACCACTAGTCTGTAGTCCATGTCCACGAGTTTCTGTTTGTCCTGTTCATTTGTTGCTTTTAGGTTTACATCTCACATATAAGTCTAATCATGTAATTTTCAACTTTTTATATCTGGAATATTTTGCTTCATATGTTGAAATCTTAACCCCAAAGGTGATGATTATATAAGGTGGGGGCTTTGAGATGTACTTAGGTCATAAAGGTAGAGCTCTTGTGAATGGGATTAGCACCCTTATAAAAGAGATCCCATGAAGCTCTCTTGTCCCTTCTTCCATGTGAAGATATACTGAGAAGTCCGGGCCTGGAAGAGGACTCTCACCTGACCATGGTGGCACCCTGATCTCAGATTTCCAGACTCCAGAACAGCGAGAAATAGATTTCTGTTGTTTACTAGCCACCCAGTCTATAATATTTTTTATATAAATAGCCCCAACTAAGACAGGAAGGGAAGACAGGAAGAAGAAGGAATAAGAGAGACTACAGAGATTAATTGTATTGTTCCCAACCCAACAAGTGCCTGTGTTTGTTTTAGAGAGATATTCCAGGGAAGGGAAAACACTGCCTTTAGCCTTAGAAGGAGGAGGAGGAGGAGGAGGCGATCCTGGCAGAGGCCTGTGGGAGGCATCTCAGAGTTTGTGCTCCTCACTGTTCAACACCATCAGAGGTGAGCACTACCTGGCCCCCCTCCTTCAGAGGTAGATTATGACCTAGCTGTGGTGATTTGAGCATATTCTCTGAGCTCTTATCACCTACTTCCCCCAGTGACATCTCAACGTGAGGTGGTATAGTATTTCGGAACTATTAACTGCTGTCCACTCCACTCCCCCATCACATTTTTTTGTGCCCTTGGTTTTTCCCATTTCCATTCTCTTGCAGTATATGGAGGTGCTGGCCCCATGCTATGTGCAGGAGAGAAATCAAGTAGAAGGTCAGAAAGAGTCAGTTTTCTGGGCTTTATTTAGAAAAAAGGAAAGAGTATGAGGATAACAACTTGGGACCAAAAGTGAAGGGGACCTGGGCTGGTGGGTGTCAGGGTTCCAATGGGGCTCTGAGAATGGGGAGAAGACCAGTGTTGGGGCTTATGTTTAGGCAGATCTGTGAACACACCAGGCTGGGGCCTGCTGTAGTATGCTTTCTATTTCCAGGAGGAGTCTGGTTAAATGCTAGATGTGGTCAAGCTCGCTTTTCTCAGAGGTGATGTGAAATTTCTCTCTGAGAATCAGAATCTGTAGAACTGGTTGAGATGAGTGAGGAGTCCTTGAGACCATCCAGTCCTCAGTGGTTATCCATCTGGTGCACACACTTAACTTGTGCATTTTACAGTAATTGCCATAATAATAACTTTTATGCTCACCAGATTTGTAACAATCATTGATTACTAATGAAATTGCTGCTTTGTTCACTTGCATTGCAAAGTGCTAACAAAAGTGCCATGCTGCTGGAAGTCCTTAGCTCTATAAATGACAGTTACACAGAATATTTGTAAACACATTAATTTCCTCCTCAGAAAAATGTAGGTTTTTGGTTTCACTTGATCTGAGATGCAGTCTTTGATGGATAGTAGTAGGTTATATAATGTAAGATGTTGAAATATAGTCACTCAAAATTTTTCTTTCTTTTTTTCACGCCCCCATGTTTTCTTTTTTAAAAAATTTTTTAATTTTTAACATTTTATTTATTTATTTATTTAACATTTTCCCCCTGCCCCTCCCCACTTCCACTCTGGTAACCACTAGTCTATTGTCCATATCCATGAGTCTCTGTTTCTTGTCCTTCATTTGTTGCTTTTAAGTTTATATCCCACATATAAATGATATCATGTGATTTTCAACCTTTTCTGTTGAGCTTATTTGCTTAGTATGATTATTTCAAGGTCTATCCATGTTATTAAATGGCAGTATTTCATCTCTTCTTATGCTGAGTAGTAATATGTCATCTTTTTCAATCATCTATTGTAGGACACTTTGGTGTTGCTTCCATGTCTTGGCCACTGTGAATAGTGCTGCTATGAACAACAGTGTGCAAATATCTTTTAGATATGGGTTTTCTCTGGGTAAATACCCCAGTAGATAGATTGCTGGATCATATGGTAGATTAATTCTAGTTTTTTGAGGAAACTCATACTGTTTCCCCACAGTGGCTGTACGAATTTGCAGTCCCACCAGCAATATGAGATTCCTTTTTCTCTGCATCTTCTCACATTATTACTTTCCTGTTGTATATAGCTATTCTAACAGGTGTGAGATGGTAATCTCATTGTGGTGTTGATTTGTATTTCCCTAATAGCTAGTGATGTTGAGCATCTTTTCAAATATTGTTGGCCTTGTATGTCTTCTGGGAGAAGTTGTCTGTTGCGTCCTCCCCATTTCTTTGATTGGATTGTTTGTTTTCTTTTTTGTGGTTATTGCATTGTAGTGATTCTTTGTGTATTTTGGATATTAGGCCCTTATCGAAATATATTTTTCAATATATTCAATATATTTTCCCATCAGTTTTCTCTTACCTTGTTGACAGTTTCTTTTGCTGAGCTGAAGATTTTTAGTTTGATATAGTCTCATTCATTATTTTAGTTTTTTACTTCCCTTGCCTTTGAGGTCAAATTCATAAAATCTTCTTTAAGTCCAAGGTCCTTGAATTTAGTTCCTATTGTTTTTTTCTATGCATTTTATTGTTTCAGGTCTTATATTCAGGTCCTAATCCATTTTGAGTTAATTTTGGTGTGTGGTGATAGACAACAGTCTAGTTTCATTTCTTTTGCGGGTGCTTTCCAGTTTCCCAGCACCATTTATGGAAGAGGCTTTCCTTTCTCCACTGTATGTTTCAGCTTCTTTGTCAAAAATTATGCCTTATAAAATGAGTTTACTTCTGGAACTTCTCGATTTGTTCCATGGTCTGTGTGTCTTTTTTTCTGCCAATACAAGAATACTTGATTACTGCGCTTTGTAATATAATTTGAAGTCAGGCAGACCAATGCATCCAGTCTCATTTCTTTTTTCTCAGGATGGCTTTGGTAATTCGGGGTCTTTTGTGCTTGCATACAAATCTGATGAGTTTTTGTTCCATTTCTTTAAAAAAAATATTAATCGGATTTTGATGGGATTGCATTAAAGTCTGTATAATGCTTTAAGTAATATGGTCATTTTAACTATGTGATTCTTCCAATCCAAGAACATGGAAATCTTTCCATTTCTTTTGTATTCTTCTTTGATTTCTTTTTATAAGGTCTTGTAGTTTTCATTATATAGGTTGTTAAATATGTTTTCTAAATTTACTCCATAGGTATTTATTCTTTTTGTGCAATTGCAAAAGGAATTATTTTTTACACTTCTTCCCCCCCCCCCTTCTTTAATTCTCCCCCCCCACTTTCACAACTGACCTATGGATGTTGCATTTGCCTTAAGAACTGGTTCTCTGAAGGCAGGGCATCTTCTCCCATAAGCTTTGCAGCATGCGCTCAGCTTGGGGCCAGGCGCACCCAGGGCCAGGTCCGTGGCTCCACCTGTGGTGCAAACCCAGACCTTCTGTTGTTGTAAGCAATGTGCTAACCACTGCACTATGGAGCCACTCTCAAGACTTCTTTTTCTGACTCTTCATTATTAGAGTACAGGAACGCTATGGATTTTTGAACATCAATTTTGTATTCAGAAACATTACTAATTTGCTTATTGTTTCTAGCAGTTTGTAGAGTCTTTAGGATTTTCTATATAGAAAATAATGTCATCCGCAAATAGTGGACAGTTTGACTCTTTCGTTTCCTTATTTGTTTATTTCTATTCACCTTGCTGACCCCAATGTTATATTGAATAACAGTAGTGATAGTGGACAGCCTTGCCTTGTTCCTTGAACTTAGAAGGAAAGTTTGTATAGTTTTTCACCACCATTAAGTAAAATGTTGCTGAGGGTTTGTCATATATGGCCTTTATTGTATTAAGGTATTTACTTTCTACACCAATTTCATTAAGTGTTTTGATCATAAATGGGTGCTGTATTTTGTCGAAGGCTTTTTCTGCATCTATTGATATGATTAGATGATTCTTATTTTTTAATTTGTTTATGTGGTGTATCATATTAATTGATTTGCATATGTCGAACCATCCCTGTGCCTCTGGGATGAAGCTCACTTGATTGATTGTGGTGTATATTTTGTTAATATGTGGCCGTATTTGGTTCACTAGTATCTTATTTAGGACTTTTGCATCAGTGTTCATGAGAGATATTGGTTTGTAGTTTTCTTTTTTCGTGTTATCTTTACCAGATTTTGGTATCAGAGTAATATTGGCCTCATAAAATGAGTTGAGAATTATTGCTTCCACTTTGAATTTTTGGAAGAGTTTGAGAATAGGTATTAAATCTTTTTTGAATGTTTGGTAGAATTCACTGGTGAATCATTTGGTCCTGGACTTTTACTACTTTTTGGTAGGTTTTTGATTATTGTTTCAATTTCCATACTGCTGAGTAGTCTATTTAGATTTTCCAGGTCTTCTCAATTCAATATAGAAAAGTTGTATTTTTCTAAGTACTGGTCTATATCTTCTAGGGTATTAGATTTGGTGTTATATACTTTTTCATAGTATTCTTCTATGATCCTTTGAATTTCTGCAGTCTCTGTCGTAATTTCCCCCCTTTCATCACTGATTTTTTTTATTTGTGTCTTTTCTCATTTTTTTTTAGTGAGTCTAGCCAGGGGCTTGTTAATTTTATTAACCTTCTCAAAGAAAGCTCTTTGTTGCATCTATTGTCTGTCTATCTATCTATCTATCTATCTATCTATCTATCTATCTATCTATCTATCTATCTATTTATCTATCTATCTATTGTTTTCCATTTCATTTATTTCTGCTCTCAGTTTGATTATTTCTTTCCTTCTGCTGACTTTAGGCCTCATTTGTTCTTCCTTTTCTAGTTTTTTAAGATGAAGCATTAGGTTGTTTATTTGGGCTTGTTCTTGTCCTTGGAGTTAGGCCTGCAATGATATGAACTTTACTCTTATGAACACTTTTGCCATGTCCCAAAAGTTTTGATATGTTTGTACTATTATCATTAATTTCTATGTATTTTTGATCTCTCTTTTTATTTCTTCTCTGCCCCAGTTATTCTTCAGTCATATATTGTTTAATCTCCATGTATTTGTGGTCCTTTCCACTTTCTTTTTACAGTTGATTTCTAGTTTCAAAGCATTATGATTAGAGAATATGATCGGTATGATTTCAGCCCCCCTATATTTGTTGAGGCTATATCTGTGTCCCGGTATGTGGTCAATCTTTGAGAATGTTCCATGTACACTAGAGAAGAATGTATAAGCAGCTGTTTTGGGGTGATAGGCTCTATAAATGTCAGTTATATCTAGTTTATCTAATGTATCATTCAAGAAGGTTATTTCCTTATGAATTTTCTGTTTGGATGATCTGTTCATATCTGACAGTGGGGTACCTACTATGGTAGTGTTTTGGTCTGTTTCTCCCTTTAGTTCTGTTAGTAATTGCTTTACATATTTTGGGGCTCCCTGATTGGGGGCATAGATTTTAATGTTTTATGTCTTCTTGATGCATGATTTCCTTTATCATTATGAAGTGTCCCTCAGTATGTTTCTTTACCTTTTTTATATTAAAGTCTATTTCATCTGATATTAGTACTGCTACTCCCACTTTTCTCTGAATGCCATTTCCTTGAAATATCATTTTCCACTCTTTCACTTTGAGTCTCTATTTATCTTTGGAGCTAAGATGTGTCTCCAGGAGGCAGTATATATGGTTGAGTTTTGTTTTCTGATCCATTCTGCAACTCTGTGCCATTTTATTGGTGAGTTCAGTCCATTTACATTTATTGAAATATGAGGTCTTTTTATAGTCATTTTATCTTTTGCTTTCTGGTAGCTTGGTGTTTCCATTGCTTCCTCGTCCTTGTGTTTCTGTTTTCTTTATTTTGATTGGCTTTGTGGGTTTTACCTCTGGTTCTTCTTGTTGAAGGTTACATACTTCAGTTCTGAATCTTTGGTGTGTGGTTACCATTATGAATACATAAAGGTTAGTTACACACACACACACACACACCACACACACACACACACATACAGTCATCCATTTTTTCTATACGTGCCTTATCTCTCTGCAAATTTGGATCTTTGAATCTTCTCCTTTTAAGTCATTGTTCTGCATTTGTTCCTATGTATGCTGAATGTTCACTTCTTGAAATTGTTGATATGATTCTTTTTGGATCTCATTGAGTTTTTTCAGAAGTTCCATCCTGAATTCTCTCTCATTTAAGTTGCATATTTCTATGTCTGTAAGCTTCTTTTCTGGAGATTTTTCTCTTTATTTCTGAGATCTTCATCACTTTGGTTGTTTATGGTGTTTAATGGATTATTTTTCCACCTGGGCATTAATAGAAGTGTGTTCTGATTTTTTTTTTCCAGAAAGATTTATTTTATATAATGGTCCATAGCCTATTGCAAAGAAGGTGTTTTTCTTTGGGTTTCCAGTAGGTGACATCTAAGCCTTTTGGATCTCTGCTTTATATAAAGTCTTAATAATGTCTTTTTTCTTCCTTATAAATGTTTAGTCACACTTGCTACCCTCAGCCTCAGTTCTTGTCAGTATTAGTGACAGTTTCAGTACATGTACTCAGATTCCCCTGGGGCTCTGCAGTGATCGGTTTCAGAGGTTAAGGGAGGGGTTCCTTCTGGGTTGGGAGACGGGGGCTGTGGCTCAGCCTGGGTTTTGCAACCGTGGCTGGTAAAAATCAATTGTTGTTTCTCTGCCATCCCTGCTTTTCTGTCATCTGCGTCTCTCTGCCTTCTGCCCTGATGACTGGGCACTGCCGTTGGCCATGTGGAGCTCACAGCACTCCTAAGCAGGGCTGTTTAGGGAAGTCACTGCACCTTCTCCCCTCTCTCTCCTCCTACAGGTAGCTCCGGCTGTAAGAAGTAGCATATTTGTTTCTCCCAGTCCACCACTGAACTTTGGTAGCTCATATGCGCAGATCCCACACAGATGTGCTGGTGTGCAGTTTCGGTGTTTTGTTGTTGAGTTATAAATGTTCAGCTTATTGTTCTTTCAAGGCGAGAGATCTGAGGACATCTCTCACTCTGCCATATTTAATCCAGTCCACACTCAGGAATTTCAAACTGCTCTCTCACTACCTGAGAAGGCCGAGGCCTGCATGGCTGGGACAAAGTCTTTGCACAGTGAATGCTGGGTCTGTGGCACACAGTTAAAGTTGCTTAAACTGTAGGACTAAGCCCTGACTCCTGACTTTCTGTCCAGAATAACGTCTTGTCAAATCCCAAACTGTAAATGGCTGCTGTCCCTGAGAGACTGCCTATGCAAGGCTTGGGTGGATGTGGACATGCACAAGCATCCAACTCCCTGAGACTTTGTGGCAGAAACCCTGCATCCCCTCTATTCTTAGGTGTCAGACTCATTCTTAGTCTGCTCAGGCTGCTATAACAAAAACATTATATGCTGGATGGTTTGAATAACAGAAAATTATTTCTCACTGTTCAGGAGACCAGGGAAGTCCAAGGTCATGGTGCTAGGAGGTTTGGTGTCTGGTGAGGGCCCTTTTCCTGGTTTATAGATGGCCATCTTCTTGCTGTGTCCTCACATGGTGGAATGGGTGAAAGAGCTCTCTTGCACATTGTTTATAAGGGCACTAATCCCATTAGTTAGGGCTCCACTCTTATGACCTAATCACCTACCCCAAACCCTACCTCCTAATATTATCACCTTGGGGGTTAGCTTTCAACATAAATTTTGGGGGAACACAGATATTTCAGTCTATAGCAGACTCCATTCCTCCCCTTTCAGTTCCTCTTCTTCAGCTATCTCCCCCTGCACATCAGGACAAAGTCCAGCCTACCCCTGTTCTGGTCCAACCTGAGGATCTTTTTTAAGTTTGGGGTCATGTGAATGATACAGTGACTCATGATGCCTTTTAACCTGCAGAGTAGGTCATAGGTATCAGTATAGTGATGGGGGAACAGAGAAAGGCAGAGATATGGCCAAGCAGAAATCAAGTGCAACTGCTCAAAGGTTATTTTCCAACACTATTTTCTTTCTTTAAAAAATAAATCACCTGTTTAAAAGGAATTAACCTGGAAATTCTTCACAGCTTCTTTGCTTGCTTCATGGCCCACTTGAAGAGACCGATTATCACCATGGCCAAAGGTATGCCCTTTACCAGTGTGTACTGAAGCTGGCATTTATCGATCATGAGGATTGGTTATAAATCTCTTTCCAACTCTACACTCAGTGATGTCATGTTTAGAGCATCAATACCACAGAAATCTGCAAATACCACAAATCAGCCCACAACCCAGAGCCTGTTGTTAAACATTTATCATTTACTCATCTTGTTGTGCTAACCAGTGGTCTTTTCCTGTGTAAAACCCACTGACCAATATCTGGCCTTCCAAAGCTCACATCTGTTCCAGTCAAGGAAATTGGATGCTTATTAAGAGTTGATTGCACTTGTCCCAAACCTGTTATACAAAATATATTTGTTATAGCAATTACAGAATTAGGTAAATATTGCAATACTGATGAAATGTGAGTATAAAAGTAATAGAGTTGTCATTTCCATGGAAATTAACTTGAATACTTGGGAAAGACTTAATAAAAGCAAATTGCTTAAAAACTGCTGGCAAATTGAGTGCAGACAAAGCAGCTGTAGAATTTTGAGAAAGATTAAATAAATCAGGAAGGATTCTAGGTTCTAGTTGGTTTGAAGTGTCTTTAAGTTCTTGTTTCATTTCATTATATCAAACAAGAGATTAAAAAATCAGGTGAAACTCAAAATAGTGAGCATGTACCCAAAGGAGAGAGGCATATTTGTACATTTTTAAGTTAAAATATGTATTGAAGGTATGCTTGTATCACTTTTTATAATTTTATATTTTAACCATTTTCCATTGATGATGTGCCATTTATTCTCAATCTTGCTGGCTAAGAGGCTTCTTCTGTGACCTGTGCCCAATTATGGCTTTATTTTAGGCAAAGGTATAGCCATATGGTCTTAACTGAGTCATCTCGAGGATTTTTACATGTCAAGCAAATGATACTACCTTGTCAGCCTTCCAGTTCACCACTTCTCTACCTGCAGCAAGTTCACTTTTACCTTCCCCTCCTACCTCTCCCTTACCCATGCATCTGCTCTTGTAGCTTCCTTTTGCATAGCCCTTCCCCGATTCATTGCAGGTTAATGTGCTACCCATTCTTCCAAACTCAGTTATATTATCTCTTTCTTCATGCAACCTGTCTAAATTCTATGAATAGAAGTAATCTTACCATCCTCAGCTTTCTCAGATAATTTTATTTATGTCTCACAAATGATATGATTACTCTTTATGAAAAATTAGTTATTGAAATAATAAATTTGAGGATCTGGAGGGGACTTTAGAGATCCTGGCATCCACCATTCTAATTTTGTATTTGAAAAAACAGAATTGAGGCCCGACATGACTGGCTCAAGGTGACCCAGGCAGTGTGTAAATGCTACCTCCCACCTGCAGGGCAGTCTGCACTGGCTTCCATTCACTGTGCTTTGCCCATAGTAGGTGTTCTTATATTTTTTCTTTAAGATAATATTTGTTTAATTGAAACTTAGAGTTTCTCTTTATTAAATATGTACAGATTGGAAAGAGCTATGTATTTATTGCAGAGAATTTGAAAACTACAAAGTGTTGTGAAGAAAAAAAGTAAAAACCATCATTTGTCTTGCTTTTCGAAGATAAAGATTTTTAATATTTAAGATCATTTTCTTTAGAGTGGGTTGAAAGAAGAAGAAATCAAACAAACCAGTATTATTCTTGCAAAAAATGCTTGAAGGAGGAAGCACTTTTTGATTGAGCAAAAAACGTGAAGCTCTATGAATGGTATTTCTGATTCCTATCCAACCTTACCCACTTACTCAAGAAACAGAATCTTTAGTGGGCAGATCCTGTATTAGACCCAAGGGGTTCAGAAATGAAATATATATTGCACATGTCTGCCCTTGCAGAATCTTGTGGAAGAACCAGACATATAAACAGAAAATTACAATGCAGGCTGACAATGGAGAGATGAGCAAGTTAAGGCAGTCTGTCATTATGTGCAACATTATGTGACATGGATTTTATGGCCTGTAATAATGGGCTGTGGTGGTTTATAATTTCTATTATCAAACCAGAAGCCACATAACAATGACCAAGGAAACTTTCTTTAAAGGTGATTGTTCATAAAGAGGAAGTAATTGGAATTTCACAAACCAGTAATTACAAAAGCAGAAAAGATTACTATGGTGTGTTTTATAACTGTAATCAAAAAAAAGGGGGAATTTAAAAATGTTTCATTAATTAACTCCATTAAAGGTTACTGTCTGAGATGTAAGATAGATCAACTAAAAATCACACCTAATCAGAAGTTTAAGGGATTTAAAATTGACAAGTCAGGCATACTCTAAAATCAACTGCTTCTTGTCTCTGTTGATATTTATATTGTATGACTCAACAACGATAATGATTTTTGTCATTATTGTAATAATCATATGTGATGGCCTCTAATTATTAACAATGATATTTTGCTTTATAGAACTACTTTAAAATATTCACAGGACTTTGGCAATCATTCCATTATTTTCGTTTTTATTTTAACTTGTCAAGTCAGTTTTTCCTGAACTTAATGCCTTTCACCGTGTGTAATGGTTGGAGCACTGTCAGAGAGGCTGTCAACATGATCAAAGAGAATGGGGCAAAATCCTGAGAAAAACCCATAGATGTGAGAGCATGGTCTCCCAGAACAGTGCAGTGTCAAATGTCACCAGGGTTTCTGAGGATGGTAAGAGAGTAGTTGGTCTCAATGTATATCCTTGAGGTGCCAGGAGAGTTTCAGTTTCAGTAGAGGTGGCCTGGAGTAGCTCCTGTTCCATACTTGAAAGTCTCTTTTTTGGGAGGACAGCAGTGTCTTATTCTTGGGGAAAATGTAATTCTGCCCAGTGGGATGGCCAGCCAGTGAGCTGTGTTGCCCTGACCTTGATGTGGGCAGGTCACTTCCCTATTCCAGGACTCAATTTCTTCTACTATAAAACACCAGGATTGGATAAGATGACATTTCGTGCTCTCTCCAGCTGCAAAGCCCTATGAAACCACCCTGGACTTGGACATGTCTTGGAAGAAGTGCCCTATGCACCATGCAAATCCCTCTCCTGCTGACCAGTCATGAAAAGTGACTGCCGTTCATTATCTCACCCTGTTGTTCACCCAAATCCATTCTCCTGACCCTCATTCCAGGCCTCAGAGCTGCTTTTCCATACCACTCCTTGGCTCATACCATGAGTGGCCTCAGGCCTTTTGCTGATTCATTTTTCTCTTCCCCAACATGCAGGAAGAGAACAGTTTCTCTCCTTCTTTGAGGGCAGTTTGAGATCATGGGACCAAGTTCTGGTCAAATGGGATTTGGAAGAAAATCAGGCATGTTCTACTAGGCCTGATTTGCAAAAGCTTGTGCAGCCCTCTAGCCCTCTCTGCTCCTGCTATGGAGAACCCAGAGTCATATACTAATTAGCAGGGTCTGGTACTTCCTACCCAAAAGTAGGAAGATTGGGGGATACCCAAGACATTCTACAATAAATCAGGGCAAGTCTTGGTTTTCTCCAAGTTCCAGGTGCTGCCCTTAAGCCAGCATGTGGAAGGAAGAGCCTCTGCAATAGATTGAGTGGGAATGACATTATGTATAAGTTATTCACAAGAACAATTTTTGTTTCCTCACTAAATTCCCAGCAATTCTGCTTCTAGGCATATACATAAAATAATTGAAGATAGGTGTTCAAATGAAAACCTGTGCATGAATGTTCACAGTGGCTGTCCAAGTCACTCTCCTGCTTGGACTTATGCACAGGTGGCTTCACTTGTTCCTTAAGGCTCTTAAGCCAGTTCGAACCCGCAATAGCACTTTGCTTAATATACTTAAATATGAAGAGCCCAGTGAGACAACAACTAAGTAAGGATGCAGACACACAAACAAATAAAATTGCAAGCATGTTAGGGTTTATTCATACCAATCCTGATGGGTTTCATTGCTAGCAGACCACCCGGCGATGCTGGCTGAGACAGACACACAGTGAGGAGTAACGATGCCGGATCAACGCTGGGTCAATTGCTGGTTGATCAACTGTCAATCGGCGAAGAGGCCTCTTGTTCAGATGGACAGAGTCTTAGGGTCATGAGATGGAGGGACGCAGTCTTGTGGAGAGGAGAGAGCGTACTCTGGTTTGTGCCGAGAGTCTCTGAGATTTTATGTGTAGCGATGATGTCTTCAGTGTCTTATCAGCCAGGCACACGGGTGTTTGGTTATCACATTTGGTCAAAACAAATTACATAATTCACTCTTTGGGGTAAACAATTCTGATTTCAAAAATGTTTACATTTTTAAGTTTTGACATTAGTGAAGCCATTTTGATTTTATACACACAGGAATAGATCTATTTTCAAATCTAATTCACACAAGGGTAAATTCATTCATAACGGATTACTGTAACAGTGGCACTATTCACAAAAACAGAAGATGGAAACAACCCAAATGTCCATCAACAAATGAATAGATACACAAAATATTTCATATCCATACAATAGAATATTATTCGGCCATAAAAGGGGATGAAGTACAGCATGGATGAACACTGAAAATATTATGTAAGTGAAAGAAGCCAGCTGCCAAAGACCACTCAATCTATTGTTGTTCCCACTCAGTCTATTGTATGATTCCATTAATATGAAATATGAATCCAAAGAGACAGACAGCAGATTAGTGACTGCCATGTGCTGGGACAGGGATAACAAGAAGTGGCTGCTTAAGGGACACAAAGTTCCATTTGAGGTGATGAAAAAGTTCTGGAACTAGATAGTGATGATGGTCACACTACACTGTAGACAGCCAAATGCCACTGAACTGTACACTTTAAAATGATTAAAATGGTAAAATTTATGTTATGTGTGTTGTACAACAACAAAGAAAAAAAAGAAAAAAGGTATCCACAACCATTTTGAGCCAATGAGGAGGGGGGAAAAAATGCAACCCCAAAGAACAAAACTGTAGCCAGAAGGCAAGTTGAGGTACAAAGAATGCATATGGCTTACAGGTCAAAGTGAAAGGAACAGTAGCCAAGCAATGAGAGAATGAGAAAGGCTGAGGCATGGAGCAGGTGGAAATAGGGGGTTCACACTGGACCTGAAGTGGAGGGTTCCTTTAGTGGGAAGATGAAAGAGCAGCTTGTCCTGCCCTGGTGTGTGGAGAGTTGGGGGAGACTCTGAAATTATTGAAGTGCTTTGATCACCATGATTTAAGTGCATTTGAGTTTGTGGCTTCTGAATCTACCAGGCACAGAGTTAGCAAAGTATTTTCTCTTGATTATCTCTTTAGAATACTTGAAAAGGTTCTTTGGAGAAACTGCACCTATGCCCTATTTCATCCTCTTCTGCCTAACCCAGTCTACCCCTGCATCACTGTATCTCCCACCTCCTCCCTTTCTGTAAATTAACTAGTTCTGGCCAATACTCTCTTAGCTAAACTCAATCTGTCTGGAAAATGCTACAGGGGAGGTGGCATCTAAGCTTGGTCTTGGGGGATGAATGTAATTTTACTTAGTGGAGAGAGGAAGGATCTTTTAAGCAGAGGGAAGTACAGGCTCGAAAGTGTGTGGGTTTTCTGGGAACAGTGAGCAGCTAAGTGTGGCTGGAGCAAAGGAAGTAGGTAGTAGTAGATCCTGCTGCAAAGCAGCAATGGGATGTGTATTGTGACCATAGTGTCCATTTGTATCTTCTAGTTCAGCATTTACCAGCATGTTCTAGAACATTCCAACAGCTCAGAGCTTGAAGCCCAGCACCTAACTCAAGGGAAATTTAGTACACAGTGTCTCCAAAGTACACAGCTGACTAAAATGCTGGTTGATACAGTGGCCAGGGAGTTTATGGGCTAGCACTTCCTTCTAAAGGAACCCTGATGGAAGCATGGGCACCCATTTTCACGAGGCCCGTCCGTGAGCACAGAGTTGGGTTCTTTGTGTTTGACTTCTGTTCTGGGCATCAGCATGATGCTACTTAATATATTATTTTCTCCTTTAAATTTAGGCCTCAGATACAATGCAGGATCTGCCACCTTCTCAAGCCTTGGCCCCCCACCCCCTCAACTGTCAACAGCTTTCTTTACTCAGAATCTCTTGAACACAAAGAGGCTCCTCTCACATTTTTTGTCAAACAAAAGAGCTTGATTGCCTCTGCAGGCCACCTGCATCTTCAAAACATAAAGGTTTATTTGCACACATTATCTTTGGAGGAAAGAGCACACCCAGAGGGCAGCGTCTCATTTTTTATTTTTAAATCCAAAGCCGTTTCTTCCCTCCTTACTGGACAATTGTGTTTGATCTTCCTTGTCCCCAAAGGGGCCCAGACTTGATACAGGAGGTGCTTTGCATTTTCTCCTCATTGGGTTTATCGTAATGCAACCCCCAGAGTTCTCTGCTGCCCTCCCCCACTTACCGAAGTAGAGATAAAAATACAGTTTTAACTCTCAACAGGAATTCTGTCCTAAGTTGTTTAGAGTCTTTCCTGTAAATATGGGAAACCATCAAAGGCTTTAAATAAGAGGAGTAACATGACTAGAATTGTGCAAGGAAAGGAATTCTGGTCACTTAGTGCAAGGGTAAAGATCAGCGAATATTTTTAGTAAAGGGCTAGATTGTAAATACATTCAGTTGTCTGGGATAATTTTTTGGCCCCTGATGATGATTTGCTCAAGGAAGACCATCAACATGTAGCTTTAGGTTTTAGGAATATATACAACACCAACTGTCATTCGGAATGAAGATAATTGAAACAGTGTGGCTTCCTGGACCTAAACTACTGTTTTATCTGAAAAGGTTTCTCTGTGCCATAGTCAGAGGGATAATGCTCTGGATTTTGTCCTTTAAAGAAATGCAGCTCAAATCTTAATTAAGATTTGAGCTGCATTTATACTCAGATAATTTGTTTACTCATAAGATGTGGCAGCTTTTAGGTGAAGGGTGATGGGAGAGGCTCAGTCCATGGAGTGATAGAAGCTCTGTTTACAGGATGATAGGGGCTCTATTCAGAAGCTGAGACCAGCTTTCATGAGGAGCCATGTCAGACTCTGGGTGAGCTGTGCTGTTTCTGGATGCAGATGACAAAGTAAGCCTTATGGTTGTTGGTGCATTTGTGCTTCTGGACCCCATTCTTTGGAAACGCCAGTGCTGGTACCATGGGGACCTCTCAAGGATGACTTCTTCAGTAGAGGCAGAGGAGAGGAGGACTGATGCAGACATTTGGTGCAGGAACAGGGACTGACTTCCTCCAGGTATCATGGGTCACACCCTGATCTCTCACGAACACTCAGGGTGCACACACATGAGGGCCCCTGAGACCTGCGTGGGCAGGTAGGGGCTCCACATCACTATTATTTGGGCATTAATGGAAATGTGGCCTCAGTTGGCATTCACAAAGTTTGGAGCTCTAAACATATCCATGGACGTGGAAGAAATCACCCAGGACAGAACACATTCTATATTACAAAGGCTAAATACATGAAGATAAGAAACTGGACCTGTACTGACTCAGCAAAGAGAATCGTTTGCCCCTGATAATTCAAAGGGGATGTAGAGGAGGAAGAAGTACATCACAGGGATGGTAGCAAAATACTTTTCAGGTCCCTTTCCTTTCCTCCTCCTGGAGGGATTAACAGGTCTTCTACTGAATTATAAAAGCTGAGATGTTGGCTAAGAGGCCTTTCTAATTTATCACGTAATTACCAGAAGAGAAGGGTCAGTACTGTATGGTCATCTGCCTTGTGGGCACCCTTTCAATTACCATGTAGTGCCAGGTCATAATGGAAAATGAGCACAATGCCATGCATTTGAGAGATTTTCAAAAATCAGGCTTTCTGGACTGATTAGTGATTTTTTTTTTACTTTTTTTTTTTTACTTTTATTTTAGTGGGAGGGTGGGTAATGTCACACTATCTTTTGAGGTCCTCACATTCCTCTTTATTTATCTCCTTTGAGCGTAAATAAATGTCAAAGGACACCTGGTTCTGATTTATGGTTTGGTCCAACCCTTTGGTTTTGGCTCTTCCTCCATCCAAACCAAGGGCTTTTAGGTAAGAGGGGCTGCTAGCGAAGAGAAAGAAGAATGTGCTCCGAGATGAGGGAGGTCTGATCTTCAGTACTGGAGGCTCCAGGGTTGCAGCCCGGTGAGAACTTCCAAACCTGCTAGGAAGCCCTTTGTAGGGGTACCCAGCATTCACAGTGTCTGCAGGGAAGAGGAGAGCAGGCTACATTCTTACCATTTAGCCAGCCCCTTTACTGCTGCATGCACAATCTGGGTACATGGTTGCTTTGCTTTTAAGCCACTTGGATACTCTAATCAAGTATTAATTACTGGGTCCAGACTGGAGCTTGGTGCCTAGGTTATGAAAGAAGGAGCCTGCTGCTGTTGCTTGGGTTCTAAATTCTCTCTCTCTCTCAAGGCCATGACAACAGTCTTCTGACTTCCCTCTGTTTCAGTCTTGTCCTCTCCAAGCCAGTCTGTCACTGCTGTCTGCAGAGCTGCTGAGCTTCCTGACTCCAGGGCCCCTATTCACATCATATACTGTTTTCACATTATATGGAGTTCACATTATATGGAGTTTTGAGGGTAGCACTAACATAGGATATGATGTGAAAGGTATCCTCTGGAGTCATGCAATACAGTGGACACTGGCTGACAGCCTAATACTTAAGTCCTTACAAGGGTTCCCTAATGTCTGCAAGAGTCGACCTCAGATCCTTAGCTTGTTACACGCAGCATCCCAGCCCTGACTCTTGCCTGCCTCTTCATCATCTCCTACCCTCCCAGCTCCATCAAGTTCTGTCCTTCAACCATTCCCGATTCTTTGCAACTTCCAGACATCAACAGCCTGGAATATCCTTTCTTGCCCTGTGTGTTTGCCACCTTTTCTCCATCCCTCATCTCCTCCTCCTTTCCTTACTGTCCTCCACCTCTTCTCCCTTAGCCCTTTGCCCAGTACCATCCTCTAAAAGTTATATTCCAAGCTTCACTGCAACCACATGCTTACAACCTGATTTTTATTGGACTGTGTCTTATTTATCACTGTATCTATGTGACCCAGACTTAGCACACAATGAATATCTGAGGAGGAAATGAATGAAGTATACCACAGCCAGAAACCTCCAGGACCTCAGAGTTTACCTGGAGAGACATTATATACTATCACAACATGTACTTGAAGAGGCATCACATTCCTGGGGTGACATCACACACTTGAGGAGACATCATACACCTAGGAAGAGATCACACACCTGGAGAGACATCACACATCTGGGGGGACAGCACACACCTGAGGAGACATTGTCACAGGATAATGACATTAAGGGTACTCTGAACAAAGGGTGTAGATAGGAGTATTTGGGGATTATATTCCTGTGATTCTAGAACTTAAAGTAACCAGCAGGGATCATTTATCTCTATTGCCTCATCCATAGGTGAAGAATCTGAGGTCCAGAGAGAAAAAGAGACCTGCTGAGGTCATTTTGAGAGTTGGCTGCAAAGCAAGAAATAACATCTTAAGCTCCTTATTTCCCAGTTCAGGGTTTATAAAGAAAAACTCATCAAGCTGGAACTAGCAGGCATTTTGATGTTGTCTTGTAAATAATTTAGGGGGAAGGGTATAAAAAAAACAGAATTTTGTTACTAAATATTGATGCTGTAGCTGCTACTTAGAGAAGATTGCATATGATGTTTTCAATTAGATTCTCTTTATCTGACTTTGGAAGCTGGTGTTTTTTTTTTTTTTTTTTAAAGAACAGGATTGTAGTGTGTTATTAACACTGACAGCTTCAGTATTCACATTGTGCTTCTGAAAGCGTCAGGGGGAGATACTGATCTATCAACATAATCCTCACACTGAGTGTTGAGTTGATTTCAGATGAGAGCAGCAGGTACTGCTGCCTTGGCATTCTAGCAGAAACCTCCTCAAGTGTTTTTTAAGTGGGTGTTCAATCTTCTGGTGCTTCCTGGGCATCCATGCCACGGGAACATGGCAGAATGGGTTAGAGGCTGGTAGGTAGAGAGCTGAGCTCTGACTTGGGAAGAGGGTGGATTTCAACTGGAAGGGCCAGAAAAGGCTGTCTATAAAAGTGGATTCCAGTGATAGGGCATCTTAGACTCATAAATCCATGAAGAAAAGCAACTTTTAATACACTGAATGCTTGCCGTGTGATTGGCACCATGCTCAGGGCTCAGCAGGCCTTATCTTAATTCTCACGACAATCCTGCAAGCTAAATATTATTATTCCCTATATAGGCAGAGTTCTAAAATGACCCCCAAGATCCATCTCCCTATGTACATATCCTGAATAAGCCCAAGACTGTGAAATAGGATGATTTCACCTCACATTGATTTATATCATCTAGCATAGCAAACTTGAAGAGATTATCACAGTGGGGTTGACCTAATCACACAATAACTTAAAAATAAAATTTTAAAAAATGGGTCTGGAGGTCAGAGATAGATGCATTCAGAAATACAGAGAGTGAGAGGAGGCAGTGTAAGGAAACTAAATCCCTGGGCTTTGAAGGTGGAGGGGGCACAGGCAGGAATCTGAGTGACTCTTCTAGTAGCCAAGAGTGACTTTCGTTTGGGATCTGGGAGAAAGATGGGGACGTTAGTCTTAAAGGAGCAAGGAATTGAATTTGCCAACAATACGAATGAGCTTGGAAATGGATTCTGAGCTTTAGTTGAGAATGCAGCTGCCAAACCCTTGATTTCGGTTTGTGAGACCCTGAGCAAAGAGGCCAGCCATGCTGGGCCTGGACTTCAGATCTGCAGAATTGTCAGCCAATAAATGGGTGGTGCCAAAAGCCACTAAGTGTGTAGTAATTTGTTATACAGCAATAGATGAACTGAAGCTGGAAAGATTTAGCTGTCTAGTTTTACAAAGCTGAGACATGACAGAGCTGGAATTTGAACCCAAAACATCTGACTTCTAAGTAAATATTTTTAACACTGCCAGTGATTCTCAACCCAGAATGTGGGGAGCTTGTCAAATGACATTCACGCACATCCTGAGAGGAGAGTGGCTGCCTTCCTTCCCCTGGGTTATAAACCAGGGTGTTAGTTTCTTGAAACTAGTGGTGGCGAGCGGACTGGTGGAAACCCACTCTCCTCCACTTCATGGCCTTCCTACGCAGTCCGACATGCACAGAAAACAGGCGGGAGACTACACAGAAAGTGCTCCTTCAGCAGCCTGAAAGGGCAGGCCTACGCAGCTGGGTGTGCGAATGGTGTTGAAGAAGAGGCTGGAAATCCCCCTGGCAGGCCAGTGGTTCTCCAGATCAACTGCATTAGAATGCCCTGGAGACCTTTTAAAAATCCTGGTGCCCAGAACGCACCCCAGACCAAAATCACTCCCAATCTCTGTGAGTGTGCCAGGGCAGCAATGCTTTTCAAGTGCTCCTTGTGATTCCAGTGTTCAGCCAAGGTTAAGAATGAATGACCCCAAGATCCACTTGGGAGGCAGAGGGCAGAATCAGAGAGAGGCGTGGGAGTTCCAGCAGCTGAGATGAGGGTCTAGTTCTTTAGGAAAGGTGTTATTCCTTTTCTGGTTTTGGTGGCTCTGAATGCTCAGTCTTAAGATGTTATTTCCCAGACTTTCGATGATTGTGCCACTTTTTTTGCTCCAGGCGAATTGTGCTTAAAATTCTGTGTGGTCAGAGCAGTGACTCCAAATGTCCCACAGTGAGACAGCATGACCTTTTGATAGCTAGGTGGAGCAGAGTGGTTCAGGGACTCACAGAGCAGGGTCCTAACTCTTGAGCACAGTCACCTGGGAGCCTTATTTAAACAGACTAGTGGCCCACCTGTAAGGGTGTCTGACTTGATTAGTCTTGGTGGGGCCCAAGGGTTTGCATTTCTATCAAGTTCCTTAGTAAACTGCTGCTGGCTGGCAACCCTACTTTGGAGCTCTAGGATCTGGGTTTGAAACAGCCATTTACTAGCGTGAAACCTTGGAGAAGTTCTTTAACCTCTGAGTACTTCAGTTTATCTTCTGTCGCAGCACCTATGGCAGAGTGTGCTGTGTGATTAGACAAGGGGCCCTGCAGGATACTTAACACATTGCCTGGCACAAATAAACTCTCAATAAATGTTAACTATTATTTAGTCAGGGTTTTCCTGGTGGCAAGTTTTTCAGAGACTCACTCATGATAGTTTGAGAGGGGACAAAATAAAGAAATTAATTGACTTACTTAACTGGCCAGGGACTGTATCTGCTTCAGGCACAGCTGGACTCTGGCTCCAGCTGCATCAGGCATCTCTCTTTTATCTCTATCTTCCTTCTTCCTCTTGGTGATCTTTATTTTCAGGTAGGTCCCCTGCTTGTGACAAAGGTGCCTTGGCATTTCCAGGCTGCTATCATCTTTATAGCTATGACTCAAGACTTTCTCACACATTGCTTTTATGCTAGGCCATGTTCATTCTGCATTTGTGATGCTGGTTTTTGGACATCAATGCGTGAGTTAACATTTACTCTTCTTAATTTCATCATGTTATGATTTATTTCTATTCCAGTCTCTTCAGACCTTCCTAGTTCCAGTTGATTGATGTAATTCTGGATCTCTCCTCATGGCATCCACAAATATAGATGCAAATTTTATTGATGCAGAGTCCACTGATGCAAACAAAAAACTTAAAAGCTTTATGGCCAATGACTTCATGCCCAGCTCATTAAAAATTTTGAGAGCCAATGTCCAATGTCCAATGTCTTCCCTCCACTTTGCTACAGCATTTCTCATTAACCAGTCTAATGAAAGTAATTAAAAGGAAAACGCAGAAAATCTGACATGATTTGTTTTTAAAAAGCTTCTGCTTGCTCCTAAGGACCACAGGTGTAAACCAAGACTATTCTGGGCAGATTAGGATAAATGATGAGCCAAAGATAGGGCTCTTTATGTTAGATGCATCTTCCCTTTCTAAGATGTTTCTTAGGAGAGTTTTTAGAGAGAGAAAAAAATGTGGAAGAGCAATGGTTAAGTAGTAAGCCAAGAAGACAAAGAGGGGCAATTACAGTTAATTTTATGTGTCAACTTGGCTAGCTAAGGAATGCCCAGATCACTGGTAAATGTTATTTATGGATGTGACTGTGAGGGTGTTTCAGAAGAGGTTAAAGTTTGAATCAGTAGACTGAGTAAAGGTCACCTTCACCAGTGTGGGTGGCATCATCCAATCTGTTGAGAGCCTAAAAGAAAAAATGGGCAGAGGAAGGGTGAATTTGCTTCGCCTTGAGCAGGGACATTCATTTTCTTCCGCCTTCAGACAATCAGAGCTCCTGGTACTCAGGCCTTCGAACTTGGGCTGGAATTACACCATCGACTCCCCTGTTTCACAGATCTTTGGCTTTGGACTGGAACTATACCATGGGCTTTCCTGGGGCCTCCACCTTATGGATGACAGGTGGCTAGATTTCTCAGCCTCTATAATTGCACGAGCCAATCTCTTATATCTCTTTCAATATAACTCTATATATCCTAGTGGTTTTGTTTCTCTGGAGAACCCTGACTAATGTATTACATTAGTATTAGGGTCTACCCCAATGCATTGACCTACAGTATGCAAATAGAGGAGTGGTGGGTGCTGGTGGGATGAAGATTCAAATGCAGCCAATCTTGGGTGGGGCAGGAGCTTCGATGCTATTGGCCACCGTACCAAGCAAACGAATTGGATGAAGGCCCTAGGACAGGGAAAGGGTAGGAGGGTGAAGAGATAATTGAGGAAGAAGCTGACTCAAAGATGATATTGTCTGTCATTTCTTACATTAAATTCTATTTTTTGGTCTCCATTTCTTATATAAATACTGTTATAGGATGGTACTCTGTAAGGCTTTGTGTACAATAAAACGCCCTTTAACCAACTGCTCAGGGGAATGGGAGTATTATGGTTAATTGAATTATCTGATTAACTGAGAGTTAATTAACCAAAACCCTTTCTAGTTCTAAGTCATGCTGAGAATATTACAATGTATTTAAGTTCTCTTTCCTACCACGGTTAGGAAGGGTGAGGAGTTAAGGGAGAAGGGGAATGAAACTAGGCTTCATGGAGGGTCTAAGGTGTGTTTGGTACTTTATATAAGTACTAATATCTGCTTTAATTCTCGTAACTATTATGAAGTCAACATTACTATCTTATTTTAATTGTAAAATTGAAAAGTATCTTAACCATTACTGAATGCTGCTTTGCTGGTCGAGAACATGGATGAGTCCCAGAGACAGCTCTGGAATATCAATGCTAGGAACAGGTTGAGTGAGGGGTTTTAGAGTATGCCAGTCCCACTTATAAACCTTGGTGCTCATTCCAATCAGCTGTGTGAGCTTGACTAAGCTGAGGAGTAGCATATCAAGATAATGACAGTATGCACGCTGAGAAAATCAAAATGGGTTTGAATTCTTACTCCACCTTTTTTCTGGTTGTGTAATCTTCAGCCACAACTCTCTCTTTGCGTCTCAGCTTCTCCATCTGCAAAATGTACCATGACCTGCCTTGCAGGGTTGCTGGGTGCCAGAGATGGGTCCTGCATGAACTATAGCTGTGATTACATCATTAGCATGGCTCAAGGTCATGGTCATGTTAAAGGAACAGAGATGAATGAAGTAAATAGACCTCTATCTTAGGATCATCCCAATGTTCTCTTTATATTCAATCTCTGACACTAATCTTATTTTGTTGTTCTTTCTTTCTCCTCAAAGTATGATGTAAAAAACCTGTTTCAGAGAGTACACATTTGCTAATTTTGGTTTTACTATACATGCACCTTCAACAGAAGAGAATAAAACAGTGGGATGCACGGGCATCATTACCGCTAAATCAAGCGTTAGTTTGGCTAAGTCAGCAGCCTCTACTGCCATCGTAATTTAGGGAATGAAAAGAACAGTTCTTTTTGCTCAGATTGCTAGATTTATATTGCTTTCACTTAGCAAGTGAATAATTGATAAGTTGGGGCATATTAACATTGAACAAAGGAGCCCAGTGGTATAAGGGTCCTGGGAAGGCTGCCTAAATCAATATACACTCATGAATTTTGAGTGCAAAAGGTTGAACTGAGAAAGAACACAGATTTAGACCCCCATTAATATTTGAAACACACTCTGCGCATGAGAGGCTTGCTACAGCCCAAATGTTAACTGAAGGGGCTTCAGAGAAATGGTTTCTAAACAAATTTGAAAGCAAGAGATTTTCCCCTCCAAAGATTTCATGAGAAAAATCAATCATCTTGTTGTTTCTGCTTCAGAAGGCATCTATTAAAAATCTAATTAGAGTATTTTACCAATTAAATATACCAGTGCAACACTTGTCTGACTCAATGTTTGTAACTGCTGGAATAGCAAAAACATCACCCTCTGCGATCAACCTAGATATGGTAAAATGTTCCAGCCACTCCTACAAACTCTATCCTCTCCATGCAGGAGCCAGCCTTAAAATTTGATTAATCTAAACATTTTGTAAGGTGTCAAAAGAGGTTTCTTGCCTGATGCTTCATGGTCACCCAAAGTCCCAGCCCTACTGAGGCCAAAATAACATCATCAGTCACAATTTGCTTTTGAAATGCCTCCTGCTGGGTCCCCAATTTGAGCTATCAAAGCTGGAAATTTTAAACCAAGTGGGAAAATGCTTTCAATTTTAATGATTCATTGAACTCAGCGTCCTGCTGGAAAGTCATCTATAGTGTCTGATACCAGCATGCTGCGACGGCCATTGAAGATGTTCGAAGACTACATGCCTGCTGATACTCTAATGACACAGTCAAGGAAATGATTCTCTGCAGATAAAGGGCTCACTTTTTAGAAGTTATGAAATAGAATCTCACAATTGGAAGGAGCCTGAGTGGTTATTTCATCCAACCCTCAGCCTCCTATAAAAAATAGCAATTCCTTGGCTAGACTCAGACTCAGCTTGCATACCTCTGGTACTGGTGGGCTCACCACCTCGCGAAGCAGCCCATTGCATCCCAAGACAACCCTGACTTTTGGAAGGAGACTTACATTCAGCTTTCTATAGCCTGCCTCTCCATAACTTAGGCCCAAGAAAATCATTCCTAAGCCTCATGGGTGCAGCTTTCTGAGCACTGTTTGACACATAGCGGGATTGCCAATATTGCTCTTCTCTTGCAAAGCAGTTAATTTGGGTCTTAGAGGCAAAAGGGAAAATTTAGCCCCTACATAGTGCAGATGGTTTTTATTCTTTTCCCTGGAATTCTCATGCTGTATGTCTTATTAATAAATTGATGAAAATTTTCAGCTGAGTGGTCCTAAGAGCAATTCTTTTTGAAAACTTCCCTACTCTGCCCATACACGGGGTTACTCCATTTTTCCAACAATACCTTAATTAGCAAGCAAGAGAAAGTCAATGCTACAGCTCTCAGACTTGCTGGAAAGGACTGAAATTCCTGATAGGATGTCAGATTTAAAGAGAAAAAAACACTTGCTCCCAAAATTCTGAAATGCTTTTAAATGAGGGCCAGGTATGTTAGCTGTAAGATTAGTGTGATTAGTCTCATCATGAGAATGATCACCCTGGCCTGGGCCTTTCCAATTCCCTTTTAAATAACCATCTGTTCTTACCTGGGGGAAAGAGAGAAGTGGCTGTAATAAGAAGAACACAGCCTATTAAGCCAAGCAGATCAGAGGTTTACTCATTGCTCTACCAATTCCAGCTGTGATAACTTGAGTAAGTTGCTAAAGCCTTTTGAAGCCCAGTTCCCTGTACTGTACAATTGGGAACTCACAGGGTTGTTGTTATAAAGATAATGCAAGATAATGTAATCAAGTGATGGCATAGTGTATTGGTTAGCTCCTACTATGTAACAAAGTACCCCAAAACTCAGGAGCTGAAAAAGAAAAAAAAATAGAGAACAGAGCATTCTGCTAGTTTGTGCCAGGCATAGCTAATCTTGGCTGGGCTGGCTTATGTGTGTGTGCTGAACTGATGGATGGGCTGAAGGTTGGCTCTCTCGGAGGGCCTCATTTACATGTCTGGCAGTTGGCTAGTGGGCAGCTGGAGTTATTGGATGTCTCTCAGTCACCAGCAGGCTAGCTTGGGCTTATTTACACGGCAAGGGCCCAAAATAACAGCAGAAGCAGGTATAACTTTTGAAACGTCACCACATTACTTCTACCATATTCTATTGGCCAAAGCAAGTCATTCAAGGGGTGGAGGAATAAATTCCACCTCTTGAGAGGAGGAGCTGCAGTCACATCGCAAAGGGCAGCCACTTTTGCAATCAATCTGCCCCATGGTTCCTGGCGGAAGTACTCCAAAAATGGCAGCTGTTAAAGACAGGTTTCACAGACTGCAAATTGCAAGGACTGATCTTGTCTGTAGCCATTAAGTGGAAACATTTTAAAACTGTCCATTAGGAACCCTGTGTCTTAATCATTTTTTAATTAACATTAGCAATATCTCATAGTTATACTTGTATTAAAATTCACGAAGTGGGAGGAGCAGGTCTGGATCAAGCCACTCACGGGAGAAGCTAGATAAGTGTCTAGGTCACCCTGAGTGCAAAATGGAGGGAGCTGCTGGCCAGATCTGCTTCAGCCCTTGCAAGGCAGAAATCCTAGGGTTCAGGGCCCTGCCACTCTTGACCTGGGAAGAGCCATCCCATCTGATGGCCATCGTTACACACCTCAGTCAGGGGACAGATGTGCAATGTTGAAGATTACCATTTCCTTACATTGAATCCTTACCTTGGCCCTGAGGTTTCTCCATTATTATCCCCATTTTGTCATCTCTGAAGTTGAGGCTCCAAAGGTCAGAGTGATTTTTAAATGGCAGAACTAGAGTTGAACTCAGAGAAACATAGCTCAAAAGCCTAGGTTATTCCTTTACACCTTGCTATCCCTAAGGTCAGTGGCTGCAAGAACATGATAAAGAAGGGAGGGATTTCTGTGAATGCCTACAATGTGTTGGACACAGGTCTAAGCACCTCATATCATTGTCACTTTTTATCCTGACTGCCCTACTTCTTTTAGTCCATTTTACAGATGGAGAAACACAGGTTCAGAAAGGTTATGTAGCCTGTCCAAAATATCACAGCCAGGAAGTGGCAGAGCTGAGATGAAAGAATCTGATTCCTCATCACTGCTATACTGTAAGACAAGCTTTGAGTACAAAAAGAAATAGAGGAGGCTTTCCTCTATTTCCCTCACCCTTAGAATATGTGCTAATTCCCCTCTCAGGAAAGAGCCCCTGTAATAGTCTAATGAATAATCCCTGGAAAATGATGGGTGGCCCACAGTGTGGGAATTGACTGATCAATAGGCTTTGCTGTAAATGGAGGCTCAGGGCTGATTTCAGTTGCCTCAGGATAGGGCAGACTAGATGAATCAAGTTACTCTGTGTCTTTGATCAAGAAGGGCTGAGTGAAGCACAGGACAAATTAAACCTGCCTGTAAAATTATTCCTGGCTCTGCAACACCCTCTGATATTCTTGGCATTAGGTGCTTGTTAGCTATCCCAGGCAGAGTCAGGGTGGGTTGGGGCAGGCACACCAGGTGCTCAGTAGGGCTGTCAAAGGAAGAATGGATGAATTCTGGGGATTCAGTCATGTGGAGAGGGTTACAGTGACGCAACAATGCAAGCCTAGCTGTCTCAAGCCTATCAGCTAATCACAGACCCAGCTCTCTCCACAAGCCCCTGCTATAACCCCTCAGAGATCTTAGTGGGTCACCAGGCCCAGCTCACAACTGCTTCCTTCCCTTTGCACCCAACATCTCCTCTGTTGTGGTCACTTTGCTCTCAGCACCTCTTTCCTAAGCCCTGGGCACTGCTGCACTTAACTCTTCTCCCTTTAGATGACCAGGCTTCCCTGGGTATCTGAAACCAGAGCATGTGGGCAGGAATGTGGTTCACCCCTGCCTTGGGGGCCTACTCCCTGGAGCTGGGCTGATAGAGGCCAAGCCTGGCCTCTGGCTGGGGTGTGCCTCTAACTTAGTTCTGGGAATCCCCCAAAGCTCTGGGCCCAGGATTCATCCTCTTCACCTGCTCTTAGAAGCTTCCTCACACCTGTCCAGAGCTCCCAAGGGCCACCACCTACCTCAGAGCTCAGCCCTGTCTGCTTCTATGACTCCACTTTTAGTTGTCTGTCTCTCCTGCCATTGTGTGCCCTGAGACAGACCAGGGCTGGCTGCTGTGCGTGCTCAGCTATCAGCCTCGTGTCCAGACCGGGCAAATAGAATGGAATAGCATCCCATCCCCAAGAGACTTTCCCCCAACTCTGGCCCCAGCCAGCATTTAGTTTCCCTCCTTGGGTCTCCCAATTCATACTCTGCTATAACCCTTATATAGTTTCTTAAATTACATTCAAGAGATTTAGGAAGAAAGATGTCATGGGGCCCCAATGGTGAGTGTTTGGTGCAGAGTATTCAGGAATAACTTGGAGAAGGGAGCTGGAGCCAAGTCAAACAGGGCAGGGGCTTTGCAGGAAGGATGAGGGAAGGGCTCTTGATGGGCAAAGGCCTTAAGAGAGAAGTTGAGCCTGTCTGGAACAGAGGAGCTGCCTATGCATGCATGTGTGTTTGCACATATGTATGTGTGTGCATGTGTCTTGAGTAAGTGTGACTGTACATGTGTGTTTGCCTGTGTGCATGTGTGTGCATGTTTGCATGTGTCTATGTAACTATGTTTATGTGTGTGTGCATGTGTGTGTGCACAAGTGTATGTAGCAGGATCAGTGAGAAGCCAGGTTGCTAGGCAGCCAGCCAGCCACCAGATCTTGGAGTGCCAGTTTGAGCTGCCTTCAGTAGCAGCAACAAGCTTCAGGAGAAACTAAGTGAGCAGCTGCCTCCCTCCTCACTTTGGCTTCAGGATGGCCATGTCACCTGCACCCACAGCATGGCTGCCCCATAAAACCTCTGGGGTCAGCTCTTCTGCCCCCACCTGACTCCAGCATAGCTACCAACAAGGCTTGATAACTCAGTCTCTGAGTTGCCTCCTGGGTCTATGGCCCCCTCTCCAGGCCTGTCCTGGCCAGCTGTCTTCCTGCCTAGAGCCATTACCATCCCAGTTCACTCTTCACTCAGCTCTCTGCTGTCTGGTTGGCAGCTCTTAGTGTGACTCCCCTGCTTATGACATTTAAAGGCTGGAGGAGGGTCCACACTCCTGTGTGTGGCACTTGCTGCCTCCCCTGCTCTCCACGCTGCAGCCAGCCCCAGATACTCTTTTCCTTAGTGCTATTCACGTCTTTGCAACTTTTTCTTTCTTTCTTTTCTGTTGGAAATGTTCTTTATCAAACTTGTGAAATCCTATTATCAGCTCAAAAATCACTTCCTCTCTGTAGCCTTTCTGACCCATCCCAAGCCCCTGCCCATTGGGCCAGCATTGACTTTTCTCCCTGTGCTATGGCAGGTCTCCCTGAGCCTGCCTTCTCCAGGCAGACTGTTGACTCCCTAAGGGCAGGGGCCCATAATGCATTCACAGTGCCTGGCATAGCAGGTGCCTGGTTGGTGTTGGCAGGGAGGAGGCACCCAATGGCCAGGTGGGGCTTCGTCTGGTGTATTGTCCTCCCCAGTGACTCAGAGACATACTGAGGGAGCTCTTGCTTTTGGCTGAGCTTCCCCTTCTGGGTCTTATATTCTGATCTGGGTTTGGCTCACTGCAATTATTTTCACAGTCCTGAAGGGCTGTCTGGGACATGAAATCTAGCTTTCTGACTTCTTGCTAACCACAAGCAGTTTCTCTAGGGGAAAACTGCTTCCTTGTGTAAAGTTTCTCTCTAAAGCCTATTGAATTCTAAAACCACTTTGCACTTCTAACTGGTATTGTTTGAATACAGTGGGTCCTTGGCTAGTGCCAACCTGTAGAAAGCCATACTGGGAGGCTGAAATAGAAAGGTGATATAGGAACCAAGACCCAAGGCAGTGTGGGGTGGTAGGTAAGGCTCATGAGCACCATTGCTATAAGAACTTGGCAGGGGCCTATTTCCTAACTCTAAAATGGTGTAGAAACAGGTCTCACCTCTGTGAGTAATGTGTTCAGCTGTTGTTATGAGTGTTGTCGGTATTCCTTTTCATTGTGCCATTGATTCATAGTGTTTCAGAGCTGGATCTGTTTCAAGTCCCTCTGTCTGTAATTGAGGAAATTGACATTCACAGAGGGGAAAGGTTTTACAAAATTATAGAGGCAGTGTGAGAGGACTGGAACAGAACCCAGGTGTGTTGGGTCCTCGCCAGTGTTCTTTCTCTGCACACAGAGCTAGCATTTGGGATGTGAGTGCTTGGAGATTAAAGCAGTTGGTGGCTGTACTGTCATTGGGAGGTGGGTGTCAGCTGTGTGTCTATCTGACTTTGCCAGCCCTGGGGACACAGAATTAGCATTGCACATCCACACAAGACATCCTTGGTAGAGAGTGATTAGAGGTGAGCTGAGGCCCTGGGATTCTCTCTGCTCTGTCCTATATCTTTGGTCTCCTTGTGTGAACATTATGAAAATATTAACTGGATTAGGGGAATTTTAAGCTAAAAAGGACCTTTAAAGGGCAGGAAATGCAAGCTCTGACATATTAAGTGTCTTGCTCAAAGTCACACAGCTATTAAACGAAGAATTCTATTCCTCAGACTAGGCTCTTCCTTTCCACCTCTCAGCCTCACTGCACATCTGAGTTTTATACACATTACTACATAGGTAGAACTGACCCTTGTAGAGCTCTAGTCACTGGAGAGAGGTCCTTCCTGGCTCCATCTTTAAAACAAAATTATTTTATGTTAGTTTCAGGTATACCATTCTATAAATGGGTTAGACATTCATAGTTTATGAAGTGAACCCCTGATTATTCTAGCACTCATCTAGCTCTATACATGCCCATTACAATAATTGGCTCCATCTTGGACAAAGGCCCTTCTCAAAGGCTAGGACAGATACAGCTAGAAATATATGTCCCAGATAAGTGCGACATATCCCAGATGTGTCCCAGATAAGTGGGCCATAGTTCAGTAGACCACAACCTCAGTGGTAAATCAGAGTTGTAAGCAGAGATGAAACCCCAAAACAAGTTAACTAGTGTGGGCCGACTCAGTGAGGGTAAGAACAGAGGGAAAAGATGGGTAGGCTTGAACCTCCTCCATTGCCTGGATAGACACATCAGCAGAGTGACTCCACACCTACCTGGAAGGTGAAGTTGATGACATGGTGCCCTTTGTGCTCTACTAGGATGGGTCTTTGTTGGGCTTGTAGGTTATGGCCATGGTGACTCCTGAGTGTGTGTTGAGGAAGGCAGATCTGACAGGAGTGGTCTGTATTTTCAAATTCAAGCTATTTTCCAGCGTTAGAAGTCTGGTTAGTGTTTTGAGGACTCCAAGTACATATATGCAATCTCATCTTAGACACTGTTTCTGGTGAGGCTGAAGAGTGCTCACATGATCTACCACTGAATGTCTCCTAAATGAACCATTCTGATAAACTCTGAGAGGAATCTGGGAAGAGTCTGGGCCTGAATCCAAGCTCAGTCATTCTTGGGTATTGCTACTGCTGTCCAACTCTGCTTTGATTTTTGGATGTTTAGATTTTTCAACTAAGCTACTTCAATTTTCCCCAATGTTCTCCTGTGAGACAGATAAACGTTTGTTCCCATTTTACAGATGAAGAAACAAAGAAGCAGAGAACTTACATAGCTGGACCACTGGCCAATAGGGACAAGAACCTAGGTGTCCTGATTCTCAATTCAGAGCGTTTTCAGTTATTCAATATTGTCTTCTAAGATTGGAAAGTCTTTCAGTCTTGCTCTGCTTCAATATACTCCTATAGCTGGAGTGTTCTTCAGGGCAAAGGCTCAAATCTTCATAATGGCCTGCAAGGGTCTCTCTGTTCTTTGTTAAACGCTCTAGCCTCATTGCATCTGTGACTCCTTCACCTCCAGCCACACTGAGCAGCTTTAGATTCTCACCTGCTGCAGACTTTTTCTTTTTTTCTTTTGCCTCTAGTTCTGTGCATCCATTTTCTTCTATGTGGGATGCCTTTATTTCCTTTTTCTGGCTAACTCCTATTCTTCCTCTGGGCACCAGCTATACTCAATACGCCTTCCTGGAAGCTGTGTGTCCCTGAATTCCTGAAGCTGTTGAGGTAGGAGCCCTCCTGAAGGGGCTCTGTTGGAGTGAGAGCCAACAGTCCACAACAAGGTTATGTTCAAGGTGGGAGCAGAAATGAGAGCACTGGGGAAGAACCCATCAGGCTACCACATCTCCTTGGACTTGAATCAGACATATTATGGGACAGAGACAAAAAGAAGGAGCTGGTTTCTTCCTTCCTGGGATGTCGGGATAACTGGGAGGTGGTGAGATACAGGAGTGGGTACACCAAGGACCAATGTGTTATAGACCAGTTCTTTAACCTCATCATCCCAGAGAGCTCACAGTCTCAGCTGGACATGCTCAGATGCCCTTAAATAAAGACTTTAAAAGGCTTGTACACTTTAAAGTGGTGGTTTTATTTAATTTTAACAAAGTTGTAGTTGCAATTAGATCCGTCCAGATAATTAACTCTAATTTACCAGTTTGCAACTAGTAATTAATTACTAAAGTCTCCTGGGTGAGCCCTGGAAAAGAAAGTTGTTCCTCTGAGAATGTAGGTTTTATTCTCAAGGCTTAGAAACATGGCCACTTTGGGAACTTGTTTTTCCTGTCACTCCTCTGGCTCTGGCTCTGACACAGGTTGCTGGTGACTGTGAACAACTCCCTCAACCTTCCCAACTCTCAGTCTTTTCTCCTGGAAAGGCGAGCAGTTCCTGCCTCATTTTGCTCATAAAAACCAACGATCAGGAAAAACAAGACTTGTGGGTTGGGATGTACCCCTTTTTCTTCCTGGAAAGCTGCTTTGTTGTTCCTGGGTGCAGTTGAAGGGCATTCACCTGCTTTACCACTGAACATCTCCTGGGCTTAGAGACGGTGCTGTGGTCACCATTTTCTTATGTATCCTCTGAGAAGATCCTGGGACGAGTCAGGGCAGGCTTTGAGTCCAGTCATTTGCTACAATTATAGAACTCTGCTTTGTTTTGTAAACGTTTAAATTTTTCAACTCAACCAGTAAGTTTCAAGTTTTTCTAGCTCTACATTCAAAGGTATTGTCAATTTTTCCATATCAGAAGTCTACATCTCATTGCAGTTTTTCTTCACACCGAGGACTTCTTATTTTTCTAGTCCTAGAGCAGTCAGTGTCAACCATGGAAGCATATTAAAATCAGCTTTCCCACCATTTAAAACATTTAAAGAAATACTGACCACCACCAAAGTGAAGTGGGGGAGATTGGGCTTTACAATAACTGGGTTAATGGGGTATTTCTTTTTAAAAAATGAATCTTAACCCACTGCCACACACAATATCCCAAATCAATTCCACCCATATCATAGACTTAAGTAAGAAAGGAGAAACACATAGCTGTGGAAGGTGATATAGAAGCATTTTTATGGCTTTGGGGTGGGCAAAAATTATAGAAGACTCCAGAAACACTTATCATAAAAAATGGATGTAGAAATTGGAGCTCACTAAATTAAGAGGTTCTGTTCATTAGAAGACATGAATTAAGAAAGTGAAAAAAGAAAACCACAGAGTTGGAGAAGACATATGCAATACATGTATCCCAAAGGAGTCTTAAAACAAGTCTTTATAAAAAATTACAAACCCACACAAAAATGCTGACACCTTAATATAAAGATTGGACAAAAGAGGCACCTCACAAAAGAGTATATCCAAATGCCAGCAAGTATATGAAAAAGTGTTCCACATCACGAGTTATCAGAAAAATGCAAGTTAAAACCAAAGTGTGGTTCCACTATATACCAACTTTCATAAAATTGATGAGGATATGGAGCAACTAGACAGTCATACACTGCTGGTGGGCATGTAAATGGTTTGTTTGGAAAACTCTGATATTTTTTACTAAAAATGAACCTACATGTATGCTATGACCCAGCAATTCCAGTCCTGGATACATATCCAAGAAAAATGCAGCTACGTGGGCAGCAAGAGACATGCTCAGGAATGTTCATTGCAATGTTATTCATGATAGTCCCCCAAATGGAAACAATCTAAAAGTGCATCATCAAGAGAATGGATGAATTGTGGAATATAGATTGGAATACCATATAGCAATTATTGCTATACACATGGACTTGATGGATTTTGTAGACATAACATTGAACAGAAAATGTCAAAAAAATAAAAAAAATATACTGTATAGTCCCATTTATACAAAGTTTGATAGCAGACAATCTTATGATGATGGAAGTCAGAAACTGGTTACCTATGGGAGGGGTCAAGGAGTGGGAAAATGCAGGAGGGAAGCTTCAGAATGCTGGTAATGTTCCATACCATGTTGGGTAGTAGTTCCATGAGTATGTTCAATTTCTAAAATTTTTTATTGTGTCGTTCATTGAACATTTGTGTCATTTATTGTACCATGCTATTCTTTAATATAAAAGCTTACTAAAAAAGCAAATGCTCCCCCTCAGACCTCACCCTACTCTAACTGAATGAGAATGTGAAAGGTGTACTGGGTTTTAAATGCTGGTGCCTTTCAGCTACCCAAGTGAGGCAGCCAGGGCTGAGAATCTCCACCTTAGATGGAGAACCCACATACTTCACATAGTCACTGTTCATTACTTTGGCCCATGTGCATCTGGTTTGCGGTCCTAGTTCAGTAGTTGGTTCTCTGAAGACACATCTTTGAATTGGACACTCTGATCCATTCATGGGAAATCCAGCCTTTGCTCTGATGGCCACTTAATATGACCAGTTCTATCATTGGTTCCTGGCTGACTGGTTCACCATTTAGACCAGGGGTCCCTGAACCCTGGGCCTCAAACCAGTACCAGTCTACGGCACGTGAGGAACTGGGACACACGGCAGGAGGTAAGTGGCATGTGAGTGAGTGAAGCTTCATCTGTATTTGCAGCCGCTCCCCAGCACTATTATCACTGCCTCAGCTCCACCTCAGATCCTCAGGTATTAGATTCTCATAGGAGCACTGGTCCCTGGTGCCAAAAAAGTTGGATTTGGACAATGATTGACTGGTTCTTAGTCATCCTATGTGTCCCACCTAAGGCCATCCAGCTGAGAAACAGAATTAGAATTTGAATCTAGGCTCCTGACTATTCTGAACTGAAAGACAATAGGCCCAAAGCCTTATACAGAGGAAGAAATTTAAAATATTTGAATAGAAATTATAGGACGAGAGCATTAGATGAGGAGATCAAAGTTGACTTTCTATCTTATACCTGATGCAAGATCTTCCTTTATTATTTTTGAATAGAGAGATTTTGAATTTATGTTATAATCATTATTGCTTTTTATGCTTCTCACCTCAAGTAGGGTCTCAGATCAAGCCCGTCTCATAACAGTTATACACTGGAGGACACATTTAATTTTGCTCCGACACTCTGTACCACTGTTCTTGATCTACAGCCCTGCAGGAGAACTCCAGACTGGGATCTTCCTCAGAAAGGTGTTATGAGTTGAGATTAGTTAGGCAAGTGGCAGAGTGAATGCATAAGCAGCGGTTTTGCATAATGAGGCGTATGAAATCCCACTGGAGGTTGTTAAAACAGCAGACAGACAGCGGTAAACAAGGAGCAAGGTAGGCTTTGAAAACAGATGGCTTTGAAAACCTGGCAAAACCCTGTTTCAGACTTTTAAAAATTGGTTTCGTTAGCGCAAGCTATTTTTTAAAATTCTACACATATTTTAAAGTTCTGTTTTAATGATAAAGTTCCTGGCAATTGAATATCAGTTTACATCCTGCTGTAAACACGCTAACAACCAGATGTGATGGACAGCTTGTAAAGAGACTCGAACTGTTCTTGCACATTAGGATTCAAATCCATTATTTTGGTTTTGGGTTGGGGTAGTTTTGCTGACCTCCACATAGATGTGTGGCCATGACCTGCCCCTCCTTGCTAAGTAGACCCTCTGGGAGCTCTCTCAATAAGCAGAGCAGCTCCAGAAGCCCTCTCCCACATCTGTTTTCATTTCTTCCAGGGTGTGGACCTGACCCCTACTTATCTTTCCAGCTTCACCTGTATCACTCCCTTCCCTCCAAATACATTTCCTACCATTTTTGAACATGGTGTGATTTCTCAAGCCACACTAAGGTTAGTGCAGGCTGAACTCTGCCCAAAGTTCCCTTCTATAGATAGTCCCCGAATTCTTTATATAGTCACCTAGAGCCCCATTTCTAGTTGTTTTGACTTCCCCCAGATGATGATGATGATGATGATGATGGGACTCTACCAGTCTCTGTTGACATAATTACCTCCCCTCTGAATTCAAGGCTGCCTCACTGTCTTTTATGTATTTATTTCTAGATAATATAGGCATTTGTTTTTGTCACATACAGTTAAAGCTCCTTCAACCAAACTCCACTTAACCAATTCATTAGATTAAAATGCTTTCTATTAATAATAATCATAATGATAACAGCAAAGACACACAGTACTTGCTATATTCCAGGCATATTTTTAAGCACTTTACTTCTATTAAGTCATTTAATCCTCATAATGACTCTATGAGGTAGATACTCTTGTAAACTCATCTCATAGATGGGGGAACTGAGAGGTTAAGTACTTGCCCAAGTTGATACAGCTAGTAAGTGGCAGAGCCGGGACTTGAACCCAGCCACCACCTTTGGCTTTAAAAATTATCCTTTATTGTCTTTTACTTCTAGAAAACATGCTAACTCATAATGATCTCTGTAACTACTAGGCTACTGTCTACAGTGCTATACACCACTGCTCTCAGCCAAGTTGAAATGTTCATCAAGGGTTAGTTGTATTTATGCCTGTTACACTTGTTATTGTGATTACATAATTTAATTATTATTTAAACTGAGTGCAAAAAGAAAGAAAGCTTGTATATAAAAACTAAATTGAATATTTGAGAGCGTCTCAATGTAGACAAGCTGCTAAAATTGCTGTCAAATTAGGATGGATGCAGTAACTATGAAAGACAGGATGAAGGATGTAGATATCTTTTCAGATTGTTTCTCAAGTGACTTAAAGAACCCAACCGGAAATCATAGAATATAGACTAGAGGCATATGTTATGGTGACCATATTGGTGTTTGTGGTGGCCCTGATAAATTATTAACAGTGCCCTTTCACAGTCAAGTGTCCCAGTCTCCATTATAAAGTGTATGGTCACCCTAATTATGGGTATAGGCTAAGGGCAAGATAGAGAGGCAAAATGCTAAGCAGCAGATTCTTCTTCAAAGAAAAGCCCTTGACTATTCATTAAGAACCCCACCATTAGAGAATTAATACCAGCCTTGGAGTGAAATTTCATAGTCCATTGAGAGTCATAGTTTCAGATAAGGTCCTTTTAAAGATCATGCTTGCATTTAGAAGGGAATTGATTAGGAAGTTCCCTGCTGGTATGAGACAAGGAGTGAGGTTCTTAAACTTCTCATACACAGAAGTAAATTAGATTCCTGTACCTGAAGTAGCTTGAAGATCAGAGAATTCTGCCTTGGGCTCCAAAGTGTTGCATGATGTCTCCTCCTCCCTAAGCTGAATCCCAGGGGCATCAATGTAGCAACGCTAACTGGGCTTGGGTGCGCACCCTGGCAGGGGTTCAGGTGTAATGAATAGTATATTGGTATTCATTTAGGTTCTGAAGAGGGCAAGTATTTTCTTTCTTTCTTTCTTTCTTTCTTTCTTTCTTTCTTTCTTTCTTTCTTTCTTTCTTTCTTTTCTTTCTTTCTTTTGATTTCAACCTTTATTGAATCATTCAGTAAATTTATTTATCTTTTCTGGGTCAAATCTTGGGTTTGTCATATTTGTACATTTGCAGCTCTTTTTAGTTTATTTAAATTCTGAAAAGCAGTTGCTTGCTCAGGTTTCTTCTTTCTGTTGAGAACTAAGATTCTTAAGGATGAATCTTGTTGGATGTTTATATTTTCTAGGAATGGTGCTAGGTAATTTAGATCCATTATCTCATTTAATTATTAATGGAATTTAGGAGATTTTTTTTTTTTTGTCTCTAATTTACTAAAAAGGCTGAAGCTCAGAGATCTAGGATGACTTGCCTACAATCACACAGTTAGGGGTGGAAGAACCGTGGTTAGATCCAGGCCCTTTGTTTTTCAGACTTTAACCTTCTGCTTTTTCTGTGATGTGCCCTCCCTAACCAAGCTATATGACCCTAAAAAAATGCTGTTGATTAATAATAAAACAGCTTTGATATGCTTATGCTATGGTTCAGATCTATGAGTCTTTCTCAGCATTCCAATACACCATATATTTCTTAGCCTGGCATTGTGACCTGGCTTTCCAAGGTGCATGTCCTTTTTGCTGATCATGCTATAAGCTCCTCAGCAGCAGGGACCATCCTGACTGCCTTGAGCACTCCTATACTAACTGGTGCATCCAGGAGGTAAGGAACAATAGAGTTTTAGTCATCTCTGAATGGCAGCAGGGCCTTTGAATGAACATCTTCATCTGGTATGTGGTCAGACCAACTGAGAGACTTAGCAACTATTAGACAGATGAGACTGGAATGGAGGAGGGCGGGTCTTGATCTTCCATAACAATAAACCATCACTCCAAACCTGCTCTCTGGGCATTGCTGCAGACCCCTACTCTGAGATGTGTTTGAGGTCAGGGTTCTCAATCCTTGAGTCTTTAGCTTTCAATATCTGAAGCCACGTTGGATTCACACTCAGTTGTGACAGGCATTTGGGGTATGCTCTCAGTCTCAGCCTCTCTCTCACGACAGCAACCTTTATGGCACTCTGGGCTAATGATAACTTTCTAAGTTTAAAATTCATTTCCTGCTCCCCTTGTGCTTTTTCATGCTCTAATTTGTCAGCCAGATTAAAAATAGATGCTCTCATTACATGAAATTTTTTCCTGGAATCCCAGAATTTCAACCCCAAAGTCTAGCACAGGGACCCCGGTAACTCTCTGTGTGGAGATAGGCATGAACAGAATCTTAGGCTCCAAGCACACAACTCTAGGCCAGCCTTCCCATTCTATAGGGATAGGATACGTGTCAGTGTCTGACATCATGGTTTATCCTCGGAAAGAGACACGGATGAGTTTGCTTTCAAGAAATAGAATTTAGATCAAAATGCTTCTGTGTAATTATGTTTCCTAATTGCATTACTTTTTGCCCATGGGCAAAACATAAAAATCCCATATTTGTACCAGAGGGAAGCTAATGAGCTGAACTGGGCAAACCCAATGCATGTGGCAAACAAAACCCTGGGACAATGGGAGCCTCCCACAAAGGGACATTGGGGAAGTAAGAAGACCTCGAGTCTACTTTGCAGCTCTGATGTCCTAGAAGTCTATCATTGCACTGTATATATATATCTGGTACAGGTGTATGGGCATCTATTCTGATTGGGCTAGTTTTTTTTTCCTATTTGGTGGGTGATATTCTGAGTATTCCATCAGTCTCTGACCTTTATGGTTAATTGTTCTCAGATATTGCCCTTGAATAAATTACTCAAGAGATCATCTTTCAGGAAATATGTGAATTGACTTTAAAAGTCCAGTCAATGACTGTTATCAATAAGACAAGAAATAGCAAATGTTGAAGAGGATGTGGAGAAATGGGAATCCCTGAATATTGCTGGAATGTAAATATTGTGGGAATGTAAATTGACACAGCATTACAGAAAACAGTATAGAGATTCCTCAAAAAATTAAGAATATAACTGCCATATGACCCAGAAATTTCTCTTCTGGTTATCTACCCAAAGATTTTGAAAATACTTATTCATAAAGACATATGTACCCCTATGTTCATTACAGCACTATTCACAATAGCCAAGACGTGGAAACAGCCTGTGTCCTTTGATGGATGACTGGATAATGAAGATATTGGACATATATACAATAGAATATTACTCAGCCATAATGAAGATGAAATATTGCCATTTGCAACAACATGGATGGATCTTAAGAGTACTATACTAAGTGAAATAAGTCAGATGAAAAAGGACAAAAGCTGTATAATTTCACTCATATATGGGATATAAAAGAAAAAGCAAAACAAATAAACAAACTCATAGATACAGACAACAAACAGTACAGTGATTACAGGAGAAACAAGATGGGGGAGAATGAAGAGGGTAAAGAAAGTCAAATATATTGTGATGGAAGGAGACTAGACTTTGGGTGGTGAGCACATAATGGAGTATGCAGATGTCATATTATAAATTTGAAATTTATATAATGTTATTAAACAATGTCACTCCCATAAATTAATAAATTTAATCTTTTTTTAAAAAGAAGCTTCCATTTAAATTTTTTGAAGCACTTACTTTACAGAGCTAAGGGCAGCAGAAGTTCTCAGTTGCAACTCACATTCATACTCTCATACATTGCCTGTATCCTGACACACTTGTAAAATTTCTCAGAATGCTCTTCTCTCAGTGAGGGCAGGGTCCTACTCCCCGACATCCTACAAAGCCAGGTTCATCAATTAATTGGGGACTGACATACTTCAGAGGAACAGAAGGTAAAAAACAAAAAACAAACAAACAAAAAACCTGAGGGAAACATTTGTTTGGGATGTTTATTTTAGAATTGCATTTTAAGTCTTGATGACATGGTCTCTCAACATGCTGTCTCTTCCATTTTTCTCCAACCATGAAACACATATAAGAGAGAGATTCCTCCTCTTACTATTCCAATTCTTGGTTCTGAACTGCTCATCTCCACTGTCGACATTGCCTTCCATTATGTCCATTATCCTCTATTCTCCTGACCTCTGATTTTGAAGTTGACTTTCTCACTTTTGGACTTGCCTTTTCCTTGAGGCTTTATGCTTAACCCTGACTTTGTGGCCACGGCCTTGAACTTATAAATCCTGGTGTCTCTCTTTCCTCCAGCCTGGATGCTTCAGTCTGTTCAAGGCAGACACTTCTATCTCAGTTCAGTTCCTTTATCTATCTCTTCTTCCTTCCCAGACCAGCTTTGAGAGTTGCCCTCCCACTGAGCTAACCCAGCATTTGATGTATAACCTGGACATTAAGATCATATTTTGGAAACATTCCTTGTGGTAATCTCTTTGAATATGGGTTAAAGGAGATTTGATGCAGAAGAGAGGCCTGTGGCAATTTCCACTAAGAACTTTGAAATCAAATACCAGTCCCAAGGTTGCATATGTGATAAATATGTCCTAAACAACACTTGAGGCCTCTCTGATGAGCCATCACTTTCTTGGAAGTGCTGCCATTTACAATGACTTTTTCTGCTACTTTTGACTCATTCTATAATCTAAGAAATCACACAGAGCTGTGCTCTGTCAATGGTCAGGCAAAGGGATATCCAGTAGAGAAAAAGCAGTAGATAAAAATGTTAGCACCATCATTTGGGGACATTTAGTGTTGACTTAGGATGGTTATAATGTGCAAAGATTTTTTTCTTATAGTAGGTAAAATTGTACTTAAAAAAAATCTTTCCTCATTGAAGTATACTTAAGTGCATATAGTATAAGTATATAGCTCTAGATATTTTCACAAATTGAACATACCTACGCAATCAACACCAGGTCAAGGGAAAGATAAGTACCAGCTCCCCAGAAACCCACCTCTATCTGCCCTTCTGGTCATACCCTTATCCTCAGGGTGACTACTATTCTGATTTCTAACAACATAGATTACTTTTGCATGTGTTAGTGTTTTATTTTAATAGAACTATGCATACTATACATAATAGAACTATCGATACTACTGCTGGGTCTATTGTTTTTCACTCAACAGTGTTTGTGAGATCCATTCATGATGCTGAGTATAATTATAAGTGACACATTTTAAAGCACTTAAACAGTGAAAATTTCAAAACTATGAGAAAAGATTAGTTTTATTATTGATTAGCACAAAACAAATAATATTCTTCAGTGCATATATGCACTTCAATGTCTGAAAGCTACTATTTTCTTTTGCAAAAACTCTATTATTAGGGAACAAAAGGAAAGATATTTAGATGTTCTCAATTGTTATATATTGGTTAAAGTATCAGGGATCATTTGTAACACCCAAGTACAAACCCCATTCCTCTCGAATGTTGTCTTACGAAATGTATTCATTTTTCACTCAGGAGGACGTGGAGGTGGGAGGAGGACCAGGGCTCCCTGTCTTGGTCTTCATGCATCTCCACTTGGAGGGAAACAATAAGAATCACCTGTTCAGTGCTTCATTCTTCCCTCAAATTTGCCCCATGAGAAACCCTGTGCCACCCCATTGGACAGATGGGAGGACTGAAATCTTGAGAAATTAAGTGGCTTTTCCAGATTGTACAACTAGTGTTAGGATTTAACTGCCCATTTCCTCATCTTGCCTCTGTAGATGATACCTCTGAGCACCCCATATAATAGAAAGTGGATAAAACCCAGGAACTCTGAGTAGCAAGCTTGAATTTCAACAGAGCAATCAGCTAATAAAACCCAAGGAAGGCATCTGGACCCAAGCCCAGTTTAAGCTAGCTGCTGTCATATTGGGGATGGTGGTGGGGTTCACAATTCCCAGAATCATGATTCCCACCTTTGGGCTACCCAGTAGATCTTGAGCTGATGAAAACCTCCCTGCACAGGGCTTGCACTTTTGTAAGTGGTCAAAGGGGCAGGCAAAGGTGGCCAGAGGAGAGACAGAAGCCTCGGTGACCTGGCCTGGAAGGTGAGGAATGGAACAAGGCGGCAGCAGCACCATTTTTGTGGTGGTTGGGAACAGACAAAGCCTTCCCTAAAAAGAGGAGTTCACTGTTCATATTTGTCCCAGTCAGGGACTGCTAGTGAAGAGTATGAGGTGAGCTCTACAATCCCTGAGACCTAATGATTTTCTTTGTAGTAATTCTTCAATCTTCTGATCTTTAATTTTCTCTCTGTCTTTTTTGACTAGACTCTTGTAACAGCTCCTAGTAGACTGTTTTTGCTTCTGAACTCCTTCCTCCAACCTAGCTGCCCCTTGTGGTCCTGGTGAAAGTCCGACTTCCCTGCTTTGCTTTGTAATGCCGTACAGTTCATCTTCTTATTCTGTGTGTTTAGTATGGCATCCAGTGGCTTCCACAATCACCTCTATAACATCCCCATTTGCTGAAATCCTCCTATGTTCCAATCATGCTGAATTACATTCAGTGCCCCAAAGCGCTGTGCATTTTTACGCCTTGACACTGCTTGTACAACAAGTTCTGCCTGCGACTCACATTTATCTGCTTTTTCACTGGATAATTGATTCCTCCTTAAAGGATGAGCTCAGTCCTCCGTCATCAGTCTCCCTGGCAGCATTTCCCACTTCCCATTGGGGGTGGCTCCTCTCTTTTTTGCCCTGTGATACCTACACTTCCTTCTGTCTAGTTTCTGTATACTGTCAGTTCATCCTCCTTTAGTTTCTCCCTCGACATTGTATCCTCTTCACGTCTTGGGCTCCTAGCAGGGTTAAGAGTCACATGTTAGTCCATATTTCTTGATCTAAGCAGCACAAAGATCCATTGTGCTGACATGAGGCAGACAGAGGACATGAGAGGTGCTTCGTGGGCAGAGAACTCAGCCCAACTGAACAACAGTGGCCCAGAGATTCTTCTGGGTGGAGACTAGGAATCCTGGAAGTCGCCCCATACCACTTGGGGCAGATGTGAGCTGCATACACTAATAGCATTATTTTCCTACCTCTGGGGTTAGTGGATGCCTTCCCTGTACTTTGAGCCTGCTGTCTAAAGCACATCAGGGGGAGAAAGAGCCCCAGAGAAGGGAGAAGCAGGATCTGCCTTGGAGTTGGTTTAACAGTCAACAGCTGCACTGACTTAATTGCATTTTATTCTATTTGATCTTGGATAAAGAGAATTTTTGAGAGTCCATTTTTTCTATCTTAAGTGTTCTTATGGAAAACAAATACCCACTCCTCAACCCCCAAACCTATCCTAACGTCAGCTTAGTTCCCAGATCCTTGCTCATAATCCTTGATGCACATGGGGGCAGTAGTGTACTGCCAACCTGCCCGGGAACCCCGTGGGAGCTCATGTGTGAATCCGTAGCATTCACTGGGAAGTTAACTCCAGTTCGGTATTTTCTATTTCACATATATCCGCGAGAAATATCACTTAAGACAAAGTTGGAAATAAATTAAGCAGGGAACCATATAAAGAGGTTTATATTTGCTTTTCTGGCATAGTCTGTTAATTTTTATACTTTGAATGTTTTCAGACTGTATCACAGACTCCCAATTTGAATCCTGTGTGCCATAAGGCTGTTCCCATCAACTTGAGGGTGTTCCCAGAAACTCCAGGTCAAGATGGAAAATCTCTCTGTGTCAATTAATGGCTTTGGGGTGCCTAGAATGTGCCCGGCACTGTACCATATATGGTCACATGTGTTTGCTATTTCGACACTCCAGGGAGTTAACATTATTATTTTTATAGACCAGAAGGGGAGTCAGGCTCAGAGGAATCTATCACATTGGTCAAGGTCACACAGCTAAACAACATAAAAAAACTTGAATGTATGTTCCATAAAGGCAGGAAGGATGCTTGACTTGTTCACTAATGTATTCCTCACACTCAGAGCAGCGCCTGGCCACATGGTTGACACTTAACAAATATTTGTCAAGTGAGTCAATGGCTGAAAAGTTTGTTGACTCTGAGTGCCTTCCTCTTTGTACTGCGCTGTGCTTTCGGAATAGGGTCAGCCACCCACAAACGTTCCTAGTGCATGTTCCATTGCCATGGCAGCCCTTGGATTTGAGAGGGAGCCCCTGCCCAATGAGAATTCTGCAGACGCACACTCCAGAAGCAGAAGGCTAGAGAGAGAGATAGCAATACATCTTAAAAAGTGATTTTTTTTTTTTTTTTTTTTTTTTTTTTGCTGAACATATTCATGGTGAGGCAACAGAAAGAAAACAACACTGTGGTTCTGGAGCATCAGATTTCATCCTAAGTAAACTGTGTGGAACTGGGAGATAAGGTTAGTTACCTATGAAGAGGGCAGTGTTTTGATTTCAGTCATTTAACCTCAGAAACATTCAGGGATGGGTACAAAGATTCATCCTCAAGCACATTCCTGTGTGGGGCAGAGGTCCAGAAGGGGGACAGTCTCTGAAGAGAAAATAATCTACTTGGTACTGGGGTCCTGCAGTGGCCTGTAGTCCATCCTACCTGCCCCGCTGTTGTTTTGGGGTAGGACACCATGGTGATGGAGGATGGAGTTCTTGGGTGGCTCAGAGAGTATCCTGAATCTGAGGGGTTGGGAAGCTTCCTGAGCTTCACTTTGCAGAATGAGACAGGAGCATCGAGGGCCCTGGAGATTCTGGGGACACCTCAGAAAGGGAAGACTGCAAACCAGGGTCAATGGCTGAAAGACTTTTGCACACGGAAAAAAGTTTGTAACTTCAACATGAGTGTTGTCATTGCCATTTACAAGACTTGACCCATAGTAAAAATCACTACAACTTTTATCAGAAGATGGGCCAGTGTGCTTGTCTTGGGAGAGCTAGGCAGAAGCAGACTGCATCCCACTTTATAGACAGGCTTAGGAAGGGCAGGACACCATGGAGGAGATGTGGTGATGGAAGTAGATACAGAGATTGGGACAAAATAAAGAAGAAAGAGAGTGAATTCTTGGTGTCTTCATCAGAAAAAGTGAGGGCTCAGGTACCCAGCCCAGGTTGGAGAGGGGGCTTCATGAGGCTCCTTGAGTTCCTGATGGGAAGCTCAGTGACTCCGGTTCCAAGGTTGGCTCACAGATGTCTAGGTGTCTGTCACCAGTGGTTAGATGAAGCTGGGACCTTATTAAGCATTGAGATTCTAGGCCTCTTGGTGGGTGTAGCTACGCTGGTGTCTGTTAAAAAAATAAATAAATAAATACAAACCCCCTCGAGTTTCTTCAAAAATAGTTTGTGGGGGAGGTGTTGGTCAGATCTATGGAAGCCAGCTCCGGTTCTGGAACAGAGTGAGAGGAGATGGCTGCTCCCTCCACCTTTCTAACCCTTTCTATTGCTACGGGCTGTGTCGACTCATAGCCTTTCATTCCCAAAACTTTTGCCTTTGATTCCAAATTTTCTTAGTTCCACTGCGATGATTACTTTTATGTCAACTTGACTGGGTCATGTCATGTGCAGATATTTGCTCAAACATTATTCTGTGCATGTCTGTGAGAGTGTTTTTGGATGATATTAACATTCGAATTGATAGACTGAGTAGAGCAAATTGGCCTCCTTGGTGTGGGTGGACCTCAGCTAAATCTGTTGAAGGTGTGAAAAGAACCAAAATATTCTTACTCCTGACAGTATGAGGGAATGCCTCCTATTTGACTCTTAAACTGAGACAAACAGGTCTTTTCTTGCCTTTGGACTGAAAAAGAAACATGGGCTCTTCTTGGATCTTGGGTTGGCCAGCTTTCAGACTGAAACTTACATTATCAGCTATTCTGGTTCTTGGGTCTTTGGATTCAGACTAGAAGTACGCCATCAACTTTCTTGGGTCTCCAGCTAGCCAACTGCAGATCTTAGGATTTCTCTGCTTTCATAATCATGTGAGCCAATCTCTTCAATTCTTCATAAGAAATCTCTTTATGTATACATCCTGTTGGTTCTGTTTCTCTGGAAAACCTCGACTAATGCATCCAGTTTAGAAATGCTGCTCAAATCTGTGCTTGCCTTCCCATCCCCACAACTATGTCTATGTCCATTTTGAGCCAAATTGCTTTGACTAAAGTGGAGCTGAAGAACTCAGCACTCCATATGCTATCCTCCCTGCCAGCCCTTGCTCTCTGAAGTGACTAAAGGGGCTTTGACATCATGAAACATAGTTTGAAGCTACTGACCTACGGTGTCAAGACCAGCTCTAGCCTAGTTCTCAACTCAAGCAGGATCTGGTCCCTGGGGACTCTCCAGCACATCCTTGCATACTCTGTTTCAGGTAGATAAATCTTCTCTCTAAACATATCATGCTCTACCATGCACACCTATTTTCTCTACCTGGAAGGCCCTCCCATACCCACACCATGTTTCACCCAGAAACTTCTTTCCCATCCTTCAAGATGAGCTAAAGTGCCTTGTTTGTGAAATTCATTCTGACTGTGGGCAGAGCTTGTCACTCCTTCCTCTGGCCTCCATGCAACTTATCCCATGATATTGTCATTATTCATGAGTCTTGCCTGTCGTCGTTCTCCTGCTACTATGAGCTCCTGGAAAACTGAAGCTGCTCTGTTCCTGAACATATTACGATTTGTGGATAGAATGAACAATGAGTATGCTGCATCTGCCTGACTATAACTAGATTTTCAAAATATTGGTCAGCGAGACAACCACAGATCCTTTAATCCTGAAGGTTTATCCAGATTATTTGACCTAATTCTTTAATACCATATCATCAGATAATTCCATGCAAGTAGACCACTGTAATGTCAGCAAATACATTGCTGAATTTCACCTCCACCACGGTGCGGAGACCTTGGAATCCTTTAATGAATGTACATAGAGAGAGATATCAGAAGATTAGCATTCTTGTAATGAGCAGGAGAGAAACATTCATCAAAATTGCTCAGGTGTTATCGTTAGAGCATCTCTAAGCAAAGGCTTTCAGTAAACGGCAGTGAGAAATGGCAGGCTTTCAGGTTGGTCATGGGGAGTCTTGTTAATTTCACAGTTTGTACAAGATTAATGGTGAAGGAAATAAGATACAGCTACCATTAGCTAATTGCAGAAAATGCTTTGTCTAAAATATAACCCAGAAGAAAATTTCCTTTGGAAACAGAGCTTGATTTTTACATTTGACTTCAGATGCAATGGGAACTCTTCACCAGGGAGACTTTTGCCCTAAGTCTGGAATGTGGGTCAGCAAACAAACAAAAAATCTCCATTTCAATGGGAATCCAGGCAGGAAGGTCCTGCTCTTGAGATTTCTCTGAATCAGCATGGTACAAGTTGGCCCTAATTCCCTGAAATCCGAAAGGTGCATTGGATCATCTCTGCAGGCTATTCCCAGTTCTGAGCCCTGAGATTATGGCTCTCAGGAAGTAGGTGGAGTCCAGGGTCCAAGGTCTGCCCAGAATTCTCAGTGCCATTTTCTAATGGATTTGAAATACTTATTCAGTAGGTTGTGTTGACTTCCCTCTCTTCCCCTTCAAATGCAGCTTGCCTTCTCACATTCTATACCCAGGAAGCTCGTAAAAGACCAGTCACACCAATAGTCCCTATCTCTAGAATTCTCTCAGAACACTTTCACTCTTGACCACTTACTTAGACCTGGCTTCACTTATTAACCTCATATTAATTGTATGGCTTTAGGCCAACTGCTTTTTTTTTTTTTTTTTTTAAATATAAACTGGGGATAAGAATAATGCCTTCCTTTCAGGTCTGTTGAGGATAATATGAGACTATGTATGTCCAGTTTTTCCAATTGTGCCAGGCATTAGGTATAGGTTTACTTTACAATTTTCCACACAGGGCCTGGAATACAGGAAGTGTTCCATAAACGTTGGATGGATGACTGAATGACTAACTGAATGAGTTTGGTTTGAGTTCACATCAGCAAGGGAAAAAAGAGCCTAATTTTACAGGCAACAGACAGAAGCCATTCTGATGCCTCTGCCTGAAGGCCAGCCCCAGAGCCATGGGTTACTCTTGGCTAGCAACAGGATAAATGCTGCCTTTGTGTCCTGGTGGAGCCTGCAGAGGATTGTGGAGGTCTGCACTGAAGGCTCCCAGGAGAGGAAGGAAGCCTCATTCCGCATGAGACTTGAGCACCAATTTCTCACTTGGAGGATGACCAAGTCCAAGGTGGAGACCAAGCCCCATATTTTCCCTGAATTGATGGATACCTCCCTGAATAAGGCAGAGAATTCCAGCCTCCTCTCATGTTATGAGCTGAATTGTGTCCCCTGAAAATTCATATGTTGAAGTCCTAACCCTCAGTACCTCAGAATATGATTGCATTTGGTGATAGGGCCTTTAAAAAGGTGATTATGCTAAAATGAGTCTATTAGAGAGGGTTATAATTCAGTCTGACTTGTGTCCTTATAAGAAGAGGAAATTTGGACATGCAAGGGGATATCAGGAGCGAGCACACAGAGGATAGGCCATGTGATGGCACAGGGAGAAGGTGTCTGTCTTCAAGCTGAGGGGAGAGGCCTCAGAATGAAATCAACCCTGTTGACACCTTGATCTCCAACTTCAAACCCCAGAACTCTGAGAAATAAGTTTCTATTGTTCAAACCTCCAGTCTGTAGTAAGTTCTTTTGGTGTGTGTGGCAGTCCTGGTAGGCTATTAGACCTCATATTCTGTGTCTTAATTTAGCCTTTCAGGAAATTTTGTGGCATGGCAACAAAAATGGAATGCTGTCGCTTTTGGTACTTTTTCTGAATGTAAATGATAAAAATTAAGGATATAACTCCTGGTTCTTCTTTTTCACATTTAGAGAGTGCTACTGGCGCATAAGGACAGGGTACTGGGCTCAGATTCGAAAGATGTGATTTTGAATCCTGAGGCTCTTACCAATTATGTGAACTTGGGTGACCCACTCTCCTCACCAAGCCTCAGTTTTCCTATCTGTAACACTGGGGTACACAAGCATCCTTACATTGTGAGGATGACATGAAGGGCTGTGCCAACTACTAGTTCAGAGCTTAACTTCTTTCTGTACTTTTTAACATATAATGGCTTGCCTCTCCAAATAGGTTATGAACCTTTCCAGGGCAGAAGAAATCATTTATTTCTCTTTTGAATTTCTTACAGACTTGGAGCATGTACTGAATAAATACTTGTATAAAAATCCATTCTCTGGCACTATTGGTTGAATTGTGCCCCACCCCTACCTCACCAACTGATATGTTTGAATCCTAACCCCAATACCTCAGAATGTGACCTTATTGGGAAACAGGGTTGTTGCAGATGTACTTAGTTAAGAGGAAGTCATACCGGAGTAGGGTAGGCCCCTAAACAATGTGACTAGTGCCTTAAAAAAAAAAGGGGATATTCTGAGGTAGACACACACACAGGAAGGAAGCCATATTAACATTGGAGTTAAGCTGCCACAAGCCAAGAGACGTCTGAAACAACCAGAAACTAGGAAAGAGGCCTGGAACAAATCCTTCCCTAGTGTTTTCAGAGGGAGCCTGGCCCTGCCAGCACCTTGACCTCAGATGTCTAGCTTCCGAAAGAGTGAGACAATACATTTCTGTTTAAGACACTCAGTTTGTGGTACTTTGTTACTGCAGCCCTAGCAAGCCGATACACTTGATTGACTCTCATTGCTGGAAATGCTATGTCTAGGTACCGGAAAACTGCAGTTGGCTAGAAGGAATGGTAATTAGCGAAGCCACTGCTCCTCTGTGGCTTCCTGCCCCATGAGTTAAGTGCCCTGGGTTGGACCTGAGGCTGCTAATTATTTATCTTGTGGCCATTGTGCTGCCGGGCCTGTATCGATGGGCTAGGGCTGTCATCTTCTATGTTGGCCAGAAAAATGGACCCTGCTCTCCCCCCAGGTGGGCTTCACTGGTCCCATCTGGAGGTTATATCACACTTTCTACAGTCTCAATTCATATTCTCTTGCCCCTCCATTCAGTTTTAGCCATAGCTGTGGTGGAAACTTCCCGAGTGGGCTTCCAGCAGCTTACCCCAAGTGACCTCAGTGGTCTTTTATTCTACCTCTAGTTTTCCTATGACACTCCTGACATCAGTAGGAGCTCACTCATCAAGCATATATGCTCAGCCTGGATGCAGGGCAACACTCAACCAATAGATTTAGGAGCCAATAGCCACACACTTCCTGTTTGATCTTGGGTGAACACTTGTGAAAGATGTTCTATACATTCCTCAGAAGGTCCCAGGTGGGACCAAGCCCCAGATACACACAGCAGTGATTTCAATAATATATCCATATATGGTTTTTCCTCCTTCCCTCGCCATCCTTGGCCCCTCACTGCTGCTTCCTGAGGAGCACACTCACAACCTTGTCTCTGTTTTGATTAAACCCAACCCAGCACAAGTAGAGATGGGGTGCCCCATTCTGGCCTTACATTTAAACTGTCTCAAGTCCAACTTTGCCATGTACATTGGCAGTTACCAAGTACTTTAATCAAGCTTATTGCTTGCTTCTCATTCTCAGTTCCTTGTGTCTGTTCACTGGTTAGACTCTGGTGTGGATGAGGGTCTAGTTTTGCACTCTTAAATCTCTAAGAGATAGCAAGCCTAAAGGATTCATAGCGACTAAAACCAGAAGGATAACATCCCCTAGAGAATTTAGACTCACTTTTATTCCACTTGAAGAATTATTTCATAGATATACATATGTTTCAAAGGTTTATTACATTGCATTAAAATATCACCACATTAGAAAACTTGAAATACCGTGTCTTGACATGCCAATACACTAAATAGAATTTCGTTTCACATTAGGACTAGGAATGGAGTTGGTGTCATACTGTACAAGAACAGAGCTTGTCAGTCTAGGTCTTTAGGATCCATACGGAAATGTGGGTTTGTTCCTTTACTTTTAAAAATCCTCTTTTGTAATTAACTGCAGTAAAATGAACTTTTACCCTATTATTGAACTGTCATGTGCCTCTTGCCAGTTAGTTGATTGCACTTCATGGCTTTATTTAGTATCATTGAGAAATCGAAGAGATATTGCACCGTCTATGGAAATTAATGATGTAAGTTTATTTCCCTGGGGCATTAACACTTACGATTAACTCTCTCATAAAACAGAACACTATTTTCAACTTAAAATAAAACTTAAGCTCAGGTCTTAATCTTCTCTTTTTCTGCTGTAAAAGAATCCTTGTTCTCTTATTAGCCCACTTTTGCATCAAGAAAGGAGAGTGTACCAAATTTTTAAAGAATAAAAATTCTGGACTGGACCCAACAGCTTTTTGGTTCTTTTTCATATCATGCTTCCTGAGATTTCATCGAAGGTGAACATTTAATACATTTTAGAAACTCATCAGAGCAGAAAGCTTTTCCAATTCAGCCCTTATAACAGTGCCCAGTACATGCAGAGGCTCAGTAAGCCAGTCTCTCTTTGATTGAGAGAATTATACCCGACAAGCACCAGGCCAGGCCACCTTGGGTGAATCTCTGAGAAGTTCTGATATGTATGTGGCTTGAGAGATAGCTTCGTGTTGGGTGAGGGGACCCTCCCCACCTCTCTGCATCTTCGGACCCCTGAGCATCTCCAGTATTCTTCTGTGCTCAGAGCCCAGAGACTCCTAGTGTGCATGACAAAGAGCTACATGTTTCATAGGTGACCTGACAGTTCATGCACACTCGGTTTGTTTAGCAGGAAAACGTCCCTTCAACAAGAGATGCTGACCTTTCAGCAAAGCCCCTCTATGAGGTTGTAGGGAACCTGGCTCTCTTTCCCACATCAGCAATTGCTGTTTCTTGCCCATTGGGACCTCCTGAAATATGTTTCCTGGAGAATGTTCAGGTTTGCTTCAGTCCACCCTTTTTACTTTCCCTCTTATGCAGGCTTGAGAGCTTGAGCCAAATACAGTTGATGATTGTTCCCTATTCCCTCAAGCTGTGTCCCCAGCCAGCACCAGTAATAACTGCTGGAACTGGATACAGCCATCTGCACTCTCGCCTGTTTCTTTTGATCAGATTCTTGTAAATATCCTTAGTCCACTTACTGAGAAAAGTAAACTGTCTCCAAAACCCCTGCAGGGTACACCAAGTGCACCCCCACCCTACTTTCAATTTGTAACTGAGTTTCTAGACCCCTGCCTGCTGATTCCTCAGTCTCCCACAATCCCTTGTCTCACAGGATTGATGTGCTCATTTGTTTGTTCATCAGATATATATGGGCCCCTGGACTGCGTGGAGACCTGAGATGAACCAGGCAAACACCATGCCACTTTCTGAGCAGGAGTACAGAAACGGTCCTCTAGAGCAGAGGTCCCTAACCCCTGGGGTTAGCAGGCTATCGAGGGAAGCTTCATCTGTATTTGCAGCCTCACCCCAGTGCTCGCATCACCGCCTCAGCTCCACCTCAGATCATCAAGCATTAGATTCTCATAGGAGCAGTGGCCCCTGGTGCCAAAAAGGTCGGGAATGATGCTTAGAAGAAATGAGATCTAAAAGGATGGAGAGTTGCTAGGGGTTAACTGCTGAAATGGTGAGGAGGAGAGATTCTTAGAGCATGTCAGATGTGACATACTGATTGGGGAGACAATGACAAGTTCAGATTTGGAAGGCTTTAAATTCCAGGAAGAGCTGTGTTTTAGAAAGGACTTGGACTATACTCTATATGGTGAAACAGTGAAAACTTAGCAGAGGAACAATTGTCTGGTCTCCAGTGTGGAGGTGGGGTTGGAAGGGTAGAGACTGGATGTGGTTAGGCAGGTCTCGTGATGGTAATGTGTGAGAGCATACACACCAAGCTGTAGATCAGCAGGGAAGGTGTTGAGAGAAGGTGTTAACTGAGAGCTTATTAGGTGGTTGGATCATGTGGCAGGGGTGGAGGTGGGGTGAAGACAATGGTGGACTCTTCAGCATCTCTGAATTTGTACTAGTGTTTGGACCTCAGGACACTCCGAGATAGCCACAATTACTGCCACATCCAGTTCTTCAAAGATTCTGCATTTGGAGACTGTTCTTCTCATGCTGAACTTGTTGGTAGCCCCTCTCTTAGGTAAGCCCAGCTTCTCCAACGACCAGTCTCAGGACTTCTCCCAACATCCAACAGTACTGGAGTGTCCTTACTCTTAGACTCCAGAGCTCACTTCCTGCACAAATATTGATCTTTGGCGTGATTAATATTGCTATTTATATTAACAATGAATTTGTTCACCAAAAATTAATTAGCACAAGAAGACTGCATGTTATTAGGAACCTTATTAATTTCACTGAGTTTATTTAAATGACAGCAGGATGTCAAGTTAATAATGATGACTAATTAATAAATACATCTGATTACTTTAAAGCATTTGAAGGAAATGGCACAAAGCCTGTGGCCAAGGGATTGACAGTTTCTCATGAGCAGAGGTGGTGCCTTCTCTTTTAAATGCAAGGGACCAAAGGTGACAACACCCCAGGTCTGACGAGCTAAGAAGGTGGCCTTATTGAGTTAGGTAAAGGATTGACTACAGCCAATTTGGAGTTTGAGAAGATATCTCAAAATAATCAGTGGCCTGAGACCCCACCTTACCATGAGATGTCCCCCTCCCCTCTGAGACTTCATTAGGAGACAGCGTGGACTAGGGCAAGACAGCAAGGCCTCTGGAATCAGATGCACCTGGTGTTTGAATCCTGCTTCCTCCACTTGTATCTGTGCATCTTTGGGCAACAAAGTAAGTAGAGGACATAGGACTCACCTTCTGGGATACTGTGTATTTTAAACAAAGGTGTTGGAAGACTTGGCTGCCTGCAATGTGGAGGTTACTGAAAAAATGTTCTCTTCCTTTCTTCTCCTTATTATGTCCTGCCTCTGTATAGGGACCAAACATCCCTGGCTTGCTTTGCTCTCAGCAAGGGCATGGCCATTTCCCTCTCAGAGGTACCCGAGTTTTCCCTTTGTTTCTTTGCATGTAGAAGCTGCAGTTAAGAAGCCCTGGAAATCTGTAGTTACCTATTAAAGATGATTTTATTCCTTCAAACTTCTCTCTGCTCCCTGCTCAGAAACAGCAGCAGAAAGCTCAGGGACCTCATGTAATCAGGGTGTTTAAGCGGAGTCACTGCTTCAAACAGAACAATTTGTTCTGAGCATACAGCCCTAAGCTATGCAGAGGGAAGGAGTGGGAAGCTCAGTCTACAAAGGAGCGTCTGCTCCTCTGAGCGCCCAGGGAGGGAGCTGGCTGGGGGCTGAGAGCTGCTCCAGCAAGCCACCCTGAGGAAATGTTAACATGGCTTTTGAGTGGAGCTTGGTATTTTGCTCTGTTTTAGGGAAAATTGTTATTTCAGGTATTTTAACCCATTCTATGGAAAGCCATGTGCAAAACTGAGAAGCCCTTAGGGGCTCGTTTTGGAGCAAATTGGAGTTACATGCAACCATTGCTGAGGGCTTCCTCTGTGTATGTCAGGATTTTGCAATAACTTTGTAAATTGGGAGCACCCCCATTTTAAAGACAGGTAAATTAAGACTCAGAGAGTTTATCGGGCTGCCCGGGGCTACTAAGTGGCAGAGACATGTTAGATCAAGAAGGTACGCTGGTGGGGCTGGGGGCTGCTGACGTGTGCTTCTATTATAACCCCTTGTTGCTGTTTCCACATGCCCCCCACCCTGCCCCACCAGAGGGTAAGTTATCTGGAAACTAGGAGTGTGTCTTACCCATTGCTGGGACACTGATACCTAAATGTACTTTTTGGCACACAGCCAGGGTCCAGCCAGTGTTTGCTGGCTGGATGGTGTGATGACCACAGAAGTCCTAGATCCAGGTGTGTGCTTTGAAAAAAGAGCCCAGAGCCTGGCCCGCAGAAAGGACAGCAAGGGCCAGCATAGACCCACTGGTGAGTGTGGGTGCAAGGGGCATGTGTCCTTGCTGAGCGCCTGTACAAGGCAGCCCTGTGCCAGGCCCTGGATGTACACAGTCCTGTCCACCCTCAAAACAGGCACAAAGAGAGGACAAGATTACCACTGCTATGAACAGGAGGAAACTGACCCTGACAGATTTACCAGCTTGCTGAAGGCTATTAAAGGAGTAAAGATGAAGCCAGGATTGAACAGTCCTCTTTGAATTCCATGCTTTGTCAACTATACAATAGAAATGGAAGAAGATGATGAGAAAGGAGCAAGTGAACAAGGGAGGTGATTTGGGGCCTCCTAGAAAAGGCCCCTCTCTCTGGGGCAAAGTAAGAAAGAGCTTTCCTAGTCTGAAGGCCTGGGTCAGAGTTAGGTTGAGGGTACTAGCAGCTTCAATTTGCTGAGTTAGCAGGAAATGATTGTTAATTTCTAGTAGGGAATTCTGGATTGAGAAACAAGGCTAGGGTGGAAATGGCTTGGACACAAGGTTAGTGCCAGGGCAGCAGGGTAGTTCATAAGGCAGGAAGATGGGGATTACAGAGCAAGAGGGAGTATGGGGCTTCCTTAGCCTGGAGGTGAGGGGTTGAGACATGGAACGAGTAAGTGGATGGGCATTGTGGGGAAGGGTGGGGCTGATTCTGACAGTCTGGGCAGCTCCCATGACCTTACTCTCTGCACTGAGGCTTCATAATAGAAGAGCTTGTACTTTGGTCCCAGGCATGTTCCTCCCTCCAGCTCCCTTCCCCGTTGTGAAGACACACTCCCTGTCTCATGCTTCATATTGAGCAGCCATGTTTGGAGGAAACACTTGAAGCTGACTGCATAAGAAGCTGAGAAATACCCTGATGCAGAAATGAGACCAATCCAAGTTTCTCTTGAGCTGTTCCTTAGTTTCTCACAAACTTTAACCACCTGAAGCCTAGAAGAAGCACTTCCAAAATGTTCTCTATGCATGAACCCAACAGAAAGAGTCTTGCTGTTGATATGGATGCTGTCATTTCCCAGGGGACTGTGCTGAGGATGGTGTTTTGCGTTCACTGTCAAAGCTGCCATGATGTATTAGAGCAGCCACACGTTCTGTGCCAAGTGGAGAGAGTGCTGTCTTCCCCAACTATGGACCTTTTCACCTGGGACCTCAGTGACAACAGGACTGAAGTCTGGTATTTGGCTCAGTCCTTCATGGAACACATTTCCAAGCTTCTATTTGCTGTCTCTTTCTGCTTAGGGCTCAGACATTAGTCCATGTATCTGTGTAGGAAAAACAGATCTTACCCTGTTTGTGTGTTACCCTTCTGCACATGAAAATCTCATGAAGAGACACCTGCCTTCCACCATATCCTACAGCCTCATTACATTGGTAGGAGGAAGGCATTTCGATAGGTGCAGCTAAGTTAACATAGTGATGCTGATTCACATCCCTGTCTGAGGGTCCTTTGGGCACGGGCAGAATACCAGCTCTGGGTGCTTGGGAAGCTGGCAGAGCTTTGTCACGGAGAGAATGTCAGCCCTCCAGGGAATGCTTTGGGAGCGTCATTGCAAATGCCCACTCTTAACATGACATGACTCTGCTGGATCCTCCATGGGTGTGAAAAAACAATATAAACGGAACCATTTTAAAATGGAATCAGAGTGGCCATCTCAGAGGAATGGCCTCGAACCTTTGCAATGTTAAAACTGGGCAAAATAACTTTTGGATTGGGCTTAAAGCAACATTATATCTCAAAAACTTTACAAAAGATAACGAGAAAACAAATATTATGATGTGACTACTGGTCCAACAATTAAAAACACTGTTCAGAATTGCTGTCACTATGTTAGCTTATTTGCACCTATAGAAATATCTTCTACTGATATTTGATGTAATTGTTATCCTTCCCTTCCCTTTCCTATAATACCCTATCCCTTTGCCTCCTAATTTGAACACATCTAAGCTTCAGCCTGAATCAGTGCTTCTTGAATATCTAATTCTTTGGGATCTCGAACAAGTGCTTGTTGCCTCTCACTTTGGTCTTCATTTTAAGGTTAACGTGGACCTGCGGCTTCTACTGTCTGTTTTAAAAACATCTGACCTGGGTCTAGATTAGGGTTTTGATAGGTTCATGTGGAAGAGGAGGCATCACAAGAGTGAGCTTAGAGTGGGAGCGAGTAAGTCTGAGCCATATTCAGAGAACTGGTTGAACATGAACCTCAAGGTGAGTCCATGACACCCTGTGGGTCCCCAGCGCCCCTTTATAGGGACCTCAAGGTCCTTCTTTTCTCTCTAGGTGTTTATGTGAGGCTAGATTTTCTATATGTAATTTAATTTCTATATGTAACTTAACATATAATTTAACATATTTCTGTATGTAAAGTAGCATATTGCAGCAGACTGAGTGAAGAAGCAGACATGAGAATCCAGCTGTCTTCCATGAAGCCAGGCTTTAGAGATTTGCAAAAATATAAGCCAATGTTGATGCTCTCACTGAGGTTTTATTTGGAAATAGAGTTGATTTTGTAAAAAATATATTATTTGTATTAGCAATGGATTCATTGTTATTGAGTTAAGAAATAAATAATTTCTCAGGTTTAATCCGTAATGTAGTATAAATTACAGTGATAATTCACATATACAAAAGCATCTTGGGGTCCTCGATAATCTTTAAGAGTGCGAAGGGGCCCTAAGATGAAAAAAATTGAGCATGTCTCAGCTAAAATATGTACCATATATAAAGGAGGGGCCTAAGAGAAGTTCGGAATGAATGGTAAGCCAGGGACACATTGCACATTGCTTACTCATTTTAATGGGGTCACTGAGGACAAACGGGTCTGCTGGCAAGCACGGGCAGGGACATAAGACAGCGATCTCTTATACTGATCTAGATAGGAGTATGGCAAGGTGGTTTAGGCCAAGAATACAGGGCAGGACCTAGCAGGAGACATTCACTAGGGTGGGTCAGGGGCTGGGGACTGAACTCACTTTCAGTGCTCAAAGCCAAGAAGCACAGCCACAAAAAGTATCTGAGGGAGAGTACCCTTCAGCCAGCACATAAACTAGGGGGAATTTCTGCAGGGAATCTTGGGAAAGAGGTTTTACTCAGCAGCCAAAATCTGATGAGAGATTCCCTTTTAAAAACAAAACTCCAGCCTTGGGGAAGGGAAGCTCACTGGAGCCAAGAAACTCCAGCCTGAGCAGTAATCAGATTGGCAAGAATAGGGAAGATAAAGAAGCTAATGTCATGTGTATAACTGTGACTTCTGTGGTCTAACCCTCTGGATTTCCAGAATAACCTGGTCGGCTTACACACAGGAGTTCAGAGGGATGAAATACCTTGCCAAGGTCACTCAGCTATCGAGTGACCGAGAGAAGATTCAAATCCCCACCTTTTTGTTGCCAAAGCTGAGACCTTTCCCATGATGCTTTCTGTCTTCTTCAAGGGAATAATAACACAGAAGCCGGGAGCAAAGCTGGACATCTCCTTGGGCTCCAGAGGTAGGTCTAACCTCCTGCTTGATATTTCATGTGCATATCTTATACATCTAAAACTCAACGTGTCTAGAGGAAAACCTTGGCCACTCACATCTCCCACCTCTGTCTGCTTTTCATGACCACCCAAATCTGTGGGTTACTCACCCAGTCCTCCCCACCTCAGTGCATACCTCCACCAGCCCCTCAGCTGTCAAAGCTCCAAACCCGTCTTCCCTCATATCCGTCTCCAGTTGACCAGGAGGTCCTGCAGGGTCTAGCTCCATAATACATTTTCTCTGCAGCTGCTTGTCTCCCATGGCTGCCATCATGCTCATCTGAATCCCATCACGTCTCAGATATTTTACCACAGTGGCTTCATAATGGGTTTCCCTGTCTCTGATCTTGTCCTCATCTCACCCATTATTCACACAGAATGAAGCTTTTAGACTATAAACTGGATCGCATCACTGCTCTGCACTTCTCATTGTGCTTACAATGTTATCTCAAACTGCTGCCCACCAGCCTGTAAGTGTTCGAGTCTCCTAAGTGGTCAGGCTTCCGCCACCACTCCAGCCACCTTCTTCCACGTTTGCCCTTGCTCACTCTGCTCTAGCCACTCAGACTATCTTTATGTGCCTCCAACATGCCACTCTTCCCTCATAGAATATCTGAATCTGTGGATCTCTTTGCCTAGATTGTTCTGACCTTAGTTTTTATGTGGCTACTTCTTTTTCACACCTTAGTTCTCAGCTCAAGTGTTACTTTCTCAAAACGGCTTACTCTGATTTCCATTCTAAAGAGAGCCAAAACTCCCTCAGTTGTTCCCCAATACTCCACCATGTTTATTTCCTTTCCAGTATGTTTCATTGTCTGGGATTATTTATTTATTTGTATATTGTTTTGTTCCTGCCCCAACTAGAATGTGCGTTCCTTAAGGGCAAGAATTTTTCACAGCTCTAGTGCTTTGCAGGATGCTATGGCACATAACAGGGACTCAAGAAATATTAGTTGAAGACATGAATGAAGGAAAGGCAACCACCTAGTCACCTAGGAAGAAACGGGTCTCAGACACAGAGCAGAGCATGGCAGGTCATGTGGAAAGCTGAGCTTGCAGGCCATTCTGAGAGGAACAGGGGCCCCTAGACTGCTGATTGACTCTTCCTGACAAGGTTTCAGTGGGTCTGAGAACTTGGAGAGAGCAGAGTCTGTCACATGGTCATCAGTGGCTCTGCTCACGGGAACAAGCAGGCAGGAGGCCGGTGACCAAGATACATCTATACCATTCTCCCGGAGCTTCTCTGCTTTGCATCAACTCCAGTGGACAGCCTGGTGGCAGATGTTTCTTCTATGTTCTTTTTTTCTTCTTAAAGGGTAGCACTAGCTTCTAGCTCATGGGCAGATTAGAGGAAAATACCTCCTGACAAAAATATCTGACAAAGTTTCTCTTGGCTCAGATGCCAGCTCCATCTCCTACTCCCAGTCCCTATGGATCTTTTCCCCCAGCACTTTTGCAGACATCCCCTACCCCAGTTTTATTAACCCAAACATCACAAAGGTGTGTTGGGTTGAACAAAGATACCACCTTTCTCCAAGAGAGGAAGCATTAAGTACTTCTTTTCCAGACCCTCTGAGTATGGGAGTCAGACAGTCACCTCATCAGTCTTTTAGATGCCCTTCTTGATAAATCTGAAAGAAAAAGGTGGCACAGATAATATACATTTGTGGGCTGGAGGTAACTGAACTTAATACAGATCATAGAAAGATGGCACAATTCCTGCCAAAGGACTTAACTTATTCCTTGTCTTAATTTGCTGACCTCACAGAGTTTATCTGTTTCCAGTGTGAGGGCCCTTGCCATAATACACATCTCAGTGGGAGGTGAATTCAGGAGGTGAAGTTCTGGTTTGCAGAAGACAGAGCAAAGAGTAGCTCTTGGGGGTTTAATTCTATCATTGGCTTTGCTCTGGCTCTGTTCTTGTTTATCCTTCACAATTTGCAAAAAGCCCAGTTAATGAGTAGCAAAACTGCCCTCACAAGCTCCAGCTGAAGCTTCTGTCTGCCTAGGGCAATTGCACCCGCTGTGCTCTTTTCTCTGGGGCTCAGGTAAAAACTGCAGCAAGTCAGGAAAAGTTTAATTGGGCCCCAAATGTGATTAACCAAGACTGGCTCACATATGCTCTGCTGGTGTTTAGCATGCCACAAATTCTAGCGTTACCCAGTGGGTGCTAAAAGCCATTCTGCTTTTAATGTTCCTTGCCTAGTTTACTTAAGTTGGAATTTAAATCAAAGGCTAACATCTATATTGGGGATAACTTTACAGTTTATCTTAATATAACAGCTAATAAATGTCATGTTTTAAAGTAGCTATTTAAAAACAATGGTTTTAACAATGTTATATACTTTTAAGGGAATCTGGTAAGCAGTTGACTGAAGCTGGCACACTGTAATTTTAGGCATTATAAAACCAGAGCAATGAGAATGGGAGAGACAGGCTTGAATGTACAGAACCAGAGCCAGATATTGGGATGTTCACAGAAATAAAGACAAAGCATCTCACAGCCTCCCACTCAGCTACAAATAGGGTGCCTCGACAATAGGATCTCCTAACTGGCCTTCTTCAAATGTGAAGGAACGATAGGCAGGCTCAGGGGACCTTCTTGAATCAACATTTCTAGTGCTAGCATCTGGAACAGAACCCTTTACTGACTCCATCTTGGTTGGTGGTGTCAAGCGAGATTTGAGCAGGGAGGCTTAGGGGAAATAATAGCATGTGAAGGGACTCTGTAGCTTAGTCTCGCTCCTGCTGTGCCTCTGACCTAATCTGGAGCTTTTGGTGGATCAATTAACCCTACAGGACTTCATCTGTGAAATGAGAGATTTGGCAAGATGGTCTCTATTATGATTTTTGGCTCTGTTATTTCACGCGTCCCCCAGATTCCTGATGTTTTGTATTGCTTTGAATCAATGGATTGATTTGTTGAGTATCTGCTATGTATGTACTTAGCTCCATGCTAGATTCTGCAATAAATTCTGTTTCACAAATATTGACTGACAGACACCAGGCTAGGTGCTATGGATACAAAGAATGAAACATGGTCCTTTCCTTCTAAAAGTACATTATCCTATTTCAGAAAGTTAAAAAGAAGTAGGGGGAGGAGGAGGAAGAGAAATGGAGATCAAGTACTTCTGCTTCTAGGTGGGATGGAGTAGCTGGTGGCAAACCAGAGTCCTGCCTGGCACAACTAGAAAAGCCAGGTGAAATGCAGAGATCCACAGTCTGAAGGCAGCAGAGAACTGTTTAGATAAGGAGAAGTAGGGAGCAGAGACGTAAGAGAGAAAAAGGTTGGAAGGGGAGCTGCGCTGGCTTCTGCAGCTGTTAGTGCCTGGGCGGCTTGCACTTCTGAGCATTAGTGGAGTTGGAAGCCTGTGCAGAGCCCATGCTTTATTGGGTTGTTGGGACTGCGACAGCAAAGTAGCACAGACTGGGTGGTTTAAATAGCAGAAATTAATGTATTACAGTTCTGGAGGCTGGAAAACTGAGATCAAGGTGAGGCAGGGTTGGGTTCTCCTGAGGCCTCTCTCCTTGGATTGCAGATGGCTGTCTTTTCCCTGTGTCCTCACATGGTCTTCCCTCTCTCTGTCTGCACCCTAATCTCTTCTTATAGGGATGCTAGTCATATTGGGTTAGAACGCACCCTAATACTCTCATTTTAACTTAATCACCTATTTAAAGACCCTGTCTCCAAATACATCATATTTAGAGGTACTGAGGGTTAGTACTTCTACACATGAATTTTGTGGAGACACAATTTAGCCTAAAGCACATGCAAATTCTGGAAGTGAACTCATTTTTAGGGTAAGGGGCAGGGGACAGGCAGAAATATCAGCTCAGTTTTGGAAAAGAACTTGTGGGATTCAAGCACTTGGCCAGTTTTCCTCTCAGGAAATTTATCAAATACTGGGAGTTTGCAAGGTGAGAGACTAAAATCCTAAACAGAGAGCCTCTGAAAATCCCAGTGAAGTTTCTGGCATTCTGTGAGACAAAACTGAGGTTCAGCACCAGCCTAGAGTTGGGGCTTATGTTAGTATGCTCAGGCTGCCATAGCAAAATACTGCAGAGTGAATGATTTACACACCAGACATTTATTTTCTCACAGTTCTGGAGGCTACAACTCTGAGATTGAGGTGATGGCAGAGTTGGTTTCTCCTGAGGCCTCTCTCCTGATCTTGCAGAGGGTCACCTTCTTGCCATGTCCTCATATGGCCTTCTTTCTGTGCATAAGCATATCCTTTGCTTATAAGGACACCAGTTCTGTTGGATTGGGGCCACACTCTTACGGCCTCCATTAACCTTATTTACTTCCTTAAAGATCCTATCTCCCATACAGTCATATTGGGGGTTAGGGCTTCAACACATGAATTTTGGGGGGACACAATTCAGTCTACGACAGAGCCCAACAGAATAAACAAGTCTCTTATCAAAAAGTTCAGGAAGCCAGTAGGAGATCAGAAGTAGATAGAGCCTTACCAAGGCTGCAGTCATCTGGAATGACAGAATGAAGATATGTAGCCAGCAGGGGTAAGGATGTTTAAGAGGCGTTTGAGGCAGATGGAAGATCCTTTGCCCACAGATGCCTGTTTGCATAAAGCACTTGGCAGGGCAGGTATTCCAAGGCACATTCTTCATGAAACTGGACCTAAGGCATTCTGCACAATTTTTCAGAGCTTCCCCTCTCATTTCGGCCTCATCTTGGGCTCTCAACCCCATGTTTACTTCATTCTAAGCATACCCTCGCCTTCACAGGGATGGAAGTTTCCTCGTTTTTCTACCTAGTAAATTCCAGCTCATCTATCTAGCTCCAACTTGATTATCATCATTTTTCTGCACTGTTATCTGGTCCTCAGGCCTAATTTATTTACTTTGTCTTGTGCTTACCCCTTATAATTGCCACTTAGACAACATTGTGTTATCACAATTTTTGAAATTGTAAAATATTTCTAATACACAAGAGGAATAGAAAGTAATATGCATTCATGTATCCACCACATACCTGAAAAATTAAAATATAATTATTTAAGCTTTTTTTTGAATGCTCCTGGAATACATTTTATCCTCCCTTCTGCCCTGGGGGAAGTCTCTATCCTGAATTTAGTGCTCGTATTCCAGCTGATATTTTGTATATATATAAACATATATAAACATATATTGTGTGTGTATAGTATGTATGTGAATGTACACATACATACATATAATAAATTTTTGTTCAAAATATTGTATGAAGTATAATATACTTGCTTTTATTACTCAACATTATAATTTTTTCCAATTTTTATTTGTAGTAAAATGTACTTAAAAGTTATCATCTCAACGATTTTAAGTGTGTTGTTCAGTGGTATTAAATAATTTCATAATATTTTGCTATCACCACTACCATCCAACTCCAGAATTCTTTTCACTTGTAAAATTGAAACTCTATACCCGTTAAGTAGTAACTCCACATTTCCCCATTTCCCCCACTCCCCTCAGCTCCTGGCAACCACCAGATTACTTTCCATCTCTATGAGTTTGACTACTCCACTTCATTTAAATGGAATCATACAGTATTTGTCTTTTTGTGACTTGCCTATTTTACTTGGCATAAAATCCTCAAAATTTGACCATGTACTGCATATCAGAATTTCTTTCCTTTTTAAGCCTGAGTAAAATTCCGCTTTATATATGTATTTCATTTGAGGTACACACACACACACACACACACACACACACACACACGTATCTATCTATCTCACATTTTGCTTTTTCATTCATCCACCAATGGACACTTGCGCTGTTTCTATGTTTTGGCTATTGTGAGTAATGAAGCGATAAACATGGGTGTGCACTTCTTGACACATCCTGCTTGGCCATTGTGCCCTCTTTTTTCTAGTTGGTTATAGGATTGGGCCAAACAAGCTCACCTTTTGGGCTTTGCCCATCTCTGCCCAATGCCTTCATAATTATATGAACCACCTTCTGGCTCACCTTAGACCTTGGGTCCATCTGGTCTAGGCATGGCTCTCTAGAAAGCTTCTTTACTCCAACCCTATTAGCCTTGTAGGGGGGCTAGCTTCTCATTTTGGGCCTTATGGGAGTCACTAAGGAGAGGTTTTCCAGCAGCATGCCACCACACCTAGTTTTTCCTGTGTCTTGTACAGCATGTAGCCTACTTTGAATAGTGCCATAAAATTGGTCTTCCCTGCAACTGATGCTGCCTACCATTTCAGTTCTCTCAAGAGAAAAATGTTGAGTACATGCAGTGTGGGGCTAGGGGTACAATCTACTGGATATGGGAAGTAGATTCTACAAAATCCTGACAGTGCTAGGGAATATCATATATAATGACAACATAAAAGAGCTGAAGGGTTTTTCTCAATCACACAAGTCTGAGAGTGCACAAATGAAATTTGTGATAACTTTAAAAAGATTTTTTTCACCCCCAAACTTGTTTACTTTTAAATATAAGCACATAGATACCTTCTCATCTTTTTAATGATGGTCTTAAACTCTAATATTCAAGAATGTTTATGAAACAATCTGTAAACGATTAAGATAAACTGCAACCAGGAATTTGTCATTACACTTTGTTTCTGTTTTTAAGTTCTGAGAGTAACTATTAAAGGAGGTAGGTGGGGATTGTGGGGGATGAATTGGAGCCATGCAGAAGGACTTTGAGTCTTCTCCAAAGCCAGTGTCTATTTTCAGAAGGGAACAAAATACTCATCAAAAAACACGTGTCATCCGGCTGATTCTCTACAATATCCTGGGTGAATCAGACATGTTCCAGCATCTCTGCTAAATGTCATCTCAGAAGAGGTGAGTTTCTGAAGGGCAAACAAATGCATCGTTTCTGTCTGTCTGTTCTAGACAAGCACACTTAAAAACTTTTAACTGGAACTGAGTAAGCAAAAGAACAAATAGGAGAGATATGATGTGGACAAGGTGAAGATGGATCTAGACTTCAGAAAGGGATAAAGTTGAATGCTTTATTCATGGGGTACTGACTGCATGGTGAAGGGAACAGAAACAAGAAATCTTTGTAGCTCTCCCGATTTTGCTACAAAGAGCCAATCATCAGTAATGGAGATCCAGCTGAAGTATTCACTCTTAAAACAAAGTGGATATAGCTTACCTTACAGAAGTAAGGACAAAAAGATGTGACATTTTTAAGGCAAAGGGATGTGAATGAGGAACTACAAAAATATTGAAGTAAATTTCTCTGACATTGCCACACAACATCATCAGAGAAATGTTTTATTCTGGTAGAACATTCCAAGTTGCCTTTAATAGTCGACTTCCTCCTCCCCAAGCCCAGAAATAATGATTTAATTTTCCTTATCATTTTGACCTGACCTCACCCACGTTTCCCTTCTTTACTCACTTTATTCTATCAACTGCCATTGCCTGCAGATCTTGCTCACTGACCATTTATGGTTAAACTGGTTCATTTTAAAATTTAGCTTCCATCAAGTTAGCCTTTCATCTCTGATCTTTGGTCTTCCAACAACTCCCAGGACTGCACTGTTGTCTGGTCCCAGGAACCTCCCACACCCTTGTTGTGTGCTGTCACATGGGCGGCCCCATCCCAACCCATTCTACCCAACCCTACTCAGTCTGTCCTATCCCACCTTAAAAAGATATGAACACTGAGCATAGCAGAGAGGAGAGGTGGAAAAAACTCTGGTCTTTTTTTATATGATTAAGCCTCTGATCATATTTTTAGGTTTATTTTTGAGTGTGATAATACATTTCCTTATTGCTTATGGTAATTTGAGTCAGGCTTACCTGTTACATGCTACCAAAGATATCTTAACTGATTCACAGGAGGGAGGAGAAGATAATGCAAATACCAGTAGTTGGTTTGTCAGCACTTACAGCCCTGCCAATTCATCCTACAGTGGGCCGTCCTGCATAGACCTGTTTGGGAGCATGGTGAGAAGAGTTAGGAAGGAAAGGGGAAGGGGAAGTTCAGGAAGATCAGGCTGATGGTTTCTTCTTTTGGAAAGTTGTGGCAGGTCATACATTATCTAATAATCTGGCATGCACTGCATAGGAGTCATACTCTCCACTAGGGTGAGGAGAAGAAAGAAATAGGGGAACAAGGGAAATGTAAAAATGTGGTTTGCCATGATTAGATAACCCGCTAATTGTTTTTGAGACTTGACTTTCCAACCTGATTACCTGCTTCTCCAGGGAAGGGCTATATCTCTTCTTTTTCTTATAATTCATATATTTTATTTTCTTTCTTAATAACCACCAATCATTCCTGTTAATTACAAAATGAAGTCAGAAGCTTTGTCATGGAAGACATGTACCTCTGTAAGCTTCTACACATGCTTCTATTGCAGTCTTTATCAAACCACCCTGTGATTGTTCCCAAGAACTGGAACATAGTGATTTTCTTCTTATCTTTGGCTGACAGCCTAGCTCAGAGATGCTCATGATAGATGTTTGAGGCTGAAGAAAGTCTTCTTGATTGTTCCTTATAGGTCTTCTTGTGACCCAGACCAGCCCTTTGTGCTCCCCTGTTTTTGTCCTTGGCCTCAAAACCCAGGAACGTGGTCTGCTAAATACGCCCCTGGCAGTTGGCACACATGTCTGGTGGGAAACAGGCTCTCAGCTCCCCATATCCTTGTCTCTGAAGACAAGCATCGAGGCCCTTCTCTTGTTAATGTTAATGCTTTAAAATTGTCATGGGAAAACACACAAGGACAACAAAAATAACTTCACGTGGGGACTTGTAGTACTGACAAAATTCTTACAATGGGATCCCTGGGTCTATAGTTCCTGACTTTGAGCCCACAGGAGATTTTACCTGGGATCCAGCTGGGCTTTTCTGTCTTCTGGGAAATGCCTCTAACAGGGCCACTATTCTTTACTAAGAGAGGAAATCAGAACAGGAAAAAGCTGTGGTTTAGTTGCTTTTAAAAAGGATGTGTTCATCTCTATTGCCTGCCATATTGGATAACCCGACAGTTCACTTGACCTGCTCTTTGCAGGATTTTTTAGCCTATAACAGTGGTTTATTAAAAACAATTTTTTTGTAGGATGTTCCTTTTGTGTGTGTCTATGTGTGTGCATTTATGTGCCATGCCAGCAAAACAAAACAAACAAAAAACAAATAAACAAACAAAAACACTATATATTAGTTTACAGTGGCTACTGTTGTTAAAGAAAAAATTATTTTGACACTTATTAAACTAGCAAAGTAGACTTTATTCAAGACAATCGCAACAGGGGAGAGAGATTGAGCTCTACTTCCAATGCAATATGGCCAAGTAGGGATTTATAACCAAGAACCAGAATGAAGGATTCAGAGAATGGAAAATCACTAAGAGAGGACATCAAGGGTATGGGGATTCTTGCTAAATTGGTCTGACAGGATTCTTGCTGACAGCAGGCTAAGGACTTCACATCAAAGGTGGGGATGAGGAACTTGATCAAATATCAAAGGTGATTAGATAAGAGTGGGAGATTCTCCCTAAACTGATGTAGCAGGATTCTTGTTAAGACTGTGTGATGCAAGCCCAGCAAGGACAGTGAAGACATAGAAGGCTAAGGTCGAGGCCTAGTCAAAGAGAAAACTCAGAGGAGACTAACTAAAGTTTGGTCAAGGAAAGATTCTTTGTAAGTCTCTCCTTTTGTTAAAAAAAAAAATATTCTCTTTCCTTTGAACAATATAGGTTCATCTCTTATCTTGTCACCTTTTGTTCATTAAGGGCAAACTGAACCATCTGTTGGGACTTGGTAATCAAGGGTGTTTGTTCAATGGTGAGAATCATCAGATATTGAATGAGGGTTGTTTTTTGTTTTTGTTTTTGTTTTGTTTTTCAGTGAGATTATCCATAGTCACGGTTATTTCCTAAAGCAGAGCATGAAGATGTGGCAATTCAGTGAACCTTCTGAGTGGCCCACAAATCAGCAGGCTTGAAGGTTGCCTATATATGACCTATTGTGGTGTTGGGTCCTTTAAAATAAGTATCAAGTTGTTCAGCTTCATTTTGCTTCAGGCCTTCAGTTCAGTTCAAGGCTTCTTTAGGCCTTGGGGGAAGGGTCAGCTACAAGACAACTAGAGAACAAAGATATGGGCCATCAGATTTTAGTTCTTAGTCATGTAAAATCAGAGGAGAGGGAAAAAACTTGGAAATGTTATTTTGGAGAGTTGTAATCAGATGATGAGGGAAAATAGAAGAACTAAGAATTTGGTAAAGACTGACAAAATATACAAGATGGTTGAGTTCAATCCAAAGCACAAGCATATAATGGGACCTCAAAGATGAAGGACAGAACCAGAATCTGAGAACCCACAAAGGGTGTGCTATAGTTTTCCACCGAAACATAAAATTTCTCTCTATAGTCATTCCCCATTTTTGATCACGATAACCAAATTAAGGTTATTCTTGTGGACAATGTAATTCTGATCTCATTAGCTTTGGCTCTATTATTTACATAAATGCAACAAGAATGGTAATTGATCACATAGGCCTTTGAAATTTTTATTTGCTGGAACTTTTCATAAGAAATCTCAGGTTAGACTTTTAAAAGCCTCTCAACATTAGGAACCCAAGCCAAAAACTCATCACCAGACTTCACCTGCAGTACTTATACATTTGGGTTAATTTCTCTGCTCAAGATCCCTGAAACAGTTTGAAGTTTCTGAGCTGGTCTTTCTTATTCACCTGTAAAGATGGAAACCCTGTAAGCCTGATACCAGGCTAGTTTTCCCAAGAGAGCTTTGTAAGTATTGGCTTAATAAAGTCGGTTTTAGTTCCTTAAAACTCTCTGGTCCTATTTGATTCTATACATATCATTCTCAAATAAAAATTCTAACCAAAACCTTGGTTATATAACCAGTGTTTCCAGTCACATTCTGTTACAAGGAAGATAGATTCTTATTGAACTCATATATTGCCATGACTTGTATTGCCATGACCAAATACTCAACAAGAGTTTCTGAATTCTATGTAAGGAGAAAAAGATAAATGTTTCATTTCTGTTTACAAAATTGTTGTGAGTTTTAGATAGCTTAAGTGAAAAGGAAGAGGGGGCCCTTATCTGTCAAAAATAAAACATTAAAGGACTAGCAATGTTACAAACAAAAGCCATCAAAGAATCGTAATCATTTTTCATCAGTTCATTCAGTACCATGTAATTAATTCTTTTTCTGCTTGATCTTGGGTTAGCCATTTTATGAACCCATTAGCTTCCCTACTTGAGTTATAAAAATCCTTACTCAGTTTAGTGGTACAATCTCAATGTTGTTCACGCAATGCTATCAGAAGCCTGGACCCCAGAGTATCTCAGAGTCCTTTCCATGGGTTCCTGAAATAGTTGCTTTTATTGAAAATGAAGTGCTCTGGCCTGTAGCTGATTGCAGATACTTTTTTGAGAAGGATCAGAATAAAGCAAAAAATATCTGTGAATGACAAAAGACTTAAAACGTCCATGATTAAAGAGTTGATGAGAGTTCATTATAAAAATGGCACAATTGACAAGGAAATTTGGGTGCTTTTGTGACATTCACTGTTTTAAAATAATCACTGCATTTATGACTATTTAGATTATACCATTTTTGTCTAATATCAGGTAAAGCAGGATCAAGGCATGTGGAAAATGAGGATATTGACAAATTTCTGGGAACTTTAAGCAATTTCTAAAATACTTATGTTAATAATACTTAGCCACACAAATATAACTTAGAGAAGGCTAAGCATTTCTTATTTTATAAAGCTTTTCATTCCTCATTTTCCAAGGTGAAAAACAAATTCTTTGATATTTCCTAGGGGCCCTATTGAAAATATCAAACTCAGTTTAAGAGCAATGGTGGGAAAACCAGGGGTGATTTCTTTTAGGATTTAATTTGGGGAAGGCAAAGTTGTCAAAAATGTCAAAAGATTTGAACACTTGACTAAATAGAATCAAAGGTTACCATGAAACAAAACTTAGCTACCTTTTAGCCAAAGCAATAATAAAATATTTCAAAAGTAACTACAGATGGTAACATGGCTGCAAAACCAAACCAAACCAAACCAAACCAAACCAAACCAAACCAAACCAAACCTTAGCTCTTTTAAAAGACTGGGTTCTCTTACATAGTCAAGGACATGAGAGTTAACATAAAGCATAGGAAACAATTCTGATAAAACACAGAATCTGTTTTCTAGGCAGATCACTCAAGAGAAAAAATTCTTATAATCTCTTATAAAGAGCAGACCAATGGCCCAAGTAAACTTTGTTGTTTTAATAGAGAGAAAACCAAACTCTAGGTTTGCATCAGTATTGATAATAATGCTCATAAAAGAAAAAAAAAAACCTTACAAATAAATTCATCCTCTCTAAACTAACTGGTTTTGGTCTTATAAGTTTTTTTTTTTTTTTCAAGATTTTCCACAAACCTACAACTTGGTTGCAAATTATCAAAAAGTTTTGGAAACCATTTAAAGCAGAAATGATAAAACACAACTATTGTTGAAAAGTCCATTCTTAAAACATTTATTTCACACATTAGCTTAATATGTGTGATAGCTCAGAGGACACAGTTGTTTTAGTAAACCAGTAATATTAAACTATACTTATTTACCAACGGTTAAACAAATTATGTATACTCAAAAAGGATTTGGATTAGTTTCTCTATATCTGAGAGTTTTATACATGTTTAATTTATATAAGTGATTAGTTATCTCTAATCCAGTATGATGGGTGTCTTTAGAAAAAGGGGAAATTTTGACACAAATATAAAAATGTGCAGAGGGAAGACGATGTTAAAACACAGGGAGAAGATGACCCTGTGATTGGAGTGATGCTGACACAAGCCAAAGATTGCCAAAGATTGTGGCAAATAGCAGAAGCTAGAAGAGATGAGGAAGGGTTCTCTCCTTGAGCCATCAGAGGGAGCATGGCCCTGAAATCCCTTGGTTTTGAACTTCTAGCCTCTTGAACTATGAGACAATATGGTTCTCTTGCTTTAAGCTACTTGGTTTGTGATACTTATAGCAGCCCTGGGAAACTAATATAGATGCCAAGCCAGAGAAGAGGGAAGTGTAAGATGAATGGACACAGGAGCTGGTGGAGCAGGCTGAAAAGGGAAGTAATCGAGGCAATGGTGGGAAAATCTGGGTGATCAGCTTCAGAGAAGCCAATAGAAAGAAGTTTGGTTAAAAACAATGGAGAGAAATTTCTACAGAGGATCTAAGTAGTCAGGGAGAGAGATTTGGAATTTGGCAATTAAGAGGTCACTGTGGACTTATGGAAGAGCAGTTCCTGGGGAAGATGTGAAGCCAGGATTGCCTGAGAAGGATCCTTGGGCCAACCCTCCTTTCCACAGGCTACACTAGCCATTTACCATCTGACTTCCATGGAGCTAAAACACATCATCGGCACAGTTTGCCTGTGAGGACCAAGCTGATTTACACCTCGTTTCTGGGCCTTTTCCTTTAATTAAGAATATGAAAGTAAAACATTTCTTATAAAGAAAAAAGGTGTTTTATAGCAGCTTGGGGAATAGAACTGTTTATTGAGAAGAAGAATGCAAAATAGAGAATAATACAATGAAATTACTCTTAACAAAACAAAAATCTCAAATAAACCATTAAAAATGCTCTATTTGTAACCAAAGGAATGCAAAGTAAAGCAGTGAGATGCTCTTTTTATTCAATTCATTGGCAAAAGTTTAAAAATGTATACAGTAATATTGCATGATGGTGAGGCTAGATGTGACTGTGGAGTTCAACACAATAGTGGGAGTGCAAATGGTGGAAAGTATGATCTTTCTAAATGATAACTTGATAGGATACTTAAGAGCCTTAAAAATATGCATCGATGCTAGTCCAGAATTCCATTTCCAGATTTGTGTTTTAAGGAAATAATTAAAGCTATATGCAAAACCTTTATTATAGGAATTTATATTTCAGTATTATTTATATCCCCTTCAAATAAATATTCAATAATACAGAGCTGATTAAATAAGTTATATTTATCAAAACAATATTTACAGGAAGGATGAATAAAAATATTTTCAGTATATGAAAGAAAACTATACAAAATAATTAACAGTAGTTAATTTGGAATAGTGGGGTAATGGGTGATTTAAAATTTTTGTTCATTTTTCTTCTTTGATTTTTCTTTTTCCCCCTAAAATTAGCTACATTGATTGCATATTTGAGATGAATAAATATTATAAATTAAGAAATGCATCTATGCAGGATTGGGTCTGAGAGAAATGTTTGATTCACTGAAATTTTACCAAAGGAGAAGTAGTGAAGGGCACTTTTCCTATTCATTTTATTGATAAAGAAATTTAGGTCCCTTGAAGGAAAGTACTTGCCAACACTTTTCCCAGGGATGGGGCAACTCACATGAGAGGATCTGAAGGTGACCAATTTAGTGGCTGCATGATGTGGTGGGAACAGAAGAGTAAATTGAGTTCCTGATTCCTGAACTGTCTACTTTTCCCAGTATAACATCCTCAACTGTTCTGTTTTGACTTATGTCTTACATTTAGAATTTCCATTTTAAATTAGATTTCTTTCATTTCTGAGTTCATTGTATCATTTTGGCCCAAACTCATTTCTCAAGGCTTTTGAAGAATTATCCTTCCCAGACCCATTGAACATCATAGACTACAGATGCCTAATGCTTTCTTCTCTAACCAAAGTTATCATCACTGAGATTTAGGCATAGACAATGAGCCAGATCTCTTCTATCCAGCCAGCTGTCACACACCAAATCAATGGAGTCACAGGATAGGCCCTAAAACATTGAGCAAAAGACAACATTTGAAAGTGCCTTACTGATAGCCACTAATTACTAACAAGGTCAATAACAACTGGAGAATAATTGGCATAAGTGTCAGGGAGGAAGCAATCATTGAAAGCACTCTTGGGCTGCACAAAAATTACCATGGTCATATAGTGGACTGTTTAATCAGGCTGTTTGATATCCTGGTATCAAGGAAATCTCAAAAGTGGGAAATAAACAAATGATAACATAATTAAATAGATCTTCAGTTCAGTTAATATGCAATTAAGTTTGCTTCATAATATATAGATGTTTGATTCATTTCCAAATGTCCACTTTATATTCTGCAAATGATTGATTGGTTATAATTTGACTAATATGATCTTCTCTTTAAATCACTATAATCAAATGCAGGAAAATCTTTGAATTATGTGCTGTTAAAAAATTCTCCCTACTCCTTTTGAGCCCAGAGGTAGGACTTTGTGAATACTGCTGTAGTTTGAGAGATATATTGGATCAAATTAAAGAGATTTTTGCACTGTAAAATAAGATAAAACACTATTTTTCATAGGTTGAAATATTAGCATTTACCAATGAGGTACTGTCCTCTTTGAGCTGAAGTTTAGGCTAAAATTCCTTTAAAAAATAGAAATGATAAATTCTAGGATAACAAGAGACAGAAACCAATCAAAATGTTATCTTAGCCCAAGTAATATATAGATAGTAGCCACATGTCAATATCATTCATAAGCCTGAAGATGAAAGTCTTTAATGATCTCATTGGTCCACGGCACCAGAATTGGTCTTTATGGGAAAATAACAGAAAGATGTCCATCTTCTGCAGCCAGGCCTATGGCAACACAACTGGATGACTGTCCACTGTGAGTTAAGAAGGTCCTTTGAATCCTATTATTGATGCCTTTATGGCAGAACTTACGGGCCATCAGCAACATACATTTATAGCTCTCTTACCTAGGGCTGATATATATAGGTATGTAAGTTGTATCTTACATAAGAGCGTTTAGTTGAGGGAGCCATACTCAACCATTATCTGGAGGAAGAGATTTCTTTTGCTAATTTGCACAAAGACACTGATTACTCATAGCTAAGCCATATGCCCACGAGGTTACATCTTCCTAGAGGGAACATTTTATGTAACTCATGCAAACGCAAGAAGTGGGATATAGTGGTCTTATCCTTATTTTGAATTTTTTTACTTTTATATTTTAAGAAATTGAGGTAATATTTACCTACAGTAAAAAGCACAAATATTAAAAATACAATTTTATAAATTTAATAAATATAGAACGATTCCATCATTCCCAGAAAATTTTCTTGTGCCTCCTTCTAGTCAATCTCTAAATTCTAGGGGCAACCATTACTCTGATTCTTGTCACTATAGATTAATTTTGCCAATTCTTGAACATATATATATGTGTGTGTGTATATATATATGTGTGTGTGTATATATATATATTTTTCAACACTTGTGTGTGTATACATACATATGCAATTATTGTAATATATACTATAATTTTATGTATGCATATATTTAACACATTTAATAATGTTTTATATGTTATTATAGATAATACATATATTATTTATGTTGTAATAATGTTATATAATGCTAAATATATATAACAGTGGAATAGCAGAGATTATTGCCATCGTAAAAGACTTGATAGGTATAGGAAGGTGATTCTAATACATTTCCATTTACCTCTTCCTTTTGGCCGGTGCAGAAAGTGGATGGATTTTGGAGAATAACTATAAGCAGAGCAAGGTGGAAACTCCTATTGAAGCTATTGTTCCTGATATATTGGCTTTGCTGGAGCTAATTGATATATATCTTCCTCTTCCCCATGCTGCGTCTGAAATACAGCTTTTGAACTACCCCAATTTTTTTTTCTATTCTTATCAGTAAAAAATAATAAGTTAACTGCTTGATATGACAGGGGCAGGAGTATACTTTCACAATTCTACCTTAGATCCGTGTAGATGCTTCTGTTTACTGATATAACAGAATGGAGGAGCTTTGGTGGTCTTGATATACCGCTGATCATAACGTTTGTGTTTACACTGATGAGATTGTGCTATTTGGATCTAGTGAATCAGCAAGTGCTTTGGATTTGTCAGTATGGTGATTCTCAAAGTGTGGCCCCTGGCTAGGAGCAGCACCTGGAAACTTATTAGAAAGGAAAATTATCAGGCTATACCTTGAAATAGTTCAATCAAAAACCCTTGGAAGTACATTCAGAAATCTGGATTTTAACAAGCCCTCTTGGTGATTTTAGTGCATGCTAAGGTTTGATACCCACTGCCTTAGTAAAACACACATATGCTAAACGTAGGAAAAAAACCCATGAAAATTCAGGGACCTGCCACATAAAGTTTCTAAGTTCCAAGTGGTCAGGGAGTGTTGGGTATGTGTATATATATATTTTCAAATGAGAGATAAGTTATACTTTATGCTGCTCACCACGAAGAAAGAGATGCAATGCTTAATGGACCTCTTTGGAATTTGGAGACTTCCTGTTACACATTTGGGGACTTCCTATTACACATACTATTCTGACCCATTCAGTGGTTAACCTGATGGGCGACAGGTTCAAGTGGGGCCCTGAGCAGTAGAAGGCCTTGCAGCAGGTCTAGAATGCATTTCAAACTGTTTTGACACTTGGACCTTATAATCTTGTTGACAACATGGTATTCTGGTTATCTGGGGCATGTAGAGTTGGTATATGGTATCTCTGACAAATCCCAGCAAAGAAATCATAGTGCAGAGCCCCTAGAGTTCAAGCAAGGGATGACTCTAGCACAGGACACCCAAGCTTCAAATGGGCAGTTAGGTGAGATGACATTTTATACTTTTTAAAGCTCTGAGTCCATGATGTGAGTTGGGTTGCATTCTCCATAACACTTAAGACTGACACTGGGAAAATAGAAATGGGTGTGGAGATAAGTAAGATGTGCTAGAGACAGATAAAGACTTTTTGACCTTGGACTACTTGAGTGAAAAGTAAAAAGATATACAAATATGGGCACAAATGAGGCTATCTGATAGGTGTTTATTTATGACACCTTGGAAGTGGAATCTAGCCAGCTAAAGTTTATGTGAGGCCATTGAAACCTTGGGTATGGGGTAGGGAGGCAGAGAGATGAGAAAAGTGAAGGTGTTAGCAATTCTGCAGATGGGAAAAAATAGGAAAAAAGTTCTAGGCTTTTTACATAAAGCTTTATTTCTTTAAAGTCAGCCCTGTGTTATGCTGCTGGTGAGCTCCCAAACACTAGGGCTTTAAGACAACCCTTAAAAATAGTTGGGTATAATTTAGATGCTTCGAATGAGAAGTAAAGTAGGTACCTGGAGTGATCAATTCTGGTTTCTCCATCTTCCACTGAATTTATTGCTCTTAAGTATTCTGTGAAGTGCAGGGTGGAGTCGAGACTGAGGCACGCAGTAAAAAGATTTAACTGCAATGGTTAGTCTCTGTTTGCCTCCAGTTCTTTCTCTGCTCATCTGTGCCCAGCTCTGTGTCCCAGGAGGCTGATCTCTGTGGATGGCATAACCTTGTCTCCTGGGTCCTGGGGCTGCTGCTTAGATTTGACAAATGGAAGGTGCTGACAGAGAATGACAGTGTGGGAGGAGAGTACAAGCAGGTGTTCTTCCTTCTCTTCCCTCCCTGCTTTGTTTTTCTCTCTGGCTTCTCTTCTGTGACAGACTCAAGCTCTTGTCTAGCTTCACACAGTACTCTTTACTTCTCTTCCTTCTTCAGGCCTAGGGGTGATGCCTCACTATCTCTTGCTGGTGCCCTTACACTGTGCGCACCTCTGTCTGTAATCAGTCTCTTCATTAAAAAGTTTCCTCAAAACCCTAGCTGAGTTTGCCTTCTGGTCCTGCCAGATTTTGATAGACACGAAGACCATGGTTTATCTCTACTGGTGTTATTTTGGATTTGAGTTAATTTAAATCAATTTATCAATTAATTAAAAAAAAATTTACTTGAGTGACCACAATGTGATAGACCCCAAACAAACCTAAACCTAAATCAACAACAAAGAAGTCCAGTCCTCATGAAGCTTCCTGTCCATTGGGAAGGGTAAGGGAATGTGCTTTCTCTCATTGTTCATTCCTGCACTTGCAGAACGTGAATAATATCACGAATATGTACATGCCTAATCCAAACCAGTGTTTAATGAGCATGTGTTCCTTCTGTGGTTGTTTGTTTTTGTGTTGTTTTAATATTTCTTCAAAGATGCTTTCTTCATGCTTTGTTCCTCTTCCTTCATTTTAGAGAATATACAGCTGAATCCAATGTAGAAGAGTTTTACTTCTTAGTTTTAGCATTTATACAAGGTAGTCTTTTGACCTTTGGAGTTGACATAGTGACACAGGAGAACATGTAAATGTGATCATCTCTCGGTTTATCCTGTGCCCTTCCTCTGCTCATATTATCACTGACCTTCCATGTACACTATTAGCATTATTGAGATAGAAAGAAAGGAGGGACAGAGAGTCAGAAATGGGTGAGAGCTTAGGAATTATGAGTGAGGGACCTGAGGTTTTGTGAGGCTGTGACATGCCTGTTGTTACCAGCTAGACAGTGGCCAAGCTTGGAATGGAATTTGGTCCTCTCTCTCTCATCAGTGTTCTCTATGTCAACATATGACCTTGAGATTTCTTTCGGGTAGCCAGATGATAAATGTGCAGTTGAAAATACCATAGCATGCAAACAGCTCTTCGTGGACAACAAGCCACGTGTGTTCCAAATCCTGATTCTCCTCAGTCTAGAGGGTTCTTGTGTTTCTTCTGCTCCATAATCAAGTGGCTGGGGACCTTCCGAGATTCAATTCATTAGTTTGTGGTGGCTCCAAGCCATAACATAAGTCTCCAAAGAGACCGGTCTCATCTCTTCTTCATTAAAATGAAATCTTCCCTTGGCATTTCTCTCAGGCACTTCTCCAGGTACAGATGAGAGAGACAAAGAGGCAGGGGAGAGGGCTCCAAGCTTAAATGCCAGCAATCCAATTAGAGGAATGTTTAACCTTTGTAAATAAAGCCCCTGCTTGGCTTGCTTCTCAGATGGGGGAGGAAAATAAGCTGATTTAGTATGAAGCCCCGTACTGTGAGGAGAGGACTGGTGTTTAAACATCCGTCCTGCCAGAGGGAGCTCAGCCTGCTGTTAAAAATTATTCTCTCTGGAAGGCCAACTGGCAGCAGATGAAGGACGACATGCAGCGCAATAAGCCACCTCCTCAGGTGCCCTCCCTGGTGAAGGGGCCTGTTTGCCTACACATTTGGTTCAAAGAACCATCAGTGGGCCCAGTCCAGCTGCTTGGCCTCCATTAAGAACATGAGGAATAAAATTAAATGTAAAACAACAAACAGTGGGAAAACAAGCAGGAAATAGAATTAAATATTTAATAAACCCAGGGATGGGGAAGACCTCCGCGGATCAGATGCAGTAGAAGAACCCCCAAAGGAACAGATCAGAAAGATTCGACCCATGTGAACGTAAAAATATGTAATGGCAAATAAACTAAAAATACTTTCCACAAATATGGCATCTACAGGGCCTTATTATTACTTGTAACCGATTCATTCACTTGACGTTTATTGGGCTGGCTGCTAGAGATACAGAGATCAAAGGCTCAGTGCCTTCGATGCTACCTTACAGTGGGAGATAAATTAATCACCTTTGTTTCTAACTGTTTATCATCCCTGATTTTGATAGATCAAGGGGGCTTTTATGTACATATTTGTCCATACTGATAAGAAGAGAACTAGGATATCATTAGCTAAGTAGACAAGTATAAGAACTGGCAATTTCCAAAAGAGAGAATACATTTGGTTAGAAATGGTATATAAAAATCCTCACTCTTGTTAATAATGACTGAAGTACAAATCCAAATAAGGTAGTTTTAGACTGTTAAATTACAAAATTATTTTCTTAATGATAATACTCAAGTTTAGCACAGATAAATAACCAGAGAAATAAATAATGTCATGCTCTTATAAATAAAAAAGGTCTTTGAATAGTATTTTAGTAATATTTATCAAGAGTCTTTAAAATGTCCATATTATTTGACAGCAATTGTACTTCTAGAAACTTATGTAAAGGAAATAATCAAAGACTTAGACAAAGATTTATATATAAGAATATTCATAACATATAGATTCTCCTGAATAGAAAGTAGAAAGCAATTTTAATGTCCAAGAATAGGCAAGTGGACAACTAAATTAAGGCTCATCTGTGAATAGTTTATTTTGAGTAAAACGCATGATACCATGAGTTTGAAGAATATTTAATGATAATAGTTACATTCATGATATAATAGCAAGTACCAAAAAAAAGTAGGTTACAAACTATATATGAGTGGTATGACCCCAATTTGCTAAGAAAAATTAAATGTTTTATTGATGTATTTGAAAGAATTTATTTCAGGTTTTCTAATATTTTTCTGATTGTAACAATATGTTAATGTAATCATAATTTCAAAGAATATATGTATAGGTCTATCAAACATACACACCTGAGTTTTAGAAATGTTAACATGATGAAAACAAAAATGGTATACTTTAGAGTAGAAGGAACACAGCATTGACATACAGCTCTATGTAGGAGACAAAGGAAAAGGAATGAAGATGCTTAGCAGATGATAGTTAGCTATGGGTAAGATGCTTAGCAGAATGATAGTTATCTATGGGTATGCTCTTTCCAATGGTGACGAGATTCATGGAATTTTCTTCTCTAGAGTGTGATGTGAGCAATTCGCCCTCACATCCTATTTCTCCAAAAGATCCTGTGGATGCTTTGGCTTCACTTGACTCCCTAAAGGGGGCTTACTCCTGAGAAGTGGGGGATGGGAGGACACACTATAGAAAGAGATTTGAATCTAACATTGGTTTTAAGGGTTGAGAAGGATGAGCTCTGGGGCCACCAGCGCTGAATCCCTGGTGATGAAAGTTGCACAGTGGTTCTGGGACTGTAGGGTCAATTATAATATTCATCCTGCCAGAGGGATCAGCCTGCTGTTAAAAATTATTCTCTCAGAAAGGCCAACTGGCAGCAGATGAAGGGTGACATGCAGTGCAATAAGCCACCTCCAGCATCCAACTCTCTGGAGGTGTAGTCACCCCAAGAGCAGTGGTGTGTGGGAGCTGGAAAAATGAGCAGCAGGATCTGTGACCCTGGGTGCCTACATTCAGAGCCCTCGCCAGAGCTCTGACTGGAGGACAGGGGGCTTTTTGCCTGATGAAACTGTGATGGGTGGTTGGCAGCTTTGGAAGTGTATGGTGAGGACATTACTCTCTTGACAATAAGGCACTGTTCAGGACGCCCTCAGCTCCTACCCCGGTGTGATACTCTCAAGGGTGGTAGTAGCTGAAGCAGAGACTGCAGTATAAATTCCTCTTGAGAGCAGAAGTCAGATTGCCCCCACTTTGGACCGTGTAAGCCCCAGCATTTTTGGACATTCAGGGAGAAGAGAAACTTCAAGAAGAAAGAAAGAAAGAAGAAGAAAGAAAGAAAGAAAGAAAGAAAGAAAGAAAGAAAGAAGAAAGAAAGAAAGGAGAAAAAATGAGATGTCCTGCTAGTAAGATGTGAAGAGGCTCAGTTATTCTTAGGAAAAATAGAACCAATGAGACCAACCTTATGCGCCATGAGGTTGTAAAGCAATCACATCCATTATTCTACAGTGGGCATATAATGTTTTATAAAGATTAAAAGACTAAACCATAAACAACCTCACCCCCATCTCATATGATGTTGACTCATATGATTTAAATCCAACTAGCCATGCAGGTGACCAGGTGGGTGCAAGGCCCCTTCAGAAACTGGAGCGTCTAGACATTCTATCCTTTAGAGACTCTCCCTTTAATGACCTGACAATGGGTATGGCATGTCAGCCCCCTTTTGGCACTCTCCCTAATGCCTCACCAGGGCCTCAGGGGCATGTCAGCAGCTTCCGGGGTATTTGGCAGGCCTGTCAGACATGTCCTCCTACCTACAAATACAGAGCTGGAGTGTTTCTGACATTGGTGGGCTATCCCTGAGCTCTTGGATGGTTTTGAGCAGAGAAATCTTAATCCCAAAGCAACAGACAGCCTCTGTACCCTCAGCACTGAATAAATCAGTGGAGATCTCAAACTCCATAATTCTAACAGAGCCATCTCTGATGGCTGCAGCAATTTGCTCTCTCCTGGCTTAGCGACCGGCCATAATTGATGAGGAAACTGACAGCTCTTTGTCTTCCTTCACTACATTTGTCATTTGGCAGCTGGCTTATTCTTTATCTCTTGCCTGTGACTCTCTCTCTCTCTCTCTCTCTCTCTCTCTCTCTCTCTCTCTCTCTCTCTCTCTGTCTGTCTCTCTCTGTCTCTCTCTCCCTGGGCACTTGTGGAACAGATGTATCTCATCCTCTCCCCACAGACAGGATCTATAAAGCCATAACATGTTTTTAATGCAATTCAGCTTTTTGAAAAATGCATAATTGAGAGTTCCAAAATAATTAGTTTATTATAGTGGGTCTGTAAAAATGAACTTGCATCTCATTTATAAGCCATTAGATCCCATGTTCGACGAGCCTGATTGCTATTAATGCCACCAGCATATAATTTAGCATACTTTATCAAAATGTGTCACAATTGAGCATCTTCTGCTTCTAGTCCCTCTCTGTCTGGGGGCAGGGCTGCTGGGTGGAAGTGCTGAGAATTCTTCCCATAGCAGTCCAGTAGCTTTCTTTCTTTCTTTCTTTCTTTCTTTCTTTCTTTCTTTCTTTCTTTCTTTCTTCTTTCTTTCTTTCTTTCTTTCTTTCTTCTTTCTTTCCTTCTTCTTTCTTTCTGGTAAAATATATATAATATAAAATGCATTATGTTAACCATTTTTAAGTTTAAGTTCAGTGGTAAGAGTACATTCATGATACTGTTCAAAATCACCACTATCTATCTCCAGACTTCTTTTCATCTTGCAAAACTGAAACTGTTTACCTGGAACAGGAACTCCCGTGGCCTGTAGCTTTTGCTATAATTGTCCCTTCCCCACACCTCTGGTGATCTCATTTTAAGGCCCATGAGAACATACAACATTCATCCCATTTCTTTCAGGAACAGTTAAGAAAAAGAAAGAGCTAAAGCATGCACTGACATGATGAGGAAGAAAGAAGAAAAAAAATTCAGGACATGAACATGTGACACAATCTATAGGAATATCGTCAGTGTTCCAGGAGGTAAGAACGGTTAATGCTTTCCTAGGCACCAACTTGGATTTTTTTTTCACATTAACTACAATAAAAATTAAAATATTGATTGTGTATCTTCTACACACCTTCCACATGTGCCTATGTAGATGTCAAACAAACAAACAAACAAACAAACAAACAAACAGAGACACTTTAAAATAGAGCAGGAGTTGCCATGCCAGAGAAGCTACCTTGCATGTCTTATGCTTCAAATCTTCTTCTGAAATATTAATTCAGGGCAAAAATACCTTTGGACTGGTACTAAAGCAATCTTCTGCCCCAAAGAACTGTTTACAAAGATAACAAGAAAGCAGTTATTCTGACTACTAGACTGATGGCTACTGGACTGAAATATATAAAAATTGTTTAGAAATAACATCACTATGATATCTGTACTAACAGATATGCCTTCCTTCTATTGATGTAATTGATCCCCTTTCCTTTCTCATAAATAGCCTTTGCTTTTGTCTCCTAATCAGAACATTATTTGGGCTTCTGCCTGAATCAATGCTTATTGTGTAGGCATTCTTTTGATCTCAAATAAATGCTTGTTGCCTCTCACTTTGAAAGGCCTTTATTTTTAGGATAACATAGGGCATGGAGTGATCCGCTCCTTAAGAAACTGAATGTCTAGTGGGAGAGAAGAGCAAGAACTGATGAAAATTTACACAATATACTCTTGACACTAATAAGAATGACTCTGCAACAAAAGCCTAAGAAGAGAATCAGAATCAATTGCAGTCTTGGAATGCTTAAGGGCTAGCTATGCTCAGGAGAAGGCAAAGAATCCTGTGCAGGGGCAGATTTGAAAAAAAGCTCTTCATCACCCCTTCACACCTCAAATGGCTATCCTGGGTTGGGGAAGGGAAAAATACTGCCACAGGTAGAATGCTGGAAATGGATAGTGGGCTACAGCAGGACATCTGTTCCAGAACACAGTGCATAATGTGCATGCTCTCAACCATGGCCCAGAGATGCTGAGCATTAACATGACACAATTATCTCTTTCTCCTTCAAGGACACCATCAGAGGCTGGCTTGGAGGTGGCAGAAGCCCTAGAGCTGGGCACAGAATGAGATAGATACTCTGCCTCATTTCTTTGTTGGCTCATCTCTGAAGGAGAGATGAGCCTTTTTTCCCTTTTTAAGAGAGCAAGTTGAACTTTGTGATGATGTTCTGGGCTTATTACAAAGATGAGATAAGAGTCTTCCACTCTTCTCTCTGGAATGTCACAATACTGAAGGCTAAACGGTGGGAAGGGTATGAAGTTGGGGCCAGGGTGACTTTTGAGACCAGTTGAGGACATAGAAGGTGGTGCTTTCACATAGCACCCTAAGATGGGAAGTATCCTGAGAGAGGTGGCATAGGATGCTTGGGATTGATTCTAAACATCAAGCTAATGGGAGCCCAGAAGAAGGGCCAATGAAGGCTGGGAGATGAGAATGCACTCTGTGATCGGAGAACCTGCCGTGTGGACATGGACCAGGAGTGTCTTGGAGGCAACCATAATGGACCAGTGAGTCTTCCAGAATGTATGGATGGCTTGATCTCCTCTCCACTTTATGGGACTCATGACTTTGATATAATCCTATAGAAGAGGAGGAGCCCATTAAGAGCTGACAACTGTATGAAAGCAATCCTGCTAAGGGTCTTCAAAATTTTGCTTAATTTGATTAGGAAGAAAAATAATATGAGATTTTGCTTCTGAGCATTGTGGAGCAGATTTTATTATGCAGAAAAACAGAGATTTGGAAGGAAAAAGGGCTCATGAGAAAATACTAGGAGGTAGAATTTTATAAGACTCACCAAGGAAAAACTCTACAGCCTAGTACATGACAGGGAATATTTATTACATTTAACTTCACAGAATTAAGAATTTTAAATCTCATTAAGTTACTTTTTAAACAGCCATTTTATATCTAATTAATATCAACTGCTTTATGAAAAAGCAATTCACAAAGCAGTGTGTGTATGATAAAAGTATGCCAAAAGGGGGATAAAAGGAGGAGGTGAGGAGGAAAAGGAGAAGGAAAACAGGAAAGCAGAATATCCCTGGTTGTAACACTAGTTCACACTGCAATTTTGTATAAAATTTCTAAGCCCCCACCTTCTGTATCTATGATACAAAATAATGGGATTGTACTAAATCTTTCTTCCAACAAAATTTTATATGTAAACCCAGTATATACAATAGATGAGGGGCCCCAAACCCCCAGGCCATGGACTGGTACTAGTCTATGGCCTGTTAGGAACCAGGCCTCGCAGCAGGAGGTGAGTGGTGGGCAAGCGAGTGAAGCTTCATTTGCGTTTGCAGCCACTCCCCAGTGCTAGCATCATTGCCTCAGCTCCACCTCAGATCATCAGGCATTAGATTTTCATAGGAGCACCATTCCCTGGTGCCAAAAAGTTGGAGGCTGCTGCAGTAGACAACAATGAGGCTGCTTAAATTGAAAAGGGTGTGTGTGTGTGTGTGTGTGTGTGTGTGTGTGTGTGTGTGTGTGTGTGAATGCTAAGACACTAACTCTATCTGGGCCCTACACTATGTAGGAATAGCTCTATGTTCCTAGGGAACGTCGCTCTGGTTGAATGTTCTCTCATTGGTGCATGGAAGCACCTGGAAAGAATTTGGGAGAGGAGATAGAACAGAGGTATTTGGCTCAAGGGAGGACCAACATGAGTGTTAGAAATCCCCCAGCTAGCCCAGAGTCAAAATGCAAGTGACAGAAAAAGATGTGCAGTCTCATACATCAGTGGGGAGGTCCCCTCAAGTGAATACAAAGTGTCTGACATACTTTTGACTGGTCTGCCAATTTCATTTCCTAGAGGGTAGAAGAGGCAAGGAGAGCAGACTGCTACTCTGGGCTTAACTCCAACCAAAAGAGTAAACTTGGTTGGTGAAGTAGAAGTGACTGGGGTCCTGGGGATAAATGGGGACAGCATAAGTTTCTGGTAACCACGGTGGAGAGGGGTTTTTGTGCAGTGAGAGACTGTGTAGGCCCTACTGGGTATCAAAAGACCCAGGAAAACAATTGGTACCATTCCTAGAGTTTGAATGCTTTAACAAGACACCAAGCACTGAACGCACAATTTCATAAGGGCTTGAAAAGGTAAAAGGTGAAAATTCATGAGAAAAGTGTATGGAGAGCTCAGGTATAAAAACAGCACATCTGAAAATGAGGGCACATGGCTGGGTTGGATTTGCAAGAAAAGTGTCATGGAAGTGAGAGTCCTACATGCCAGGAGCTGCTTAAAAAGTGGAGAAAAATGCAGTAAAGTTTTTTCTGATTGCAATTAGAGCAGATGAAGGGTCAAATAGGGGCAGGGCACCTGCCTACTCGGAGGGAGTGGTGAAGATGGATGGACAAGGGGCAAGTACTGTGGCCACCATTTAATTTCTGCCTCTTCCATCTCAAAGAGTGAATTTTGGACTAAAAACAGGAACTCAGGCATTGCCAGGGAATAACATGAGACTTAGAGCTGATTAAAAGCCAGATTCTCTGAGCCAGAAACAGCATGGCAGAGAGGGAGGAGGGGGTGTGTGTTACGGGGCTCAGGATGGAGGCCTCGCCCTTCTATGTGATCCTGTGCTTATGGTACAGAAAATGGAGCCAAATGCTCTGTGTCAGCTGATCTCACGCAGCAGCAGCAGAATCACTGCCTAGGAACTTATCACAAATGCAGATTCTCAGGTTCCACCCCAGACCTGCTGAATCAAGACATCTGAGAGTGTGGTCCCGAAAGCTGTTGGAACAGGCTTTTCAGGATTCTGATAGCTGCTCAGTTTCGGAGCCCTGGTCTACACTGCCTGTTTGTCAGGAGGCTTAAACGAGAGGCAGGTGGGACTTACCCTCACACACTGTAGGACATCTTGAATCTATCAGCCTTTAGTAAATGAGTTCATATGTCCTGGCGTGGACGAACTGCATCCCAAAATCTCGATGAGACTGCAGATGAGATCACTCAAGTGCTGTCAGCTGGTAAAGTATGTTTTGAAAAGAGCAACGTGGATACTTTTTAGTCTAACCAGATGGACAGGTTGCAGGAGGAAGTCATAAGGAACAGTTGGAGTTGCCAGAACAGTTCTCTTCCTTTCCAGCCTCCTGCCCCCAAGCACCCTCCTCCTTCATTTTAGTCAGGGTAATAAATACGATTGGAAGTGCACAGAGCCCCTGCATGCCAGGGAGCATAAATTATTTCTCTAGCACTGGAGCGCTAATTTGTAACATAGATTAAATTTGTGTTCAGACAGAGGAGGGATTGTACCTTTAAGATTTGCCACAGCATTTAGGGAAATCACTTACTTTACACATTAGGATGGATTAGAATGTGTCAGTATTAAAACCGGGCATTTCCCTGTTGTCACATGATGTTGGAGGAACAATTATTTCACGTCTGAGTAAAATTCTTACTCGGAGGCTAAAGTTAATGTAGCATATGGAACCGTGTGGAAACACGGCTTGTACATCTTGCGAACACAGGCAATTGCCCATTACACTGCTGGTTAACATATTCCTTCCACTTCATCTGTTTTACTGTATACGAAATGATTATTGTTTTGCTTTGAAGAGGCCTTGGCCCTTCTGAACTCAGAATGGCGTGACACGGTCTCACAGTTCAAAGGTTAAAAGAGAATTGATCTGTGTGCTCTCACCAATCCCTGGCTTTGCTCCCTGATCTCTGAGGATAAATCTCTTTTTCAGATAAATCCAGATTGCTTTTCCAATACATTGGCTTTTGGCCTCCCCTGCTGAACAGTATTTTGACATAACCCGGATAGCCTCCCTATAGCTATGAAGAAATCATTTCTAACATCTGAGGTTAATTCACTAAATGAAGCGTTGGATTTTCTTTCATGGGAGCAAGAGAAATTGTTCGGATGAAGTTAGAAAAGGCTAGGCGAGCTCAGAGAATCCCCTGGGGCTCCACCCTGCACGAAACTCTATTGGGATGTTTATTGCAGAACTAAATGAATAAACAATAGGATAAAAATAACCTTTATTTTTCCATTGCCTTTTAAGTGATTGATTCCTGATCCGTTATTCTAAGGGTCTCTTGTGAGCTAAGCAGGGTGGTAGAATTCACCCATTCGGTAAATGGACAGACTGAGCCCAGGGTGTTGAACATGGCTGGTGTGGGTCCCTGGTCCATCTGTGATCCAAGCTGGTGGCTAGGGATAGGACTCCGGATTTATAATGTCACGTTAATGTAGTAGGGCACTGGCACCTAACCGATATAAGTATGACTCAGCTTATTGTATCATGCATGTGTGGCAGAGTGCCATTATTGTTCTCTGACATATATAAAGCCCATGCAGTCCCCTAGCGCAGAAGCATGCACTCCCCACAATAAAGTTGGTGCCTGCCCTTTCATTCTCACGTCAGCTCCTCATGCGTTCTTTCAAGTGAGTGTCTCACCACCGAAACCTCCTCTTTTTGATCAGCTCAGTGCTGACAGCTGGCCACTCATCACACATCAAGTCATGCCTTACTAGGAAGGTCCCTTCCACTGGGCTGTGGTCCCTTATCATTCAGTAAGCCCGATCTCAAGTGCTCGAAGAAGGAAAGGAAAAAGACAGGGACAGGAAAGTCACAATATCGAGTACAGGACAATCCCAGCTGTTGGGCTTGGTGCTTCACCTCTCTCCTGGCCTCAGGATCCTGTCAGTATCCTGTTCTTTAGGGACGTTGTACCTGAGGAAAGACCTCAAGTGTTTTTGGAAGGCCCACTGAGCAGCAAGGAAAAGTTGATTTGATTAAACTTGTTGTTCTGCATTATGGCTTGTTGGGAGATCAGGTCCCTGAGGACTGGGAGAGAAAAAAGATGGGAGGAAGAGAAAGCCAAGGGTTGGGGCATATGCAAGGGTCCTAGGGCTGAAGGGGGCTGTGTTGTGCATCCTGGCCTAGTGGGTGTCTGAAGGCCTTTGAAATATAAAGGTGTTTTCTTTGTGTGCAAGGGGATGACACACAATAGCAAGAAGAGTCTCATCAAAAAATTCTGGAATGAGCCTTTTGTGGAGAAGGAGGCCTATCATGATCTGAAAAGGAACTACGAGGAGGGACAGGTGACCAACCTCAAGAACACAAGAAGATAGAGAAGGCTTTTGACTTCTGATAACCACCAAACCTAAGGTCAAACAATTAGAGGATAAGAATCTATCATACTTCTCTGGGTCAACAACATTTGAAGAGCCCTTGTTTCCTCTAATCTTTAGTTTAAAAAAATATATGTGTGTGTATATATATATATATATATATATATATATATATATATATATGTATGTATGTATTGTGGTCAACTTATATCCCCCAAATTCATATTTTGGAGTCTAAACTGGTACTTCAGAATGTGGCTCTTTTTAGAGATGAGGTCTTGAAAGATGTAACCAAGGTTAAATGAGGTCATTTAGGTGGGCCCTAGTCTTATATGACTGGGGTCCTTATAAAAAGAGGAAATTTGGACACAGATATAGACACAGAGAGAGGAAAGATGATGTGAAGAGACAGAGAGAAGATTATCTACATGCCAAGGAGCGAGGCCTAGAATAGATCCTTTCCACAACCCAGAAGGAACTGACCCTGTTGACACCTTAATCCAGGACTTCCAACTTCCAAGACTTTGAGACAATACATTTATGTTGTTTGAGCCACTGCTCTGTAGTACTTTTTTATGGGAGCCCCAGGAAACTCATGTACTATGTTAAAATAAAATGACTGCTACGACATGGATGAACCTTGTAAACATTATGCTAAGTGAAGAAGCCGGATACCAAAGGTCACCTATTGTATGATCCCACTTATATGAAATTTCCAGAATACGAAAATTCACAGAGACAGAAAGTTGATTGCAGGTTGCCAGGGGCTAGAAGAGGAAAGTGCTGAGTGACTGCCTAATGGATCCAGGGTCTCCTGTGAGGATGATAAAAATGTTCTGAAACCGGATAGTGGTGATTGTTGCAGGATATTGTTAATGTATTACACATCAATGAATTCTACACTTTAAATGGTTAGTTTCTCTTATGTGATTTCATCTCAATTTAAACAGAAGATGGACAGTGTGCATCCTTGGTAAGATAAGAGCGCTGTTGAGAAGATGGACAGTGTGCATCCTTGGTAAGATAAGAGCGCTGTTGAGAAGGGGGAGACTTGCAGACGCCATGTTCCCCTGTGCAGCTTGCCTCCATGGAGGGGGCAGTGGCAGCCTTTGAAAGGAAGTAGGGAAGTATGAAATCCCTGGAGCCAGTGTGAAGGGAGAAGGGGCGCTGGAACTAGTTTGCTTAAATCAGCCATGAGGTTGGACAGGAATCACTGAATTAAGGGGACAGGAAACCATGTGACTGTGCACTGTATTGTAAGTGGACTGCACCCTCCATGCTGTCTGCATGACTACCTGGAGTGGACATGTGTCGTGTGTCCTGGGCTGCCTCGGCATCTTTGGAATACCCCTCTTATGTTGGAACATTTCTAAGCTGAGTCTTGCCAGCCAAGACAGAAGCCAGAATCTCTTTTTTTCAGGCTTCCTCACAACTAGAGCACAGTGACACAGACCAGATGCAACTGCCTGAGAAGAATTTAGCAGGCATGACACAAGGAGAAGGCTCTCTGCAGAATTTATGCCTAGCGAGGGTGAAAAGGGTGTTCAGCACGCAGAGGCTGAACAGGGGCCCTGGATTGGGTCCCCAACCCATGGTGGAGGAGTGGTCTGCACGTGTGTCCACACAGCTCTCTCTGCGGCAGGAGCAGGTTCGAAATGTATTACTGTGAATGTTCCTGGCCATAGAGCCTCCAGCTTTGCTCCTATGAGCTCTTGTGGGGATTCAGGCCGCCTTTTATGCCCGAACTAAGTGGGGTTTTGTCAGTAAGAACCTTGACTTAAGCATCCCACCAACCCATTCCTAGACAACTTGCTTGCCCCAAAGGTAGGGCTGTGCTGAGGATACCAGCATCAGCTGAGTCGGGCCACTTGTGAAAGAGGTGGTGAAAACTCCTCTGTGCCCCACACAGGCAACCAGCCCTTACCCCATATCCTGCTCCTCTGCTTTTTCTCTCCAGATGAGGGGTGCCCTGTCAGCATTCCCTGTCAGGTTGCTTTGTGAATGTCTTCGTGCTTAAAGATCACTTCTAAACCAGAAGCCTTGACCACCTAGGGCAGGAATGGTAAACACACTCATTTGTTCCATGAAGTGTCACATTAATCCAGCAGAGAATGTTTTCTTGCTCAGGCTGGATATGGCCTCAGGGTCCTTTTCACCAGTAGGATCCTAGCATAAACCTTTAATGCGTTGAAGTTAGCACAACAATCAAATCTACTTGCCATCTCTGCCCTAAACCTCAAACACATGACAGAAAACGAAGGGGAGACACAGAGGCCTTTAAAGTACTACTGTAGGAAAAAGTCTAAGGGAGAGACCCTCCCCCCGCCCCCCAGTCCCCTTCCAAAACATCTTTTTATTTTCATTTTAGCAGTAGCAACACAGATTCTGAACTGAATTGTTAAAATTCACATAATTAAGGAAATTTCAAAGAAAGTATGTGCTCCCTGGATCAGCAGTCCTTGTCAGAGGAGAGAAGGAAGGAAGAGAGGGTGCCTGTTGAAGAAGGGGGTCACTCATCACTGGAAGCTCCCAGCAGAAGCCAGACCAAGGAAGATCTGAGGGGACAGCTCTGAAGGGCACAGTTGGAGGAGACCAACAGAAAACCCAAAGAACTTGTCCTGTGATGCCATGGCCTAGATGGCTACTATGTTCTTTCCTGGCAAATATCTGCTCTAGCCATTGAGAAAAACACAGAAGCACTGAACCTGTTTTGTCTGGGATAGGAAGAACTTAGAGGCCATTGGCCAAGTGTTTCTAAACCTGGGTGCTATTAGCATTCAGGGCAGGACAGTCCTTCATTACCGGTTGCTGGACAGTTAGCATCCTTGGCCTCAGCCTAGTTAATGTCCTTAGGGTTCATTTTTCCTTCCCCAAAGTTATCTGGGCAACCCAAAGCCTCCTCACTCATTTCCAAATGTCCCTGTTGAGGCTAACTCAAGGTGAGGAAATTGCGAGCAAAGAGATCTGTCCAAAATTCACACATGCGGAGATGAGAGTGGAGCGAAATCCCAACTGTCTCAATTCAGAGCTATTTCCATGGGAAACTGTGTATGCACACTTGTCTGTGTACATGTCTGGGTAAAGGAGCCTGTATATATGCATGACCCACTCTACAGTGTCAGACTGACAAATCTAAGCAATTCTCAAGAAGCCAGACTCTACACATTTGAAATAGAATAAAAGTCATGCTCTGAATATGAGTCTGGCACGTCATAGACAACTCAATCTCACCTACCCCCAAGGTGCTTTTCTCTTCTTTATGTAAAATTAGTTTAAATTACAGCCAGAAACATGTTTATTGGAAAATGTCTTTGCTGAACAATGACCCCATTTCTGAACCCACGCAGGAACAGCTGTCTGCACTCAAGCCTCACACCCAAGCCTCATGCTCAAGATGGTGACCCTCTGGCATACACAGGTCATTGAGGTAACAGGAACTAGGCCCCCATCTAAGCTCTGCAGGATGACCACAGTACAAAGTAAGCAGAGGCCAGGCCCTATGCTGTTCAGAATTTCGTCTTGGGAGATAACCTCTCTCTGCCACCCAGTGGAGCCACTGTGTTCTTTCATGACATTGCTCATTCTTCTTCCCCACACTGTAGGCAACTCACCTGGGGATGAGATGCCCCACCCAAAAAGGTTTATGTATGATTCCTCTCCTGAATCCTTGAATGTATCATGCTTTAACCACAAGAGTATCTCAATAATAACAAAAATTTTAACATTGAGGAATGTTGGCATCCATGTGCCAACCATGTGTAGAAAGCCAGACAGCAGGCACTATAAAAATCAAAAATGCAGAGAAGAGCAAGGACAAGCTATTCTCTGGTTCTAGGGAGTTTTGAGGCCTATTTTCACCTTGCTTCTCCTGTTCTTTTGCTCACCCCAGGCTCACCCAGTTCCTTCCTTTGCCTAAACTAGTTCACATGGGGTTTTTCTCACTTGAAATCAAGTTCCACCTAAACAAGCCCCAAGACTGTAGGATGTATGTCTTGGGTTCCACCCTGTGGTTGCTGATAATGAGGACATTTGAGCAAGGAGGGTGCTTGAGGCCAAACTGTGAAAGGTTAAGTGGGTAATGCAATGTTTCTATTTCAAAAGCAGTAGCAATCTTCCAACAGATTATGGAAATCTCCTTCGCAGCACTTCTCTGGTATGGAGGAATTCTGCTGTTAACCTTTCCACTTCAGCCTAAAGCTACTCAAACATTCCTGGACGCCCCTGTCTCCAGCCCTGTCCCTTTGTCTTTGCCTCACCTGTAGTCACAGACTGACTGGCTTACCAGGCTCACTTGTTTTGTTGAGTGAACTTTATCTCCCTGAGCCCCAGTTTCTCATCTGTATAACGGGACGAAAAACTGCAAAGTTGTTGAGAAGACAGAAGATTGTGTAAAGTACTTTGCATAGTGCCTGTCACACTGCCTGTCACACAAATATGTGATAAATGTCAGTTTATGGGCTGAGCTGTCACCTGCAGATTAATGCCAGGGGGAGCTGCATGAGGCCAGGTGACAAGAGAGAAAGAAAGAGAAGAAATTGCCATCCTCTGTGGTAGATGCCTTGCAGCTGATCATCTTCCTCTGCCTTTAGGATTGTTGGCTTTATGCAGACATTGAAAATCTGCCTAGGCTAATAGGGTAGAACTTGAATGTTCTAATTAAAAAAAAAAAGATAAATGTGTGAGGTGATGGATGTGTTAATTAACTTCGGGGGAGAACCCTTTCACAATGTAAATGTATATCAAATTGTCATGTTGTGCACTTTAAATATCTTACAATTTTATTTGTTAATTATACTACAGTAAATTAGAAACAGAAAAGAGAATCTGGCCAGCAGAGTGCTTTCAATCTGCAAAAGTGCCTTGACAACTCTTTTAATGAACTCCCATCCTTCTGTCTTACTCTCCCCTCTGGTCATTTGTTCCATCATTCCTTCATTCTTTCACTTATCCACTGAGCAGTTACTGAACACCAGGCTTGGCCCTGGGTGGAGGCAGCAATCCTGGCATCGTTTCCTTGTTGAGGAACCCCACCGGCAAGGGACAAGAGCTTGAGAAGTCAGGCAAATATGAGGTAGAATCTGACACTGCCACTTAAGCATTTTGAGGACCTGAGCAAGGTACTTACTGTCTCTGAGCCTGTTTTCTTATCTGCGAGATGGGGATAACAATCCCTATCTTATAGTCCCTTTGTAAGGATTAAATTAAACCCTGCATGTCAGTATGTCACATGCTTACTGACATAGTATGTAATATATCATACTTGTTACTTCCTCGAGTCTTAATTTTCTCACCTATAAACCAGAAACGATATTCCCTGGCTTGTAGTCTGATGATGCAATTTCCATGAGACACAGCAGGCAAAGTACTTAAAACTGTGCTGGGTACATTCTCAAGTGCTCTGCTCTTATCCATGAAGCTGAGACCCTCAAGCTATTCTTCTTCCCCAACCCTGGTATTTTGGCTGGTCCCTTTGGTCCTATCGCCTGCATAACCCAAGTGATGTCTTCCCCTAATCTCCCCTTCCCTCCCTTTCCTGAGAACATTCTTGATAATCTCATTGTGTGTGGGAACGACAGACTAGCTTCTCAATTAATATCCCCTTCGGAAAAGCACTAGAAAACTGTCATTGGCAAGGTGCTCAGATTAATTAAATGGCTAAGCTTGAGAAAGAAGCTGCCATGTTAAATGAAGTGATCCTTTCTTGGAGATGTTCAGTATTGAATACGTTCCAAACACCTTTCTGATGCCACTAAATATTTCAACTTTTCCAATAGGAAATGTCAGTGATGGAACAAAGGGAGTATCCCAGGAAATATTTTCTTTTACCACTAGCGCTTTTTAATCCTAAACTCAGCTCTGGGAAGGGTGAAGGTCATGTCTAGAGGTTAGCTCTTCACTGAATACAGCCTTGATGTCAAAGCTACGGTTGTCACTTGATTTGCGAGTACAAATGATTTCAAGTCAATATAGACTTTACATAAACTCTCCAATTAAAAGTACTGGATATTCTCCAAAGTGGCAAATTCCCTCCAGGCTTGCAAAGGCTGATAATGAGTTATAGCCAATATAGTCATAAAGCTGTTATTTGCGTAAGTAAAATGGAGCTAATGTGTAGATAAAATGAAACTTTAAAATGAAAGATAGTTAAAACAAAATGGTTAATGAATTCAGACACATTATCGAGCAGGTAAGTTTGGCAACCGATCAGAATAGATCATTTTAATTAGTCTTGTTAAATCAAAATCAATATTGAAAATTGTACAGCATATCAGAAACATATCCATCTCCTCCTTTGGTTAATATCTGGATCCTTTCTGGCATGAATCCCAGGCCTTGTCTCGTGGGGTAGGTGTCAGCCCTAGTGGGTTATGAGGGAGGGAGTGGGTCAGATCACTCTGTTCTCACAGAGGGCAGCTAATCAATCCTGAAATCCAGGAGGACCCTACTTGATCATCTCAAATTGAACTCTCCAGGATTGTGGTGCAAAACCTGCATGCCAACCTTATCCTGTGCCAACTTCAGCCAAAGGAGGGAGATGAAGAACCTGGTTGTGGGCCAGAATCAGGGAGGACTCTCCACAGGAGGCTCCGGGTGATCATAGTTGTGGATGGGAAGCAGAATGGCAGCAATAGAAACATCTCCTCTCCCTCCACAATCCTCATCTCTGAAATCTCGTGTGAGCTAAGTTCTATTTGGTAAACATCACCTAAGAGTCTTCGGGTCTGACTAGGCCCCTTGGGTGCTGCATCTTTCTGACATTGCAAGAGAACACCACGCACTGAATGGCTTAGATTATGGATTGGCAAACCACAGTCTGCAGGACCAAAGCCAGCCCACCATCTGTTTTTGTACAAGCTAAGAATCATTTTTATATTTTCAATAGTTGAAAAAAAAATCAAAAGAAGGAGAATATTTCATGAGAAGTGAAATTTTATAAAATTCAAATTTCAGTGTTCATAATAAAGTTTTATGGAGCATAGCCACATTCATTGGCCTAGGTATTGTCTGTTTGTGCTATCTTGACACTATGGCAGAGTTGACTATTTACAACACAGACCATATGACCTACAAGCTTAAAATATTTATAGTCTGGTCATTTACAGAAAAAGTTTGTCCACCCTTTCTTAAATTAACTGCTGCCCATGCAGGCCCAAAGCTGGGAATCAGGGGGCTAGGAGGATGCGGTCTAGATACTTTAATAAGATCAGGATTTTACTAGGAAGAAAGAAAAGGAAAATTAATACTGTGTAGGAAACAAGTGGTATTCACTACACCTGAACAAATCATCTGATTTTCTCCATCTGCAGATGTGGGGTATAGCAGATATGTTTCTGGGGAATTGGTTAGAAGTCAGGATAAGGCATGTAGGCATGACTGACAGATGAATGAATGATGAATGAATGAATGAATAAAAGTATAGGAAGTGGTCAAAGGTGAGGTTGGGAAAGTAAGCTGGCCCATATCATGCTAAGGATTTCTAACTTTATTCTGCAGACATATGGGGCCTTTGAAGTGTTTTAGGCAAGAAATAACAAGGTAACATTTTTTCTGGAAAGAGAGAACATGGCATTTTGTGGGTGGCTAGAGCAGAAAGGTTTTTTTGGTCAGAGAATAAAGAGAATAAAATACTGCCTGAAAAGGGGCAGAGAAACAGATTGGAAAAATCATCTACTTCTTTCTCCTTAACCCTTCCTTAGGGAGAGAGAAGCTCTAGGAGACGAGATATAGGATTATATTAATGAGACACACTCAAAATAACCCTATTAGAATGGGCACCTGTGTGTCATGCAGTTGTCCTTGCCTAGGAAGGTGATAGGAAGAGTATGGCACACAGAGACTTGATGAGAAAAAGTAGAGAATTTCTTCTCAGAGGCCGTGAGTTCTAGTCCTGACTCCACCATGAACTTGGTGTATGACCTGGAGGAAATGGATCCACCTTTCTGGTTTTCTGTTAAATAATCTGTAAAACTGCTGAGAAAGAGAACTCTCTCCAATGAGATAATTTCTTTGAAAACATTGATGTATTAGCAGGGACAGAATCAGGTTTTGAGAGACCCAAAGTTAAAACAATTGCGGATTTCTCTTTGAGGAAAAGAATATATAATTATGCGAGAAAGCAAAATATTATAGGAGGACACAAAATCTAACAAATTACACATTTTAAAGTGCCAAAAACTCTGCAAACATCACAAATCCAGAAAAATATTAAAATATAATTATAAATGAACTGTTTAATAAAACCTTATAAATTTTTTCCTACATTTTGTGACTATATACTGTTGTAGCAGCTCTTCATATGACAATGCTTTTATTATATTTTCTGAAGAGAGGATAGAAATAGAAACTTGTTTTTAATGATCGATAATTGGAGTGCAGGAAAACAGATTCCCCCACCCCCACCCGCCGCCCCCGCCGCCCCCGCCGCCCCTTCCCCTACAGCTATACTTGCTGTTTTTGGTCTCCCTACAGGTCTATGACCTGCAAACACACAGATTCTAATATATTCTAATTGGAATGACTCCCATTGGAAAGCATAACCATGGGTATGTTTGTAATTGTTTGTACTGTATCTCTGAGTGAATTTCTAACATGAGAGGATTTACATTTTGGGGTGGGCACTGATGAAAGCTGAAGTTTCTGCTTATACTGTTACCTGCCTGAGGTAAGAAAAGCCTTGCGCATATGTGTTTACACCTTGTTCCTGCTGCATTGCCCATATACTTCGGTTGCTATGTCAGGATCCAGGGAGCTGAGTGTGTGCAGTGGGGATGTTCCTGAAAGCCAGGACAGCTAGAGCAAGTGACTGTAAACTATACATAGTTATTCAATACATTGTTCTTGGACAAATAACCATCCTTAAAGGAAAGATCATATGATTTCCCTATCATGCATAAGTACCTCCAATAAATACCTCAGATAACGTCAATGTGAATTAAAGACCTACATGTGAAAAACAAAACCATGCAACACTTAAAAAACATGTAGCAGAATCTCTTCATGATGGCAAAGGAAAACATCATGAAAGGAGACAATGATAAAATTGGCTTCATTAAAATTTTAAATGTCTGTCTTGACACCATAAAAACAACTACTATTCTTGAATAGTCTCAACACTATTTCAAGTGTTTTGCAAATGTTATCTCATTTAATCATACAACAATAAAGAATACTATTATATCCATTTTAAAGATGAGGAAACCGAAGCACAGAGAAATCAAAAAAATTTCCTAATGCCACATGGCTAGTTTATGAGTGGCTGAACCAAATTAAGAGGCCAGGTATTTTGACTCTTAAACCTACTCTCTTAACCAAATGTCTTAACTCTTCTCACCTTCTCGCCATGTTATTTGTAATAAAGTGGAAAGACATGTCACAGACTAAGCAAAGATCTTTGCCATTTATAAAACCATAAAAAAATTAACATTCAGAATAATGCACAACTCATATATTTATTAGAAAAAGACAAAAAGCTCTATAGAAAATGGGCAGATCATAAAAGAGGATGCCAGAAATGCCAAGACAGACATGAAAAGATGCTTAACATTACCGAAAATCGGGGAGATGCAAATTAGAATACCATGTGGATTCCACCTCATACTCAGCACATGTGTAAAACCTGAAAATCTGGTAACACCAAATACTGGGGAGTGTGCAGGGACCAGGAATTCTTCTGAAAGTCTTAAATGATACAATTATTTCCAGGAGCAACTTGACAGGATCTAACAGAATTGAAGACATACATTCCCTGTGATGCAGAAATGTCAAGTCCATTTGTCTTTAGTAGAAACCCTCACACCTGTGCATGAGGAAGAATGTATGACATTTTCTCAACTGTACTGTTTAAATTGCAGAACATGGATATGACATTACTCTTGCTTAGTTAGAGAATGGAAAAATAAACTGTGGTTGATACATATAATACTAGACAGTAATTAAAATGATGAATTAGATTGACATGTATCAAACCAAATAAAGCCTAAAATCTTAAATTAGAATAAAATTAGGCTGCAAAAGCACACACACAAAATTTAATATCAATGTTTTACAGTTTTAAACTCACAAAGTAGTATACTTTAGACACATTTATTGTGAATTATACATTGAAAATGTGCATGAAATACATATCTACATATAGTTCAATTGTTATAAAGTGAAATCCTATGTAACCAAACAGACAGCACCCCAAAAGACCCTCTGAATATTTTCTAATACAATCTAGTCCCTTTCACCCTCTTACAGGTAAACATTAGTCTGACTTTCTTGTATAATAACCCTAAACAAAAAATGAGTTTTGCTAGTTTCTGAACTTTATTGAAATGAAATTAAATGATACGTAGTCTTTTTAGCCTTGCTTTTCTTGCTCGACGTTATATTAGGAATATTCTTCCACGATCATGTGTATAGCTGTAGCTTGTTCATTTTAATTGATTTATAATACTCCCTTGCATGACTATAGTTAAAAGAATTCATTCATTCTACTGTGGATGGGTATCTGGGTTGTTTCTAATTTTAGACAGTGTCATTAAAGCACATGTATAGAAATTATGCTTTTTATGGAAGTTAAGACATTTACTATTTCTGAAAATGGGGAGAGAGATTCTAGAGTGTCAGAAATTAATGTCACAGCTTATTTCTTTAGAAAAACCCTGAATCAAATGGCAAAATGTCAACACCTGTTTAAATTCTGTGGTGAGCAGTACTGCTATATCATTTTCTGTACTTCCCTATCTGTTGAAATTATTTATAATTTTTAAAAGAAAAAGAAATTGTAAAGTGATGGAAGTGTGAGGCATTCTCTGGCACCTTCTTAGCTTTTGAGGCAGATTGCAAAATTTCATCTCTGATCCCAGAGGAGCAGAATGAATAGCTCTTATGTGGAGCCTGCAAGGATTAGCAGGCCCCTGACCGGCTTGGCTGCTCTTTCTTCCACCCTCATTCTAGCAGCTGCATGAATGAGCCCACACACAGCACTGGCTGGCTCCCTGCTGTCCTGTGGCATTTCCAGTTGCCATCACCCTCATTTGGATTCTCTCCTCAGCTGTGAGGGAATGGATGTGTCATGTCTTCAGATACACAGCTAGCTACACAAAACCCAAGCATAATGTCCCTGGGCTGCCTTCAAGACAAGCGGGGACGGTGCTTTAGCCAATTCTCTCTAGATTGCCTGCCAGCATTGTGTTTTGGCACCAGGAGGGGTTAGGAGAGAAGTTATCACTTTAGTTCACAAGGGGGTGGTACAAGGACTTACCTTGATTCACGTAGGCCTATTTTTAAACATGGCTAGAGAAAGATCAGAAGGATCTGTCCTACAGCATTCCCCTTTGGCCTGTAACTGTGCCTCAGATAGATCCCACCATTTAAGAGCTATTCCTTTGAGTTAAACCATGAAAGTCCTGAGCAGAAAATTAACTCTGAAGAGTTGGAGGGGGTAAAGGAGTGGACACTGTTCAACACTTCATCTGAGCCAGGCACTTTGTATATAGCTTTGTACATTTGCTCCAAATTTTACAGATGAGAACATTTCTGAGTTGCTCATAACCACACACATAGAAAGTAGCAGGGCCAGAAATCCAAGTCAGGCCTGCCGTTGCTGAAATCCTCAAACCATACTGTCTACAAGCTATAGAATTCTATGGGATTCAGACCTATAGGCTGAAAGGCACCTTCCTGACGGTGCTGGCTAAAACCCTCATTTGAGACATGAGGCCTTAAAGGAGGGGAAGTGATTTGCTCAAGATCAAATAGTAAGTTAGTGCTAGATGTGGGCCAAGTGTTCTGATCTCAACTATAGATGTTCTGAAGTTAGACTATGGTGTCTGTCACTCAACACATCTGGAGTGGGATGGGAGTGGGGCACCATAGCTACATCCTAGAGAGCTAAGGTAGGGTGCATAATAGGAAGGGCACTGGGCAATGAGTCAGAAATCTGGTCTTGCTTTGCCTTAGGTACTTTCTGCCCACACATCCCAGACCCATTACTTCAAGCCTCTGACTCTGTAATGTGAGTGCTTTGACCTGTTTGATCCCACAGTAGAACGATTCTGACTCTCACCTGTATGGAGGTGATGATACCTACCCTACAGACCTGTTGTGAGAATCAAATGAGGTCAGTTTTGGAAAATTATTTGGTAGCAATAATGTACTAAGCAAATATCAGTGGTTGTTCTTATGAAATAAGCCCAGGGCCACTTGGCCAGGGTTACTGAGTTCTTGGAATAGCTTTGGACTTAATTCCTTTCCAAAGGTAGGTTCCACAGACAAAAAAAAAAAAAAAAACAACCTAAAATGTTTTGTGAGGATGAGAAGATAAAGCAAAAGTCATCAAAATGATCCCTCAGTTTCTTATACTTCTTTAACACTTTCCATTTCACAAAGCATGTTAACATCTGTTATTAACCTAGAATCGCTGAGCAGAGCTGATGCTTTTTATATGTAAGGGACTTCTTCAACTGAGGTCAGCAGGTTATTTTTAATAGCTGCATAGCTCTTCTAACTTTTTGATATCCTTTGATTCTTTATAACTTTCTAACCAGGCGCAAATTGTGAGCATCCAGGAATGTTTTTCCAGTGAAGCAGTTAATTAATCAGGAACTGGACTGTGAATGGGCCAGAGAATTCTGAAGTCCGGAAGCTGACATGATTTGCTTGTGATGTTTGGGTGAGGGAAAAGAGTAACAGTGAAATGGTCTGTATTTCCAGATTTAGGCAGGACAAGATGCATGGGTTGAATTGGATAGGGAAAGAGAGAGCCAAACAAGTGCATTTAGGGTAGTTTTGAGAAAAACAAAACAAAACAAAGCTTCCTGTTTTCTCTCTATCAAATTTAGCACATTCAGAAAAGCAGTTTCAGTGGAAACTCTGAGCTTTGACATATGGCCTTCTTTTATTATTTGTTCATGGTGCCATTACTGGTCTTGGTCTTTGGTATGTCTTCATAGGTTCGAACCAGTTCACTATGCCCCTCATGTGATTAAAATGGCATATATGTACAGTTCCATGTTAGAAATAAAAGTCTTACTATCTGCTGGTGATGAAAACACAGATAGTCCAGTTTATGATGAAATACATGTCGTTATTTTTCTCACTGAGTTATCTTTCAAGGCACCAGCTAGATGGGTAGACTGAAAGCTCTATGAGAGCAATGATTTTGTGTCCAATGAATCCCATCCTCAGAAGAGTACTTAGCCACAAATACTTAAAACACTTAATAACTAATTGTTGATTTGAACTAATTGAGAGTATTAGTGTTCTCCAGAGAAATGTAACCAACAGGGTGTGTATATATGTATGTATGTATGTATGTATGTGTATGTATGCATGTATGTATTTGACATCTATATTTATCTATCATCTATCTTTCTATCATCTATCTTATATTTATTATCTAGAAAGAGACTTATTATGAGGAATTGGCTCATGTGATTATGCAGACTGAGAAGTCTCAAGATCTGCAAATTGCTAGAGACCAGGAGAGCTGAAGTGCAGTTTCGGTCCTAATCTGAAGGCCTGAGACTTAGAAAAGCTGATGATATAAGCTGCAGTCTCAAAGCCCAAGAAGAGAGGATGTTTTAGTTCAAATCCAAAGGCAAGAAAAGACCATTTACCAACTCTTGGGGTCAGGCAGGAGAAGCTCCCTATTACTTAGCCTTTTTGCTCTATTCAGGTTCTCAATTGGTTGGATGAGGCCACCCACATTAGGGAGGACCATCTGCTTTACTCACTCTATTGATTCAAATGTTAATCTCATCCAGAAACACCCTTATAGACACACCCCAGAATAATGTTTGACCAAATGTCTGGGCACCCGAGGGCCCAGTCAGGTTGACAAATAAAATTAACTGTCACACTAGATATCCTAAAGTATCCTTTTTCTCTTCTTCTCCCGATATCCCTTGGTTTTTCTTACCTGTCACCCTTCTCCTCATGTTTTGGAATAGCTGGCCACATGCCGGGATATACAAGTGATAACTATGATTTCTGGCTCTCCCTGGAGGGGTACAGCCAATCCTCTGGCCTAAGTCTTTCAGAATTCTTTACAAGATCCACAAACATATTTCATGCTAATACATCCAAGTCCTAGAGCAGAACTTGTAGAAGTTATTGTGCTAACAAAACACCCTTTTAATTTTCTTTTGCCAATGACCTCTTTCAAATAAGGGTGAAGATAGAAAGAGCAGAAAAAGCCAATGAGGACAAAAGAATCTCGTCCTACCAGAAGTATTTAATATGAAGTTGAGAGGGTATGTTTCAAGTGTATTTAGCCCTCTGCCTTGCTGCCTTAGAAGTTTTCTGGTGTCCTTTGCTTCAAGAGCAGATTTGGGTCCTGATGAAAAAATGCGTTTATTTTTCTTTTGAAGAGACTATACTATAGGCGGATGCAAAGAGAATTAGCTGGTTTTCTGAACTGTCTGTCCTAAGTAAATCCCAGATGCTCATCTTTGCTAGGAGATACCACTTGGTGTTATATGGGAGATAGCAATTATTTTGGACAAAGTTTCTCCTTGTGTGGATGGGAGGAGAAGGAAATAGGACCTTTATCTTTTTGACATCTCATGTGGGTAGTGGGCTACATATCTGGAGCATTAATGAGTGGAGAAACTGGGTGGCTTTTGGGAAGATAAATTCCCTGAGAACTTCGGGATATGTAACAGTTGCTGCTCTGGTGTCCAGAATCCAGCCCTCTGGGAAGCTTTCCTGCCCACCCTGGTCAAATTGAACTTGCCCTTCTCTCAACTGGATGATCCCATTTCAGTAGCTAACTGAAAGCAATCAAAGACTGTTAGTAAATATTCATCATTTACATTCTTTTACTTGACTGTTTCAGGCTTAATACAATAGGTTCCAATTGCACACAATATAAATTATAACTCCTCAGCCTAATGTTAAAAACTCTTTACAATGTGACATGTATTTGACTTGCTAGTCTTACCTCTCGACATTGACATGCTGACCCCTCCATTCTCTCCAAATTGGTGTAATCATTGCTCTTGAAATTTGCTGTTCTTAGGTTTGGATATTTCTCTTTTCCTCTGCTCCCACCAATTTTTTTCTCATTCTAGCTCATGTCTCAATCCCTCCTGTGAAATCTTTCCTGACAATTCAGTGCAAATGAGTCTATTCTCAAAAGCTGTGGCCTTAAGGGGCCAATGAAACTATTCAATGGGTGATAAAATTATTCTCTATCTTGACTGTGGTGGTGGTTATACAACCATCTATAATTATCGAAATATATCAAATATACTTCATATAGGAGAACTTTATTATAGGTAATTATCTCAATAAAGCTGGAAAAATAACTAAAATGATGATGTCTTCTAATGCTAGAACCATTGCTTTGACAATGAACACACTTATCTTGTGTTGGGACCTTTTCTTCCATACATGTACAGTTGAGAAACCAAGAGACAGAGACATCTGGAGTGTGGATTTGGGCAACAAAACTGAGAAATCTTTTGTGAGAAAAAACAAACAGGGCACTTGTGGGGTCTAACACACATAATTGAGCTGGGAAATGGAGAATTGACAGGTAGTGTAGAAATTTCAGAGAAAGGCTGTAGGTATTTGACTCAAGGGAAGAATGAGTCTGTTTCAATGAGTGAGAGTCAGTGTTAGGGTCTGCTGCTCAGAGAAGAAAGTAGTGTCACATTGAACCTTTCTACTTTAGCTGCCCCAGCAATGTAGTCCCACATTCAGCTGACTTGCTCTTCTAACTGATATGCCTTGAGAACTAGAAATTTCTCTCCATGTCTCCGCATTTGTAAAAGTCATTCAGACCTCTATGACACAGGATAAGCTTACCTATTATACCAAAGCTCTATGTTCAAATGTGCAGAATACACTGTTATGTGTGAAAATTGACACCAGGAAGATGGCAGATAACTCATTAAGCAGTGAACAGCCTAAAAAAATCAACACTACTGTAGTAGAATTCTAAACCCAATTAAATTTAAGAGTCCATTAAGATATATTGTACTAATCAACTGAAAATTTAGTCTCAGAGTACTTTGTTTAATAAAAACTAGGGGATGTTTTCCTTTTAGTTATGAGAAAAAGGAAGGAAAGAAAAATAAGAGAGTTAAAGAATTACTTAAGGGTTTTTTGCACTGCCTACACAGTTTTCCAAACCCAATTTGATGATAACCTTGGGTGATATCTATCATTTTCTAGGTTAGTCATGACACTCTTAAAATAAGATAAAAATAAAATAATGCTAATTAACACATGGAATTCTTTTTTTACATTTTAAGAATCTTTTCTTCTTTAAAAATTAAGTTTATTTCTATCAAAAGTAATGCAAGCACCTAGTTTTTAAAAAATCAAATAGTACTAAAGGGCTTATAATAAGAAGCAACAGTTCTCTGCAGTGCTTTGTCAACATCCCTCACTCTCCACCCCTGTCTTGCTCTCTGGAGGCGATCACTGTCTTCTAGTTTACTCTTTTAGTTATTTATTCTAGTATTTTTTTATCTCCATAATTGTGAATAATGTGTGTAGTGTGATGCTAGTGTATTTTTGCTTTGGCCTCATAATTGTAGTTATAGCTTCAAAACTGAAAATAAGATGCTAAGAACTCCCATAGTCCAAAGAGAATTGAAAAGATGACAAAGCTAATCTCCCAAGGTCTTGCTAACATGTAGCAGAAATAATAAGAATAGATAACCCTTGTCTCAGGTCCTATTCTAAATGCCTCAGATTCATTTATTCATTTAACTATTGTAGTTACCTTAGGAAATCCTTCTATTTTACAGATGAGGTAACTAAGAATTAGAGAGGTTAAATAATTTTGACCAAGAGCAGAAATAGGTTTCTATCTTAGGTAGTCTGACTCTTGACCATTATATGATCCTACCTGTCAATGGCCTTGCTGCCATTATCCATTCCTTCCACCCCAGCCTTGATGGACAGAATACCAGAAACTCTGGAAGAATTTTGCCATCAGCCTGGGGGCAAAAATTGGTGTCTCCCTTCTTCACTTTCCCTTGCACTTTCCCCATTGCAGCTGTAAATCAACAAATGAAGAAAGAGTATTCCAGGTAGAGATTAGGGATACCTAAAAGGAGAGACTGGCATCTCATTTCCAGCAGGCTGGCCGATTGCCTTTGCAGCAGACTGGCTGATCGCCTTTGCCATCTATCTCAGTAGGGAAGAAAGAAATGAGAATGAGGCAGGAGTAGGAGAATGCCAAAAATGCATGATTTCTTATAGACCAAGGAGGCACTGGGGAGTTAGCCAAGCCCCAGCCATCTTGTTGGAACTCTGCAGGAAGGGACAGTAGAAGCAGGGGACTGAGGTGTGAAGTTGAGTAAAGTCAGAAAAGGTAAACCTGGTTATGGGAGGTCTTCTGAGGGCCCTTAGAAAAACCTGTACAAGATTCTTGACACGTGGTTGACAACTAAGACCAGCCAGTTTTTACTAGGAGATGACAATAGCAGTGTCACATAGACATAAAATGTTTGCCCTTTTACTCTGATCCCCATTTCCTGAGCAAAATTAAGGGGGGTGAAATTGCTGACATGTCTCCTCCATGCTCTGAGTTCCTTGGCTGAGGTCAACTGGACATGGGAGAGAAAGAGAATATTCAATAGAATTTAACATTGAAATTTTAAAATAAAGGAAGTAGGATTGTACATTTCACACCTTTCTTAAAATGACTAGAAAGCTACGGGGTCTGACCAAAATGTTACTAAGTGAAGAAAAAATGAAAATCAATATAGCACAGTTGAAGGTAGAGATCAGGAGAAAAGATAAAATGATCTTATGTTTATATCCTCATCTCAGACTGAGAGTACGCAATACTTTCAGTAGCAGACAGTTACATTAAATGAATGCATGTTTTTTACTGCTTCTTGTTGATTTATCAGTTTAAAAATTTTTTCTATTGTTTTGTTGTGTGGTGGTGGTGGCTCTTTTTCATGCTTCCTCCCTACAGACAAACCTTTCTTTCTCTATCCTACCAATTCAGCTACATGTTTACAAAGATCAATCATAAAATTTATATTAATATGACTGCCTAAATATTTTTCACTAGTGGGCCATACTTTTACTATGATTACATTTCCTTTCTTAAAAAGTTATGGGAATAAGAAAATTATTTTATTTTTTTCATTTACATTGTTTTCTACATACATATCTTAAAATTTTACCATCAGACCTGCCAATTTTCTACATATGGTTATTTTATCCCCAAATGCTCACAAATATGAAACCTTCTTTTAATATTTTTTTCTCCCTAGAGTTATCTCTTGTGAAAGTCCAATCCAGAGTGCCTGTTCTCTGAATCTGCTGCACAGACATTATCCTGAAACTTCCCTTGGTCAATTTCCTCCATTGAATTAGTTTTCCTAGATTCCAGATCTTCCTTTATTTTTTTCCTTTCTTGGCTAGCTGAATTCACTGCTTACCTCCCCTTCCCTCCTTCTCTCATTTTTCTCCCTTCCTTCCCTTTTCTTTCTCTTGTCATTACACATCTGAAACTACCTTTATTGTAGTTTCATGTTTTTTGCTCGTATGACTGGGTAAAATAGTCTAGATTTTTATTAATTTGGACCCTTTCCCTCTGAAAAAAAAAAGCAGCCCTGAGACAAAAACATGCATGTAGGTGTTTATTTGAGAATGTTCCAGAGCACAGGAGTGAAGAACTGGGAAAGTGGAATAAGAACAGGAGAAAAGATAATACCGGGATGTGCTATTGTGTTGTCATTAGCACAAGTGACTGGTACCCCATCTCTCTAGAACATAGTGTGGAGTTCATATGGAGGACAAAAGATGGACACATGTATCTACCAACTCCTATCTTCTACTGGTAAAGGGTGTTCTCTTATAATTTATTCTTTTTCATTTGCTAGTTGTGCATATGTGAGCACCACAGTTACACAGGTATCCCATGCCATAGAATCAGAGAAGACCCAGAATAGGAAGTAAGAGGTATGTAGTATGAACTTAGGGTGAGGGGCTATTTAGCTGCACTGTGGAAGCCTGCTATTTGGAACTGGCTACCACAATAGCAGCTGAAGCTAGAGACAGGACTGAAAGATTTCGCAGTGCTATATAAGACATACCAGAACAGCCCATTCTTGCACTGTTCATATCTATTTAAGCCCTTTATTAAGTCTAATTTATCACATGTTCTTCTTAAGGTGGCAGTCAGCCATAAGTTCTGAAAAGGCATAATACAAGTATATTGCTATAATGACCTATAGGTTCCACTGCTGCATGTGATTCAAAGATCATATTTAATATTTATTATCTTTCTCTACTTCATCCATTCTAAATTTCCCTGAACACTAACCAAAATTTTATTGCTGGGTTGATTGCTGATCAGGTGACCTCATCTAGGTAATAATAGATAATTATTCCTGAGGGGTCTGAGCCCTTCATTGCCTTGCTTATCTTGGTTCTGTTACTTATCACTGAACATGCCCTTATCACCTCACCGTATCCACTGGGCATGAGGTCAGTAAGGGATGCTCCAGTGAGTCCCTTGAGTTTTGGGTAGACTTTTCCCTCTCTCCTTGTAATCCTAGATCTTCTTGATAATTAAGGTCAATTACTGCTTCAAGTAGAGTAACTCTCTTCTTTGTCTACTGGTCTATAAGCATAAAAATTCCAAAATAACCCAGGGGTAATCAGATCTTCAAAGGTCAGTAAAATCTTAAATTTTTAAAAAAAATGTTTAAAACAACACACACACACACACACACACACACACACACACACAACACTTTGTAAAGGATCTCTCTTTCTTTTTTATTGTTCCTTTTTCAAACCCTCCGACTTGTTTCATGATTGGATAGTAAATGCATTAACAAAAAATTATTTCCTGCCTGATTCTGATTTCCTTCAGGTTCCTTTTTTGTGTGTTTATGTGCTTGGTCTCCCTCTTTCATGTTAGAAGTTTCTCCAGTCACCTGGAGACCCTTAGATTCCCATTCATATTTTAAAAAGTGATCATAAAAAAAGCTGAATGAAATCCTGTGGTTGGGGAATTCTAAATAGGGTGATTAAACAATGGTGGCATATTCCAAATGTCAAAGTCTTGACTTCTTATCTCTGAGGCTATTTCATGTCTCAGTGGAAGAATCCTCCAATTCAAATGGTCTTGAGTACCACTGACTAGTTGTAGGGATGCTGTGAGTGGACCAGAAGATAGGGCTTGGTGACCAAAATTCATTTAGCAGACTTTCAATTAATTTCCTACTTTTAGTCTAATACTTTATCCATGCTCTCTATCTTATCTCATGCCTCTGAATTTGGAATTATTTTAGTTTGGTTTCTCTAGAAAATAAGCCTCCTGTTTTGTGGTTGGGGGAAGTAATTACTTATCTGTACTAAGTTTGGAAGGCATCTGCTCTGTGAACTGACTTTCAACCAATCTATGTATCATCAGTCCCACACCTGGTGGTTGTCTTCTCTTGCATCTGATGCTGAGACCACCCAATCCACTCATTTCCAGCCCCCTACTCCCAGTATTCTGCTTTGCAGGATCCTGAGTTGTAGTTTATTCTATTCTGCTTTTTCAGTTAGTACTACTCCATGTACTTCCTATCCATAAAACATGGATAGGAATTTATTTATGTCTTCTTTAATTTCTTTTGGCAATGTTTTATAGTTTAATATGCTGTTGGATTTAGTTTTTGTATTTTGTTGAGGATTTCACATCTATATTCATAAGGAATATTGGTTTGTAATTTTCTTTTCTTGTGATGTTTATTTCTGGCTTTGGTATCAGTGTAATGCTGGCTTCATAGAACAAGTTTGGAAGTGTTCCCTCTTCTTCAATTTTGGAAGAGCTTGAGAAGAATTGTGTTAATTTTCTTAAATGCTTGGTAGAATTCACCAGTGAAGCCATCTGGTCATGGATTTTGGAGGGGGGGCAGGAAGGAGGTTTTTGGTTACTAATTCAATCTCTTTATTTTCATAGGTCTGTTGAGATGATCTATTTCTCCTTGAGTAAGTTTAAATAATTTGTGTATTTATAGGAATTTTTCCATTTCATCTAGGTTATCTAATTTGTTGATGCACAATTGTTCACAGTATTTTGTATAATTCATCTTATTTCTGTAAGATCAGTACTAATGTCCCTTCTTTCATTTTTGATTTTAGTTATTTGTGTCTTCTCTCTTTCTTTGTCAGTCTAGCTACAGGTTTGCAAATTTTGTTAAAATCCTTTCAAAGAAGCAATTTCTGATTTCATTGATTCTCTCTATTGTGTTTCTATCCTGCTCTGTTCTTTTATTTATCTCTGCTCTTTTCTTCATTATTCCCTTCCTTCTTCTACCTTCAGGTGTATTTTTCTCTTCTTTCTCCAGTTTCTTAAGTTGTAGTTAACTTATTGATTTGAGATCTTTCTTCTTTTTTTAAAAAATAGAATTTATAGCTATTTCTTTCTGTGCAATTCCTTCAGTGCATTCCGTAAGTTTTTTATATGTTTTTTAAAAAATTTTTCATCCATCTCTAATTATTTTCAAATTTCCCTTGTAATTTCTTCTTTAACCCATGTTTAAGAGTGTGTTGCTTAATTTCCACATATTTGTGAATTTTCTTTCATTTCCCTTCTATTACTGATTTCTAGTTTCATTCCATTGTGGTCAGAGAAGATACTTTGTGTGATTTTAATCTTTTTTAGTTTATTGAGACTTGTTTTGTGGCTTGGCATATACTCTATCCTGGAGAATATTCTATGTGCACTTGAGAAGAATGTGTATTCTGCTGTTGGCGGAAGAGTATTCTTCAGATGTCTGTTAGGTTTAGTTGATTTATAGTATTTTTCAGGTAGTCTTCTGTATAGATATTCCATTCATTATGCAACTGGCATATTAAAGTCTTCTACCATTATTATAGCATTTTTAGATTTTATAATTTTTATTACCATCATTTTTACTTTAGAGGGATTAGAAAAAGAAACATTCCAGATCAACTAACTATGTTTAATTAGACCCTCATAGTGTTTTATTCTAGAAGAAAATGAAGAAAATTAATTTTTTAGGTATTTACTATATGGAAAGAACGGCATTAATTTCTTCATAACTATCTCACTAAAATCTTTACAAGACATTTTTAAATAAATATTGTGTTCATCGTTTTACAGATGAAGCAACTTCCCCCAAATTACATAATCAGTAAATGGCAGAGTCAAAATTCAAACCCTGATTTGTCTCATGCTCTTTGCACAATATCATGTTACATTAAAGGTTCTCTGGTTCCCATTTTATCTCATGGGAGCTTCAAACTTCTTTTGAGTTAGGTAAGTCTGATGTTTTTACTCTTACTTTTTGACAGACAAGGATGATGAGGCCAAAGAAGTTAAATGAATCCACAAATATATAAAATAGTTTGGTGATAAGGCCAGAGCTAGAACCAAACTCTAAGTTCAAATCTCATGACCTTTCTCTGACAATAGTAGAGTTCTAGGCCTGAGGGAAACCAAAGTAGTGATGCTAACCAATTTTTAAATATTTGTACAAAAATTCAAAGAGAGGCTTTCTTATCCCAAGTAAATGGACCAAAAGTAAATATAATGGAATGAAATGGTAATACAAATTATGTTTTCTTTGCAAAAATAAACATGTGTTTTGGGAAAAGAATTAGGCAGCAGAGCACCAGAGACCTGTGGGACCCTAACACATTTACAACAGAGACAGCCTTTTAAATAAATCCTTTCCTCCATCAATCAGTGATTTCAGATCTAACAGAGCATCTTGAAGCTTACCTGATAGATCTGGCTGTAGGTAGCACACTCTTTCCCTGTTGGTTTAAATTAACTCTGGGGGTGTCCTGCTCAACAAGCAGGGGAAGATCCTATCCCTGCCCTTGTCACAGTGTATGCTGTCACTCCTAATGGGGAAATAATCAGTTCCTGCCTTTCCTTGTCTCTCCTGATTAGAATCACTGGTGCCCTCCATGTTGGAGACCAGACTCAGCATGTTTCTGAGCCAGCCTGACCAGGGCTAAGGTGATCAGCAGTTCCAGCCCTGCCAGAAGGAGAGGGGCCTGGAATTATTCTTGCTGTTTATTGTTACTGGCCCTTCTGGTACTACCTAATGCTTTCCTGGCTCTGTTGGTTTATTCAAAAATAAGAGAGCGTTCTGATCTTTCTGTATTTAACTTTCAGTTTACTATGGGGACTAGAGCTCTGAATTAAGCCCTTCCTGACCTTAGACTGCCTCCTACCCCACGGGGCTTAAACAACCTGCATCTTGTTTCCACATCCTATCTGGGTCACACTGTGAGGAGAGGGACTGCCTTTTTTGTACTTGTAAGACAAGTTGTCTAGCCTGCTGGTTAGAACGCTTTGTGCAGCCTCTGCATGAGCTGTCCTGGAACTCACCAATCCCTTTATGCTGCTGTGTGTATTGGATGATTCAGCCAGTACTTCCCTTAGACCCGGGCAAGGTGGCTTCTGTTCTGATTCACACACTTTAGAGAGTCTTTCCTGGGCTATCCTCTAGCCAGGCCCTCTGCATGGGGCAAGAAGAGCACCTGGTGAAAGGGATGTGCCCAACTGGAGTCCATACCTTCCTTTCAAGACCATGATTCAGATACCTGAGATGCAGGAATTCTTTGCCCCAGTAGTCATGATCTGGCTTTTAGGGCCTTGGTGGTCCTCTCCCCTGTGTGCTGCCACAGCATACACAACTCTAGTCAAAGGGTAGAAGCTTAGACAAAAGGTTTGTGTGTGGCATGGGAAGAGTTTGGATACATGCAAATATGCAAGGCCTCTTGAAAAGCAGGATATAATCTGGAATGGGGAGAAAGAAGTCAGAAAGAGGTGAGGATGAGGGGTTCCACAATGCTGCATTCACCACAGAACCTAGAGAAATGTAAAAATTCTACATTTTGACTTGGCTTTTCACATTATCTTAAGGTCTATTTGTCAAGGAATAAATATACAATAAAACATATTTGATTTATCAGTCTGTGAGCTTGACTTACAACTTGTTAATATTTCTCTGTGTGGCACACAGACTTCCATTTGTACTCCTACCCCAGATCCCACAGAAGTCAGATGTAGGTCTGTGCTTGGCCTTTGTCCCATCCAGTCCCAACTTCCATATTATCACTTGCTTATGTTCTTGAAATGCCATATATCTCATAATCAGGGTGAGCCAAAGTGTGACATAAATAGCCCTTCAGTATTACAGGAGGTAGAGAGAAGTAAAGTATGTTCGGAGGAATTCGAATATGTTAATACAAGTAATAGGGGCTTTGAAAACCAGCAAACCTAAATCCCAGCTCAGCTAGCAAGCAATTTGACTTCATCAAGCCCTAATACCCTCATTAGATACATAGGAGGAATAATTTTTACCTTGAGGCTGATAATAATTAAATAAAATATATGAGTCCAGTGCCTTGTACAGTGCCTGGCCCGTAATCAACATTCAGTAAGCAAGCCTCTCTCTCACACTAATTTTAGGTTTTATCCTCCTAGAACAGGATCCATCAGTTCTAACTCATGCCCTTTTCCAGTACATTTTATGGAAAAGACATTTGCCAGCAGAGCCTGATATCTCTTCTCAGAGCAATCCTTCCCTGGACTGTCCAGTCTATTCTCAGACACCCGCTTCACTGCTCCAATCTCCCAAGTTCAGTCTTCTCCTCAGGTTTGAGATCTTGCTTTTCCAGCCACATGTTTCATCTTGCTTCCTATCGTTTGGAATGATTATCTAGATTTTTTTTTTCTTTGGCGGGCACTTTCCCCATAAATATTTTGGGAATGAATATCCTAATATATCCGGATTGACCTTCCTCCCTCCCAGAATCTGCACCTCACCACAGGTCTGGGTATGGGCACCATCTGTGATTCAATTAGGGCTATGAATGAAGCTGACATGTCCCATTTCCTCAGGAAACAGAAGGCAGAAGGTGGGGTAATTACCTAAGCTCAGAAGACTAGGAGAGAGGGATAAAGTCCTTTGTAATTCCCTGAAGAGGAAGCAAGACATCCATACCTAGCAAAAAGCCAGGCAAGCTATTCTGTAACTCCTCCAAGTTTTCATTGTAATTTGGTTTGCAATAGGTCTCTTGGCAGAGTTAAATTTTAAAAATTCTAACTTGTGTTAGTTCGACTAAAAGAGAATAAATTTTAACCTATAAATAGAAGTATATTCCCAAACTCTGAGATTAAACCTGGCTGAATATATGTAGAAGATATATAAAGAGGTGAACATTTGGCAGAGAGAGAATCTGGAATGATTGGAATTACTATGACCTTTTCACTAGGAAATTATTCGATAGACTATGGCCTAACAAATGGCACTCCAATGGCCTAGCAATCCAAGGGAGAAGCCTGGACCCAACCTTACCTTTGTTTTTCCATGTCTTCCACAATCATTAAGTTCTATACTTCAGCCTCCTTGTTATTCCTCAACTCCATCCATTTTCTTTATCTCTACTGCCACAACCTTTTGACAGGCTACCCCATGTTCTTCTAATTTTCCTATTGCCTCCAATCCAGCAGAACCTCTCCTGTCTCTCCTGTCTCCAAGGTGCAAGAAGAGCATATACATGATGGTCTCTAGAAGGATAGATCCAAGGGCTGGAGAGAAGACAGAAGGGCTGTTTTCAGGGATTAGTCAGAACACAGCAATCAGAGAATTGTCAGGCAGCCCAAATGCTCCCAGCAGCATGAAGGAGAGTGAGAGATGAGCTTGAGTGTGAACAAAAGGAACTAATAGGCTCTGAAGTTGGTAAGACTTTCTGGAAGTCCTAAAATCACACTTGAGAGCCAATGTCTTTTAATTTGGGTATACCCTGACTGAAGGAACCGGTTTTGAGACAAAGGCTTGAGTGCAGGTAGTTTATCTGGGCAATGATCGTAGGAAATAGGAGTAAACAACTAGAAGAGAAAGATGGAAAACTAACTCAAAAATGAGTTATAGCATTGACTACCACAGTGAAAGACGGTGCTTGATCTCCAGACACAGGGACAGTAACACCTTGTAACTGTATAAATAAATCTTTCATATAGTTCTCAAATTTCCCAGTTTGAGTTTGTCATCTGTTTCCTACCTGAACCTGGCTATGACAGACTGGATTGGGTGGGTCACTTATGGATTGCTGATCACTGAGTTTGGGAGTCTAAAATCTAGAACAGGACATAACACCATCTGCCAGGACAGAAGGCTGCAGGAACTAGGTGAAGATTGCAGGTTCTGGGCCCCAGTGTGTTGGAATTTTGAATCAGAATCCAGACTTTTAAAGGCAGCTTATGAAATATATTTCTAAACTATTGCTGGGGAAAGGGAGAGAAGAATTTATGTCTAGCACAGCCCCAAATTGTTAACCCTCTACTTTAGGTTGTGCATAGATGAAAGGCAAGGGGCTTCCCGCAGGTATTTCACACAGTGGTCTGATACAAGTCTCAATCAGGAAGCAAAAGGTACACATTGGTGATGAGGGAAGAGAGCTGCCACTGCACCCACTTGAAGTGGAAGCATGCTCAAAAATGCTCACCAAAGTAGCCTCTGGAGTCAGGCTGAGAGAACTTGCAACAGCACCTAAAAAGGATCCAATGTTTCCAAGGGGTCCTGGTCGCCTCAGGTTCAATGTGACTAGCCCCAGCTCAAAGCCACAAATGGGTGTGGAGTGGGACTGAGATCGGCTGCCTTCTAGGTACTCATTCTCCTTTCTCAGCCCTGCTCTGTCTTCACCCCAGAAGGCTGACCTGTTTGCTCTGTAACAACAGGCTTCCTCATCATCTACCTCTGGTTGAGCATGGCACATAGGAAGACGGAGAAAGGGCTCCTGACTCCTTTCCTGAAAGGTTGCTGGGGCCTGCCTACATCCCTCAGTGAAAATCCACAGCCCTGTCAGTCAGCCCTCTCTCTTTCTGGAAACAGGTAAGCTCTACTTCCTCTTGTCCCTGCAGGCCTAAGGCTGGTGACAACTTATAATTTTGTCAATGACTCCTTTTATTAAACTTTCCTCCAATTACCCAGTTGATATGTGTTATCTAGGTTGAGAGCCCCTGTGGGTGGACTGAGTTTTACAGTCAGAATCAGTGTCAAAGGGAAATTGAGATGGATCCAGGAGGCAGATAGGAACTCAGAGGAGAGCCAGCCAGCCCGACCAGCTGTGTTTGGCAAAGCAGGTGAAGAGTTTGCAACCTGATGGCACCAGAGGCTCAGTTCCCTTCAGAAATTTAGACTTGGGCAGAAGAGTAGCAGACCATGTTCAGACCTCACTTTAGAGGGGCAGACCCTCCTAATGTACCACCAGGCAGGGCCCTATGGCTCTGGGCAACCTGCTAGGTAGGGCTGAAGGAACAGGTATACACAGCCAGATGGTCTCATGGTTTTCCTTACAAACAGGTTCCCAGGAAGTTGTCATAGGTCACAGGGAAACCACAGAGTGGAAGATAACAGATGTGGGGTAAACAAACATCATTATATGTTAGGTGCTTTATCCGCATTCTCATTTATTTTTCATAACTACCTTGCAGTAGCTTTTGTCACCCACATCTTGTAAATAAGTACCAAAGGTTTAAGAAGGTCCAATAAATTCCCCTAAATCACACAGACAGAGCAGGATTTACACTCATGCTCTTTCCACTATATAAAACAATTCCCTCCTCCCGGTACAGGAGGGCCTCACAGCAGACTCTGCAGATAACCCTGTTGAATGTTGTTTTTGATGCCCCTCACCCCACTATCCAGACAAGTCTCCACTAATGTTGATCTGAAGGGTAATTTTCTTGTCAACTGTATAATTAATGGGCCGCACACTACAGTGTCCCTCTGTTATTCTGCTTCTTGAAGATACATTTCAAAATGAATAGCTGTTTAACCAATCACTTGGCAGACGCATTACCCTTAGGTGTTTCTGTCAGTCAGCGTTTTCACACATAGAAGCTAAAGTAGGCAGAATCAATTTGGGTATCTGCTCTGGGAAAGTGAAAGAAGCTGTGAATTAGAAATTCTTGGAATATCAGAACTTGTCTCCTATTAGCACTGAATGGCTTGTGGATTGCCCTTGCAAGCTCCTTGGCCTTGCGCTCCAGCAGTCCAGCATTGCCTGCCACTTTTAATAAAGCAGGAAGAGTTTTTTTTCCTGTGGTGGCTTTAAGATAATGTCTGGTGCGGCATGCACGTCTGCTCTTTTTCAGCAATTGGAGCATTTATTTTGCTGTTCCTTTCACAAAGGCTCAAGGCGGTAGTTTTACAAGTGAATTTCAAGTCTTTTGATAGCCTGGGAATGAGGATGAAGAGGGTATTCATTTATTCAAAAACAAAATACTGATGCATTTTGAGGGGTGCTTTTATGAGAAGAGAGTTTTACCAGACGCTTACTAATATTGGAGGAGTACAAAAAGATTTGTAAAAATGGTAAATTCTTGGAACTAATCACCCCAATTGACCTGGCCTCTTGCCTGGCCCAATAGTGGTTGAAGAGACAGAGATATCTGTAGAAACATTGCTGATGTCCAGTCCTTGGCCTATCCTAGAGGTCACCTGCAGAGGTCCAAAACTACTGATGGCCTCTGTCCTTCTTTGCTTAAGTGGGTTCTCCAGCCACAAGACTGCTCAAAGCTTGGGCTCAGAGACAGGCTGGAAGTGCCTGGAACTAGTTCCCCAGAGTGACCCTTAATCTATGAACTGACAGAACTTGCTGAATTAATATTCCAACATTCTTACCCCTTAGTGGGAAAGTTATGGGATGAATCTGCACTGTTTTCCAAAGGGCTCCCATGGAATTGACCCCCAGTTGCCCACAGCAGGAAGACCTTGATTAACAGCCTCACTTTGCCTGTGTTAAAGCAGAAGTTTCAAAAGGATTAATGTCTTTCTTTCACACTCTATTTACACAGAGTAGATGTGTCTCACCTCACCCATCCTGGCCCACATTTACAGCAGGTGTTGCTGCTAAAAGCCTTCTCCACACAGGTGGTCTGACAGCACATTGTCTCATGTGAAACACAAACCACTCTTTCTGTTTCAGATTTTCTCAGAGGCCATGTTGTGGATTGCTGGTGGGAACCTCTCAGGTTCTAACATGCACAGATTCCAAGTGTGAAGGAATTATTGCCCTGTGGTCCAATCCTTGTCAATGGGAGACAAGAGCCCTTTGGTGGGTAAATGTTTCCTTTTTCTGCCCCATTGGTTGACATGCTACATAACTAAGAGCATCTCAGAGGGACCAAGACCCAGATGCCCTCTGAAGTAACCAGCTTATTAGTATACTTTCATATCTGCTTTCCCTCCTGTTTTAATCTGTTCTTCCTAGTTCTCTACTTCTGAGCCCCTCTAAACCCACCAAACCAAACCAAACCAAACCCTACCTGGGCATGGTTTCCTTCTTAGGTTGGGCTTTACAATCTAAGGGAGAACTGCAGGTTACAACAGTCAGTACTAGAAGAACCCCTAGAAAGCAGACCCTTAGGATGGGATTCAGAAACTCACTATCAGTCAGATGGCCACCTGGGCCCCATTGCCGGGGTAAGTGAGGTGTTGATAGCTCCTGGCCTGCGGAAGCCCCATGATGACTAAGACTCTCACTGACAGCAGATTTAGATGAGGTGTGAGTGGAAGGCTTACCTCAAGCAAGAAAACCTGACAGGTAAAGGGCAGTGGTCAGTATGAAGCTTCTGAAGTTGGCTGGCTTCTGCTAACACCTTTAGAAGGCTTGGAGAAACAAGATGAAAAATCCAAGTCAGTCAGCCTTGTACTGAGGGCCCATTGGGAACATCAGAAAGTCCCTGTGGACGTGTTTAAAGAGCCCTCCATTTCTCTTGGCTACAAGACAAATAGTGCTAAAAATTAGGGCCAGGATTCAATTTTAAGGAGAACAGGGTTAGAAAAAAGACTGAATGCATAACCTTGATAGGTATCTTATGCCAAGATAAGGGCTTTGATAGGGAGATATTGGGACCTGAGGCAAGGAATGAAGATATTTGTTGGGTGGCCTGAAAATCGTGAAACTCGGATCCGCTTGGGTTTGCCAGGTCAGCAGAAAAAGTTCTTTCCCTTGATAGAGAAGAGCAATTTCTCCTTGCCTGGAAGTCTGCTTACATAAGAAGTCATATTGAAAGGTGATGTTTGTTCATTTCATAACCCATTTCTCCATTCCCTTACTGCCTCCACAACAAAACGAGGGTTAGGCTACAAATGGAGAAACACAGCCACTCCCTGCTCCAAAAAGAAATGGCGAATACACCTAAAGAATTTCAAGGTTAAAAAAATGTGCTGAGATGCATCATGGGAGGAGAACCGGTGGTGTTAGACCAGGTGTGGTATTGGAAGTTGGGTGGGGAAGCAGGATATATACCCAAACAGAGGAGAATTTACTGATAAGGGGCTTTCCGTAACTGGTGGTTAAGGTCTGGGCAAGGTCACTTGGAACCAGTCCTAATACTCTGCTGGTAGCACTTCTTGAAGCTTCTACATGGTGATGGTTCACAACAAATAAGGTGGAGTTGCTTGCATTGTTTTGGCATAGTAATGAGTTAGTGGTCAAAGTGTTGAGAGAGGTGGCAATGTTAGAAAGATTTATTACATGAAACCAGAAAATCCGGCCCCTTACTAAAAACTCCCTCCCATCTCACTCCCTTTGCTAAAACAGTAAGAAATGTGCTGGGGAATGGAAGAACAAATTCTTTGAAAGGTACAGTGGTAGCTGTTCTCTATAGGCTTGGGTTGGCAGGAGGGGATGCTGCCATGGAGCTGAGCTCCCTGTTATCAACAGGAATAACAGGACCTCAGAACTTCAAAGGCCAGGTGGTAGCATTTAACTGAGAAGACAAAGCAAAAGTAATTAATATAATGAGCAGCAAAGCTGGAATGGCAGCCAGTGTATCCGGGACCTGCAGGGATTTATGGCAATGACCATGACATTCCTGGGGACAAGATACATAGGTAGTCACCTAAGATTTTATTTGATTTATATAATCATAAAAAATTGAAAAAGAAAAAAAATGATAGCTAGTGAACAGAAAGCTGATGTTAGCTACTCTAAGAAGAGTGATGCTGTCTCTCTAGATTTCCAGAATAAAGCTATAAATGTCACTGATTTGTGAGGCCTCCTCAGAGGAGGACTCTGTGATACCATCATAGACATGTAGGGTGTATATGTTCTCAATTCTCCTCCCAAAAGGACCTTCAGTCAGAGTAACTACAGACTGGAACTGAGGAAATAGCCAGACCTCTCAAGAGCTGTGAGATAGTCTGACCTGACACTGATAATAGGGAAACTGAAATATCAATATGATCCTTTTGTCTAATATGGTGGCTTATGGAACCAGGTGTCACATGTAGTCCTGACCCAATTCTATTTCACAGAGGATTCAGTGGGTTTACAGATCTACCCTGTGGGGATTTTTCTGATCTCCAAGTGCATAATTTGGAGATACACAGAATATTCACACTATTTTTCTGACTTGTGTGGTAAGAGCCTTCATGAGAGAAATGACCAAAATGAGAACCCAAAACAACACAAGAGGAAACTTACAAGTGGAACTAAAGCAATAAGTGCCACTGCCATGAATTTAATGATGTAAATGTCTTCCCCATCATATTTCTTCAGCTCATTAACAAAACTGTCCACATTATGATGTATGACTGAGCTATTATAACCTTAACCAAGGAATAATACCAATTGCAATTGCTATGCTAGATGTGGTATGTTTACTGGAGCAAGTCAACACAAAATCTGGAACTTGGTATGTGGTAATTGATCTGACAAGGGTATTCTTTTCAGTACCTATCATTAAGGAATAAAATAGCAGTTAACGTTTACATAGAAAGGACAACAATATACTATCTTACTCTATGTTAACCCTACTCTCTATAACACAGTCCACAGGAACCTAGACCATCTTGACATTCTACACAATACCGCAGTGGTCCAATGTATCAATGACATCATGCTAATTTGATCTGATTAACATAAAATATCAAGTACTCTGGATGCGCTTGTATAATACATGTTGCTAGAATATGGGAGATATATCTTCTTAAAATTTAGCATTATGCCAAATTGGTAAAATACTTATGAGTTCAGTGGTCTGGAGCATAATGGGCCTAAGGTATCCAAAGATGTGCCCTTACCATTAAGGAAGAAGAACTGTGTTTGATGCCTCTGGATTTTGGAAATAGCATATACTGCATTTAAGAACACTACACTGACCTATTTATAGAATAACTTGTAAGGCTGCAAGTTTGAGCTGGAACAAAAGAAAGGGTGAGATCTGCAGTAGACATTGGCTGTGGTGAAAGATATCTTGCTGCTAAGGCCATATGGCCCGGCAGGTTTTACAGAACTAGGGATACCCACAAATCCCAAAGGAGTCACAGTGCGGACTCCTAGGATTCCAAAGCTTTCTGAAGCAAAGCATGACTTTTGTGGCCAAGAACTGCTTGCTGTTGAAATTCATCTCCTATATGTTGTTGTGTCTCAGTAGAGACTGAACAATCACAGGAGATCATGTGACTGTGAGAACAAAATTGCCCATCATTAGTTAGATATTATCTAATATACTTGAGTCATAGGGTTAGGGAGGCACAGCAGGAATTTATTGTATGATGGAAATGATACATTTAGAATTGGATCTGATCAAGTCCTGAGGGCACAAATAAGAAACATAAATAGATGGCCCAGACTCCCATGTTAACTACCACTCTTAAATTAATGCCTTTTTTTAAAAAAAACTATACTTATGGCTTCATGGATGTTCCATCTGATCAAGTGACAGAGGATTTATCCATGGTTCAGGGATGGGTTAATATATATAATACATTTGAACAAGCCTGATCCCATCTGATCTCGGAAGCTAAGCAGAGTCGGGCCTGGTTAATACTTGGATAAGACACCACCTAGGAAGAACAGGTGCTATAGATGTAAAACATAAAAAAAATAACAGATTGCAAGCTGATAAGTTTCTTGCAATCTGTGAGGTCAACCAAGGATTGCCTCACATACTTGTGTGTATATATATATATATAATATATAATTATATATTTAATAATATATATATAATATATATTATATATAATATGTGTGTATGTATATTGTATATATTTATGTATATATGTATATATAATATATAATATAAATATACAATAATTCATATTATATAATTATATGTATAATTCTATTATATATAATTACATATTATGTTGACATCTGCACATATTAATATATTAATATATAACATAATTATAATATTTAATATGTTCATACTCATGGAAATATACTGTTACAATTTCATATTGGAGTATCCCTGAAAAACAAAAAAGGTTAAAGCAGATACTTTCCCATTGGGCAGAACTGTGGGTAGTGCACTTTGTAACTACACTTGTACTTCTGGCAGAGATCAATGGCTTCTCTGGTTGGTCAGAGGCATAGAAGGAGCAAGACCAAAAAAACAAGTAAAGGATGTTTCAGGCAGAGGTGGGTGGGCAAACCAACTATAGTTGACACAAAGTATGCCAATCTTTGTATCTCATTTCAATGCTCACCAGAGAGCATTGTCCCCACAACAGTCACTCAGTGATCAGATAGATAGGGTGATTCAATGATGATAGACATTAACTATTCTCTCTCTTAGACTATTTTGGTGCTTGTACAGTGGGCTAAAAAAATGGTCATGGGAGAAGGGCTGGACCAAGACTGATCTAAATACTGCCATTGATGAATACCCAACTTATTAGCAGCAGAGATTAACCCTGAACATTCATTATGATGCCATTTTTACCATCTATTTGTGGCAAGTAGGTTAAATTGATTTTTCACTCTAGAGAAAATAGCTATTTGTCTTCACTTGAATTTTCACCTATTCCAGATATGTCTGTCTTTCTTGCCTTTGATGTCTCTGCCAGCACCACCATCCAAGGTTAGGGAATACCTGATTTACTGACATGGGGTTACCCACAAGATTTCTTCAAACCAGGAGACCTATTTTATGACTAAAGAGGTATGACAAAGAGTGCATCACCACAGAATCTACTGGTCCTTTCATAGATCATATCACTCCAATGCAGCCACTTTAATACAATAAAAAATGACTTGTTAAAGTCTTGGTGAAGGTATCAGCTCCGGGGGAAAAAAATCCCATGGGGTTGGGACACTTGCTCTACAAGATACAGTATAAGCATTGAACCAATGGCCAATATATGATCGTATATCCCTCATAAACTATCATAATGGGCCCAGGAACCAAGCAGTGGAAATAGTTCCTCTCATTATCATTCCAATAACACACTTAAAAAATTTTGTTCTTATTATGCCTGAAACCTGTTGAAGGCCCTGCTGAAATAGAAGCCCTAGAGTCCAAGGAGGAAACTCTTCCTTTAGGGTGCATGGTAAGAAGTCCGTTGAACTACAACTACCCCCTTGTCATACTGGGCTCCTCATTTATGTGAAGTAGCAGCAAAAGAAAGGAGTTAGAAGGATAGTTTTTCTGATGACCATAAGCAATTAGAGATGTGGCAGAAAGCAACCAATCTCCTCTTAGTGCTTCCATGCCCAAAGGTGGTTGGAAATGAGTAGTCCATGAAGGGCAAAGCAAATAAGGATCTGGATTCCTTGCAGAAGAGGATCTGGGTCACCCCAGTTAGTAAGTATTCTAGACTTGCCAAAGTGAAGATGATCTAGGAGAGTGCTGTCCAAAGTGAAGAAGATCTAGATAAGAGACATGAGTGTCAACTTCGCCCTCAAGACCAGTTGCAGTAGTAGGGATTTCAACTTAGTTCTTTATTCTGCTATATTGTTTTCTGTAGAGATTTTCAGCAGCGACCTACCACCTTGAAAGACTGTAACAGATTAAATTTAATGGTGAGCTTAGTAGATAATAGTAATACAAGTGCTAGACAACACTAGATATCTCCTATGGCTCACTTCACGTTTCCTTAATGATCTTTTTGTTCCAACCACTGTAGAAATCTGACCGACTTACCAAAGTCTATAATTGTAGTACCTTAACTCAGGTGCACAATCTGAAACTTGCTTTCTGATCCCTGCAGCATGGGACACATGCAGGAATTTTCTGGATACCTGTGCATGCATAGCCTGAAAGCATGAGAACATTAATAACCCATGGAAAATCCTCAACCAATGAGGAAGCAGACTACTGAATTAATGCTTTCCTCTCCTGACAGTCCTGAAGCTCATTCTACATATCTCCCCAAAGAGTCTTGTGGGATCAAGCCCAATTTCCCATAGTAGTGACTGGCTTGATAATTCACCCTGTGTTTACTTTCCTCTTGTGTTAGTTAGCTTTTGCTGTATAATAAACCATTTCAAACTTAGTAGCTTAAGATAACAACCAGTTACTTAGATCATAAATCTATAGGTCAACTGGGCAGTTCTACTTACCTGGGACATGACCGATCTCAGCTGGGCTTGCTCATGCATCTAGCATGGTCTAGGGTGGCCTCTGCTGGATTGCCACTGTGGTTTCTGGTCCTCCAGCAGGCTAGCCTGGGCTTCTTCACAAGGAGATTGCAGAGCCCCAGGAAAGCAAAAGGAAGCATACAAAGCCTGTTGATGCTCAAGTTGGAACTGGCACAATTTCACTTCGGACACATTCTGTTGATCAAAGCAAATCACAAGGTTAGCACAGATTCAAGTGATAAGGAAATATATTCCATCCTTTGATGAGAGGAGCCCTAGGGTCACATTGTAGTAGTGCATAGTTTCAGTGAAGAAAAGAATAGTGACCATTTTTTCAAACATCCTGCCTTATCTTCTGTGATTATTAGTCTTACGTGTAAATTTGACTAGGTTATAGTACCCAGTTATTTAATAAAATATTAATCTAGGTGTTTCTGTGAAGGTATTTTGTGGATTGCTTAACAACTATAATCAATTGACTTAAAGTAAAGGAGATTACCTTTGGTAATCCCTAATCAGTTGAAAGACCTTAAGATCAAAAACTGAGGTTTCCCAAAGAAGAAGAAATTCTTCTTTAAGATCACAGCATCAACTTTCACCTGAGTTTCCAGCCTGTGGGTCGGTCCTAGGGATTTCATACTTGCCACCCCCAAATTTCATAAGACAATTCCTTAAAATAAATCTCTAGACAGACAGACAAATAATAAATAGATTCTGTTTCTCTGGAGACTCCTGACAGACACAACTTTCTTCTTTGACTTTTCCAAGATCTTACTCCTGTTTCCTGGGATAACTTCCCAAATTAAACTGCCCATGAGTCCTCATTTTAGGCTTTATTTTTTGAGAGAACCCAGCCCCAAATAATAGGCTTTTGCAAAGATGGCCACCATGGGTCCCAGGCCTGGCTGGTCTCAAGTCTGGCTATGATCCAGGTTTACTGCTAAGAATAGGACCCTGGATTTAGAATTTACATTAGTGTAGTAGGGTGCCTGTGCCTAAAATATGTAAACATAATTCAGCTTATTGTATCACGCATGTGTGACTGAATGCCACTATTATACTCTGATATATGTGAAGTTATGTGGTCCCCTGGGGAGCAGAAGGAGAGCACAAGAAAGAGAGCAGAAGAAGAGCAGAAGCAGAAGCACAACCCCTGCAATAGAACTGCACTCCCCGCAATAAAGTTGGTGCCTGCCGTTTCATACTCATGTCAGCCCCTTGTGCGTTCTTCCAACTGGGTGCCTCACCACTGAAAACTTCCCTTTTCGATCAACTGGGCGCTGGCATTTGGCATAGTCAGCAGGATGAGGTGTGTAAGTGTTCCAGACGGTCCCCAGGTGGAGGAGACCCGAGTGGAAGACATATGGATCCTGCCTCCCAGTGGTATCCCGTGGCTGCTAAGTGGACACCCTGGAGGATTGGAATGGAGTGAAGCCATGTCTGAAAAGTCCTGGAGATGTTGGACACAAATGTCCAGACCGTTCACTGGAAGGCAGCAAGTCAGGTGGTCTGAATGTTCCAGGAGGTGCTGCAGCAGGCCAGCCTGGAGTTTCAGAATCAGGCTCAGCGAGTGCAGCAGCTATAATGTCAGGAAGAAGCACTGGAAAAGTGGCTGGTGGCAGTGGAATACATGCTACAGGGCCCTGATGGGTTGCTGCCATTGTCCAGGTATGGGAACCCACCAGCGATACTGCCACAGGTGCAGCCAGCGATGTGGCAGCAGGTTAAAGTGGAACAGCCATTGGCCTCAGGGAGTCAAGCTGATGGCACCCCTCAGGTTAAAAAGCAAACCACCTTGATCCAGTACACCTGCCTGGAACTCCAGGACCTGAAAACAGGCACAGCAGAGAGCCAGGGAGACGGTTTCAAGGTGTCTGCTGAGGCTGTGAGAAGATGGGCTGACGGGGCTGAATTATCTCTGGAAGAACTGGCTTGGCTGGCCTCTGTAATGGTGATACCATTCCTCAGGCAGAGCCTCCAGAATGTGGTGCTTATGGTGCAGGTGCAGGCAATCACTCCCTGATTACTTTCTCATGTCCACTGCACAAACAGTGTGGGTCAACCAGGAGGAGTTGCTATAGATAGTGAACAGACAGACCATGTACTTAGATTTGGTCCAGATAAATTGGGAAATGGGCATGCAACAGATGATGTTTTGCACCCAGTATGTAAGTCCCAGTGAAGAGGTATTTGCAACCTGTCTGAAGACTTGACTTCTGGCCTGGCTGGTACTTTTGGCGCCATGGTGGTGCTGCCAGCCCCTTATGTGTTTAGGCGGATACATGAGGTGATGTCTGCCATGGCTAGATTAGGAGATATGGAAGTGAAATGCAAGGAGAATTCCACCCAAGTGTGTGCCGTACTGTCTGCTACACTCCCAGACTGGCCAGTGCAAGGATGGAGGCGTGGCCAAAAAAGCAGGATGGAGCAGCCTCCAGGCCCTTTGACCATGAGCAGCAGGCAGATGCAGGGGTTGCTGCAGAAAAGGTAGAGCAGTAACCTAATAAAGTGCTGTTGGCACTGTGGAGTCAGCTGCGCCCTGACCAGAAATTTACTCTTATTCCCAGGAAAGCCACAACCCATGAGATGCAGTTGGCCAATTATCTTCCTGATTAGGGATTCGGCAGGGCCGCCAGGTCGGCGGGGGAGCTAGTTGACCTGGGGCCATGGGAGCTGAATAAGGTTACGCCACCCCTATATGCTGCTGAGCCGAACGTCACACACAATATGGACCAGTTGTCACATGAACTTGGATAATACCATTATGTGGTGGACTTGGCAAATGCCTTTTTTTCTAGCCCTACCCTGTGCTATGGTCTCATGGCTCAAGATTTAGCCACATGGAAACAACCTTCCGTAGTGCACTTGTATCATTACATTGATGATACAATGCTGACCTCTGATTTTCTTACAGAACTAGAAGCAGCAGTGACCAGCCTGCAAGAAGCTCTTGCCAACTGGGGTTGGGCAGTCAACAAAGACAAGGTCCAGGGACCTGAATTCTCTGTTAAATTATTGGGAATTGTCTAGTTGGGTAAGATAAAAGTAATACCAGAGGCAATGATTGATAAGATCGAGGCATATCCTGGATCTGAGACTGTGAAGCAGCTCCAAACCTATTTGGGACTGCTAGGGTTTCGAAGAGTGTTCATTCCCCATTTGGTCTCCTTGATGTGACCCCTGCACCATCTAGTGTGATGAGGTACCCAGTGGGATAGAACCCCGAGATAGAAGAGGACTTTAAGGCTGCAAAACAAGCTGTAGCACAAGTCCAAACTCTACAGATAGTAGATCCAGCCTCCCATTCCTGCTTATGGTGCAGGTGGATAATACATGGTTTGGATGGGGATTGTGGCAAAAGCATGGTTCCAGAAGGTGACAATAGGATTCTGGTCCAATTGTGGAAAAGTGTGGAAGCGCAGTATTCTCTGATAGAAAAGCAACTGGCTACCATATATGTAGCCCTTCTAGCCAGTGAGGTCATCATTGGCCCTAATCCTGTAACTGTGCAGTCTGTGTATCTCATGAAGGGGTGCTGTGGTCTTCGGGAAAGACTCCTTGTATGGGAATTGCACAGATCACCACACTGTCCAAGTGGAGAGAGGTACCTGGAGCAGTGGGTGCATTCTCTGCGAGCCCCCTATCAGGTCCAACTGCACCCTCTATTGGGACCACTGCAGCTTCAAGCAGAGCTCCTGGCAGAGCCTGCTGAGAGACTGAGACATACCAAGTCCTTATGTAGAGGGTCGAACTGCCATCCCTGAAGATGCCTAGTACACGATGGTACCATGGAATAGGTAGTGAAATGATGGGCTATCATTGATGTGGGCACAAGCACAAGCTGCAGTGTCATAACGCTCCTGGTGTGCTGAGCAGCACCCAGAGAGACGATGAGTAGAGAGTATCCCAGGGGCGATGCCCCATGGGGCTAAGACACTCCAGGAATGGCAAGTGAATTGTGGGCCCAAGGTAGTGCCCTCTGGACCAGATCCTGTGCCATGACCCTGTAAGGGTGGAGTGTGGGTCCCAGGCTTGGCTGGTCCCAGGTCTGGCTGTGATCCAGACTCATGGCTAGGAATAGGACCCTGGATTTAGAATGTTACATTAGTGTAGTAGAGTGCCTGCTCCTAAAATATGTGAACATAATTTAGCTTATTGTATCATGCATGTGTGGCTGAATGCCACTATTGTACTCTGATATATGTGGAGCCATGTGGTACCCTGGAGAGCAGGAAGGGGAGCTCAGGAAGGGGAGCAGAAGAAGAGGAGAAGAAGTGCACTCCCCACAATAGAACTGCACTCTTCTCAAAAGAAGCACACTCTTTGCAATAAAGTTTGTGCCTGCCATTTCATTCTCATTTTGGCCCTTTCGAATTCTTCCAACTGGGCATCTCACCACAGAAACCTCTTCTCAATCAGCTCAGCACTGACAGCCACTTCTACGTTGTTTCAGGAAAATTCTCTGATAAACCATCTGTTGTCTGATAATAAGGACTTGTTATTTGTAGAGAAGTTCAAAATACTGAAACTGAACTTGAGTAGTTGTCCCAACCCGCGGGACGATCAACAGAGACCCTAAGACAGAACGGGGAGGGGAGGGAGACAAGACGACGCAAAGAAAGGAGACAAGACAGGCTTTCTGATCAAGTCTCATTTATTAAGGCTTTGTTGCAGGCTTATATAGAGCGTGATCAGGTGATGTTGTGTTGGCGGGATTGATTGGCCAGGGGCAGTCAGGCGATATTGCGTAACAAAAAGGGGCCCGGTGGGAAGGCCCGCGGAAAGTCCTTTGGCGGGAAGCAGTTTGAGACAGTCAGAGAGAAGCCTTTAAGTATTTGCTGAGCGACCATTTTGGTCAGGCAGCCATTTTAGCCGTGCAGCCCCCGACAAGTAGTAGATATCCTTGAAGCTTTATTAGAAAATTAAAAGTGTAGATGAAAGATGTCTGGTTGAAAGTTTCAGTTGGAGACTGTCGCTAACTTTGGCAACCATGGAGATTATTCATTTTTGAGGTTATACTAATTCTTAGTTATATGGAAGACTGAGGGGTTGGATTTACAGTAACAAATTCTGTCCAATGTCCCTCCCCCAACCTTCCCCAATAGAATCCAAAATCTGACTCTTTATCACCACCCACGAAGCTACTACCCTTGTACCAGCCACCATCATTTCTTACCTGTATTATCACGAAATCCTAACTGGTCTCCCTGTTCCTGCTCTTAATCCCTTTAATATATTCTCACTCTAGAAGTCAGAGGGATCCTGGTAAAACATTAAGTCGGATCATACAGTTTTCCTGCTTGCTATCCTATAAAATGTCTCATTTTGCTCAGGGTAAAAGCCTACATACAATAGCTTTCAAGGTCCAGCATGATCTGACCTCAGTTTCTCTCTCTGATCTCATCTCTTGTTCTTTCTCTCACTCATTCCAGCCACTCTGGACTCCTCGTTCTTCCTCAAGTGCACCAGACATGCTCATGTCTTATGACTTTGCTGCTTACCCCTCCTGGAGTGTTCTCCTAGATGTCTCTCTGGCTCACTCCACATGGGCACCACGGAGCACCATCTACATCATAGCATCATAGCATAACATGACATATTGAAGATCAGCCAGCCAACCCCATAACTTTTAATTTGGGAAAATTGAGGAACAGAGAAGTTGAGGAGTTGAATGACTTGCCCAGGATCTCGCACAAATAGGAGACAGGCGAAACAAACACTGTTTCATGGACTCTCAATTCCAAGAGATGTTTCTCGGGATAATTTTGTTTAGAGAAAGAGAACATGGTAACTGATCATCTAGAGAACATTTTTATCCATGTTTATAAGCATAACATGCAGTGGATCTATTAGAATTTTGATGAGTAGAATGATGGATATGTTTTTAATCTTACACTGTGTGGAAGATGGAGCTGAAAATCTCGATGTCCCCTCCCTCCCCTGGTCAACCTCTGCAAATACTGAAGCTCTGCAGTAGTAAACCCATGCAAAATGACTGGGAAGAAGCTGATCTCAGCCTTGTACTTTGTAACTGTGTCATATTCAATATTCTCTGGCAGGTGTGGAAAATGACTCATTCCCCCTACTCCTCTGAAAATGTCCCTTTCATGTTTCATAAACAACAGCTTTGCTGTGCCATTGTCTCTCTTAGTTATTTTCATAATTCATAATTATCTTAGTTCTTAAAATGTAGACGTACATTTAAAAGCATGATCCAATCGTGCTTGATTGCTGCCACATTGTGTTCAAAGTAATTACCATTCATTTGGCTTTTGAGGCTGTTGAATGAATTTTCCACATGAGATTCCTTAATTTGTACATATTTTATTGCTATAAAATAGGTATTGGCAAGCTGCCTAAACTGTAGCGAAGGCCTTTAATTCCTATCACTATGTGATAAAAACAAATTGAGTGCAAACTGAGAGGCTTAAGATAGAACACTTGAAATGGATTCCACTCATTTTTCTAAACCAAGTTTCCCCAGGTGTGAGACACAGGTAAGATTAAGGTAGCTTAGTTCAGGCTGAGAGCTTAGAATTGTTTTAGCATTTGTATAAAAATGATAATGTCCCTCCATAATGGCAAGCCTCTCTCTTTCAATGATCTATTATTCCTTGGGGAAAGGATGTTTGGAGAGAGAAGGTTATTAACATTTTTCATGCATAGTAAGAGAAATCAAATAGAGTACTCACAAAACAGAGCCAGGAAATTCTTTGTCAAGGTAAAGACAATAGGCTAAATGTTTTAAGATCAGGGTGGGCTCTGCCAAGCTGTGCAGACCTTGGAAATTCTTCTACATCTCTGAACCTATTTTGCTCACTTGTAAAATTAAGACATTGTAACAGTGATTGTCAAGTTTAATTTATAATTTGTCTTGCTGAGGTTATCAGTGTCTTGGGTTTATTCCAGATCTTTTTACTGAGGTTTTCTCTAGGGTTTTAAAAATCACATCTATCTTATTATGCCCACATTCTAAAAAAGTAAGTGATATGGGAGAAGATTAAGTTGTAGAAAGTATTCAAGTATTGAGTTAGAAGCTTCAAAATCTTTTCTAATCCAGAAATTCTTTGACTCCATGTGGTCAATGGAAGTTCTTCTGAGTTCCTTCAGTCTGATTTCCAAGGACACTGCAACCCAACCCCTTCTCACCAGTGCTGCATCTCCCAGAAAAAAAAAGCCACATGTATTCCATGCTTATGAATTTATTATCCTTGATACCTCCCAATTTTTCTCTGCTTTCCAAGAGCTAACTCTTTTTGATACGGAGTTAGAGTAACTGGCATGACTTCTATGGAGCCATTACCAAAGGCCCCTAACCACAGTGAGCAATGTCTTTACTAAAACACTTTTTCACTTAGTTCCATACAGTTTTTTTAGTATTTAATACATCATATTTCCTTTCTTTCTACAACTAATTGTATATTCTTTGAGAAAAAAGTTGGCATCATTTTATTTTTTCTTTTATTTCACAGATAATGAGAAGTATAGCTATTACTTAATAGTCATTGATTGACAGGTCGGACATTAATTTTTTTATTTATAAATATTTAATTGACATATTTTTTCACTCCCTTTGGATCCTAGAATTTAACTTGTCTGGTCACTATTATTGAAAGTATTTATTTTTTATCTTTGACATTCTTTTCCCCAAAGTTTCATTGGCACAGGCACATAAGTTTTCCACAAGGTTATCTCTAAAATAAACACATGGCTGCTCTTAGTATTTCTTTGGGGTTTTTACTATAGTGTTGTGGATTTTGGCCTGTGAACCTGGAAGAACCAAGCAGCACTCAGAGAACTAAGACTCAAAGGAGATTCATTTACCCCGTGGGCTCAGAGGAGTCACTCTCCAGAGTCTGAGCTCTGAACAAAGGCAGGCAGATAGATTTATACATTGATTACTTCCACATACTTGACAGTCTTTTGTTTTCCTGCGCATGAGAAAGGTAGTGTTCCAGGGAGAGGAGGTTGTTAAAATTCCTCCAGGACAGGGTAGCCATCTTAGATTTTTTTACATTTCCCATATCAGTAATAGTAAAGAAGAAATATATTTAAAGAAAGAATTTAAATTTAAAGAAAGAAATCCAAGATAATACAAGATAATCCAAAGACAAGATTTTCTACATTCATGTAAATATAAAAGGAACCATCTCTTTTCTTGTTAGTAAATTAGTTGGGTTTCTCAGCTGTAGGCAGCAGAATTCACTCTGGGAATTTTAAGCAGAAAATTAGTAAATAAAGGGTATTAAAAAGCTCACAGAGACATTGACAATGTTGGAGTTACAAACTCTGAATTTCTAGGAACAACTCCCAGAACCACACAAAAGAGCTGACCTGCTAAGGCAGCTGTTGCCAGTTTGGGTCCCAGATCCCACATCCTCTGCTGCAATGGTAAGCTGGCAATTTAGTGAGCCGGCAATTTAGTAAGCCAGAGCCACCCCTGCTGGCTCTAAATCCATTGCTGCCTTGATCATGAAGATGTAACATTTACTGATGGCCCTCAAAGGACCAAATGTCTCCACCATGATGCTTGCCAGAAAAGCCAAAGTCCTCATGTTTAGTCTATTACAATGTTCATGTCCTCCTCATGTGTCTTATGTGATCATCCACTTAGCGGAACCTTGATCCCATGAAGAAAATCTAGCCGTAAGAGAGTCTGGAAAATGCAGTTTTTATTTTCCACTCCTTAAGAGTTTGGGAAGGCTTTCCGAGGGTCAGAGGGGAATAAGTGAGCCAATTTGAAGTACAGGTGACAATCAATGATCTTTCTTTTTTTCTAGGGGCAGGGCAATCAACTTCATTCTATCTTTTCAAACGAAAGATCCTTCTCCATGGCATATTTGCCCCAAAATTATCTTTCCTTTTAATGCTCCTAAATGTTGAGCCTTATATCCCAAGTAGTAAGTCAGATTCTTTCTCCATCTTTGGTTACCTCCAGATCTAACTATGAAAGTCCATGTGAATCCTCCTAGCATTTGTTCACAGCCTCATCTCATTAGGATTCTAGCTTTCCTGGTGCTTTCTCGTAGTTTGATATTTTTCTTTTATATTCAGCCTTGGTCACAGTTCTTCTACCATTTAATAGGTGCTCTTCTGAAATCAGAGCTCCTCTGAGTCTTACCTGTGCAATCATACTAATTACTCAGGTGTCTCTTTCTTTCTCATAGGAGTTGACTGGATTATGACTATTCATTTACTCTTTCATTAAACATGTTTCCATGACCTACCTTGAACTGGATGCTAAAGTTGTTTTATGTATTAAGTAATGGGGATACAATGGTGACTAAGATATATTGGTTCTGTCCTCATGAAGCTCTCAGTATGGTAGAAGGGACAGTTCAAATAAATTAAACAATGACAAACTCTGGTAAGTGCTATGAAAAGAATGATGTAGGAATATAGAATTATAAGGACTACAGGGAAATTCTCAGAAGTAATGTCATTCAAGATGATGGTCTGAAATGTGAGAAGAAGCCAGTTAAACAGAAGTAAGGTATATACACTCAAGTAAAAAGGTCAGCATGTCCAAAGCCTTGAGGTTCAGTACATTGGGGAAACTGAAAGATGGCTGGAGTGGATGAAGAAAGTAGGTATGGCAGGAAGAAAAATAAATGCCTTTCTTATATGCTCTGTTTTTAGACCTATTACTAGACCCGTGGGAGGGGGATCCCTTTGTAACTATGCTGTACACTAGAAACTACTATAATATTGAACATCAGCTATAACTAAAAAAATTAAAATTAAAATTTTAAAAAGTACATCGAGTATCTGGAGAGTAAAAGTCATTTGTCAACAGAGCTTGATATTAAACAGCTTTTGTTTCCTTCCATTTTATGGGTTGGATGTTAGTAAGTTCCTGTAATAATTTTGATTCCTTTTTCATTTTTACCTCACCTAAGTTATCTTCAGTGTGTCTATCCACTCATTTCTGTGGATTTTCACTCTAGTATACATTTCTTATTTGATTGTCTTTAAAAAGTCATTCCCTTCTACTGATGTCTTTTAACCCATAATTTTATCCCAGCAAGCCTATGATATCTATAAAGTACTATTTACCACTTAGCACTGCAACTTGAAATTCGCTTAGCTCACTGACATACCCTAGATATTGGTTTGTAGAAATTCAATGACTCAAGATAACTGCTCCTTTTGTAGCAGAATACCTAGCAGCTGTTGCTTTCTGTCAGATAATACCTCTCAGACTTACTCCTGCTGACATTTATACATCCACGATGCAACTTTTTGTGCCTGACATAATCACAGAATTTGATTACATACCCCAAAATATGAGTAAAATAATACTTCAGATTTGATGTTTTGTGGTATTTATAAGCACATGTCTAACAGTTAGTGATGAAGTCAAAGTTATAAAAAGTTGTTATTTTTATGGTAAAATAAATACATATGGATAATCTAATTTTTTAAATATGAATTTTAAATATTTTTAATATGAATTATAAATTTTTCTGGACAATTTTTTTGATAAAAATGTGATCAAATATGTTCTATTGGAGAGAAGCAAAAGTAGACCACATTTAATTTCAAAACTATATAATTTAATGATATTTAGTATCTATTCACATATATTTATTATTATATATTGCTTTTGCTTTGTAAATGTCTGCCTTTTCTTTGGTAATCTTTGCGGTTCCATCATTCCTAACAGAAATGTTTTTGGCATAAATCCCACTTTCATGCAATGTGGAGGTAGATGATCTACTTAAAGTTTCTTAATCTATTCTTGTCCTTATTAAAACCTATTCCAAAGTAGGGTGAATGAGAAAAGGAAAATAACTATGAAATCATAACTCTCTGGCATAGCAATGGCTTATGATCGCTACAACTGTCATGAGATGACAACAGGCAGTGGCAAAGATGCGCTGGGCGTGAGAAGAGGGGTTTTGAAAAAATTCAGCAAATCAGCTGTGAACTTCATCCCTTCATTACTGATCATGGGCATCAAAAGCAATGCAAAGTACTGAGAATACTATTATGAATTCACTCTAATTTATAAAGTTAAACCATTCTTAAATTTTAGTAGTTAGAGACACTAAGTAAGAATTTGCTTATAAAATACCATACGAGCAATAATTGGGTTACATTGCAATTAATCTTTACAAAGAGCTGAACCCTTTCCAGGCATAGGTGTTGAGATTTGTTTTATTCCTTGCTCTTAGCATTTTCTGGTCTTATATTTGACCCAAAACTTTAGAAAGGAAACCAAATCTTCATGGGTGTGCCAATGTGGATTTTGATAATGAATGTGAAAAGCTTTAGCCCTGACCCTTGTAAACTGCTGATCTTAGCAAAACAAAATTGAGAAAGCATTTCCTATAGCACTTAAATGGAATTCAATACTAATACATCATAGGTCATAAGTATCTCTTGCTTTACCCAACTGTAAATAACTCATTTGTAACTATTTATTTAGTATCTGCTATTGTAATTATAAATAACATGCTAACCGGGGCATCTTTTGTGCTCACCATTTTTAAGTTGCTCTGCAAAAATCAAACATACACAGAAGTAGGAAGAATAGCAATGAACCCAACTATCCATCACTTACCTTCACCAATCATCAGTTTATGGTCACTCTTTTCTATCTATACTGTCCCTTCCTAGATACCAATAAATGTTTCAATGTGTGTGTATATATTTTTAAAAATATATAACCATATTGCTTATGTTGTAGCTTATGGAATTAACAATTGTTCTTCAATATTATCAAATATCCATTCAGTTAATAAATTTCCTTACTTGTCTTATAATTTTTTTTTTAAGAGTTGGCTTATTGAATAAAATCCACTCAAGGTCCACACATTGCATTTGACTGATATGTCTTTTAAATGTTTATTGACCTATAGGTTCCCTCTTTTTCTCTTTAAAAAATGTTTTCTTTTGCAATTATTTAATGAATAAACCAAGTTATCTTCCCTCTAGTATTTCTTACATTCTGGATTTTTCTGATTGTATTCCCACGGTGTGGTTATACATGTTAATCTGGATCTTAAAAGTCTTGCAAACTGGTAGCTATTTCTAAGGCTTACTGTGATTCGATTTGTAGTTTAAGGTAGGAATTAATCAGAGGTGGTGTTATTATCATTTTATAGCTATCTCTGAGTGCAGGGCTTGACAGAGGGGTGATTCATAAATATTTGTTGAATGAATATATGTATGCATGATCGCATGATCTCTTATCCCTGTCATATTCCTGTTTGAATCCCTTGACACATTCCATGACAAGATGTTGTTCCACCTTCTTATGACATGACAGTTGGCTCAGCCAATGTGGTGCTGGCCTTGTACTTGGTTCTACTAACACAGAGATGAAAGACCTCCCTTAGGGCAGTCACTGCCTGAAAATCAGTGAAAGGCACGGATACTGATATGCTTCATAGGATGCTATGGGAATACAGTCATTTAATCAGTCTCTGGGAATACAAAGTCTTCCCATGGATTGAATGCCAAATTTTAAAGGATGACCAGAAGTTAACCGGGGCAGAAAGTGGGAAAGAGTACCTAAGGCAGAGGGACTAAGGATACAAAGAGAACAATGCATGAGGAAGCTGCAAGTGGTCCCAGGAGCATGCACAGTGATGGGCAATGAAGTCGAAAGGTCAGGCCATGAGTGTGACCTGCAATCCCAGCTAAGGAATATGGGTTTAATTTTAAGGGGATGAATGTGGTATGTAGAGGAGTGATAATTACATTTTAAATTTACATTTAAATATAAATATTTAATTTATATTTACCACAATTGGTATGGCAGTGGTTTGAACATAGAATGAGAAAAGAGTGAGACCTTCATTTAAGCCATGGATAAAAAGGCACAAAATGATGTGAGGCCTGAATTTTTGTCAAGGGCTACAGGGAACCAAAGATGAACATGCATTTTAGGCATATTTTTAAAGTAGAATCAACAAGAATCCTAGATGTGGGGAAGGAAGGACAGAATCTGATCTGAAGTGGCCCCAAGTTGCTGGTGTAGTCATTTGTTTTCTATCACTTTTCGCCTATGTCTCCTACCTTCATTGTACAAGCATGTACACTTTGGCAAATAACAGAAAACTACTGAAAATTATCTTTATCCATGAGCTTCTCCAAAGTACAGGCTAGATCATAAGTTACAGGGCAAACTGAGGGAAAACAAAACAAAAAAAAATAGCCCCAAACCCTTAATATTGGAATCCAGTGCTCTCACTTTAAACATTAGGAAACTAGGACTACAATAAGATTCCTGGGTTAATACAATTAGTGCCTGAGCTGGGATTAGAACTAGCTATTTTGGTTGCTATTTCAACACAGCATCTTGGGCCAGGGCCTAGAGTAGTTTACTTTCTGCTAGGAGATAGTCTTGGGGTTAGTAAGCCTGGTTCTGTGGGACTTATGACTCATTACTTAACTTTCTTGAAACAGAAAGAGCACCTGACCAAGTCCAGTGTCCCATGGGGAAACATTTGGAAAGCTGTTCCCTGACCTCAGTCTCTTCATATGTAAATGGCCTGAGAAGTGGCTGGACTCCCTACTACAGAAGGTTTCTGAGGGGATGAAGCATGCCCAAGTGTAGAGAGTCCTATGAAACCTGTAGGTGAGATTGTAATTGGTTGGCTTGGACCCTGAGTTTCCCAGAGCTCTGCTTCTGGTCTGAACTTTGCTGCTAATGACGTGAGTGTCTGGACAGGTAACTCAATAGGGAGGCCTTGAGATTCTGGATCTTTTTCTCATCTGTCCAATGAGGTACCTGAAGTGAATGACTTCCATTTTCTCTTTGTCATCTAACACTGACCAACATTATAAGCCAAAAATTACAAAGGATAATTGTTGTTTAGTTCTCTGCATCAAATTTTTTCCTAATCTGCTACTCTCGATATTTTTCTCTTCTACGGTGGAAAAATAGTTCAAGTAGCATTTTCCTGTTGCATAGATTAAACCACAGCCCCTGTTTTTGGAAATAATTTTAGATGTTCAGGAAGGTGCATAGATAGTATAGAGAGGTCCCATGTACCCTTCACTAGGCTCCCTCAATGCTTCTATCTTAATAATTATAATAATAATAATTATTTAACTCAAAAATAATATTAAATAATTAAATAATGATAGTACAATATCAAAACTAAATGTTTGACATTAGTATGATGTATGTGTACAGTTTTTTTGACTTTTTTTCACATGTGTAGATTTGTGTAATCACTACTGTAATACATATAATAATTAAATTTATGTGCCAACTTGGCTGCATCATGGTCAAACATTATTCTGGATGTTTCTGTGAGGGTGTTTTTGGATGAGTTTAACATTAAGTCAGTATACTGAATAAAAGAGATGGCCCTTTCTAAATATGTGGGCCTCGTCCAATCAGTTGAAGACCTTAATAAAACAAAGAATGGCCTCCCCCAAGCAAGACCTTGGGATTTGAACTACATCATCTCTCTCTAGTCTCTAGCCTGATGATGGTCCACCCTGCAGATTTTTGACTTACCAACAAAATTGTATGACCTTATTCTTTAAAATAATCTCTTTATATATATATGCACACCCTATCGATTATGTTTGTTTAGAGAATTCTCACTAATGCAGTACAGAACTAAGGAGTCTGTACTTTAACCAGCTGTCCAGGCAATTGTCAGGAGCCCTGAAGTTTGAGGAGCACTGTCCTCAATAACATGACTGCCAGTTGAACAACCAGTGCCCCTAATACCCTGACAGTCCATGTGACTGTTAATTATGCAGCAGTTCCTTTGAATGGTTAAGAAAGAAGTTGTATTGGTTGCCTCAAGTATCAGAAAACTTTCTGTCCAGCTCTGCTGCCTGGAATCTGTGGTATGTTTCTCACAACTGCATGTGCATGACTGGGCAGGAGTCTGAAGTTCTGTCTCTAACAACCTCCTGGGTAAGGCCGGTGCTTCTGGTCCATGAAACACATTGCTAAAAGTCAGATGAGTCAGAGAAGGACCCTTTTCTCTGACCTTCACTGGCTCTGGGACCCTGGGAAACTGAGTCTATGCTTCCTCATTTACAAATTCCTCATTTACAAATTGGGGAAAATAAGGCCTAATTCACAAGAGTGCTATGAGAGTAGGTGACATTGTGCCATTGAGTGCCTAGCACAGGTCTGGTACACTGTTGTCATTCATTAAGCATTACTTTTCTTCTCCTTTGCATTCTCAGATGAAGATGGCCTTCCCATGGGATAATGACAAAGGGTCAGTGTGAACGTATGCAGGAAGGACAGAGTGTTTGGAGCTACCTTCTCGGTTCTGACTTTGCATTGTCCCAGATTCCCCTTCTTGAACTTGTTAAAAGATTAGCCCTTGTCCATTCTGCATTGATTTTGTTTGGGCCATAGTCATTTTTTCTTTGGAGTCTATGTTTTATCATTTTCCCCTAATTCAAACTGACCTTTGATACATAACTGTTTGAAAAAATGAGTGTTCTTGGGAATAATTTCCTTAAAAGGGCAGCTTTACCCCATTCCCTATCATCTTGAAGACTGGAATCCTAGAGCCTGACTCAGAATAATCCTTCTGACCATGCACTTTTCTCCTGGGAAATGCAATTTATTGTAAAACACACAGTGGTTACAAGCTACCACGGTCAATGATATTCCTTTTATTACCACTCAGATGAGAACAGAAAATGACATTGGAAAGTAGTGAATTCACCAGAAAGGCAGAAAAAGTCATTAAATTCAACATGCATCATATTTCATAATCAGAAAACTGCAGTCAGCACTGACACCACAGAATGAGTTTGTTGCCGTCATGATAACATAAACCCACTGCATCTACTTCCCTTGGCTCTTTCTGTTTGGACCCTAGCTGGGGCCAGGCCATTAATCACTGGAGGCAGAGGATAGTGCAGATCACTGCACTCTAGATTGCATAAATTGAAAATACATCAGTATTAGTGGGAAACATTGTCATTAGTTTATCTCTGCTTGGGACAGTGGCTTCTGAAGAGCTGGGTTGTTTTTAGTTAAATCACCTACTTAGAGCACTTTCCACAGCTTAAAGAGGGTGTGTGGCCTTCAGAGCTTATATAGGAAAACTGAAGAAGAAGCTTTTTCTTCAGCAAGTGGAGCTTCACAGAGAGGTTGTGAGGGAGCTGATGGCTTCTCTTAGCTGTCTTCTAAAATGGCATGTAGGAGTGACATGCACTCCATGGATCCAGAGTGGGCCAGTAGAGGTAGCATGTACTTCATAGGCCCAGGCTTATCTTAGAATTTTATTTTGATTTTGCATCCTATGCTATAGTGTGTTTGTTTGTTTTAACTTAAAATAGTGTTTTCTTTACATCAGTTAACATTGACAACCCAAATAAATGTGGCAAGGATCTCCTGAGGTTTCTTGTGCCCATTTCATAGTTCCCAGTGTGTGTTCTTAAGAAGTACTAATTTACAAGATTATCCTCATACTTGATTCAATCATACAAAAGCCTTTTTGATCTAACCCCTACTTGACCCCATCTCTTAGCACGCAAACCCAGCAACCCTTAGTTCCAACACACTGAATTTCTATATAGTTTTCTCCCTCTCTCTGACTCTTTAAATGCAACCTGCCAGTTTTTCTTGCTATTATGAAACATGTTCCACTGAATTTGCAATTATTGGTTTATCCTATACCTATTATTGGTTTATCTAATTCCCTATGATAATGAGATCACACAGTTTTTAAATGGCAGAGTCAGGATTCAAAACCAAGTATTCCTAATCCCTAAAATAGATTTCTCACTTATAATTCAGGAAGTGCTTTCAATGTTCAGGAAGATACCAGAGATGTTGCAGTTAACATACAAAATCAATCTGTTATGAAAAGTGTAATAACCTAAAACAGATCATCATGGAGGCAGTGAGAGACTGAACTGATGTGGCAAAAAATCAAATCAGCCAAATAAAAGTCAGCATTAAAAAACACACTATATAAAAAATTAATAGGAAAAAATGGAAAGCAGTGGACATAGGAGATTGAGCATGGAACTCCAACATATCATAGAGGGAATTATGAAAAGAGAAGACAAAGCAAATAATACAGAATTAGTAGTCAAGGGTATAAGCTAAGAACTCTCAAAACTTAAAAATAAGATTAAAAATTGTTACTCAACTGCAGATAAAATTAATAAGCTCACAACATCACCAAGACATAGCTTTTTGACTCTCATTTAAATTTTTAGAAGTAATTAAATTTATTATTTTATTGTGGGAGTTTTTGATGAAATTGTTATACTCTATTTCTAATCAACCATGAGCTGTCAAATCACCCATTCAAGGGTATCCCAGGCAGATCCAATAATTTCTTAGTCACTTTTGATGACTAAACACCTAGTCTACTTTTAAAATTCAATTTCAAACTTGATTTTAATCCAATATTTAATTCTAAACTCTTCTCTCATTGTCTCTAATAAATCAAATTGGAGAAAGTTTGGCATCTAGCCCCGAGACAAGCCACACCCCACCCCTATTCTCCTTTGATTTCCCAGGTCTTTCGGTTGGTTGGGGCAAGGAAATGGGAATTAAGTAAGTAATTGCTCTATTTTACTGGTTTATTTCTCAAGCCTTATTTTGGCTTTTCTGGTTCCAACTGCTGGTTGCCTCTGCTGGTGTAGCCATTGGTCCTTTCATAAATGAAGCATGAGGTTTTCTTGAGGCTAAATTCGAACTCACCTTAACTCATCTTTCACTATAGCTACCCAATGGGCATCTTTTGGTTTCCAGGCATCTGAACATTCAATCTCTTTGGCAGCCACCATGATGGTCCTGCTGCTTCAACTTCCTCCTCCAACCACAGGCCTCCATGGTGAGGAGCTGCAGGAGCCAGGGAGGTCTTCTGCATCCTCTAAAGAATGAGATAATTAGAGTGTGGGTGACTCACTCTATCTACCTGTCCTTTTTTCCAGGCATGTACCCTACAGTTTTCTTTTGCTCTTCTGGTGCAATGAAACTCCTGCCTTGAGAAATCTCTAGAAGAGAAGTGTCTATAGTTTGTATGGGCTCCCAAACTCTCTGGACATGGCAAACTCTCCAAAACTCCCCCCATTCTTTTTTTGTTCTGATGAGAATACCTAGAGGACATGTGAATTCTTCAGCTCAACAAGTACATGGCAGAACATGTGATACCAACATCAGTAGGATCCTGACAGCTCTGAGTTTTTGTATGGAAATTGTCCTGGGAACAGAAGGAAAACTTCTCAGCATAACTACTGCATCACTCAAGATGCCAACAATTGTCCTCTTTGTGCCCCCATTCTTCTCCTTATTTAGATTGTATGTGAGCAGATTCTGAGATGACTAAAGTGGGGGTGGTACTTGAGTACAGTTCTCTTTAGAATATGGGAATGGGAAATCCATTTTGACTTGAACCTTGAGCCTTAGTTTTTAATTTCAGGATAACAGGAAAAACAGTCCAACTCAATATCCTATTACATTTACAAAAATTTCAAATATTGCATAAGGGTGAGAATGCAATGTTAATAATATAAAATAATTTCCCACATGCATTTCTGAAGTTTACACTTTGTACTTAAGTAAAAATCCTGAAGACTATTTCCAGATTAACTTTTCATTTTTCTTCTGTGTATATAGGAAGAATCCAGCCCCTCTTGTATCCAGCGGAATCATGTGACTAAGTTTTTTTCAATGGAATTTAAACACAGAGATGGAGGTCACTTTCAGGATGTTCAAAAATTGTCTCATACCACCTTCCACATTCTCTCTCACATCCACACAGTGTAATCAAAAGAACCTAAGACGGTGGAGCTGAAACTTGGAGAGAAACTGAGTCTCTGAATTCACATCATTAAAGAGAGCCACTTGTGTTAAGACCTAGAACATATTTACTGTTCCTCTTTGGGTGCATTCCAGAATAATTTTAAATTCTTCCAAATCATTTCCAACTATTTTATACAGCGATATAATAAATGCTTTTTTTTTTTCATATGAGAGCATATTAATATGTAAAAGTACAATTTCTGGACCAAAACATATATATAATTTTTACTTCGATGGTGCCAAAATCCATTCCTTTAAAATCACCTCAATATATATTTGAGCTGGGTTGGGAAAACAGTTGTTAAACTTAGTATCTTTTTCTGTAACTTGGGTCTAAGTACTTGAACACAGTTTTGTTTATATCTGTAGGAACACTAATGCATAAATCACTGCCGTAAATTCTTCTAAGTTCAGTCCTCAGAAATCTGGACTACTTACGGATATTTCAGTGGTGGAGATGAGAGCAATGGCTTCCCACAGATACTTGGTAAGTATCATAGCACCACTTTTCCCAAGTCAAGTCCTCTCCTTCTTTGAGGAAGTCATAAAAAGTTTCAACTAGATTTATGTTTCAAAATGGTAGATCCAGCCCATGAGTTTATCTTGCTTTCTCCAAATCGATTTAAATTCTATCAAATATATGCAATGTTATGATTGTTAATCTATTGTGTAGTATATGCCATATTTTTCCAAGTCTGTTCTATGAGTTTTGTTTGGTGTATCTTTCCCAAAGATTTTTGATTCTTATATATATAAACATGTTAGCCTTTCTTTTGTGATATTTTATTTTTTTATGTGCCAGGTGTTTCATATTCTAAGAATACAAAGCAATACTATTTTACCTTTTTAAGTTACTTTTAATAGTTAACTGTTTAGTATAACCAGAATATATTTTTTGTGTGTATGTTTGGTACATGGGGGAAGTTTAGGTTATTTTCTTTCAATCCTCCAAAATAATTTGTTGAATATTATTTTTTCATTACTTTTATGCTGTGTTGAACATTTAAATCATCTCTCCATACACATGAGTGAATTCTTTGTCTTAGGACACTTATCTGTTTGTCTATTCTTGAGACAATACTGTTCTACTTTAATTATTGTAGGTTTTAGGGTGTGTTGATATCTAGAAGAGAAATTCCCTTCTTGGTATTGTCCAATTTCAAACTTTTCTTTATCATTTTTCCAGATTAACTTTAGAATTCACTCATTAAGTTTATAAAAATTACATTTGGAAATTTAATTAGAATCATGTTGACCATACAATAATTGATGTTATACACAAATAAAGTTTCCCAGAACTTAACAAAAGGAACCAGCTTGGAAAATTTTAAAGGGTTACTTTTTCCTAGTTAGAGTTAATAAGCAAAAACCATCAACATTTTAAACATCATGGGGAAGAATTTTCCAAGTGGGAGGAAGAGGAGAAAAGTTCTCTACCCCACAGTCAATTTCAAAAGTCACTGGGTTGACATCTTGAGTGTTCTCAAGGGATCAGTGTATGACTCAGACTACTGTATCCAGTCAAGCTGTCATTCATATGTGAAAGCTGCACAAAGACATTCTCAGATCTACAAACTCTAGCATTTTTCACCAAGATCCCTTTCTACTGAAATGCCTGGAGGGCATAATTCAGAGCACCATTGACTGGACAGGAGTGAGAACTCTGGAAAAATAATGTTACTTTAGAAAAGCACATGTGACAGCAAGTAAAACCAACTAACCATTACAGAGATAAGTCACTCAAAATACCAAGGGTGGGTGTGGGGAGGGTGAAGAAGGGGTGCATGCTGAAAAGAGGAGCATGTGTACACATAGAGGAAGATGGATTGCTAAGATCGGCTCCCTGATATTATTATTAGAAGAAAGTTAAAGACCCATAAGACTATAAAGCAAATCAATATTTCTTTTTTTTTTTTCCTTAGGAGATAATGCTCTGGCTAGGCTTGTGGCAATGTGAGGTTTACTATTATATATCCTCCCTGTAAATTAATAAATTGGCACTCTGGTTTTATACCTCAATCTCTGAGTTTTGTTAACATACATGGATAGCCCCTTCTCAAAATGTTAATATAATAATTCCTATTCAACTGAAAAGATTAGGATCCTGTAAATTATGGTATAAAAATTCATGATAAAATCAACATGTCCCTTTAGAAAAAATGAGGATTATAAAAGATGACCTCAATGAGCCTTGGTAAATTTTTTTCTTTAGTAAACTAAAATAATAAATATTGATCAGTATATGAAAATAGTTTAATAATATTTAAGCCAATATTTAGTGATCATGAGATGCTATATTATTAATTTCTATGTCTCCTCTCTAGAAGACTTTCAGGGTGTTCTTTCTGTATCATTTCAGTGATTTGCCTGAAACTCATTTGTTGAGTCTACATTTGGAAATAAGATTTTCAAGTAAAATAGTAATTCTATTATCATTTAAATACTTTTTATTTTTGATAACTGACTAAAGAAGAGGGGCTGAGAAAGAATGAACCTGTCATGGTGCCTGGGGCTTTGCAGAGAAGACCAGCCACTTCAACCACAAAAATAACCACTCTCATGTGCGCCAGGCACAGTGCTACTAAGCACTCACACACATTATCTGCTTTAGTACTCAGTGAGAAGCATTAAAGCCTTTTACAGTTCAGGAGACTGAGGCTCAGAGGTATTTAACAACTTGCCCAAGATACCAAAAAGTATAACTTAAATTTTTTAAATTCATGTATTCACTCAACACATTTATTGAGCACAATTAGAATTGGTTCACAAAATTATGAATTCTGAGAAGTCCCAGCCTCTGCCATATGAGAGCTGGAGGCTCAAGAGAGTATAATTCAGTCGAGTCCAGAAGCCAGAGAACTAGGGGCACCAAGGGCTGGCACCTCATTAGAATCTGTTAAAGGATGGTGCTGACTCAGTCCTAGGCTAGATCATTTCTTGGCAGTGATTCTAAATGTACTGTGTGTACCCTGAGAGGAAATTCCTACTCTCTAAAATTCATGACGATGTGAATGATTCTGCAGTGCAAAAGCCACAAGAGAGAACACTGCACTGCTCTTCCAGGGACCTGTTCAGTTCTTTCCTTGCCCACTGTAACCTCTTATGTGACATCATCCCTAGCTCAGTTTCCTCATGTGTACAATAATACACTGGGTAATTTTTAAAGTTACTTGCAATAGTAATTCTGTTTCTATCATCTTTGCTTTCACTAGTAACTCTGGTCATTTTATCCCCAACACATGACCTGAAAAATGAGCGTTATTTTAATTTCTAAACTTCAAAGTTTGCCCATGGATTTACTCAACAAGTGTGATGGTTTATTTTATGTGTCAACTTGATTGGTCACTGGGTGCTCAGATAGAACATTTTTCTGGGTGTGTCTGTTAGTGTGTTTCTGGGTGAAATTAGCATTTGAAATGGTGAACTGAGTAAATGGATTGGGCATCATCCAATCCATTGAGGACCCAAATGGAACAAAATACAGAGAAAGGAGGAATTCATCCTTTCCTGCCTGATGACTTCAACTAGGACATTATCAATCTTCTCTGCCCTTGGTGCTCCCAGTCCTTCAGCCTTCAGCCTTGGACTGGAATCTACATCAAGGGCTCCTTTAGTTATCAATCCTTTAAACTTGGACATGTCCTTTCCTGGCTTTCCAGCTTGCAGATAACAGATCTTGAGACTTCTCAGACTCCATAATTACACAAATCAATTCTTATAATAAATCTCTTCATATATACATAAAACAAGGAAGGCTGTAAAATATATATTTATATATTTCTCCAGTGTTCAATAGAAAGGCAAAACCACTAAGAGACATATATACCCAGTAGAATTGATACATATATCAAATCTTCTATTGGTTTGGTCTCTCTAGAGAACCGTGACTAATGCGATAAACATTAATCAAGCAGGTTTGTGATAAGTACTAGACAATGAGTTCTGGGTTGAAGATTATAAAATGTATGGGACTTGTTGCTAACTTCAAAAGACACCTGCAAGGGAAGAAACAGATTTATCCAGAAATAATTACAATAAAAAGTGTACATTAGAGTAACATGAGAAAACTCCTATAAGCATGGAAGGAATGGTGACTCAGTGTAAGAGAAAGGGAAGGTTTCACAGAGACATGATGCCTCAGTAGGGTTTTGGAGGATAAATATCGAGTGGATAGAAGGAAGAAGTTATGGTATGTGTAAAGACTTAACTGTAAAATGATGCTATGTTTCACAAAATAATAGTTAATTTTACTAGACTCTGTCATTCATTTTTTTCTTTTTCTATTTTATTCTTTCATAAAAGAATGTTACTTACAACCCACTATGATTTTGAAACTCACTATTGATGACCGACCCACAGTTTGAAAACTGCTGCTTCTTGACACTACAGAAGTCATGAGTGTGTTAAGCAGAATGAGGGTATGATCAGATTGACCTTTGAGATCTCATTCTTTGTGAAGGCTGGACCAGAGTGATACTTTTCCTCCTTGAATACACATTAAAACCACCTGATGACCTTTGAGGAAATGCTGATGCATAGGCCTCAGAGATCCTGTTTGAATTGATCTGGAGCAGGGCCTGGCACTGGTAATTTTTAAAAGCTCCATTGTGATCGCAATGGGCATCCCAGGTAAAAAGCAATGTGTATTTCTTAAAAATCTGTCTGCAGACTCTGCTTCAGGATCTCTAGGATACTTGATAAAATGTGGCCCCTAAACCCCACTGCAGGCTTACTGAATCATAGTCTCTGGGTAGGGGATATTTTCATAAGCTGTTATAGACTGAATTGTTTCTCCCCCAAATTCATGTGTTGAAACTCTATGTAATGGTATTTGAAGATGAGGCCTTTGAGAAATAATTGGGTTATATGAGATCTTTAGAGTGTGGCCCTGATGTAGGATTAGTGTCCTTATAAGAAGAGACACACAGAGCTCCCTCTCTCTGCCATATGGGGGGGGGGTGCTCTCTGCAAGCCAATAAGAGCTCTCCCAGAAACAGACCATGATGACCCCCTTGATCTTGGACATCATCCTCCAGAACTGTGAGTAATAAATTCCTGTTGCTTAAGCCACCCAGTCTGCTGTACTTTGTTATGGTAGCCCAAACTGACTAAGACACAAGCTTACGGGGTGATTCTTCTTTTCTCCGCAATTTGAGAACTGCTGTCTTCATGAGAGGGAGTTGAGGGAAGGGGGTCAAGAAGGGAAGGATGCAGTGCTAGAGGCAGTGTATAGATTAGGTGAAGTATTACATGGATCCAGATGAAAGATGAAAGAAGCTTGAACAAGGGCAGCTCTATTGGGCCTAGGGAAGAGGGAAAGGATCTAGAGTATTAGGTGGTCCCATGACAATACCTATTTTATAAAGATAATAAAGAATGGAAAATTGAGGAGCACCCTGAAATTTCAGGCTTATGTGATTGCGACAAGATGCAGTCATTTGGCCAAGATGGGACACTGAGCATATATCATAAGCCTAGCAGGCTTAGAATTCCTCTCACTCTACATGAATCTTCCTTTCACAAAATGCCCCCAAACATCCACCATGTCTCCCACACAGCTTGAATATAAAATCAATTTTGTGCTTCACTGCATGTATTTTTCCCACTGCCATACTTTACCAGAACTCAAAAGAAACCAGTCATTTCCCTCTTTCATGTTAAGAGAACCTAATTAGCAGCAATCAGTTTCTTTCACAGAATATTTGCAAAGATGCTTTCCTGAACTCATACATAGAACTAAAAAAATAAACAACAGAAGTAAATAACAGGTGCTGTCCTAATTAAGGCACACTCTATGGGGTAGGTTTCTAATTCTTGAGTACTGGCCCTTAAAATTTAAATTATTTGTAGCAGTGATAAGTGAAACTGTAGACCTGGAGTTAGATACATGGGGTTAGGCTACAGAATGGACATGGGACAATATATTTTAGTGTAAACAGCAGGACAGCAAGGACTGGGAGGTTTTGCCCTTCACCACCTGTGCAACCCCAAGCTTACTTAACTATTGGCAAACACGTTTTTTCATTTGTAGAATGGAGTGAAATATCCACATTGAAAAGTTATTGTGAGGATTAGAGAAAACAATAGGACTAGTGTGGGTTAGGTGCTCAAATGGAAGCTATTGTCATCTTTTTTTCTTTATGGTGGGTCCACCTGATGTTGCTTATAGACAGAGCCAGTCACCCTTGGTACAGCACAGATGCATCGCCCTCTATTCACCATATTTCTGCCATTCTTCCATTTACGTGCTTGTATCCCAGGTACTGACATAGGATTTATCTGGTTTTTGTTATTGTTGTTGTTGTTGTTTTTTGTTTGTTTGTTTTTTAATGTCACTTCTTATACCTATTTTTCTCTATCTGCCCATAGATAATATTGTGGGCCAATTTCATAGATTTTCTCAGTCACTTTTACATTTTTCAGTCTTGCTTATAGGTATCTAAAGAGTTCAGTCTACTTCAAATAAAAACCTCAATACAGTATTTCATATTTCAAGTCTTTGTGATGTGAATGCAATGTAAATTTTTTCCCTTTTCCCCAGCTCAGGCCTAATCTTGTCTTGAAAGTTGGAAAGAAAATTCTTCCCTTTTACTTCAACTTTGTCATCTCTACGTTGTTAATAATGATGACCCCTCCAGAGTGAGAGAAGGGGAAGCATATCAGTCTCCTGTGGCTGCTGTAACAAATTACAAACTCGGTGGCTTAAAACAACACATATTTATTTTCTCAAAATTCTGGGTGCCAGAAATCTGAAATCGAAGTGTCACCAGGACCAACACATTTTCTCTAAAGGGTCTAGGGGAGAATATGTTCTTGGTCTCTTCCAGCTTCTATGGCTGCCAGCCTTCCTTGGCTTGCGGCTCCATCACTCCTGTTCTGCCTCTGTGATCATATTGCCTTTGCCTCTTCTGTGTGTAATAAATTGTCCCTCTGTCTCCTTCTAATAGAGACACTTGTGATTGCCTTTAGGGACCATCTGGATAATATAGGATAATCTCCCCATCTCAGGATCCCTAACTTAATCACATCTACAGAGACCCTTTTCTTAAATAAGGTAACATTCACAGGTTCCAAAGGTTAGGATCTATGGGGGAAAGCACATTTTTTTCAGACTACCATGGGAGGAAGAAGGAAAAATAGTCCTGATGAATTTTACTGATATTCTCCATAGAGCAGATGCCTAAACTCTAGTTTTTTCTCAGAGGTGTGGGGTGGGTGTTTTTACAAAAACCTTTAGCACTAGACTGCCCTCTTGATTCAGGACATACTATCTGAGGCATCAAGTGTATATCTCCAGTCCTGCTATCATGATACAGTCACACAGTCTCTGATGGAGCCTCATTTCCTCTACCAGGCAGACTTCCAAGGATGTTCAGAAAATCCTGGGTGGGCACAGCTTTCCCAAATGATTCTAATGTGTTCCCAGGGTTACAGTCATGAGATTCAACAATTAAGAGGGAGTGATCTTGCATAGAGGTCTTCAGAGAGCAATAGAGGAAGGAGTCTGAGCCCAGGGGAATTAGATGGACTACACAGAGTAAAATGCAGGCGGAGCACATAAAGGGCTCTGTCAAGCCATGAGCTGGGAACATGTGCCACCCCCCATTGCAGGTGTTGTACATGTGCCACCCCCCATTGCAGGTGTTGTCCTTGGAGCAGAGTCAATCACTCCCTCCTCTGAAGACTTACACACCTTCACTACCGTACTCAGCATTTTATTTGAATTAGTTTTGCTCTCCCATCACTCTGTGTTTCCACTGGACTGCAAGCTCTTGCAGGTGAGAGGCTTCATCATGTTCACCTCTACATCCTTTCTTCTTCACCCTCAGCAAAGGCTGAAAGGTAAATGTCAGGAGTCTTGTATTATATGTAGCTAAATGTATTTAATAGCTCATCAATGAGGAACCCAATAGTGGATAATAACAGGTCCCTGGAGCTTATATCATAGTAGGAAACATGAGTGCATAAATAAATATATGCATAATATGTTTCAGTTCTGATATTGCAAGAGATATCCTTTGGACCCTGCAAAATTGTAAATTCCATCTGGGCCATACTCCCTTCTTCATATACCCCAAATCTTTCTACAAATTGCCTTCACCAATTTCTAAACTTTAATTTATTTTTTATTTTTAATTTTATTTTTTTTTACCATTTTTGTCAAAGAGCTTGAGGAAAGATTCGGTTGTTCTCAGTGAGGAAGGGAATAGCAGAGAATGCTGGAAAGAATATTCAACTGAGTTGGCCACATATGAGTTCTAGATAATGTTTCAATGTGTGACACAGGAAAAATTATTTAAGTCTTACTTTTTGACATCACTGCACTTATCATCCAACCATTCAGATAATAGAGCATCTACTTCTAAGGCACTGGGTACATGTAATTTGTCCTCTAGAATCCCCCAGACTAGGCAGGTTAACCCTTGCAATACCATGTGATAAATATCATGATAGAGGTCTTGACTGGAGTACAGAAAGAAAATTAGGGCAGAGATTTTTAATGGAAGTCTGGAGGGAATGAGTCTTAAAGAACAAATAAGATTGAAAAGATTGAGAAGAGGCAAAAGGGTAGACACTGAAGGAAGAAGGGGCAGCATGTGCAGAGGTTGGGGAAATGAGGATACAAGCTGTGCTCAAGGAACTAAAAGTGGTTATGGTGGTTAAGCACAGGTGTAGGTCTAGTTCTGATGGGAGGCAGGACAGCACCACACCGTGTGTGCCATGCCAAAGTTCAGTTGGAAGGCACTGATGATATTGAAGGAGAGGGGCATGGTTATCTTTCTGTTTGTGTAAGTTAACTCTGGAATGAGAATGAGAAAGGTTTGCATGAAGCAAGACTAGGGGCTTGAATACCAAGGAAAAAGCTATAGTAGAAATCTAGGAAGTAGCAATCAAAGCCTGCACTGAGTCAGTGGCATTTGGGGTGGATTTGAGGAATGGTGTTAGTAAGGTTCAGTAGTCATTGAGATTAAGGGAGAAATGATTTGGAAAGTAAAATGATGCTCAAGTTCTGCTTTAGCCACCTGGCTGAACAATACTGGTGCAGTTGACCAAAAGATAGACTATAAGGGGAGTTAGGACCAACATGTACAATTGTACAGAATGTGTACTGCAAAAAGTTCTCTAGGTAAGGGATGACTGGGTGCTGATATCTGTTCCATTCTCCACTCATTAAGCCATAGACCTTGGTATTGGCACTTCTGAATAATTCACACAAAGGTACTACCTAGGCTAGAGGACTTAGGAGGAAAATCATACTTAGGGGAGATAATTCTGTATCCTTTTTTTTTCTGTTTTCTTTTCATTAAAGTTATATCATAATGAGTGGGAGAATATCATCTATTGAAGTCTTTTCCAAAAAATTATTTTAAAAATAATACCTAGCATTTACTGGATATTTACTTCATTCCAGGGAGACTTAGAAGGTGCTTTACATGATTTAATTTATGCAACATATACAAACTAACCCTATGAAGTAGGTACTATTATCATTATCCTTTTCCAGATGAGGAAGCTTAAGACACAAAGAGATTAAGTAACTTGCCAATTAAGTTACTTGGCTAAAAACAACCCAGATTCCTACCCATGCAAACTGGCTGTTGTCAGAACTCTTAACTGCCATGCACATTGTCCTCATTAATTATAAATATATAGACAATGTGAGATACGTGGCATAATACTTATCCATTTCTGCATAACAAATTAACTCAAAACTTAGATGCTTAAAACAACAATAAACATTTATTATCTCTCACAATTTCTGTGGGAGGAATTGGTGAACAACGTAGCTGGGTAGTTCTGTCTCAGAACATCTCAATGAGATTACAATCAGAAATTAGCTGGGGCTGCAGTCAGTTGAAAGCTTGGCTGGGGCTGAAGGATACACTTTCAAGGTGGCTCACTCACATGACTGACAAGTTGATGATGAGTGTTGGCAGGTAGGCTTGATTCCTTTCCATGTGGGCTTCTTCATGGGGTTGCTTGAGTCTCCTCTTCGTAACATGGTGTCTGGCTCTCCCTGGAGTGAGCAGTCCAATAGGCCAAGTTACAGATCACAATACCTCTTATGACCTAGCCTCAGATATCACACACTATCATTCTGCCATAATCTATTGATTACATAAACTTTAAGTCAATGTAGGAGGAGACTACACAGGATACAAATATGTGGGGCCACCTTGGAAGTTGGTTACAATAGAGAGCAGTGTATTTAAGAGGCATTTGCTAATGGAAAAACAGAAAGAATAGTATTTTTGCATTGCTCAGAATATGACATGGAAATGTGCATTGACAAAGACTGGAAGGAAATTGAGAGATTTGAAAGTTGCATAAAATGCTCGTTAATCTTTCTTTTTTCAATATTGTTCAAACCAATATACAAATACAAAGTTACAACCATGTAGCAGGCCCTGGCTGCAGTGGCAGATAGAGAAAAAATCAGATAGAGTTCTAGTCCTCAGTAAGAATACAATCTCTTGTGGGAAGCATCAAATGGTTCAAAAGATGTAATTTAGTTAGAACACTTTGCATACTTTCTGGTACATACTAAATGCTAATAAATAGTAGCTGTTATGTCAAGTTATTGAAGAGGGGTCAATCTCTGTTGGCATTTTGGTATGCTGATGACTTGCACCAGAGTGGTAACAGTAGAAGCTGCGGGCAGTGGTCAGATTCCGAATATATTCTGAAGGTATATATGAGAAGACTTACTGATGGATTTAGTTTTGGGATATGAGAAAGAAAGAAAGGAGCTAAAGATCACATCAAGATTTTTAGTTTGAGCATCTTAAGTGGGGTTGCCACTTACTTAAATAGGGAAATTAGGAGTTTGGCTTGAGATGGCAATTAACCTACATGGAGATTTTGAAAACGTTGATATATGTGACTAAAATTCCAGGGAGTGGTGGAGGCTGGAGATGTAAATTATATATCAGCATGCAGATAGTATATAAGCCAGTAGACTGGATAAGACCACCAAAGAAATAAGCATAATTGGGGGTGAAAAGAAGTCTAAGAACTGAGTGAGCCCTGAAGCTTTCCAATGTTTAGAGATTACAAATGGAAAAGGTGTTTCAAAGAGGAGAGAATGATCAATTCTGTCAAATGCTGCTGATAGTCAAGTCAAAAACTGACTAAGAATTTTTCCATGTGTTTAGCAACATGGAGGTTATTGATGATATTGACAAAAATAGTGTCAGTGGGATGGTAGAGTGAACACCTGGTTGGGAGGCAGAGTTTGTGATGAGAAGAATTAGAGCCTGGGAGTAGAAATCACTCTTTTTAGGAGTCTAGCTGCATGAGGAACATTGATACATTTGTTCCTCCAATAACTATTGGGTGAGAAATGGATGGTGAAGTCAGCTCTTTGCCTAATTTCAAGCAGCAGAGAAAGCCTGGGATGGATTGCTTCTATAACTATGCTAGTCTTATGGCTAGTATGGAGAAGTCATAGGGAGATAAGGTTACATATATTAAACTAAGGAATATGAACATGATTAAAGGAAGAACAATGGCTAATGAGACACTCAGAAAGTAGCAATAGTGAGAAGACAGCATTCCTTCGGGCCTGAGAGGTAAATGGAGAGAGTTTACTGAGAGTTGGAGCCTGGGCTTTTTAGCCAGGATCCAGGCAGGAACATACTCTACACACACTCTGAAAAACATTTACTGAAGCAATCATTTATAGAGTTGAGAGAATTGCCAGAAAAACTGAGCAGTGAGGCTAAGGCATTCTAAGATTAAGTTCTTGATTTGGTTAGTGCTCAATACTCTTTCAGATAACTTCTGAAAAACTAAGCTAGAACCTATGACTTTGCACCAAGAACCCACTAGGGTCTCTTCAAGCCCCTTGATCCCAATTCTAGCCTTTAGGCTATAGACATACACCACAGCAGGTGTGAGAGTAAGGGGTCAGAATTACCTCTATTGGGAACTGGCTTAGAGCTTGTTGAGGCCACATCCTGTAGTAACTCTGAACCTGGTTTCAAGGGGGAAAAAAGAGTTCAGGGAAAATGAACCCCAGGAAGAAAAATGGATGATGGAACTTATCTGGGGTAGGTTGAAGAGAGAGGGGCAAGTCCAGGCATAACTTCTGTAGCTGTTGGATTTTAAGCATAGCAATTCTGCCTGGTAAACATGACCCATTTATGTTCCTAGAACATGGCCCAGGGCTTATGGTTGAACAGGATTTCACTATTAAATTTACATAACATGTTAACATTTTAAAGAGACAACTACAGTGATTGTATTTGATGACCCCCAAACTCTGTATCACAGTCAGAAGGAGGCCTGTCATCTTATTTCTCATATAAAGATTCATACATTTGCTCAACAAATATTCATTAGCACCTATTAAGTGCCTATTGGGTGCTGTAGAGAAAGTAAAAAGCAAACAAGCAAAAATTACTACAAAATGGATAAAAACAGAGCAAAATGAAACATGATTCATCTATGTGTTGTCTATGAGGGATATACTTTATTATTTTTTAAATTCAGCTTTATTGAAATATAATTTGTGGATAAAATCATAAGGTATTTAGAATGTACATGGAGATGATTTGATACATGTATACATTGTGAAATGTATTTAGTTAATTAATGCATTCCTTCTAGTTACTTAACACACCCATCACTTCATTTATTTATTTATTTAGTTAGTTAGTTAGTTAATTAGTTATGTACTTATTTATTTTGGTGAGAACATTTAAGTTCTACTTTCTAAGGAAATTTCAATCATAGAATACAATATTATCAAATATAATCATCATGTTTTATATTAGGTCCTCAGAACTTATTAATCTTATAACTTAAAGTTTGTACCCTTTTACCAACCTCTCCCTATTTCTCCCACTCCCTAAACCTTAGAAATCACTTTCCTCTTCTCAAAGGACACATTTTAAACTCAAAGACACAAATAGACTAAAAGGGTAGAAAAAGATATACCATGTGAACAGTAACCAAAGAAAGCTGGGATAGTTATTCTAATATCAGAAAAAAATGGACTTTAGACAAAAATTACTAGAGATATCATTTTATAATGATAAAAGTCTCAATTCATCAAGGAGAGATAGCATATGTAAACACTTATGTCCCTGAAAATACTTGAAGCAAAAACTGAGAGAATTGAAGAGAAGAATAGATACGGCAACAACAAGAATAGGAAATATGAATAGACAGAAGAGCAACAAATTAGTAGAAAACTTAACTTAACAATATAAACCAATTAGAACTTTCTACCTAATGCCACCAGATTACACATTCTTTTCAAGTGCATATAGAACAGTCTCAGGATAGACCATACATTAGGGCATAAAACAAGTCTCAACAATTTTTAAAAAGTTAAATCATATAAATATGTTGTTCAACCACAGTGGAATGAAATTAAAAATCAATAACAGAAGGAAATTTGGATAATTCATTAATATGTGGAAATTAAACAACTAAGTAATCAATGGGCTGAAGAATAAATCACAAGGGATATTAGAAAATATTTAAATATGCATTAAAATGAAAGCAAAACATGTCAAAACTTATGGTTTGACCTAAAGCAGTGACTAGAGGGAAATTTATAGCTGTAAATGCCAGTATATAAAAAAATAAAGATAGCAAATCAACAACTTTATTTTAACCTTAAAAAAACTAGGAAGAGAATAATAAATTAAACCTAAGTCAAGCAGAGTTAAACATATAAAGTTTAGAGAAGTAAATGAAATAGAGAATAGAAAAATAATAGAAAAATTAACAAAATCAAAAGTTGATTTTTAAGGTCAACCAAACTGACAAACATTTAGCTAGATTGAATATGAAAAAGAGAGAAAGCTCAAATTACTAAAATCAATAATGAAATGTGATATTATTACCAGCATTACAGAAATTAAAAAAAAGATTTAAAGGAAATACTATGAACAATAACATGCTAACAAATTAGATAGCCTAGATGAAATGGACAAATTCTTAGACACAAATTACCAAAATTTACTCAAGAAGAAATTTAAAACTTAGGAAATTTGAAAAGACATATATAAAGTAAAGATATTGAGATAGTAATCAAGGTAACTTCCTGCAAACAAAAGTCAAGAAACAGATGGTGGGCTCTACTGAACATTAACAACAAAATAAAACATACAACCCCTCTCCCCCCACAAAAATGCCACATCGATTCTATATAAACTCCTCCAAAAAATGGAAGAGGAGGGATCTCATCAAAATTCATTTTATAAGGCCAACATTACCTTGATAGCAAAAACAGAAAGACCACAAGAAAAGAAAATGAGAGACTAAATGACAGATGTAAAAATCCTCAACAACTTACTAGCAAATTGAATCCAATAATATATAAAAAGTATTATACATCATGACAAAGTTGGATTTATCTCAGGTTGCAAGGTTGGTTTAACATCCAAAAATTTGTAATACATCATACAATTTAACACATTCTACAATGTAATATACCATATATACAAAATGAAAAACCATACGATTATCTCAGCAGATGCATAAAAAAGCTTTTGACAAAACCTACTATTCTTTCATGATTAAAAATATACAACAAAGTAGAAATAGAAGGGAATGTCCTCTATCTGATAAAGGGCATCTGTAAAAAAAACAAATTTAACAACATACTCGAGGGGAAAAAGACTGGGTGTTTTCCCTCTAAGATCAAGAAAAAAACAAGGATGTCTGCTCTTACCACTTATATTCAACATCATACTAGAAATTCTATCTAGGACAATTAGACAATAAAAAGCAGTAAAAGGCCCTATTTTAGAAAAAAAAAAGGCGGTAATACTAAATTTGCAGATGATCTTGTATATAGAAAATCCTGAAGAATCCACTGAAAAGTGGTTAGAATTTATAAATGAGTTTAACAAAGTTGCAGCATACAAGACCAATATGTAAAAATCAATTCAAATCCTCTATAACAGCAATGAACAATCTGAAAATTAAATTATTAAAAATGAAAACAATTTCATTTATAATAGCATAAAAACATATTTGGGAATAAATTTAACCAAGAAGTTGATGTCAGCACTCTGAAGGATGGACCCGCATCCCACATTTGGTTCAGATGTTAAGACTGATAATGCCAAATGTGCACCAGAGATTATGAAATAGTTTATTATTCACATAATGTAGCTTTCTGGGAAGAATAAGGCAGGTTTCTCAAGCTCTTCTGAAAACAGCTTTAAGAACTGGAAAAGAAGAGTGGGTTTGGTTCTTACAATGGTTAGGAGTAGAACGGAGGTGAGTATTTCTGCACATTGCTTGAACTTCCCACCTGTGCCAAAAGGAGCACACAGGCCCTTATCAGTTTAACTACATGTGAGACTAAAGGAGTAGAGGGCAGGGTAATATTTACAAGCTGTCAGCAAACATTAAAAAATGGAGTCAGACTCATTATTATAGAAGTGCAAGACTTGTTCACTGAAAATAACAAAACATTTGAAAGAAATTTACAAAGACTTAAGTAGTTGGAAAGAAATCTTATGTCCAAGGATTAAAAGATATATTATTAAGATGACATTACTCCCCAAATTGATGTACAGATTCAATGAAAATTCTAGGTTCCATTTCTGCAAAAATTGACAATCTGAACTTTGAGTTCATATGGAAATACAAGGGACCATTAATAACAAAAACAGAATACATTGAAACTATACTAATCAAATCAAAGAAGATCTAAGTTGTAGGATGCACATTTTTCCCCCCAAACTACTGCAAATTTATAGTAATAAGAGAGTATTGTGTTGGCATAAGAAAAGACATATAGATTAATGAAATAGAATTGGGGGTCCAGAAATAAATCCACGTGTCTATAGTCTACCGATTTTGACAGGAATGCCAAGATAGTTCTATGGGAAAATAATAATCTTTTCCACAAATGATACTGAAAAAATTTAATATCCATTTATAAAAGAATGAGGTTGGACCCCCACTTCATGCCATGCTCAAAAATTAGTCAAATGAAATATAGACTTAAATGTAAGAGATTAAATTATACAACTCTCAAAGAAAACAGGACAAAATTTTTGTGACCTTGGGTTAGGAAATGGTTTCTTAGATAGGACACCAAAAGCACAAGCGGCCAAAGAAAAAAATAGGTAGATTGGACTTCATCAAAATGAATGTGCTTCAAAGGACATCATCAAGAAAGTAAAAGGACAATAACACAATTGGAAAAAATCATTATAAGTTGTGTATCTGATAAGAAATTTGTATTCAGAATACATAAAGAACTCTTACAGCTCTACAATAAAAGAAAAATAATCCTAATTAAAACATGGGCAAATAACTTGAATAGACATTTCTCCAAAAAAGATATCCATTGATCAATAAACACATGAAAAGATGCTCGACATCATTAGTCATTAGTGAGATGCTAATCAAAACCACAATGAGATAGCTATAATAATAATAATAATAATAATAATAATAATAATAATAATAAAACAGAAAATAACAAGTGCTGAGCAGGATGTGGAAAAATTGGAACTCTGGTACATTGCTGGTAGAAATGTAAAATGCTGTAGCTGTTGCAGAAAACAGCTTGGCAGTTCCTCAAATCCTAAACATAGAATTAACATGTGACCCAGCAATTCCACTCCTGGGTTTATACCCAAGAGAAATGAAAATATATGTCCACACAAAAACTTGTTCACCAATGTTCATAGTGGCATTATTCATAATAGCTCAAAAGTGGAAAAACCCCCAACTGCCTTTCAATTGATTAACTGATAAACAAAATGTGGTCTGTCCATATAGTGGAATATTTTAGCCATAAAAAGAATGAAGTAGTGATACATACTACAACATGAATGAACCTTGAAAACATTATGCTAAGTGAAAGAAGCCAGATACAAAAGACCACTTACTGTGTAATTCAATTTATATGAAATGTTCAAAACAGGCAAATCCATGGAGACAAGGAGATTAGTGGTTGTCAGGAGCTAGAGGAAGGTGAAATGGGGACTGACTGCTAATGAATATAGGATTTCTTTTCGGGTGATGAAATTCATCTAACAGTAGAGAGGGGATGGTTGCACTATTCTGTCAACATACTAAAAATCACTGAATTGTACACTTTGAAAGGATGAATATTACGGTAGATATATTATTCTCAATAAAGTTGTTATAAAAATCACCACCATCAAAGAGTTTATATTCATGTGGATATGGAAGAAGATAAACAAAATAAGTCAGCAAATTTTACAGCATATTAGATGGTGATATGTGCTTTGGAAAAAATAACTTAGGGAGTGGGGACATGAAGTGAGAACCAAGTGGAAGGCAGTCAGCCACTTAAAAGACATTGGTCAGAGAAGACCTCACTGAGTTACACATGCGTAAAGACTGGAAAGAGATGAAGGAGTGAGCCAGGAGAACAAGTGGAGAAAAGTGTTCCAAGCAGAGGGAGAAATAAGTGTGAAGACCCTGAGTCAGGAGTGGGCCTGAAATGTTCAAGGAAGAAGGAGGTCCATGTGCCTGCAGGTGAGTGAATACAGGAAAGCATTAGAAGATGAGATTGGAGGGATAACATGGGGCAGGGATTGAAGAGGGAAGATCATGTAGGACACTGTAGGGGGGAACATCTGCAGTTTTAATTCAAATGAGAACCAGTGACGGGTTTTGAGCTGAGAACTAACCTGATCTGACTTAACTTTAAATGGGACCTTTCTGGCTACAGAGGAGAATAGACTGAAGAGGGAAGAAGGTAGAAGCAGGAAGACCAGATAGGAGACTCTTTTAATGACAAAGCTCAGAGAAGTTAAATTGCCTGTAATATCTGGAGAACCGGTAGTAACCAGTCTCCAAAGATGACTCCAATTAACCATGCCTTCTGGTAGTCACACCCTTGTGCAGTTCTCTCCCACATTGCATTGACATTGGCCCATGGCTTGTTTTAACCAACAGAAGGCAGTAAAGGAATGTTCTGTGATATCTGAGCATAGGCAGTTTCCATTTCTGCAACTGTTGGGAATTCTAAACCGCCATGTTGAGATCCAGCTCTTCTATAAGAGCTTGAACTATTAGAAGAGGCCCCATTGAGTCAAAGAGCTATTTCATTTGGGCCTCCACATGATCCTAAGCACAGCGACCATCCTACTACAATCACATGAGAGACTACAAGCCAAATCAGCAGAACTTCCCAATTAATCCACATAATTGAAAGATAATTAATGATTGTTATTGTTTTAAGCTGCTAAGTTTTGAGGTGGTTTGTAGTCAGAGGCAAATGAAACAGAAATGTAAACACATAACATCAAATAATGGACATCAGTGATTTTGCTAATAAATTGGCTTAGCAGATATCACATACTATCATGCAGAGGGTCTTTTATTTTCTTATTGTTACACTGAGATTCTCAGAGTTTTTACTGAGCAATTTCCCCAAATCTGTGATTCCTGAATGTCTATAAACATTATTTGCCCCTTATGTATTGTTTAACAAACTGGTTCTACCAACATGATTTATGGGCAAACTTTCTTTTTCATCTTGTATACCATATTTTCTGCCTTATGCTTGGTGTTCATTAAACAGATGCTCTGTTCTATATAAAGGGTGAAATAAACTAGGCTTAAAAATCATTTTAAAAGGGCCTATTATGTTTTGATTTGTTGTTTTGAAACCATAGACACATGGGCGCTGAGTTCATAATGGTGAAAAACAAACCAATGGACTCCTGGAAAAAAAAATGGTACATTGAATACATGCATATTATTTTACTCCATCTTAAACCTCCACTTCAACTATATGTCATAGTCTGAATTGTATCCCCATCTCACACAACACACACACACACACACACACACACACACACACACACAAATTCTTATGTTGAAGTCCTAGCACAGTACATTAGAGTGTAATCACACTTGTTGCTACTGTATTTAAAGAGGTGATTAAGTTAAAATGAAGCCATTAGGTGTGGATCCTAGTTCAATCTGATTGCTGTCCTTATAAGAAGGAATTTGCACAGGAAGAGAGTTATCAAGGGTGAGTGTGTGCACAAAGAAATGACCATGTTAAGGCACACCAAGAAAGTGGCTATCTGTAAGCCAAGGAGAGAGACCTCAGGGAAAACCAAACCTGCCAACACTTTGATATTGGATTTGCACCCTTTGGAACTGTGAAAAATAATTTTTTTTTTTTGTTTAAGTCAGTGTGTGGTAGTTTGTTATATCAGTCCTAGCAACTACTACATTACAGATAAGAAATTTTTAAAAGGCATTCTTTTGGTTACATATCTCTGTGAAATAAGCTAGCTTAAAACTTAGAGACTTAAGATAATAATTTGATTTTATTAATGATTTTGTGGTCAGAAAATCAGGAAGAATTTTGCTGAACATATTGATATATTTCATATTGCATCAGCTGCAGTCGGCTTAACTGAAACTAGAGACCCTTTCCCCCAAGATATATCACTCACATGGCTGCCAACATGTTGCTGACTGTCACCTGGTAGTTCAGCCTGGTCCAGTGGCAAAGACCCTTAATTTATTCATGTGGTTGCTTGGGCTTCCTCACAGTATGGTGGCTAGATTCCAATAGTGAGTATATAAAGAAAGAGGAAGTGAAACAATAAGCTGTCAGTCTCTGGTGTCTTCTATTGACCAAGAAAACCACCAAGAAAGTTTAGATTAAGGGGAAGGGAATTAGACTTTACCTCACAACTAGAGGAATAGAAAAGAATTTGTAACCAACTTTTATCTATTATGGACATAATCCCACAAAATAGGGCAAACAAAGAAAGAGAGAACAAAAACATCATTGAGGAGATGACTGAAAAAGAAACTCATTTTAGAAGACCTTAGGTAGGGAGGGAAAAAAGAATAGAATTAACCCAATATATATCATAGTATCCTAAAGATACTGAGGAATGGAGGCTCCAAGGACATCTGGAACTGAGGGTAAAAGTACAAGGTTAAATAAAGATGGGTTGAAAGCCATTTAAGGGACATGTGCTCTCAGCCCCTTCCCCAGTCCAGGCGGCTAAAAGTCTGCCTAATAGCTCTGCTTCCATAAAGGAAAGGGATGTTGACTCTTTGGAGTAGATAAAAAAACTGTAGTCTCTGGAATGGGATTCATCAGTTGAAGCAGGACTTCTCCACTAGAAACATTAACATTAAGTAATCCCATACGTCAATTGGATGCTGAGATCTTCCCCTCACCCAGAATCCCCACCATCATCTTCCTAGAACATGAAGGCGAGACCCTTGCACCATTGAGGGACCAGTTCCATGGGGTCTTGCCTGGGAGGCTGACCAACCCAAGAGCTAAGTCATGAGAGTACAAACACAAGGAGTGAATGCAGCCTGACAATGACAAGAAGGAACTGCCTAGCACCTCTTAGGCTCAGAGTGTCCTTTCAGCTTTTTGTTATCTTCAGCTAAAGTAAGCAGGCCTTCAAAGATAATCGAACATTTAAGGAAAACTCCTAACATGAAAAATATAACAAAGCTGCAAATAAGAAAAAAATTGGAGGAAACAGGAGCTATATAAGAAGAAGGAAACTTAAAAGAACAAAAACAAAAATATCATTCCTAATGGTCAAAGCTAGGAGAATCTGAGGAATAAAATAAATAAAATAATAGTGATTTGTTACACTTGAAACTAATATCAAACAATATTGAATGTCAACTGTAATTGAAAAAAAATAAAGTAGTAGTGATTTATAACCTAAAGTATAAAATAAAAATCCATAAGTCCATACTGATAAAAATAAATGATCGAATAAACAAATAAATAAATAACAAGAGACAAATCTGTGCAGAAGAATTCCAAATAATTTATGTACATATTCACCCTAAAGGAGGTGGAACATACACCCCCCCCACACCCCAATCTCTTAAGTGTGAGCTTTACATGGTGACTACCTTCAAAGAGAACAGTATCAGGGGATGTGGGGTGGGAAGAAATTTTACAGTGGAGAAACCTGACAACTCTACCTCAGCCAGGTGTTTAAGATTAATGCCAACAGTGATAAATCATGCTGATAGCATGCACCCTTGATAAGATGTGATGAAAATGGCATTTTACCTTAGGGGTCTTTCTCCCCAAAGCCCATAATTCCAGTCTAATCATAAGAAAAGCATAAGACAAATGCCAGTGGAATGATGTTCTATAAGAAATCTGACCTGTACTCCTCACAACTCTCAAGGGCATCAGGAACAATAAAAGTGAGAAATTGTCACTGTCAAGAGGAGCCTAAGGAGACATGATGAGTAAATGTAATGTGGTATCTTGGATGGGACACTGAAACAGAAAGAGGATACTAGGTAAAACTAAGGAAATCTAAATAAATTATGGACTTTAGTTAATAATGGCGTATCAACATTTGTTCATTAATTATGACAAATACACCATTCTAATGGAAGCTGGTAATAGTAGGGGAAACTGAGTGTGAAATAGGTAAGAACTCTCTGTTCAGCTTTCCTCTATCTTTTCAGCTTTTCTCTGAATCTAAAATATTCTAAAATAAGTTCATTTTAAAAACTAGCATTACTATCCTCAGCATGAGAATAGAAGTATTTGCAACTATGAAATAAGAACTGGGTGTTATTAAAAGGAATATTCAGTTTCTAAGAATTCAGTTGCTGTCAAATCTAAAAACTCATTGGCAAGACAAAAGTTATGCAAACTTTGTTTCCTTCTAGAGGTTTTGTAGTTTGATGCTTACATTTAGCATTATGATCCATTTTGTGTTAATTTTTATAAAAGGTGTGAAGTGTATGTTAAATATTGTTTTTTTTTCATATGTTAAGTTTTATTTATTTATTTTTTTTGAAATTTGTTTTAGGACCATTCATTGAAAAGATCATCTTTCCTTCATTAAATTGCCTTTGTATCTTTGTCAAAACCAGTTGACTATATTTATATGGGTCTTATTAGTCAGGGTTCTCCAGAGTAGCAGGACCAATAGAGATAAATATATAAATGAATGTAAATATAAATATATATCATATAAAATATAAGATTATGTAATATATGCATATATATACATACATATGTATGTATGTATGTGTGTGTGTGTATATGTAATTTATTATAGAAATTGGCTCATACAATTATGGAGGCCAAGAAATTCCATGATTTGCCATCTTTAAGCTGAAGAACCAGGGGAGCTGATGGTGTAAATCCCAGTCTGAATCAAAGGGCCAAGATCTGGGATGATGGTGTAAGCCATGGCCTGAGAACCAGGAGTGTCAATATCCAAAGGTAGAAGAAGATGAATGACCTAACTCAGGCAGAGAGAGAAAATTTATCTTTCCTCTACTTTTTTGTTCCATTAAGGCCTTCAACAGAATGAATGACACTCACTAGCATTGGGGAGGGCAATCTTCTTTACTCAGTCCATCAATTCAAATGCTAATCTCTTTGGAAATATCCTTATATAGACACATCCAGGAATAATAGTTTACCACCTATCTGAGCACCTCTTAGCCCAATCAAGTTGACATATAAAATTAACCATCACAGAATCCAATTCTCCATTTTCTACTCTGTTTCATTAATCTATATGTCTGTTCTTTCACCAATACCATGTCTAAATTACTGTAGCTCAATCGTGCATCTTGGAAGTAGAGTATTAGGAGCATTCCTACTTTTTTCTTTTTTTCGAATTGCTTTGGCTATTCTAGTTCCTTTGCATTTCCATGTAAATTTTAGAATCTGCTTGTAGGCATTTATGAAAACATTTGGTGGAATTCTGTTTAGGATTACATTGAATCTATAGATCTACTTGGGGAGAATTGACATTTTAACAATGTTGAATTTTCCAATCCATGATCATGGTATATGTCTTCATTCTAAACCTAACTGATTTTTCACCAATATTTGTACTATTTAAGATAGAGATGTTGCAACTATTTTTTAGCTTTTTTTTTAAATTATAAATGTACCTCTTGAAAACAGCATGTTTTTTTTTCTTGAATTTTATCCAGTCTGAAATATCACTACCTTTTAATTAGAATATTTAGGTTCTTTGTATTTTATGTAATTATTAATATATTTGGCTTATGTCTCTCACCTTTCCAACTGTTTATTTTTCCATGGTAGCAAATTTTCAGCCTTTTTATGGGGTTAGTTATTATTTTTTAGTATTCAATTTTATTTTTCTAATTGTTTCTAATCTATGCCTCCATCACTTCACTCTTTATACTTCATAAGTAACCCTTCATGGTTCTGCACTCTTTCTTTCTAATATTTACATTTCTCACTTCAAAAAAATATGATTCCATTTCTCACTTCAGAAGAACATGATTCCATTTATCTACCCCATACTTAGTGTTATCGTTGACATATTTATTGCTTTTATATATTTTATAAACTCTACCTTTTAATGTTATAATTTTTGGTTTAAATAGTCATTTGTCTCCTGAAGGAGAGTACAAGAAAAAAAATATGTATGATGTTTTATAGTTACCCACTTATTTGCTATTTATGATGTTCTTTTTCCTTCCTGAAGATCCCAATTTCCACTTGTATTAATACCTTTTAAGGTATTTTCATGTGTATAGAATTCTAGTTTGATAGTTTTTTTTGCTTTCAGGCTTTAAATATGTTGTTCCAATGTTTTCTGGTTTGCAATGTTTTCAGTCAGTAGTATGCTCTCATTTTTATCTTCATTCTTCTTTTAAGTCTATTTTCTCTGGCCATCTGGATAAGTTTTCTGTTTGTTGCTATTTTTAAGCATTTTGTTATGATTGTCTTGGTGTTCTTTTCTACATGTTTCTGCAGCTTGGGGTCTGTTGAGCCACTTGGATCTGTAGATATGTTGTGTCAAGTTTAAAAATTTTAATCATTCTAGTGGGACTAGAGGGATAACTTATTGTGGTTTTCATCGTCATCTTCCTAATATCTAATGATATTGAGAATCTGTTTGTGTCCTTACTTGCTATCTTTACATCTTCTTTTGTGGAGTGTCTGTTCAATTTTTTTACTAACTTATTTAAATTGAATTTTGTCTAACTTTATTGAGCTGTACATTGAAAAATATATATTCTAGGAGAACTAAGCGAAAAAGCATAGATAATAGAAGCTTCATTCACCCCTCTTGCAACCACATCAAAGTTGAGATGGAAACATGGAGCAAACGGCAAGCAGAGTCACCTGGGATCTAGATGAACAGAAGCCCTACAACTAGGGAGAGAAATAAGAGGTCACCCTGCAATGGTTGGAAGTAGGAGGGGGCAAAGGTGTGAAGCTGCTCAGTCCTGAGTGGCTGAGTGGGACAGATGCTGCAGCAGCCGGCTGTGTCTGTGTCCACGACCAACTTCCACAGTGACAGACCTCCTTACTCTGAGCACCAGTGTTGGGTGGGCTGCTGAGCAGGCACCAGGGACTTACAGGGGGACACTAAATTGTTGGAGTGAGGGCCAGAGGTGAGAATCTCTACCAGATATAAGTGATGGCAGTATTTGTTCCTCTGTTGAGCCCTCCCCTTTCCCGATGTGAAGACATAGTGCTGCGATAGCTGAGACATCATCAAGCTGGATAACGGGATCACTCTGCCCAGAGGATTTCTGAAACTCTGCCTTCTCAGCTCATAGCCCTACTCAAGCCACATCCAAGTGTGTGCTTGGCAAGTCCTGTGCCACTTGCTGAGTAGCACCAAGACACATTGGTGGCAGCTGACCTTGGTTTCTGGTGTAGCTTCTTGAGAAAACTATATAAGAAAAGCATCGGTGGACTGCTTGCTTAATCTTAATGGGTGGCTCCAGAGTGGGCAGAGGCTGGGGCCAAACTTGGCCTGCAGTTGAACCCCTCTCAGGACTGTTCAGCTGGACACATACTACACAAAGCCATGTTAATAAGACCAGGAGACATAGGAGCTTTGATTAGTACATAGAAACACACACAGAAAGGCAGCCAAAATGGGAAGACAAAGAAATAGAAACAATACGAAAGAAAAGAACACAGACTAAGGAAAAATGGAGTTAAGCAATCTAAAAGTTGCAGAGTTCAAAACACTGTATAAAGATGTTCAATGAACTTAGGAGAAGTGTAGATGAATTGAGCTAGAACCTTAACAAAGATTTAAAAAAAACATAAAAATGAAAAGGGAAATTACAAAAGGGAATCAGTCAGAACTGAAGAACACATTATCTGAGGTGAAGAGTATATTAGAGGGAATCAACAGAGTGGATAAAGAAGAGGATCAAATCACAGATATAAAGGATGGGGAAGCCAAGGCCTCTCATCAAACTGGATAACAGAACAGCAAGAAAAAAGAAGCCAAGACTATAAAAATAATTTTAAAAGCCTATGGGAAACAATTAAATATAAAAATATCAGTGTCATAGGGGTACATATAGAGCTATTTGAAGAAATAATGATGGAAAACTACCTTCACCTGGTGAAGGAAATAGATATATGACTCCAGGAAGCTCAAAGAGTCCCAGGAAAGAGGAACCCAGAGGCCCACACCAAAACACATCATTATTAAAATACCAAAAGTTAAATACAAAGAGATAATCTTAAAAGCCGCAAGGGAAAAGCAGTTAGTTAACTACAAGGGAGCACCCATAAGACTGGCAACTGATTTCTCAAAAGAAACTATGCAGAACAGAATGGCTTGGCACAAAATATTTGACATGATGATAATCCAGGATCTATAACTGAGGATACTTTATCCAGCAAAGTTATCATTTAGAGTTTAAAGACAGATAAAGAGCTTCCCAGACAAAAATAAGTTAAAGGAATTTATCAACACCAAGCCAGGAAATGTTGGAGAGATTTCTTTAAGAAGAAAAAACACGTATCAAAAACAGGAATAAAGAATGGTAATAACTACATTTCTATCAAAAAGTATCTCAAATGAAAAAGAATTAAGCATTCCAACCAAAAGATAGAGTGGCTCAAAGAAAACAAGACTTCTACATATGCTGCCTACAAGTGACTCACTTCAGATGAAAAGACACACACAGACTGAAAGGAAGGGGACGGAGAAATATATTGTCTCGATGGACCAGAAGATATTGCACAGAATGAAGTAAGTCAGATAGAGAAAGATAAATACCACATGATTTCACATACATGTGGAATCTAAAGAACAAAATAAACAACAACAACAACAACAACAACAATAACAAAAACAGAAACAAACTCATAGATACAGAGGATATTTTGAGGGATACTAGATGGAAGGGAGGCTGGGGATGGTGAAAAAAGGCAAAGAGATTAAGAAGTACAAACAGATAGATACAAAATAGTCATGGAGATAGCCGCATAAGGAAAATAGTCAACAATGTTGTAAAAATATGTAAGGGGGAAAAGAGGTACTTGATTTAGTGGGGTGACCACTTAGTTATATAGATCTCTAATCACTATGTTGTACAACTGAAACTAATATATTACTGTATGCCAACTATTATTGAAATAAGACTCATTGAATTGTACAATGTAAATATGAGCAACAAATTATACTTCAATAAAGCTGGGGGGGAAATGTATATATTCTACATACAAGTTCAATGTTGATATATGTTTTGCAAATTTTCTTTTAGTTTGTTGCTTGACTTTTCCTTTCCTTGACCATCTTTTAAAGGAGGAAAACATTTAATTTTGATAAAATGTGATTTATTGGCTTTAGGTCATACTAAGAAATATTTGTGAAACTCAAGGTCACTAAGATTTTATCATGTATATTTTTTAGTAGTCTTGGCTTTTACATTTATGTATATAATTGTGCCGGCCCGCAGGACAGTCAACGGAGGTCCTAGGACTGAAGAGAGGGGGGACAAGAGGCGCAAAGAATGGAGACAAGACAGGCTTTCTGATCAAGTCTCATTTATTGTAAGTAGGGGGTTACATATATAGGGGCAGGTTTAAGGGAGGGAACATGTAGCTTTAGGCGGGAGTTACCTAATCACAGACGTCTTAATTTCTTAACTTTCTTTATCTATCTTGGTAACTTGAGCAAAGCGCTAGCTGTTTTGAAAGGATTATACTATTGTCTCCAGTTCCTGGAACCTTAGTCCCCCGGGCAATGTCAGGAAGGACATTTATCTTTACAGGTCTGAGTCGTTCCTATATTCAGGCGAGGGGCTTCCTCTGACTTTGGGCAGCCTGGCTCCCAACATATAATCTGTTTTACCTAGTATTTTACATGTTGACAATTGAGGTACAATTTTTTGAATATGGCTATATTAACATTCAAGCACAATTGTTGAAAGATTATTCAGCATTGAGTTGCCTTGTTACCTTTAATCTTTCACAGCTCCTTTTAAACTTTGTTAGGCATGTCTAGAGCAGTCTTTGATCTAAGCTAATTTTGTACCACCACTGAGTTTACCCTTTTGAGTACTTTACTTGATGTCCTTGAAATATGAGGTTTTCCAGTCTGATAAGGATGTGGACTATTTCCACTCTTTGTCATTTCCAAATATTATTCTTTCCCCAGTCTTGGTGTTTTTCTCACTTCTTGTACTAATGAGTATTCAGCTGAAGTCTCAAGGGGAACCCTCTGGGTCTTCAGGGCTCTGTGCAGCTCTCTCACCTTCAGAAGTCTGTGAACTCTAACCATCTTATCTTTTTCGGTCTCCCACTTCAATCCTTTAAACACAGGCAGTCTATTGCACTTTATCTGTGTTTCCTTTCTAAGTAGTATTCTGGGACAATGAGAGAGAGTTACATAATTTATCTCCTCTTTCACAGAGATCATTGTCATATGTACTATCTAGTTTTTATTTGTTTCAGGTAGAAGCTTAAATCTTGTCACTTTTATTCCATCTCAGCCAGAAGATAAATCATCTATTGATTAATTTTGAATGTTAAAACAACCTTAGACTTTTAGAATAACTACAATTGTATTATCATTTTTATATTATACTAAATTTTAATTGATGATATTTTGTTTTGGATTTTAAAAAGCTGTGTTTATGAATAAGATTGGCCTATATTTTCCCTCTCTGGCAAGATCCTTATAAAGTTTTGGACTTAAAATAATGCTGACCTAAAACTAGTTGAAAGTGGAATCTCCTTTTCTTGTTTCTGGAAGACCATATATGAGAGTGGCATTAATCTTTATTAAACAATTGATAGAATCTACCAGTAACCATTTGGGACTGAAAAGCCATTAAATTCTATATTTCATTAATAATTATCAAACTATTTAGATTTTCAATTTGTTCATGTGTTCAGTTTTGATTTCACTTTACTAGAAAAATGTCCATTTATTTTACATGTCAACTATTTTGATGGGAAATTATTTATTTTAGCTTCTTATTTTGTGTTTTTAGGAACTATAGTGATTGAAAGACTGGAATGATTCCCTTTTTCTGAGTGATCCCAAGATGAATTGTACAAAAAGTTCCCCAAAGGCCAGTGGTCAAGAACAATGCCTTACCACCTGGCCAAACCAGCCAAGCCAGCTAATCGGTGGGCCCTTAAGGCACCCCCACCCTTATTTCCTCCTGCACATAGTCTGATTACTGCACCCGGCACCTTCTGCATTCGGCCCTTTCTGCGCACAGCCCCCTCTATGCGCAGCCCCACTGCGCACAGCCCCCTCTATACACAGGCCCAACTGCACATGATCCCCTTTTGCACGCAGACCTAACAACCTAGCACCCAATCCCTTTAAAGGTCAACCTAACCCCCCAATCAGGTAACGCCAAGGCATCTCCCCAAGGCTTGCGGTTTTACCCTTCAAATTAGGTCCCAGCCCCTCGGTCGGTTGGGGCTCCTCTCAACCACTGCTGCATCAGTGAACGAGTGGAGTCCAAACTCGAGTTTGTCAATAAACTCCCTTTTGCGCTTGCATCAGAGTCAGTTTCCTTCTTGGCTCGTGGAGTTCCAAACCAGGGCATTACAATGATGATCCTTTTTTATTCCTGATTTTGGTTACTTTTTCTCTTTTTTTTCACTGATCAGTTTTAAAAATGGGCTTATAAATTTTATTAGTATTTCTCTATTAGTAACATGTGACTTTATTGACATTCTCAGCTATATGTTCATTTTTGATGTAATTCTTTTTGATTCCATCTTTATTATTTCCTTCCTTGTTTTTTTGTGGAATCAATTTACTTCTGTTTTTCTAATTCCTTGAGATAGATGCTTTGTTCATTGACTTTCACTTTTTTTCTAAATCATGCATTTAAAACTATATATTTTTATCTAAATTTTAATTTAATTGAATCAAAGTTTGACATGTTATTGTTTCTACTTTCATTATCAGTTAACTTAAAATACTTTTGACCTTTCATCTGATATTTTTCTGGTGGTTATTTAGAAGTGTATATCTTAATTTTCACACACCTGGGGACTTTCTAGTTATTGCTCTATTATTGATTTTAGCATTGTTCTTAGACGTTATACTTTGTATGATTTTAATCATTTGAAATTTCTTAAGACTTTCCAGAGTCTTAAGAAGACTTTCCACAGTCTTTTGGTCTATATTTTATAAATGTTCTATTATATACAATATGTGATTATTGGATGAATTATTGGATTCAGTGTATATATATTGAGTCAAAATTGTTGATCACATGTTCAAGTCTTCTATAACCTTACTGTTATTTTTAATCTATTTGTTTTATCCAGACAGTACTTTATATCTTCCACCATGTGGATTTGTCTATTTTTCCTTTTACATATATCAATTTTCACTTGTGAAAACCAAACCAAAACAAACCGAACAAACACCCAATTGAAAAATGAACTAAAACTTGAATAGATATCTTTCCAAAGAAGACATACAAATGGCCAGCAGGTAAATGAAAAAGTGCTCAGCATCACTAATTGTCAGGGTAATGGAAACCAGGAGAATATCACCTCACACCTATTAGAATGACCAATGTCAAAAAGGACAAGAGATAACAGTGTTGCAGTGTGTGAAAAGGGAATCCTACGTACTATTGGTGGGATTGGTAACTGGTACACCACTATAGAAAACAATATTCATATTCCTCAGAAAATCAAAATAGAACTACCACATGATCCACATTCTTTGGATATATACTCCATCAGAGAGATGGCTATACTCCCATGTTCATTGCAACATTTTTTTTTAATAATAGCCAAAATAAGGGGGGAAAATCTAATTATTGTGAATAATAAAAATGTGATATTTACCCATAAAATATGGAATATTTTTTATCCATAAAAAAGGAAAATCTGTCTAATTACAAACAACCTGAATTAATCTATTAATCTGGAGGCTATCATGCCAACTGAAATAAGTCAGACAAAGAAAGACAATTACCATCTACAGCCATGCCACCCTGAACAAGCCTGATCTCTTCTGTTCTCTGAAGCTAAGCGGGTCGGGCCAGGTTAGTACTTGGATGGGAGACTACTTAAAAAGACTAGGTGCTATAGGCATGAAAAATAAAAAAAATTAGGGGCTGTAAACTGATAAGGTTCTTGCAATCTGTGAGGTCAACCAAAGGTTGTCTTGCCTGAAAATAAAAAAAAAGTTAATTACCATATCATCTAACTTGTGGAATCTGAAAAATTGAACTCATAGAAACAGAGTAGAATGATGGTTGCCAGAAGCTTGGGGATGGGGAGCTGTTGGTTGAAGGGTATAATCTTTCACTTATAAGTGGAATAAATTCTAGAGATCTAATGTACAGTATGGTGACTGTAGTTAATAATACTGTATTGTGCACTTAAAATTTGCTAAGAAAGTAGATCTTGTACACTAAGAAGGTGTGTAAAGCGATGGCTATGTTAATTACTTGATTATGGTAATCATTTCACAATGTATATTTGTATCAAATTATGTTGTACATCTTAAATAAGTACGATTTTTTTTTTGGTGTTTGTTAACTATACCTCAACAAACTTGGAAAAAATAAAAAATAAATAAGAATGAATAAAAATAAAGAAAAATAAAGAAAGAAAAATTATTTTACTTACTTTTAACCTTTCTCCTTCCTTATTATTTTAGATGTTCTTTGTTTGTTGGTGTCTGTGTGTTACTTAGTTAGAAAATATTTATTCTTTAACTGATGTGCTGTTCAGATAGTTTTTATTTTCTCTCAGATCTCCCCCTCATGACTCTTTCTACCCTGGTTACTGCTCCAAGGCTATATCAATAGGGCTCCCATGATATATGGCTTCTGGTTGGGCTTCAGCCAAAGGGGAGCCCAGCAGGAAGTATAAAAAAGGAGAAAGTTGATTCAAGCAAATTGTAGCTCTTGGTTAAAGACCACTACTTTTCCAAAAGAATCTCTTTCTTTCTCATTTCTGGTAATCACTTCCTCCCTTCTTCCCTTCAGGCTAGCTTCAGGGTGCTGCCCTATCCTCTGTAACTACACATTCATAAATTCCTACTTCATATAAACTGTCTTCATACTATCCTTTTTTGAGAGTTTCATCTAGTTTGAAATGTTAAACAGAAATATTTCATTAATGTTTAATGTAATTAATAGCATATTGTGGGTTGAGTCTTTATCCCATTAAGTGCTTTCTAATTTTCCCAGCTTCTCTAAGTTTTTTTTTACTCTTTCTTGCTTTCGAATTTATTTAATATTTTATATTTATCAAATTTTTGGATATTTTTATTATCCTTCTAGCTTCTTACTCAAAAAACTTGAAAGTGATATTCCCTTTTACTAATAGTTCCCTAGAGATTAGGTGTTTTTCATGCCCTCCCTAAACTATGGGAAGATACATTGATTCTATTTACCCTGTTCTTGACTCATGTGACATTGTTCTTATGTATCACCTTAAAATCAGTGATCGCCAAATTCCATTTCCAATTATATTTCATCTGTTGGACTGCGATAAATTCATTTCAGAATTTCAGTTCAAAATGAGCAAATAAAACCCTTAGGGCAGGGGAGGTGAGTGGAGCTCTGTACTTCAGTCTTAGTCCCCTATTCCTATAGTTTCTCAGAAGAACAATTTAGCTTCTCAGGTTTCCTTTATGAATTCACAAAGATACTCAAGAGAAAAGTAGCCCTGAATGCAAAGTCTACCTCTCCTGGTCCACGAAATTCTTTGCTATATTATAGTTCTCTGGTACTTTCAATAAAAGCTGTTCATCTTTTATAATTTACCTCAGCAGGAAGTTGGTCTACCATTCCTGATAGCAGCACTATTTTAATTCTAACTTCTGCTTGAAACCTTAGCTTTCTGACCTGCTCTTTTGAGACAGATATGGAAGGCAGTGTAGAGATAGAAGATAGCAGCAAGAGATCTTTTGTACAAAGTGAGGGGCTGAGAGCAGTAAGATTGTGTCTTAACCAATATCACCAAAAACCCTAAACAAAATGAAAAAACAGCCTACTGAATGGGAGAAGATATTTGCCTAGGATACATCTGACAAGGGGTTAATATTCAAAATTTATAAAGAACTCATACAACTCAGCAATAAAATAACAAACAATCCAGTTAAAAAATGGGCAGAAGACCTGAATAGGAATTTCTCCAAGGAGGCCATATAGGTTGCCAATAAACATATGAAGATGTTTTAAGGGCTACCTCTGTACTTTGGATGTGTAGTCTACTGATGTTCAACAGCTATGAAAGAATCACTCACGCGTATCCCATGCCATCCAAAGCCCTGTCATTCAGAAATAAAATTCAATTCTTAGGAGGGAAAAAAAGAAAAAAGAAAGAAAAGAAAAGATGCTGAAGGTCACTTATCATCAGAGAAATGCAAATTAAAACCATAATGATATATCATCTTATGCCTGTCAGATTGGCTATCATCAATAATTCAAAACAATAAATGTTGGCAAAGATGTGGAGAAAAAGGAACTCTAGCACATTGTTGGTGGGATTGCAAATTGGTGCAGTCACTATGGAAAACACTTTAGAGTTTCCTCAAAAAACTTAAAATAGAACTACTTTTTGACCCTGCAATTTCACTTCTGGTATTTATCCAAATACACCCAAAACACTAGTCATAAAGATCTATTCATTCCTATGTTCAAGGCTGTGCTATTCGTAATAGCTAAGATATGAAAGTACCCTAAGTGCCCATCTATAAACAATTGGAAAGGAGTTTTGGTACACATATACAACAGAATAGCCATTAAAAAAATAAAATCTTACCATTTGCAATGACATAGGTGGACTTAGAGGGTATTATGCTGAATGCAATGTTATACAAAGGGCAAACTGGTGATTGCCAAAGGGAGGGGAGGAGGTTTGGGGAGGCAGGGTGAAAAGGGTGAAGGGATGAAGAAATACAAAACAGTCACAAAGATCTAGAGTAATAAAAACAATAAACATAGGTAAATAATAGAAACATTCTGAGAAAAGATTAAAAATAAGAACCCTCAAGTATTCCTGGGTCTTTTAAATCTTGGCATTAATTATTGGGAATCTCTAGTACAAGCATAATTCAGAGGGAGAAATGTTCACAGAGTTTTCTTATCACCAAAAGTAAGATAAATTTAATTCTCTTCTCATCACATTAATCTTACAGCAAAAGCACTGTAGAGTTTTCTTTTGTGATTATGTTCAGGAACCTTGGCTCTATCCTGAAACACATAAAACTGTAGGCAAACTTGGCCATGTGAGTTAAAGAACTTAAATAAAGCTTTTAAATCAGTGGCACAAGGTCTTATCTTGGGAATGCTGCAGATAACAGGACAATTAGTTGGAGCAATAAAGGAACAAAAAGAAACTATTATGAAGATGTTTGGCCATTAAGAACCATCTAGGCTTAAGATAATGCCATCTCCCTACTAGTGAGTGGAAGAGAGAGAAAGGTGGAAATTTTTACTCCTTTTACTACTATTTTAATATTAGAACCTTGTGATTAACATTACACCATGGAAAATTTTATCCTACCAATTCTCTATTTTTCTGTAACAAGCTCCAGGATTCTCATTGCTAATTTTGACTCACAATGGGCTATGTGCCACTGTTAAACAAAAAACTTTCATGGCTAAAAGGTTTTCTGAAAGAAGGGATTTATTGAGCGAAACGCTAGCCAGAAAAAGACCAGGTCTTTGGGCATGTCCTCTGAATCACCAGCAGCACAGCTGGATGGAAAAGATCAGCATATCCACCATCATGGGGTCGACAGGCTCTTCCATACATTATGTTTTAGGAAATTTGTTTGAAAGAATGTACATTGGGTACAGAAAAGCAGGAAGGGAAAAGGTGAAGGGAGGGTGGGCAGTTCTATGATAGGTGCACATTCTGTAAGGAAGAAATATTTACTGCTTTTGATTGGTTACAGATAACAGTCCTGACAGTTCAAGCTGTGTGAAATGTGGTGGCTTCTGGTGGTTGCTAATAGATGCCTGGAGGTTGATTCAAAGCTCCAACATGCCTTCAGGACTGGCAGCAGTCTTTTGTTCATTAGCCACAGCTATTATTAACTGGTTAACTTCTCTTGTCTCTTTCTCTTACTCCTGATCTGGTCTGCTATAATTTAATTTAGGACATCTCAGAATTTTTCTCTTGTCACCACTAACTGGACCCAGCAGCTGTTCCAAGCAGAGGAAAGTAGAAATATACAGATGTAAAGACATAGACAGTATTTCATAAAAAGAGCATATTTGGAATGAAGAAGTCATGCTTTAAAGAGGACTCGAAACTTTCATGTTCCTTTTTGGAGTGGACAATTGACTTTTTGTTTTACAAGTTTTACACTGTTTTTAGTTTTTGGCTGTCTGACTTCTAAACACCTTCCTATTGTGAGTCTGAGGGGAAGAAGGTATCCGGTGTATCTTTATGGAGGCCAAATCTCTCTGGAAGCCAGGGTAAGACACATGACAGTTAGGGAAGAATGTGCGTTCCTGTTTATCCTGTTTTTCTAAAAAAGTTCCATTTAGAATAACAGCATTGCCTCTGCACCACTCACTTTCTAACTCCCTACTTCTCAAAAAAGGTAAGAAGCATGATTCCTCTCATTGATAAGTTCGAAAAAACAATTCGAGTATGACTGACCAAATTCTTTCTTCTTCTGTTTTTTTTTGTCACTTAAATGCTTGTAGAGACTCAATATTTTGGCTTTCTTCCATATGAGTGGCCCAAGGAATCAGGGAGAGGAAATGGGCTATATTTGTTCATCTGTGTCTGTATTTGGGTAGGTGAATCTGTTTGATTCAGGGGTGAAGTAGTGACAATATCATTTGGCCTCAGACCTAAAACCAGTTTAGCCCAATGGCTTTTTGTCAGTAATAAAGGAAAATATTTTGATCTCCAGCAGCCTAATTCTTGAGTTTTGCTCTCAATTGGTTCTAGAATCTAGAAGGGAAAAAAATATAACAAAACAATATTATTTATGGACTTCTAAAACCCCAATATCTTAATTCATGATTTAAAAATTTAAACAGGTGTCTAACTGGGTACTAAGCTAACAGATGGAAAATGGAGTGAGTATTCTAGCTTGTCTACAGTTGAAGGCTTTACACCTCTATCTTGAACAATCAGGGCTAATGGGGTGGGATGGAACTACACAGCTTATTGAAGGCCATGCCCAGAATAAGGGACTAATGTTATATAGTCAGAGCAGACTGTAAGAGATGTAGACTTTTTGGACTCTAAAAACTGGTCCATGCAGGTCATTATGTATATGTTGATGTAGTTTGACTTGGATCTACTGCAGAGAGGCTGAAGCAAGTATTAGATTATTTTAGAAGCAGGTAGGTCAGAAATCCTGGTGATTATTATTTTTCTTAGACAAGACTTTAAACTGCTGATTGGAGTATGAATTAGTGAGTTTCATTCTAGCACAAGCAGAGAGTACTGTATCATCTATATCAAACTTCATTCTCTTTTAGGTATTTTGAATGGTAGTTAGTTCCAAGAGAGAATTCTCACTATGGAAGCTACAAAACAAAACAAAACAAAACAAAACAAAACAAACCCCCCCCCCTTTTTTTTTTCTAGTTTGAGGAACACAAGAGGAGATGCTTAAGAAGTCTCTGCTTTTTTCTTTCTATCGGTTCTATCCCATTCCAGTTCCCAGCTTCCAGGTAAGTTTTTGGTAATCATTTCCAGATGTGTGGGAGTTTTTTCTCTACTAAAAGCAATTCTTGAACACCACCTGTGTATCCTACGATTTAACTCAGTTCTGACACTATCTACCCAGAGATGGCTTCAGATCCAACAGGTTAAGGGCTCAGTCCTACCAGAGGGCTCAGTCCTACCAGACTCCCTGCTTCCCCTTCAGATGCCAATCTGTCATCTATGCTTCTGACCTACCAGTTACAGTCAGAAGTTCCAATGACTCCCTCCTTGGGTTCAATTAATTTGACAGAGTGGCTCACAGAACTCAGAGAAACATTTTATCTACTATGGTAATAGTTTATTATAAAAGGATATTATTCAGGAATAGCCAGGTAGAAAAGATACTTAGGGCAAGGTATGGGCAAATGGTGTGGAGCTTCCATGTCCTCTCTACGATGCCACTCTCCCTGAATCTCCACGTGTTCAACAACCTGGAAACTCTCCAAGTGCCATCAATTTTGGGTTTGTATGAACCTTTCATTACATAGCCTTGATTAATATTGGCCATTGAGGATTGGTTCAATCTTCAGCCCTTCTTTCCTCCCCCAAGGTGAGGGAGGTGAAACTGAAAGTTCCCACCTTCTAATCACATGATTAGTTTTCTTGGCAACCACTCCTCATTCTTAGGTGAGTTCCAAAGGTCACCTCATTAATATAATGAGACTTTTTCACTTTCATCACTTAGAAAATTCCAAAGGTTTTATGAGTTCCGTGCTGGAAACAGGGATGAAGACCAGCTATATATTTCTTATAATAAACCACAATATCACACTAAGCAATCCTTCGGTTGTGATGTAGTGAAGGTGGCAACAGTGGGAACCAGGGAGGTATCTCCTAGGAAGAAAATGTTCTGCTCAGAGATTCCAAGAGCAGGCACAAATCTCTATCCTCCTATCCTGCCTTGCCCCGCCCCCGCCTTCCCACTACTGCAGATATTGTTGCAGGAAGAACATGTCAGAAGAGGGTAACTAAACCTCCAGCTTTCTGACCATAGAACTGGAGAGGGGGTAGGCCTCAGGGAGACAGAAAGTGTCAAGGATGTTACAAAAAGAAGAGAACTCAAGTGAGCAATCTCATAAGGTTATGGTTAAATTCAATGAAACCAAGAGCTTGTTCTTTAAAAAGATCAATAAAATTGATATTTCCAGCTAGGAAAAAAAGGCTCAAATTACCAATAACAGGAATGAAGGAGAGGAAACCACAGATATTAAACAGAGAAAAAGAGAATACTATAAACAACTTTATGCACATAAATTTGACAACCTAGGTAAAAGTTACTCAAAAAGAAATATATTGCCTGAACTTTTTATATCTATAAAAATTAAATTCATTAAAAAAAAAAACTTTTGAAAAACAAATCTTGTTTTGAGAAATTGCCAGGCTGGTGACCTCTATCAAACACTAAAAGAAGAAATAATTCCAATTCTATACCATCTCTTTCAGAAAGTAGAAAAGTGAACAATTCTATGAGGCCTGCATTACTCTGTTAGAAATACAGATAGTATAAGAAAAGTAGAGACTCATATGCTCATTAACATAGAAACAAAAATCTTCAATCAAGTCTAATCATATACAAAAATAATAACTTACTACAACCAAGAGGTTTTTATCTTATGAAAGAAAGGTTGGTTTAAAATTCAGCAATCAATCACTCTAATCTATCATATTAACAAACTAAAGAATAAAAACGACATAAGCATAGCAATAGATGCAGGAAAAGCATTTGACAACATTTAACATCCATTTATGTTAAAAATTCTAAGTAATTTAGGCACAGAAGGAAACGTCTTTAACTTTCTGAAGAACATCTACATAAAACCTGATAGCTAACATTTTATTTGTTGGTGAAGGACTGAATATTTTTCCCTAAGTTCTGGAGAAAAAATAGTATACTTTATTTCTATTTTTATTCAACATTATACCCGAATTTCAAGCCAGTGTAATAAAACAAGAAAAATGCATATTAATCTGAAAGGAAGAGATAAAATCATCCCTATTAGTGTTATCATTATTATCTGTGTAGAAAATCCTGAGAAATATGCACAAATCAATTTAGAATTAAAACACGAGTTTAGCAAGGTCATAAAATACAAGGTGAAGGCACAAAACATATTTCAATATTCTAGTGATGGTTGGAACAAAAATATAAAAATAATGTTATTTTAATAAATCTATGAAATTAAATACTTAAGTATGGTGACAACTATAATAATGCTATCAAAGAAATCTAAAAAGATCTAAAAGATGGAGACAACCACTTTCTGTATGACCTAGCAGTCCCACATCTAGGTATTTACTCTAAAGAAAAACAAATATATGTTTGCAAGAAAATCTGTACCCTAATGTTTTTAGTAGCTATATTCATAATCACCAGACCAGAAACAACTCAAATAAACTTTTGGGAAAACAAACTGTGACCTATCCATACACTGGAGTGTTACTCAGTAATAAAAATGAACTATATTGGTAAATGCAACAATGTAGATAAATCTTAAAGATATTAGGCTAAAAGAAGCCAGCCTCAAATGTTATACACTGCATGATTTTATTTAAATAACAACCTGGAAAAGGCAAAACTATAGCAACAGAGAACAGATCAGTCATTGCCAGAGCTAATGGTATAGGTAAATGTGCTTACAAAGGGACAGTGAAATGAAGAACTCTACTTTTTTGGGTTATGGGACAGTTCTGTATCCTGGATGCAGTAGTGGTTATACAAAACTACACATTTTAAAAAACCTCAACATTATATGCATTTTGTTATTAAAATATCAGTTTTTCTATATATTAATTTGAAACAACATATGAACAAATGTCTAGGATGGAAAACAAATCAAAGAAGAAATGAAAAACGCATTGAGTTTATTAAACCAAGTGCACCTTATGTCTATCGGAGGAAGAAAAAGTGAACTTCAGAAACATGTTAAATTGTTAGAAACTGAGCCTTTTAAGTTTTAACAGGAAAGCATATGGAAAGAAAAGTTTCTAGATTTTTGCAAGACAAAGAAATGTAACTCAAGGCCTGAAAGCCTGGAATTATTTTTCCTTGAAGATTCCAAGGATACAAGGTCCCTAAACAGTACAGACCGCAGGGGCATCGACTTCAGGTTAAGTTCTAGATCCCATTGAGAAGGATTTTTAGTTTGAAAAGAAATGTGGCAACAAGGACAGACTTTTCTGAAGAGGTAAGTTTATTTGTCCCAAGTAATTCCATATTAAGAGGCACTGACAATAGCTAGTGTAGCACAGGATAGGAAAAAATCCTGCTCACTAGAAACCACTAGATAAAGCCTGTGCTAATTTCAGTATTGAGATGCTTGGAGCACAAGTCTTAGAGAAAAGATTGAAATTAAGTGGTTTCAATACAAACCTGGAGGAAAAAGAAAGCCATTTTTATTGAAATCTGGTGATATGGTTGTCAAAGCCAATTTTTAAAACTTACAAGAAGCCTGGTATATATTAAATGCTAGTGTCTGAGAGAGTAGACAGTAAACATAAGAGCTCTATCGCCAGGCATGTTAAAATATAGTGTAGTAACAAACCTCCTAAATGGAAATGTTCACCCACTTGTATATTCACAGAGTATGGTGTCTGAAAAAGACTGATAGAGATTGTGGTAAAATGAGACATAAAAATACTTTTCCACTTCCTTTCCTTTCTCTGTAGACCACCTGGACTCTACCCTGCTTTTTAAGAAAACACTAATTATTGAAGTAGATTACTGAGGATTACTTATGTTTTCTAATCTTCATGGGTATTGGACTGGAACTATATTAATCTTGAGTTATTAATCTTGGGTTGTTAATTGTTAATCTCTTTAGGCATTGGTGAGGATTTAAAGGTCTTAGAACTCTCGCATTCTGCTGTGAGGGAAGGTAAGGTGGAGCAACCACTTTGAAAACAGTAGATAGTCCCTTAGAAATTTAAACATACCTATTCCACATGACCCAGCTAGTCCATTACTAGGTATTTACTCCCCCAAAATAAAAAATATGTTCATGCAAAGACTTTACACAAATGTTCATAGCAGTTTTACTTGTAATAGCCATAAAAGCAGCAGTGCCCCAAATGGCTATCAACAAGTGGTAAATAAATTGTGTTATATTCAGCAATAAAAACGAATTAACTATTGATACAGGCAACAATTTGAATAGAACTCAAAATTATACGGAATGAGAGAAAACAGGTAAAAAAGAATACACACTATATGTTTCTGTTTATATAAAAACTCTAGAAATGTAAACTTATCTATAGTGAATAAATGCAAGTCAGTGGTTGTCTAGGGGTGGGATTTGGGTAGAGATGGTAAACTGGCACCTGGAAATTTGGGGGATGATGAATATATTCACTATCTGGATTTTAGTGATGGTTTCATGGTATATTATATGTTAAAACTTATCAACTTGCACACCTTGTATACGTACAGTTTATTAGATGTTAAATATACTTAGATAGAACAGATAAAAAATATTGCATATGGTTGACTAGGATAAAGTGTCTATCGGGGACCAGGTTTTGAAAAGTCAATTTCCACTATTAGACCCATAATAAAGAGCATGAGGGATTCAAAGTTTTGAAGATAATGAGGCTACTTTTAAATAATTTAAAGAAAGAATGCCAGATTTCAAAAGTTGTAGCCTGACAACCAGTTGTTGTTTTTTCTAAAAAACTGGTTGTTGTTGTCTGAAAACTTGTTTTTGTGATCATCATGCTCAAAGAATTATCTTTTATAGTCATGAGGTTTAGTATCAGAAAACTGTACTCAATTCTTGGTGCTACATTTACACCCTCATCAGGACTCTCACATGGTATCCTTCAGGATCAATAGACATTTCCCATGACTGCTCATCACAGGAAGGCAATTTTTCTATACCCTACATTCCTAGATAGCCTTTAGAGGTCCATTACAACATCAAAATCAGGAGAACAAGGCTTAAAATAACAGGTAACTTTGCTAATTAATAATGGCAAAATTTGGAAAATATATAAATTCTGAGGGCAATCAACCAAGATGGGGCCATAATTTTAGATTAGTCTAAAATTTTATAACTGTTCTTTCTAGAAATTCCATATTCAATGCACCAATTTGAGCAGCTGGGAGTAAGCCTCTACTTTATTTACCTAAATCTAACTTTAGCCTATCCTTGATAGTTAAGAAACAAGGAATTACTTCATATAATGCAGAAATATATTTCTTTGGGAGAAATCTATACTGGAAAAAATATGGGAGAAATATATACTGGATATAAGATTTAGCCTTTTACTCTCCAATTATGTTCTTCAAAAAGACCCACAATAAAATCTCTTCATTAAAATTTTTTGACATACATTGTTTTGAAAAACAATTTAGTAGGCTGAGGATGCTGGGATGAAATGCTGCAATTAAAATGAACTTCCTGATTTTAATAGAGAATTGGGGGAATGGGAGGATCTAGGACTGGGATATGACCAGCAACAGCACTTAACTTTCAGAGGTAAAATGGGAGTGCTTATCAGATAGCAGAGCTCTGCAGTATTAAAAAAAAAAAAAAAAAGAAGTATAACTGCAGAGACCTTTGTCAATGGGTAATCTGTCTGTAGGTAACTAAAGTGGAAACCAGCTAAGGGACTTGATATGTATTAGCCAAAAAATCAAAACATACTCTTCTAGAGCTAGAACAGAAGTTTGACTTAAGTCACCACAATAAAGTCACAATATACTCTTCTACAAACTTCTCATATAGGGCTCAGTTCAGAAAGATGGAATCCCTTGAAATAAGGTCCAATACCTCATAAGCCCTTGCAGTAATATAACAAGTAAATACTATGAATTGTATTCTAGCTTTTTGTAAAAGGACTAATGGCTATTATTAGGGCAATTGTGATCCAAATAAATGGAGATATCCTTCATTTTGGGCATCACAGGACACTTTCTGCAGATTTAAAATACTATTTCATTTCACTAGAATTATGTCATAAATGGAGCTTTTACTCAAATCTACTTCACATATGAAGTCTGTGAGATCCAAAATTCATCCTAAGCTTATTTTTCTTTTTCCAGTTTTAAATGTGTACTTAGAATAGATATCTCAACAATTAGCAGAATTTCCTTATTATCTGCTGGATCTTTGATGAAAGTGTAGAGGAAGGACCAAGTAGAAGTCACAGAATCTCACCCTCCAGGCCAAAAGAGTTTAAAAACAAAGCATTGCTAGACTTCAGTCAAGATGACAGAGTAGGTGGATGCTGTACTTGTCTTCTCCCATGACCACATTATATATTACAACTAAATCATAGAACAGTCAGTGTGGGAAACTACCTGGAGTCTAGCTGAACAAAAATCCTATAACCAAGGATATAAAAAAGAAGCTATATTGAGACTGATAGGAGGAGCAAAGACACTAAATGGGCTGGTTCCACACTCATGTGTGACAGTTGAGAAGTGGGAAGGATATTTCAGCTGCAGAAGTCCCTACTGAGGAGTCAGCAGTCCCAGCCCCATATCAGGTTTCCCAGACTGAAGCTCTGGTGCTGAGAACATGAGACTCCATAACTTTTGGTTGGGAAAATGAGTGGGGATTCCATCTGACACGATGGAAGGCTTCTGGAAACTCAGGTGTCCTCTTAAAGGGCCCACACAGTGATTCACTTGTTCATAGGTACTTACCCTTGGCTCCTATGGAGGGATAATGCCTGACGACATGCCAGAGACATACAGGAAAAGACTGAATTGTGCAGTTTCAGGGCCAGGGCTGGAGGGACAGCCACTATTGTCCTTATGTTGAGCCCACTTCCCATGTGGCCCACAGGCAAGTGTCACCTTTTCTGTATTGAGCCCTCCCCCACATAGTCAAATCTAAATCTTCATTGCTGTGTGGTCCCAGGCTTAGCACTGGCACTAATCTAAATCTGCATAAAGCTGGTGAATACTGTTGGTCCCACCCTGGCACTTGCTGGGAACCCATCTCATCCAACTTGCATACTGCCTGAGGCTCTATCAGTGGCACGTGGTGACAGATCTTGGGATGCCCTGGACCTTTTGCTAAACTTCCCCAGATTCAGTACTGGTGGTGGCCAGCCTTGGTTTGCATCGTGGCCTCTCCCACATGCCTCCATGTCTAGCATAAGCAGAGACAAACTATGGATCACTTAGCTCCTACTAGCTAGTCCCAGGATGATCACAGGCAGTGATGGACCTTGACCTGCATGGGAACCCCTCTCAAGATGACCCAGAACCAACACACCACAGTGGCAGTCATCAGACAACTACAGAACACCACCTGATTAGCACCACAAGTGGCACACTCAAAGGGCGGTTTCAGCAGGCAGCAGAGCTTCCAGGGGCAAATCATGTTCCATAGGGTCAGTTCCCATTCAGCAGCTCATATACTGTGGGTGTGGCCAAAGCCAGTCAGCCTGAGAGTCATTCCCACTCACTGAAATACCAACAGCAATCAAAGCTCAGCTTTAACAGGAGGGCACATATAACTCACAAAAGGGACACTCCTGGAGTACTCGGCGCAGATGATCAGAGAGACTGCACCACAGAGCCCTACAGAGTATCTACAACATAAGGCCACCTGGCCAACCAGGAGGTATAGCAGATCTACATAATATGTAGAAACAAACAAGAGAGGCAGCCAAAATGAGGAAACAAAGAAACATGTCCCAAATTAAAGAACAGGAGAAAACTCCAGAAAAGGAACTAAACAAAATGGAGACAAGCAATCTACCAGGTGCAGAGTTCAAAACACTGGTTAAAAGAAGCTTAAGGAACTTAGTGAGAACTTCATTAAAGAGATGGTAAGTATAAAAAGTACATGGAAACCATAAAAAAGAATCAGTCAGAAATAAAGAATACAATAACTAAAATGAAGAATATACTAGAAGGAATCAATAGCAGATTAGATGAAGCAGAGGATTGAATCAGCAATTTGGAAGACAAGATAGCAAAAAACACCAAAATGGAACAGATAAAAAATGAGAATAGTTTAACAGACCTCTGGGACATCATCATGTGTAACAACATTCACATCATTAGGGTGCCAAAAAGAAAGAGAGAAAGAAATTGAAAACCTATTTGAAGAAATAATGACAGAAAATTTCCCTAACCTGGCAAAGGAAATTGACATTCAAGCCCAGGAAATGCAAAGAGTCCCAAACAGATGAACCAAAGAAGTCCATGCCAAGACACATGGTAATTAAAATGCCAAAGGTTAAAAACAAAGAGAAAAATCTTAAAAGCAGCAAGAGAAAGGCAGTTATTTTCCTACAAGGGCGTTTCCATAAGACTGTCAACTGATTTCTTAACAGAAATGTTACAAGCCAGAAGAAACTGGAATAAATATTCAAAGTAATGAAAAGCAAGGACCTACGATCAAGACTACTGTACCCAGGCGGGGTAAAAAAATGGCATAGATGATTGAGGCTCTGTTCATCCCTCTGGCAAACAAATCAAAGATTTGACAAAAACAAAGAACAAGCAGCAAGGAAAAATCACCTGGGATCTAGATGAACAAGCCATACAACTAAAGAAAATTCCAAGAAATCACCCTGCAATGGCAGAAAGTAGAACGGGGCAAGGACGCAGGGCTGGCCAGTCTTGAGTGGCTGAGTGAGATGGAGGCTGTGGCAGCATCAGTGCCGGAAGCCTCTTAAACAGGCTGCATTGGTGAGTGGATTTTCACAGTGACAGATCTGCTCGCTCTGAGCACTAGTGCCAATTCAGCTGTGTGCAGGGGGCACTGGGGACTTATAGGGAGACATTATCAGAGTGAGGACTGAGGCAAGACTCACTTGGAACAGAAGTGCCAGAAGTATTCATTGTTCCCTGTTGAGCCCTCCCCACTGCTAGCACACAGGTCACAGTGCTGCCAGAGCTCTGATGTCATCAAGCTGGATAACAGAGGCCACTCCACCCAGAGGATTCCCTGAAACCCTGCCTCCTCAAATTCACAGCCCCACCCAAGCCACATCCAGGTATATCCTCAGCAAGTCAGAAGCTCTTTGCTGAGCAGTGCCTAGACTCACAATTGAGTCAGCTAGCCTGGGTTTCTGGAGTGTCCTTTTGAGGCAATCATAAGCACAGCATCTGTGGAGCACTTGCTGAATCTTAATAGGAGGCCCCAGAGGGGTGGAGATTGGACTAAATTTGGCCTGAAGCTGAACCCCTCTCAGGACTGTGCCACAGGACACATACTTCACAAATCCACACTAATAAGACAGGAAGACTTAGGAGCTTTGCTTAGTACATAGAAAAACACAGAAAGGCAGCCAAAATGGAAAGGCAAAGAAGAAGAAAACATATGAGAGAACAGAACAGAGATCCAGATATAATGGAGTCAAGTAATCTAACAGATGCAGAGCTCAAATACTGGTTATAAAGATGCTCAATGAACTTTTGGGAAGTGTAGATAAATTCAGTGAAGACTTCACAAGAGATTTTAAAAAAAACCATAAAAATCGAAACAGAAATTATAAAAGGGAACCAGTCTGAAATGAAGAATACATTATCTGAGATGAGAAGTTTATTAAATGGAATAAACAAAAGAATAAACAAAATGAATAAAGAAAAGGGTCAAATGCCCCAACTAGAGGACAGAAAAGCCAAGGGCATGCAATCAGAATGGCAAGAGATTAGATGCCAAGACTATAAAAATAATTTAAGGAGCATATGGGACACTATTAAGGGTCCAAATAGTCATATAATTGGCATAACTGAAGAAAATCAAGATGTCAAAAAGCTGTTTGAAGAAATAATGATGGAAAACTTCCCTAACCTGGTGAAGGAAATGAACATAAAAACCCAGGAAGCTCAGAGGATTCCAAAAATTAGGGATCCAAAGAAGCTCACACCAAGACACATAATAATTAAAATGCCAAAAGTTAAATAAAGAGAAAAAAATATTAAAAGCAGAAAGAGAAAAACAGATAGTTACTTATAAGGGAACACCCATAAGACTGGCAAATGATTTCTCAAAAGAAACTAAGCAGGACAGAGAGCTTGGCAAAAAATATTTGACAGGATGAAGACCCAAGATCTACATTCAAGAATACTTTATCCAACAAAGCTATCATTTAGAGTTGAAGGGAAGGTAAAGAGCTTTCCAGACAAAAATAAGCTAAAGGAATTTATCAACACCAAGGAAATGTTGGAGAGACTTTATTAAGAAGAAAAAACATGTATCAAAAACCGAATAAAGAATGGTAACAACTACATTCCTATTAATAAATTCCTTAAATGGAAAAGAATTAAGTGCTCCAACTGAAAGATAGAATGGCTGAAAGGATAAGAAAACAAGACCCCTACATTTGCTGTCTGTGAAAGACTCACGTGAGATCAAAAGACATACACAGACTAAAGGAAGGGGATGAAAAAAGATATTGCTTTGATGGAACTAGAAGTTATTTAAGTCAGACAGAGAAAGATAAACACTATATGATTACGCTTATAATCAGAATCTAAGGAATAAAAAGAACAAACTAATCAAAAATAGACTCCCAAATATAGTGGACAATTTGGTGATGGACAGAGGGGAAGAGGGTGTAGGGGACTGGGAGAATGGGGTGAAGGGCAACGTTGGCTAGGTGGAGGGTTAGGGGAGGAAGGGAGCAATTGGGGGAATTGTTTTCTAAACTATATAGATCTCTAAACAATGTACTGTATACTTGAAACTAATTAAAATAAATAAATTAAAAAGACTACTCTACCTAGCAAGGCCATCATTTGAAATTAAAGGAGAGATAAAAAAAACTTCCCAGAAAGAAAAAGCTAAAGGAGTTCATCATGACCAAACCAATATTACAAGAAATGTTAAAGAGACATCTTCAAAAAGAAGTGGGATGGTAGGGATGGGGGAAGAACATAAATATGAATAATAAAGTAGCAATAACTGTGTACCTATCAATAATCACTTTAATTAAGTATAAATGGACTAAATGCTCCAATCAAAAGACATAGGGTGGCTGAATGGATACAAAAACAAGACCCATATATATGCTATCTACAAGAGACCACTTCATATTTAAAGACACACACAGACTCAAAGTAAAGAGATGGAGAAATATATTTAATGCAAGTGGAAATGAAAAAAGCTGGGGTAGCAGTTTTGAAGACAAAATTGACTTCAAAACAGGCTGTAATTAGAGACAAAGAAGGACATTTCATGAATGATAAAGGGATCAATATAAGAATATAACTCTTATAAATATTTATACACCCAATATAGGAGCATCTAAATATATAAAGCCAATATTAACTGTCATAAAGGGAGAGATCAACAGTAATACAGGCATAGTAGGAGACTTTAACACCACATCGACATGAATGGATAAATCTTCCAAACAGAAAACTAGCAAGGAAACAGCAGCCTTTAATGACACATTAGACCAGATGGATTTAATTGATATTTTTAGAGCATTTCACCCCAAATCAGCAGAATATATGTATTATTCTCAAGTGCACATGGAACATTTTCCAAGATAGACCACATGTTAGGCCACAAAACAAGTCTTAATAGATTTGTTAAGATTGAAATTATATCAAGAGTCTTCTCTGACCACAATGGTATGAAACTAAAAATCAATTACAAGAAAAAAACTGAGAAGACACAAACACATGGAGGCTAAATTACATGCTCTTAAACAATGAATGACTCAACAATAAGATCAAGAAAGGAATCAAAATATACCTTGAGACAGAAGAAAATGAAAATACAACAACCTCAAATCTATAAGACACAGCAGAAGTAGTCCTAAGAGGAGGGAAATTCATAGAAATACAGGCTTAACTCAAGAAATAAACAAACAAAAATATCAAATAAACAAAATGAATCTATGCCTAAAAGAATTAGAAAAAGAACAAGAAACAAAGCCCAAAGTGGGTAGAAAGAAGGAAATAATAGAGATAGAGTGAAAATAGAGTCTAAAATAACAACACAAAAATCTATGAACCTAAGACCTGGTTCTATGAAAAAATAAAACAGAATTGATAAGTATTAACCAAACTCATCAAGAAAAAAAAGAGAGGGAAATGAAGGAGGAGAAATGACAACTAACCACAGAAATAGCAAAAATTATAGGAAAATACTATGAACAATTATATGCCAATGAATTGGGCACTCTAGAAGAAATGGATAAATTTCTAGAAACATACAATCTTCCAAGACTAAATTAAGAGGAAACAGATCAATTACCACTAATGAAATTAAATCAGTAATGAAAAAACCTCCGAACAAACAAAATTCATGGGCCAGATGGCTTCACAGGTAAATTTTACTAAATATTCAAAGAATTAACATCTATCCTTCTCAATCTATTTCAAAAGATTAAAGAGAAGAGAAAGCTTTCAAGCTCATTTTATGAGGTCACTATTACCCTGATTCCAAAACCAGACAAAGACATTAAAGAAAGGAAATTATAGACTGATATCCCTGATGAGCACAGATGCAAAGATCCTCAACAAACTATTAGCAAACCGAATTCAGCAATACATTAAAAAGAGCATACACCATGATCAAGTGGGATTTATTTCTAGGATGCAAGTTTGGTTCAATATCTGTAAATCAATTCATATGTTACACCATACAAACATAATAAAGAATAAAAATCATATGATCATATAAATAGATGCAGGAAAAGCATTTGACAAAATCCAGCATCCATTTATACTAAAAATTCTCAGCAAAGTAGAATGGAAGGAACATATATCAAAGTAATAAAGGCCATATATGACAAACTCATAACTAACATCATACTTCATGAGGAAAAGCTAAAAATGTTTTTTATAAGGTCAGAAAGAAGACAACGATGTTCACTTCCACTACTTTTATTCAACATAGTATTGGAAGTCCTAGCCACAGTCAAACAAGAAAAGGAAATAAAAGGCATACAAATCGGAAAGGGAGAAGTAAAACTGTCATTATTTGTAGATAACATGATACTATTAGAATTGAGAAATGAATTCAGAAAAGTAACAGGATACAAAATTAATATTTGTAAGTCAGGTGTGTTTTTATACACCAATAACAAACTATCAGAAAGAGAAATTAAGAAAACAATGCTATTTACAATTGTATAAAAAAAAAATACTTAGGATTAATTTTACCAAGGAGGCAGAAGACATGTACTCAGGAAACTATAAGACATTGAAGAAAGAAATTGAAGAAGAAACAAATAAATGGAAACATAATGTGTTCACGGACAGGAAGATTCAACATCATTAAAATGTCCATACTACACAAAGCAATCTATAGATTCAATGTAATCCCTATCAAAATACCAATGGCATTTTTCACAGAACTAAAACAAAAATCTTAAAATTTATATGAAACCATAAAAGACCCCAAATAACCACAGCAATCTTAAGAAAGATGAAAGTTAGAGGCTACCTGGTATTAAATTATACTACAAGGCTATAGTAATCAAAAGATCATGGTACTGGCATAAAAACAGATATATAGATTAATGGAACAGCATAGAGAGCCCCCAAATAAACCTACACCCATATGGTCATTTAATCTATATAGACAAAGGAGGCAAAAATATAGAATAGGGTAAAGGCAATCTGTTCAATAAATGGTGTTGAGAAAACTGGACAGATATATGCAAAAACAAACAAACAAAAAACTGGACCTTCTTCTTACACCACATATAAGAATAAACTCAAAAAGGATTAAAGACTTAAATGTTAAGACCCAAAACCATAAAACCCTAGATGAAAACATAGTCAGTAAACTCTCTGTCATTGCTCTTAGCAATTATTTTTCTGCTATATCACTTCAGGCAAGGAAAACAAAAGAAAAAAATAAGTAAATGGGACTACATCAAACTAAAAGGACGTCATCAACAAAACGAAAAAACAACCTACTGAGTAAGAGAAGATAATTGCCTATGATACATCTGATAAGGAGTTAATATCTAAAAATTATAAAGAACTCATACAACTCAATACCAAAAAACAAACAAACAAAAACCAATCCAATTAAAAAATGGGCAGAAGATATCTCTTCAAAGAGGACATACAGATGATCAATAGACATGTGAAAAGATCTCAATGTCACTAATCCAGAGAAATGCTAATTAAAACCACAGTGAGATATCACCTCATACCTGTCAGAATGACTCACCTGTCAGAATGACTATCATCCGTGAATCAGAAAACAAGTGTTGGTGTGGATGTGGAGAAAAAGGAACACTCGTAAACTATTGATGGAATTGTGGCTCTTGGTGTAGAGCAGTCTTGGCAAGGACTCTTAAAGAATGACACTAGACTATTCTAAGTGTAATCAGGTGTGACTCCAGTGAAAACTGCTTTTTAAGATATGGTTTCTTTACTGAGACAAATTAATATAGTAGCTCTGAAAACTGATATGCAGATATATACTTGGTGATTTTTTTTCTAATAAGCACAGGATTTGTATTAATTTGGCAGTGACGGCAGTAACCTGTACTATCTTAATCTCACAGTTATGTCAACATTCATCTAGTCTCATGATTTTAACTACCATCCCAAATCTTGCTGAACATTCTCCCCAAAGTCTAGGTTGATATATTCAAGTGTCTATGCAGTTATGCTGTATCTTACTTAGATGTCTTGCAAAGGTATTAAATTGGCTATTTCAAAAGTAAGCTTTTGATTGTCCTGCTTCCGCATCTCAGTGAATGGCAATTTCACTCTTCTAATTTCACAAGACCAAAAAAAAAAAAAAAAAAAAAAAAAAAAAAAAAAAGAACAAAAATAAAACAAACCAAAAATCCTCCTCAGATAAAATCATTCCATTTTATCCCATTAATGAACAGTGCTGGAGAATGGGAAATAGCTACTTTATGGATGGACAATAGTGGAGGGCTTAGTTTGAACTCCAACACCACCACTTAAACCTTTGTTGTGTGAACTTGGCAAGTTACATTAAACTCCATAATTCCTAATTTCCTCATCTGTATGTATATTTTCTCTGTCAGTGGGGCTGGAAATAATGGAATCCTGTAATTGTGCTGCAGATGGAAGGGGCCAAGATCACTGTGATATTGTTGGAGGAGAGACACTCAACCCACATCAGACTGGGATGTGAATGAAAACTAAATTTTTACCGTGTAAAACTACTGTGCTTTGGGAGCTGTTTGTAACAGCAGCTAGCACTGATTGCCTTAACTAATAAAAAGCATTCATCACCTAGTGGTATTTGTGGGACCAAGCCCACGCAGGTCCTAAAGGCACACGTAAAGTACATGAGAATATGGTTTACGCTCCCAGAACACCTACTTCTGTTACACTCTCAGCCCTCCCTCTCTCACATCTATGACTTCAAGTGGTTTTCATTGAGTGAGTACTAAATAGCTTTCCAATTAATTCTTTTTCTGCTTAAATTATTGTATTTACAATCGAGATATACTCGTCTTTCTCAAATTTTGGAGAGAGACAGGAGGTTCTGCAAAACACAGGCAAATCCTAAGAAGTCTAAATTCTTCTTAGAAAATCAGCTTGTTCCTCTGCCCATTCTTAAAACAGGAACCACAAGGAATTCAGTATATGTGTACTACTGAAGGGGCTATACATGGCGAATAAGAACAGATTCAACGTGTTAGAACAAAGTCTATCTAGTTTGATCTTCTGATTATAGATGGGGACAGACATTATCAGTCAACTCCTTAGTCATATAACTAGACAATGGCAAATCCAAGACAAAAATCTAGCTCTCTTACAATCATCCATGCAGTTTTTACTGTCAGTGGCACCTTGGGAATGGGTAGGCTCACCGAAGGTGTTTTCTCCATCCACTGAAGGCAGACTGTGTCCTCTAAGCCACAACACTAGTGATGCTTCCATGAAGCACCTTGTGAAATAGCAAGGCAGAAATGATAAAGAATAAGAGAGATTGTATAAATAACCTCTGGGGAGGCAATAATATCCTTAATCAAGCCATAATATTTGTACGTTATCACTTTTACTTGAAGTTTGCCTGCAAGTAAAGCACAATATGTCAAAAAATTTCATGGACTTATTCCAAAAAGTCACTTGTGGCTCCAGAAAATTAAAGTAGGCCTGGCCATGATTAAAAATAAGTGCCTCCTAACTCACACGTGTGCCAATAGATTACTCCTTTTGCAAACTATCAGGTGAACAGTCTATTTTAATACTCTGAATTTGAAAATGAAGGATCAGTCCAGACATACACAGAATATAGAGGAGTTGAGTAATTTAATAATATGCTACAATTTCAGGGGTGCAAAAGCCTCTAGTATGATCTTGCTCAATCTCATCATTTAACACATTAGAACTGAGACTCAAGGAAGATAAATGAATTGGCCAAAGTTGCATAGTTGTTTCATTGCCAGATTCCAGATGTCTTCACTCAGTTTGTGGCAAATCGTGATTCTGCATTGGGGCATACCTCAGTGCTTCTCAAGCTTTAATATGCTTTAGACCACTTGAGGATGTGGTTAAGTGCAGATTTTGATCCAATAGGACTGAAATGTATCCAGGACTCTGCAATTAACATGCTTTCAGGTGATGCTGCTGCTGCTGCTTACAAACCAGTTCAACCTGACTGCATTGGAACCACTGGTGTGGGGAGCTTTAAAAATATCAACACCTGAGCCCCACTGGAGATTCTGACTAATTTGCTCAGGGATGTGGCCTATGCTTGGTTTTCTTTAAAACTTCTCAGATAATTCAAATTTGTAATGAAGTTTGAGGACACTGCCAAAGAGCCACTTTATTTTATGTATAAAATAATTATTTACAGGGAGTATGGCCTTTAGCCATTCTCTAATTTTTAGAGAATCTGTAGTATTTTTTTTTTCCAGTTGAGTTAATTAGTGACAGTTCACTGAGGTGTGGTTGGCAAATTAATTATCACAAGGCTGGTGAGTAGTTTGACCCATTATGGTAAATACCATTTACAACTTTAAGAGAACAAACAATTATTTTAACAAATGAATCTTCTACAACAAATATCATAGTCTCATAAAGGCCGTAAGTCAAAAGTCTTTGGAAATATTAAAACCTATGTTTTTAAGTAGGAAAACTCTACTCTTTTAAGCAACATATTTAAATACTCATTTTTTTATGGTAACAAGATAGAGGATAAGTAGAGATTTAAGGTTTATGGTGACTCATGTAAATATACATCAAATTTGTCTAATGTATCTATATGTTATTAATTCAGCGCTTTGATTTCTCATAAGCACTCGCATCCAAAACTTCTTAAATTTCACTTAAAATGTTGCCAAAATTTTTTTATGAATTCTGATTTTAAGTTCAATTTTAATTTAGTCTGAATCCAGGGTAATTAGGGATTACAATAATTCATTTCCTTTTTTCTTTTTTTTTAAACATCATCACATGATCTCCCTGCACATAAACTTAACCTTGAGCAGGTAGAGCTAAGAACTGCATAAAGGCCATCTCTTATCAAGGTGCCTTGCCTGAGCTAGGTACATCTGCTCGCCAGGTCTATCTGCCAGCCAATCAGCGTCAGCCTGAAGGAGAAGGAGGAGAAATCTAAAATTCTAATTGTAACATTTGTATAACCGATAAACTTTCTGGTATTGTAATCATTAAATTATAGATTTTTCTCCTGGAAGTCACTGAGACTGTTAAAAAGATGAAAATATCATTCGTTGTGTAAAATGTAGCATTGTTTTGGGTTATAAACAGAAACATCGGTTGCTATGCAAGGATCTCTGGGAGGTCATTTTATCCATTCTTCTGACTTGGCTGGAGAACATTGACCTTGAAAAGCAAATCAAAATTCAGACTCTATAAACTACCCCTCTTTGGGGTCACCAGCTGATGTTCAGATGGCTTTGTACATTGAAATAAACTGTTTATTCAGCAAAAGTTATAGGACTGACTTAGGCCACTGACTAGTTATTGTGTCCCTAGATTGTGATATGTAAAAGGAGCTGACTTGTAAGGTCTTTTATAGGTAGTTTGCCCAAAGAGCACACTGCCATAGAGATTACTTTAAGATCTTAGCATATTAGCCAACTAATAATTGTAAAGAAATAGTATGTGCCCATGAAAGGCAAAATGGCTTATCTCTTAGAATTGAGAGCTTACTGGAACATGCTCTAGAGAGACTAAAATTCCTTTCCTGAGATATAGCAGGTGTGGTATGCAGAATAATGGCCCCACAAATATGTCCACATCCTAGTTCCCAGAACCTGTGACTATGTTAGGTTACATGACAAAGTTTGCAGATGGAATTAAAGTTGTTCCTAGGCTAACCCTGAGACAAAGAGATTAACTTGGGTTATCTGGGTGGGCCTAACTTAATCACAAACAGTCCTTAAATGTGGAAAAGGGAACAGGATGAGAGAACCAAAGAGGCGGAAATATGAGAAGGACTTGGCCTGATGTCTCTTTGAAAATGAAGGAAGGGGCCCCAAGCCAATAAATATAAACAACCCTAGAAGCTGCAAAAGGCAAGAAAACAGATTCTTCCCTAGAGCCTCCAAAAGGAGTGTAGCCTTGAAGACATCTTGATTTTAGCCTTGTAACACACACTTTGGACTTCTGACTCAAGAATGGTAAGATAATAAATTGGTATTATTTTAAACTATTATTATTATTATTATTATTTTATTTTTGGTGATCATTTGCTGCAGTAGCAATAGAAGGCTGATCAGCAGGAAAACTGAATTCTGTCACTTCTTGAATTTTTCCAAGAGAATTTAAGTAAAATTGTCTTAAATGTTTCTGTAGCTATTTGCATAGAAACTTCATCTCAATATGGCCTTGCTTACCTTTGCTATTGCATCTTCTTTCCTACCTGAGTTTCCTCCTATTGCCTATGATTGTTAGATCTTCCCTATGTACTTCATTTCTTTCCTCCACGTATCTCCTCTTGCTCTCCCCTCCTCAACTGTGCAGCCTACTGAAAGGTCACCATTGACTGCCTGCTCATCTTCCAAGTCCCTGCCTCCTTTGATGGGTTCAATGGATCGTCCTCTCCTTTGTGGCACCACTGTTCTTAGCACACGTTTCTTAATGCCCTTAGCCCACTGTAGTCAAATTACTCCCTTCATGTCTTTCTTATTCTATTCAGAAGAGGCCTTGTTCATTTATCTTTTGATAGCTAACATCTAGCATGCTAGTTATCATTCTGTTTTTTATATTTGATACATTATAGTGAATACTGATTATATACCAGACATATAGTAAGTATTCAGTTAGTATTTGCTGTAGGTAAATTAAGGTAAAATATCTGGACATTTTAGGTAAAACTGTGTTTGACTTTACTCGATGTTGTTCCATGTTCCTTACATAAGGACAAATCACAGCAGATTTGCCTCAGGGTTGAGTCAGAAGAATCTTATCTAGCACACAGAAGCAGTGTAATAGTGATTGAGAGGACAGCTCTGCAATGACACTGGAGTTAGCCTGGGTAAATCTAAGAACCGCCACCTACGATTCTGGACAAATTATATAATTTAGTTCTCAGCTTCCTTATCAGTAAAATGAGATAATCATAAGATGTGGTGCAAAGATTTTTGTGAGAAATAAGAAAATTCAGAGAGTGCTAAAATATCACTTTGGTTTAGAGATATTATTATATATATCACACATTTGGCTTTAATTCCAGAGAAACTGAAATCTGTCATTTTTGATCAGTTCTTGTGATTTTTCTCAGACTATATATCTGTCCTCATGATTTTTTAAAACTCTACTCCATTTTTTTTGTTGTTATGTTTTCTTTATTTTTAGTTTAAGAATTTTTGTTTTATTTGTATTAAAATCTTCATTTGTATCAAAATACTTCAAGTATTTTCTCTATGTAGCAGAGTATAAAAAATTAATATGAAAAATATCTATAAAACTAGAATGTTAGTAGTATTTATTTACCTCAAAGGGTCTTGTGAAGATAAAATGAAAGAAGGTATTGGAAATAGCTCTATGAAGGGTATTGAAATAGCTCTATAGATAAAACTTGAAAATGCCCAAAAGCAATTAACATTTTTATCAAGTTTATAAATTAAGAATACGGTCTTTAAATTAGTTTGCAAGGGTTGTTGTAACAAAGTATGATAACTGAATAGCTTAGAGCAGTAGTCCCCAACCTTCTTGGCACCAGGGACCAGTGCACCTATGAAAATCTAATGCCTGATGATCTGAGGTGGAGCTGAGATGGTGATGCTAGTGCTGGGAGAGTCTACAAATACAGATGAAGCTTCACTTGCTCACCTGCTGCTCATCTCCTGCTGTGCAGCCTGGTTCCTAACAGGCTGTGGACTGGCACCAGTCTGAGGCCCAAGGGTTGGGGACTCCTGGCTTAGACAACAGAGTTTATGGTTTCATAGTTCTGGAGGCTGGAAGTCTGAGATTAAATAGTCCACAGGGTGGGTTCTTTCTGAGTGTTGTGGAGGAGAACCTGTTCTGTGCCCCTCTCCTAGCTTCTAGTGGTTTCCTGCCAATCTTTGGCATTTCTTGGCCAGTAGGAAGCCTTATACTAATCTCTGCCTTCATGTTAACATGGAGTTTTCTGTGTTGTGTTGTGCCTGTCTCAGTGTCCAAATTTCCTCTTTTTATAAGGACACCAGTCATTTGGGATCAGGGCCTACCCTAATGACCTCATCTTAACTTGATCACCTCTACAAATACCCTGTTTCCAAATAAAGCACTGGGGTCTAGGTTCCAACATATATTTGGGGAGAGGGTTGGAGCAGGACACATTACAATTAAATCTAAAACAGTGCTCCTGGATTAGAAATATTAGCAAAGTGTGAATTTGTCTTCTGGTGAGTTAGTTTTATGCTTATTTCTAATATGAAAAGAAGGTTTATCTTTTGACACTTCTACTCACTAACAAGTAACTGCCACTCTGGGCTCCATTTCTTCTAGTGTAAGTACCAAGTTATGGATGAGATGGTCTCTGAGCACCTTTCCTGCTCTGACACATGATATCTCTATCAACAGATTAAACAGTAACTTACATTAATGAAGCACTCTACAGTTTACTGAGAACTCTCAGGGTATTTAGTTCCAATGAGAACCATGTGAGGTACCTATTATCTTCTCTATTTTAGAGGTACAGAGAAATAAGTCACTTTTCCATGTTCTCACTGCTGGTAATTGCCATCTCCTGAGACTAATGTGGAGCTCATTCTTCTATAACACTGTTCTATATTTTGTGAGGCTAAAGCCATAAAGTGTTTCTGGAAATTAATATCAGCATCTTGATACAAAAATTAATGTCAGGATTTAAATTTTCCTCAGAATGCCAGAATATAGCATTTGACCCATGGCTTGACACATAAGAACTCTTAAAAAATGAAACCTTTTTGTGATCTTAGTATTGGGTTTGCAAAATTGAAATATTCACATACTACTACCTTCCAGACATTGTACAAAAGAGAATCACTTAGCGTTATTAGCAATTATTTCCACTATGAATATTATTCCTTAGAGAAAAGAAATTTATTAGGGCCACTGGATTTAAAGCATTCAGTTAATTTATTTTTGAGCCTCGAGCAACCAACTGGTTATTTCTACTTTAAAAATGGTATGAAAATCTCATGCAATTTTGAGTGTTTGAGAAGCCTGTTGAGAAGAAAAGGGGGACACCAATCCAATTTTTGAGTTTATGAAATCTGCACTTGTTGATTTTACTGGATATATTTATAACAAAGTAGGCAAACTGCTTTCTGGTCAACTGAATGGAGTAACTGAAGGACAATTTTAGTTTTAAAATTAACGATGGTGTCCATCATCAAACCACTAGCCACTATGAATTGCAAGGTTCATGCTCGGAGCAATGTGAAATGCAAACATGGGTGATACAGCGGTCTTGAGTCAAGGGGTTAGCAGCCATAGAGTATGTCAAATCCCCAAAGAATGAGATGGGGCATAGGAGCTGTCCACTAAGTGTGTGATGGGGCTTTCAAGAAAGTAGCATTTCCTGTGAGCTTTTGGGGTAGGAGAAGAGGTTTCATTTTATGAAGTACGTATTGAGTGTCTCTTAAGTGATGGTGGATTTTAGGATAACGAGGAATGCAATAGAAAAGTAACATTTATTGAGCTTTTAATATCCACCAGACATTCTGATAATGATTTGGTATATTACAGAATGGATCTCAGATAGGTCTGAAGCTGGGGCATGTTGGGTAATGCTATGGCTGAGAAACTGGCTTGTGATTCAATCATTCTTACAGTAATCATTTAGGAGTGGGGTGGGTTGTTGTGCTTCATTTACCTGCATGTGGTGGACAGGTAAGTTGAAAGATGAATAGATGGTGTGGTTAGGTGATAGGGAAGGAAGGAATATAGAGGGTATACACCCTATGCCAAAGGCATAAGAAAATTTTCTCATCTGGGAATCCTTACTCTGAGTGAGTGGTATGATCTACATGCCTAGATTCCCATGGAAATGCTGTGGTGTGAGACACTCTACCTCCACCTGAGAACTGTAACTCCATCTGGTGTGTCCATCTCTGTATAACCCCACACCACTGCCACTAAAGAAACTCTAAATCTATAACTGACTATGTCAATTGACTCTTAATCACATTACCATTCTATTGTGACAATTATCTGTGAATTATTTTGTTTAATCTGAGCAAAAATAACCTTACCTATTCTTCTTAGCCAATAGCCATAGACCACCAGGGATGTCCCTGCAGTGAACAAAGCTAGATTTATCATTTGGCACAGTAAGGAAGCCAGCACATGATGGAGAACAGTGAGGCTTTTCAAAGGGGGATGTTAAGGAGGTGACAGCCAGCTGTGTTGTCTTTGGAACATGCCAGTTCATCTGAGGAGTTACTAATGGGTCAGTTTATCCACAGTTGATTCTGGAACATACAAACTGAATGAACAAGTGTTTCAAGAGTTTAAGTTGTGATCATTTGTTACAAATACCTTGGTTTGGATTTGGTATAGTTTTATTTGCTCTGTGAGTCAGAGAGATCTGTTCTGAAAATGTGTGGTTTCTGTTTCAAGCCTCAGTTTTCCATTCACTGCCTAGCTGCTGTCAGGGCAGTTCTTTGCCTTCTCACTATTTTACACACTCAGGCTTGGAGAGGTTAAGCTCTTACCTAGTGATATGTTGCCCCGAAGTCTGGCAGAGGCATGGAAAATAGTGTAAGTTGGTGGGAAGGTTGAAAGGGAAGTGAGCCCAACAAGGTGATGGGCCTAATAGAGGACACCTCAAGTTCTTTTCATTACATTGAGAGCGTTTGAACAGGGCTGATGTGTGGTTAGAGCTGGATGTCATAGCCACTGGGGACTAGAGTATAGGGACCAGGCTGAGAGGCTATTAAAAAACTGATAATTGGAATTGTATGAGATAGATAAACTTTATTTTAAAGAAGAAACATTCAATGAGATTAACTCTATTCTAAAGAAGAAAAAGGAAAATCTAATAGAGAAGCTGATAATGCAATAAACATTATCCTGCCTTTTATATGATTGTTTCTGGTGATAATTTCTTATCCTTTTAATAAAATTAATTTGTGATTCTTAATGCTGGTGTGGTGGTTTTCAAAGGTGGGCACCTGGACCAACAGCCTCAGCATCACCTAGGATCTTGTAAAAACTTCAGCTCCTCAGGCACTACCCAGACTCATACACGCTGAATCAGATATTCTGGGGGCAAGGCCCAGCAATCTGTAACTTAAGAAGTTCTCCAGGTATTCTCATGGTAGCTTACCTGAATTTGAGAATCTCTATGTCAGAGTTTGAGAACCGTGATGCCAGAGTAACGCCTGTAAGTCCAGCAGGTATTAAGTATGCACAGATCTAAGCAAGTGTTAAGCCGTTTAAATAAAATAAAGACCCTTCATATCTTAATGAATTTAGTAGCAGTCACAGCTGGAATATTTATACTATCTTTTCAATTCAACTCGGCCTTGTGTATCTTTGAAAGACACTATGCACAATTGGAAAATATCATTTTTATAAAATACAGGCCATAGCAAACTTTTTTTTTTTTTTTTTTTTTTTTGAGACATGAGAGATAGGGAATGGAGGCATCTTGGAAAATTATGTGCATGTTAATTGCTGCCTGTAGTTTCCCAGTGACAATGTTTTATTTTGTAGCTCTTTACAACTTTTATTAGAAACAGAACCTTTTTGTTACTGTTTGCTGCCCCGGGAGTTTTAAAAGAACTGATTTTCTGTCAGAAAAGATTGGAATCAATTGCAGTCTTCCCTTCTAGATAGCGCTAAAACATTTATTTAAGAGTTTAGCGGCTTGCCTGTCCTCATCTGTATTCTGAACTGCTTGTCCAACGAAATAAAATTCATTCATGCCTTTGCTCCCTGTGTTATTGACAAAACACACTTATGTGACTCAAAGCCAGGATCCTGTCTTCTGGGAAAACTCTCTAAACTTGTCTGAAAGAATTATTTTATTACACATTTTTCATGCCAGCTTCAGAACACCTGAGTCAGAAATCCTAGGGTGAAGGGGAAACAGGAGAGGGGCCTGCACTGGTGATTTGAAAAGGACAATGGACAAAAATAAGAGGGGCTCCCTTCCCTGACCTGGGTTCTTCATTGGAATATCAGGATTGGGCCAACTTTTTTGGTCTCTGAGTTTCACCCCTTCTAGGATGTTTAGCTGCTCATTGAATTTATAGGTACAATGTCATTTTGAATATATCAGTATAAAAGGGTCGATAGAGCTTACTTTCTTAAAGACATTTGTTCTTCCTCAGGTGATAATAATCTTAGCTTTATTTGTTGTATACTGACTGTGTGCCAAGAACTTTATATCATTTCTAATCTGAAAAGCTACTTCACAAGACAAATATTACCATTTTACAGATGAGGAAACTAAGGGAGGCTCATGGTAAGAGGGGGTACAGGGTGTGATTCTGACTCTGCCCTCCAGGTAGGCTTTGTCTGAAACACCACACTTGGTGAAACACTGTTTCCATGCCCATAAAGAAAGGCTGGTTCTGCTCTCTTGGAGATGCCTGGAATATGGATTTCCTTAGTCACCTTGAGGAAGAAGCACAGGGTAGTGCAGGTGAAAGAGCTGAGGAGATACAGTTTCTTTGTGAAGTTCCTAAGTCATCAATATGGATACACTTAATATTGGGCAGAAAAGAATCTCTTTGTTAGAAAACAAACCAAAAAAATTACTTTATATAAAAAGCTGAATTAAACCCTGAGGTTGAAACTGAAACCCTGGACAAAAATATTTTCTTGCATTTTGGATCAAAGTATGCTGCCCCTGTATAAGTTTTTTTGAACCAGCTGTCGGATTAACTCAGAACATAGCCTCTCCATATATTCAGAAGACTGCCAGCTACCCAGCAAGCAGCCAAGGAAGGCAGTGCACCAAGAGCTTTCAGCAGCCCCTGCTCCCATTGACATTATCTGCTCCTGTAACCAAGCAGCACATCTTGCTCTCATCCGTCTGAGAAGGCAGCTACTCCCCCAATGAGATTACCCCTCTCCCTGCTTGTGGGCATAAAAATCTCTGCTTGCTCTTGGTCAGGAGCAGCCTCTTCCTACAGCTCCAACCGGCTGTTGCTGAAGCTTCCTTGCTTTCTGAGTAATAAATGGCATTTCTCACCCATCTGATCCTCCTGGTGGTTCTTCTGGAATATTGTAACCCAAGTGCAAGTTCTGGGCCTGGACTCCTGTGTTACACTAGGAAATGGGGCTGATGTGCTGATCAGTGCTTGTATTGTTGAGTATGAATGTGCTTACTTCAGTCTGAATCCCCAAGTTCCTATGTTGAAGCCCTAGCTCCCAGTGTAATGATATTAGACATCAGGGCCTTTGGGACATGATTATGTCTGGGGGCAGAGCCTTCAGGAATGAGATTAGCGCCCTTCAAAGAAGAGACACCAAAGGGATGATTTCTCTCTTTGCCATGTGAAGACACAGTAAAAGGCAGCCTTCCACAAACCAGGAAGAGGCCACTTATTAGACACCAGATCTGCCACCAACTTGATCTTGGACTTCTCAGCCTCCAGAATGGTGAAAAATAAATATTGTTGTTTAAGCCACCCAGTCTATGGTATTTGTTACAGTAGCGCAAACTAAGACAATGCTCATGGGGCAGAGGATTTAGAATCAGAGATGCCCAGGAGAATGGAGAACATAAATTTGTCATGTATATTGAGGAAATCAGCTTCTTGAGAGGAGGATTTCTGAAGAACACCCCAACTGAAGCAAATTATAAATAAAATAGGCTGCTAAACATAGCTACAGCAAATTATCAGGCAGACTGCTTGTTAAATAATTAAGTGCTGTTTAGAAATTAAGTTAAGCAAGTGGCACCTAGCTAAAGATCTGAGTGAGGTAGAATTTACCTTCCCATAATTAAGAAGAAAATAAATATGCCCCGTCCAGCCTTTTCACTGGTATGAGTCAACTTTACCCCAGTAAAGGACACTGGGATGACCCTGCCAGAGCTTTGGGCCCATAGCTTATGCTGAGCCATTTACTTCCCTCTGAAATGCACAGAGATGTCTGCTTGATGCTGGCCTTCACCAATACCTTGGTCATTTTCTCTGCCTAGTCTCTCTAGCTGACACCAGAGTTTTTTGTTTCTCAGCTCTGAAAATCTAGGACTGCTCTTCAGCCTTTCTTATTTGGATTACTCTTACTTGAATGACAAGAATTGCATTGCTCTACTTACCCAGCCTGCTTTGGTCTCCTTCGACCCAAACTCTCTTTACAAAAAGCCCTTGGTCTGAACCCACAGCAGGCCCTGGTAAGGTCCCTGGGTTCCCTTAGGATCAGGGATGAGGAGTATCTCTCACTCTCACCTGAAGTCTCAGGGACTCGCACATCAGGAAATGATGAGGAATTGAGTGTCTAGTGGGCTCATAAGTCAGAAAGGGGGGCCAAGCAGGTTTCTAAAACTGAGGTCACCCAACCAGATCTCAGATGGCAGAAACCAGAACAGTGAGAAGAGGAGAGCTGGTTGATAGAAAGCAGAACATGTCTGGAACTTGTCTGGAATAAGAAGTGCTTTCTCCCAGTAGTGATGCAGCAGTTGCATGGGCTTGAAGAACCACGTGTGGGCTCAGAAATACCAGGGTTGTGGCCTATAATCTCAACTACAGACAGACACCTTGTGCGGCTACAATGTCCCTCTTTCTTCACAGTATGTGATAGGTTAAAACAAACACACACACAAACAAACCAGAACCAAGAACAGGAAACTGGACAGGGAAACATAATACTGCTATTTCCCTCTGGCAATTCTTTCTGTAGTGTAGAGGCACTGAAAACAGGCCCTTTAGCTGGCTTCAGGAAGTGAGTAGCTAGAGGCATTTTGGTGTCACAACATCTCAAAGATGAGAAAGGGACCTTTGAATCCAAGCTAAGACAAGGCAGGTGATTTTAAAATGGATATTCCAATCAGTTGCTATGTTTAAGGTTAGGTTTTAGATAAATGTATAAAAGCTAAAATTTAATGAGAAAGGTACCAAGTTGTAACTTAGATTTAGTTTAGTTTAAGATTATTCTAAAGGAAAAATTTATATAATATAAAAATTAAAAAAAAATTTAAACAAGAAAACTCTTCTTTAGGCAACAGTTAGATAGTTTAAAACTTGGTTTTGCCACTTATTAAATGAGTGATTTTGGATAAGTCTTTCTCCACTGTAAATCTCTGTTTTATTTTCTGGAAAAAAATATACTTCATATATTCCATATAATGAAGATGAGACGAAATGAGATAAGGAGTCTCTGGTTCATCATGTCACTTAGAGTAGGTATTGGTTTTCTGATCGTGGCCTATAAATGAAGCTTGCTACACCTTTTCTTTTGTTTGGCCAGAGGGTTGAGGGTATCTGGGGTAGTAAATATGCCAGTATTCTTGAACAGGAAGATTGGATCTCATCAAGGGTTTAACTTATCCAACTGTGGGATCAGACAACAAATGACAAAGAAGGGGTGTTGTCATTGATCTACATGTCATATCTGGTACATTTATCAAAGTTGGATAACTCCTGCTCTATGTTAAGAAAAAATCTTGTATAGTGAATAAACTTGTAAAGTTTAAAAAAATATATTGTATTTATAAATGTTTGGATTGACTATGAGAAGAAAAGCTCATTTAGATCCATAGCCAACGAATCTTGCAGTTTGACTTCAAGATATGCCTTATTGGGAGAATGTGCTTGTCAAAGCCCCTCTTAAGGTAAAGGCTACATCTCAATGCTTCAAAAATGTGATCTCCGTTACCTTCAGCAACACCACGGTGTTATTTTTACCTTTATTTCTTAGACAAGAAAGTTTAACTCAAGGTATTTAAGAGATTTGGCCAAAATCATGCAGCTAGTAAGTAACCAAATTCTGATAAAATTTAAGCTTTACGATCCACCCTTGACTGTGTTAAAATGCCTTTTTGAAGAAGAGCATGTCAGGGACAGCATAGGATTTAGGAAAAAGTGAATTCTTAGAAGAAAGGAAGAACAAAGATATAATATTGACACAATTAGAGCCTGGGGTGGAAGAAAGGGTCTGATTTCAGGACTGGCCAAGAAAAGTACAAGAGGAACTGACGATGTTTTATGTGCAAGAGAATAAGAAAGTTCTCAAAAAGTGATGAGGATATATAAAAGGATACAGGTGCCCACCTAAAGAAATTCCCACTGGCCAAGTCTAGGCCAATATGAGCATCAAATTGAATAAAATCAGAACTCATGTATCCATAATGACAATAAACAACAACAAAAAAGATAAAGTTCTTTCTTATAGTAGAAAGCCAAATAATAAATATACAAGGAATGAAGGAAGTAGAAAATCATCAGAGTGATAACTAATTTAGTTAAAAATTAACAGTAGATGATGAAAGTAGGCTACAAGTTTAATGATCAATGAGATATCTGCTACATATTCTCAAAGTATCCCTTTATAAATTATGTATTAATTAAACAGGACAAATATTTAGCTTTACAGATGGGTACTATCTTCAAATGCTCAAAATTAACATCACTAATAAAGGAACACACTGGCCTTGTTAGTGGGATTAGAAATCACACATCTACCTTGAGAACTAGTCCCCTACTTTGAGGGACACTTACATTTTCCCAAGGTCACACAGCTAGAATAATATATAAGATTTAAATTCAGATTGAACTTCAAAGTCTTTGTCATGTCTCCTATATCCTGGGTCTAAAGGGTGTAACTGATCCATAACTGAGCTACACTCAGCAGAGAGGAGGTCGTTGGGCAAGACAGACATAGAAATAAGAAGAGATCAGATATAAGTGACTAGGAGAGATGAGATGGTGCAGTGGTATCTCCTAGATATGGAGATGCTCTCCTCCACTTAATGACTTTCTGATTTTGAAGGAAATACAAAAGGAACATCTTGAGAATATCTTGTCTACCACACAATGAATGAGTTATAATGAGGGTTTACTGGAACACACATGAACAAACTAGATGCGCGAAAAGGTTGGATAGTTAATTATATGGTCAATTTCTCATCCATATTTACACAGTAATGTTATGGTTTTACTTTTGCCTTGCAAAACAAATCCATTTGGATAAATCAATATTATTTCCCACAGTTTCTAATCTCCACTCAGGGGAAAAAGTACTGAGAGTCAGGCAAATCTAATAATACTCTTCTCAAAATAATTGGACAGAAACGTACCCAAGAATAGCCCTTAATGAAAAAGACTGGTTAATAAGTATTTGAGCAATCAGAGGATGCTTCTAAAAATTTTAGAGGGTCCCTGGAGGGGACATATTAATATCCTTAGTAAAATATAATTTTTGCTACATAGAGAAGGCTTTTTGATGAAAAATTTAACATTTTTTTAGTTGTAAATTAAGTCATTCTTTGCATTTGGGATAAACTCAGAAGAAATGCTGAGAAAAATAAATATCCTTTACATGGGCAAACCCAACAACTTTACAATTTATTCAAGTACTTGGCACCTGTGTACATTTTTCTTTCAACTATAGAGACACTTTATTTTATTTTAGGTGACTATGGAAAGAGTCATTCCACACAACTGAATTAGATGACTAGTGTCTGCATTTAAAAAACAAAACAAAACAAAACAAAAAACCTTTGAATATAAGTCTTCTTAAAACCATTGTTATGCCACTTGAAGCTCAAAACTTTGTATAGTTCCTAGTGACTTTAAAATCAAATCTAAATTCCTTAGCATGGTTTTTGAGGACTTCCACATGCATGAAGAAATTATTCGGAATATCAATTGATATACTTTTCATTTTTTACTTTCTTATCCCTTCCTTTTCTTCATTAAGAACTGTCTATTGCCTTTGAATTGGGGTTGGCAAACTTTTTCTGTAAAGGGCTGAATAGTAAATACATTAATCTCCGCAGACCACGTGGTCTCTGTTGTAGGTGCACATGGACACCGAAGTATGAATTTCACATAATTTTTATGTGTCACAAAAGATGCTTCTTTGAATTTTTTCAACAATTTAAAAATATAAAAAATATTTTTAGCTTGTGGTCTATACAAAAACAGGTGATGAGTAGGATTTGGACTGCCAAGCCCTGCCCTAGACAATGGAGAGGTGTGGGGAAGTAAGCTGGACAATTAACAATCACATATAGAGATATAGAGACACACAATGTAAGAAATGGCCCAATTTCTGAGGAAGGAGCAAATATCCTTGGAGTCATTTGGGGAGCAAATGGAAGGCCAGCCAATGCCATCCACTTAAGTGATCTCACATCACTGACTACACTAAAAAGCCACATTAGCTGTCTTTTTACTGCCCTTTAGTAGGTCACTCCATCAACACCTGCATACCACTAATGGATTGGCCAGCAGGAACAATGCCTCTCTGTGCCTCTGGATGTTGCCCAGCTCACCTTGATAGTCCAGTGTGGACTACATACTCTATGACAGCCCAGGATGCACTTCAGCCCCTAAATAGACAGTGTTTTCAAAGCACCCATGAGCAGCCCCAGGGCTGGCCTCTGGATGGCACTGAGTGGAAGCAACTAACTTTCTCCAAATTGGGGCAAAATTGAAAATTATCTCCGTTGCCTTCCCCATTCCCTCCTGTTTCAGTGCTGTGTTCTGACAAACGTGTTAACTTGCTGTCCCCTCTATTTTACTTTATACTTTTGTTTATAGTTGCAATACCCTCCTCTCTACTCCCAAATTGTTCCATTCATACTCCTTATCCACATCTTAGCCAAATCTCCTATATCCATGAAACAATCCTTAGAAACTTGTGTTTAATAATTCATAATACAGTCACTATGCAGGTAGAAATTAATCATCCATTATCTACCTGTGACATCTGCCTTGTCATCGTGAACTCTTAGATAATTCTCTTGGTAGTTACCTCATGTATGCATAGCTTCTTCCTGAACCCTGTCCTCCAAGAAACCTAGAATTTACTTTGATTTCTCTCTTCCTCCACCCTACCCATGGGCAAGTTTAGTTGTTTCAAAATATACCTTTAATTCATAAATTTCTCTCCATTTTCACTTTAAGCCAAACCACTAAAATCTCGTTTATAGCCCAATCGCCTTGCTGATTTGTCTGCCTCTACCATCTCTTCTCCTCCAGTACTCTGAATGTAATCTTAGAACATAAAGCAGAACAGATTGATCTGGACTCTACCTTCTTATTTAGCTTCATCCCATTTCTCCCTCTTCTCTTGCTCATGAAGTCCTGGCCATATAGGCTTCCTTTAGGTCCTTAAACAGCACAACTTTTCTACCAACCTGGCTCTTGCATGTGTTGCTTGCTCTGTCTAAAACTGTCTCCTTTCCCCACCTTTCCTCCCTCTACCTGGAGGTCTCAGATTAAATAGTTTCTTCCAGCAAAATCTTCCTTGGGCTTCATCTAAAGCAGCCATCCCTCATCACCCTATGCTAGCGTTTTGGTTTTTTTCTTTTTTTTTTTTTTTTTTTCTTTTTTTTTTTTTTAGCCGCTTGTTTGTTTTCTTTTTATCACTCACCAGAATTTTCAATTCTTGATGAATTTATTTGTGTGTTTACTTGGAGTGCATTACCATGTCTTTCCTGTGCGTCATAAACTGCAGGATAGGAGCATTGTCAGTCCTGCTTGCCACTGTGTCTTCTATGCCTAAAACTGTTCCTAGGTATAGCAGATGGTCAATGAACACTTCTGAAATAAGTGAATGAGTTAGATAATAATGCCCTTAAGGTCAGAATTGTGCCTTCAACTCCCTTGACCCCCTACCCTCACTTTGGCCTGCCTAGCACATTGGAGTTACTCTGCAGGTGCTGCTTTATTGGATTTGTGGTAAGGTGATTAAATAAAGCAATGTGAATTTCTTTTTTCATAACCCATGATTGCCTCCTTCCCCTAAAGATCAAGTAGTTTCACTTCAAGAGACTTGACATCTCTGAGAGCCTCCAAACTGTCATGCAAAGGAATCCTCTTCACTTCTTTATTTTCTCTCTACCCTTTGATATCATATCCAGGCATCACTGAGAGAGATCCCTTCTGGTCCCTGTCTCTGTAAATAGAGAGATTTCATTGAATATTTATGTCACCTAGAAGGAGGTCTATAAATAGACCTGCCAGTTACTTTCTAGGACAGGTGCCGAAGGACAAAGAAAAGGAGTTATAGAATGTTATTGCTAAAAAAGACTCATCATTTGGCTAAAGTTTTTATTAGACAGAGGAAGAAACTGGGATCCAGAGTGAATATGGTCTGAGGCTTTAGTCAAAGGTATTTCTTCTGATCCCCTGCCTTAAATTAGCATACATGTCTATACACTAGGAGCAGGAGGACTTCTAGTCCCACTTGTGGCCATGGTCTTGCACACTCATGCTTTTGGTCCTGTCTAAGTCCTACTTTGCATCCCTTGGCCTTTGCCTCTGTTTCTCATTCTCATATTTTTAACTTGGCAAAGTTCAACATCTCTCGTTTTCACCATTGGTATTCCCTATAGGTAGGTGATATGCCCACACATTATGGTTTTCTCATCCCAAGGGACTTTGAGAAGGTTCTGTAAGACAGCCACCAGGTCTGGGAACCACTTATTTCCCTGGTATGCCAGCTATTAAGCTGTTGTCTATCAGCAAAAACCCCTCCCTTCTAAACTCTGATTTGTAATGTTTGGGACTAGATTCTGCAAGCCATACTTCTGCTCCCCTAGTTGGCTCCCTGTTAAACTCTGCCCATAGAGAGCACTGGAGGAAGAGCATGAGGCTGGAGGGGGAAAGAGGGAAGAGCTACTTCACATTTTTGTCCTGTTGGCCTCCTTTCTTCCTGTTTCTGTGAGGGTTACCCAGGAGTGTTTCTTTACCCTGGCAACAGCCACACCTTTCCTTAAGAGCAGCTGAATCCAGTTGGCAGTTTTCCCAGTACCTGTGGAACTAGCTTCATCATACCTCTTCCCCCAGGATCTCACTCATATACCAACACCAATGGAGTAGCACCCTTCCTTCCTCCAGAATCTGAGATTCAATCCCACAGGCCCCTCCCACAAGTTTGTAAGTTTGGATGATTCCCACCCCTCTGTGTTCCTAGCATGAGGTGGTGGTGGTGGTAGTACTCATTTATTTGCATTACCATTCCTTGTAATAGCTTCTTGCCATTTTTGTCACCTAGTTAACTCCTCTTTTTCAGTTCTCTCTGTTCAAATGATTGGCATGGCTCTGTCTCCTGACTGGACCCTGACTGATATACTAGTAGACCCCATTGGCCAGCTGGACATGATGTGGAGCTAAAAGTATTGCTTGTAGTGGTGGAGGTGAGGGCGATGAGTGTGACAGTAAAGCTTATATTCCTGTTCTGATAATAGACTCAAAGTCTAGCATCTGCCCTGACCTCTTTGTCATTCACAGTAAGTTCTCAGCTTTCTGCAAAGGATTTTTCATAAGGTTAAGCTGGGTGGTGTTTAGGGTCCTGTCATGAGACAGTTAAGTCACTAAGGCAGAAGTATCCTTTCACTGGGGGTAAGCAGTTTTCTCTACATCGTGACATGGCCTAATGGCCTAGATACTTGGTATCTATCTATCTATCTATCTATCTATCTATCTATCTACTACCTACTACCTATCTACCTATCATCATCATCTATCTACCTATCATGTATCCTCTATTTATCTATCATCTATCTATCTATCTATCTATCTATCTATCTATCTATCTATCTATCTATCTATATTCTCTTTCTTTACCTTCTCATTTCTCTACACTAACAAACAAAGAATTAAAAATTACTCATCAAAGGCAATGTATTACTTTAAGCTGACCATTGTGTTTGGAAGTAAAAACATCATAAAGAGGCAAACAAGAATATCATAAAGAACATTCCATAGATATGAAAATCTGCCTTTCATTCTGTGAAAATATTCATTACAGCATTCTATAAAGAAGAAAAATTCAGGCTGCTAATATGACAGCCTTGGAGAAGACCACCATGGCATTTAGGACACTAAAGAGTGGTCAGCTCAGCTCTGAGAAGCAGAGATGATGAATAGGAACCCTTGCTGGCTGCTGCTTGGAGTGTGTGTCCTGCATGAAGAAGGAGTACCACAGTGGGAAAATGGTCTCTCGCATCTACAAGCAGTTGGTAAATCACATTAGCTTTCCAACACAGAGACATGTCTAACCATATAGTTTGCAAAGGAAAGCAGCTTATTGTTTAGTGGAAGAGGTTGTCTGCACACAGTGAAAACACAGCCAATAATTCTTGGCTGTGTGATTAAGTGCTGAGCAGGCAGCATCCATGGCAAGGGGTGGTTCACAAGTTGGGAGGAAAGAAAACTTGCTAACCATTAATCATTGTAGTCAGCAGGAAATAAGAACTAGAAGATGCCTTAGCAGAGAAGGAGAGGACAAATACAAGGGAAGTGAGGGGGTTATAAAATAAGCCAAGGAAAACTCTCCCTGGGATTTAAGATCATTTGATGTCTTTATTGAGTTTACACTAATTTGTCAATACTGTGTGCCTAGGCTGTGGTGAAGAAGACTTCAAAGAACTTCTTCCTACCTAGGGAATCAGTCAGGGCTGTGGTCAAAAAGAGATAAGTGGCAAAAAGGCAATGAAGTCCCTGCCCAATTAGTGTGGGTCCAACCAGTATCATTTTGAGACCTGCTACAGCACGATAAAGAACAAGTTATTGTTTGACCTCTGTCTTAAGGGGAAACAAGTTGCAACTGAAGAGATGTAGAGTTAGAAAAAGTCATCTGTGCTTTTTTGAGCTTAATGGAGGCGCACACAAACTGGTAGAACCAGGACTGACCAGAAGTCAAAAGCCTGAGTTTTTAATTATAATTCTTACCTATATAGCATGATTCTGTGGCCATAACTTAAATGTCTTCATCTCCCTGTTACTACTGATGTCCTATTTGAAAAAATCTCATTTGGGGTATTTCAATGCCTTCTGCCAGTACAGGTCTATAGACTATTGCTGTATATAGTTTTTTTGTTTTCTTGTTATGGCTATATTGCCATCATTGTTTATTGTTGTTGTTGTTGTTTTACTCTTATTCACTGTAATTGGCTCTGGTTTTGTCTTAGAAAACAAAGGAAGAATGAGAGAAAAAACAAAATAGTGTGATGGAAAAGAACAAAGGTTAGAGCAGATAAGAAATAGAAGAAAAAGAAACCACAAATTAGAAATCGATTTGTAAGCTAAGCAGGGCTAGCAACAAAGAAGAGAAAGAAGGGGACAAATAAAGAATGTTTGTATATAAATATAAAAAATTGTTTGAGTGAAATCACTGAGTTTAATTGATACCATAAAGCAATGTAGTGAAGGGTGAGGTTGGGTTGGATGATAAAAAGATTAAGGGGGTAACATTTCATCTGGTTATAGTTAAAAGAGTTGGAAGGGAAGAAATTCTGGACCACACAGCTCCTTACTTCTGCTGACCATCTTCTCCAAGTACGAGGCAGAATAACTGAGCTGCTATAACAAAGAAACCCAGAACTGTTATGACATAAGATAGAAATTAATTTTCCCCTCAAATAACAGTCAGGGGTAGGTGGATGGTGGAGGGAGATAGGGAGCTCTGTTTCATGAGGTTGTACAGGATCTTTAGCTCTTTTTATCTGTGCTCTGCAATTGCCTGAAAGGCACTCACCAGCTTGAACAAAGCTGGATCACCGTGTTCTGGTCCCTGGAAAGGGAGAGTCCGTGAAGAACAACCCTTCCTTTTAAGCTGATGATGTAGCACTTTTGCCCACATTTTGTTGATGAGAATTGAGTAACGCAGCTGGAAAATGTTTGTAGTTGGGCAGCCATGAGCTCCATTAGAGTTTCTATTACTAAAAAGAGAGAATTAATTTTGGTGGGGTCAATTAGTCTCTGTTTCATGTCAGTTCTGCTTGTCCTGGCCAGCCTATGTTATAGCTCATAAGATCAGGAGTGACCTAGGACAGACATTTATTCATAAATTTGGAGTCTACCTATAATGAGAATACATATTGTCATAAGCTCATATAGCAATCACAAAAATAAAAAAAGCTACCATTTATTTATTGCCTCATATGTGCAAGGAGCTGGCCGAGAGCTTTATTTATCATTAGAACCATATTCTTATTCTCACAATTGAAGCTCAGAAAAACGTACCTTCCTTGGATCTCAAAGTGAGAATATTGCAAAGGTCCATGGCCCAGAGCCTCTGCTAGGACAGGGCTAAACACGGCAGCAGGTAGAGCACTCCTGCCTGTAATCTAGCTGCACTGCTGACAACAGCCCTTTGGGATAGGAACTCTGAACATCTCCATTTTACAGTAGCAAAACCAGACAAAGTAGCAGTGGTAGAATTTGCTCCTGGCTCCTGGTATGGAGTCCTCCATCTTACCATTAGCTTTGCTACCCACTGGGTCAGCTCCCTCAGAGTCATGGAGGTCTGCAAGGGGTGGATGGTTTGGGACTGGGCCCTGCATCGCATGTAGGATGAGGACAGGTGTTAAGTATAGGGCTGCTCTGCCTACAAAGGTGCTCACAGGTGGAAACATGCAGGGCTCATTTCAGAAGGCAACTGAAATTTGTTATTAACAAAAACATTAATAACAACTGAAATTTGTTGTTAATAACAAGTGAAATTTGTTATTAATAAAAACAGTTCAAAAAATATTTGGCAAAGGACCACGGGACCGGCGCTATTTATGAGAAGGGTTTAACGGGAGAATACACAGCTGCAGCAGATGGGTGTCGATGGGGCCTCTCCAGAGGGTTTCATTCTGTTTTCCTTTGTCTTGGAATAAATTCAGAGGGTGCCATGTGTGAGCCTGGATAGATGGTTTTGAACCACAGCTAATTAAAAGCAGGCACTTCCCTGGGAGTTAACGAGAAATGAGACCTGAAATCACCTGGGCAAAATACTCCTTGGTTTGGGCTGTTACCTCCATAAATGGAAGGGTTTTTCGCCAGGGTGCAAGTATAGCTACAAAGGCCTTAGATATGAGCCAGAGACGGAAATGAGACACACTGCATTTTGATTCCTCCATTCCCACTTGGTCAGCCAAAGAACCCTGCCTCATTAGGTTGTACAGCTCGTATTCAGGTAGCTCCTCTCCTGGCCATGAACCTCAGCATCTGCGGTGCAAGGTCAACCCAAGCACACAGGAGCCCTCATAGAACTCGTGATGCACCCTCCAGACCACAGCTGTCTATAGCTAATCCCACATGGATGTCCCTGGACCCCCAGGGAGACACAACCCTCTAGTGACCAGCTGTTAGGACCTAAGAAGGCCTCTGGAAATTGGGTTGCTTCTGGGAAACATAGATTTTTCTCCTGTGGATGAAGCCAGCCACAACTCAGCACCTTACTTTTGCATATGAAAGGCTTGGTAATTACTACTTTCATCCTTAAAGCATGCAAGTGACATGCAAAATTAGCACTTGAGAGGATCCACTTTTAGACCTTGTTGTAAAGCAAAACTTATTATTTGAAGATAAATCAATTTCTGTTGCCTGTATTTGCGGTTTCCCCCAGATGGCTAATTACCAAAGATAAATGTGTATAAACACAAGCCTTATCCTTCTCCATCCATCTTCCCTGCCTGCCTGTTTATCCAGAGGTTAATAATCACAATCCTGTAGTGTATTGCCATAGTAATGGCTTTGATGGGCCCGACAAGTTTATGACCTTTCATTATAAATAGAAGGACATGAATCTCAAGAAAGGAAGGTCATTTTAGAGATGAATGTGCAGATAACTAGCCTCTCTGAAACTGAGCCAAAAGGAAAAACAAAATAGAAAACAAAATAAAAAGGGGGACCCCCCCATGAACACAAATGCACAAAACAAACAGCATAAATGTCACAGAAATTGGTTTACAGCAAAATTAAATAAGGTTCCTGCAAGCATTAATTTTCATATTTTCTGTTTATGCACTGTTAGGATTATTTCCCAGCTTTGATTTATGAAAGAGTAAGACTGGCATTATCATTCAGACACTTATCAAATTCAGTTAAGGGCTGGAACTTCCATTCTGATAGGACTTACTTCCTCTCTGGTCAAAAGGGCAAGTAGAAAGTACTGTGTCTCCATAGAGTAGCTTATGGCCTCTGTGCAAAGACCAAGGTTCAGATTGTCCTTCCTCCCTCCGTTCCTTCTTCCTTTGCTTTCCTTCCTTCCTTCCTTCCTTCCTTCCTTCCTTCCTTCCTTCCTTCCTTCCTTCCTTCCTTCCTTCCTTTCCTTCCTTCCTTCTTTCCTTATTATAATATATACTCATTATAACAATAAAACGGCAGAGAAATAAAATCTGCCATTCTACTTTTTTTGGAAAAAGTGTTAAGAAATGACTAATTAAAAATATAGCTCTGATACGTGCAAGACAATGTTCTAAGTTGTTTATAAATATTAACTTATTTTTTTCTTCATAAAAACACTTTGGAGGTAATATCATTGATTCTATTTTATAGGTGAGAAAACAGAAAGCCAGAGAGGTAAGTAACATGCCCAAAGCTACACTGGCAGTCATAGAAAGAGGAGTGCCTCAGTCCATTTGGGCTGTGCTAATGAGACACCATGGGCTGTGTGGCTTATACACAACAGAAATTTATTTCTTGTAGTTCTGGAGCTAGAAGTCTAAGGTTGAGATGCTGGCAGTTTTGGTTTCTAGTGAGGACCCACTTCCTGACACATACACAGCTGTCCTCTGCTGGTGGAAGGGCAATGGAACTTTGTGGGGTCTCTTTTATAAGGTGAATAATCCCAATTATGAGGGCACAGCCCTCAGGACCTAATTACTTTCTCAAAGTTCTACCTCCTAACACAATCACCTTGGAGGTAAGGATTTCAATATATGAATTTGAGGGACCCGGCATTCCGACCAAGGCAAAGAGGAGATCAGATCCATGTTTGTAGAGCTCCCAGGTTTATGCTGTTAGCCTAAATGCCATCCTGCATCTAAAGTCAGAACATGGTTCCATATAAAACTAGGCATTGTTTTGTGCTGGCAAGTTTTTTGGAGGAGCCCCGACTGACATGAAAGGCACTGAAAGATCTTTCCTAGCTGAAGACCCAGAAAGAGCCAATGTTTCAGTTTGAGTCCAAAGGCAGGTAAGAACAGATGTCTCGGCTCAAGGCAGTTAGGTTGGAGAAATTCTCTCTTACTTGTCAGAGGGACAGGCTTTTTTTTTTTTTTTTTTTTTTTTTTTTCCTGTTTAGGCCTTCAAGTGATTGGATGAGGCCCACTCACATTTTGAGGAGAGCAATCTGCTTTACTCAAAATCTATTGATTCAAGTGTTAATCTCATCCAGAAAAGCCCCCACAGACACACCCAGAATAAAGTTTGGCCAAATCTGGGCACTTGGTGGCCCAGTCAAGATTATGCATAAAATTAACCATTTGCATCTGTCTACTCAATGCTGAGATCTGTGCTAGGAGCTGGGTTCCATTTTGGAGAAACCCAGAGTCCGGCAGCATACGCCTGCAAACAATGTGCTAATTACTGTGAACGGGTCAAAGGGAAAGCTTTCAAGGTTCAGAGGGAAGGGTGTCACAAAAGAATCACCAGTGACAGGGAGGCACAATTGGTGGTTACGTTTTCAAATGTTTATATGATGGAGGGTTCACCTACTTAATTCACCCCGAGTTGAGCCACAATAGGAAGGTAGGAAGGATCTGACCAGCACCAGGAGGCTTCTTCTTCTTACAACTTTCTCTTGAGAATGTTGAGGGCTGTTAAATTGCTAAGACCCCGTGTGGGTTCCCATTCCTTCTTTCCTGGCTATAAACTGGTAGCCTGTCTCTTCCTCTCATCTTCTCTCTGGAAAGCCTTATAGTCAGACATAAGAGGGCTAATCACAGTTGTTGAAAAGTAGAGAATTTAAAAGGTTGCCCTGACTGCACCCTTCCTTCTTTCCTTTTCTTCTTTTCTAGTAATACACATTACCTTCTCTAGGGCTAAGGTAAAGTATTTTTAGTAGAGGATACAAACCCTCACCCCCTGCTTTCTCCTAACTTAAAGAGATGACCTGGCCTCAATTTCCAGGAAGTTGGCTTGTTTATTTGCTTTTATATTTTACAACACCTTATAATTAGAACCTAGTTAAAAATAACTTCTTTCCCTATTTGATAAGAAATATTTGTGTAACTTAGATGCTCATTTTATTTGAACATGTAAATGCCAGACATTAAGGGTAGAACACATGTAGTTTTAAAGTGGCACTGTCATTTAGAGCTTAATAGGTCATGTTGTAGGTTATAAGATACCAAATCCCCAAGGAGATCAGAATGCAGGCTGAACTCCTTGGAGAGAAACATCGAGCCTTTCCTTGTTACCATATTCTGCTTCAATTGCTAATATCTCCCTTTATTACAGGGTGAGGCTTCTATGGTGCCATGGGTACAAGGCAGAGGTGGGGCATTTTTTCTAGTTATCTACTGTTATGTATCCAACTATCCCAAAACTTAGTGGCTAAGACAATAACAATATTGTTTTTTCTCATGAATCTACTACAAGTTCAGGGCTTGGCAGGGACAGCTCCTCTCTGTTGTTTGATGTCCCCCAGGTGGCTGAAGGGCTGAGGGCTGGCATTATCAGGAGACTAGCTCACTCGCCTGCTGATGGCTGATGATGGCTGTCAGCTGGGAGCTTAACTAGGCTGTGGGATGAATATCGATCTACACGCGGCTTCCACGTATGGTCTTGGCTTCTTTAAAACATGATAGCTGAGTTTCAACAATGAATGTCCTGAGAAAGGGAAAGAAATTCAGGTGGAAACGGTATTTTAAAAAACTAGCCTGAGAAGTCATATAGCATCAACGCTGCTGCATGTTTTTGTGTTAGACATATACAGCCTATATTTAGGGGGAAGGAAGTTAGAAGACTATCAAAGATTTTGCAGATATATATATATAATTTTAAAATTTAAATTACTTTATTTTTTAATTGAAGAAATGATTTTAAAATTTCCCCACCCCCATCTACCTCCCTTCTCCCTTGCAGATATATTTTAAAACCACAAGGAGCACGATATATAGAAACTCAGTGAATGTTTCCTCCTCTGATTCAGGTTGAAGATGCTGTACTCTCTGTTCCAATGCTTCTCAAATGGCACCAGAGCAATGAGGATTCCTGAGAGAATGCAGGTGGGGCTGTTTTTGCCTTCATTAGGTGACTCTGAAGTGCTATGGAGGCTCCAATTATTAACAGGGAGCCCTGGCACTTGTCTAATTATCTCTGGATGCCCTTCTTCTCAAATGTGGGCACAAAGAGAATTTAACTACTCCAGCTTTCCTTCCTTGTAGGCCCTGAAAACAAGCCACAGGCTCTCTCAATTGAATGGTTTTGCAGTCAATCATTTTGGGGATCAGAGGAGACATAAGTAAACACACATGGGAGTTACAAAGGCTCCAGGATTTTAGAGCACTGACTGGACAGAGGACTGTGGCTTAATTTTGTCCCAGATTATGCAAGAAAACGTCTGCCCTTTGCTGCTTTGGTTCCGTGGTGTTCCATCCATTTTCCTTTATATGATCTCATTTCCTACCCTACATCAGCAAGGCCTCAAGTGGAAACTTTGCCACTCTTTAAAAATTCAGTTCAGATCTCACCCAGGAAGGCAGGCCTGTGTCCTGCCCAGCAGTGATTCCTATGGACATTTCCATATCGTGGTCTCTGATTTCCTGCCGAAATTTCACCAATAAAGCTCCATTCCTTTGGCTCTTAAAGGCTCCTTGGTCTTAAGGCTTCCCTCTTAAGAAGCACTATTCCCTGAAATAGGACCTGTCTTAGACACTCAGCTACTAGAGGAATTAGTTATCAACTAGCTGAGGGCAAGGCCTGGAACTGAACTCACCATGGACTTGTAGGAGGAACTGGCTTCTGAAAAGCATCTGAACAGAGCTGACAGGGCAGCCAGAGCTCCTAGGTACCCAAAGCCCATGAGCCACCCTTCTGATGCACTTCTTGTTGCTTCACAGCACTGAAGACCAAGATGGTGTTTGGGCTGTGCTGCAGCTTTTGCCAGCTCAGGGTCCCAGGTAGGAACATCCTGCCCTGTGGATACTCAGTGTCCCAAATGCTCAGGTCTGCTGCACTTTCCTGAACAGGTAGGATGACTTTGAGCTTTCTGGTGGTATCTCAGCTTCTTATAGCTCCTAAACACATGCCTGTTCCTCCTGGGCGTGGCGTGGCTGTCTATGAGCCCACAGAGCTGCAGTCTCCCCACCCCACAATGCTGCTCCAGGTCCCATGATGAGGCCTGAGCCTCATCAGTTCCCTTTCAGAAACTAGTCTTGACTCAAATCTGTTTGCATGGACCCCAAGCCATTACTTGGCTTTTTGTTCTCCATTCATTCTGGAGTTTTAAATCTTTCCACTAGTCACTGCCAGGCATTCAGCTTCAGACCTTGAATCCTGAGCTTTTGCAATGTTTACTACTGTCAATGCCTTAAAATGCCTTTGACAGCCCCCACTCACTTAATCAGTTCCCCTTGGATACCTATACCAGCTGAATCATATCTGAATTTATATCTCTGCCTCAGTTTACTCATATGTAAAATGAAACAAATGATAGTATCTACCTTATAAAATTGTGATGAAGGCTAAATGACTTAATTCATGTAAAGTACTTAAAACAGTATCTGACATATAGAAAGTGCTTAATGAATATTAGATATTATTATTATAATTATTGACTATATTGTTCATTCTCTCTAGAACCCAAGTCTGCAATCCAGGCTAGTGCCCCTTTTTCCCAGCTGCTCTGCCTAAGTTCCTCTCCTTTTCCCCTGCGTTTCTATTGCTTGGTGGGTGCCTGCAGGTCTCAAGGCTGTGCTGGCTCAAATTTCAATTGAGCAGAGGTCCAGTTTCCCCATGCTGCCTCCTCCCAGCATCTCCCACTCTGGAGAAGCCAAGGATGCTCTTGCAAGAGCAGCTCTGAGCTGATGTGAGGATGATGTACTATGTGAGATGGCGGAAGTGACATTGCTAATGAGGGAAATCAACTGCTTCAACCAGAACCGGAATCTAAAGGAGGAAATGACAGTGAGGCCCATGAATATATGGTCCTGACCAAAGCCCTGCCAGAAATCAGTCTCAGCTGGAAAATTGAGCTGTGATGATTACAAAGAGTCGGAATGATAGCTTCAGTCATGATGCTTCAGGAGCTCTATAAAGAACAGCCCAAACAATTTCGACATTAAGTGTTTAGAGAGAGAAGAATGGTTTGTAAAGGAGGATCTTGTTATTCCTTGAAAAGCTACTATGAAGACGTCAGGCGTATGGAAATAACAGATGGGAAAGGCGTGCCGAGATCATTACTCTAAACTCTTAAGTGCCGTTATTGACAAGCACAACCCACATCACTGGGCAAATAGATGTGCCTGAGAGTAGGAGGAAGATGCATAAATAAGGGAAAGCAGAAACCAGATATTTCAAAACATCAGAGGGTGGAGAGAAAATACATTAGGATTATGGCATTCTTTAAAGTAAAAGGAAGGAAGGAAGGGAGGAAGGAAGGAAGGAAGGAAGGAAGGAAGGAAGGAAGGAAGGAAGGGAGGGAGGAAGGAAGGAAGGTTGGTTTGGGAGAGAATGTGAGCAAGGAAGATTCCATCAAAAGTTAATTAATTGACTAATTTGTTTACATTTATATGTCATGTAGTAGTTCTTAATTTTGGAGTGGAGTCATCACTTTGAAAATCTGGTGAAAGGTGTGGGCTTTCTTTCTAAAATGTGCCCTCATTAATGCATAATCAATTTGGGGTAAACAGCATGAAGAGCATCAATGGGCAAGAAATTAAGGAGTTCCCAATGGTGGTTCAAACAATAGTCTTTTCTCTGATGTCAAGAGATATGGAGATGACCAGTATTCAAACCCTGGACTTCTTACCCAGCAGATTTCCAGGGATGACATGGGCCCAGATTCTGATAAGATGTGCAATGGGGGCCACAGCTTCCTTGTATTTTTCTTGCTTGAGCACATGACTAAAATAAGGCTAAGTGGCCTCTTAATTCTTGTCCTCTCTGTGTGAATCAGTGGGGGTACTATAAGAATTTTGGGTGGAACATTCTTTCTTGGGACAAGGCTGTTGCACATTTTGCACGTTTTGCACATCAGCCTCTAAACGCTACCTACTAGCAGGAACCCCTTCTCAGTCACAGTCACATTTTAAAATGCAACTTTAGAATCTGTAGAATATATAATTGATACTGTAGCTCCACAATCTCACCCTTCTGGCTCTGGTTGTCAGGATTTGACAGTGTCAGTGGTGAGAATTGTCATGAGAAGAACAAAACCACAACAATAAGAGTTTCAGCTTGAAGCTGAAAGTAACAAGTCTAAACCTTTCTCCTCCACCCTGAACTCCCTGGCCTTTGCTCCAGAGCATGGTCCAGGCCCTGCTAAGCCTATAGAGATAGGAACCAACCCCACTGCTCAAGTAAAAGGCCACCCCTTGCCTTTGAACAACAGAAACAAGGGAGTTTCAAGAGGGAGAAACATGAAAAGAAAACAGTCTAAACAAGAAAGATCTTGAAGGAGACACCTTTAAATCAGCAAGACTTTTTAACTTTTTTGCTTCTTCCAAGTTCTCCATCTTTTGAATCTAGGGCTCAGCTGAGGGGCCCTGGCTTATGTCTATATTTTTTCTCAAGTTGTAGATGAGAAAAAGCATCTCAAAGTACAGACCCTGCCCCCTTAACTTCCAGTAGAGGAGAGTTTTCCAAAGTGTAAATCTGTACCTCAATAAATCCCATGTGGACATTGGTAACTCGGAACACTCTTGTTTGAATCAAGTCAAGTAGATTTCTTTGCTGAAGGCCTTCTCAAACATTTTACTAACCCAGGGCCAGGTACCTTGCTGTGGACTTTACATCAATTAGCACATTTTCATTTCCAGCTTGCCCTAGGACATGCCTACTATGAATTCCTGAAGTTTTCAGATAAGAAATGGAAGTTGGAGATGTTGAGTAACTTGTCCAAAGTTGCACAGCCAAGTAAGCATCATAGTCCAGATTCAAAATTAGTTCTATCTCATGCCAGAACTCATGTGCTTTTTAGATTATAGGTCCTTCTGATATGCTAATATGTATTAGGAAGATGCATCAAGCAGAGGATCCTCCAATTTTTTTTTTTTGATCACATGTAACAGATCAGGCTTTCCTGAAAGCAGACTCTGATACTCTGAGATTTGTGTGCAGAAAGTTTTTTAGGATGGGCTCTTAGGATTAACACCTGTTTTAAAAAAAGAAAAACTGGGTTGATGAAGAAGCTGAACTTGGCCAGTCCTACAGAGAGCTCTCAAGGTGGGAAGGCCCTTCAGAGTTGTCCCAGAATAAGACAAGGCCTGCTGGCCTTCACTGGCAATTTTGAGCTAATGTTCAGATGCATCTACACAATGATATACAATGTGCTGAAAGGTAGATATTAAAGACCTTTGACAGTGTTAGAATATGGTAATACAGTCTTCCAAGAGTGATAAGAGCAGAAACAATGTGAACTGAAGATCAAACATGAGCCTCCACTGCCACCCACCAGAGCCACTCCCTATTGACCAGTAGAAGATGTAGGCTGCCTTAGGATGGGAGCTTGGCCATGAGTGAGGCAGCCTTCTTCAGATGAGGACATGTTCTAGAAAGAGAATAGTTGAAGAAATGAGTTTGTCAGTTCATGGGTGGTGGTGGTGGTGTCTGAAGCTGCTCCTAATCTAGTGCTGCCTGAAACAAACACACTTTGGGAAAGCTGTTACAGAAATTGGAGTTTAGAGATGAACAATCACTGTTTAAAAGCCTTGTATCCACTCAGAGCTTCTAAAGTGGCAAACAGTGATATTACATTAGTCTTCTCAGTTTAGGCACTTTTGAGCATGTTAAGGTACAGGTTAGTCACAGTTTCTGTAAGGTAGGCTAAGAAAATCTATACATACAGGATCTAGAATAAATGATGTTGCACATATTAATATTAATTTAAGCTAGTTAGTGGCAGAAATGGGACTAGAATAGGTTACATTGCTCTTAGTTTATTGTTCTTCCCATTGCATCTGCAAGTTATAGGTTCTGAGGATAGGGATGTGAAGAAATTATATTCAGGAATCTCTTAACCAAAAGGGCAGATGACTTGAAAGTTCTATTTTGAGATCAGTTAAAAATGAGAAACTTCAGTTCATTGCTCGTTTGTCATTCACCATGACTGGGATGTCCCTGGGCAATGCGAAGCTAACATTCAGCTGTGTCTACAAGATGACACACAATATGTTGAAAGGTAGGCATTAAAGACCTTTGACGGTGTTAGAAGAGGGTAATACAGCCTCCCAAGAGTGATAAGAACAAGAATAAATGTGAACTGAAGATCAAACATGAGCCTGCTACATAAGACAGGACTGGGACAGGACACAGGGAAACCTCAGAAGGGAAGAGGCGATGCACAGGATCAATGCTCTGAAAAAGGAGCATGACTGATCTCCAAAATAAACAGATGGACAGATCACAGCCTCATTTAGATGCTGCTTTGAGATGACTGCCACTAGGGTTTTAGTTTTTCCTTTATAAGTAGTTCATAGCTTTGCCAGAATATAAATAGAGTACATTGAGACTGAGAGCTTTAAGGGACCTCGAAGACTTGATAGCTTCATTTCATTATCAGAAAACCAAAACCCAGAGAAGTTAATTGATTTGCCTAAGGTGACACAGGTAGTTAGTAATAGAATAGGGTAGGAAAGTCAGATCTCTTTCACTCAATTATTCATTTAGTCTGCAGATATTGAACACTTTATACACATAGTCCCTGGGCTTGAATCTAAATAACTATAGGGTTTAGTGGGGTGCACTAAACTCTGAGAGGTTCCCAATCAACTGGGCAAAGAGACCCATAAACAAATAATGAGAAGACAGAAAAGTAGTAAGAACAATATCAAAGCATTTCCACAATGCTAAATCATATGTATACAGTGCTGAGAGCCACTGGCTACTTCTGTGGTGCTGAAGAATTGGTGGAGATGTCATCTTGTATGCTGGTCTCCATCTATACCAGGCCACTCCTGAAAGAAAGTAATGTTTTTAAATTTTAGCTGCAACCATGCCCATGTCCAAAACCAATTCTCAATAGGGCCGTGGGTATATTAGCTATTTTCAGGTTAAAAGAAGTTAAGTTCTAGAATCGCTTCCATCAACATGCATCCAGAGTTCTGTATGCCTGACTACCCACCTTTAGCATGACTTAAAATAGCCCATGTACAGAAGAATGTAACAGAAGCAGAGAGGGGACTCTCGCAATTTTTCTTGCAGGAAGTATCCTGGGTTTGCAGGAAGTATCTCTAGGTCTCTTTCTCCATGCCTCTGCTAGGTTAGGATATGGGCTTCTCTTTGTGTATCTACCTCATTTCCTGCTCAATCTGACATATTCATTTTGGCTTATTTGTTGTTGTGCACATGTTCTAGTCAAATCAGCTACTACTTTTGAAATTATATGACTATGGAGCTCTAGTGTCTACTGTTTAGTTTGCTTATAAGTTCTGTGCTTCTTAAGCAAGAGAATAAATTCAATTGGCAAAACTTGGATCAACTGCCACCCCATTTTCAGTTAACTATGGTTAGTGGAGTGTGGTCAACTCTTAAAACCAAGAACCTTTAGGTACTCGCCATCATCATGACTGTGAATGATCAATTCTCCTGAAGTGGCATGAATTGGGCAGGTACTCTAAACATATCTACTGATCATTGAATTTAAACCATCTACACTTTCCAGATTTGAGAAGACTCCTGCTTCAGTTTTTCTGTCTTAACTCAAGGTGTCTATGATAGCAGATTTTAGCTCCACTGATCATTCAGTGTATTAGTCAGCTTGGGCTGCCATAACAGAATACAGATGTAGATTTTAGAGGGACACAATTCAGTCTATGACACCCTCTTACAACTGGTAACCCTCCCAGTAACTGGGTTTTCTTATTCCTGAGGTCTCCCTCCATGTCCGTGGTAATGCTTCTGGTGGAGTCACAAAAGCCATTTGAAAACTTGACCAATACTAAAACACAAAATAATACAGGCTGTTAGGAGAGTGGTTATCCTTGGGAGTCAGTGACCAGGAGAAAGAGTGGAGAGATATCTGACAAGATATTTCTTAATCTGGGTGCTGGTTACATGCCTGGGTTCAAACTGTAAAAATTCATCATCAGTATACATATGGCATATGTATTTCTTCTTTGTGTTTGTTCCCGTTATCCAGGGCAGTGTAACAAATCACCCCCAAAACTTGGCAGCTTAGAGCAACAACAACATTAATTTTTCTCAGAAATCCATAATTTGGATTGGGCTTGGCAGGAATAACTTATCTTCACCTCATTTAGAGTCAGCAGGAGCAGCTTGATGGCCTGACATTGGGATGATCTGAAGTCTCACTCACTCCCAGATCTTGCACTTAATGTTAGCTGTTGAATAAACTCTTAGCTGGATCTGTTGGCTCTAACACCCTCATGGGACTTCCCTGTGTGGCCTGGGCTTCCTCACTATGTGGTGGCTGGATTCCAAGGGTGAGCAGAGTCAGAGAGAAGTCATGTTACCTTTGATGACCCAGTCTTTGATAAGTAGTGTTATTCACCTACATTTTGCTCCTCAAAGCAGCCACAAAGGTTCATCTAATTTCAAGATGAAGAGAAATAGATTTTATTTCCATATGGGGAATGGAAGAGTTCTAAAAGTATTTGGGACTAGATAGATGTATTACTGTGGCAAATTTTGAAAAAGAAATACATCCTGCTATAATGTTACACTTTAATAAACAGTTTTTAAAGAGCAACTTTAGGTGCAACAAAATTGTAAAAAAAGATAATAGATAGTTTGAGAGAAACAAGTTGAGGTAAATAATAAACCAAATCACCATTAAGAAATCTAAAGTCATATCCTATATGTTAATCCACTCTTGATCTTTTAAAGAGCCTCTATTATAAAATTTTTTGACATAGAACCATTTTGTGTAGAGAAAAGGAATAAATAAAAAGTCAACAGCAACCCACTTTGTGGCGGTAGGCAGGTTATTACACAGAGCTGGTTGAGACTTGTGTATTTTTCCAGTCATTTGTAATCATAATGGAAAAAAAGAACATTATCTACAAAATAGGAGGTTGCAGTATGCAGGAAATGGAGCATGAAAAGGATTTGTGCTGTGATGTAGAGATTAAGAAAAACAACCCATGTGAATTAATAAATGGAATGCAAATACAGTACATTCAAGTGTAACTTCAGTGCAACTTCAAAGGATTTGTAACATGAAGAAATACGCATTCACTGAAGCAATATTAAACACCGATTTTTTTTTCTTTTTTCAGAATGTAATGGTTCCATTGGAACGATTTGAAAAGCTTTTCAATTCCAAGGTGGTGTCAGAGTTTGTTCCCATTGAGACACTTGGATGTTCTTTCTCTAGCCATCACTCCCTCTTCCTTCCATTCTAGGTCATCACCGACCATTCATTTGTCCCTCCTTACCCCATAGTGTGACCCCAAATTAATCCATCCCTCTGTACATCTTAATTTAAAACTTCTGGCACATCATCTCTATTTTCAGAAAATTTCTCAGATCCCCATTGCTTCATTTCCAGCTCATCTGCGCTCCAGGCATACATCATCTCCTCCCAACTTTCCTCATTTCATCGTTCATGTCCTGCTTCACCCTGAACCTTGAACTTGAAGGCAGACTTAGTTTTCTCCATTTTGTCTCTCTGAGAATTGGGTTTCTTTTGCCTTAGGTCTTCTTATCTCTAGCTACTTTAAATAATTGGTTTTTTTTTTTTACTTGTTTAAGAACTGGTACTTGGATCCCATTCTAACATTAGTGTGAGAGGTCAACAACACTAATATAGGAGAGCAGGCACCCTCTGGGGTCACAATTGTCAAGACTGAATGTGGGTAGGGTGGGACCTGGTTAAACATTGCAGAAGCCACTTGGCATGACGGCACCATTGACCTCTTCATAAGCACTTCAGGTTATGATTAAAAATAAAAAATAAAAAATTGAATTTTAATGATTTTTCAGAAAAAGGTAGGCTGCATATCCCCAAGGGCACTGTGTGCCCCCATCAAGCTTGGGCTCAGGACTTAACCCAGCTGTTCTCCCCAGGAGATAAACCTCCTAATTCAGCACAGGTGTTGAGTCAGGTCTAATCTCATACAGCATATTCAGTGCAACATCCCAATGCAGTTTCTGGATTCTCAACTAATATTTATTAAATGAATAAAAACTGTCTATTTATCTCATTTATCATTAAATTATTCAGACCCCAAAGTGGATACTCTCAGAAGAAGTATTGTCAAAATGAATTTATATTTTGAGTGTATTTCTCTTGCCAGCAGAGACTCAAGGTATCATTTGGTACTGTCAGCATGAATGAAAATTATGCAGGGCTTCTCTTGGGCAGGATGATAAGCATATCAGTATGCCATCTATACTAAACCCATCTGGGTCCTTCAAACTCATCCTCTAACACTTATTGCTCTCTGTAAAAGAAGACAGAAATATTTGTGGCTGAATTAAGTGAATTAAAGATATTTCCCCCTTTCTCTGAGCCAGCTATTTCTTTAAGAACCAGAGGGTGGTGAATTCTCATTGTGTCCTCATGTCAGAACAAGCACAATTCAAGCTCACGATTGGTCTCTTCTGCTAGAGAAGAGCAAGCATTTGCCACTTGACTTTTTGCTCCCTTCTCTTGGAGGAGGTCAGTGTTCTCTAACAGACTGTCCTTCAATTGCTTATCTGCCAGTATTTCACCATTATTGTGCTGACCTCCCTTTAAGAGTCTATCCACTTCAAAAACAGAGATATATTTGAGAACTGGGTTAGGGAAGGCCCTTCAATGGATATATAATAAAGCACTGTTAATGAGGTCAGTTGAAAATATAACACCAACCATTTTTATATTTGAGCTCTTGGGGAAACTTTGAGAAGCTATATCTAAATAAACAATCCAAAGCCTTTGGAAAGACCACAGTTTAATTAATTCCTCTGATATTTATTGAGGTCATGTCAAGGGTAAGACACTTGGGGTCTTGATCTTGTCTTGCTCAGCCACAAAATGTATATGACAACACCTACTTTCTCAGAGGACAAGGAGAAAGTGCCTGACACAAAATACAGGCTCAGTAATGGCCTAGAGTTCCTCTCCTGGAGTTTCAAGAAGATTCCAATCTAGCAAAAGGACTAAAAATCAAGCTGTGCCATGAGACAAAATATCATAACAGAGAGCCAAACACTGCATTATAGGAGATCAAAGTTAAGGGAGGCTATCCATGCATCAGAGACCTCTTAGTGGCTGAGGCTGCATTTGCTCTGAGAGTTGAAGTATAGATAGAATTTCCATACACAGGCAGGCCAGATCATATATACAAGATTCTAGACTGTATACCTGAAGCAGGGGTTTCAATAGGAGCTCACAGATACCCTGAATTGACTGGGTATGTCAGGGGTGGTGGAATTCAATGAACTCTAAGGACTAAAAAGTTCCTGGGTGACCTTCTATCCCAAGAGAGGGAGGAGTGAGGCATGTTAAGCAATAAGGACCTAAGAGGAGCAATGCTGTGATCACAACTGTATGCTAAGAAAGATTAACCTGTAGTATGTATCTATTAGCAGAGCATGGAGACCGAAGATTGGTAAGATGGTTAGGAAGCAATTTAGGAAGTCCAGGTGAGGGGTCATGAGGACTTTAACTAGGGCTATAGTTGAAGAACACAGAAAAGAGCATGAGTAGCACAAGATTTCTGTGCAGGAGGTGCATGGATATGGCAGTCAGCTGAAAGGAGAGGCCCAGGGGACTTAGCTTAAAATGAATGTACATAGACAACTCAGGGTTCTGCCTTAGATTGCTTCTTGTTTATTTACAGAAGCCTTGTGTGTATGGAGGTGCTGATGGAGGTAGTGGAGAGAGCCCCAAAGTACATTTCAGCATTTTCACTAGAAGAGAGGATAGATGTGAGTTTGAAACCAAAATCATTATCACCTTCAATCTATCTTAATTAGGTCTCAGACTTCTCTTTTCTTCCCTGTAAAATGAGAATTGACCTACTGTTACCTAATGCCACTATTAATGTTTTGATTCTATAAATTTTATACTCATTCCTCTTAAGAATCATGCCAATTTATTTTTTGTGGTTTGTGTGGCTACTACCAAAGCCTTCAAGAAACCAAAAAATGGTTGTAACTGTGGCTTTGAGATGGAATTTATGAGCACACCTAGCTGGACTCCACTGCCATAGTCTCTACTTAACCAGAATTTCTATTTCCCTAAAATTCTTACTGTCTTAGTGGTACATACTATCCATCATAGACTCCAAATTGAATTAGAGTTGTCGTCATTTCGAATGCACATGATACATTGCAGTAATATCAAGTGCAAATTTTTCCCTGGGAAATCATGTACAAGGCAAAGGAGATTTGTATTTTATGCTTACCCTCTGGAAGTATCCCATTGCAGATTCTGTACACTGGTTGCTTTTGCTCTAGACACCTGCTTCTTTTCTTGTCCCGACCCGCGGACCTAGTTATTTGTGGGGACGAGGAGGATCCGACCTGAAAGAAAATGGGGGCGAGAGAAGAGCGAAGGCAAGACAATACTCTGATCAAGCCTTCGAATTTTATTGTGAGACAGGGGTATATATACACTGGTGTTCAGGGGCGGAGTGGGCTATAGGATACATGTAGGCAGGGGATTGGCCGCGTAGCAGGGGTGGCAATGAGTTACATTCTGATTGGTATATGATAATGGGGAAGGAGGAGGAGAGAAGAGTATCTTTTGGCGCGCGCGGGCTTTCTTTGTTGGCGCGCGCGGGCTTGCAGCTAATCTCCAGGAAGTGAAGCAGGAACCTCATGAACCGTGGCCATCTTGTTGTCTTTGTGTGGCTCCCGACATCTCCTCCCTTTCTATTTATTTTAGAAAGGTGGGCCTTAATCGAGTGAGGGAATAGAGGCCTGGCTCCTCCAGCAGGGTAACATCCTGCAAATGCTCTCGGTATCTTTTGGGGAGGAGAGGCAGAGCTGAAAGCCAAATTGATCTTAATATATCAAGGCTTTATGTACATATGGATACCCAACCTCTATGCAAGCCAGGCGTATTCTCAGGGAGGACCAGAGAGGTTCTAGGAAGAACCCTCCCTTGCGGTACTTTGTCTCGCACTCATCTCGATGCCCATACCCTCATATACTTAGGGGTATGCCTGGTTCTGGCGGACCAGCATATGAGCCATATTAAGTACAGCGCCAAAATCGATGGTACCACGGTCGAGGCGCCTGTAAAGTTGAGAACTGGAGACCTGGAGCATTGGTTGGCTCGATGCAAGACTCTTCATCACAGGCTGTAAGTCTGTGATAATGAACAGCAACCGCTGGCTTGACGAGCTGGTCAACCTGCTCTCGAATAAAAACTGTCAGTTTTCTTAAGGCCAGGGGCCAAGAGACACTAAAAGGAAGAATCCTGCCAAGGGTCCAAAGATGGTGGGGATCAGAGTAGTTAGCCAAGGGGTGGCAGAGGTCCAGTTTTTGTACCAGGCCTCATCTTTTTCTCTTTGTTTTTGCCTGGCCTCTAGGTTTTTCTTAACTTTATCGATGCTATCTTGTACTAATCCTGTTTTGTCTTTATAAAAGCAACATTCTTCTTTAAGAGCAGCGCAGAGGCCTCCTTCTTTCAAGAAGAGGAGGTCTAACCCTCGGCGATTTTGGAGCACTACCTCTGAGAGAGAGACAACAGATTCCTTCAGGCTGTCTAAACCCTCTTGCAGATTTTGTATGTCTTTATCGATAGCCTGACTAAGAGCATAATATTGTTGTTTAGAAGTAATTATGGAGGCAATGCCTGTTCCGGCCCCAGCTGCTCCAATCCTAATAATACAGATAAGGTAATGGCGGTTACCGGCTCACGCTTAGTACGAGCAGAGCCCGAGTAATATGGAAGGAGGTCTTCGGTGGGATGTATGGAAATTTTGGGCATGAGCATGACTAAAACACAATATTCATTGTTAGATATTAATAAGCGCGGGTTAACGGAGGGCGTTATGCCAAAGGAGCAAGCAAAATAAGTACCGTTGGGCGCAACAAGAAATTCATAGGACAGTGGGGGTGAGAAGGGATCAGGATCTCCGCGTAGGACATCAAACAAGGGGCTTTAACTCTCCGGTGGTCAGTTTTAAATAAGGTCTAAGCCAATTGATGTCTCCTAGCAGACGCTGAAAATCATTAAGAGTGTTTAAGGAGCTTCTCTTTAGCTGAATTTTTTGAGTGAGGATTTTATTAGAAAATAATTCAAAGCCTAAAAATAGTTGAGGGGGGTGGACCTGGACTTTTTCTGGGGAAATGTGTAGTCCTCGATCTCGGAGGGCAGTGACTAGTTGCTGACTGGCCGCATAGAGCTGTTGCTGGTCAGGACCGGCAAGAAGAATATCATCCATATAATGGATAATATACAAAGTGGGGAAGAGCAACCTAAAGGGGTCTATAGTCTGGGCTACAAATTTTTGGCAAAGAGTAGGGCTGTTGGCCATTCCTTGTGGGAGGACTCTCCATTGAAACCGAGGAGAAGGCCCTACACAATTGGTAATGGGTAAACTAAAGGCAAAACGTTTGCAATCATCAGGATGTAAAGGTATGGAGAAAAAGCAATCTTTTAGATCAATAACTAATTTGACATACCCTTTAGGGATGGCTATTGGAGAGGGAATTCCAGGTTGTAATGCGCCCATAGGGACCATAGTCTTATTGACCGCCCTGAGGTCTTGTAAGAGCCGCCATTTGCCTGATTTCTTTTGGATTACAAAGATTGGAGTGTTCCAAGGGGATGTAGAAGGTTCAATATGTCCAGCAGCCAGCTGTTCCTGCACTAACTCTATGGCTGCATTTAATTTTGTAGTAGTAAGGGGCCATTGATCGATCCAGACAGGAACATCACTTTTCCAAGTAATCTTGTCTGCTTGGAGTGCAGGAGGAGCAACGGCCCTTACAAAAAATGTTTTTCAAACCCTAAACCTGAGCGGTCTGTCTTAGGCGTAGCCAGTATTGGGCTGGGATCTCCCTGTTTTAGTTTGCCCAACCCTTGACCAGGGAGGTAACCTTGTGAAAGCATCTGCTGTGCTACAACTTCATTAGGGCTACACATGATGACCTTCATTTGGGAAAGGATATCTCTTCCCCAAAGATTTACCGGCAACCCAGGAACTACGAAAGGCTGAATGAATCCGTATTTCCTACTTCATCTTCCCAGTTCAATAACTGTGAACTTTGTAAAGTGTTTCTTGACTGCCCAATTCCTTGCAAATGGGTCAAGGAGGCGTGTAAGGGCCAGCTGGGGGGCCATGAAGCCTGAGATATGACCGTAGAGTCGGCCCCCGAATCTAAAATCCCTCCAAATAATTTTCCTTGGATCTTAAGTTTAAGGGTAGGGCGTTCTTTAGTAATAGCCTGGACCCAATATAAGTCTGAAGAACCTGGGGTAGAGGGGCCTCGCTTTTTATGGATAGCAGGGTAAGATGTACTTAAAGGGAGGGGGAGCGCCTGCGCAAGGCGCTGGCCTTTCATAATACTGACAGGGCACTGAGGGGCACTAGCAAGAATTTTTATTTCTCCAGTATAGTCATTGTCAACTAAGGAAGGGTGGACAATAAGGCCGTTTATCGTGGTGGAAGCTCGCCCTAAAATTAGAAAATAGGTATCTTTTGGAGGTGGGCCATAAATTCCTGTAGAAATAATTGTAACTCCCTCTTCAGGTGTTAATATTGTTGAGGAGGAGGCACAGAGGTCAAGTCCTGCACTCCCGGGTGTGGCCCGATAGAGGGCGGGAGTGCTACAGCTTGGCTGTTCCCCGAGGCCGGCTGGAATGGAATTGGCTGGGGGGCCCGGGGCTGGCCCCTCAGCCCGTTTCCCTGAAAGGGGGGGGTGAAAGGATTTGTGGTGCTGTAAAAAGGATTTGTTGGATTGCTACGGCACTCTTTGGCCCAGTGCCGCCCCTTATGGCAGCGAGGGCAAATGCCGGGGATTGACCCAACTCTAGGAGGAGGAGCCGTGGTAGGGCATTGGCGAGCGAAATGGCCTGGCTGTCCACATTTAAAGCAGTTACGCATAGGCGATGCGCCCCTGGGGAAGGGAGGAGGATAAGAAGCCGGGGGAGTCTGAACAGCGGCACCTACAGCTAAAAGGGCTTGAACTTTAGATGTAAAAGGATCAACATCTCTACACATTCTCAGCATTTCATCAAGAGTTTTGTCCCGAGTCTTACCTCGGAGGACTGCTCGACATGCCGAATTGGCGTTTTCATAGGCCAACTGTTTTACAATCTTATCATTGGCAGCCTCGGAACCAAGTGTTCTTTCGGCGGCCTCTAACAGCCTGCTAACAAATTCACTGTAATCTTCTTGCGAGCCTTGAGTAATCTTAGTTAGGGGAGTATTAGCAGTCCCGGAAGCAGGGAGTGAAATCCAAGCGCCCAAGGCCGCATCTTTCACTTGAGATAAAAGACCAAGGGGGAGGCGCTGCTGCCTAGTTTCAGAGATATATCTGCCCTGTCCCGTAAGCTTATCAAAAGTCCAGGATGCTGTGGGGAATGAGGGTCCTTTACATTGGCAGCAGCGATGGTCTGGCAGCGGTCAGCAAAATCTGCCTTCCAAGTTAAAAACTGACCACGGGTAAGCACAGCCTGGACTATACGCAGCCATTCACTTGGAAGTAAATGTCCTCCTCGAGACAGCGAATCAAGAACAGAAAGAGTAAAAGGGGCATTGGGGCCATAAGCTTTAACGGCCGCGTTCAGCTCTTTTAAGCTTTTGAAATGGATTTTATAAAATTCTCTAGGGCTATCAGCAGGCTCGGCCGGCTCCGGCTCAGTCTGCTCCTCCCTCTCACTTTCTATTTCCGGGGCTGCAGGGGCATCTTCGCCACCGCTCTCGATATCACCCTCCTCCGGACTATGTGTTGTGGAGGCGGGGTCAGAGCGGGCGGAGGCCCGGGTAAGAACAGGAAAGAGCAGTTTTTTAGGTTTTGTGGTTATAAGCGGTTTTCTAGAGGGACCCTTTTGCGAAGGTTGGGAAACAACCAATTTTTGGAGATGGCGGGTTATTCTTTGTTCTACTATCTGCGCTATGAGGTCTTCAGTACCGGTAGGGGGCTAACAGGACCGGGAGCCGGAAGGGGCAGTGGGGGGGCCGACGGGGGCAAAAAGGCGGGGCGCAAACATTGGGAGGCCGAATAGGGGGAGTGTAAGAAGGGAGATTAAGCGACGGGGCGGCAAGGGGCCAATCTGGGTTGTGATACCTGGCCGCTTCGCCTTCTAGTTCGGCCGCGTCTCCCGGATCCAAAGGCTCGCCATTTTGGCCCTTGGACAGGACCGGAAAAACCTTTTGTGTATCAACAAGGTCCGAATCTCGAGGGAGAGGCGGATAAATGCAACATTTGGGAGGGGCATCAGGGAGGGCATTGAGCAAAGATGGCGTCGGGCTGGGGGAGGGGGACTTAGCTGATTTTGGAGCAGGGGGATCGCCCGAAAGAGACGACCTTGAGGCTGCCCGAGATAGAGGGCGAAGGCAATATTCTGCTACAGACAAGAGTTGGCGTTTATCAGGGTCAGTAGTTTCAACAATATCTCTGATAAGACCCCAGTAAGAAAATACCGAAACAGGAACAGAATCGGGACCGTTTTTGATAAGATAATCATTTAAATCTCTACCTACTTTCTGCCATTTTTTAGGGTGAATTTCGGGGCCATTAACAATAAACCACGGACAGACTTCATCAACAAAAATAAAAAACTTTACCAAGTCTTTCTTTTTAACTCGAACTCCTCTCTCCCTAAGTGAACTTTTTAGGTCTCTTATGAAGACCGCTTCTTTACTTAATCTAGTTCCCATTTTCTTGTAAGGCGGCCGTACTCACCAGGGACGACGACCTCCGTGAGCGGCGAAAGGCGTCTCCTATTGCATCATCAAAAAAGGGGTCTGGCCAGACGATATCTTACTCGGGGGTCCGCCTGTGAAGGATCCGAGCCTCGAGCCCCACGTTGGGCGCCACTTGTCCCGACCCGCGGGACCTAGTTATTTGTGGGGACGAGGAGGATCCGACCTGAAAGAAAATGGGGGCGAGAGAAGAGCGAAGGCAAGACAATACTCTGATCAAGCCTTCGAATTTTATTGTGAGACAGGGGTATATATACACTGGTGTTCAGGGGCGGAGTGGGCTATAGGATACATGTAGGCAGGGGATTGGCCGCGTAGCAGGGGTGGCAATAAGCTACATTCTGATTGGTATAGATAATGGGGAAGGAGGGGGAGAGAAGAGTATCTTTTGGCGCGCGCGGGCTTCTTGTTGGCGCGCGCGGGCTTGCAGCTAATCTCCAGGAAGTGAAGCAGGAACCTCATGAACCGTGGCCATCTTTTTGTCTTTGTGTGGCTCCCGACATTTTCTCATTTGTCAAGTTGTGCCATTTTTGTTAGAACAGGTAGCCTCTAATGATCAGATAAGAGTTAAGAGGGGCTTCATGAGATTCTTTCTTTCTTATTGGGAACATGTTTAAGGCAAATGTTAAATTTCAGTCTCCTGTGTGTCAGGATGAGGTAAGGAAAATGTACAAATTTACTGATTTCTCTCAGTATTTTATATGAAAACACTCAAACATGAAGCCTAACAGAAATCATTGCACAATGAATAGCCATATACTTAGCAGCTAGAGTCTACTGTTAACACTTTACTATATTGGTTTTGTCATATCTCTATCCACCCTTCTGTACATCATTCTACCATATTTTCAGATACCAGTATACTTACCCTTAAATACTTCAAATTTACTGATTTTAATAATTTAATAATAATAATTGATAACATTTATTGAAATCTTACTGTATCTCAGGCACTTAACTAAACACTTTATAGTTTATCACCTTGTTCCCTCTTCACAGTGATACAAAGGTAGGATTCTCTCCATTTACTTACTATCTACACTTAAAAGATGAGATTTGAATTCAGGTGAGTCTGACTCTAAAGAACTTCAATAAACACAAAACTCATCTCAAATATGCATCACATGGCATATTTAGGTCAAAAAACCCCAAACCAGGTATAGGATGAGGCTTGACTCCAAGGTGGTAATAGGTTGATTGCCAAGGTCTGGGATGGATACAGCAAGAGTTATGTTGGAAATGAAGAGAGAAGGTAATAAAGGTGGGGTAAGAAGCAGAGTCCCAGAGAATACGAGGCCATGATTAGCAGAGACTGATGCAGAGCAAAGGCTAGGAAGTCAGATTGTATCTCAGAAGTACAGGCAAGGGACAGAGGATTCCCATATCTTTTGTAGTCTCTGCTCCACCCATCCTGAAGTTCTGATAATCTGTGCCATAAATCTAAAACTGACATTTTAAAATGGGACAAGTGCTGCCATCAGTTTGACCAATAGATGTGTACCAAGTTCAAAATGCCAAATCAGAAAGTCATAAGGCCAGTTATCTGTCCTTTGAGACCAACCCTTCTGTAGAAAGAAGATTCCACATGATAAAGAAAGTTGTAACTGTCTACATACCCACAGAGCACCCCTCCAACCGTCCCTTTATTTTCCCTATCTCTTTGCAGTTATCAAGGATGTATAGGACTGGCATTTGAAAATGGGCTGAGTGGTGATGTTGTCACTTCTAGGCTAGCATGTTTAAGAGTTGTCAGAGCTGAGGCCGAGTTGCTCGATGTGTCAACCACGCCAATTGTCAGGGTCTGAGGTATTGATGACCTGACCCAAAAAGTTCAGCGGTGTGAGGCCCAGTTGGACGAATGTACAAAAGGCAGATGAGGAGAAATAGCAGGCACCAACTTTATTGTGCAGAGCACACTTCTTCTGGGAAGTGCAGTTCCATTGGGGAGTGCAGTCTATTCCAAGGGGCATGCAGTCTTGCGCACACTTCTGCTCCCTCTTGTGCTCCCTTCTGCTCTTTTTCCTTCTTTCTCCTTCTGATCTTCCCTTCTTTTCTGCTCTCCAGGGTATCGCATGTCTCCTCACATAGCAGAGTACTACAGTGGCATTCAGCCACACGTGCATGATACAATAAGCTGAACTATGTTTACGTATTTTCTAAGTCTGGGGTCCTATTCCTAGCTGCAGGCCTGGATCACAGCCATACCTTGGAGCAGACAGACCTTGGGCCAGTCAGGCCTTGGATCAGCTAGGCCTTGGATAACAGCCAGACTTTGGATCACAGCCAGACCTTGGGCCAGTCAGGCCTGGCGTCCACAAGTTATCAAGTAACTATCCATCAGACTCTTTCCCTGCAACATCTCTCACCAAAGTCCTGAGGTGGTGAGGCCGCAAAAAGGAAAGAGCCAGGATCCCTGAGTCACAGCTTAAGGTGGACTGCATCAGAGAGTTGACAAACCCTCAGCAAATTTCATGGGAATAAAAAATAAATGCTTATCTTTTAAGGCACTGAAATTTGGAGATCTGCTAACAAATTCAGCTCATCTTAATTAATGCACTCTAAAGAATACACGGTGAAAGTCAAGAGGTGAGAGGTGGAGTAGAGAAGGAAAATTTTATAATAAGCTAAGGAATGAAAAATAAGAAGGGTTTAGATAAACAGATGGGAAAAAAGGAGAACATTTCAATTAGGAGGAGAGTAGTAGAAAAAGCAGAGAGACTATAAATACTTAGTGTTTTCCATGGGCCATCAGGCTAGAACTTGAATATCATGTAGTCTCACATGAAGGTGCTTATATACTACTAAAAATCCAAGGAATAATTCCATGATCTTTTTTAGTGCTGATTTCCTCCATCCTCAAATTTCTACATTCAAAATTCTTACCTTATTCGCAATCTGTCTTGTTATAAATAAGGTCTTCTTGCTTTTAGAATGAAAAAACACAGTTGCTCACTATCACCATAAAATATTGCTTCATTAACTTGAGGACTGTAATTAACTACATATCAGCCTTCTGGCTCCAGGCAAATATCCATAATTCCTTTAGTCTTTCCTTACAGTCTGCTTCTAACCTGTTAATCATTTTCCCTGCCCTCTTGCCATCATAGTAGAAAGGAAAAATCCCCTTAAATAGAAGCTAATCACCCATAGCATTCTATTAGGTACTTTACAGATGCCCTCACATTAGACCAAACCAGATACTGATGCGCATGTATGCATACATGCGCGCACGCGTGCGGCGCGCGCACGCGCACACACACACACACACATCTCTTGTGAGCATATGTGTATATTAGCAGATTTTTTTAAAGGTAGATTAATGGTCTGTATGAGCAAGAAGAAGAGAAGATTATTTCACAAAAGATTTACCATGTGATTATTTCAAATAACAAACTCCTCTAGATACCTTTAAAACTGAGATTTAATTTATCCTCTTCTAAAAATGCTTATAATTGTTTATCTTATGAAAGTGCTGACTGGAAATGGAAGTCTGTTTTTACAGAATTCCATGCTCTCTGAAAGCATTACTATAAAATATAATTATAGTAAAAAAACAAATAACATGGGAAAAGAAGAAAAGGGGGACATAGACCTCAGTTTGCTAAGTATGGTGAGATTTGTCTGGAGGAAGGGAAATGAACAGTGCCACAAGGGAAAGACAGGTGATTTGGTGGCTAAAGAAGGGGTTTTACTCTTCTCAGGAAGAGGAAGATGAATAACTGAGGAGGAGACAGGTGGAAGGGAAGAAGGGTACTCTATACAAGCATATGTCCATCACCACATACTGCTAGGTATAGTGCATTAGTCAGTACAAGCTAGTTTATGCTGCAGTAACAAACTCCTGATCTGCAGGAGTCTTGGCCCTACTTGGCACCTATATCCAAGGGTTTTCAGCACCCTGGTATAGTGTAATTGAAAATGAAGTGAAAAGTTTATTACCACTCCAGTGACTCTGATCAGTACATCAGGAGTGGGCCAGGGATTAACAGTTTAACAAAACTCCAGGTGTTTCCCTGGTTGGTGCCCTAGAAAACAGAAGAATAAGCAGGAACTAGAACCAGTAATGTAATTGGGTTCATGGCCACAGTACTTGTCTTGAAAATGAAAGAAGGGCCTCCACTGTACCTGGGAGGGAAAGGGTGATTCCAGCAGCAATGACTAGAAAGAAAGTAAGTCTTAGGAAGCAGGGAGAGGTAAAATCTTCTGGAAGTGGCACCCACATGAGGCGGTGGCTCACCTACAGACTGACTGACTGTGAACTCCAGGAGGGTGGAAGATGAGACGGGCTGGGTCATGATGATTTCCTAGCATCTGTGACAGCGCCCAGCACATGGTAAATGTTCAATAAGCAGTATTGACCTGAAGTGGAAACAACTCAGAGACCTTGAAGTTGCAGGTGAATGTGAAAACAGGGATGAATTGATAGAGGAAGAACCTTGCAGAGGATGCATATTTCAACCATTCTGTGAATAGAATGAGTTGTGGAAAAACTATTTTGCTTTTAGGTGCTTGTGTCTATCAGCAAGCTTAGAATGGCCCAAAGGACCAGATCACGTTCTGACGTTAGGAGAAAAATTGAAAAAAATGACTTTTGCCCATTGCTTGAATGAATGCTGGTATAGACCTGATGTCAAGTTCCTCAAGTATCCTGGATCCTGGTCAGCTCTGTCTTCTACAGGGACTCTCACTCTCTAGGTAATAAACAACTTGGTTTTAGGTTTGTCCTTTTTAATGGTTACTTGCACCAAAGAAATTGGCCACCCAGACTCCACACAACTGATGAAAAAGTGGATAAGTCCATAGTCACCTAGTGGCTGATATATAATTCCATTAAAGATTGGAACCAAAAATACTTTAAAAATATGACTGTTTAAACAAAAACATCATACTCTTATCTGGTGAATTGCTCTATGTACATTCAAAAAGTTGAGCATCCAGAGCTTCTGTGACTTTCTTTGTAAAGACAATTTTTGCTTTCGCAACTCTGACATTTATGAAAGCAGAAGCCATCCATTTTAATGAATACATAATGTGTAGAAGGTAGTAAAGTTGAATAAAAAGGCAAGGCCATTCACTCTTAAACCACACATAAATCTCAGCCTTAGGCTCACATGATTACTTATTCCTCTCATTTGAGCTTGTTAAGTAATTACTGCGTAAATTATTAGGATAATGTAATATGCATGACTTTAAGGAATGACAAATTGTAGTTAACTTTCTTAATTTGTTGCCATAGTTACATTTCTAGGAACTCTAAACTGTTCCTATTCTCATGTATAAATTATTGCTACCCTGCTATTTGTTTAGCTCTGATTGGTTAGATCATAATTGCATGCCGGTAAAATGACTCCAAGTTCAGCATTGCCCTGATTTCTCCTTTAAGGTCAAGCATGGTGTCCAGCTGAGTATAGGGTCTGAGTGACCTCATTCAGAAGGAAAGAAGGCCTAGAAAAGCAAACCAGGTTTGGGCAGCCCATCTTTATCTAGCTACCTTCTTTTTTCTTGGCCATCAGATTGGAATTTACTAAACAGAAGTCAAGGGCTGATGTGGAAACTAGCCATCATTTGCACACATAAAAACTAAAGAAAGACTATCTCTGCAGCATTGGATTAAGACTTAAGGAAAAGAGTGAGTATAAGTTTTTGCTTTCCATAAAATATTAAAGTATATATTAGTCACATCTATGTTTAGAAGGGTAGACCAGGCAGAAGACAAGGGAATGTACTAGAATGAAGTTTCTGACTAACTGAACAGCAATACTAATTTTTCTCACCAGACTTGTTGTTCATCCCATCTTTTCAAGGATGTGAAAAGGTATATTGGACATTATGGATTAAATGCATATGAAACAAAAGTGAGGAAATTAACTTGAAACAACAGAACTTAAGGGTGAAAAGTATTGGAAACAGTAGAGTTCAAAGAAAAATACATTGAATAATATAAAGAGACATTATATTTTGATAATAGGTATAAAATTCAAGAACATCAAAATATTTTTAAAAGATAGCTGTTAAAAATAGAAAAAAAAATACCAGAAGGCATTTAGTGTGAAATAAAACACAATTCCTTACACATCTATGTATTTTAATGATTCAACATTTGAATAATAAAATAATTAAGATTAGATTCATTAATACCTATACCCATTGATCTACTTCTATCACATCTCTATGTATCTTTAACTTTTTTTAATCTACAGATAATTCACCTCTTTATTAAGCATCTATGAAAGAACTGGCTATATACCAAGCCTCAAGAAAAACTAATAAATTTCAAAACACAGGAATTGTAGGGTTCATAATTTTGATCATAAAACAAATAATAATAATAATGATTATAAATGCTTAAAATACCCACTTACTAGGAAATTAAAACAAAAACTGTAATAAGTTTTTGAGTCAAAGAGGAAATCACAACCATAATTATAGTCCATTTAAAAAATAATGACAATGAAACAATGCCTATCAACTCTGATGGAATGCAGTTATAGAAGTGAGAGATAAATGTGTACTTCTATGTACTTACATTGTCAAACAAGAAAAAAAAATGTGAATAAACAAACTCATGCTTCAATTCAGGAAATGTTCAAATGTTCAACTCAAGGAATCAAAAATATCCTTTCTGGTCAAGGAGGCCTGGGGATAGGAAAGAAGAAAAGCAGTGGAGAACTAGGCTAGAATTTACCTTTTTTCTGTAATTGACCTTTAGTGTTTGCAAAGATGGGGAAAGGGGTGGGATGGTGCATCTCAGACTATTTATGTAAAACCCCTATCCTTTATGTTTGCCCAACAAAACCCCTGCTTTCCTTTCACCTCTTTATTCAATGAGAACTTTCTATCTTTTCACCTTCCTTCCCACACACATTCACATATGACATGCCAAGCAAAGGTGTGATTATTCAGAGGGGACGTCCCATCTGACTATGCGTCCACTTGAACAACCTGTAATTACAGTTAATAACAGACACCAATTCAAGGCATAATATATTCAAACAAAGAGGCACATCCAGCTGATGAGCATTTCTAAGATGACAAATGGATTTAAGAAAAATGATACTTGTAAAGTGTAGTGCCTACTTGGCACATTCCAAATACTCAATAAGTATTAACTATTATATCATGTGTTTTTTAAATTACATATATTTCGTATATAGAAAAACTGTAAAGCTGCTACAAGGTGACTGAATAAAAGGCAAATAGACAAAAATAAATACATTTATTACCTTCTATCAATGTGCTTAAAAATATAGTGAGAAAAACCTATCTAGGAAAGTTGCAAAAATGAAACAAAACAGAAAAAAGCAAAATTTAGTAACAAATATAATTGAAATGTATAAGATCTATAGCAAGGGAAATATAAAACTATACTCAGAAAAATACTAATGAATAATGGAAAGAGATAACATATTCCTTGACTGGAAGACTGCATGTTTAAAAAATGTAAACTATTTTCAATTTAAGGTATATTTAAGCATAATCCAAGAATAATATTAATGAGATATTTTTAGGGAGAACCTTTGGATCATGATTTTTAAAGTACATCTGGAAAAAGAAAAGGATTATTCAACATTAGGTAATACAAATTAAAACCCAGTGAGATATCACTGGACACCTATTAGAACAGCTAAAATATGAAAAGATACTCAATGTAACTAATCATCAGAGAAATGCAAGTTAAAACCACAATGAGATATCACCTCATACCTGTCAGAAAGGTTAGAATCAATAGATCAAAAACAACAAGTGTCGGCAAGGATGTGGAGAAAAGGAACATTAGTGCATTATTGGTGGATTGCAAACTGGCACAGCCACTATGGAAAATAGTTTACAGTTTCCTCAAAAAATTAAAAATAGAACTACCTTATGACTCAGGAATTCCACTCTGAATTTATCTGAAGAAATCCAAAACACTAATTTGAGACGATATAAGCACCCTTATGTTTACTGCTATGCTATTTACAATAGCCAAGATATGGAAACAACCTAAGTGCCCATCTATTGACAATTGGATAAAGATATGGTACATATGGAACATACTATGGAACATTAATTAGCCATAAAAAAGAAATCTTACCATTTGTGACAACATGGATGGACCTAGGATATTATGTTAAGGCAAATAAGTAAGACTGACAAAGACAAATACCACATGATTTCACTTATATGTGGAATATAAGGAAAGAAATAAACAAAAATGAATGAATGAATGAATTATAGCAAATGCTGCAGAGGATCCAGAGAAACTGAATCTCTCCTGCATTGCTGGTGGTTATGTAAAATGGTACAGCTAGTGCGGCTAATTTTTGGCAGATTTTAAAAATAAAACTAAACATAGACCTACCATATGACCCAGCAATTACATATACCCTGGGACTTTCATCCATTTCATTTAGTAATGAAAACTTATGTTCACGCAAAAACCTGAACATGAATATTCACAGCAGCTTTATTTGTAGCAGCCCCAAATGGGAAATAATCCAAATGTCTTTCAATGATTGAAAGGTTAAACAATGGCAAGATGGAATACAACTCAGTAATAAAAAGGAATGAATTGTTGACACACAAAAAAACTGGAATGGATCTCAATAGCTTTATTTTTAGTGAAAGAAGCCAGTCTTAAAAGGTTATAAACTGTATACTTCCACTTACACAATATTCTTCAAATGCCAAAACTTTAGAGGTAGAGACAAGATTAATGATTGCCAGGGGACAGGGGTGCAAATATAAAGGGAGGGAAGGTCCAAATATAAAAGGAACACCATGAGGGAATTCCTTTGCAGTGATGGAGAAGGTTTGTATCTTGATTCTGGTGGTGTTTACACTAATCTATACACAAGATAAAATTGTACAGAACTGGGTATCTGTGTGCACACACAAAAATGGATGTGTGTAAAAATGGTGTAAACTGAATAATGTTGGTAGTCTTATTAACAGTATGATCCAAGGGTCAGTTTTCTCGATTTGACATTGTACTACGGTTATATAAAATGTCACTGTTGGGAAAAGCTAGGTGAAGGGTACATGGGTCTTTGTCCCATATTTTGTAACTTCCTATGAGTCTACAATTATTTCAAATAAGTAGTTTTAAAACAAACAGGAAAAAGCTAAGGATTATGAAGAATTATGAGATTCATAAAAATTACTATATTTAAAATAAGAAGAGTAGTGTGACACAACTTGCCTTAGCACATACAAGGCTACATGATGAAAATATGTTGGTGTCATGAGACAACAGACAGATCCGTGAAATAGAACAGATAGTACCGAATCAGGTAGCACATGTGATAAAGAGCTGCACCCAGTGGTGAAGGGGCTCTGAACTCAACAACTCATATTAGAAATTTGACAAACTCCTTTAAAACAAAACTGTTAAGTCCTCACTTTGCACTATACTTTGAATTCAATTCCAGTTGTATTAAAGAGTCAGAGAAAAATGTAAGTTCACAACAAATAAAGTAATTGATTGCTATACAGGAGAAATCTTTCTAATCGTAAAAATCTATGGGTCAAATAATAAATATCTCAAACTTCTGTTCATCTGAAACATAAGTGACAATAACAACAAAGAAATACCATTACTTCATTTAAAAGACCTCTTAGACCTTTAAGAAACAGAACAATTCAATGGAGAAATGTAAAAAGATATAAATAGGCAACTAACAAACAATATTAAAACCGATCAACCTAATGAATAAGCAAAGGAATCAAAAATGTAAAGCAGAGCTAGAGCTACTTTGGAAACAGTTTATTTTAATTTCTGAAAAATTAAAATGAAATGAAATGAAATAAATAAAATAAAATAAAACTGCATATGCAACTACCACTTCATCCGGTTATTGTCTCCTGGGCATTTATCCCAGAGAAATGGAAGCCTATGTTTACACAAAAATCTGTACACATATATTCATAGCAGCTCTATTCAAATAGCCCAAACTGGAAACAACCCAAATGTCCTTCAATGGACAGATAGTTACATACACTGTGGTACATTTATACCATGGAATAATACTCAGAAATTAAAAGGAACAAGCTCTTCATATACAGAGCAATCTGAATAAATCTCTAGAGAATTATGCTGAGTAGAAAAAGCCAATTGCCAAAAGGCTACCTATTCTATAATTTCATTTATATAAAACTGGAAATGACAAAATTATAGAAAGGTAGAATATATTAGTGATTTCCAGGGGTTAAGGACATGGAGATGGAGGAAGGGGGAGTGAGTATGTCAATAAAAGGGCACATGAGGGATCCTTGTAGTGATAACTATGTTCTGTGTCTTGACTTTATCAATAGCAATGATGATATTGTTTTGTAAGATGTTACCATTGGGTAACATGGTCAATAGAGCACATGGGATCTCTCAGCAGTATTTCATACAACTTCCTGTGAATCCAGAATTATTTCAAAATAAAAAATAATTTAAAAAGGAAAACTTAAAGCAACAACAAAAAAATAATTATTTTGCCTATCAAATGGATAAATAAATAAATTAGAGATGATAATTCTGGGTGGTGTATGGTGAGATCAGACTTCTCCAAACTGCTGATGTGAATATAAATTGATATCAATTCTGAAAAGCTTTGTGGCAATACATAGGATAATCTTTTAAATTGTTTAAATCCTTGACACGGGAATTTAATACTGATGAATCTGTCTTGAGAAAATAATCAGAAACATGGACAAAGATTGTTGAATAAAGCTGCTCATATTTCTGTGTAATTATAAGTTATTAGTGAAAATTGGAGGGAAACTAAATGTTCAACCATAGAGCAATTGGTTAAATTAAGGCATTTTGTACAATGAATTATCATACTGCCACTAAAAATCAGTTTTTTAATGACTATTTAGAGTCAGGGGAAGATGCTCGCAAAAATCAATCAATCAATCAATCAATCAATCCCCCCCCCAAAACAAACAAACAAACAAACAAAAAACCATAAAATGGCAAATGAGGACACATACAGATTCATATCCACACACACTTATACATATATACATACCTTTATATATACACAGGTACATACAAACATATATATACATAAAGCTTGAAAAGGAAAACATTAGAATATTTAAAGTGGATGTTTGCTCTGGGGCAGTTGTTTATAATTTCTTCTTTGAATTTTTTTAGTATTTTGCTAAGATTTTATTATGAGGATGATCACTTTCACAATCAGAAAGGAAAGCAAGCCTTCTTTAAGTGCATGAGGAGTGACCAAGGAAGGTTGCAAGATGGAAGGGTCATATTTAGCACAAAGTTAATTAAAATAAACTCGAATTGCATTTATTTATCACTTAATGCTTGCCCATTTAACATACTGACTTGAAAATGAGGCATTTCTTCCATTTTATGTAAGATTAAACACAGCCCATCAAGGCTGGGTGGCTTGCTCAGAGACACCCAACAGATAGGTGACAAAGCAGGAACAGACCATCCCATGCTAATTCTGTTGCTCTTCCTACTGTGGCGCCATTCTTTATTCCTGTATTTGTTCAAGTAGATATAGTCAGGCTATAGCAGGTGTGACTCAATCCAGAGAACAGGTGTGAAATTATTAGTTCAATTAAAAAGAAAAGGTAGCTTGATGAAAACTTTACTACTAGAAATAAACAAAATGTTTAGAGTCCAGTTTTACAGGCATACACGAACTTGGAAGCTACTAGTAATATTGATTTCACTAATGATATATAAAGGCAGCATCAATTTATACTTTTATTGTATTGCTGATTCAACCTATAAAATCAAAGCCAAAACTCCAAATATGCCTGGCCAGGAACATGGAAGTGCAGTGGACTCTGGCAAACCTACAAAATTCTACTCTATTCATCTTTGGACACTGGGAATATTGGAGCAGAGAGAAGTTAAAATGAAAGAGATGGTAAAGAGGGCATTTGCCATTTCATCTTGTGTCACATTCAATCCTCCTATTATTTCTCTCTCCCTTCTTTTACCTCCACCCTAAACCCCAGTGCCTTCCTGTTGCATTTCTATCCTGAACCTGTCTCTCCTTGGCCTCCAAGGAGGGAAAGACAGGCCCTAGTAAGGGCTTTGCTAATTGACTAAATGAAGGCACAGAGAGGCACAAACATGAAATTCTGTCAAGCCTTAACTTGCAGAGGAAAGAACCTAGAAGAACATCTTGATATCTGGGATCAAAAGACCTGGTACAGTGGTTTAAAAATATATCGGCAAATTCTATAAAATGCTTCCTATTAAGAAGAGGAGTTATGTGTTCTTTATTTGAAACTGGGCAGGACTTTTGATTGCCTCTGTGAATAAAATGTGTCAGAAGTGATGCTACTTTATTTAAAAAGATGAGCTAGAAAAGGCCAGGGTCAGGCAGCGTCTCTCCTATTCTCTCATGATACTAGCTTTGAAGTTCTGATCTGTTATATAAGAGACTGGGCTAGCTTCCATGCTAGAGAGATCATGCAAGTAATGTAAAAGAAAGACAGAGAGGCATGGAGAGACAGAGACAGAAACAGAGAGAGAGAGACAGAAGCAAGCAACCCTGTCTTTTCCTAGCTCTAAGTCTTTCCAAGCTCAGGTGCCGGGCATGTGAGTGAGGTAGACTTCAGATGGCCCAACCCGGCCACACTCTGTGGCCACACACTTCAGGAGAGACCCTGAGTGAGGACCACCAGGTTGGTCAATCTCTAGAAACATGAGAGATAATAATAAACTGATTCTCATAGTTTTATGCAGCTAAGGTTTAGGGTTATCTGTTATGTGACAAGAGATAACTGAAACATCTGAATTCTGCTACCTACAAGCACCAGGTGATAACTGTATCATGCTGTTTCTTTGCTAACTCAGTTTCTTTATCTGTAAAATGCAAGTTATGATTTTGTCTCCCATCAATTTTTTTGAGTTGTATATGAGATAAGATGTATAAAAAGGTAAACTGTCAGAACACCTACTAATGTTAATAGTTATCAAAGGTGGTACCTACACTTGAGGGAAACATATGCCCAGTGATGGCATTCCAGGAATTAGGACTGGCTGGACCATGATGCATCTTCAAGAGGTTCTTTATGGGAAATAGAAGAAAAAAAATTCCTAAAATTTATGTGGAACCACAAAAGGCCCCAAAAGACAAAAGCAATCCTGAGAAAAAAAGAATAAAGTCTTTTTAATTATGCTTTCAGATTTCAAATACATTACAAAGCCACAGTTATAAAACTGTGTATTCTTGGCATAAAAGTAGACGTATTAACCAATGGCACAGAATAGAGAACCCAAAATTAAATCCAGGTGTATACGGTCAACTAATATTTAAAAAGGGAACCAAAGGGGAAAGGACAGTCTCTTTAACAAATAGTGCTGGGAAACTGAAAAACACATGCAGAAAAATAAAATTGAACCCCTATCACACACCACTTACAAAAAGTAACCAGAACTGAACCAAAGACTTAAACATATGACCTGCTACCATAAAACTCCTTGAAGAAAATGTAAAAAAGAAGCACATTGATATCAGTCTTGTCAATGCTTTTTTTAACATGATGCCAAAGCACAAACACCAAAAGCAAAAATCAACAAACAGGATGACATCAAACTCAAAAGCTTCTGCATAGCCAAAAAAACAACTAACAAACTGAAAAGACAACCTACAGAAAGAGAAAATTTTTTGTAAATCATATATTGAATAAAGAGTTAATTAATATTCAAAAGCATATAAAGAGTCTAGTCAGCTTAATAACAAAAAAAATTCAAATTCAAAGGACAAAAGAACTAAATAGACATTTCTTCAAAGAGGACATCAAAGTGGCCAACAGATATATGAAAAATGTTCAACATCACTAATTGTCAGGGAACAACAAATCAAAACCATGATCTATTCCTTCAAACCTGTATGAATGGCTATCATCAAGCAGATAAAAGACAACAGGAAATTCTTATACACTGTTGGTGGGAATGTAAATTTGTCCACTCACTATGAAAAATAATATGGTGGTTCCTTAAAAAATTAAAAATAGATATACCATATGATCCAGCAATTTCACTTCTGGGCATATACCCAAAGGAAATTAAATGGGATTTTGATGAAATATATGTGCTCTCATGTTTATTACAGCATTATTCACAATATCTACAATGTAGAAACAACCCAAGTGCCCATCAATGGATGAATGGATAAAAATATGTGGTACATATACACAATAGAATAATATTCAGCCATAAGAAAGGAGGTTATCCTTCTTTCACTTGTTACAACATTAATAGACATTGGGCACATTATGCTAAGTGAGATAAGTCAGAGAAAGACAAGTATCATATATTGCTCATATGTGGAATCTAAAACTATTAAACTTATAAAAAAAACAGAGAGTAAAATGGTTACCAAAGGGAGAGATAAGTGATGATGTTTAAAGGTACAAATTTGTAATGAATAGTAAATAAGCCATAAAGATCTAATGCAAAGTATAATAAATATAAACAATAATATTGCACTATTAAAAGAAAAGAAGTAAAGATTTTTAAAAAGGAAGTTCTTTATGAATCCACATTGACCCTACCTCATTGCCCTGCCAGCTCAGGAATAAGATAGTCACTGAAAGTATATAATCTCCATGATTTCTAATAGAGTCTAGAGATATGTGTCTGAAAATTTCTTGTTTTCCTGAAATACTTATTCTTCACCTGTATTTTGTTCATTAAATATCTTTCCTCACTTTTAATTTCTTTATATTTTTGAGAACCTATATTAAAGGCATTCTGAATGTTTTTATCTTGGATTGCAATTTGCTCAGGAATAATGGGAGTGTGCAACAAAGAGCTGGGACAGGCGGCCACTTCTTTAGGTGTGTCTGCAGTACAAACTTCTACAGAACTTTTGCATGTCTTCCCTAGGGGGCTCCCTGCCTCACCTTTTGTATCCTCAGGTACAAGAGGTCTTATAAGGAAGATGGAAACTTGTGGAGCTTTTGTTGGGGATTTCACTGTGATCAGCAGGTATAGAGCTTTGGTAGCCCTTGGAAGGGCAGACACTGGCCCACCCATGCCCCGCCCTTAGGACAGGCATAAAGATATCAGGGAAATGCAACTCCTTCAGGATAAAGGTTGAAGACACAGACATTATTTGACGTCCTCCTGCAATGCGGTCTAAATTTCAAGTGTTTGGTAGATAGTATTTTCAAAATGAGTCCAGAGGTTATAGCTGCCTATGAAACCTCCCGTTGAAAGATTTTTTCCCTCTATTTTTCATTCTTTATGTTTATTTCACCACATGTGAGAAAGGGGTTGGTGTTCTTTTGCCAACTTCTTTATTCCCCTTCCTCTCCCCTTCCTCACTTCTTACCCCTTTTCTCTGCTCCCTCAGATTGTCCACTTTCAACAAAGGTCCGACTCCATCAGAAGTCTGGAGAGCATGTAATGAGCTTGCAGACCAACCTCTGTCCTGTCAATAGATGTGTTTTCCCCGACGACAATAATGTCCACAAGTGGCCTCTCCAGAACAAAGTGAGGTTTAGTTCAGAATTTCTTTTCATGTTTTATGTTTGTCAAAATCAGGATGATATCATAATCAATAATTGTTTAAATAGTTTGTAATGAGTGAAAATCAACTAAGTTCCTGTTCTAAAAAGACTATTCCATTCCTTTTACTCTCATTCATTTCCTCTCTCTCTCCCTCCCTCCTTCTCTCTCTTCCCCCACTCCCACTCTATCATTCAACAATATCTTGAAGGGCACAAATATACATGAACATCAACTGAAATATTTGAAACTAAACATACTCCAAGACTTTATAGAATTGTTATTCTTTGCTTATGCCTGTGCCTGGAATAATGTAGTTGCTCAAACAAATATGTTGAAACCTTTGAGGGATAGCAACAGTATATGTCTTGTTAATATTGTGTTTCTGAGATCTAGCACAGTGCCTGGCACATATCTGAGTGACTAAATGGATCTGCAATCTATACTTCTGCAACAACTTGTGTCATGTGTCGCTGGTATTACAGGAAACCTGCTTGGGATGTAGAATGGCATGGCAGGTAGCAGTCAGATCTGGAGGTCATATCCATCAGGTTCAAAATCCAGTTTTACACTTACTATGATCTTAGAAAGTCGCTTAACCCCTTTGAGCTTCAGCTGTCTCTAAGTAAAGAAGTAGAAAATAATAATGTCATCATAGGGTGTTGTGAAGATTAAAAGGGCTCATATACATAAACAGTGAAAGAAGTGAGGCTGGCCCAGGGTGAGTATAAACTCTACACATAGGGGCAGTCCATTCAGTGGCTGCACAGCCCAAACTGACCCCTTCTGCAATACCTACAGCCCTAGTTCTCCCTCTGGAGCTATGCAAGTAAGTCTTAACTGCTCTTCCATGAAAGCTTTCCTAGATGTCTTAACAAACCTAAAATGACCCAGAATTGTGGGTGGAATTATGTACCCCAGTACCTCAGAATGTGATCTTATTTAATAGTAGGATTGTTGCAGCTGTCATTAATTAAGATGAGGTCATCCTGGAGTCTGGCAGCCCCCTAATCCAAACACCAGTGACCTTATAAAGGAGGAAAAATGATGTGACGAGAGAGAATGCTATATGAAGATGGGAATGATGTAGGCACAAAGACAAGGAACATCTGGGGAAAGACTTTCCCCCAGCGCCCTTGGAGGGAGCATGACCCGGCTAACACTTTGATTGCAAACTTCTAGCCTCTGAAACTCCGAGATAATAAATTTATTATCTGTTGTTTTGAGCCACCCGGTTTGTGGTACTCCTTATAGTAGCCCCAGGAGATGAACACACCCAGTCTGCTCAACTCTTCCTCAGGCTTCTCACCCCTGGGCCCTTCAACTATTTTTAACTTTTTAGAAAATCAAAGGAGTACATACAGGACCTGAAGTATTTTCTTTTGGCTCAATTTCCAGATCTCCACTTTATCCCAAACATCATTTTCTGGTTGCTGTGAAAATCATCACTGTTTCTCTGCAGGCTGTTTCCCTGCCAAGACCCGGGACAGGAAAGGGCTGCTGAATGGGACCCACAAACCCCCGAGTCATGCTGTGGGCCTGGCCAGTCCAGTCCAGCAGCATTCCAGGCAGACTGGCTTCAGAGGCACAGTGGAACGAACTTTCCAGGGCAAAGCTCCGTGACTGTGGGTTCCGGGAAAGCCACAAGGGAGGAGTGTGGTCTAAAGCATGTGTGATATTTCAGCTTTGCCATGTGCAGCATTTTATCTGCGGAGTGGCTCTTTATTTATTTCTGAAGCCAGTGAGGCCCCCTAAAGGAGGGAAGGTAGCAGCTTTGGCTTGGTTGAGTCACTGTGGGGTCAGGGCTATGAGAAGTGCTTTAACACTTGCTAATTACTGGGCTTCGAAGAAGTCAGATCCCGCCCACTCAGAAGGCTGCTCCTCGGTCTAGGTCTGCTTCCTCACAGTGTTAGAAGCTGGAAATCAACAAATATTTTTCTATGGGGGATTGTGGCATGAAGCAGAGTGGCCTAGAAATGATCTCCAAACAGACGGCGATGAAAGAGCTTGCTACTTGGTTTTGAAGTAGTCTGATCCGCTGTGCGTTGTCTCTGAACCTTCCAGCTCCTGTGCCAATCAAAGGGAGGCTCATCCAGGAAGAATGAGAGGTCACAGCCCTCTGGGGGACAGGACCCCCTTGTTTCAGAGGAGCTGGGCCAGCACTTCAGGGGCAGTTCATCACACAGCAAACCAAGAAGCCCCGCTCTGTGTGTAAGTCCCCACAAGAAAAGGGACTCCAGAGCTAGGCCTATGAAAAATATAGATCATTCTGTCAGAATATCTCCAGGTGGGGTCTTGGACCTTTAAATTTAGTAAATTCCCCAAGTGATACTTCTGCTCCAGCCCAACAGAGAGATGCAGTTACTTTTTGTCAAATGTGCTGAATGTGGTGTTTCCCTCTCTGTTCCAAGAATAGAGAGGGAGGTCTAGGCATTGAATGGTGTTATTTAGAGGTGGCTTTTTTGAGGCAGGTTTGGTCTGTAAAAAACTGAATGACAAGGTGCTTTGGAGAAGAAGAAAAAGGGCATCCTTGAGGGTAACGTAGGAGCAGAGATGGGGAGATGTGAATGCAAAGCACCTGAGCCAGGCACCTGAATCAGCTCTTCCACTGACACACTGGGCTATCCTGAGCATATCTGAGCCACCTTTGGCTGGCACACCCACAGGATAGGCCGTTCTGGATTGTTCCAGCATTGATAGCCAAAGTCTCCCTGGCATGCCAGAGTGGCACCTTTATAGGTTGTCTCTGCTGCAAACTGCATCAGCCTGTTCAAGTCATCCTTTTTAACTCTTTTACTTTTTTCATTCACAACCCATTCCCCTCAAACCCTCTGTGAGGTTAGTAGGTTTGCTGGGTGTTTATGTTCATAAGGAGGGGTCTCATCTTATACGACGCAAGCCCTTAACAGCTTCCTGGTTCTATGTAGCAAGAGCAAAGTGAACTCTCTTCTGGTCTCACATGGAACAATTTTACTTTTCCTGAATTCTGGGAGTTGGGTTGCATCCCTATCCTTTTGGGGGTCCTAACTTTTACCCAAAGTGGGCTCATTAAAACATTCCTTCCATTTAAAAAATTAGATTCTTCCTAAGAGACTTTGTGGTAACTAAATATTTCTCCATAATTTTACATGTGAAAAAGATGATTTGCAATATATGTGTTTTGAGATGCAACTTCCAGACTGGCATGATTGACACCAGGGGAGAGGGGCTGGCAAAAGCACATTCCATTTTAGGGTAACGGTCGGGGGTCCAGATGGGAAGAGAATTGGGAGGAATATCAGCTGGGGATTGCCATTTTACCTTTTTTTTTTAATAGCACTTTTCTATTAAACACACACACACACACACACACACACACACACACACACACACACACACGAAGTCTAATTCTAACGTGGCCAGAGACTTAAACACAGAGAGGAAGCTTACTTCACAGGGTGTGTGAGAGGCAACAAACTCCCCACATCCTAATCTCTGGAAGTTATGAATATGTTCATGTGGCAAAGGGTAATTAAGGGTGCAGATGGAATTAAGTTTGCTAATCATCTGACCTTGAGATGGGAAGATTATTAGTTAAACACAGGACCAGAGTCCTACAGCTATTAGGAAGAGATGTCTGATATCCAAGGTTAAGGTATTTGTTATCCCTTATTAATTTCATATGGCTACTGTAACAAATTACCACAAAGTTAGTGAATAAAAGTAACACAGAAGTATTATCTTATCTTTCTGGAGGTGAGAAGTCTGGAATGTGCCTCACTGGGTTAAAATCAAGGTGTGGGTAGGGCTGATCCTTGTGGGGGCTCTAGGGGAGAATCTGTTTTCTTGCCTTTCCAGCTTCTAGAGGCCATCCCCACTCCATAGCTTATGGCCCCTTCCTCCCTCTTCCAAACGAGCAACAGCTAATCGAGTCTTACATCACATCAAATGGACAGTGACTCTTCTGCCTTCCTCTTCCACATCTAAGGGCCCTTGTGATTACAGAGGGCCCACTTGGGTAATCCAGGATAATCGTCCCATCTTAAGGTCAGCTGATTAGTAAACTTAATTTCATCTGCACCCTTAATTCTCCTTTGTCACATAAAACATATTCATAACTTCGGAGATAAGGATGTGGACAGCTTTGTGGGGAGTTTGCTGCCTCCCACATACCCTGCGAAGTAAAGCTTCCTTCAATTCCCAGACCTGCATTGTTCAATATGTGTGGCTACTGAATCTTAGCATGGGGCTAGACAAATAAATGGGTTCTGTCCATGCAAAATACACATTGGAATTTGAAGACTTAAGGTGAAATAGAAAGGTAACTATCTCGATAATTTTTTTAATACTTGGTTACATGTTAAAATGAGAGTATTTTAGATATGTCAAGTTAATTAAATATGTCATTAAAAATCATTTCACCTTTTTCAAAACTTTTTGTTTTATGGCTACTAGAAAATTTTAAATTATGTATGTTGTGGTTCACCTTTTATGTCTATGTTACAGCAGGGGTGCCGTGAAGAATGGATATGCTTTGTGTGGAGATGGAGGTCAAGCAAAGGAGGGAACTCAGGACTCAAGTGCCAAGCTTAACACAGCTATGGCTTTCCAACCTCATTTGCTCTGCGTGTGTGTGTGTGTGTGTGTGTGTGTGTGTGTGTGTGAGAGAGAGAGAGAGAGAGAGAGAGAGAGAGGAGAGAGAGAGAGAACTGTTTTTGGTTATACTTTAGTCTTCCAGGGGACTCCCAGGCCAACGTCAGGGAAATGAGAACATTCTCTGCTTGCTCCTCAGGCCCCTGCAGAGGCTTTGCTTCTTTAAGGCCAAGAGAGTTCATTCTTCAAGCAGTCTGCTATGGAGAACATCAGGTCAGCCCTTTACCATGTATCCTGTGGCAACAAATGCTTTGTCACAATGTGTTCCAGTGAGGTCATCCTAGAAGTCACCACTGCCTCTTTATATCTGTCTCACCTTGATCACTGCCCAGCCCAACCTGGAATATTTCAACCTGTTTTAGTCCAATGTTCCTCCCATTCAACTTTAGTCACAGTATTTTCAGCAAACACTCATTATGACCCTGAAGCCTTAGGCCAGGTCTATTGGGTTTCCCTTCAGGCATATCTCCCACCCCTTGTCCAGGAAATCTGCTTCTAATTTTCAGAGTCAATCTCCACCTGCTTCAGCTACATGAACACCACAGTGAAGGTTATCTGCCAGACACCAGGCCACACCTCAGTGGTTACTGACATGTCCACAGGGGACTCGGGGTGGCTGATATAGCTAACTGGAACTTAGGCCTACCCAAGACTTTGGCAAACTCTTAGCCTTGAAAGATAAGACCCTTATCTATGGTTGGGGTAACAGGCCCAAGACTTTACACCTGACCCTCCTTACATAAATCAGTGTGACATAAGGGCTTTATCGCTCTACATGGCCCCCCTTCCAAGCCCTGTCCTAAAAACCTGGCTAGCTTCAGATCAACTGGCTAATTACTTGTGCTGTAATGATCAACCTGCCTAATTTATCACTTCTTTGAACATTTAATTAGCCAGCAGTGCAAGACAATTAGGTTCTGAATTAGGATAAATTAAACTGCTAGCTTAGCAGCTCTAAGGACATGGAAACTATAACCAATTACATCTAAAAAAAGATTTGACAGAACCATCAAAGAGTAAGATCCTCACATGGGCTAACAGCCTAACGTACCAAATATTCTGCAGCATCCAGTGGGGCTGGTTGTTTTAGCTCAGGAAATAGAGACGGGAGGCACACACCTTTAGACAGCCAAACATTGGTCTGTGAGAAACAAATAGTTAATTTTCAAAGATCAATTGGAACTAGAAGTTTGCATAGTAGTATGCTCAGTGGTCATACTTTGGAACATTTTTTTGCTGGTCCAAATATTATGGATGGTATCCTAACATAGGTATGTACAGTATATGTCTATCCCAGAAAGAAAGCCATATCACATCTATTTAAATTTAGTTACTCTTGAATATTCACACCACTATGTTGTCATAGAGTGTTATATTCTTATGAATAAAGCAATATAGCAGAAAACTCCAACCAAGTTGCTTTCACTTCTTAATGGATTGTGATTTATTTTTTAATTGTTAATTTGGGATTATAGCTTTTTTGAAGTGCTTGTCCACAGCTGTTTGAAAGTTGTAGGCAGACACTGAGCTGAGCAGCAGTTAGAGAAGACTTGGGATAGTAGCATCCTGCCACCCCAAGTCAGAGGTTAAACTCTGCTTTGACTGTGAGCAGCCCTCCTAGTTTGAGGTTATCGACTGATGCATGTGGGGCTTCCCCATCGGACAGGGTAGTGAGAACCAAAAAGAAGGGAGAAGAAGGCAGGAGGGTAGGACCCTTGTCCCTTCCTTCATGGAGTTTTCCAAAAACGGGGAAGGACCCAATAGGCTCAGGGAACAAATTGAGCCATAACCCAGGGTTTTAACTTCTGTGATTCTGTTCTCTTCCCTGTTTATGATTTAACACCTTTTGTAAAGCCTTGTGTGCATGGCTCAGGTTTGGCTGGTGGTTGCACTGTGAGTTATTAACAAGGAGTTGCATGTGTGAAGTTGGATTCCAGGAGTTTCCCATACCCCCACTTTCCAAGCATGGTGTCATCAGGTGTCATCAGTTGTAACATGCAAGAGATGGATGAGGAAAGAGAATTCTAACATAAAAAGAATTGCCAAGTTCCTATGTCTTGATTTGCCATCTTCCCTTTCTACCTTTCTTATTGCACAGAACTCATATCTAGAAGTCAGTCATGACTGTGACCGCTGCAGGCACCGAAGACACATAGGTACATTGTGATCAACGGAATGAAGAAAACGTAGTGCACTGAATGTGCACATGACTGAAGGCAGCTTTCCATAGCTGTGAGCCAAGTGAGGGCTCAGTGAAGGTGTTGTCACACTTCCAAATGCCTGAGAAGAGAAGCAATGGATGAGACAACAGAAGAAAATGTTTTCAGCATGATCAAAGGGCAGTTTGATCACTTCGGGAAGAGAAGTAGTTGGCATGCTGTGAATGTTTAGAAGGAAGTGACAAGTGCAAATACAGGAAACCACCCAGTTAGGAAAAAAAATTCCTTTCAAGTGAGAAACTGATTAAGCAGGAGGCAGCTTACAAGAGAGTCAGGACTGAGTGGTCCGGCTAACTGACTGTCTCTAAAAGGCAGCTCTCTATTCATTTCCAAATTTTAAGTCTTGTTTGTTAGGCTTAGTTTATAGCAAGGAAATCAGCAAGACTATGAAGAACAGATTTTCACATCCTCATTTCTAGAGTAAGCATAGTATTTTCTGTTCTGCCTCTCTCACCATTTATGTTGGAAGGCAAATCTCATCCCAGACATTAAGTCAGCTGTGGCAAAACACCTTCCTAAATCCTATTGTAAAAGAGAATTGTGGTTGTTTGAAATGTCTGAGAATTTGGGAGCAAACAGTAGATTTAGCCTTAGGAAATTTTGCAAAGAACACAGGTTCAATACTAAAGCTCTGAAGCAAATACTATAAACCCTCCACATCATCTTTGGAAATGTTTGCAAGTATGCATTTCAATGACATATTTAGAGGAAATTAGTCTATTCTACATTGTTTTTCCAAATTGCATCATATCATCACTTCATTAAGAATGTTCCAATTAAAGGAAAGAAAGAAGTTCCTGTAGGATCACTATCTGTACATATTAGTCTGAGGCTTTCAAATTAGAGACCAAATAGCAGGTTCCTGTTACCATGAGAACCAAACATTTCTCTAGCTGTTAAAATTATTAACTCAAAGAACATGCATCTTCTTAAACTCTGCCCGTTATTTATCTACTGTTCCATGGGCTTGACTGTGCCTAGAGTGAACTCTATTAATCACCAGTTGAAAAAAATGCAAGGACTGCCTGAGAGAGCAGCTGTGCCTTTCTTCCTGTCGGGAGTGGCAAGTAGTGGCAATTCATTTTCCCATGTTGCTCTGTCTCTCTTGGAGGATAGAGAAAAGGAAGAACTAAGAGGCCTTGGAGTGAAGACATTTTGGAGGGCTTTGAGATGATGCTCAGCGATGAGTGTGACCAGCTGTTAGTGGCTGCCAAATCCTCTCTGCCACTGCAGACACAGGGGGCACTGACTAGTGACCAGAGGTCTCCATCTGCTTACCAGATGTGGGCCAACTCCGCATCTAAAAGTGAAGACTAGTAATAGTGACCTAAAATGCATACATCACCTTATACAGAATTTGTTCAAAGACTTTAGCTCTTTTAACCATCCATGAAGTACGCATTACAAGCCCCACTTTATAGAAAAACAAACACACAAAGAAACAAATGAACAAGCAAACTGAGGCTTACAGAAATTCTGTAACTTGCCCAAGAAACCAAGCCAGCAGGTGGAAAATACTGGTTCTCAAAGTAAGTTATTCTATTTTAAAGTCCTTTGCTCTCCACACAGAAACCATCACACAGATGTTTATAGCAGCTTTATTCATAATTGCCCAAACTTGAAAGCAAACAAGTTTTCTTTCAGCAGATAAATGGATAAACAAATTGTGGTACATCCAGACAATGGAATATAATTCAGCACTAAAGTGAAATGAGCTATCAAGCCGTGAAAAGACATGGAGAAACTTTAAATGAATATTACTAAGTAAAATATGCCAGTCTGAAGATGCTACATACTGTATGATTCTAATATTAGAACATTCTGGAAAAGGCAAAATATTGGAGGCAGTAAAAGGATCAGTAGCTGCCGGGCATTAACTGGGAGGGAGGAAGATACTAGCAGTGCACAGAGGGCTTTTAGGGCAACGACTGTATTCTGCATGATGCCATAAGGGTGAATGTATGTCATTACACATTTGTCCAGTTCCATAGAATGCACAACACCAAGTGTGAACTGTAATGTAAACTGCAGACTCTGGGTGATAATAATGTGTCAATGCAGGTTCATCAAGTGTAACAAATGCCCCACTCTGGTGAGAGATGTCGATGATGGGGGATGCTGGGCATGTGTGAAGGCAGGGTATAGATGGGAAATCTCTGTACCTTCTTCTCAGTTTTGCTGTGAACGTAAAACTGCCTTACAAAAATAAAGTCTTAAAAAATCCCATGCTTTCCTTGTTATCACTCTGCAGAAGAAGCAAGGGTATTGACATTTAAGAAGATAGAAGAAGACAGACATTGATCAGACACTGTAGTGGGAAAACCACACAGGAGACAAAAGTGTCAGAGGTCAGTGGCAGCTGCAGGGGTGCAGCGCATCCTCATCAAAATCCTTGTCTGGGCTGCCACCCTGCTCGGTGTGGCTGTGGTCATTTGTTTCTCAAGCTCACAGAGCCCAGTTGTGTGCACTGCCTGGAGCTGACTCAGTCTCTTAAGTAACTTGTATATTAAAGTGCATATGGAGAAGTGCACACATCACGCCTGTGCAGTGTGATGTGGTCTCACAAGCAAACACCATGCTCCCAGATCAAAGCAGAATCCAACCAGCATCCTAGAGGCCCTTATTGTGTCTTTTCCCAGTCACCACTTCTACTCTGCCATATGTTAGCTTTCCCTTTTTTGAGCTTTTTTGAAATGGAGCCCCACAGAATGTCCTTTCAGCCTTCTTTTTCTCAGCATCATGCTCATAAGCGCCATCCGTTTTGAATGCAGTTGTCCTTTCTTTTTATTACCTAGTATTCCCATGGATAAGTAAACCACGTGCACTTTTTTCTTCTACTTTTGTTGTTCATTTGGGTAGTTTCTAGTTTGAAACTGTATTGGGTCGTGCTGGCACACACATTCTTCTGTGTGTTTTTTGGGAATATGTGCATATTTCTTTGGGTGTATACCTAGGAGTAGAATTGTTGGATCATGGAAATGCATATAGTCAACTTTAGTAGTTTAGTACTAAAGTACTTTTGGGCTTTGTTTTATATTTGCGTAATTAGTGCACATTTGTAAGTATTTTAAGGATTATTGTGAATATATCTGTGTTTTTTTGTGTGTGTGTCACAGGATATCAAAATGGGACTGACTGTTCATGCCTAGTTTCAGCTGCAGCTTCCAAAGACTGAGAACAAAACCATGGGTGGCCAGCACTTTTGCATTCTCTAGTGAGGTTCTAGACCATTTGAGAATGGTCTAGAATTTCAAAGGAGGCTGACACCAAGTCCCATGCCTCTTTGCCCAGTGCCCACAAGAGGTCTAGTGGGATGGAAGTGGGAGAGTCCTGGACAAGCTTCAGTGGGTCCAGTCCCCATTTCCATGGGGAATTGGTGGGAAGTTTATGAAGAGAAACTTCATGGAGGTCACCAGTCAGGAGGCTGGGTGTAAAGTGAAGGAAAATGAAGGAAGTGGACACATTGGAAGCTGACACACTTACTCTGACTGCAGGGCAAAGGTTCTGGGTTCCCTGGAACAGTGGAAAACCTTGGGAAGCAGGCCTTCCTAAGAGAGGGGTAAATTCAGCAGAAAGAAGCTGGGGGGAGGTGTGAAAATTGGCTGTAAAAAGCCTTCTGTAGGGAGCCCTGCTGTGTTAAAGGAGCAGAATTAAGCAAGGGGGGTGGGCGGCGGGGGAGCTCAAAGGGACCCATAAATGATCCTTGAGCAAAAGGCAGCTGTAAATGTTTGCTATGGGCTTTGGAGACCAACAGGTGGCACAGGGGCCCCGACTAGTACTGCCCCTTCTCTCTCCTGGTGTTCGACTCCTCTCCTCAAGCAGGAGGAGACAAAGGCAGCCTGTGGTTGGCAGACAGAAGACAGTAGCACTTGGCAAAGAAATGGAGAAGAATTCACCCTATCCCAGCCCCTTTCACTTTCTCACCCTGAAGCAAGTACACCTGGGCACAGAATTCAAATTTATATGCAATTTAGAGTTTGGGCTTGACATTCATCTGGTCTATTAACTCTTGAAATGAGATTACTCTTGGTACTAACAGCAGCCATAGGCTTTGTGAGCTGTGCAATAATGTGAAATCTCAGCAAAATAAGAGCTAGGCAGCTGAGATTGTACTTGGAGCTGGGGATGGGTATGTTGAGGCAGATGTGTCATGATGCATGGTGACATTAGAGGCCTTGGAATGAGAAAACAGTTACGGAGTCACCAGCGGGTACAGACAGACTGTACCCTCAGGGCTGGGTGTAAAGTCTGGTTCTTCCTCAGATTCTCATCTTCCACTTGGAAGGGCAGCATCTTTCACACCATCCAAAAAATGCATACTCTCACTGGTGGGGTTCTTATTACCCTGGGACCCTTCAGTGTGAATGTTCTGGGGCTGTAGGAGGGAAAGTATAAATGACTCAGGAAGTTCAGTAACAAGTGCCCAGAAGCTGACTCTCTGGCAGTCAGGCATGTTCAGGGAGCCCACTGTGACTGAATTGCTTGAGATGAACCCAAAAAGGACTTTCAACTTAGAATCCTGGATTTTAGAAAGATGAGTAAGGTCAGTAATTCCCAACACGTGGATCATAGACCACTGGGGTTAGGGTGAGGGTGAGGGATAGGCTCTTCTCCGAGTTAGAATAAAAAGTCCAAATATTTGTATTTATCTTGAGACAAAACATTGCCAGTAAATCTACTAGTAAAAAATTGTCTTGTGGATGGTATTCAACAAATGTCTAATAAGGCTCACATTCTTCAAATGCATTACTGGCTTTTTCGTAATAATACTGCACCATTATGCATTTCTCAATTGCAAATATTATTATGCTAAGATTTGATGCTTTCTTATTTTTTGTTCCCTTTAAAGAGATGTCCTTAAACCAGATGAGAGGAAAGAGATATACAGGATTGTGATGCCATTGCATTAACACTAAAATACCATTTAGCCAGTGTGCAAGCTGCCAGATAAAACTGTTGAGGTGCTAGTGGGATGAATTGAAAATTGTCATTCCGTCAAACTTAGTGACAACATTATCTGCAGATCTTAGAAAAATCAGCTCAAAAAAATCCCTGGTTGGTAGTGATCCTTTCAGATAGATTGAAATCTTTCTAGGCTATTCCTCAGGGCTCATCAATCAAGGGCAGTTGTCATGGTGAACAGTTGAATAGATGGTTTCCATTTAATTATCTTCAGCCCTCAAGATATTGAAAGCTCTTGGGCACAGCAGGCTCTGTCAGCCCAGTCTCCCTAGCTAAAATAACTGTTGCTCCTTCCTCACCCCACCTTCACCTAAAGATTTCATTCATTCATTTGTTCAGTAAATAAATACTAAACCTATTATGTGCCAAGCAAGTGCTCTTGCGAAGGATGACTCTGAAAATATCAAGTGTTGACTTTAACTTCATACATTTCAAGCTGGACCCACAAACAACCATGAAGGTTGTGAGTCTGTGCTTTGTGTGTTCAGAGGAGGTCACTGGAGCCTGGGAAGGTACTATTGGGTATTCACCAAATGGCCAGAAGCTGGAAGTTGGTCCTCAAATAGAAAATAGCTCAGGTAAGGCTCTTGACTGAAGGAAGAGGTCAAGATTTAATTTCTTCAGAGAACTGAAAACAAAAGGAGAGAGCAACAAAAGAAGGAAAATAAGGAAAGTGGAAAGGAACCTATCCACCAATGAGAGGAAGCCAGTGATAAAAAACAACAACAACAACAACAACAACAACAACAACAACAACAACAACAGGTGAAAAGAGGAAATCAGAAAAAGGTTGTCAAGGAAGTAAGAGGGTCCTGGATAGCTCCTTGAACAGCATTGTAATTTCTGTATCTGCCATTCATTTGATGTCAATTGTATGATATGTCAGAGTAAAAGCATGTCTTAAAGCAACAGAGTTAGGGAGGGGTGTCAAGATGGTGAACCAGGAAAATGCAAAGTTTGCCTCCATCCAGAACCTTGTTATAATTACAACCAAATTATAAAACAATCAACTTGGAGAATCACCTGAAAACTAGCAGAACATATCACATACCACTAGATATAAAGAAAAAGCCACATCAAGATTGGTAAGAAGGATGGAGGCATGAAAGGGGCTGGCCCTGCACCTGTGTGTGTCTCTTGAGAACCGGGAGGTTAGTGCAGCTGCAGAGAGCCACCTGAAGGAGAGAGGGCTCTAGTCTCACATAGGGGCTCCCCAGCCCAGGGTTCTCATGCTGGGAAGAGGAGTTCCCACAAAATCTGACTGTAAAAATCAGTGGGGATTCCAACTATTTGGGTAAGATGGAAGGAACCTGAAAACCCAGACATCTCCCTTAAAGGGCTCGTGCACAGATTCACTCACCCTGGGCACTGGTGGAAGGTCAGTAGCTTGCGAAACACAAGAAACATATGGGGAAAGACTAAGTTGTATAGTGTCAAGCAAGGGCTGGAGGGACAGCCGCTGTTTTTCCTTTGTTGAGCTCTGCTCTAGAGCAGTCTACAGATGAGTGCCATCTTGCCTGTGTTGAATCCTCCCCCTACATGGCTAATTCTGAATCTGTGTTAACTTGATAAGATAGGCTCACTCCACTTCCTGTCTCTCTGAGACAGTACCCCACCCAATCTACAAATTCCTCATGGCTAACTTGTTGCCTGGCAACCAGCCATGCCCTGTGCCCTTGGCAGAGGACACATTTGACAGTAATCAACAATCCTCAGTTCTCTCAGCCCATGCACGTCCCATACATCTCAGGTGAAACTTTTGATGGCTGGCAGCCAGTGCCAGCAGGAATTGTGGTGTTTCTTGAACAAATCTTGGGGTTTGTGTGTCCAAGACAGGCAGTGGCTGGCCTCAGTGAGATGTGAGATTCTTGTGAGTGGTTATAGGGCAAAAACTGGCACCAAACTTGAGTCCGAGCTGGTCAGGTGAAATCTATCTGCTTTAATGTGGTGACTTCCTGCGCCACTGCCCCACCCAACTTGTGTGTCACCCAAAGGCTTTTTCAGCTGTGAAAGCTTATGGATAGCCAGCAGGCAGTCTCAGGAATTGGGATGCCCCATACCTTTTGCTAAGCTGTCCCAGGCCTAGGATTGAGGACAGGTGGCCATGATTTGCATCATGGTCTCTTCCATTGCCTCCAGATCCAGCACAGGCAGTGACCATGCATGGAGTGTTTTGTAGCTCCCCTTGATTCCCCCAAGTGATCAAAGGCAGTGGCTGAACTAGGCCTGCATGAGAGCCCCTCCAAAGGAGCCTCAGAACCAAAACAACTGAAGGCTGGCATCAGACCACAACAGAGCCCACCTGACTAGCCCCATAACAGGAACACTCAAAGTGTGGTATACTAGTCTGCTAGGGAAAATCCCACTATGTGCAGTCAGCCTCCACACAGCAGTTCATACTCTGTGGGCATGGCCAATCCTCACAGCCAGTCAGCCCGAGACTCAATTTATCCACTGGCATGATAACAGCAATCAAAGATTAACTACAACAGGAGAACATAGACAACTCACTCAAGGAACATCCTGGAGCTCTTGGCACAGGTAATCAGGGAGATCACACCACTGGGCCACACAGGGGAACTACTACATAAAGCCATCTGGCCAAGGCTGGGAGACATAACAAACTTATCTAATACATAAAAATGAGGCAACTAAAATGAGAAAACAAACATGTTGCAAATGAAGCAACAGGAGAAAATTCCAGGAAAAAAAAATGAAATGGAGGCAAGCAAACTACCATAGACAGAGTTCAAAACATTGGTTATAAGGATGCTCAATGAACTTGAGGAGAGAATAGATTAGCTTAGTGAGGTCTTCAACAGAGAGTTAGTAAGCATAAAGGACATAAAAACTATAAAAAAGAACCAGTCAGAAATGAATAATATAAGTGAAATGAAGAATACATTAGTGGAAATCAACAGTAGATTAGATGAAGCAGAGGACTGAATCAGTCATTTGGTAAAGAAGGTTGCAGAAAACACTGACTCGAAACTGCAACAGAAAAAGAATTTTAAAAAATGAAGAAAGTATAAGAGACTTCTGAGACAACAAGCAAACCAACATTCGCATCATAGGGGTACTGGAAGGAGAAGAGAGAGAGAGAGAGAGTGAGAGCAAGAGCGAGAGCGAGAGAGAGACAGAGAGAGACAGAGACAGAGACGGAGAGGACAGAGAGACAGAGACAGAGACAGAGAGAGACAGACAGAGACAGAGAGAGACAGAGATTGTTTGGGAACTTACTTGAAGAAATAATGACAGAAAACTTTCCTCACCTGGCAAAGAAAATAGTCATACAATTCTACAAAGTGCAGAGAGTCCCAAACAAGAACACAAACAGGCCCACACCAAGACACATCGTAATTAAAATGCTAAGTTTAAAGACAAAGAGAGAATCCTAAAAGCAGTAAGAGAAAGGTGGTTAGTTGCTTACAAGGGTACTCCCATTAGACTGTCAGCTGATTTCTCAATAGAAACTTTGCAGGCCAGAAGGGATTGGCACAAAATATTCAAATAATGGAAAGCAAGAACCTATAACCAAGACTAATATACTCAGCAAGGCTATCAATTAAAATTGAAGATGAGATAAAGAGATTCCCAGGCAGGAAAAAGCTAAAGGAATTCATCACCAACAAGCCATATTACAAGAAACGTTAAAGGGACTTCTTTAAAAAACAAACAAAAAAAAAAACGAAAGAAAGAAAGAAAGAAAGAAAGAAAGAAAGAAAGAAAGAAAGAAAGGGAAAAACAAATGAATGAACAGAAACCAAAATATAAATATGAATAATGAAATGGCAATAAATATGTACCTATCAATAATCTCTTCAATTGTAAATGGATTAAATGCTCCAAATCAAAACACAGGGTAGCTAAATGAATAAGAAAACCAGACCCATACATATGCTGTCTACAAAGACCCATTTCGGATCAAATGACACACACAGACTGAAAATAAAAGAATAGAAAAAAAAATACGTGCAAATGGAAATGAAAATAAATCTGGGGCAGCAATACTCATATAAGACAAAATAGACCTTAAAAAAAGGCTATAGTAAGAAGCAAAGAAGGACATTACATAATGATAAAAAGATCAATACAAGAGGAGGATATAACACTCATGAACATATATGCACACAACATAAAAGCACCTCCATATACAAAGCAAATATTAACCAACATAAAGGGAGAGACTATAGTACACTCACAGTAGGAGAATTTAACAACCCAGTGACGAATGGACAGATCTGCCAGAGGAAAATCAACAAAAATACAGTAGCCTTAAATGAAACACTAAACAAGATGGATTTAATTGGCATTTTCAGAACATTTCACCTCAAAGCAGCAGATTATACATTTTTCTCAAATGCACATGGAACATTTTCCATATAGACCACATGTTAGGCCACAAAACAAGTCTTAATAAATTTAAGAAGATTGAAATCATATTAAACATCTTCTCCAACCACAATGGTATGAAACTAGAAATCAATTACAAGAAAAAAAAATGAAAAACACATGAACACATAGAGGTTAAATAACACGCTACTAAACAATGGGTGAACAATGAGAACAAGGAAGAAATCAAAAGGTACTTAGAGAAAAATAAAAGTGAATAACATAATGACTCAAAATCTGCGAAACAAAGCAAAAGCAGTCCTAAGTGGGAAATTCATAGCAATTCAGGCCTACCTCAAGAAATAAGAAAAATCTCAAATAAACAATCTAACCTTACACTTAAAAGAACTAGGGGAAAAAAAAAAACAGCACACAAAACCTAAAATGTGTAGAAGGAAAGAAATAACAAAGATTAGAATGGAAATAAATGAAATAGAGTCTAGAAAAACAATACAAAGGATCAATTAAATAAGAACTTGTTTTTTGAAAGAATAAAAAAATATTGATAAACCTTTAACCAGACTCATCAAGGAAAAGAGAAAGGACCCAAATAAATAAAATCAGAAACGAATGAAGAGAAGTAACAATGGACTCCACAGAAATAAAAATGATAAGAAAAATACTATGAATAACTGCATGCCAACAAATTAGACAGTGTGGAAGCAATGGATACATTCATAGAAACATACAATCTCCCAGGACTGAGTCAAGAAGAAACAGAAAATCTGAACTAACCAATAAAATGAATCGGAAATTTAAAAAAATTCAAATAAACAAAAGTCTTGGACTGGGTGGCTTCATAGGCAAATTTGACCTACCATTAATAGAGGAACTAATACATATTGTTCTCAAACTATTTTTTAAATTCAAGAGGAGGAAAGTGTCCCAAACTCATTTTGTGAGGCCACCATTACTCTGATTCAAAAATCAGAAGAAAACATTATGAAAAAAACTTACAGGTCGATATCCTTGATGATCATAGATGCAAAAATCCTCAACAAAATATAAGCAAACCAAATTCAATTCAGCAATACATTAAAAATATCATACATCATGATTAAGTTGGATTTATTCTTGGGATGCAAGTTTGGTTTAATGTCTGCAAATCAATAATGTGATATAGCACATTTACAAATTAAAAGATAAAAATTTATATTTATATCAATAGATGCAGATAACTTGTTTGACAAAATCCAGCATCCTTTTATAATAAAAACTCTCAGCAAAGCAGGAATAGAGAGAACATATCTCAACATAATAAAGGGCATATAGGACAAACCTATAGCTAAGATAATACTCAATGGGAAAAGCTAAAAACATTTTCCTTAAGATCAGGGGTAAGACAAGGATGTTTACTTTTACCACTTTTATTCAACATAGTATTGGAAGTCCTAGCTATAACAGTCAGATGAGAAAGGGAAAAAAGGTATCCAAATTGGCAAAGAAGTAAAACTCTCGTTGTTGCAGATGACTACATGGAGAAAACCCTAAAGATTCCACCTAAATCCAGTAGAACTGAAAAATGAATTCAGTAACAGGATACAAAATTAGTATTCAGATATCAATTGCATTTTTATATGCCAATAACAAACTATCAGAAAGAGAATTAAGAAAACAATCCCATTTACAATTGCAAGAAAAACAATAAAATACTTAGGAATAAATTTAACCAAGAAGGTAAAAGACCCGTTCTCAGATTATAAGTTATTGAGGAAAGAAACTGAAGAAGATACAAATAAATGGAAGCATATACCATCCTCATAGATAGAATCAACATCATTAAAAAGTCCATATTACCGAAAGTAATCTATAGATTTAATGTAATTCTTATCAAAATACCAATGACATTTTTACAGAACAAGAACAAGTAATTTTAAAATTTATAGGAAACCACAGAAGATTCTGAATACAACAGCAATCTTGAGAAAGAAGAACAAAGTTGGAGGTATCACACTACCTGATATCAAACTATACTACAAGACTATTGTAATTAAAACAGCATGGTACTGGCCTAAAAACAGGCACATCACTCAATGGAACAGAATAGAGAAGCCAGAAAAAAATCCATGCCTATATGGTCATTTAATCTATGACAAAGGAGACAAGATTATATAATGGGGTGAAGACAATCTATTCAATACATGGTGTTGGGAAAACTGGACAGATGTATGCAAAAAAAGAAGAAGAAAGAAGAAACTAGATGACCTTCTTATATCACATACAAGAACAAACTAAAAATGGATTAAAGACTTAAATGTAAGACCAAAATTATAAAACTTCTAGAAGACAACATAGGTTGTAAACTATCTGACATTGCTCTTAGTAATATTTTTTCTGATATATTTCTTCAGGCAAGGGAAACAAAAGAAATAAACAAATGTGTTCACATCAAACTAAAAAGTTTTTGCACAACAAAGGAAACATCAATGAAACAAAAATACAACATATTGAATAAGAGAAGATATTTGCTTATGATACATCTAATTAAGAATTAATATCCAAAATTTATAAAGAACTCATATCATAACACACACACACACAATACAATACAATTAAAAAAATGGGCAGAGGAACTGAATAGGTATTTTTCTAAAGAGGATATACTGATGGCTAATAGTCATATGAAAAGATGCTCAATGTCACTAATCATCAGAGAAATGCACAATGAGATATCATTTCACGCTTGTCAGAATGACTACCATCAATAAATCAAAACACAAGTGTTGGCATGGATATGAGAAAAGTAACCCTCGTATACTGTTGGTGGGATGCAGCTACTATGGAAAACAGTATGGAAGTTCCACAAAAATTAAAACCAGAACTACCTTTTGACCCAGAAATTGCACTTCTGTATATTTATCCAAAGAAAACCAATACACTAATTCACAAAGACTTATGCACCCCTGTGTTCACTGCAATGTTCTTTATAATAGGCAAGTTATGAAAACAACCTAAGTATCCATAAATAGATGATTAAATAAAAAAGTTTTGGTACATATATACAATGGAATACATTACTCAGCCCTAAAAAATAATATCTTACCACTTGCAACAACAAGATGGATCTAGAGGGTATTATGTTGAATGAAATAAGTCAGGAAGAGAAAGACAAATACCATATGATTTCAATCGTACATAGAATCTAAGGTGAAAAAATGAACAAACAAAACAAGAACAGACTAACAGACAGAGAAAAAAAAAACTGGTGATGGTCAACAGCAAGGGTTTTGGGGGGCCAGGATGAAAAAGGTAAAGTGATGAAGAAGTGCTAACTAGTAATTATAAAATGATCACAGAGATGTAAGGTACAGCATAGGAAATATAGCCAATAATATTGTAATGATTATGTATAGTGTCAGAAAGTTACTAGAGTAATAGGGGGATCAATCACTTTATAAATTATATAAATGTACACCCATTGTATTATATACCTGAACAAGAAGAAGAAGCAGCAGCAGCAGCAGCAGAACCAGAATCAGAACCAGAAGAAGCAGCATAAGAAGCAGAAGCAGCAGAAGTGGAAGAAACAGTAGAAGCAGAAGAAGCAGAAGAAGCAGCCAAAGCAGCAGTGGAGGTGGAGGAGGAGGAAGAGCAGGAGGTAACAGTGGAGGAGGAGATGGAAGCGGAAGCAGAAGCAGCAGCAACAGCAGAAGCAGAAGAGGAAGAAGAAGAGGAAGAAATAGGGAGAAGGGGAAGAAGAGGGAGAAGGGGAAGGAGAAGGAGAAGGAGAGGAAGAAGGAGAAAAGTAGGGCAGAGAACACCCAGACTGTAATATGGCCATCCATCCATCCATCCATCCATCCATCATCTATCTATTCATTTGTTCATTTCGCAAATGTTTTCTAAATGTCTACTGTGCCTGTCTTGTGGGGATGATACACATGAAGCAAATAATTACACAACTGCTTATTTAGTCATAAGGGTGAATCATGTAATAAAATTCATTATCAGTGTCATAGAAGGCTTCCCTGGGCCAATGACACCCAGCTGGGACCTGGAGAGGAAGGAGGAACTAGTAAGAAGAGAAAAGATGTGTGGCAAATTTTCCAGGCAGAGGGGAAAGCATAGATGAGGACTTCATAGAGAAAGACTGCACAGTGAAGAAAGGTGAATGCTGGCAACATCACAGAGGGCCATTGGGACTTGATCCAATAAGACTGGAAGGAGTAGAGAGGTATAGAAATGGCTGCATTTTTAAATGATCAGTCTGCTGCTGAGAAGAGAAGGCAGTGGAAGAGGGTAAGAGTGGTGGAGGAAAGGCAAGCTGTTAGAAAAAAATAGAGCAGCCCAGACAAGTTTTTGGAAGCTTGGCCTGGAAGTGGGGAACAATGGTCATCCTCACTTTGGTGTCAGAGCTTGCAGCTCTTCCACCACCACTGCCACATGATAATATGCACTTTTACTACACATACTGATGTATATTTAGTGGAGGGAGAGGGAGCTGACTCCAAACCACAATGGACCCACTTGCATATCTCATATCCACACATAAGGCCAAATAGGGTCCCATTAAGGATTTATGGTTTGCCCTTGAATGGATGGACAGTGTCTGAATAGATGACTTACTTTGCAATCACTTCAAATCCAGGACCAGACCAAGGAAGCTCTGGATCCCTGTAGCATCTGGAAGGAAGTAGAACTGGGAAATAAGAATCACTTAGAGAATGGACCTAGTATGGGGTTGGGCAGTGTCTACTGCTAATGGCTTTGCCTCTGACTGAGACCTACTTTCTAGGTTGATAAGAAAGAAGAAACAATGAAATAAGCCTTTTAGTGTTCTTCCCTCTGGAGTGATGCTAACACTCCTGTCTGTCATCAGGAGAAAACTGTTTGGACTATGAGAACAGAAAAAGTGGAAGGAAGAAGAAAAAGACTAGATTTTGTTCTTTAGTTGTTGGTTTATTTTCAATTTTTGTCTCCAGAGTGTCAAAAGAAGGGGCCTTGAAAAACACTGAGTCAGGCTCTCTAATCTTACATTTAATTTATTAATTTTCCCAGCTGAAGGGCATCTGGGACAAGGAGATGACCTCTTGATTAGAGTTTCTCTGGCTGCACACCAGTCTAGTTGGAACTGGAACTGGACACCTCTTCCTTCCCTCCCAGGCTTGGTCCCAGAGTTCTCAGAAGCTGTTTCATGAGTGCCTTGAGAAGCAGGCTGTTGGTTGCCTGTGTGGTTTGTATTTTTCTAAGCTTGATTTTGCTCAAAGTTTGCATGCTGCCAAAGCAGTTTTGATTCTGCCAATGCTATATGAAGGCTGCTCATATAATGTCACTAATGGCCAGTGTTGATGACACTGGTCCTGACACTGTTCATTGCCCAGCACATAACTGCTGATGCTCCCATTGCCCCCTGATGTGCTGCTGCTGTCTCTGCTGCATCCACTGACATCGACACTATATCTCTGTTGCTTGCTGGGCTTATAATCTCTTCACCCTGGTACTCAGTTACAGAAACTAAGGCACGGTTCAGGGATAAATGCTTCACTGTCCTTGGAAATAGTTCATCCAAAAACAGTGACAGTTTTTGAGCCAAACTTGGTCAACTCCGATCTCTTTGTGTTCCCCTCTGTAGCAGTTCAAAACTTCAGAGAAACAAGAAAAAAAGTTAGACAAAGACAAGATTTATAGGGGGAAATGCCTCTGAAGAATAAAGAAAAGAAGGAGCAGGAGCTGGCAGGAGAGCCTTTAGATCAATCACCATGCAGGTCTTACAATGGTGTAAGGAGAGAGAGAAGGAAAGAGAACCAGGTAGAAAGAGCACTGGACTGTAGCACAGCTCTAAGAGTCTTGCCTAGGAGTAACTGAACTAGTTATCTATTACTGGGTTACAAATTATTCCAAAACTTAATGCTTTAAAACAAAAGCAAACTTTTCTGATCTCATGGTTTCTGTGGGTCAGGAATTCTGGAGCAGCTTAACTGGTGGTTCTAGTTCACAGCTTTTCATGAGGTTGCAGTCAAGATGTTGACTATGGTCATTTAAAGACGTGATTTGGGTGGGAGGCTATACTTTCAAGGTGGTTCGCTCTCATGGTGGCTACTGGCAGGAGGCCTCCATTTTCTCACCACTAAGACATCTCCAAAGAACTGTTTCCCCAGAGTGAATGACCCAAGAGAATACGAGATAGAAGCTCCGATATCTTTTATCTGTCTTTTATCTAGCTTCCAAAGTCACACTTTCAGTCTGTGGAGTGCTACTGGTCAGCCCATTGTCAGAGGGGTCTGCATAGGGTATCAATGTCCTGTGTTTATTGGGGGATCACTGAGCTGTTTTAGTGACTGGCTACCACACTTTCCAAAGATGATCCATTAGAGGGCCCAGAGTGGGCAGAAACAGCTTGCTCTAGTATCCTTGCTGTGCCCAGCCATTGGGTGGAAGCAGCTGGGAGGGAAAAGTCATTTCTGTGTGAATGCTGTGGAGAGTCTATGGAGGATCTATGGAAGATCAGAAAGATACAGTACCTAGGGCCTGACCGCCAACTACACTCCACACAGTAAGTTCTCTTGAAGGGATATCCGAGCTGTGCACCTCCACGGCTGCCACATCCTCCAATTTTTTTTTTTTTTTATGTAAAAAGACCCTGAGAATATCAGTTTTACCAGCCCCTCATCATTCCAAGCCTCCCTGAGTCCTAGGATAAGCATGTCTTCAGGTCAAGCTGGGAGTATTGCCACATTAAAATGAGGAAATGGAAGCACAGAGAGAGAGAGGTAATATACCCAAGGTCTCCCACAAAATGACAGGAGCAGGACTAGAATGAAAGTTTTTAAATTGCAAGCCCAGTGATCTTTGCTTTGTGCCTTGAAATCTCCATAAATTCAGCCATCTGTGTGAGGGACGGGCTTGCAAGGACACTGCAGGCTGCTAAATACGCCATTATCTATGATGCACATTCCTATTTTTACTGTTGTGGCTGCTACGGCAACAGATTCGACTTCCTAATTATGTTTTGCTTGGGCTAATGTAAAAATTAATTTTCATTCCCTGAACAGCCATCAGCTACTGGTTAGAGGAGATAACTGGGAAGAGTGAATGGTAGATTCATCTGATATCAGACACGATCTACAAGCTGAAGCTAGAATTGTCATCTGTTACACAAGCATACTGTGTTATACTCGATGCAAGATGCCTTCTTTTTTCCAGCTGTGTAAGATAGATTTTACTATTCTCATTCTAAAATTGAGACAATGGAGGTCACAGAGGTTAAGCAACTTGCTCAGAATTACATGTGAAATAAATGGCAAGACAGAACTTAAGCCACATCTGCCCAAATCCAAGTTTAGCTCTCTTTTTTTCTATATGGGACTGCTTCCAGTTTGAATATTCTCTTAGACTTCTAGTGGCAATTGGGAGATCAGCACAAGAGGGGGCAGAAAGGAAAGGCACATGACTGTTCAGAAAGCTTTCACTGACAGTCATGTTTGTTGAGTTTACTGCTGTTCAGAATTTAGTTCTTAGCTTAGTTTTGCTGTCTAATTGTTTCAGGCCACAGAGCAGTATATGAGTCTCAGGGAAACTGATTCATATTAATTAAACTCACAAAAGACTGATGTTAAGTCTGAATGACAATCTATTTCCTTACAAGAGAATGATCAAAATTTCCATTTCCATCCTCGAGAGCTTCCTCTTCCCAGAAGCACGATAGGTTGGATTACTAAGCAGACAGCTTCTTGGTTAAGTATAAAATCAGAGCCAAAATAACTGAGAAGAAGCTTTGACTAACCTTGCACACAACTCGTGGATGACTCTATTTGGTCTCTCCTGTTATGTGATGAGACTGTTTCAATGTCTTTCTTCTTTAAACACAGCTGAGTAAGTCCTGTCTCATCTTGCCATAGTGTAAGCCCTCCAACAGTTGACAGTTGGCTTTTTAGACTGTAATGCAAGTGCCTAACATTAAGTTTTTGATTGCCAAGGCATCCACTTCAAAGACATCCATCTCAAATAAACGCATTGCCAGCCAAATGACTAGATGAAGAGCCAGGCTGCCCCACCCCTGAAGTTTCCTTTGTTTTAAAGATCTCTGGTTAACTTAGAGAACTGACTATTTGACTGATTGCTTTTTCCTTCCTGTGGCTTTAATTCTTCTTATGTTTTAAATTTTCCAATGAAGAGTGAACCCACAAAACTCTAGGACCCCACCCTCATCTCCAAAGAAAAACAGAATCCCAAGCCCATGCTCTCTGTCTCCCTCGGCCCACAACCTCACTTTGTGGGTGGCTCTGAGTATGCCATATACACTCTAGGGCCTGTGAGTAATAGACCTTGTTTCTTCAAAGTTCCTAAGAGCATCTTGCAATCATAAAAACCACAAGGGCTGGTCCAGCCACAACATTGGTTCCTAAAGGGGAAAATGTCTGTGGGGATACATAGGACTAGGTGAATATCCCCAGTCATTTCTAGCCAATAGCATCCTTTTTGCTGAGACTGGCACAAAACCTTTGCTCATTGTTCTTATTTTCCTAGACTTTTCTTGGTAGCTTCCCTCTATAGAAATGCTTTTTTCTTTAAATGTTTTATTATAAATTATTAGACTACAATTTCCTTTGTTATGTAAAATTTCATTTCAGCCCTCTTTCTTACTATTTTGGCTTAGAGAGTCTCTGTCCCCTAGCATGGCTTCACAAATTATTAACATTAAGCATTAGATGTAGTTTTCTTTACAATGGTACAAGATGTATAAATCTAATTCCTAAAATCTTCACCCCCTTTTAGAGTTATAGACATTGCCTGAACTCTGCCCCCAGCTAAAGGGATGCAATCTGTTTTAGATCACAGCTGATTGAACCAGGTGTAGGTCCTTACACTAACAGTAGAAATCTGTAGACTTGTCGGGGGTAAGAAAAAGAATAGACCAAATACATTCTTTCTCTAAAGAATCTGATGTGAGAAATAGAAATAAAACAGGATTGTTAGCAGGGAGATCTTGACAATGAGACGTAATAAGGTAGAAGGATGCCCCCCTTGTAGTTGTCTCCTTGGGCTGCTGTAACAAAGTACTACAGATTGGGGGTGGGGAAGGGTGGTTGAACAGAAAATTATGGTTTCACAGTTCTGGAGCCTGAAAGTCTGAAATTAAGGTGTCAGTATGGTTGATTCCTTATAAGGACTTTGAGGGGAATCTGTTCTGGCCTCTCTCTTAGCTTCTGGTAGCCTCAGGCATTCCCTGCCTTGTAGATAGCGTCTTCTCTTCTTTACATCATCTCCCTCTATGTGTGTGTTTTCCTCTCTACCCAAATTTCCCTTTTTTGAAGGACACTAGTTATATTAAATTACAGGCCATCCTAATGCCTTCATTTTAACTTGAGTACCTTTATAAAGACTCTATTTCCAAATAATGTCACATTTTAAGGTCCTGGTGGTTAGGACTCTAACACATCTTCTTGAGGGAACACAATACGACCCATAAAATCTCTTTTGGAGCCAAACCTACAAAACAAGGCCAGGAGGGAGCCCAGTAAAATTACCGTAGGGCCATAGACTTTAGCTATAGACCCCTGGCCTCAGGATTGGGCTTGCCTTTAGACTCTTCCTCGGGCCTCCCAAAGCAGCCTCGAGGTTGTGGCCACAGAAGGGTCTATATGAGAGGCCTCTACAGGACAACCAGTGGGGACAACAAGATGCAACTGTGAGAGAGAGCTGTTGCTATGCTCTCACAATTACATCCCCTTCTTTCTAACATGTCCCTCGCAATTAAAGGATCCTCATAAGGCAGTGGCCTGCCTCTGAGACCTGGGGTTACTGTGCAATGGCTCCTTAAGAAAGGCAAGTCACACATGTCCTGAGCAGGGAGTTAGATTTCTCTCCCAATCTACCTGCTGCCACGAGCTGGCTGTGTGACCTTGGGCTTTCATCCCCTTATCTGTGAAACAAGGGCTCTTCCTAGCTATAAAATTCTATGAGTTTTATCATAATTGATCAATTAAGCCCAAATAGTCCCTCCAACAGACAGCCTAACAGATTCACTTCAGAAAATGCACTAAGTGGGTAAATTATGTGCTTGTAAGAGTTTATTATCTCTATGGGAAGCAGACCAGAATTTCTTCCCAAATGTGAGAATTACTTTGAGCTTAAGTTATTTTTAAAAGGTAGACAAAACTCGCGATCATCTTTTATTAATTTGTAGATGTGAAAAGATTCCGACTAGTTCTAAGTCTTAGATAAATACACAAGAATAATAATAACCTTCGTAGAAAGGTATTGACATTAGACAGTTACTGAGGCAAACATCATTTGTTCCAAGAAACCTGCACAACTGGGTCTTTTGATTCTGTGTGTAAGCTGCCAGAATAGGCAATTACTGTTCTTTTCTATTTCCAGTCTCAAAATACCTTAGAATTTTTTCCATTGTTGTCCGGCTGTCAGGGGGAACAAGCCAGCAGCAATGTGGGAAAGGCTCCATATTAGACCTCTTCAAAGAAATGAAAACTCCAGGCACATAGCAGGTGGGCACAAGAGAGCAGGCGGAAGCTGTTCACACCTGAAGCCTGCCAAGGATTACCAGGTTCCTGTGGTGCCTTGTAGCCTGGGATCCACCAACCTTCTACTTGGGGCCCTCACAGTCTAATGTAGGGGCACACAGGTAGTCAAATAATTTCAGTTCAACACGGGTTTATGTGAGGTCCATGACTAATGACAGCATGATGACTGAGTACATTACAGTACCTCTATCGAAGTGAATATCATGCAGCCATTAAACATCATGCTTTGGAAGAATATTTAATATGAAAAAGGTGAGATACAAAGTTGTACACAGTATGAACTTACTTTATATATATTATATGATATATATATAAATATACTGTATAATCTATAATATATGACTTTATATATACATATATTTAAATATACATATATAACATATACACAGTTTACATATATACTATATGTTTTACATATAAAACATATACGTACGTATAATATATTTTATGGACTTGACTACTTTAGATACCTCATTACCTCATGCAGTATTTGTATTTCTGTGACTGACTTATTTCAATTAGGATAATATCTGCAAAGTTCAGCCATGTTCTCTCATATGACAGAATTTTCTTCATTTTTAAAGGCTGAATACTATCCCATTATGTGTACATACAACATTTTCTTTATCCATTCCTCTGTTAATGAGCATTTAGCTTGCTTCCAATATTGGCCTTTGCGAATAATGCTGCAATGAACTTGGGGCTACAAATATCTCTTTGAGAAGTTGATTTCAATTCTTTTGGATAAATACCCAGAAGTGAAATTGCTAGATTATGTGGTAGTTCTATTTTGATTTTCTGAAGAATCTCTATATTGTTTTCCATAGCAGACACAATTTACATTCTCACCACCAGTGTACGAGGGTTCTAATTTTTCCACATCTTCAACAACACTTGTAATTTTTGTTTATTTGTTGTTTTTTATAATAACAATCCTAATAGATGTGAGGTGATAACTCATTGTGGTTTTGATTTGCATTTCCCTGATGATTAGTGATGTTGAGCATCTTTTCATATACTTGTTGGCCATTGATATGTCTGCTTTGGATAGTGTCTATTTAAGCCCTTTGCAACATTAAAAATTTTTTGTCATTGATTTGTAAAAGTTCTTTATGTATTTTATATATTAAGTGCTTATTGCATATGTAATTTATAAATATTTTTTAGCATTCCATAGGTTGCCTTTTCATTCCATTGTTTCTTTGTGGTGCAGAAGCTTTTTAGTTTGATGCAATCCCATTGTCTATTTTTGCTTTTGTTGCCTGTGCTTTTGGTGTCATATACAAGAAATCATTGCTCAGAACAATGTCTTGAAGTTTTGTCACTATATTTTCTTATAGAAGTTTTAGGTATAATATTTAAGTCACATTGGACCTTCTCTTTCTTTTTTCCATGTCTTTTAACTTCTCATATTTTTTACTTCCTTTTCTTTGTGCTGATTTCTTGGTAATGTTTTCAGATCTATCTTCCAGCACACTAATTCTCTCTTTATCTATGTCAAGCTGCTGCTCAACTTGTCTATTTTTTTCAATTCTAATATTCTTAAATTTTAGTAGTTCTTTGAAAACTTTTTTCTAATCTTCTGATTATTATTATATTTATTTAATCCTCCATCATTTTTATCCATTTTATTCATCTAAATATATTAAACACATTTCATTTCTATAGTGCTGTTAGTAATTCCACTATATTCTTTGTAGAGCTTATCCTACAGTCATTGTTTCTGTTGACTCTTGCTCATAGTAATTGTTTCTTTCAGGCTGTGCTTTCTTATATTAGGTCCCAGGGGAATTCACCGGTTTGAGTCTACTATAATCTAAAATTGAGTTGAAATTTTCCAGGATACATACATGGTACAAATTTCCCCCTAAATCTTTATTTTATATTTTTAATTACAAATTTTCAGAAGACTTTTTTTCATTTTTCATTCATTGACCCAAAGCTAAGAAAGAGACCAGCAATTTTTCTAACATTTCCCTCATTAGAACAGGAATTTTATTTAGTTTATTCACTGAGAGTTTTGTATATTGAGGGCCTTACCTCTAGAAGGGGATTTCTGACCCATCCTTCCATTTTTGGGGAGACTGGGATGAGAACTCCTCAAAAGGAAGGAATCATTGTAGTTAGCATAAAATTCGCACATGAATTTTGTTAAATATATAAACAATCTTCCAATATATTATATTACAATAAATTGTTATAATTTTTTGTTAAAGATAATTTGAAGTGTACTTCTCTTATTTGTTCTCCAAAATAATCTTTACTAAATCTAAGTTCTTAGAATTTTTTGTGAACATTAAATCAGATAAAATTGGAAAAAATATCCAGCTCATATAAGGCATATTTTAAAAATAATTTTAGTAGTTTTATATTATGGCAATTATACTATCACCTTGATTAACTGGAGCACCAGGATGAAATAGCTTCTGGTTATTAAGTTGATGATTGCATTAGGGGCAAAGAGTAGATATTTTATTTCAAGTCCAAGTGCAAAAAATATTTCAATACACGAGAATTTAGTAAACCGAGCATATTTATCATCACCATCAATAAACATTTGTCAAGCACTTGATGTGTTTTGAACTTTGTGCCAAGACAACAAAGATTATATATTTATTTCCCTTTGAATATCAAATAATTATTTTGAAGAACATGGAAATATAGATAATCCCCTTATGGAGCTCAAAATATATCATGTCACCTGATGTGTACACAAATAAGTAAAAGATCAGCTAAACTATATGATCTACAGATACCCTGGCACTCCTAGAGCCTTTGATTCTGATCCAAGATGTTTCTGGATATAAGAATGTTGATCTGAATGTCAGGTGACATTCTTTTTTGTGATGATGAAATGTATTAGCCTATTTTATAAATATGTATATAATTCCCAAAGATATACTAAAAGTGGGTGCTGGTGGAAAAAAAGACTCATTGAGAGGATAACACAAAGTTATTTCATTTAGCTTATAATTTTTCACATTTATTATTTTTTTAATACAATTTTTCCTTTCCAGTGCATACAAATTAGGTTAAGGAGTCAAGCTGGTATTTTCCAAGTATCTGCTATCCCTGTATTATTTTTCTTAATTTCATTTATTACTGTCTGATATTATATATATATAATTTTAAATTTTACATTAAAAATACAATATATACTTACTTGTTCATTATCTGTCATCCCTTGTTGAAATGTTAGTTTCACAGGGCAAGGTTTTCTGTCTGTTGGTTTCAAGGTCATATTCTCAGTGCCTAGAACAGTGCCTGACACACACCAGCACTTAATGAATATTTGTTGAAGAAAGAGAGAGGAAGCAGACATGGGGTTAATACTCCTGGGAAAGAGACAGTGATCATGGTGTTTAGAGTATACTATAACAATGGTTCTCAAACTTTAATGTGCATCAGAATCACCTGTAGTTTAATTAAAATACTGACTACAGGAGCTCAATTCTCAGCATTTCTCATATAGTAGGGAATGAATGAGGCCTAACAATTTACATTCTAACAAGTTCCCAAGTGATGCTGATACCACAGGTCCACTATGAGGACAATTGTTCTATAAAGAAATAACTTTTTTTATATACCCAAGTCTCCATCCTCAGCCTCACAGTCCCAGCACCACATGCAGAGTAAGCTTATCTAGAACCAATAATCCTTTGAGATTTGAAACAAAAATCACTATTAACACTTCAGCTAAATTAACCACATGTTATTCTTATTGGATGAAGGGGAGTAAGGGAGAGGAAGGATTCCAGGATATTTTTGGAGATGGGTAAATTGATGTAAATCAAAAGACTAATCCAAAACCATGCTCATGATTTTTCACGTCAAACAGCATGGATTTTTGCTACACAAAATTGGTGCTAAAAATGCTAAATCCACCTTCAGAACACTTATTTTTGATCCAAATTGAGAAAATAGAACTAAATCCCAAATAGCAAATGATGCTTAAGAGATCTAAGAACTAACGGAGTGTCTCTTCTAATTTTTTTAAATTTTTTTGAAGTCACGATCTACTACTGTGCAGTTGAGAATTTTTTTTAGAAACAATAAACGTATTTATGATAATGGGTGAGAAACCCATTAAGAATTTTATTAGATAAGGATGACAAAATTAACTTCCCCTGTTTTCATTTTGGAATCACTGAACATTTGTGTTTCCATAATAAAAATAGCAATGAAAAGAAAATTGGACACAGAGCATTACCCTTTTTCTCTGCAGGGTGGAGGAGGATGATTTCTTCTCCCTTGAAGGATGGGGGAGGCCTACCATGGGTTTAATTAAGGAGGGCATGGTACACAGAAAAAGAGCAAGGCTTAAGGTAATAGCTTGCTGCCTAATTCCCTGTGTTGCATAGTAGTACATGCTCGGGCTTGGATTCACATGGACTACATGATTTCAAATACTGTCTCTGACACTTGCTCATGGTACTGGGCAAGAAACTTAATATCTGCATCAAATGAGATGAGCCATTCTTTAGAATATGGCACATGGTAAGAAGAGTACCAAATGTTAGCTGATGTTATCTACCCTTGGCACAGAATGGCATGAGTTCAATCACATTGTGGGAATATGACTCATACATCCAAAAGGATTTTGTTTGTGAGTTTATGCATTCAGTCTCACCCAAAATTCTGAGCCATGCAGTCTGTATTTATCTCATCTTGTGACACAGCATAGACAAGACTCAGACACCTGCCACAGCCTTTGTTGTTGCCTACTGGGCAGAAACTATAGTATGAAAGGATGCTGGGAGTAATGTGTTTGATGGAAAAACAAACAGAAAAAAATAAACAGTAAGTTTAGAGAGGAGAAATATTAAAAAAGAGAAGATGACCACTGAAAAAAGAGATAAAACATTTTTTTTCCTTTAGCAAAACTAAGACTATTTCAAGGATTACAATTTATAGATCAATTCCAGATGAATTTAAGCGAAGACTGGGTGATAGGGGCCTCTGATCACCTCTATGTTTATTATTGTTGATATGCAAGTGAATTCTTATTTGTTAATTTTATTAATTGACATTTTTGTTGTTGTTAATTTTGTTTGGATAATGGCAAGGAAGAACATTCTGCACATGGTTTCCTGGGAGGATGCTGTTGAAAGTGAAGAATTGGAGGCCCTAAGTACCCCAGGCTTTTAGCCTGGCCCCAGAAACAAAGATGGACGCCCTAGAGAGATGTACAGTGTAGTCAGTATCCAGAGTACCATCTGAAAGTACTTGGACCTTAAATACAAGCAATGATGCCGCAGGTGCAAGGTTTCACAATACAACATGACTCAGGGTGAGGGGTACAGCCATGACTTTCCCATCCTGACGCAGATCACGAAGAAAGAATGCCTGCTCCAGTGGAGGAGGTTTCTGCTTCTAGCTGAGAAGCAGCAGGAGGATCTCTTGCAAACAGTAGGTTTTTTTTTATGCTTATGCTTATTATTTTTGCAATGATTCATTAAGAACACATTTATTCTAGTGCTGTATAGCTTTTTAATTTCTAGAATATTCTTTCATAGTTGCTAAAATGGTATCAGATTTGGTCATTGGGGCTTCTTCACATTGTCTTCTGTGCTTTTTTTACATGCTCTTGCACTACATTAAAAGAAAAAGGACACATTCTTACTTTCTGGCACCACAAGAGTTTCCAGGATCATCTTGTTATTTTTTCTGGCCCAGTCCTGAAATCCACCACATTTCCAAAAAGCTCTGGTTCCTTATCTTGGACAATGGCAAGTAGAAAAAAAGATCTGGGTGGGAGGTATGGAAAAAGTGCTTTGTAAAATGTTGTGGAAAAATAAAGAGGAAAATGTCATATTAAGGCAGTGAGACTCAATAGACACCCAGTAGGAGTTTTTTATTACTGTGGCTGAATTCTTAAATTAAATGTAATCAAGTGAAAAAATGTTTAACCCAGGCAGAAAGGGCAGGGTGGCAGCAGGTACTGAAGAGCTTCCCAGGACATCAGACTTACAGTTTTAAAACAAAGAAAATCCCAGGGAAACCAAGATGACTCATTTGCCTTAATATGGGAGCGGGCTGGTGTTATGATTAATTCTATGTCAGCTTGACTGGCCATGGGGTGTCCAGATTAAAAATTATTTCTTGGTGTGTCTATGAGGGTGTTTCTGCATGAGACTAGTATTTGTATCAATGAACTCAGCTAAGTTAATTGCTCTCCTCAATGTGTGTGAGCATCATTCAATCCAGTGAGGACCTGAATAGAAAAAAGGGAAAAGGAGGAATTCATCTTTACCAACATCATTTTCTTTCTGCCTCAGTGCTTGAACTGGGACATCTTATCCCATCTTCTCTTTACCTTGAACCTGGAAGGTATTTGTACCTTCCACTCCCCTGGTTCTCAGGTCTTTGGACATAGACTGGATTACATCACTGGCTTTCCTGGGTCTCTGATTCCTCATAACAAATACATATACACAACTGTATTGCTATCTACCTATAGATAGATAGTCAGGGTTCTATATAGCTTTCCTATTGGTTCTGCTCCTCTGGAGGTTCTCTGAAGAATGCAGACTAATACAATTAGTCAGAGACGGAAGGGATCAACGGAGGCTATATTCATCAGAGAACACATCCAGTGGAGGGGAGGGGGGCAGGTCTTAGAGGCATTAGAGATCCTAACAGAAACTCTTCTTCTTATGCATCTCAAACCCTGTCATTCACTGTGAGTTGTGAATGACAACTCCTGATCCTCTGTTCTCTCCTCACTAAGCTTTAAATTATAGCTTTGGACTTTAAACACTGCTCAGATAAGCTGTGATTGGAAGCATGGTCTTTTACCAACGGAGCATGTTTTTCTGCCAGTGACAGCCTATTGGAACAGGAGGTGGGAGGTCCAGATGTACAATTACTATTGGGCTTCCAACAGCATCCCATTTGAGATTTACAGAAGCACAACTAAATCAACAAAGGTTTTTTTCAATCGTCACTGACTACAACTGCTAAGGTTTCTTGGCTGTACCTATGATGTATTTCTCACAAGAGCTGGGTGGTGTGGTTGAAAGACCAGGGCATGAAAAATTTAGAGATGAATGAGTGCTAGGCTTAAGAGAAGCTCAATCCAACATCTTGTTAAGCTCTCTGTCTTTATGTACAAACTATTGCTGTTCCCATAGTACAGATTCAGAAACCGAAGCTTCAGAATGATTAAATGTCATATCCAAGTTGCAACATTACATATGCTAGAAAAGAGATAGGAGAACACTCACTTCCTAGTTGATATTACACATACCTTTTTGAAATGCATAATGCACATAGGAAGAATTTCTTCATTAAAAATGTTTACATGACTGGACCCAGATTTCTCTATCTTATTTGAGCATTGAGTTCTTTCTTCACAAGATGCCTGTTATTAAACCACACAATGTTGAGTCCAAAAAAGTTGTCATGTATGGGAAAGGTGTGGTAAGAAAAAAAAATAGTGAGACTCACTGACATTAATGGAAGTACACAATACCACAACTCCTAGTGAGGAACTGTTCTCCTTAATAAATCTCAATAATTGATACTGTTTAAGGATATTTGGTTGGCTGAGCTATGGTTTACTTTAGAAGACAAAATAGCTCCTTTTTCCAGTTTTGCCACCTCCATCAGTATTTATTTGTTTGCAACCCTGTTGTTGAGCCAGGGTGTGAGGACAGCAGCTATAAGAGGTTTCATTAAGAGATTTAGACACTCTGGACATAAAGTGCTCCTACTTAGGGTGCAGGTGGCAGAGTGTGAGGCAGAGTCAGTAGGAAAATCAGTCTTCCTGCCTTAACTCAGAATTCAGCACACTTCAAGAATTTGTAGTTTGGGAAACATTAAGAGATAGCACTCCTGAGATCCACATTGACATTCTCAGACAGAGAACACCTGCATATCAGTGATAAAAAGACAGCAAATGCAATAGAGCAGTGGAAAGAGCCTGTGAAGACATTTATAGAAAAAGAAACCACCAAAGTTTTAAGCATAAGAAAAGCCCAAAATTATTGGTAATCAGAAATCAGACAAATGTCAAACAATATGGAGCTACCCCTTCCTGTCTACTAAACTAGTGAAAATTGGAGAACTGGGTAGTGCCAGCCTTGGCAGGGATGTGGAGCCATGGGAGGCACATGTTTTATCCCCCATAGAAGGGAAGAAGGGTGAATTAGTTCTTCTATACTAGTGTACATATGTGCCTACATGTGCCTACATGTGACCTAGCAATTCCTTGCTTGATGTTTATCTTAGGGAAAATATCTTGGAATCCATAATGTCTAAGTAAGTTTGTTTTATTATAGTTTAGGTTCAAGAAGTTGCAGGCAACCTGGCATTCATCCCTGGAAGAAGGGGGATAGGCAGGGGTGATATCCAGTTTATAGGCACAGTATAGCCATACTACTTGTTGGAATAGTGAAATAGTGTCAAGCTCATTAATAACTGGTTACATCTCCTAACTCACTCAATGCCTCTTCATCTCTTCATGAGACCTATTCAATCTTTACATAATGCAAGCACTTAAAGATTAAAGACTGGCATTTCAGGAGCCTCTAGGACCCAGCTCTAGCATGGAGGCAGCTTTCTGAATGGGCCATACCTGGTTTGTACAAAGGTTAAATATTTTGGACATTAACTCTATGGAGAAGTCAGATGAGGTGGATTTATACAATAGAATACTAGGCTACAGTTAGAAATAATGGATGTAGAGATGATCTTGTATCTTAAAAAATAAAAATAGCTCTTATGAAATATTAACTATTCTATATTGATGTTCTTTATGTAAATTAAAATTGCATTCACATAAATAACTGAAATATACATCTTATAAGAACACACATGCATTACCAAAATGATTACTTAGGAAGAGAAAAAGAATAGAAGTGAGTCATGATAATTAAAGGGAATTAATGAATAAATGAATAAATAAAACAAAAGATGGGCTATACACAGGTTAATGATGAGGATATATCATGAAGTGGAGTATGATCAACTGAACCACCTTCATATGGAGTACAAAATAAAAAGAAGTATTAGCTAAAACTGAAACAGAGCACTACATGCCAGACACTACTAAAAGCACTTTGCATGCATTAACTCATTTCATCCTGACAACAACCTCAAGCCTGGCCAGGCCATATTTGCCTTTTGAATCCAATTCTGGACATTTGTCTCTCTTTGCTGTATCCTAGCAATGTTGAAGTTGTTCCAGTGGTTTCTCAAGCAGTCAAAATTGACTAGACTCAGGAAACTAGAGCAGCAGCAGAACAAGATGGGATACGTATCTGCTTATAGATGCAAGGTTGTCGGTAAGCTGTGTAAAGACATTCATTAAAGACTGTATTACTTTCAAATTGTTGTTAGAGTTCTATGGGTCAGAAGTCTAACATGGGTCTCACTGGGTTAAAATCAAGGTGTCAACAGGGACATATTCTTTTGTGAAGGCTCTGGGGGAGAATCTGTTTTTTTTTTTTTTACCTTTTCCAGTCTCTAAAGGCAACCAATATGCCTCAGCTTAGTTTCCTTCTTTTATTTTCAAAGCCAGCAATGTTGCCTCTCTCTAACTATTCTTCCATAGTCATATCTCCTTCTCTGATGCTCACTACAGCTGGAAAAGCTTCTTTTAAGGGCTCGAATTGAGCCCATCTGAAAATTCAGAATCATGTCCCCATCTTAAGGTCCTTAACCTGAATACATCTGCAAAATTGCTTTTTCCATGTAAAGAGTTTTGGGAATTAGGACATGGACATCTTTAGGGGACCATTATTCTGCTTACCAAAGGAACTAACAGAAATTATTTGGGGTGGAATGACACTGAAAAGGGGAGATAGAATTCCTTATGTGGGAGGAAGGGGAATTTCTGATGATATTAGTGTTCACATGACCTCATTTATAGTTCAAATATTGATGTTGATAAAGTTTGCCAACATTTCAATAGCATTTAAAATAGTCTTTTGCTAAACATCAAAAAAAAAAACATGGAAAAAGAATTAAATAAAAGGAGTCAAGGAAAGTGATTTTCAGATTCTAGATTAACTGTGGGGTGGGTAGAGGTGGTGGGTGGTGGTTTGAGAAGGTTGGAGGTGGGAGAGTTGGGGTAAAGGGAGTAAAGAAGAGATAACTAACCCTCAGCTTTCATTACCACCAAAAACAAACAAACAAACAAACAAATAAAAGACAGAAAACCATAAAATTTCTGCCTTAAGGCAAATGTTCCTGATCCCAACACCTAAGATAACCAAATATATTATAGAATATTTTCACTTAAGAATGTAGAACTATATGATTAAAAGCATGCTAAATAAGTAGAATTTAATGATGAATCAAAATAATGAATGTATACAATGAGGGGTTTACTCTTGGCACAAAAGTGATCAATATTAAGAAAATATTAATACATTATTATAGTTTATATTACCATCTAAGAACAATGAGTGTATGAATCAATCAATAAATAGATATAAAAGAGCTTTATTAATTCAATTTATTATTTAAAAAGTACAAATATGGGAATGGGAGAACACTTCTTTAATATTATCAAGAGTACATTCCAAGCCAATAGTTGACATTATGCTCAAAGGAGAAAAAAGAAAAGGTTCTCCTTTTCAAAGTACCCAAGAAAAATGCCTCATCCACCTTTTTATTTAATTCACTTTTGAAAGCTATGAGAAGTAGTTTCTGCAGCTTGGCCATCAAGGAGGTTGTAGGTTGGTCTTTAACCTGAAAGGATTCTGTGTAACCTGGAGCCAATCGTGCTTCTCATTGCTGTTAGGTAGCTAGTCAGACATGAGTGACAGGGGAACTAAAAAGTGGAGGCCCAGCCCAGAGACTGCTCAAAGAGCACCCCATTGGTAGTTAAAGAATCCTTTCTCCATTGGGAGGGCCATAACCTATAGCTGATTTAATCCATCTGCAGACGCTTGTGCAGAAAGTACTACCCTAACCTGCCCACAACCTCAGCCTCGTTATACCATCATTATAATACCATGTTTATGCCCAGAAGTTCATGAATCTAATTATAACAGACTGAATTCTGGGTAAGTACATGCACACTAGGAAAACAGTTACATAGCAGCCAAGTGTCAATCAAAATGACCTTATGTGCCAAACACCTAGGGACCCCTTTGTAACCACCCATTATGGCCCTAATATAATACAGATCTTCCCACTTCTCCATTGTTACAACTCTCTTTGCTGAAAACCTGCTCCTCCCTTGGAGCATATTCTATCTTTTATCTTTCACCTCCCCTTTCCACAGGGCTACAGCTTTCCTTAGCATGGCCCATTCTCCTTCTCAATGTACTTTAATATATCTTACTTTTTCTAAATCTCACTTGTCTGTAATTTTTTGCTGCATCAGCAGGGAAGAAACCGAAGAAAAATGCTAATTGCACTTCTGTGTTGTTACCCTCCCTCTCTCCCCCATGCCGCTGGAGTGATGCTAGAGTTCAAATCACCCCCAAATGGTAACACTGCTGCCAGGTGCTGCTCGGAATACACTGCAGCAAAAAACAGAAAGTGAAATTTTATTCTTTGGCTTCTATCTAATCCAACCCACTCATTTTGAAACTAAGAACACCAAATATAAGACAGGAGAGGCAAGTTCCTTAAGAGGAAACACCTACTGGCAGAAGTAGGATAAACAACTCCCATTTGTTGAGCACCTACCACTTACTTCTCAAATGGCTCTATGGGAAAAGTTCTGGCCAGGAGGCTAAGGCTGGAGACATACAACCTATCTGAAATCATAAAATGAAGAGAGGCAGAGATAGACAGAGAGACACGATGCCCAGGAAAAGATTATAACTTTTTTTCTTTATTACATTTTATAAAATAATTTAATATTTTTGCATCCCTTAAAACAGTTATTTTAACATTTATTTAATGAGGGTAGTCTACCAGGGCAAGGAAACCTGCTAAGCAGAAGCCCAGAGAGAGACCACATTTCTGATTTAGTCTCACAGGTTGGCACACCCTTGGACCTGATGTCTTAATCTGATTCTGAGATAGGGTTCTAGATTGAGACCCAAATTTGTTGGTTCCTTCAGCTGAGTTCTATACCATGGCACTTAGATTTTCTGGTTCATAGGCAAGAGAACTTTCCTTGGGATCCACTCTGATACCAAAAGAGAACACTGTACTGCTCTTCCTCTCTTAGGTCATTTCAAGAGTATTTTTTACACACCTGCTTTGTGTCTAGTAATGAACAAGAGACCAGATAGGAAAGGTCTACACTGACCTGGAGGATGAGCCTGGGCTAAAACACTCAACTCTGTATGCCAGCTTGACTTCATCATTTGTCTCTTTAAAAATTCTAGCCAGGTGACGCTAGCCTTGAACGTTCATGCTAATGAGGACTGCCCTTTTTGATAGCATGAAGTTCTTTAAAAACCCTTTTCCATTCTGGTTCTTGTGTCTGCTGGCAGGTGTCTGCCAACTTCCTTTTCATGGGGCCTGATCTGACTGCTTCAGTCTGATTTGTTTTGTTTCCTTACTTACAGGGAAGGATTTCCTCTGCAAACTCCAAGAAGTCATTGCCCTGGGCATTTTCTACCCTGCAGCCCTCTGCTCCTCTCTGCTGGAATGCTGCCACTGCTCTGCTGGAGACATTTCCTGAAACACAACAAGAAGTGTCACCCTTTTCATTGGTTTATCTCACTGGCCAAGTCCATGCTTTATTCAGTCCACCTGTCAATTTCAAGGTCAATTCCCAGAAGCACTCGTACAAACCCTAGAAGAGATGCTGGTGACACTTGGAAGTGCTGCAAGTTGGGCATCTTCATTAAGATTACTTTTTCTTCTTAATTTGCAGAAATAACAATAATGTGCTATTTCTAAATATTTGTTTGACATATTCCCCAGGGGTCCTGGGGCATGGACCAAGACCCTCAGGCTCACTGCCTCTATTTACTAGTGGGTGTTGTCAAAGGTGTTCTAAACTTCCTGGGCTTTACTAGCTTCCAAGGCAAGATGGGAATCAAGAATCCCCAGGTGGCTGAAGCCTTGTATTACCATTCTTTGTCATCTATGCTCAGCCACACCCAGTTCACTCAGCTGCAGTACTTTTGGCTCAAGCAAACAGGGTCTGCCACTCATTGACCCCACGCACAGTGTCTATTTCCACCTTGCCACAACTGGAATCCCTTTCCCACAGATCTGTGCCTTCCTATATTTTGCATGTGCTTCAGAGTACTTCCAAAGTCACAAATGTCTCACTATGTGTCATATATCTGTGTCAGTTGGGGAACACATTGAAAAATATGGCAATTTTCATGTCTGCCTTAGCTTGTTCTTTCTGCCAGGGTCCCTGGAGTCTCTATCATCCCAGGTACTTACACACACACACACACACACACACACACACACACACACACGTATGTATGTATGTACCTATAAATACATATGTACATATATGTGTATATATTGCATATCTATCTGTCTGTCTATATCACTTGTTCTTTACAGTAAGCCTTTGTGTAATTTATCTCTTAGTGTTCCCAACAATGCTCTGGGATACTATTATCCTCACCTTTAAGGAAGAATAAGAAGACTCAGAGAGAGTAAGCTAGCCCCCTTTTCCCTTCTAGAAGCCTGCTATAGCTCTAGGACCACATCTGTAAATATCTTTTCCTGAGTACCTAACACAATGCCTACTTGTTAAATGAATGAATACACATGTTAAATAAATGAGTGAATTCTATTGTCTGATTATCTTTTAGGTCTCTTGCCTTGTTTCTTTTGGGCCCACATATGCAATGCCAAGGTTGAATTTTTTGGCATTCCATTTGAGAAATAGCAATGTGACTGGAAGAAAAATGTCAGTCTGACTCTGGTTAACCAGTGTTCCTAATTAAGCCACGACATACAGTGCTTACAGCTAAATACAGTGTGGCTTCAGCTATAACTCAGCTAATAGTTCATGGTCTCTGTTATCTCCTTTTCTGGCATTTCCCTGATGAGTATATAAATCCCTGTGGAATCATGGCCTCCATCTCTGTAATGAGGCCGTTAAAAAACAGGGGAAATTATAGCAGCAGATAAGGTTGGCTTTCCTGTATACCTACTTTATAAATGTCTCTCCTCCCTCTTCCCCCTACTGAAGTAAATACCATTTGACTGACCTAAGAGTTAAATTTCATCTGAGTTGGCTGGGCCACATGACTGAGTTATTCTTCAAGCAGAAAAAGAGTATTAAAAGCAGTTTCTGTCTTCCTCGATCTGATTGGTAACAGAACTGGAAATATCCCTTTCCTCTAGTAAAGAGCAAAATAAAGTGGGAGAGCTTGGCTTTCACTGTCACTAACCCAGGTATTAGTCATGCCCAATGTTTACTAAGCCCCTACTATGTGGTAGACCATGGGCCAGGTATTAAGTTTTCAGCAATGACAAAAGATCTTAGAGAAAATTCCATCCTCATGTGGAAAGTACCAAGAAGCATAAATGAGTAGGAGGAAAGTGTACCCTGGGGGACCAGAGACTTGTCTTTGGCACTCAGCATCATTTCTGACTCCTTATATGCACTCTTTAGTATTTCAGTTGCCAAAAGCATGGGGACCTGTTTCTTCCAATCCCTTCCCAACAGCATTCTGGTTTATATTCTGTTCTTAGAGGCTCACATACAAAATTTTGAAATAGGAAAAGAACTGGAAGCAATTTTCACAGAGACAGGTAGAACCAAAGGTTAGGGAAAGCATGCGATTTTGCATGGCAACATCTGTTGATGGTACCTCAGGCAACTGTAACCTCCTTCTCCAAACTTCCCTGCGTTCACCCTTGCAGTCCTTCCAAAAATTACGTAAGCCTTAACGCCCTCTATTAAAGCCCTTCCTACTTGGAATACCTAGAGTTCCTTCTGTTTTGTCAATGGAATTTTGATTTATATACCGTTATAGAAACTTTGGATATCTTCATCCATGGTAAAAATGACCAAGTTTTACAACTTCCTGGTGCCAAACATCAAGACTGTAACCATCAGGTGGGGTTTACCCTGTGCATTTTTAAACAAAGAGCAAAAAGTGAAGATCTTAATTCAGATCTGTATGACACTGATGGCAAAACAATGTTTTAAGAATTACTAAACATACACTTGCTAGGATGAAGTACATATACTTTTCTCTCCATATGTATATATAATGACCACAAAGAATGAACCACAAAGAAAGAACCACAGAGTTCCAGTTTATCCTCTGGGATAACGTCAATAAGACTTAACTGGCGGTATGGCTAATGCTCTAATTTTTGTTCAGAGCTTCTGGTTCTGGGAGATCTCAAGTCCCACACTGTGTATTAGCTTCAGAACCTGTCTTACACATCTCAGAAAGTCTTAGCAATTGTTTCAGCTCAGCTTGCAATCAGTGATGATTGAGGTTTGTGCTTTGCTCTGTGTGGAAGAGAGCTCAGGTGCACAATGAATTAATCAAATCCTTGATTCACAACACACATCCTTTGTCCATGCACTATCCTTGTGTTAATTATTTATTTGTCAATTAATGTGTTTTAATAATGCAAGCAGCATCCACAAACCCATCACTCTTACATTCTGTGGAAGCCTTCTCTACTTCAATATGTTCTGCAAAATGCTGCCAGAATTTTACATCTTAGCAAAAATAGCTATGTGATTCTTCAGGTAACTCTTTAACCTCATCACTAGATCTATATCTTGGACAGAGTCTGCATTTTCTTCCTGTCTGTGAAAATAAGGAATAGACATCTCAAACTCCTTTTGGCAGAAAGAATAATATCCTCCTAGTAGTCCAAGCTATAAATGGATCAGTCTTAGGTAAAAATATAAGTGCCCTGACATTTTTTTCTTTTTACCATTAAAGCAGTCCTTTGGCAATCCTGTTTTGGATTAATAGCGGAAATGAACCTCTTGAAGAAACATTTTATTTTTAATGGTAGATACTCAAAAATAAAAAAAATGAATATATAAGTGAATAATGTTTAAATAGACTTTCAATGAGGGTACATTTGTTAAACTTTGATCAAAGAAAATTATGTATCAAAGAGCCTGACAAAATATAAATTTAAAAAATGCAAACATTTACAACTTAATTGCAAAATTTCAACCCTTTAAAAGCATGAATTTGAACTGATCATTAAATATAGAAAGCTACATTTAAATATGCCAATTTGCTTACCACTAAATTGAACAGAAAGTTTATTATGTAAAGAAAAAATAAAACAAAATCTGGAAATTCTAAAATAAGTGGAAACAAAAGGAAGTTAAAAAATGAATCTATTGGAATCCAAATTAAAAATTTTTTCTGAAATGAATGTCATATAACAAAATGTCATTCTCTAACTTGAATGTAAACCAAAATGCTCTTTCTTTAAGATTTATTTAACTGTTTCTAAATGAGTTGACTGTATTCCACCACAGAGAGCCAGTTAGTGTGAGAAGTCTCATACTTTCACTTTAATTCAATATAAATAGATAAATAAATAAATAATTAGATAGATGATAGTTGGATAGATTAATAGATTCTCTGCTGGGTGATAAGTAGCTGGAAAGAAGTCTTAGAAAATTTTTTTTTTAAAAACATTCTACTCTGTGAGCTTTTCTCCAAATCAAGATATGTCTAAACCCCTATGGAGATGTAACTAACCACTTTCAACTACGTCTATGGTAGAACAGAAATTTCTCTCATGGTGGTTTTAACCTAATGTGGACCTCAAAGGAAATCACCCATTTGCAATTAGTACCACAAATCAAACACTTCAATGGTGAGGTGATCTTTGTCCTCAGGCTACACATCTATGCCCTCTCTAGCCACAGCACATATTCAGAGATAATTGCATTTCTTATAGATATAATATTATATATCTATTATAGGTAGTTACATCTGTGATATATTTTGTAGTCCTTATCACCCAACCTTCTAAGCAATGAAAGAATAATTGCAATTATAACTACCCTTTATTGAACACAGTGTCCATTTATTATCTCTCATTGTCATGCCTTTAATGTAAGTTCTGTTATTTGACATTTACAGTTAAAGAAACAGAGGACTGGAAATTATGTGACTTGCCTACAGCTACACAGTGACTGAATGATGGAGCCAGGAATTAAACAGGAATCTTTCTCTAAAGCCTGAATTTTTTGTGTGTGCTATGCTAGAGCATGAACCACATTATCTTCCCAGATACTCTAACTCTTCCAAGGATGGAAAGTGCATTACTTCAGAAGGTAGCCTGACTTTTAGTTGCCAGAGTGAAATTAGAATATTTCCTGGCACTTTTACCCACTGGTGCTGCCCTTGGAAGCTAGTGAAAAAAATACTTTACTTTTCCTCCACATGACAAAACTTCAAGTATTTAAAGACCCATTCATACCACTCAAGGTCTTCTCTTCTTCATGCTGTTATCTCCATGAATCCACAAGTGGCCATGGTTTCCTGCACAAAGGATCTCATATGACAGCCTATGCAGCCCATAGGGTTTAATCAACCTTTTCTCCCACAGTGTGATTTTCTGTAAAATCTCTCTCCAGGTGTTGAGCTCTGGTCTAAGAAAGTTAAATCTCTCTGTGATCAATAGTGGGGAGGCAATGGGACAACCTCTTTTATTTCTAACAGCGAATCTTACTGAAATGATTTTTTTTTGCTATGAAAGATAGGCTACTCTCTGACCCAAGTCCTAGGAAGGGACTCCTAAACCAGTAAAGTAGAATCCTGAACATGTCTTTCACCATTATGTTTCTCTGTCAAGATTTGCAGCACCTCAATAATCATACTTATTAGTCACCTACTATTTGATAAACACTATTCTAGGCACTGTAGTAGAACACTGAGTTTAACAAAATCCCTGCCCTGATAGAGCTTTCATGAAAAACAAATAAAATAAAAAGGAAATCAGGAAAGGGTTAATGGGGAGAGTATAAAATTCAATATGGGTGGTCAGAGGAGGTTTCAATGAAGTGACATTGGATCAAAGACCTATAGGTGATGAGCAAGTGAACTGTTGGACTATGTGCAGAGTCCAAAAGAGAGTACTCAAGGCTGAGAGATGGAGTGAGAGGAAGTTCATGAGGTTGGAGATTGAATCAACAAGGAAGTGTATGACCCAGATGAGGTCAGAGAGGTTTGGTGTCAGATGATGTAGAGTAGCCATTATCAAAGTGTGGTGAGAAACTCTGGGGGTTTCTAGACACTTTCAGGAGATCCAAGAAATAGAAACAGGTTTTATAATAATACTTAGTTGTTATTTGCCTTTTTTACTACTGTTCTGTTACTAATATACAATGGAGCTTTCCAGAGATTATATAATGTGGATAGTGCAATAAGCGAATGCAAAAGTAGATATGAGAACCCGGTTTTTAAAATTTATTTATTTTAATCAGTTTCAAGTACACAGTACATTGGTTAGACATCTATACAGTTCATAAAATGATTCCTCCATTTGCTCCCACCATTCCCTGACCCTCTACCTAGCCAACATATTAATGCTAACTGCATTCCCTATGCCATGCTCCCCATCTCTGTGACTATCCATCAGCTACTAATATGTACTTCTTTAACCCTTCATCTCATTCTCCCAGTCCCCCAACACTCCCTCCCCTTTGTCCATTATCTATATTTGTGAACTGTTTTTGATTACTTTGTTTTTTTATTCCTTAGATTCTGCATATAAGGGAAATCATATAGTGTTTATCTTCTCTGACTGACTTAAATACCTTTTAGATATTCTATCAAGGCAATATCTTTTCCCATCCCTTACCTTTTAGTCTGTGTGTGTCTTTAATCTGAGGTGAGTCTCTTACAGGCAACATAGGGAGTCTTCTTTTCCTTTCCATTCATCTACTCTATCAATTAGTTGGAGCACTTAATTCTTTTCCATTTGAGGTATTTGTTGATAAGAATGTAGTTGTTACTATTATTTATTCCTGTTTTTGATACATGTGTTTTTTTTTCTTCTTTTTAAAGAAGTCCCTCCAACATTTCCTGTAATATTGGCTTGGTGGTGATAAATTCCTTTAGTTTATTTTTCTGGGAAGCTCTTTATCTGTCTTTCAACTCTAAATGATAACTTTGCTGGATCAAGTATCCTTGGCTGTAGATCCTGGATGGTCGTCACGTCAAATATTTTCTGCCAATCCCTTCTGTCTTGCATAATTTCTTTTGAGAAATCAGCTGCCAGTCTTATGGTGTGCCCTTGTAAGTAACTATCTGCTATTCTCTTGATGCTTTTAATATTCTTTCTTTGTATTTAACCTTTGGCATTTTAATTATGATGTGTCTTGGGTGGGCCTCTTTGGATCCCTGTTTTTGGGATTCTCTGAGCTTCCTGAGGTTTTATGTCCATTTCCTTCACCAGATTAGAGAAGTTTTCCATCATTATTTCTTCAAACAGCTATTCAACATCTTGTTTTCCTTCAGGTATGCCGATCAGATAGATATTTGGCCTTTAATAGTGTTACCATATGCTCCTTAAATTATTTTTTATAGTCTTGGCATCTTATCTCCTGCTTCTGATTGCATGTACTTGGTTTCCCTCTAGATAGGGCATGATCCTTTTCTTTATTCACTTTATTTATTCCTTTGTTTATTCCATTTAATATACTTCTCATCTCAGTAATGTGTTCTTCATTTCATTGGTTCCCTTTTATAATTTCCATTTCTTTTTATGGTTTTTATCTCTTTGTTGAAGTTCTTACTTAATTTATCTACAATTCTCAAAAGTTTATTGAGCATCTTTATAACCAGTGTTTTGAGCTCTGCATCTGTTTGATTACTTGACTGGATCTCTGTTCTGTTCTCTCGTATGGTTTCTGCTTCTTTGTCTTCCCATTTTGGCTTCCTTTCCATGTCTGTTTCTCTGCAGTAAGCAAAGCTCCTAAGTCTCTCAGTCTTATTAGTGTGGCTTTGTAAAGCAGGTGTCCAGTGACACAGTTCTGAGAGGAGTTCAGCTGCAGGCCAAATTTAACCCCAACCTGTGGCCCTCCAGGACCACCTGTCAAGATTTAGCAAGTAATCCACGGATGCTGTGTTTATAGTTGCCTCAAACGGCCACACCAGAAACTGAGGCCAGCTGCTTACAGTGTTAATTTAGGCACTGCTCAGCAAAGAGCACTTGACTCACTGAGGATATACCTAGATATGGCTTCAGTGGGGCCGTGAGTTGGGGGAGGCAGAGTTTCAGGGAATCCTCTGGGCAGAGTGACCTCTGTTACACAATTTGATGACATCACAGCTATGGCAGCTCTGTGTCCACACACTGTGAGGGGAAGGGCTAAACAGGGAACAATGGATACCACCAGCACTTCTGTTCAGTGCGAGTCTTGCTTTGACCCTCACCCCAACAATGTCTCCCTGTAAGTCCCTGGTACCTCCTGCATGCAGCTGAATCAGCACTGGTGCTCAGAGCAAGCAGGTGTGTCACCATGAAAATCCACTCCTGGACGTGGCCCCTTTAAGGAGTGTCTACCGCTGCCATAGCCTTTGTCTCACTCAGCCGCTTGAGACCTAGCAGCACTGTCTTTGCCCCGTCCTACCTTCTGCTGTTTGCAGGGTGATTTCTTGGATTTCTCCCTAGTTGTGTGGCTTGTTCATGTAGATCCCAGGTGATTTTTCCTTACTGCTGCTCCTTGTTTCCATCAAACTTTAATTTGGTCGCCAGAATGGTGAACAGAGCCTCTGACATCTGCCTCATTCCCTCCCTGCCCCCTGCCCCGCTTTGAGAACCCAGCTGTTTTTTTTTTACTAAGCCAGACAGTAAAGGGTTTTGCAAGAATATACCATAATACCACTCTTACCATTAATTTTTTTGGGGTGGTTTGGAAAACAGTTATTTTTCATAAAAATGTTATTATACTAGGTGGTAAGTTTATTATTGTTATTTTTCAATGAGTTTTACATGTTCTTTAAAGTTCTCAATTTTATTTTCTAATATGGCATATGTTTTGTAGATATAATCCATATAAACGATAGTTCTTTTTTTATAAGTTTAAAGGGGTTCTGAGCCCAAATGGTTGAGAAATCACTAGTGAAGAACATTATAGTCTATTTTTATTATTTTTACCTTTTGACACTGGGCAGTTGTGAGTAGAGAAATAATAATGCCTGACTGCAGGGTTATTATGACTGATGATTAAGAATTGGTTAAAGCGGGTGATGAGAGAGAAAGGGCAGAAGCATGAAGGCCAGTTGGGTGGCACTTGCAATGATCATGCAAGAGATGACGGTGGTTCAACCACATGGAAAAGCGGTGTGGTGAGAAATAGTCTTGATTCTAGATTTACTTTGAATAATGAGCCAACAGGTTTTCTTGACAGGTTGAATGTGGAATAATAAAAGTGAGAACATAAAAGTGAAATCAAGGAATCTCCTTAAGTTTTGTTTTTCACTGTTTTTTAATGGAGAAACTGGAAGAATGGAGTCAATAACAGATTCCTCAGAGGAATATTTTTCACATAATCCAGGACAAAATACTTTACTTTTAGCATCCCCACATTTTACCTTTAAATGAATATAAGAGGTTCAGGAAAGTGAGAAGTGGTTGTTTCTTATAGAAAAAATGGCAGCCAGGCCTGTGAGGAAGGTTTACTGTACAGCAGTTTTAACTTGATTTTGCCATCACAGAGGAAAATAAAGAAAGTCCTGAAGACAACTCAAGGTTTTTCCTGTGCTCTCAGACCTTGTCCTCACTTGTGGAGGCTGAGGCTGGGATAGCATCTCACAGTTCTGGAGTGCGCTGGAGCAAGACAAAGAGTCTGTGTGCTGCCTGCCCTAGACTCAGAGGACATCCCAGACTCCCTTGCTCCCCAGGAATCCTTTTCTTACAGACATGGTGCCTGGCTGCTTCATCTCAGGCTGGTGTGGCTCTAGGTGACTCCATTTGTAGCATCATTGCATCAGTGGAAGGGAAGTGCATGCAGCCTCAGTAGAATCACATCTGCAGGAGCCTGGTCACCACAAGAGAATGAGGGTTTATAGAATGATGCCACCAGCCGTGCCTCCCAGCCTGTTTCTCATTCCCTACTGGTCCATTAATGAGCAAAGGTGAGAGTGAGTGCTAGAGAGCTATATGCTTTGAGTAGAGGTGTGTTCCTGTTCTCTTTCCTTCATTTATTGATGCTAGAGCACAAGCTGCTTGCGATTGAAACCTATCTTTGCCCCTCCTCCACTTTTTGTGGCTTGAGATAAAATAGTGGCTAGTGACCATAGTACAAATATGAGCACACACAATCTTTATTTTACTTTTAATCAGAAATACAAATTTAATAGCTACACTACCTTAAGGCAATTCCTCCAATTCCCACTTCCACTCCTGCTCTCCTTCTTGCCCCTCCCACTCCTTTTCCTTCCTTTTCTTCTTCTTCTTACTATTATCATTATTTTTTTCTACTAAATGATTCAATTGACACCCAAGGCAACAAAACACCTTTGCTCATTCATTATTATTAATTTGCTCACTGAGTTGGGTATGGAACATGTATCAATCAGTTAATCTTCTCTAGAAGAGCAGAATATATATAATATATACTTCTATACATATAAAGTATGTATGAATGCATAGTGAATATATGGATATATATGATATATAGTGTGTGTGTATATATATATATATACATGATACATATGAACATATATCTATAATACCCTATATATCCATATATATTCATATCAATATATATAAGCTAGTGTTGAACCATTGGACAAAGTAACTGGGCACCATAGCCTAGCCAGTTGACACATAAAGTTAACAATAAGAGAGCAGTTAAATGTCCAAGCCCTGGGTGATATTGTAGTACATGGTCAATAAATGCTTGATATTATAATTATAATTATAATATTGATTGATATGAGTATTGATATGGGTCTGGAAACCAGATTGAAACCAGAAATTTAAAAATTTAGTTCCAAAAATCGGTATGTGGGAGGGTGGTTTAGCCAATGACCTCAGAGGCATGATCAGTTAAGACAGCCAAATCCTAAGTACTAAGCATTTGCAAACACAGCTGGGAAAGTAAAGACCAAGATGTGGATGTCCAGACGGAGGTAGGTTCTTGAAGGAACAATCTAAGCGTGCACCACAGGTCAGGAACAGAGAAACCCAAGCAAGCTAGCAGAGCAGGAAAGAGCAAGTGATGTTAAGACACTGACCGAAAACGTCTTCCTTGGTCTGTGTCGCTTTCTAGAGGCTCTCCATGTCAGTTCTTAATTCTTGATGTCCTAAAAGGAATATCTGGTACCTGAAAGGCAAAAATGATTTATTAAAAGAGCACAATATGGAGAAATTTATTAAACTTTTAGTCAAGACAAAGCTAATTTTCAAGGTTTCCAAGTGGCCAGCCACTTTCACAGACACTTCACTTACTGAAAAATGAAGGGCATTTTTAATTGTTTGAAAATTTATTTTAAAATTATAGTTGACATACAATATTATGTTGGTTTCAAGTGCATTTTGGTTAGACATTTTGGTTAGACATTCATATACCTTATGAAGTAATCACTACAGTAAGTCTAGTACCCATCTGGCAATACATAGTTCTGACATTATTTACTATATTTTCTATGCTGTACTTTACATCTCCATGGCTAATTTAATAACTGGTAATTTGCACTTCTTAATTCTCTTTTCCCTTCACATTTTTTTTGCCTATTTCCCCATCCACCTCCCATGATGCTCAACATCACCAATCATCAGGGAAATGCAAATCAAAACCACAGTGAGATATAACCTCGCACCTGTCAAAATATCTATTAAAAAAAAAGTTAAAAGTTGGCAAGGATGTGGAAAAAAAGAACTGTTAGTGGAAATGTAAACTGGTGCAGCCACTTTGGAAGAGAGTGTGGAGAAAAATCAGCTTTTGATTTCATTGATTTTCTCTATTGTTTTCCTTTTTCAAATTTCATTGATTTCTGCTCTGATTTTCATTATTTTTTTCTTCTGCTTGTTCTAGACTTAAAGTGTACTTCTTTCTGTAGTTTATTAAGGTAAATGTTTAAGTTACTTCCTTTCTTAATTTCTAATGCATGCATTTAATGCTATTAATTTTCCTTTAAGCACCATTGCTTTTGCTGCATCCAATAAATTTTAATAAGATTTTTAAATTTTAATTTTGTAAAAATATTTTTAAATTTGCCTTGAGACTTCTTCTATGACTTCTGTGTTATTTACAAGTGTGTTGTTAATTATTGAATATATGGAAATTTTCCAGCTATCCTTTCTCTCATTGAATTTTAGTTCAATTTCATTGTGGTCTGAGAATATACTTTATAAGTTTTATTTTTTAAAAATGTTAAAGTGTGTTTTTGGTGCAAAATATGGTCTGTCTTGAGGAAGTTTCAAGTTATCCTCAAAAGCATATATATTTTGCTCCTGTTGGGTAGAATATTCTATAAATGTCAATTAGATCAATTAATGGTTCAGGGCAACTATATCCATACTGACTTTTCTGCTCACTTGATCTATCAGTTACTGAAAAGATGTGTTGAAGTTTCCAGCTGTAATAATAGATGTTTGTATTCCTCCTTGAAGTTCTCTCAGTCTTTGCCTTACTTATGTTGATGCTTTGTTGTTAGGTGCATACACATTTAGAATTATGTTTTTTGGAGAATTATAATTATGGAATGTGCCTCTTTATCTGTATAATTTCCCTTGTTCTGAAGTCTGCTTTGTATAAAATATATAGCTATATACTCCATTTCCTTTTGATTATTGCTAACATGGCATATCTTTCTTCATGACTTTACTTTTAACCTATCTAAGTCTTTGTGTTTTAAATGCATTTCTTTTAGACTAAGTATAGTTGTCTTTCTCAGTTCTCTCGTTTTTTGTTTTGTTTTCTTTTTTTGCTGTGTGCTGTTTTGACCATAGCTTTACTTCTAGTCTTGGTACAATTTGGCATAGATAAATTAACTAACAAAATTCTGTAAGATAATGTTATTATTCCCATTTTATAGGTGAAAAAATTAAGGCTTAGAACATTTAACTAGGTCAGAAAAAGAATACAAACCTAGGTATTTTATCTTTAACTATGAAGGCCCACAGCATAGTAGTTAATAGTACCTGTCTTTGCCACTTGTCATGTTTGAGACCATGGGCAAATTACTTAACCTTTTTTGAAGTGTCAGTTTGCTCAGTTTAAAAATTAGAATAATGATAAAGACCTATCTTAATTAAATGCACTGAAAGTCATAAAACATCTAGAACAGTATGTTGCACTAGGTATTAAAAAAAGAAGAGAAAAAAAATAAAGCCCTAATATTTTCCTATTTCACCACTTACTTTTGAATCTATCTTCATCTGAGACTAAAGAATATTAATAGAATTGAATTTCCAAGTTTATTGAATGAATTAAATGAAATATTGCATCTGAAGCACATGCTAAAGAGATAAGCATCAGTAAATATTATTTATAGATATAAAAATATGTACTAAGGTAGGTGTTTTTTAATATTTCACTCCTATAAATATTCCTGAAATGACCATACTTAGACGCATATATTATGTGATGTTTTCATACTGAAATCAGGGAGGTGGGACTTCTGGGTCAAGGGCATGGACATTTAAAATTTTGATAGATATCACACAATTCTCCCCTCCCCCCCCAAATTGTACCACTTTAAAACTTTACAGTGTTGAGAATATCTGTTTTCTTCAAACATCCAGTAACATATTATCAAACCTTTTCATTTTTGTCAATATAAAAGTTATATATTTTTTAAATTTGCATTTATTTATTTGTGAGATTAAGCATATTTATATATTCTTTATCTTATTCATGTTGTTTATTCATTTTTCTTTTAGGTTTATTTGCTTACCTATTACATGCTGGGTATGGTCTCTAGGCACCAGAATTATAGTGGTTATCAAAACAGACAGGGTTTTTGCACTTGCCAACTGAGATTATTTACTGATTTTTATTCTTATTGATTTGTAAAGGCTCACTGCATATTGAGGAAATTCATCCTTTGTCTACATGATGCTATAAATTTTGGGTAGAAATGGCATTTTTAAGGCAGAGGCTGACACAGGACATCTTTTCAGAGTACAGTACAGTGTTAATTCTCAGGAGAAGCATAGGTGGTTTTCCAGACTGGTGGTTTTTCCAATGGTTACAACTGAGTGTTAATGGTTTTCCTGACTCAGCAGTAAGAACTAGATGTTAGGTTTCTTAATACAATCTTTTTTTTTTCAGCTTATTGAAATATAATAGACAATTAGTTGCTTGTATTTACATTGTGCAATTCAATGAATTTTTTTCAGTTATAGTTGGAATACAGTAATATACCAGTTTCAGTTGTACAGCATAGTGCTCAGAGATCCATATAACTCGCCAAGTGATCACCCCACTAAATCTAGCACCCCTTTTCCCTCTTACATATTTATTACATTATTAACCATCTTCCCCATGCTACACTCTACATCTCCATGTCTATTCTGCAACTATCCTTTGTACCTCTTAATCCCCTTGCCTTTTTTTCAACCATTCCCCCAACTCCCTCCCATCTAATTGTCCTCAAAATATATCTCTGTATCTATGATTTATTTCTGCTTTTGTTGTTCTTGTTGTTTATTTTGTTCTTTAGATTCTTCATGTACATGAAATCATGTGATATTTGTCTTTCTCTATCTGACCCATTTCATTCAGTGCAATACCTTCTAGGTTCATCAAGGCAATATGTTTTTTCATCCCCTTCCCTTTAGTCTGTGTGTGTCTTTTAATCTGAGGTAAGTCTTTAGTAGGCAGCATATATAGTGGTCTTGTTTTCTTATAATTCAGCCACTCTATCTTTTGGTTGGAGTGCTTAATTCTTTTCCATTTGAGATATTTGTTGATAGGAATGTAGATATTACCATTCTTGATTCCTGTTTTGATACATGTTTTTTCTTCTTAAAGAAGTCTCTCCAACAATTTGTGTAATATTGGCTTGGTGTTGACAAATTCCTTTAACTTATTTTTGCCTGGAAGCTCTTTATCTGTCTTTTGACTCTAAATGATAACTTTGCTGGATCAAGTATCCTTGGTTGTAGATCCTAGATTATCATCATGTCAAATATTTTGTGCCAAATCCTTCTGTCCTGCATAGTTTCTTTGAGAAATCATCTGCCAGTCTTATGGGTGATCCCTTGTAAGTATAACTGCTTTTTCTCTTGCTGCTTTTAATTTTCTTTCTTTGTATTTAACTTTTGGCATTTTAATTATGATGTGTTTTGGGATGGACCTCTTTGCATTCCTCTTTCTTGGGACTCTTTGAGCTTCCTAAAGTTGTATTTCTATTTCCTTCACCAGGTAAGGGTAGTTTTCCATCAGTATTTATTCAAATAGCTCTTCATGTACCCTTATGACACGAATATTTTTATATTTAATTGTGTCCCATAGGCTCTTTATTATTATTGTCCTTGGTTCTTTTTTCTTGCTGTTCCAATTGAGTGTTCTTGGCCTCCCATCCTCTATGTTGTGGTTCAATCCTCTTCTTTATCCACTCTCTGTTGATTCCCTTTAATATACTCTTCATCTTAGATAATGTGTGTTTTTTTTTTTTTTATTTCTGACTGGTTCTCTTTTATAATTTTCATTTCCATTTTAATGTTTTGTTTCTCTTTGTCAAAGTTCTCACTGAGTTCATCTACACTTCCCCTAAGTTCATTGAGCATCTTTATAACCATTGTTTTGAACTCTGTTAGATTACTTGATTCCATTATTCCTGAATCTCTGTTTTGTTCTCTCATGTGGTTTCTGCTTCTTTGTCTTCCCATTTTGGCTTCCTTTCCATGTCTGTTTCTATATTTTAATCAAAGCTCCTAAGTCTCTTGGTCTTATTAGCATGGCTTTTTGTAGTAGGTGTCCAGTGGCACAGTCCTGAGAGGGGTTCAGCTGCAGGCCAAGTTTAGCTTCAGTCTATGCCCCTCTGGGGCCACTTATTAAGATTTGGCAAGCAATCCACAGATGCTGTGTTTATAGTTGGCTTAAGAGGCCATGCCAGAAATCAAGGCCAGCTGTCCCCAGCATGAGTCTTGGCACTGCTCAGCAAGGAGCTCCTGACTCATGGAGGACACACCTGGATTTAGCTTAGGTGGGGCCATGAGTTGGGGGAGGCAGACTTTCAGGGAATCCTCTGGGCAGAGAGACCTCTGTTATCCAGTCTGATAACTTCTCAGCTATGGCAGTGCTGTGTCGGCACACTGGGAGCTGGGAGGGCACAACAAAGCAACAGTAGATACCACCAGCACTTCTTTCCAGGAGAGATCCTCTCCTATGGCTGTCACTCAGTGTCCTCCTGTAAATCCCTGGTGCCCCCTGAGCAATCGACCTGATGCTGGTGCTCAGAATGAACAGGTCCATCATGTGAAAGTCCAGTTGCAGACACAGCTCCTTTAAGAGGCGTCTGCAGCTGCCAGCAGCTACTGCTGCAGCTTCTGTCTCACTCAGCTGCTGAAGACATGGCAGCCTCAGCATCTTCACTCCCTCCTACCTTCTACTGTTGCAGGTTGATTAATTATTTCTCTCCCTAGCTGTAGTGCTTCTGTTTGTCTAGATCCTCAGCGAATTACCTTTTTGTTTGCTCCATGTTTCTGTCACGACTTTGATTTGGTCGCAAGAGAGAGTAACAAAGCCTCTATCATCTACGCCATTTTTTTTTTTTTTCTCAAGGCCGTATAGGGTCTTGATTAAGAGAATGTACATTGGAAGCCAAACTGTCCACTTAGCAGCTGTGGGACCCAAAATAAGTCACTTAACCTCTTTGAGCTTCAGATTACCACCTCTGGCCTCCTTTCACACCCCTGCACCAAGCCTTTTCACCTGACCCTTTAGAACCTCTGGCTTTATCCCCACAGAAAGCATTTTCTCCTTAACACATTCTTGATTAGAAATTGCAGCTTGTTAGGGAACAGGAGAGTCAAGGTGATCCTAGAATCCTGAATAAATGCCCTGGTTTACATTAATTAAAGGGAAAAAGAAAGATTAAACACAATGTCATGGTGTGACAATGGAATCTCAGGCCCAAATCCAGAAAGCAAAATAGAATTACCTAATGTGGCCTAATGATAGAGTCATTTGAATAGTAGATTGGAAGTCAATAGTTTTCATCTGAGTATGGAGCTTTCTTATTCAGGGGAATAATTTGTACCTGATCTTTGCCAGTGCCCTTAGAACCAAAGATGCATGGCATTGAGACTCAATTCTAATGCAGTTACCACCATTCAGGTTAGAGGACATAGGATGATCACTGAGCCCACTGCACTGTTAGGCTCCTGCAGTTATCTGAAAAGTCACATTTGAACTGAGGCTCCTTGGGATAGCCGTGCATACTTATGTGTCTTTCTGTGAGATGTTTTTTAAAGGACAACCATGTCCACTGTAAATATCCTGAGTGGGTGATCTTTTAGCAGTTCATTTATATTGGGAAGGATCTTAAGAAGAATCATCATTTCCAAGTTGACCATTGCTACTTCAAAGGGGTAAACCATGACTTTTGACTCTATTTCACATGAATGGTCACTTGGAATATTTAATATGATACTGAACCGAGCAATGTTTTTGTTTTTCTCACACAATGTACTAAATAAGTACTTTTAGCGCAGAATTACATTAAGAAGTCTGTTCATTAAAAAATACTACAGAACACAAATAAGATATTACAACAGACTGATGAACCCACAATATTCTCTAAAAATGTGTGCTTCTCAGATTTACAACATTTTTTTCTGATTCTAAACTTAATAACAACTATCATTTATTTAGTTTATATTACATGCAAAATCTATGTATTTTGCTTATGCATGTATGTATGTTATATTACATATATATGCATACACACTATGTATATGTATATTACATATGGGTTATATGTGTAATAATTATTCTTTGCAAATAACCATTTATATATCATATATCATCATATGTAATTACGTAGTATTATACATAATTGTAATTATTCATAAAACACAAGACAGGCATTATTCTACTTATTTTGCAAGTGAAAAAAATTGAGTTTGAATAAGGATTGATAGTTTGATGAATGTCATACAGCTAATATATAACCCAGCTTTAATTGAAATGCAGATATTTCTTCTTTTCACAATATTAACATAAATAACAATAATAACTAATAATTCTACTATGTACCAGGCACTGTTCAAAGTGCAGCTTATGTATATTAACTGATTTAACCTCCATGAAGTGTGTATGATCACCATCCTATTTTAGAGATGAGAAAACTGGTACACTGAGTAATTAATCAAATTGCTCAAAGTCACATAGTTAATAAGTATAGAACTGGCATTTTGACCCAGGAAGTCAGATTCCAAACCCCAGTGCTCTTTCCACGATATCCAACTACTTCTCTAGTATGTGCTAATTGTAAGTATAGTCTTTTTGCCAAAAACTTGGGAGTTATAGAAAAGCAAAAAACAATATCTATAGTCCCGACATCTAGAACCATCCACATATGCCATTTTATTGTATTCCCCCTACAGTCTTTGTTAATGCACATTTTATATGGGTGGAATCTGTTTTTAATGACTGCAGAGAAATTCAATTTTATTAACACTCCAGAATTTAGTTCTCCATCTCTCTCATGATGCTCATTTGGTTTTCTTTCTATTTGTATATGAATTCATTCTTTAGAAATATTTCCTGAGGTAGAATTAATGATGAAAGAAAATCACATTTAACCTTTTCAACCATTGCCAATTGCTTTCTTAGAAGATTATTCACATTTACCCACCTATCAGCAATATATGTGATTGCCCATTTCAGCATACCCCTGTCAAAAAAAATTCTAGTTACATTTAAAGGCATAACATAGTATGCTGTTAATGTTTAATAAGTTTACATGTTTTTCACATGTTTAATAATTATAATCTCTGTCTAGTGGATTTTTTCTTTGGCAATTTTCTTGAATAAACATTACTCCCTAAAGACTGAGGTGGTTGAGAGATATGGAATCTCCTTGGCATGCATGTCCTATTGACATTGTATGTTTCCAGCTTCCTTGCTGACCTTAAGTGCCCTTGGCTGAAGACCATGCTTCTTTCTGATCCACATGTCAGTTACATTTTTTTTACTGCTTTCCCAGATTGATCTTGTCATACTGTGTCCACTTAATTCTAGAGGAAGGAAAGGACAAGCCCTCTCAGAATCACAGAAGCCAATTACCATCTTTTCTCTCCATCATTGTAGACAAATTTTTGTATATATTTTTTTATAGACTCGTTAAAGGAAAAAAAAACCACATTTCTATGGCTATGAAAATGATAGCCACGTACTAAACTCTGCTGGCATTTTCTTAGTGGAGTATTCAATGGGCACCACAGCATTCTCCAGAGAAGGGCAGCATGGAACAATTAAAGCTATAATTTTGGAATCAAATAGACTTTGATCTGTGACCTAACTCAACCACTCATAGCTGAGGAAAAGTGGAGAGATAATGGTCAGAAGAATTAAATACAAGGCTGGCACATGACATGTGCTCAATAAATGATAATCATGATTATTAATAGTAGTAGCAGTGTAGACTAATAGTGGGGGTCTATGAGCAGAAAGAGCCAAGAGAAGAAGAATGTTGAGAGGAAGTAGGTCAACAGCTCTTCTTAGGAGACTTAATGTCTCAACTCTACAATATCTCAAAATACTAAAACTTGAATTCTTAGCTTCCACCTGTCTATAAGTTGTACAATTAACAGAAACTTCAAATATTCTTTTGGCTCATTGGGCCACTCATCAAATGGGCTCTAGCTCATCTTTTCAATCAGGAGGTACAGTGGGAAGATGTCACACGTGGAGTCATCCCCATGGACAAAGACACTGCTGAAAGACCAGAACACTGGAAACATTGAATCATACTTTCTTATAAAATTTTCATGAGAATTTCCCTTTATAAATTTCTTTCTCAACCCTCAATGATTTATAAAGATGATTTAGTGCTTTGATGAGAAGATAAATGTCTGTAGTTTTACAAATGTCAAAGATATTACTTAAAAATGAAATTTTGGGCTGTAAACTTCATGGTCTTCGATGGGTTATAGAACCTGTTTAGTTGATTCTTGCCACCCTGTTATCTCTGGCAATCACCTACACAACTTTCCACACACAAAAAAAATATTAGCTGAGCCTTTCTTTGTATGCATTTTTCATTAATTCAGTGACCATCTTGACTGTCATCCCTGATCAGTTTAGTCATACAAATTGTCAACACAATGATAAACCTTAGCTTGTACCAACTCTATCCCTCAAATCTGCCACCTCTACCCATCCACTGCCCTTGTAATTTTGTGTAGATTAGTTTATCTTCCTACCAAAGCTATTTTTTCTACAATGCAAACATGTAACATAGCATTTTCATACTCAACACCATTTTAAAGACTCCCAAATATCTATGACAGTGAGATGCAATAGACAATGACGATGGAAATATTCTGTACCTGACAGTTCAATATGGTGGCTGTTAGCCACATGTAGCTATTGAGCACATCCACAGTGGCTGGTGAGCCTGAAAAGCTGAATTCATTTTTAAATTTTTAATTAATTGAAATAGAAATTGAAATAGTCGTAAATGGCTAAGGTCATCCACATTAGATGCTATGGATCTATGGAATAAATTCTAAGTTGCTTGGCACGGCACACAAGAGCCTCTACCATTTGTTTCTGACTACCTCTGTAGTCTCAGCTACCACTGTTCCCTGCCTTACATTTTTAGCAATATCAAACACTTTGTAGTTCTCCAAAGATGCTTTACCAGGCAATGCTACTATGTCTGTGCACAAGCTATTTCCTTGGCCTTGAATGTCTGCTTTTCCCAATTTGAACAACTCCCATACCCTTTAGGAGCTTTCAAGACAAAATTGATACATTCCTCCAAAACTTCTTGTCTAATCCTGGAAATCAATAACTTCTTTAGTTATGTTATTTTTACTTCCCATGTGTGGCTTTATTATTGCACTAATAATACAACTATAATTACTTACTGAACTGTCAGTTTCTTGAAGACAAATTTACGACTTGTTTGTTTCTCTGGCAACTGATACCTTATTTGGAAGAGAATGTCAATTGATTAATGTTTGTTTAATTAGATGCTATTGAATTATTCAACATTATATAGATAAAAATTTTCATTATTTAACTGATTTTTTTTAGTTTAGTGAGTATCCTTTGGAATAAGTTTTAAGTAAAACACAAAGAGATCTCATTTTCTTAGCAATAGAAAAAGAGCTGGGTGTGGAGTGGGATTATTGAAAAAAGTCAGCTGCAAATGCCTAATATCCAGTTTCACCTGTTCATTCAATCTAGGAGTCTGAAAATCAAAAGCCATTAAAAATACAAAGCCTCTTTTCAAAAAAGACCTTATTCAGTTGTAAGATTGTTTCTCCTACAATCATTTGCCAAATTTTAGCTACATTTAAAATATACGTAGTGCCATATTTTCAGAAAACATATAAATTAGATTTGTCCTTTGCACAGTTTAAAATATTATAGCTATTTCTCTGTTTAAAGAAAAGCAACTTTTAGTGAGTTCATTTCTTTAACAGATGTTCAATTAATAGACTCCATGTGCATATCTATGAATTCTGACCATGAATTACTCTCTCATTTTATCCTCGCTGCTCTTAAATCTAACACACAATATCCATCAGCTCAGTTTTGGTGCACACACCTAGGCTTTATTTGCAGGGACTAAAATAATATTGGGTGCTGGAATTCAAATGGTCCAGTGGTCTCTGAAATGCAGAAACTCAAAAGTCAGAAATAAGAACGAAGCCTCATATCTGTGCAGCATGTCACAGTCTATAAAGCAGATTTAACTCTATTATTTCATCTGATTGTCTCAAGAATTTTTTGAAGTAAGCATGGCAAAAACTGTTATTCTGCATTCATAAGAAAAAAAAAAAAAGAAGAAGACTCCTATCACTGACCTGACATGCCCAAGTTCTTACAGCTAGCACAACAGGGCCAGAACTCTTATTCAGTCTGACCACAAGTCCAGAGCTATTTTCCCTACTCACTGTGCTGCCCAGATTATGGGTTGGCCATACTCCCCTGGGACTAGGAGCTTTCGGCCAACAGTAGAAGTCTTCCCAAAATTGCAGCCTCAAAGTGAAAGTGTGTTCTCACTATGTCATCCCGTTATTTTCTTTCTAGAATGTTGCTTCTAGTAAATGAGGGGGAAAATTGCCAGTGACAGCTTGATAACTACCCCAGCCATGGCTGACAGAGGTTACCTTCAGCCACAACTTGGGAAGTAGTCTCCATGGAAACCCAGAAGCAAAGCTATTCTCAAATATGTCTCAACAGTAAGAGCTCAATTATAAACTTTGTCAAGAGTTTGAATGTACTGAAAGTTGAATGAGGCTAGAGTCACATTTCTGGATACAAGGAAAGGGCTCCAAATAATAAAAAAATATATATTTGTAAAATTATCTTTTGGTTATTTATATATACCATATTGTACATTCTTTCTATCTCATTCAAAGCAGTGATACCTCTTCATTGTCTCCAGGATTTTGGTAGTACCTTATAGATGAGAGTATGTTATGATGAGTATTCTAATGAAACCTTCTTATGAGACAATCAAATTCAAATGAGACCTACTTCATAATAAATACGGCGTTTTGTCAAATATAATTCATTATGACATTTTCTGGTATTTTGCATTAATGGATCCATCAGTGGGTCTACTAAACACCTGATGAAGTAATGTGCTTCTTTGATAGGTGCTCTTCATAAGCAATAGAATAAGCAATAGGTGCTCTCTATATTCTGCCAAGTAGCTTAAATGAAAAGGGAAACATCTGGTCATTCATTTATGCAGTCTGTTTCCAAATGCCAATAACTTGTGCTACAAACGGACTTCTTACTACAACTCTCTGTACCTTACACTCCTTGTGAAGGGTCTGCTCTTAACTGTTCTCCAACTCTAAAATTCCACAAATTAGTATTTGCTCCACACAGAATAAGTAGCAGATAATTGGATAAATGTTCCTACTTGAATTCAGATACTTTGGCACAATGTGAATACAGAATAAGATAGAGATAAGTAAGGATAAAAAACAAAATACAGTCAACTCTCAGTCATTCATGGAAGGTCACCTACAACTTGTGTTTAGTACCAAGCAGGTAACCTCTCTCCTTTCTACTTCTGAATTGCTCATGTAAACTATGAGTTGTGAATCTGAATAGTTGATATAATTTTAGACCATCAGTTGTTAGTGTATTAGTTATTTACTGCTCTGTAACAAACTATCTCTAAGCTCAATGGCCTAAAATAATAACAATTTATTATTTTTCATAATTTGGTGGGTCAACTAAACATTTCATCTGCTCCATGTACTTGTTGTCTGAAGTCACATACAGTTGCATTCAGTTGGGAGCTTGACTGGGACTACAATGTCCCTGATGACTCCACTCACATTATATGGGAGTTCTTGGAGGGTAGCTGGAATGGCTGGTGCTTGGCATGTCCTTCTCTGCATAAAGGTAGCCAGAATCTTACATGGTAATTTAGGTGAATGAAAACAGAAGCCACTAAAACCCTTCAGGGTTTAGCCCAGAACTGACACAGCATTACTTCCACTCCATTCTGTTGGTCAAAGCAAGGTAAAGTCCAGCCAAGATTCAAGGGAAGAAGAGACAGAATCCACCTCTTGACAGGAAATGTTGTATATACATACAGAGACAGGGCATGAAAGGAGTTATCTATGGCCATATTTGGAGGTAAGTTACCACAGTCTGTCCTACAGCCACAATAAGTTATGCAAATTTCATCCACCCACCCCAGAATTTCAGTCTCATCAAACATTCTCAGGCTCAGACACCAAAGCCAGAATTTAAACTGGATTTGGATGTGACTACTATGAAGCTACTCAGGTGTGATTTCTCTTGATCTGGAGACTTGGAATCCAAAACAACAACAACAACAATAACAACAACAAAAAAGCCAAGTTAACACAAATATACTTAACAATAGCCACAATAGACACACCTCTTCATAAAAGTGTCATCATGTGTCAAAAAGCACATGTCATCTGTTCCCCAACTATGGGAAATGTTCCTTGATTAGGGCCCAGTTCTGTACTCTGAGAGTGGTTCCCTAATCCACAATTCTCCTGACCCATGCTCTGTCCTCAAGAGTCTTTTTTTTTTTTTTTTGTAAAAGAAAGAGCTTATGCTTATAAGTCAGTAACTATCTCACTCTGCTTCCTGCCAATATGTGATGTTAGGCACTCAGAGGTTTTTTTTGTTTGTTTGTTTTGTTTTGTTTTGTCATTTTGCACTTTTTATTTTAGTCCAAGCTGAGCGTATTTTGCTAGTATAAGTATTTTAAAACTGTAAGTTTTTTTTTGCTCTTATTGTGGCCCCAAAGCCATATCCACGATTCTCTCTGAGACAAGCTTCTCTTTACTTTGGGCTTATTGGACTGATGTGAAATAGCAAGATTCACAGACACCCTATTGTTATCTCAAATCTCTCAGAGGTTTTAAAAAGAGCTCTTGCACTCTTGATTCAGGGGGAAGGGAACATGCTCACTCTCTTTTTGGGAGGAGTACTATTATGCACATGGATGGGGGCACTGTGGGTGTCTATATCACATAGCTAAAAGGAATCTTACAGGTCATCTGATTCTACTCATTTTGGTTCAAAATCAGTTGATTTCTAGAGACTAAGAAACTAAGACTCAAAGAGAAAAAAGGATTTGACTGCAATCATAAAGCAAGTTGTCAGCAAAGCAAGAAAAAGAAATTGCATCGCTTATGTTGAGGTTCAAAGTACTTTCTACTACATTTTCCCCCAAGTTTAGTTGGAAAGTAAAACTGCTTTAAAACACATTATTAGAAATATCAAAGATAAATTACCTTCGAAGTACCTTTTAAATTATATTCATACTGTTGTTATCTTCCATTAATATGCACAATAGAATGGACTGTACTAGAAAGATATAAAATCAGAGAACAGCAATCAGCTCAAAGTGGGAAACCAAGCTCTGATTTCTGTATTTCTAGAACTTCTAAAGAAAAAGTAAATGCCATATGTTTGGGGCCTTTAAGGGTCTTTTACTTTTCATTTTTTTTCATCCATTCAAGGAACAAATGTTTTTAAAACACCTTCTATATGTCAGACTATGTTCTTTACATCGGAGAAATGGCCTTTGAGGGCTTACTAGGTAGGAGTGTGGGCAGTTGATAAATGGAAATATAAACATGTAGCTAGCAAAGACAAAGCAGCTCTACTTGGGGAAGTTGAACAACAGCTTTCCAAAAGAAGAAGGAGCAGAAAATCACCAGGGGTTGGTAATTGTGGGGAGACCTGAGGGATCAGAGAATGTCCACAGTTGGATATCATTAGACTGTGGCATGAATGATGGGCAGCGGTGGAAAGGGAGGCTCTGGGGAGGTCAGAGACATCATGCCGCACTTTGAGTTGGACGAGAAAGCTGTGGAGTCAGTAGCTTCATAAGCAGGATGGGAAGGAAAGAATAGCAGCAGAGTTCTGTGCCAATCTCAAGTCTGAGGCTGTTCTCCCTGATTAGAATTTAGAGTTTCCAATTTATTGGTCAAGATAATGCTTACTCAACCAAGTTTCCTGCTGCCTTTCTGTTATTGTTGTTGTTGTTATTGTGGATGTTCTTTCCTATGGTAACAAAACCCAGTGATGAGAGCCACAGTTATTGAGGGAGGCAGCACAGAGAAAAAATATGTGGTCATAAAACCTGGTTGTGTTAGCAAAGACACAGGGTTGCATAGGAAGTGAGCATCCTGAATGCATCTACATTTTCTTTTTGGGTCATGCCTTGTACTCTAAAAAGCATTTTAAATTTGCTTTTAAATCTTGTACCCGTGCTGCAGATTATTGCCAAGAGGCAGTTGGAACAGAAGTTGCAGAACATGCTTTAGGCAAAGTGAGTATATATTATTTGAAAACATCATTTTTAGAACCTGCAGCATTTTACCAAAGTGAACCTTAGAGACTGTTTAGTATAAAGTCTGCTGCAAGTGAAAAAAAAAAAAAACCCTAATCTTCCTGTGCCCAGATAAACCTGAGCATGGTGACTGGTCAGATTTGTGTTAAACCTCCAAAGGCAGGCTACCTATTGAACTTCAACTATGGCTCAAACACAAGGCTGAGGGCCAGATCAGTCATATTCTCAAAAAGGCAATCAACCTGCTTAGCAAAGAAAACAGAGGCAGTGAGAAGGCGTGATGCCATGAAATAAATCAGAATGAACATCCCATTTTTATCTTCATGGCAGTCAGCCCATTCCTTTCTTTGCGTGCTATTTTCATATGTTAGCAGCAGTTTGAGTTGAATAGGACAAGAGGAAAAATAGTTTAATGGAATGAGAGGGGAAGAGAGAGAAAAAAACAGTCACTGACTATTAATTCAGACCCAGTAAAAAACTCAGTTATGTCTATTGTAACCAAATAGGACTGAACATTGATTCAGGGGCTTGCCATTGTAATGAATAAGGCAGCACCCTCCTCCATGCCGGCGCTCTCTGGCTCTCTCTTCAACCTTGATTCCTCCGTCTCTGCAAGCCTTTATTGATGACAATGATAGTTATCTGGTTCTTCTTCCCTAGTGGTCTATCCAGCTGGGACTCTGGAATCTTGAACTGGGGCTTAGAACTCTCCCTTGTAGAGAGGGGAGAGGCTCTTCCAAGCTCTGTGTTTCTCCTATGCACACACCCCTCTCATTTCACAAGCTGGTGCAGCACTGAAGAAAGCATGATGCCGTATGATGGGCTGGGAGCCAAGCACTGAGATCGTGTTAGAAAATGGCCAGTTTCAATGGCAGGTTTTATCCATTAAAACCTATTACTACTTCCCTCCCAGAGCCCAGCTGGTTCCATTATAGAAAATTGGAGTGAAATGATGTCAGGTTTGAGCCATAAAAATGAATAGGAATCTTGCTTTTCATTATTTTAAATTGCAGATTGTTGGACTGATATGTATTTATTTTTGTCATTTCTCTCTGGCCCTGGTTGAGGGCCTGACCCTTGAATAATGAATAAACAGAAAGACACATGTTGGCACTTGAGCCTTGCCTGTGTCACCCTGGTTTTTCCTTCCATTTGTGACAATTCAAAAAATGCAGCACTCTTAAATGGGTTTATAATCTGCACTCTTTTAAGCTGTCACTCAATCTCTGTCTCAGAAAATAGGCTATTGAAACTAAGGAGGAAATATTTCATAAAGACCTCAACATTGCAAACTTGTTTCCAGGCTTAGAGGCAGCCCTTTGTAGTTTTAGAATTAAAATAAGAACTTGAAGTAATTGTTACTTATCGAGATAAAGGAGGTTCATTTGGAAATGCCAAGTACACTTTAGCAGCCTTAAAAATGATGACTTCTTTTGTTTGGGAGTAATTGAGTTTTCTGGATGTTTCTTTCAGACCCTGGAGTTTTATAGGATGAATCCTAAGAATGAGAAAGAAGGGCAAAGCAACAGTGAATATAATAATAATTACTATGGGTTCATTTTAAAGTATTTGATTGTTAAAAAGGTTTTACATCTTGTTGCTCTAGCATTGAAGTGGCTACTGAGATATAATGACCAAAATTATAAATCTTAGAATTACTAGAGATATGAGAAGCAGATGAAGTATTATAGAGACAAGAGAATTTATAGCCCAGGCATCTTGATTTTCAGAAAAATATACAACTCACGATGACCATTAAGAGCCTTAGGTTCATAGAGCTAATATAGATGCAAAAACAAGAAAATAATTGCATAAATTAAAGAAAAAGTTTGAAAATTATTGCTTTCAGAGATGCAGAACATATATTGGCACATATTTTCTTCCCTGTTTATTAATTAAAATGTAACAAGTAGATTTCAGAGAAGTTGGCAGCATGAGGGGCAAGCACAGAAACATTCTTTACTAAGTTTCATTCTTCTAGTGAATAGAACAATGGCCACTCTTATTGACAATGGCCACAATAAACACAGAATCTGGCCCATCTCTGAAATGTTACCATATATACATTTAGCCCTGTGGCCAGCCATTATGATTTCTCAATGCCAAATTTGAATATGAGAAACAGAGAATAGAGAGACATCAGAATCCTTTATTTACCCCAAATCAAAGTCCATCTTACCCTTAGCTCTCCACCAGCAAGATGTTGATAAATTCAATCTTAGTTATTGTTAAAACTCCTTGCCTCTAAATTCATCACTGTGTGGAGAAACCTGAGGTTTCACAAGGTCTAGAACATTTGGAAAGGTTTTCAGGATGTAAGTCTATGCTGGGAATCTATTATATGGTCATCTCCTACACAAATAATTTCTTTCATGAGTCATGTCTACAACCACATGTTAGACTTAAATCAGAATATTAGGTGAAACTAGAATCTCACATGCCTAAGCCTCATGACCTAGATGTAATATTGGGTCATTCACCTCTCTCTGACTCAAGTTGCCACCACTAATAGAGTAGTAGCTCTCTTCCAGTCTTGAAGAAATTTCTCCTGCTTCAGTTTGGGCAATCATGTGTATTCGTTTCCAAGCTCTTTCCTCCAGTCTTTCTTTCTGTTCTGAGAAGGTCTCTGGCGATTAACCTTTAGAAACACAACATTGACTCCCCCCACATTTTTATTGGAAGGGAAATTTGAAACCTGATGCCTTTAGTGACTCATTAAAACACTTTAAAAATCTAGATTCATGTTCTGACTCTATCACTTTCAAAAAGCTAATTATGCTCTCTGTGCCTTGTTTTTTCAAAAGTGGCATAACAATCATGCCAATATCACAAGAATACTGTGAAGATTAAGTGAAAAAAAGCCCATATATTTTTCTTAGCCCAGTACACATAGGAAACATCCAAAAATATTACCCATCAAGATGAAATGGTAACTCACCTATTTATTAAGTCTTGATAGGAGTAGTTCTTTTGGACTAACAATATTTCCAAAACCAGTTGATGATTTTCACCAGAAATTGCCAATACCAAGATGCAGACTCTTGAGAAAGAAATAAGGACTAGCCCCTCTGTGTCCTGTTCTCTAGCCAGAACCCAGAAAGGACAAGTAAGAGAGAATCAGTCCATGGTCCATCTTGTGGCTCTAGACATGAATATTTCTCTTCATGTTTAACTGTACACATGCTCATAGGTTCAGCAACCTATACCTACACACAAACTGCCCCCCATCCTCAGCTCAACTGAAATTCCCAACACAGCTCAAGAATAACTGTTTTTCAAACAAAGCTAGCATAACAAAGGATATAGATATTTCAGGGTAGAGAAATTTGGAGAAATAGTTGGCCAGAACTTAGTAGTGGGCCTTGGCAGAGTGATTCTTAATGGGTGTGTTAGACAGTTACAGATATCAGATATTAGGTTTAATCCTTAAAACTGTAAATTTTGCCTGGTTTGAAAAAAGAGTTTTTACATATGTGATTAGGTTAAGGATTCTGAGGTGAAAAGGTTATCCTGGATTATCCTGTGGGCCCTAAGTGCCATCACAAGCACCCTTATAAGGGAAAGACAGTGAGAGATTCAATACATACACAGAGGTAAAGGTCATGTGAAGATAGAGCATAGAGATTTAACAATGATAATCTTGAAGACTGGAATAATGTGACCACAAGCCAATGAATGCTAGCAGGCACCCAAAGATGGAGAGGGCAAGGACTGAATGATCCCCTAGAGCCTCAGAAGGAAGGTGGCGCTGCTGACCATAATTTTGGCTCAGTGATACTAATCAGAATTTTTGGCCTCCAGAATTATGAAAGAATCAATTTCAGTTGTTTTAAGCCACTGAGTTCATACTTCATTACAGTAGCAAGAAACTGATATAGTGAGAAAAATAAAAGCTGATGATAAGAAGACAGGAAAATGTGATGACAATAGAAGAAAGATAACAATGATTCATCACATGTAAAATTAATGCTTCATCTCCTTATGAAATGAAACCGAGTTCTGAGTGTGGGATCTATGAGGTTTTTAGAGTTTGCAGACACGTTACTGAAACTGCTATTAATTAGACATAGCCAGAGTCAAGGAGTAAATCACTCGATAAGCACAGGAAAGTCTGGCATCACAGTTTATAAGCCAAAATGAAAAGATGAACATTGTAATATTATCTCAAGATTATCTCAAGTATGGAATCAATGAGCAAGTCCAAGGACATAATAGCATAGAGAGAATAGGTTCTTCCAGTTCCCTGTGTAGCTGCTGAAATAATGCTAAAATTTGTGTTTTCCTAATGAGACAATAGAATTCTGTGCCAGTACCATTTGCTAGATCTGTTTACGGTATATAACTGGCACCTGCTTTATTGTACTAGGAAAACCCAGACTAAACAAAGTTGAATATTCATAAAGTTTTTCAATTAGGTTTTTTTTGAGTCAACAATGAATACAAGGTGGCAGAGGATGCACAAAAGAACTAGGATTATTATTATGAAAATGTGCATGCACACAATATAATACCATAATTGTCCCATTTTTGCCCCCAAATAAAAATTTTACCTTCAAATCTAATATGAAAGGGAAAAATCTAGAACTTAAAACAGATTCATAAATTAGGAATCAAGAGGACAAAAAGAAGTTTAAATAAATAAGATGAATCCCTTGTGACTATTGCAAATTTAAAGAATAAAAACATAATCTTATGAGCTTCAAAAAGAGCAACATTTATTTTCAGAAGAGTTAAAATCAAGTTAGTTTTAGATTTTCTTTCTGCCATAGTCAATATCTAAATGTCTAGTTGTTGAGCATATGTCAAGACCCAGAAAGGCATTTTCAGATCTGCAGAGCCTCAGATGTATGTTTCCCAAAATGCTTTAATATATATATATATATATTTAGGAAAATACTTTGAACAGTGCAGAGATTATAATTTTTAAAGAACAGCAGATGGTCATTAAAATTAATTATCATATGGGTGATTAAAGACATGAAGTGCTAATAAAATGTGGATTATTATAGATATAACATGAGTATTTCCAAATCCTCCTGTTTGCTTTTCTTTAATATCCAAATACATTAGCCAGATTCTCAACCCACAGATCTAAAGGAGATCCAGGATTCTTGTGCTCTTTTGTGGGAACTTCTTTAATTTCCAGTCCACTTCATCCATTTCTCAAGCAACCATAAACATGATATTAGAATGTAAACCCTCAGAGAGTAGAAATTTTGTCTGTCCCATATAGATACAACAGGATACTCAAGAATGAATGGATAAGTGATATTTTGTGAAATATTTTCCTGAAATTTTGACTGTAGTGGTGGCAGTTAATGGCATAAAGAAGAAATAACAGTGAATTTTATATATCACTGTTCATAAAATTTCATAGCCATCAGTCATTGTATGGTCTTATCTTCACAGCTGTCTACATCCTGAGACATCTGTCTTCCTGGCCTGTGACCAGTTGATCCTTGCTTTCAAACTTCCTCATAACCTTTCTTACTTGAGATCAAAGAGCCCTCTGGATTTATTACTAATGCCTTTAATGAGAAAAAGTGGTAATTCACTTATTACTAAGCTCATCCTGCTTTCTATATAACTAACCATTTTAGCCTAGGTCTCATCTCTTATAACCTAACACACACACACACACACACACACACACACACACACACACACACACACACATTCCAAAGCAAAAAAAAGTGTTTTCTTCCAAAAGAGAATTTTTCCTTTTTTTTTTTTTAAATTGGAGACTGTCTAAAGTTTAAAAAACAATGGTATTACTCTACACTAACATAGGACTCCAAATTTGAGGAAGGAAATGAACATTCAAATTCAAGAAGTTCAAAAGATTCCAACTATAATGAACCCAAAGAGGCCTACACTGAGATACATTATAATTAAACCATCAAAAGTCAAAGACAAGAGAAAACCTTGAAATTAGCAAGAGAAAGCAACTAGTACAAAAGAACTCCTATGAGATTATCAGATTTCTCAGCAGAAACATTACAAACCCAGAGGGAGTAGTCTAACATCCAAAGTGCTAAAATAATAATAATAACAAAAAAACTGCTAATCAAGAATACTATATCTGACAAAATCCTACAAAAAAGAAATAAATAGTTTCTCAGACAAACAGGACTTAAGTGTTATTAGTTTTAAATGTATTATAACTATAAGTTGTTTTAGGCAATCACAAAGAAAATACCTATAGAAGATATAAAAAAGAAAATGAGAAAGAACTCACTACAACAAAAGGAATGAAACATAAAAAAAGGCAGAGAGAAAATAAAGGACAAAATAACTAAAGGACACACAAAAAAAACCCCTATTAACAAAAGGGCAATACTAAGTCCTTTTCTATCAGTAATAACTTAAATGTAAATGGATTAAACTTCCCAATAAAAAGATAGAGTGGCTAAATGGATAGAAAACCAATATCCAACTATATGCTGTCTATAAGAGACTTGCTTTAGATATAAGGACAAACATATGCTGGAAGTAAAAGGACGAAAAAGGTATTCCACACAAATGTTAACCAAAAGAGAATAGGAATGGCCTTATGTGTATCAGACAAAATAGAATTTAAGTCAAAAACTGTCACAAGAGCCAAAAATGATATTGTGTAAGGACAAAAGGGTTAATTCACCAGGAACTTATAATAATTACATACACACACACACACACACACACACACACCCTAACAACAGAGTACTCAAATATATGAAGTAAATATTAACAGAACTGAAAGGGAGAAATAGATAGTAACATAATAATAGGAGGAGATTTCAATACCTCACTTTTAGTAATATATAGAATAACTAGACAAAAGATCAATAAGGAAGCATAGGACTTAAACCACACTTTAGACAATTGTACCTGACATGTACAAAACACTCAACAAACATTAGAATACATATTCTTATCAAGTGTACTTGGATCCTTCTTCAGTAGACTACATGTTAGGCTACAGAATAAGTCTTAATAAATTTAAGAAGATTTGAAAGTATACCAGATATCTTTTCTGACCACAGTGGAATGACATTTTAAATCAATTTAAAAAAAAAAAAAAGGAAAACTGGAAAATTCACAAATATGTGGAAATGTAATAACACACCCTTGACAAATCAATGAGTCAGGGAAGAAATCATAAGGGAAATTAGAAATGTTTCTAGTCAAATGAAAACGAAACACAAATGTACCAAATCTTACTGGATACAGCAACAGCAGTATTAACAGGAAAGTATATAGTGGTAAATATCTACATTAAAAAAGAGAGAGAAGTCTCTAATAAACAACCTAATTTAACTTCTCAAGGAATAATAATAAGAACAAAAAAAAACCTAAGTTTTTAAAAGAAAGGAAGTAATAAAGATCACAACAGAAATAAATGAAATACAGAAAAAACAGAAAATTAACAAAACTAAGATTTTTTTGCAAAAATAAACAAATTGACAAATCTTTATGTAGCTAAACTAAAAAAAAATAAAGAAAAGACTTCAGTAACAAAATTAGACATGAAAGAGATATTACAACCGATGCCACAGAAAAATTGGGATCATAAGAGACTATTATGAAAAAATTATAAGCCAACAAATTGGATAACCTAGAAGAAATGAATATGTTTATAGAAACATAAAACCTACCAAACCTGAATCATAAAAAATATTTTTTTTCAATTGATCAGTCCTATAATAAGTAAGGAGATTGAATGAGTAATCATTACCTCCTCCAAAAAATAAACAAACAAAATCCCAGCACCAGAAGGCCTTAATGGAGAATTCTACTAAACATTAAAAAAGAATTAACACATTCGGGTGGCTCCATAGTGTAGTGGTTATCGCATCTTCTTTACATGCAGAAAGTCCTGGGTTTGACGCCAGGTGGAGCCGCGGACCATACCCATGATGCACCAAGCCCCAGGAGTGCACCGGGAGTGCCAGGCCCCGGTTGCGCCAGGCCCCGGTTGCACCAGGCGCCGAGAGCTCACTGCGAGTGCATGGGAGGAGACGCCTCACCTTCAGAGATCCAGTTCTTAAAAAAAAAAAAAAAGGAGATGGCAACAACTGTGGGTCATGGGTGGAAGTGGGGGTAGGGGCTGGGAATTAAAGAGGAGAAAAAAAGAAAAAGAGCACAAATCATTCTTAAACATTTCCAAAAAAATTTAAGAAATGAGAAGAGTTTACACTCATTTTATAAGGTCAACATCACCATGATACAAAGCCAGACAAAAACACTAGAAGAAAAGAAAACTATGGATAATAAAACTATAGACCAGTAATCAAATACATTAAAGAAAGTAAAAGTACAAACTAATTTCCCAAATGGATATCAATGCAAAAGTCATCAGCAAAATACTAGCAAAATGAATTCAGCAGCATAGTAAAATAATTATACACCATGATCCATGGGCTTTAATCTAGGAATATAAGAATGGTCCAACTTATGGAAATCAATCAATATAACATGCCACATTAAAGATTGAAGAACAAAAATTACATATGTGATCACCTCAAATGATGTAGAAAATCATTTGACAAATTCCAATACTCTTTTATGATAAAAATACTCAACAAAGTTAGAAAATTACCTCAACATAAAAAAGGCCATATATGAAAAGCCCACAGTTAACATCATACAGGCTGGTGAAAATCTGAAAACTCCTTTTCTATGATCTGGTACAAGGCAAGGATACCTACCTATTCTACATAGCGCGGTAGGTCCTAGCCAGAGCAATTAGGTAAGAAAAAGAAGTAAAAGACATCCAAATTGGAAGGAAGAAGTGAAATTATCTGTTTGCAAATGACATGATCTTTTATGTGGAAACTCTTAAAGATTCCAAACACAAAAAAGCTGTTAGAACTCATAAATGAAGACAGCAGAGTTGCAGTATATAAAATTAACTAACAAAAATCAGTTGTTTCTATATACTAACAACGAACAGCCTAAAATGAAAATTAAGAAAATAATTCCATTTGCAATAGCATCAAAAAATGCTTAGGAATACATTTAACAAAGGAGATAAAAAATTTATAATGAATACTAAACATTACTGAAAGAAATTAAAGATGACATAAATAAATGGAATAATTTTTCTGTTTATGGACTGGGAAATTTAATATTGTTAAAATATTCACACTATACAAAATGTTCTATAGATTTAATGCAAGTCCTATCAAAATCTAATGGGGTTTTTTTTTCCATAAATAGAATAAAACATCCTAAAAATCATATGAAATCTCAAAAGAAGGTGAATAGCCAAAACTATCTTGATTAAAAAAAAAAAAAGCTTTTGAGATGTTGAGGTGATGTCTTAGGTGAAATACATGAGACGTAGAGAATGAACTGGCAGTTACCTTTGGCCATAGGTAGGTAGACTTACAGAGCTTTTAGAACGAGAGATTGTTCTGAAAAAAATAAATAGGTTAAAGGTCATAAAAATATGAAAATATGTGCCACATTGAAGATAAAAGGGTTTTGTTTTGTTTTGTTTTGTTTTGTTTTCTGTGCCCATCAGTCATGGAATATTGAAGGACTTGCAGTGGAGAGAGTATGACTTTGAGAATATATTGCAGAACACCCAAATACCAATTCAAAGAGCCCTGGTTCTTAGTGTGAGATGTCAGCCTGCCTTCGTGTTAGGAGCAAAATCATCTTGTTGTCTACCTCCCTGGGAGCTATGAAGGATGACTCAGAAGGAGCTGAGGGCAGAGGATAATGCTTTGATTGTCTAGGATCTAGGTGTGTTACATTCTCTCCTAGCACTCTAGCACACCGGCCTTCAAGCAGCAGCAGCATGGGGGGGGTGAAATGCTCCAAGTCTTTAGAATTTGCTAGGCACAGTGGTGGAGGGAGGAGGTTCAGAAAGAATCTGAAGTGGAAAAGAGCTGAGGTAATGAAAAGAACTTGAGTTTGACTAAATATTCCTCTGAGAGAGCCTCAGATTTTTATAACCAGATTGGATTGCAGAAATCATTGGACTGGACTAAAATTTAAGTAAGAAAGGGACAGAAAATGTGATGTTTGTTCTAGTGGTTTAAGTTTCAGAACAGAATGTGCAGCTGTGAGAATAAAACTAGCTGTTTTTAGTTATGGCTGAAATGAGATTCCTCTCACAGGCTGACGATTATTGTAATTTTCTTATTATAAAAATAATACATATTTCCTGTAGAAAATACATTTTGTCATTACTCTTGATTTCTCTTAATTTTTGGTTGTTAGTTTTATTTTATTTGGGGAGTTATCTAGAAAAGGTAGGGTGTAGGTCACCTAGAATAAGACCATTTTCACTGCCATAGTGAGCCTGTATGCATAATTAAGGTTTCCTTGACTTTGGTGATTAAGAAAATCAAAAGGTATTTTTTGAGGAAATCCATTAAGGAAAAATATCTTTGCGGAAAAATAGAGAAGAAACAGGTAGTTACAGTTCACCATATAAAGGGAGAGCTAGCATTCCTTTAGAATTTCCTTTAGATATGTTCTATTGAACCCTTCTGAATTCTTTGTGGGGAGAAAACATGGCAACTTTTCTTGGCTGAATTAATGTATTTTGAGCTTTATGAACTAACGATGATGAAGACTGTTTAAGAAGGTTTGAACTAATTTCTCCTACTAAGTCACATAAGTAGATCATGTTACCAAAGAAATGATGGCTCAGAAAGCTAACAAGTCATAGAAAGATTGTCAATTGGAGCCCAAAGGTATTGTATTGCTAGACAGACATAAGTGTACATTTAGTGGTGTTTTTAGCATTACTATGGTCAAGAAAAACACATTTACTTAAAATACCTTAATAAATCCTCACAGTTACCTTACTGAGTTGGGCATTATTGTTCTCATTTTATAGATGAGAAAAGCAAGTCTTCAAGATATGTAATAACTTTTTAGAGTCTCTGAACAAGTGAATAGCAGATCCAGTCTTCAAATCCAGGTTAATAGCTTTGCTCTTAACAATTTTTTTTTTTCAGTATTTGGTGCTCTGTATGTCTTTTGGAATATGATTTTGCTGTCAGACCATATTCTAATCTAGAAGCAAAATTATACTCCCCAGAGATCCAGATTTTTATAAATGCAGATTTTAAAAATAAATTTAGACTCAAGAGGTCAAGTGTCTACGGCAAAGTTTGGTGTCAGGCACAGAAAGGGTAGAATTGCTTACTTTCCAGGTTTAGCTAATGATGAGGACCTGGAGGAATTTTGATGAATGTACTCGCTGAAGATGTCCCTAAAGGACCAGGAACACAAGCTTGGTGGAGGAAAATGTTCATGTCAACAAATTTCAGTCCACTCCAGTGAAAGGAGAATGGCATAATTGTGCTGGTAGTGGTCTTTGTATATCTGTGGCCAGGATGTAACCTTTGGGCTGAACACATTTTTAGGTTCTGTATTCATGGGGAAAATTGGTTTCCCTAAACTACAGCATCAGAAGGCATGTGTTTGTGCAAAGATATGGCCTCAGTGTTCCAAATAAATAAAAATTTGACAGTTGGTTGGGGGCCAGGTGTGTAGCATCAAAGGAGAACACTTTCTGGTGGGCTCTAATCATTGCTTAATTGCTGCCTAACAATTCCCTAACTCCACCTTCCCCTTGGGGATTGTGCAGCTTTGGAAAGTGTATTGATTTTTTTCATTTCGCAGAAAATTTCTATAGAAGGCCAAGACATGTATGTAATATAGGAGAGAACTCAGGAAATTTAAATAATTAAAGGGAACACAGAATATGCAATCAGGTAAGGAAGTAAGGAGCAGGGAACAACAGGTAACACAAGGCTGAGCATTTGAGCAATGCCTTTGATGGGGAATCTCACTGCATTTAAAGCCCCCTCACCCTGAGCAGCCATGCTCATGCACAAGAAATAGAGAATGACATCCTATCCCTGAAAAGGGCCAAGAATTTCTCTGCCTTTCATTCCACCTTTCTAAATCCTACCTCTTCTTTTTAAAAATCTTATTGTATCAATGAGGCCATATTTATTTTATTCTAAAATACAAATTTTTAATATTTTTACTTAAGTTTATCTTGTTCATCCTCTGTTTTTCATTAGGTTTATTGATTATAGTCTATATAAAATATAATTTAAGATATACAATTTAATGAGTTTTTTCAAATGCATGCAGTGGTGTCACCACTACAGTCATAATGTAGAACACCTTCCTCACCTCAAAAATTTCCCTTGTGCCTCTTTACTAACCCTTGGCCATCCCTTTTCTTTCTATCATAACAGTTTTTGTATTTTATGAGAAAAATATGAATGGCATCATAAAGTATGTAGTCTTCTCTGTCTAGCTTCTACTTAGGTAAAACTTTGAAAATCTATCCATAATAGTGTGTGTTTCAGTTAGTTTTTTCCTCCTTGTATCATTTTGAATTTCCCACAGCAAAGTGTGAGAGTTATAGTTGTTCCACAATCTTGCCATCATTTGGTATTGCCAGGTTTTTTTATTATTATTATTATTATTATTTAGGGCATTTTTATGGGTATATATTGGTATCTCAAAGTGTATTTAGTCTAGATTTTCCAAGTGACTAATGATATTGGGCATTGTTTGTGTCCTTATTAGATATTTGAATATCTTCTCTAGTAAAGTATGTGTTCAAATATTTAGTGTACTCAAATAAAACCAGTTGTCTTTTTATTATTGGATAGTAAAAGTTCTTTATATATTCTGGATACAAATCCTTTGGAAGATGTATATTTTCAAATATTTTTTCTAGTTTGTGGCTTACCTTTAATTTTTGCTGAGAGTCACTTTATTTATTTATTTATTTATTTATTTATTTAGCCATTTTATTTTAACTTCCTCTTTGGAAATTATTTGACTTGCAGAAAAGTTACAAAAATTACACTGAGAATTCTGTAAACTTTTCACCCAACTTCCTCTAATATTAATATCTTATATACCTACAGAAGAGTGTTTTTGGAAAAGTAAGAGTTTAATTTTGATGAAATCCAATTTATCATATTTTTTTCTTTAGTAGTTTATGCATTCTGTATCCTATAAACAAATCTTTGCCTAATTCAAAATCACTAAAATTTTCTCTATATTTACTTCTATTTAAGTCTATGATCAATTTTTGAGTTTATTTTTTTCTTAAAATATGGAATGCTTCACAAATTTGCATGTCATACTTGCACAGGGGCCATGCTAATCTTCTCTATAGCATTCCAATTTTAGTATATGTGTTGGCAAAGTGAGTACTTGAATTCATTTCTATATGTGGTGTGAGGTAACAGTTAAGTTTCAATTTGTTTGCACTTGTCTATGCAATTGTCTCAGAAACATTTGTTAAATTGTTTTGACACCTTTGGTGAAAACAAATTGGTCATATATATGTGGGCATGTTTGTGGACACTGTGTTTTATTCCATTAATCTGTATGTCTCTCTTTACATCAATATCATGGTCTTAATTACTCTAGCTGTATAACAAATGTGAAAATCAGGTATGAAAATCTCCAATATTGTTTTTCTATTTCAAAAGTTTTTTGGCCATTCAGGGTCCTTTGCTTAACACAGACATTTTAGGATCAGTATATCAATTTCTAAAATCCTGTTGGAATTTTAACCCAAAATATATGAGTCCGTTTGAGTAATATTGACATCTTAACAATATTGGGCCTTCCAATCCATTAATAAGACATGTCTCCACATTTATTTATGTTTTCTTTGATTTTTTCATTAGTGTTTTATAGTTTTCAGATACCATACATATTTTATTAGATTTATACCTGAATATGTCTCTTTTTTTGGTGTTATTGTAAATTCTCCATCTTTTAAATTTTATGTCAAATTGTTCATTACTATTTATAAAAATATAATTGACTTTTGAGCACTGGACTTATATCTTACAAATATGCTAAACTTGCTTTTTAGTTCTATTTTTTTTTAAATACCCTGAGATTTTCTAAATAGGTAATCATGTAGCCAGTAGGTAGAGATCATTTTACTTCTTAGTTCCCAATCTATCTGCTTTTATCTCACTTTCTTTCCTCTTTCCTTGCTGTGCTGGCTGGGACCTCTAGTTCTGTGTTGTATAAAACTAGCGAGAGTAGAAATCTTTGCCTTGTTCCCAGTCTTAGGGTGAAAGCTCTTTATCAGATGAAGAAGTTTTCTTCTAAGCCTACTTTTCTAAGACTTAAAATTAGTTTTTTAATCATTAATAAATGCTGAATTAATTAATTGATTAATGTTGATTATTAATGAATAATCAAATATTTTTATATTTTTATAATTTATTCGTATAATATTTAAAATTACGTTTATATGTTGGATTACATTTATTTGTATTTGAATGTTGAATATGACTTTGCATTCTCAGGATATCTCTAAATATTTTGTGCTTTGGTATGGGACAAAATTAATTTACTTGGAACCATTTAAAACTTTTGAGGCTTAAACTTTCTAAGGCAGGGTTAGAATAACCTTTAGTCTAGCATACTTTGAGCTCATGTTTAGTCCAGGCTGCTATAACAAAATTAACATACTCTGGGTGGTTTAAACAACAAATATTTATTTCTCACAGTTCTGGAAGCTGGGAAGTCTAAGATTAAGGTGCCAGTTGATTCAGTGTCTGGTAAGGATCTTCTTCCTGGTTCACAGATGGCCATCTTCTCATTGTGTCCTCATATGGTGGAAGGGATGAGAGAGTTCTCTGGGGCCTTCTTTTAAGAGCACTAATTTCATTCATGAAGGCTTCACTCACATGACCTCATTATCTTCCAAAGGCTCCACCCAAATACCATCATATCGGGCATTAGATTTCAACATATGAACTCTGGGGGGACACACACGTTCAATCTAGCACCCTACTAGTGAGGTAATACAATTTTAAGGACTAGACTCTGTGCTCGATATGTTAGATCTTTTCACTGTATGGTAGAAACATGAATTACATCCAGCCCTTGTGATTTCTGGGAGGTATTCTGCCTACTTTCCAAAAGTTCTTTTCTAGCCTGGTTAGTTTCCTCACATATACACACAAATTAGTATCTAGCCAAAGACACCAGACTAGTCCTTTGCTGACCTCTTGATCTGTCTTTGTTTTCTCTTCTCTATTACCCTACCATGCAAATTCTATTTTCCTGCCCTTCAGCCTAGACTCTACACTCTCCTCAGTTCTGTGAGAACACTAGGCTTTGTTTTGTCCCCCTCCATATGCTTAGCCAATGAACGTCTCTGCAGGTTGTGAGTTGGGGTATTTAATTTAATTTAATTTAATTTAATTTAATTTAATTTAATTTAATTTAATTTAATTTCCCAGATTGCTGCTCTGTGCTGCCTATTGTTCAATTTCAGAAAACTCCTGGTTCATTTTATTGAATGTCCAGGCTAGATTGGAACTCTAGTCCTTGTTATATTGTCATGGCTGCAAGTAGGAGTTTCTTTGTTCTTATTTTTTAATATTTGATTCATGGTTGTCTTTTCCAGAAAGATTTCCCTGGCTATTCCAGTTCTTATTCTCTGTCTGAATTCAGAAGATGGAGTGATTACCCATCATAACCTCACCCCTGGGCCCACTTGCCAATTGAAGCAATGCTAACTATTTCTATATGCACAAACTCACTGCAGATTTACAACCAATCTGTAAGATAAGTGTGACCATTTTTGCTTTTTATGGGCCAGTTAACTAAGATCCAGAGAAATTAATTTGCTCAAATGCCTCTGATTCTTCATATCCCATATGGAAATAAATTCCACATAGAATAAAGAGTTAAATGGAAGAAGAACACACACACACAAACTAGAAGAAAATATACATGGCTCATTATCCTATGTCCATATATAAACAAATGTAATAGGTGAAAGACAATATTTTGTTATAGGCTTGTACTAGGACCAAACCATACATCCAGATTCAGGAAACATTTGATTTGTTCCTGCTTTTGCTTTGTTAATAACAAGACTGTGTTGAATATCTTTTTGGATAAATTTTCCCTTCCTCTCCCATCTTGAATTATTTTTTTTTAAGATAGAATTTTCAGAGCTAAAATTTAGGAATAATGTTTATCTGTTTTTTATGTTCTTTAAGATAGTTGTGAAAGGATAGAATGAACTGATAGCCTCACCAGCAGTATATGAGGATGAACAGTGCATTTTATTTTTCATAAAGTTTGAATCATCATTTTTATATCTTTGCTAATTTGCAAGAATAATGGCCTCTTACTTTATTATAATTTTTTTTCCATTTCTGGTGTAGCTGTACATTGTTTTAAAAGTTTCCTAAGAAATTCTTCATTTTTTTTATTTGTTTGATGGGAAGATCTATTTTTTAAGAATTATTAATCTGATCTGTAGAAGGTAATTAACTATTAAGGACATTAATCATTTGTTATATTTGTTCTTAAAAAATTAATAATAATTTTACTTAACTGAAATTTTCATGCAAGAAATGAAGAGTGCCTTAGAGAAGCCCTGATATTTAAATAAGCAGATTAGAAGAAACCAGTCTGTACCTGCATGAAAGAAACTCTCTACTGTCAGTTAACTATATTTGCCTAATCCTCCAGATTTTATCTTATTCTTAACTGGCTTTCTCCATATCTCACTCCACCCTCCATTTTTGAGCTGTAACTCCTCCTGTAAATGGGATTTGAACTATAAACAAATCGTAATTGTCCCTGATCTCATCTTCATCTCTCCTCCTCCACTAGACCCTTCTTCTACATTAAGTATCATAACATTCACAGGATGGGCCTGTGAACCATCTGCCATTCTAGAGAGAGCAGTTGAGAAGAAATCATGTGTAGATTAGAGGCTGTCTCCTTCTGTCTCTTAAATAAGCACATCTTGGATTCTTACTGCAGTATAAATGAGAGAGGTAGGCTAAATGACCAGGCCATTTAAGTTGCATGAAATCAGCATTGTGTGGTTGGACAATTCCCCTGATGGGACCAAGAGGAGCATCTTGCCATGAATATCTCAGTGGAATCTTTTATATGGAATAGAGAGGAAGAACAGATGAAACCAGTTAAGCAAGTGAAATAAGCAGGAAAGTGAAATAAAATACTTGTATTAAATCTATTTTACATGACTATATCTCTGTCATTCATTTATCCATCCCACTCGTTTATTCAACACATACATGGCATGTGTGGGTGTGAATACAAAGTCATAGTTCCTATAGAACCTCAAAGTCTAATGGAGAAATAAATAATAGAGAGCTATGACTATAAGGGTGAACTTTGTAATTGACACATCCCAATTAGAGTCAATCCTAGCACAAGAAACACAGTAACTCTGTGATCTTGAGATTATATTTTTCTGAGGCTTAAATTGATCATATTAAGTTGTAATACATAAGTAACAACATCTATCACCAAGGAGTTTCTACTAACAAGATTAAATACAGAATAGCAACCTTAGGGCCTGCATTCAATAGCATGTAATAAGTCATTAGAAACAAAGGCATATCCAAAGTACAGGGAAAATTTAGAAGACACTTAACATGAAGAGTCATCACAAAGTAGGGATATTTGAACTGAATTTTGAGGAAAATGTAGTTTACCAGATTGACAACTGTAGGCAGAGAGATGAGCACACAAAGTCTAAAAAGAACAAACTGCAACCAATTTGGCTTCATGTTTAAAAGAAGGCATGTGGTAAAAGTGAAAAGTCACCAGGGAATTGTGGCTGACTAGGTGTCATGAGGTTTCACATGGGTTGATGGCCTATGAAATTGCCCTTTAGGCTGAACAAGCCTAGGAACTCTATTTTTGACATTGTACTATGAAGGGATTTGATCTTTAGAGCAACTCACATTAGCTCAACTCTTGACAGACTGATATATAACCAGAAAGCTTGTATTACTTCCTGTTGGCAAATCTAACTAACAGTAAAGATGGGGTGTTTGCATCGGCAAATCAGCACCTGTACCTCTGTGTACAGGTGCATAGAAGATGGCTTATCAGCTAAGACAGCTTGAGGAACACTTCTCCCTAATAAAAAGGGGCTGCAGTGTTCTGTCTGTCTTAGATAAAAGATGCCTCCCTGAATCTTTACCACACTGACCAACAACTATCCCTCTTGGTTGAAAGTAGAATGCTAATGTCTTGAAATTGTTAACCCATTCATTTAGATCATGGTTATATCTTGTTTCTAACTGAGAGCCAGTCAGTAACCTAAGGACAATCCTTTGTATCTTTGCTCTGAACCTTCAGCTATCTTATTCATCAATGTATCTACGTTTCCTAGAACAGTGCCTATCCACAGTTGGCACACAGCAAGTATTTCTTAAATAATGAATGAGTTACTGGGTTCACTATAATCTGATTTTATACCTAAACTTCTAGAAGGCTCTCTTTTGGCCTGTTGAGGTGACTTCACACTTGGCCTATTTCCTCCATGTACCCCCTAAAACATGGTGGATCTAGAGTTTAGAGAGTATTGGGGAGAAGGTTAGGATATACAGAGTCTTGTATTTTAAGCCAAGGAATAATAATTAGAAAACTAAGCATATTATACCTTTCTCTTCTTCATAGAAATAACTACCTTTTATTATGTGTAAGTTAGGTAATTCTTGTTTCTGCAGTGGACAAACACTGGCTATCAGAGATTTAACATTATTAAATTGGTTTCACACTCATGGTAGGCGTTTGGTAGGTGTCTTCAATGAAGTGATTGGGGAATCCAAGCTCCTTCCCTCCAGCCTTGAGACTAGTAGCTCTTTATGTGTAGTTCCTGGTTCAGCAGCATCAGCATCACCTGGGAACATGTGATGTAAAAAATGCAAATTTCTGGGCCCCACCCCAGACCTACTGACTTAGAAACTCTGGAGGTAGGGCCCAGCCAGCCATCTATGGTTTAATAAACACTTCAGATGATTCTGATAAACTCTAACAGTCTAGAAACACATTTCTAAGGTGCAACTTTGGTAACTTAAGTTGGAATTTGTTTCAAAGAAATAATGTTATTATGAGAAATTAGATACAATAGGAATGGTAATTGTGCCATCATTCAATGAATATTTATTGAGTTTGTACTGTGTGCCAGATCTCATGGTGGGCACTGGAGATACAACGATGACCAAGATAGTGACTTATTATGATCGTACTTCAGATATTTTGGATCAAATAGGCTTTTCTTGGCTTACTTGGGTACTTAGACTGTATCCAATTAATACATGTTAGGCAATTAATAGATGTTTATCGGAAAAAAAAAGGAAAGAAGAAGAATGAGAGAATCATTTTACCTTCCTGAGATCCAGATTTTTAACCTTGTAAAACAAGTATTTAGACTTTCAAATTAATCTCTTGGGCCTCTTCCAGATATATTCCAGTAAAATACATCTCTAGTATTTAGGGGAAAGAACTTCTCTTGGTGGGTAGCCATCTTGGCTCCCTCTGCTGCCTATCAGTATAGAAAATGTTTAAAAGAATATTCTGGAGCAAAGCCCCATCTACAAAGAGAGAGGATTCCCTAGGTTATGAATACTGATAAGGATGATTCAGGTAATAATTATTAAAGCTAACAATCAGTGATCACCTAACAAAGAGGCAGACGTTTACATGGGTTGTTTTACAGAATGCTCCAAGCTTTGAGGTCATTACTACTGTTTTTTTCCATTTAGAGATGAAAGTACCAAGACCGAAGGCTCAACAAATTGGCCAATGGCACACATTTAGTAAGTGAGCAAATTGGAGTCAAGCTCAGGCTTTGTGTGGCTCTAAACTTCTGTGCTTAACTTTTAGCTTGAACTGTGGAACCAACTATAAGCTGGGGAAAATAAAAGTAAACCTTTAGGCTATGGTAGGAAGAAACTGGATCAAAAGGAGAAAAATGTACTTTATTAAAGCTTCTGTAGCATATTGATAGCAGATGTGTGAGAGTGGTGAGAAGAGGCCCTTGGAAAAAGATTCACAAGAAAGAGGGAGCTCCTATATCAGAGAGAGCAAGGGCCAGGCATTTGAGTGTGTGGGTCCTGGCAGAGGCCTGCCTATAGGCTGCAAGGCCTTGGACAAATCAATCAATTTTTTTGAGATTTACAAGCATATGGCCTATAAAATGAGGGTGATACCTTTAAAGATTATCTTGCATGGCCATTATGTTAGTCCAATGAAAAAAATGACAGCACATGTAAAAATGGTACCCATGGAAGGCATTCTTAGAAAAGTAGAGTAGTTCTACAGGCCTTAAGAAAAAGCCACTAGCATTGTCAGGGTGGCTTGGGAAAGGAGATCCTTGAACTGGGCTTGAAAATTTGTTCAAATTTCACAAACCGATGGAGAAGGACACTCACCACAGAGAGAGACCAGCTTATGCAGAGATGTGAAGGCATTATAGCAACTCAGGGCATCCGGCAAATAGTCTTGGCGCATTTGAGTGGGAGTATGAGATGAGGCTAGGGGATGAGCAGCAAATGAGTATAGGGAGAGACAAGGCCTGTTGATGCTTCTGATATTTTCCATAGGAATGAAAAATTGGTATTTTATGTTGAAATGAAAACAAAAATATTGCTTAAGCATAAATTAGAAAATATTTTGTGCAAGCACTCTGTGAGCTCCAGAGCACCAATTCAAACATTGATTATTGCTTTTACTACTCATACTGTCATTACAGCAAGCCAGGCACTGCCATTCTTAAAATTTCAAATAGTCATAGGAAATGCTAAGAGAGGGGAAAAAAAATCCAATGGAGGAGGGAAGCCATCTCAATCCAAATTGAGGGTGATTTATTACCATGAGTAATCAATAGTAGTAGGTCCACATCAATTTTATATCTAATTTAAAATTTTGAGGTCTCAATGTGCTCATTAAAGAATATAATGGATTTACATATTTTAATTATGTTTTATGGATTGTGAACATAATGTAATTAAGGGACTTTTCAGGAAGCATGATGAATGAACAGGGTGGCCCACCATATGGTAGGAGACATCACACCAAGTGGACTGGGTGAGCCAGCCATGACTGACGGCCCTGGCCTGAGTGTTAAGACAATATTCACGGTGATGTGAGCCTAATGACATTGTGAGGCAGGAATGAGGAAGAAGAAGAAGCAAGGGAGCCAGGCCAGCAGGAGACCGAGTGCTGCATCTAAAGAGAGAGAGAGAGAGAGAGAGAGAGAGAGAGAGAGAGTGAGTGTGTGTGTGTGTGTGTGTGTGTGTGTGTGTGCCTGCTTGCTGCTGAATTACCCACTTTTGTCTTTCCAGACCCTCTCACATCTGCCCCTCCTCACCTTCCCCCTGATAATGCTTTAGTTTACAACCCCATTAGCTCTTTTATTTAATTTTAATGGTAAACACACACACACAAACCCCCACAAAATTCACTATCTCAATGGTATTAAGTATGTTCACATTGCTGTGCGACAGATCTCCAGAACATTTTTTACCTTGTAAAACTGAAACTCTGTATCCATTAAACAATTCATGGTTTACCCCTTCCCCCTAGAGTATAACTGGAATTATTCAATATTTGTCTTTTTGCAACTCGTTCATTTCACTTAGCCTAATGTCCTTAAGATTCATCCATGTTGTGGCATGTGTCAGAATTTCCTTTCCTTTTAAGGCTGAATAATATCCCATTGTATGCATAGACCACTCATTTTTTAATGGACATTTGACAGCACAGTTAACTCTTTACTGTATGGTTGTGATGCCTCACAACTGGCCTTCCCAGCTATAATCTCAAGATTCCTTGCTCTTGCCTCAGCCCATCTTTCTAAGATAACCAGGTCACCTCCATATTTAAAATATGTTGATCTTTGGACCTTTGTTACTCCTTAGTATGGCTTACAGTGTCCTCCCTATGTGGCTCCTTTACCTTGCAGTTCTGTTCCTCCCTCAGCAAAGCAGTCATATGTCTAGGTTGGGCCACCTCTACCTGACATTTACCGCTTCCGAACACATTTGCACCTTCATGCCTTTGAACGTGAAGTGTCCATGCCTGAAATGTCTGAGTCAACTACTTATGAGGCTCTTCTGGATCCACGCTCCTCTATGCTATCTCTTAAACAAACAAAGAAGAGTCTAGCACAGCGATTGTTAGCTCTCTGCCTGTTTTTATAAATAAAGTTTTATTGGAGCACAACTATGCCCATTGTTTATATATTATCTGTAACTGCTTTCCCACTACTACTCAGAGCTCTTTTTATTTATTTGTTTGTTTGTTTGTTTGTTTATCTATTTATTTATTTATTTATTTATTATTTTTATGGTGACATTGGTAAACGAAATCCAGTAAGTTTCAGCTATACACTTTAACAATAAGTCATATATATATATTGACACTGTGTTCATCTCCCATAGTTAGATTTCTTTCTGTCACCACATATTTGAACTGCCTTACCCCATATACCTTCTCCCTCCCTCCATTCTCTACCCTCTGGTAACCACTAGTCTATTGTCCATGTCCATGAGTTTTTGTTTTTTGTCCCGTTCATTTGTTGGTTAAGGCTCTTTAAAGTAAATACTTGTCAACCCTGCTCTAGGAGCTCTCTTGTGTTAAATCCTTGTCCATTACTTCCTAGCTATGACCCAACATTTTGGAAAAGAGATGATAATAATAATAATACTCATTCCACAGCTTTGTTGTAAAGACCAAAGTGTGTGTGTGTGTGTGTGTGTGTGTGTGTGTGTATTATATATATATATATATATATATATATATATATATATATATATATATATATATAGAGAGAGAGAGAGAGAGAGAGAGAGAGAGAGAGAGAGAGAGAGAGAGAAGAGAGAGAGAGAGCACTCTTGGCACACAGATACCAGGATGGAAATTAAGGCAATGAGAGTCGTCTCTGTTGGTTTGTCAAACACACATTACACAATCCTGAGGAGTGGCTACAGCTAAGACTTCTCTCCTCTTTAAGGCAGTGCGTTAAGTACAAAGAGTGTGGGCTTTGGAGTTAATAATTTAGGGTATAAATTCCAGATCACACCTATTTTTAGTTTAAAATTGGTACCTTGATTTTCTCAACTGCAAAATGAGGAAAATAATACCTGGCCTACAGTTTCATTGTGGGGATTAAAAGCAGTAGCATTTGAATTATGATTTATGGGTTAAAAACACTGCACACCACAGCAGAAAACAAACACTCAGAAGAGGGCAATATCTTTTCTGCCTTCCTCCAGTCTGTTTTCAAAGGCTGAAAGTCACAATTCACAGCTCTAATTACTTGCTTTACTAAAATATCTTTACATCACCTTTCTGCCTACAGAATGGATTGTGAACAGGCCTCCTGGGCTGATGGCACTGGGGGTGCTCCCTTCACTTCTAAGTGTCCTTGTACATCTCGCTGTTCCTTCTCTTAGGGAAGGATCTAAAAACTGTAATTTATGTTGGCCAGTGTCTCATTGCTTTCCCTTCCTTGCAATTACTATTAGCCTCTAGGGGGAGCTCAAGACTTCATCATCCTTGCTGGCCTGGGTCAAAGGGAAAGAGGGAGCCATCTAATGAATTCTCAGGAAATATTTGCTGAATAAAGAGACAGATGCACGGAGGTGTGGGTGTCAAGGATAAGAGCAAATCTTAATGTCTCAAGGCTTTTTCTCAATTTAAATTTTACATTTTCAGGATTCTCTCTTCTTTGCTTCATGTTTGGCTCTAGGGGCCCTACATTTAAGTTGTCTTTCAACTTGGATAGAGGCAAAGATATTCTTCATCTTGCCATTATCCTTCTTTAGAAAGATGGGTGCCAACTAAAGTGGAGTTCAAGGACAAAGCATAGCCTGGTGTGAATACTTAGGCCAGCTGCACTGGGCCCTGTGCAAAAACATTCCCAATCTGGCAGCATTCTTCTTCATTTGTATTTGCCTCAGTTCATCCTCAGCATGATCAACTTGAGAGCCTACAGGAAGCAGACCAAGTTGGCCACTGAGCCTTGGGTCTTTGTTCACTTTGTGCAAAAACATCCTATGACACAGAAACCATCTGATTCAATTTATCTAGTGGCTACACCAGTGTTTGAGAACATCAATTTTAAACAGAAATAAAGTGTTCCTTGGCCTGAACTTTTTCTTCATATTCTGAGGATGGCTTAAGCCATGGCTCATGTTTGGTCATGGATTTTTGGATAGTGATTCTTAGCTTATTCATAGTTTTTGTTCTCTCTCTATCCTGGGAGTGAACAAAAGGATGGTTCCAAGGAGAAATGATTACCTCATCACAAGGGCATCAGAGAAACTTTCACATAGGTGGTAATGGCAAAATTGAATGAAGGAGGAATGTGCCAAGTGAATTATATAGGAGATATATCCCACCACATGGGAATACAGGTGCAAAAGTCAAGAGTTACAACAAAGCATAGGACATAATGAGTAGATGTTAGAGATAGCTAAATATGGTGTAAGGAAGGAGTTATGGGAGATAAAACTAGTTAGATGGCTCTCAAATAATGGGAACTGATATTCATTCTTTCGACAGCATTTTTTGAGTATCTATAATGTTCTAGGAGCTATGGGAACAAGCAGATTCATTCTTTGCCCTCAGGGAGTATGAATTTTACTACACAATCCTGAGGTGGTTACATCCAATCAAGGATACAGTGGAGTTATTAGAGAAAATGTCAAGCAAAATGGTAACATGATTAGTGTTGTGTTTCAAAAACATTACTGATATTGGTGTGGAGAGTAAACTGGAGGTTGGAAACACCAGAAGCAAAAAGCCTAAAGAACCCATTGCAATAACACAGTGAAGAGGTTACTTGGGGCATTTTGGGAGGGATGAAATCAGAGGATAGAATTGAAGTTACTTCAGAGGCAGATTTCAGAAATACGTTTGGAAAACTTAATAATATTTTTTAATCAATTGAATGTTGGGGATAAAGGATAAAGGAATAGTTCAAAAGATCAAAGTCTTGAGTTGTGAGGAATAAGTATATGTTGTGATATACCAAGATAGTTGAGATAGAGGATAACATAGGTTTTCAGGGGAAGGGAGAAGGGTTTTAGACATACTAAGTTTGCTGTGCCTATATTTACAGAGATGTGTCTGGTTGACAGCCAAATGTTGTCAAATGATTAAGAGTCCCTCAGTGGGGGGTTAGAGATTCAGATTTGGAAGTCATGACAATCACTCCAAGCAGGATGAGGAAGAGGAACCAGATAGGCAAAGTAGGAAATAGTGCTCAGAGAGGGAGCAATAGGACTGATTCTGTGGTGGAAATAGATAGAAATAGGGAAGCTTCAAGGAAGGCGTGGTTAAAGTTAACAAATGCCATGAAGAGAGCTGATCTAAAGACAGGTAGAAAGGAGGTTGGTGGCTGAGGCGGTGACTGTGTCATTGTTATTGATGGGATGAAGACCATATTGCCACTGATTGAGGAATCAATGGGGAAGTGAGAAACACAGGAATTTTAGAAAACCACTTGTTTAAGAAGTAAGATAATGGAGGGAAAGAGGCTTAGGCTAGAGGCTTGAGGACAGAGAGGGTTAAGGTAGAAGTTTTTTTTAATGGAAATAGATGTGCCTTCCTGTCAAAATCTTTTCAGTGCCATCAGGTGGGAATGTTGACCAAAACATTTTTTTGATAGGTCTGCTCCGATGCTGGGAATAACAGGTAGAGTAAGATTCTCAATGAATTATTTCACTTCTGTCTAAAGTGTTACATTATGTAGCAAGAATATCTGTAAGCATTGAAATATTTGGAATGTTGAGTACTCTCTCTGAAAAATAATATGGAGAGGGATTTTTTGTGTTCGCTTATGGAAATCAGTGCAGATGAAAACCCTGCATCTTGACTTCTGTGGCTATCCAAGGCTCTGCCACTTACTAGCTACATGACAACGGGCCAGCTGCTGACTCTCTCTGAGTCTCAGTTTACTTATTTATAAAACAAACAATATGTGATAACAGGGATGTTGTTAGAGACTCAAATTTTGCACCATTAATTGTCTTGGAGCCTAGAGTAGTTAGGCTCTCAGTAAATGTTAGCCCTCTCTTCCCCATGCCCTACCAGCATTTGGTTACCATGCATTTGTTTATTTTGACCTGAGCCAACTCCCTTAACAAATGTTTCCACCTTAGATTAAAATTAATTCAAAGACAGGGACCAGCAACACACCCTGTAAGGGACTAAGAAAATGGCATTAATTTTGTAAATTAATAAATATGCAAATGGAAGCTTTGTATGGAACAGGCTATATAATCAGGAAGTAAATTGTGTTGTAAATTATGCATTGCCATATGGAGAAGCTACCCTTGACTTAGCATGCAAGGCAGAGAAAGCTGTAGCAGACCTTGCTATAATGGCTTCTGAGAATGAGTGGCATGCTCAACCAATAGCAACCCTGGTGCTGAATTACACAATTCATTCTGTAGGGGCAGTGGAAGCCCCATGGTGAATGGGCTGCTACACAGCCTTACTGAGAATAATCTGGGGAAGACCATCCCGCAGCCTCCAAAAAGGTGGGCAACCATGAGCTCATGTAGGACACCTCATGTGCACTGAGCACACTGCCTGGGGTAGGATGGGGAGGGGGTCTTCTCAGGATGGGTGAGCTCTCCTTGGCTTCCAGAGCCTTGGCTGGTGGCACCACAATTCCAACTCTAAGGCAGGTGTGACTGGCCTGAGGAAATGTGAGTTGCTGCTGGATTGATCCATCAATCACTAAGAAACAAATAGTCTAAGAAATGGTCCAGGTGTTTCACATTGTACTAAATAGATGCTGGAGGGCAGCGATTTTCTCTTATGACTATTCAGCAGAATCACCCAGGGAACTGTTTAAAAATAGATTCCTGGACTCCTACCTCTGAAATTCTGATGCTGCAAGTCAGGGCTGGGACCTGGTCATCTGTTTCCAAACTCCCAGGTAATTCTGATGATCAAATAGGTTTGGGGGTTACGGTTGCAGAACAGGCTTCTCCTTGGTCCAGGTCTTTGAGGGTCTTAACACATACCTGAGAAGACAGAGTTAAGCTTCCGAACCCAATCCTGGCTTGTGTACTTTATTGCATAAGAGCTTAGTACTGGGGCAGAGAGTGAGTTCAAGGGAGACATTTTTAATAGCTAGACAGATCAGGGAAGGCTTTGCGGGGGGGGGGGGAGGCATAAACCATGGCTGGCTCTGAGTAATGAGAGGAGTAGGCCAGGAGGTGTCTGAAGATGGAGAAGCTAGCTGCCTCAGGAGATGGGATTCAGGAGTTATCCTCTGGCATGCGGGCAGGTAGCTTAGAGCTTGACTGTGGCTGGTTTGGAATGCCAGTTGAAGATGAGGCTTTGCCTTTTGGGGTTATGTTAGTTATTTTCCTATAGGTGTGCTAAGCAGTGGTACCTGTCCAGGTGTGGCTCCAGAACTGTGTGCCTAGGGCCTAACACTTATAAAGCTGTGTAAGGATGCCAATGTGATCATCCACATCATTCAGACCCAGATGGCTCACATGACCAAGAATGATTTTGAAAAACTCATTTCTCTTCTACGATGATGATATACTGGAAAGACCTGTGATTCCAGCATGTTGGGTTTATCTCCCTCCTCAGCCTTCATCTCAAAACAAAATCTCTCTTACTGAACCTCTCCACCTTTTTCTGCCCCTCATTGCTCCTGCTTTCCTCAAGATGAGATTCAAAGGCTGTCTGGCAAGGACAAAGAAGAAATGAGACTGGCCAAACCAGTATCCTCTTTAAAGAGTAGGAGCCACTTGGAACTTAATCATGGCTAGCCTGCCCCATAAAATCAAACAATCACTGCACTTGTACATTCGACCTCTGATGGGCTTTCAACATTGCCTTTCGGTAGTGGTTCTCAGTGAGAAGCCTGTCCATTTTCCTGGAGAAGTTTCAAAAATCACATCCTCAGTAACTCCCTGAATCCACTGAATCTAAAGCTCCAGAATAGGGCACAGGACTCTGCATTTTCACCCCCTCCATGGTGTTTAAACCTCCATGTGGCTTAGCCCTTCGTACTTCTTTAATAATCCCAGAGTGGCTGGTTTGGCCCAGACTTACACTCTCTGCATGATGAAAACTCAACCATTCATGAGAATACGTGAAAAGCGATGCCTCAACAACCGTGGCTTTTATGGTAGTTATAAATCAGCCTGTCACCATTGTGAAAGCGGGGGCTGTGCAGTCATGGCAGTGTGCTAGTAAATCCTGTTTGCTGCGCATTCAAAGCCATGTGACTTTGGGCATAGTCTTCAAGTCTCAGTTTCTTCATTTGTAAAATGGGAATAACAAGAAAACTGATTTCTCAGGGTGGCTGAGAGGGTTAAAGGAGACAATTCGCTCAAAGGCAGAAAGGGTTTAAGGAGATAATTAGGTGGTAGTAACAGTTGTCAGCTGAGCCAAATCTGCCTCCAAAGCAGCTTGCACTGAATGCAGGTGCTGATTCTGTTCTCTGAGCCAGCCCTCCTTCATTTAGCAGGTCTCTCAAAGCCCGTGGCCCTACCCCTCCTCATTTCATCTCTGGCTATCCCAAAGCTGGCTGTGTTTGCCGTCCCTGGAGGGATCTCATTTTACAGCTGGGCAAACCCCAGCATGCAAAGTTCATGTCTTTGCAAAGTCATGCAGTTACAGAAATGCCTGGGCAGCAGGTGGCAAAATGGTGTTGTTATCGGAACCACATAGATAATCATGCCTTGCTACTAATAATTCTTCACCTAATTCACGTTTTAGAATTTACAAGAGGTTTCCGCATCCATTATCTCATTCAGTCTTCCCAAGGACCCTGGGTGGGTGATTTAGTGCAGCCAGAGTAACTCCACGCACTTGGGTATAGCACATTGCCCTTTTCAAAGCACTTCTATACCCATTATCTTACTGTATCTTTCTCACATCCTCAGGAGACAGAAAAGACAGGGATTATTAGAGGAAGAAACCAAGAAACAGAGAGGGCAACTGCTGGCATAGATCCCACAGAGCCATTGACACATTTCAGCCTCAGACTGAGACATGGTCCCCTTCAACACCTACACTGCTCCCTTGACTTTCCTTTTACTCCTTTCCTGAACAGGTGAATTTTTCTTCCTTCTGGGATGTTACAATATAATTAGGTACATGAAAACTATTCTGGCCAATAAGAATCATATAGCAGCCAAAACCACTCTTTTTACTGAGCTGAGTCATTATATCCTTTGGTCAAGGTCAAAGTCTTGCCACCAACATCACACCTGTGTGCACCTGCTGATCAGTAGAAAACCCTGGAACATGCACTAAGGTCCCCAAGACAGACAGGATGGTGACTGTGGCTCAAGCCAAACTCCAGGCTGAGCACTTCTTCACTGAGGGGCAGTCAGGAGACTTGGCCATCTGCGGGCTTTCTTCCTTTTGCCTTCTGCTCACTGGGAGACCCTGGGGTTGGAGCCAGTTGTGTCATCTTGTCAGCCTGTCAGCCTGCTTAATGACTCCTGCTCAGACTTTGGCTGGCCTGAAATTAACTGAGGGAAAAAAGACAAATCCATCCAGCTTCATGTGCCACCTCCCACATCCCTCAGGAGATTGCTCAGGCTGGAGACATGACCAGATATGTTGGGTGTGGTCTGTTGGCTCAGGGGGTGGGATAGAGAGATGGGATGCAAAGCTGCAAGTGGAACCACTGAATGGGTGGGTCAGTAGGGGAGTACCCTTCCCTTGCTGGGAGGGGTGGGAGGTGGGAGCTTTGGAGATGGACTCACTGCATGGGTGGGAGACAGAAGGGAGTTAGGTACTGAGCAGACACTGAGTGTATTCATCGTTATTACTTCAGAGAATGGAAGCAGAGTAAACAAGGGAGCCAGCTCTGCCTCTGGATCCTTGCTCTCTCTCTGTCCATTTCAGGCTTCTGTCTTTCTGTCATCCTAGGTGCCACTCTCTCTCTCCCTCTCTCTTTCGTATTTTTATTGGTATGGTTGTGGCTTCTGTAAAGTTTACACCCTGAATGCTATGTGTGAGGTAATGGTTTCGGATGGTGGGTTCATGAAGCATGAGTGACTCTAGCAAAGAGAAGGTCAGATGAAGTCAAGGTATGGAGGGAATCGTAGCCCCGCAGTCCTCAGGGGACCAATGGCAGGTAGGCACAAGTAAGACAGTAAACCTAATTGTACATTCATGTCTTTACAAAGTCTGTAAGCTGAGAGACTTTCATTTTTCCTTTCTCTCAGCAAGGTATGTATCTACCTTTAATACATTGTTCTTTCTGAACTGCACCCTTTGAAGGCTAAACTCTTGAGCTACTAAAGAGAGCTAGCAACTGACTTCTTGAGTTTAAAGTGTTTTGGAAAATGTTCAGTGTTGGGCAACATTGCAGAAAGAAAAATATCTGGATTTAATAAAACTAGATTCAGGTCCTGATCTTACATTTTTTTAAATAAAAAAGTTAATAGACTATATTTTAGAGCAGTTTTAGGTTCACAGCAAAATTGGGCAGAAAGTGCAGAGATTTTCCATGTAATCTCTGTCCCCACACATGCATAACTTGCACCACTATCAACATACGTGTAAGAGTGGTACATTTGTTATAATTGATGAACCTACACTGACACGTCATTTTCACAAAAAGCCCACAAGTATACATGAGGATTCACTCTAGTATTATATAATCTGTAGGTATGGACAAGTGTATAATTACATGTCTATGCCATTATATCATACAGCATAGTTTCACTGCCCTAAAACTCCTCTATACTCTACCTGTTCATCCCTTCATCCACTCCTCCTCCCCCTTTGCCGCTGATCTTTTTACCATCTCCATGGTTTTGCCTTTGCAAGGATATCATATAGTTGGACTAGCCCTACTTTTTGTGATTAGGTTGAACCATGTGAAATTGACAGTTTATAGGTCAATATCAGCAATTTCATATGGTTTAATGTAAGAGCTGTGGGGAGGTTGGACCAGTCACTCAGTGTCTCTGCTGCTCTCCTGATTGTGTTTGTGGAGTCATGCCCCTCCTACCATCCCAGTACCCCTGGTCAGTCCCTAGGTCCTATAGTGTCTATCTTCGAATCTCTGAAGTTGATTTCATTTTTCTTCATGTTCTGATATTGCCTCAATCCAGACCCTCATCCTATGCTTCCTGGACTCTCATAACAGCCCCGAGTAGTTCCATAGCCCCGTCCCTTCTGCCATAAGCAGAGGTAACATTTAAAATCTAGGTCTAGATCAAGATAAATCCATGATTATATTACTCTCTGCCCAATAACTTCCACTGCCTTTCCATTATCTATGAAACAGGACCTGAGTAGCACAATGGGGTCATAGGCAGGGCTTTTCTGATCCAGACCCTCCTTTCACCTCTAACTCCACTCCCCTACTGACCCTCTGCAGACCTGGGGATTTAGACCTCACAACTTTCCCTCCTTCCCCATAGTGCCTTTGTCCACATCCTGCTTTCCCTGTCTTAGTGTTCTGCCCTGTCCTCCCACCTGAAAGAATCCTATTCATCATCCAAGACCCAGCTTATCCCTCCTTGTCCTAAGCTTCCAGGTTGCTCAACATTTTCTATTGTCTGTTACATGACTGTGTCCTGTCATGACTACAGCTGGTGTAAGGACTCTGCCTTATTCATCTTGGCCTCCCCAGTGCCAGATTCAGTAAATATTGGTTGAATGGATGAGCAAGTCAATATCTGAATGCATGTGGCATATGGCACCTGAGGAGAGAGGCCAGGAACTATTTCTTCCCAAAGCAGAATTATAGTACTTTGAAATTCTTGGTCTTCTCTTCTCGAAGCCCAATACTCTGAAATTTCAAACAAAAGTCTTAAGGTTTTATTTTAGGCATGATTCTGAATGCAGTAACAAAACACTTTCAAGGACAAAGAGTGTCATTTTAGATAAATTCTAGCCAGTGATCAGACTGCCTTAGGGTCCCAGTACCATTGCTCTCATGGGAGGAAATGTGTGTGTGTGCGTGTGTGTGCATGTGCATGTGTGTGTGTGTGTGTGTGTGTGTGTGTGTGTGCATGCGTGCATGTGTGCATGCATTGGGGGAAGTAGCTGGCAGACAGGTAACCAAAGCTTCCTACAGGGCCCTTAAGTAGAAGCACTGTATTTATGCCCCACCAATTTTCTATTCAAATGATTTAGTGCTCCCATCAATTCATTGCATATCACAGTCATCTGACCCAAAGCTGGCAGAGGAGTAGAGACGAGAGGACTGCATCACGCAGTTTGATTCATTTGGTGACAGTGAAGGTTTTGAATCCAGTGGCTCAGACTATAATTCTTTCTATTCTTCTAAGATATTTGGAGGCTGTCATTCTATCAAATGTCAACCTTTATGCCTACGTTATTTTGTCATTGAAACATTAAGGATCATGAGTCACCAAATAGTCCAAAATAGCCTCTTTGTACTTTTCCTTGGATGTGAGCACTGCAGGCAAATACTCTGAATTAAATGGTCCTCTACAGACCAGCATTGCCAACAGTGGTGGAGATAACACCCTTTTCTTGGGGTTCAGAGCTACCACGAGTTCTGCTGGGGTTGTGGCTATCCTGTGCCTGCTGGTTGTTCTGATCTAGGCCCTGATGAACTCTGGTCAAGAAGGTTTTCTAGACAGCATGGGATAGAGGGAATATAAAAATGGAGTTGAGAATCTTTTGGCTCACCTGGTCTTGAAGATATGGGCAACCACCAGGCCTAGTTCAGAAGACATGGGCCCTGTGATATAATACCAACTTGTCATTTAACCCGGGAAACATGGAGATTGTTACATTAGTAGGCTACTGTTTTCAGACCTTTGTAGGCCCTGCACAAACTTCTTTTGGGAGGCTCCATCCTACAATATATAAAAATGTACCGACACTCATAGTAAACATACACACACACACACACACACACACACACACACACACACACACATGCATGTATGTCATTAAAGATCGAGTAGGCTGCAGTTGATTAATTTGTCATTTTAAGTTTTGTAAACATTTAATTAGACACTTATTAATGTTTGATTTGCTGATTTTCTCACATTTCAGAAAACATGTTTAGTTTAGTTGCAGTTATGGGGCTATATGGGCTCTTCTACCAAAGTCATCCAGTGAAATATTCTTAACATGAGCATCTATGTGGCTTTCCAAATATGTAGCATGATGGGGACCTGGCATTTTGGGTACTTCCTACTTCACACATCTGTGAGCCTGATGCTGGAAGCAGCTCTGCTAAACTGCTTCCAGTTGGATTAGCTATGCTCTGGGCCTGCTGCACAGCTGCCTCCTGAGTTCTCTCTTCCCCAGCATCCAGCCAAGACACTCACTTCTCTCTGATGTTACTTTCCTTGGTTTTGAATCCCAGAAATTCCTCTTTCTTATATACCCCCTCATTTTGGCAGAACATGCCATATAGTAACTACTTGAGAAAGGTACTTCAAAGCCTGGAAAGTAATATTTTTTTGATTCTCAAGAGAGTTTTTTACTTTCGACAATCCCGTTTACACACACACACACCCCTCACTCTCTACTTTCCTATGCACAAATTAAAATTTTTGTTCTAAAAATTATAGTTTTAATCTTAGATTCTATTTATGTTTTTGTTGAAACAATCTAATTTGTCTCAAAGCAATGTAGATTACTTTGAATGACTATTGTAAGGAATAGACAACTAAAGGTAGAAAAGGAAGCACAAAAATAAATGTTATGAACTAAATTATAAACCCCCAAAATTTAGACATTGATACCCTAACCCCCAATGTGACTATATTTAGAGATAGAGCCTATAAGGAGGTGATTAGGGTTAAATGAGGTTATAAAGGTGGGACCCTAATCCAGCAGGACTGGATTCCTGTCCTTATAAGAACAGGAAGAGACACTAGAGCTTGCTCTCTCTGTGTGCACACAGAAGAAAGACCATACAAGGACACAGCAAGAGGTGGGCTCTCTGTAAGCCAAGGGGAAAGGCCTCAAGAGAAGCCAAACCTGCCGGCACTTTGATCTTGGATTTGTAGACTCCAGAAATGTGAGCAAATAAATGTTGTTTAAACCTCCCAGTGTATGGCAGCCCTAGCAGCCTAATGCAATGAGTATTTTAAGATTTGCTCTCACTATGTTGGTAGTATGTGCTCAATAAATGTTTCTGTATCTGATCATGGGAGAAGTTAATTCACATGGTCAAAAAATATATATATATATAAATATAAATATATAAATATAAATAATATAAATATATATATATATATATATATATATATATATATATATATAGAGAGAGAGAGAGAGAGAGAGAGAGAGAGAGAGAGAGAGAGAGAGAGAGAGAGAGAGAGAGAGAGAGAGAGACCAGATAAGAGATCTATTTCAAAGGATGATCAGCTAGCTGACTCAGCTGAGACTGGCAGGAAGAATTGCTCACAAGCTGCCGCCTCCAAACTCTTGTCTTCCCAATTGTAGCAACCTGGAGTTTTACAATCTGTAGATCTCACCTGGTGTCTGCTATATTTGGTAAGTGTTCTTTGCGCTGGCAAGTCTGCAGCATGTGTGTCTTCTGCTCTGATGGGGTGCTATCGGAGCTTCTCCAGCTACTTAATTCTTATTGGTTTGTCATTTAAAAGTTAAATCACAGATATGGATGGTGGCCAGGTGCGGGGCTTGCTCTCTCCTGATCCATCTTTCGATTTATACCTGTTTACTTACTGATAAGTAGGAGTGCCCCTGCTGCATTTCACAAATAATCCAGCAAATCCTTGAGATTTATTTTAACGATTGATTGGAAAAGTCAATGTCATACACAAGGATTAAAAAAAGAATTATTTGAAATCACTTAAGTATCTGTTATCTCAAAAACAGTCTTAATTCCTCCGAATATATACTGCAGAAAGAAATGGAAAATTCTTCTGCATATATCGCATAGTCTATACAATTGGAAGAACACAGGGCCCGCCCTCAAGAGACATTGATCCTGATTGTGATCTATCCACTGATTGATGGATTAACCTCAATCAAGTTATTTAACTTCCCCAAACCCCAGTTTGCTCATTTGTTTAAATGCCTACAGCACCTGGTATTCCTAGGTAGTCTCCCATCCAAGTACTAATCAGACCCAACCCTGTTTAGCTTCTAAGATCAGACAAGATCGAGAATGTTCAGGGTGGTATGACTGTAGACCCCATGTTGCTTATTTTTTATTGTGCTAAAAAGCATATAATGTAAAATTTACCATCTTACCCATTTTAAGTGTATAGTACAATAGTACTAACTACGTGTGCCATGTTGTGCAACAGATCTCTAAAATTTCTTCATATTGCAAACCTAAAATTCTATATCCAGTGAAACAGAGCTCCCTGCTCCACTGCCCACCCCTCAACTCCAGCCTTTGGCAAGCACCATTCCACTTTCTGGTAATACCTGTTAGAATGAAGGAAACATCGTTCTAGCCTTTCTCACTTCCAATCTTTGTTGTGAAGCTGTGTTGAGTCGAGTCCTATGAGATTGCTTTGGAAGTTACATCACTCTTCAAATGGTATTATTGCAAACCAGAGCCAGCCTCTTCAAGGTGGGTAAGGATAATTTTGACATATATCTGGCATTTGGCTTAAAAAGTCTAACAGTCTGGGTATTTTTGGATGTCCAGAATTCTGATTGAGTATGCACAATTTTGAGAAGAAATAAAAAAATATTGAAATGTTATATTTGTGGAAAACTTTTTTCTTTTAACTACAAATATGTAAATGCTGAGGTAGAAAGTTTTTAACTGGTTTAATCCTTCATCTCAGAGTATCCTAGTTCTATCCTTAGTACATTGCAGCTGGGTCCTCGTCATCTCTCACTTTGGCCAGTAGGCTCCCATCCACTGAGGTTGTCACTCCATGAATGCAGAAAGAAATGCCACCCATTTGATTTCCAGGTCTTTTTATAGTTTGTTCTTAAAAATTCCATTTTTGTGTTTTGTAATATTTGTAAAATATTAGGACTTGGATACATGTAAATGATTTAAAAATAAACAAACATATTGGAGAACTTTTATTTTTTAATTAATGGCAGGCAGGAACAAAATCTTTAAAGGCCAATAACCTACCTCCAATATCAACCAGAGTTCTCCCCAGAAATAGAACCAATAAGAACCAATATACACAACATATACACACATGAATATATGTTTATTTTAAGAAATTGACTCATGCAATGGTGGAGCTAGCAAGTTCAAAATCTGTTGGGCAGGTTGAAAACTCAGGAAGGATTTCTATATTAGCAATTGAGGCAAACTTTCTTCTCTGAGAAACCTCAGTTTTGCTCTTAAGACCTCCAGCTGATTGGATGAGGCCCGCCCAACAAATAAAGGTAATCTCCTTTGCTTAAAGTCAATGGATTATAGATGCTAATCCCATTGGCAAGATATTCTTACAGCAACACCTACATTAGTGTCTGATTACAAAATCAGGAACTATAGAATAGCCAAGTTGATACATAAAACTCAAGTTGATACATAAAACATCATACTATCCTATTGCCAAGTTTCCCAACTGATCTGGCTCTAGTCAGCCCCTGCTCCAAGCCTCCCCACCTAACCCCCATGTCATTTCCAGACACAGCTTACTAAAGAACGTCTCTGGGCGAGTCTCTCCTTTACTGGACGTCCACCACCACTAGTCGAAGACCAAGTCCTTTACTGCCCTTTGGGCTGTGGCCCAAGCTCCTCTTTCCCTTGCCCTCTGCTTTTTTGTCAATATAAATATCTCTTGTGCTAAATCCTGCTCCCTCCTGCTCCTCACCACACCCATGCCCACACCTGAGCTTTTCTGACACTGTGCCCCCTTGAGCATACTTAGGTGCACGTCTCCCTATTCTAACTTTGTCTATCAAAATTCTCCCATCTTCAATCAACATTTCCAACTCATTATTTCTCTTCGAAATATGCTTTTTCTACTAATACTGGGCTCAGTTAATGTATTTCTTCTCCTCGAATGGGTTAGGAATCTCAAATAAAAATTTAATAGATAACAGACTGAGGGAAGATATTGCCAATACTTAAAACAGTCAAGGGAACACTTTCTAGAATATAGAAACATATTCTTTGAACCAACACAAAAGGACAAGGAAAGCCAATAGAAAAATGGGCCGAAGATATCTCAAGATAATTCACAGAAGGTGAAGTCCTGGTAGGCATTAGGTATATGAACCAATGCTTAGATTTACCAGTAATTAAATAAATGAAAATTGGAACAACATTGAGAACAACCACTTTATAATCATCCAGGTGGCAAAAATTAGAAAGGTAAATAATACCAAATGTTAGATAAGATGTAGCTGGTTTCATACCTTTCCACGTCTTTATCTATCACTCTATTGATTTGGGAGTCATTAGATGACCTAGCTGAGGTTTGTCTCTGAGGCCCATACCTGAAAACCTGATTCAATTTTAGACATCTGTAACTTCAAATTTCCATTATTAAATACATGTCCAAAACAGAACTTGTGCTGTGCTTTTCTAAATGTGATTCTCCTCTGTTTCCTGTCCCAAAGGGCCACCCGTTATCCAATAGTTTGCCTCATTCAAATCTATAATTTCTCCTTCTCCCTCACCCTTACACCATCTGTCACAAAGCCCTTTATATTTTAGCACTTCAGTGTATTTGACATCTGTCTCCCCATTTCATTCTTTCCAATGCTCCCGTTGTCATTTATTGCCTGAATTACTGAAAATTTTTCTCATTTGTTCTCCCTCCTTACAATCTTGCTAACTAACTTAATATCAAGTGCTTTCTACTTGACAACCATTTGGACACAAGAGTGAATAAACTACTTCATAGCTTCAAGAAATTTCCCCTTCTTTGGTGGAAGAGAAGGGCAAATATGCAAATAATTACAATCATGATGAGGATGGGGAGAAGAGCAGGTACTATGGGAGCAAGGAGGAAGGGTGTCCAATACAATAGCCCATCTTTCCCAGGCCAAGAATATAATCTCTCTAAAATGCAGGTTTGATCCCATGTCCCTGGCTGAAAACTCTCCAAACTCCCTGCTGCATTAAAGATGAAACCCTTGGCATGGTGTAAGCCATAGGCTGTCATTGCCTGACTTTATAGCTTCTGTATTAAATCTCTGGCTGTGAGAAACTACTCATATCTCACACACAAACCATCTCTTCTTTTGCTTCTGGGTGGACCAACCTATGTCATCCACTATAAGTTGAGTTGTATTTTGTGCAGGCAAAAAAATTAGTTACAGTTCTGATGAAGTTGCATTTTAAAGATTTGCAGTTTTCTCCTGTCACTCTCTTGTACAAGGATGTACAGTGATAATCCAGCAGACATTATGTTCATTAAATGCCAGCAACGTGCAATGCATTATGCTAAACATTGTCGGGCGGCAAAGATGAGTTAGCCAAATTCAAACACCTGCTTTCTCCCGGCCTCCCTAGCTCCATATAGGCCTCCTCTTTACTGATTGCTAAGTTCTTCCACCTCCAGCTCAAATACTGTGCTCTCTGGAAAGCTGAAATCTCCCCTCTGAGTTCTTTTTGCACTGTACTTCTGCTTTTCCCACATGGCACTCATCATTTCTGTCTCATGCCATCTTTGCTTGTATACCTGGCCAACTCCTACCCCTATCCAGACTCTGGTCTCCTTTAATGTGGAGATGCTCTTTGATTTAACATTGTGTCATGTCAGGCACAGTAAAGGACTCGATAAATGTGCTGAATTAGTGAGAAGTTATTCTTGTTTTCTAGGAGCTCGCAATTCTTAATTGACTATGGAGTCAAGGCCAAATTTTCCAGCAAAAATTTCAAAGGCTTTCTAGAATAGGCCCCACCTTACCTGATCATCTACTTCTTCACCAACACAGACCTTCTGGGTCAACCAGCCTGGTTCCTTCACCACACTTGAAGTATGCTGCGCCTATCTATTTACCTCAAAATGTTCACTGAGATGAATACTGAAAAAGTGTGTTGAGAACCTATCATATGCCAGGCCCAGCTCTAGATGCTCAGGATAAAATGGTGAAAAAATTAGACATGTCTCCTGCCCTACTAGAATAGAGAGAATGCAGAATAAGCCAATTCTGAGTAACAATAATCACAAATTGTGGAAACCACTATGAAAGAAGCAAAGGGCTAACAAAGAGAACAACAAGGGTGCTCAGGCTGCATACCTGGTTGAGACGTTTACTGACACAACTATGTCCACTGAATCTCACTTTTCTTTCATCTCTTTGAAGCCATGGCTCACTTCTGGGAAGTCTTCTCTGATTATGGTCAGCCCTGCCTGGCCCTCACAACATTATCATGTACATCTCCAAACAAGCATGACTCTTTAGGCCAGCAAGCTGCACTGAGCATCTGCCCTGATACCTGAGCTGCAGAGATGATGTAGCTGTGGCCACCAGACCTTCAGCGATCCTATCATGCAAGTGCTTTCATGGTTTCAGAACCAGGCTGATGGGCAAACAGTACAATTTCTGGAATCTTTTTACACACTCATTTACCATGCAAGGCAGAGAAAACTTCATGCAAGGCAGCCCAGCCAAAAACACAGAAGCTTGTTCATCCCATAGCCACACACCAATCCCACTAACTCGTCCCTACCTGGCCTCAGCTTGACTCATCCCCACCTGTTCTAGGCATAAATACTCTTCCTTCTCTCTCCAATCTCAGCCTTGTGCTGAAAAGTTTCTGTTAACTTACATTTAACTCATTCATAATAAAAGGCTTGCTCTACCTGGGAATAGACCTGCCATTTGTCTCTTTTGCGAGGCAATGAAAAGTTTTATATAGCAACCAATATGCTAGCCAAGATGAGCAAACAGTTGGGAGTTGGAGATAGAGAGGTCAGGAAGGGATGAGTGTTTGGGATACTGTGTCTCACATTTTATATTTACTATTTCTAATCATTAACCATTCTGCAAGGTAATATGATTATGCCCCCTTTTGCAGATGATGAAAGTTAGGACACAGAAAAAAGAAAAACTTGACTAAGAGCCAAGGAGAACAGTCTAGGTTAGCTAAATGATTTTAATACCATATGAGACATGTTATAATAGAAGTTTGCAAGGAGTGATAGGTCTTTAATCTGAGTGGGCATCAGAAGCACCTGGGGATTCTTTCAACACAGGTTGTCGGGCCCCATCTCATGTTTCTGATTCAGTAGGCCTGTAGTGGAGCCTAAGAATTTGCAATTTTAGCAAGTTCCCTGCTGATGCCGCTGCTGCTGCTCCAGATACCACATTTTGAGAATCACTGTTGTAAAACATGGCATGAGGCCAGAGGAGAGAGAAACTACCAGTACTTTGGAGTAGTTAAGGGAAGACTTTATAGGGAAAGTGGCACTTGGGGTGAGTGTGGAAGGTTGTAGAGGAGGCCTCCAACTCACTTGTCATTGAGGGAAAGATTGAGCACATGCCATGCACGGACTTACAGATACAAGGGAAGTTCATTCTGGTGAGTAGTCCAGTGGGAGTAGATAATTGGGGTGGTTCTGCAGAGCTTTGACCATGCTAAAGCCACACTGAGGAGTTTGGACTTCATCCATTGCGTACCAGACTTTTAATCTGAAAAGTAATGCAATTCCCTTTGCCCAATTGTGTTCTAATTGATCATTCATTAAAAATAAAAAGGCATTAATCACTACCTATGCCAAGAAATGCTAGGGATATAAAAATCTCACCAGCTATAAAAGTAATAGCAAGTGGTACCTTTCCAGCCCTCACTTCAGTGATGAGGGCCTCTCATCCATGATCTCATTTACCCCCGGCAACAACCTTTGCAACAGATGCTGCCATTGTCCCATTTTAAAGATGAGAAGACTGAATTTATAAAGGCAATGGCATACTTCTTGAAAGTAGCTGAGTAGGGATTTAGGTTTAAGTTTAAAGGACCTTTTTCTGTGTGTTTTAAACCCATTGTTATAACATCCTTAAGTTCAGAAAGTCTATCTCTATCTTCTCTTTCACCTCAAACCTGTCATATCTAATGCAGAGCTGTCTCTGCTGGTGCTAGGTAAAATAGCCCTGGCTCAACCTGCAATTCCTTTCCCCTTGCAGGTGCCCTGACCTCTACACAAAGGCACAGGCAAGCAGGAGCTGCAGGCTTGTTATCTGAAGGATCTGTGGTCTTCACAGTGCAGGAATGTCATCCCGAGGGGACACGCAGGATCTATCACTGTCACACCCCAAGGCCTTTTTTTATTCTTGCAAACTCAGGACTTTTCAGATCTTTAAGGCTGATCAGAGATAGAGCACTACAATAGCTGACTTAAATCTCAGCAAGTGAGGAGGGGAGGCAAAGAGAGGTACCACGCATAAAATAAAGTACACCAGCTCTTTTTGGGAAGATTAAACATAACTCTTGGTACTCGCAGCACAATAAAAGCCCTTGGAGAACAGAGCAAATCTTTGTCAGGAATTGTATCTCATTTAGCACCATTGTTTCACTGTGTTCCTTTCAGAATGAAAGTGATTCATCTTGCTTTTGTTTCAAGATGCCTTTAGTTTTTCCTTCCACAGAAATTTCTCTTCCATTAGTAGGCAAGCACTTTTTCCTTTCCTCTCTCTCACAAACAGGGCTTTCATCCTCACCATGTTTATGCTCGGCTCTCACAGTCCAATTCAGTGAATTTCTCCCCCCTATTTTGTCAAGTAGTGATTCAGGTAATACAGGCAATATTGCTGTGAAGTGGGTTTTAAAAAAGATTTTAACGATTCCATTCTTTGGAAGGGTGTTCGTGTGTGCGTGTGTGTGTGTGTGTGTGTGTGTGTGTGAGAGAGAGAGACAGACAGAGAGACAGAGAGACAGAGACAGACAGAGACAGACAGAGACAGACAGAGACAGACAGAGAGAGAACAAATATCACCAACATTTATATGCTTGAGAAATATTTGGGAGCATCCACTAGCTTCTTTGCACTCACAAGAACATGAAGTAGTTGTTACACAGGGAAGCTACCTCACAGAGTGTGCAGCTAAAAAAGAGATTACATGAAAAGCCATTAATTATGGTGTGGCAGTTAAAACGCAAAAAAAATGGAGAGATAAGAGATACTCCAACGGCAAATTTGGAGCCTCCATTCCCCGCCTTTTAGAGAAAGAAGGGTAAGATTCATAACGAACATCTGTACCTCATTATTAATTTTATAGAAGGCTTTGTGGGGGGAAAAACATATCGAAGTAACATTGATATCTTCTTGGAGTCCCTCTGTCTGCCAGGTGCAACACACATTATCTCCTTTTGTCTTAGTAAGGTTCTAGGAACGGAAGTTCTCAGAAATTGAGTGATTTTCAAACAGCTGTGTGGCTTGTAAGTAGCAGAGCTTGATTTCAATCTCTGGTCTCTTGACAACGAAGGAGAATGTCTGGGATGCAGAGAGTGAACACAGGCTGGCTGGCAAGTCCAGATTTACCAGCAATAGTGACCCATGTTTCCTGTATTTGAATTCTTATGGGAGTTTCCTTCAAGTCCTTGCCCCTTACCAGTCATCCACAGTAAATGTCTGGGCATCTGAAAGCTGCCTGGCCAGGATGGCATATTAAACCAGGTCAGCAAGCTATGGGGCTTCCACCTCCATGGCAAATGAGATTAGGAAGAGGCTGTTTGCTGCCTTATTCTGAAGGATGGAGCACTGAAAGTGTTCAGATCCATGTACTGGGTGATATGGGGCTACATCCCTAATCAGAGGTACCAGTAAGCCCCTCTGGCTCTCCCTGCCCAGGTCCCTTGGGCAGGGCTTCTGGTAGAAAATACAAGGGAGCTATGCATCCTAGAAATGGCCTCCTCTAACCTGTCACACCTTCCCTTTTTCCTCTGGACTTCCACACTCATCTAGTCTTCCTCTTACCTCCCTCTTGCACTCCTTGCCCCTTCTCCACCTCATTGTTGACTTTTCCTCTACCAGAGCTCTGGGGATAGTACTTTCCTGAGTCAACCTTCAGCCTTGGGAATGTCACTCACTACTGGACTTTGAATAAGATTGTAATGTAATACAATATAATATAATAAATGTTATATACACACACATATTATTATTCAAAGCCATGTATTATGTATAAACATACCCATATAATCTTCAAATTAATGCTTATGTGTACATATACACACATATATTATTCAAAGTCATATATTTTTAAATGTATACACCACACCCCCCGCACACACACGTACACATACAACGTGCATTTTCAGTTTTACACTGGACCTCTCCCTTGAATTCCTGGCTCAAAATCAAACTGCCTACCTAAATTCTCCATAAGGAGGTTTAATAGAAATCTGAAACTTAGCGTGGACCAAGCAGAACTACTGCATTTCCCTAAAAAATATCACTCTCCATCCCGAACTCTTGTATTTCCTTAAATGGCATCACCATCATCTACCCAACTGCTCATGTCAAAAACCTGGAGATTCAATTTTTCTTTGTTTCCCTCATGCTTTTCCTCCAGCTCATTAGTCAGCCCTGAAATATATCCAGAATGCAGCCACTTCTCACCATCAGCACTGATCAGTCCCCTTTGCTCCAGGGCGGATTCAAAACTTGCTGCGGCTGCTCTCCGCTTCTATGCTCTCCTCTCATCCATGCTCCACACAGAGAGAAAAATGATTTTATAAAGTCTTAAGTGACATCACATCATTCCCCTGATTAAACACTTCAATGGTTTCCCATTTTCCTGAGAGCAAAAAGCAAACTCTTCACCACGGTCCTAAGACCCTCTGTCATCTGGTTCACAATTCTGTCTCTCCCTTATCACCTACAGCCAGGAATGCTGACCATCTTTCTATTCCTCAAAATGAATAGCCTGTTTCTTTCTTAGGGTCTTTGTGGTTTCTTTTCCCCCTGCCTAGAGCTCTTCCCCAGTGGAGCTATGCTCATTTTACCTTTTTCAAAGCTCAACTCTGTCCTCCCCTGTCATCCTCCAACTCTGTCATCTAAGTCAACTTTTCTGACCCAGTGCAGACCATCTCTGCACAATCTTCTTTGTTTCACTTGTGTGTACCTAAAACCATTTTTTTCCACTTATTTTTGTACTGTCAGTTCTCTTTCCCCCATGTTTTCATCTAAGAGTTTTATAGTTTTAGCTCTTACATTTAGGTCTTCAATTCATTTTGAGTTAATTTTTGTATATGATTTAAGGTAAGAGTTCACCATTATTCTTTTACTTGTGGGTACCAGTTTTCCCAGCACCATGTGTTTAAAACAATGTTTCCCATTGAATGGTCTTGGTACCCTTGTTGAAAATCATCTGCCCATGATAAGAATGCATTTCTGAGCTCTCTCTTCTATTCCATTAGTTTGCATGTCTGTCCATATGTCCCACCAGTTTTTACCACTTGAAGGAAAATTCCTTAAGGCAGGAACTAGGTTTGGCTTTCTGCAGCCCAGACCCTAGCACAAAGGGGTTCAATGAATTTCCAGTGACTAGCTGTCTGGGTTGTTTCCAGTTCTTCCTTCCACAGTCCATATGGACTTCCTTGCATGGCTCCTGTTTAGTCTGTGACAGGCATGCCTCCTGCACAGGCAGCTTGAATGACACTCTCTTCTTCCTTCAGCTTTGGGTTGAAGGGCTCCCCGCTTCCCCTTTCTCCTAACTGATCTCCACATCTGCTGGGTTAATATGACCTTGTCTTGTCCCATTCTGATTCTATTTATAATTGGTTGTTGTGTATCCAGCTTTTTCTTACTTTGCTGCTCCCCTCTTCCAGGTTTCATCCTCGGTCAGTGTATCTGGCCACCAATGTACAACTGCATGTGTGTTCCTGTCCTCCTTGGAACTTTCTCCGCAGACCTTCTTGGACACCCATAGCATACAACCAAACAGACCTACCTGTCTCCTAAAGTTGTTCTGCTTAACTTGAACCCTTATATCTCAGGTGCACAAGAAGATAAAGGAATGCTAAACTGTGCTCTGTTCCAGCCTTGTCCAAGTCACGTCTACAGGCCATCCTGCTCTTTGTTTTTCTTTCCTGCCTCATAAATAAGGCCTCAAAATGGCATAGAGGGAATCCAGAGAACAGGAATACAGCATTACATCATCACATTACCTACAATGATGCATTCTCAAGGCTACAAACTCATTTAGCTTGTTGGTAATGGCTGTACCAGCAGTGGGGCTCTCACAGCAGAGTTTATTGTTCTGAGGAGAGACACAGAAAACAAATGACAGTGCAGCTCACATGCAGAGCCCAGCAAACCACCCAAAGTTGCAAGTCGATACCAAATGTGTTCACTTTGACTCATTTTCAACTGCTACTTATAGTTCAGTCATTTGATATATATATTTAAATCTCAAGAAATATAATGCCTAGTCATGTACCTTAGTTGTTACATCTCGTATTCTTGAGCAACTTTGCTTTTTTTCCCTTTACATAACCAAGCTTTACCAGCACTGAAACTTAGAGAGATCAGAAAAGTTTCTTGTGGAAATTTAGCAAATGGACTTATTCATCCTTCTCAGACATATCAAATTATCAGCCAAGCTAATGTTTTGGGTAAGTTCAAGAAGGGAGAAAATTCTCATTCAGAATAAGTGAAGATGAAGGACAATTAAGACCACTGAGAAGTAAAAAATAACGTAATATTTTAACCATAGTGTCATGACAACAAAGAATGTTTTAGTTGAACAGTCCTGAGAATTTAACTTGTCCAGTCTTATAATTTTACTGATGAGAAAACTAAGAGAATAGAAGGCTAAGGTTCATGTCCTCCAGGTTACATGGCTAGTTAGCAGACATGCAGACTTACTATAAGCCACAGTCTATGTGTTTATAGAAGGAGTGATCTTGCAAGGTTGCTTCAGAAGGAGTTTCAATGTCTCAAGATGAGGTGGATTTCCAAACAGCACATAGTGGGCCTGCAGATGCAATCAACATTGTGTTAATAGGGTATTTGCTTTTGTCTATAAACTAAATCAGCCCTTCACAGTCTTGGCTTTACACATTTAATAGTGAGTTCCTTGTGTATAGTGCTAAGCTAAGTTTAAATATAGCTATCAAATATTAAAACTACGAAATTGGAAGCATTCAAATTCTGTTGCAGGAAGGTAAAATCATACTTCTCTTGAAGGAACCTCTATTTCCCAGGCCATCTTTAGTTCACAGATTGGTTTTCATCCCTTTTCCATTAACAAGAAGAGGGACTCCAGGAACAGAGGCCTCACATCTTGGCTCCAGCAACAACTACTTCTATGTAGAATCCACTTGGAACATGTGGAGATACAGTGCTGTGTTCTAAATGGCTCATAAAGTATGCATTTCCTTAAGAAGAATTTTAAAAGAGGGCTGATTTGCGGGTAGCTCTCCTTCTCCCCATGAGCAGACTAGCAAATACTGCATATCCTTTACATTTTTCATCTATTTATGGCTCCAAGGAACCACTGAAAAAGGGATGTTGGTGGTGTGTGACTTGTAAGGGGAAATCACTCTGATTCACAAAGATTCTCTTCTTGCCTTTATAACCTAGCTACAACATGGAATGCAATTTGTTGAAGCTGTGCCAAAATATGTCAGTTTGGTGGACTAACAAAACCAACAGGAATGGTTTTGATATTTTTCTAGCGATGGAACTCTTAATACTTTACTTAAATATTACCAGGGTTTGGGTGTATTTTGTTGTCTCCTCCCTCCCTCCTACTTCTCTACTTTCCTCTTTCTTTATCTTCATAACAAAGCCATGTGTGTTACTGAGGCATATAGTAAATTTGGAGGAAGGTATGGGCTCAAATCTCAGGCCCATCACTTGCAAATTGAGTGACTTCACACACATTATATGACATTCTGACTCTCTTACATGAAGGGTAACAACACAGTGGAGAAAAGATTGGATAAGATAATAAAGAGACAGTCCCTGGGGCAGTCCGTCACAGATTGTAGACTTTCTTTTATTTTTTTATTCAATAACAATTCTTTAAACACCTTCTCTGCCAGTCCCACTTTTGGATGGTGTGTGACAGAACAAAATAAAAGAGAACCCAGCTTTCCAAAACCTTGCTTTCATGGAACTGATATTCTAGTGGAGGTGACAACAACAAACAAGTATGATTTATAGAATGTGACATGGTGATAGTTGCCATAGAAAGAAATTACAGCAGGGAAGGACAGGGAGTGTGGGCTGAGGGACAGGTATTTGATATTTAAATGTGCCATCAGGACGACCTTATGGAGAGGAATGCCTCTGAGTAAATATCTTAAGTGGCGATGGCAGGTGCTGCAGATATTGGAGAAAGAGCATCCCAGGAAAGAGACATAGTGTAATACACAGTGATCATTTGTATATAAGGAAAAGCTGTACTCCCTTGTGAATGGGGATGAAGCTTCAAAATGAGCGCAGTTCTTTATACCAATTATGTCCTTCCTTTTCTTTCTTCTGTTCAATCTGAATATTCAGAAACATGAGGAACCAGAGATCACACAGACCCAGGTCAGGAGAACACATACGCAGGACAAGTTTTGCCAGTTGGCAAAAAAGGGACAAGAAAAGAGGGCCATTGATATTATTAGTACTAATGGGTCTCTGCAGATGATTAAAACACATAGTCAGGAGGTCATACCTGTGTTCCCAGTGCCTAGTGTATTATAGGTGTTCATTAAATGGCTCATGGATAAACGGAGGGATAAACAAAGATTCCAAGACAACACAAATTGATTGGTAGAGGTAGAAGCAGAAAGCTAGGTACCAATCTGAAAAACTCAACTGTGCAGAATTCAGCCACAGAGACAAAATCTAGCAGACTTGGGGGAATAAGGCCTTATATCAGGATATTTAGAAAAATACATAGGGAGCAAGAAGTGGTCTCAGGCACAGTAAAAAAAGCAGGATACTTGATATTGGACCTGAAGTTCAACAACAAAATGTTACCAGTAGAAAGTGAATTAGATGCTTCATAGAAAAGGTATCAAGCAGTCCTTCCCAGAAGATGCCCTGTTCCCCCAGTCTTTAATAGGGACCTCTGCTATGGTCTCAGTCTTATGGAAGTGCTCTGTAAGCTCACCTTCAATTACCTCATGTGGTATTCAGTATCAAAGCCTGTCTCGTGTAGAAATTCTGGAGTCTCTAACTCTGGTGAGGCACTAGCTATGTCCTTCCATAGGCTCTTTTCTTTCTCTAGACAAAGAAAGGCTTTGTGCTGAGTGTTTGGCTGTGCCTGCCCTCCTCTCTGGGTTCTTCAGGAGTGCTGCTCTACCCTTCTGCAGCAAACCAACTCTTTGGCTAGCCAGCTGCTTCCTCATCAAGCTTTCCAGATAAGCACAATGAAAATGTAAGCAGGGAAAATATGATAGAACAATTAAATAGTGTGTAAGACAGGGTTGGAGGAACACTAGAGAGTACCTTGTGGATCTTCCTCATTTCCCCTAGCCCTGAGGGGGCCCCAGTGGCCTCTTTGAGCCCACACTGGGCCTTTGTTGAAACTGACATTCATGGCTCACCCCAACCTGAATGTCAGTCCAGTGTTGAGAGACAACAAATGGGAACAAGCTCTACCTGACTCAACCCCCCTCCCCTCGAGATTTTCCACAATATATGCACATGGAAGATGTTAGGAACATTCTTCATAAACCAAAGAGGGGCTGTAGAAGTCCCCATAAAGGAAACAAATAAATATTCAGAGACACCAGTGTGTCATAGAAGGAAAGACACATGAAATGGGGGCACCTTCAGTGAGTAAAATAGGCAATGGGTTATTTATATGTTAAAATGAACCAACTTCTTACCTACATATAAAATATAAGATCTATGGGGTGGGATCATTTATTTCAGCTACCTCTCTCCAAGACCCCATAAAGCAAAGAAGACAGACAGAAAGGGAAACAAAGTATAGATTCTGGAGACACAGGAGGGAGGGAGTCACAGACACTCACCTAGCAGGGGAGAGAAGAGGGATGGAGGGTTTCACATGACTCTAGAGCAGGTGCCCCAGGCAGGGGGACACAGCACCCCTTTGGAGGGAAACTGAAATGCTGTGGGGATCAAGGGTCTTCATCGTGATAGGTCACCTAGAAGGGCTAGCTGGGGAACATTACTTTTTCTGAAAGCTGAAAAAACTGAGCTGAGCTTAGCAGAACATAAGCAGAAACTGGCCGCTCAGCACAGACTCAGCTCATGAAGGTGAAGAAAGCACGTTGTGGTTTATTCTTGTCATAGTTGTTGAGAACTGTTGAAATACTGTCTATCTAATTAGGTAGACTTGGGTCCAGTGAAGCAATGGTCTTTCTTTGTTTATAAAGGCCTCATGATAGAGGATGGTTCTGCCTTGCTCCCAGAAGCTGAGCCATTGCCACTTCTTAAAACTACTGGTTGTAGCCAGAACTATCTCCCATAAGCGACAGCCATATAAAGGAGCACTGAAGAAATCAGCAAAGTCACATCCTATTCAATGTACAGTAATGCAATTGTTTTAAGTCACTAATTTTTGGGACATGTTTTTGGTGGAAAGGCTACTGATATGCCACCAAAAGAAGACTTAGAGAAAACAGGAACGAAAGAGTAAACTAGCAGCAAGTAATAATAAAGCATAGCTGTGACAAGGCCAAGGAATCCTCCCTGGGCTATATGCCAATGTTCCCAGTCCAGAATGTCCTTCTGTGACCTACTTTTGTCTGCTTGACCTTACACTTCAGCCCATCATATGTCTGTGTGCACTCCTTGATTTAGGCCTCGGTTAGTCCCACAATTGGATTCTGGCCCTGACTCTAACTGGGCTCTTGGGTGTCCACCCATTCCCACCATCTCAATTACTCTTAGATTTGGGCTTCATAATGAAATACACTTCCCTCCTATCTTTTCTCCTGCCTGCTTATCTCTCACATTTGATCTGGTTCATCATCTCTCTGGTATAGTCCTGGGCTTAACCCACTAATTCAGTCCCTACCAGGTGCCCAGGAAACTCTTGCATCAAAGAGTTGACACTTGGGGCTGAGCTTTGGGTCTTGAACCCAGCCCAAGTGTCTCTCGTCCTTTCCTTTCAACATCACACCCCTTTATGCAACCTTAAGCTTATCTTCTGATTCCCTCCTGGATCACATTGTTTTTCCATGTGCTCTCACCTGCTAACCTGTTTTCCAGCACATCAGGACATCACTTACTGAGAATTTCAGCATCTGCAACCAGTGGCACACAGCCTGACTCAGATGTCTTTCTCTGCAAGACCCCAGATATGCAATATTTCCAAAGCCAGCAGCTGATTCTTCTGAAGGATTACTTGGGACTATCTCTGCCAGGGTGGATTATACCTGCAACAAAAGCTATTAACTTGTGAATCCTTTGCATAGGACGTTGTGTCTGAAAATGTTTTCAGGTAGCAAGAACGCATTTGATTCATGGAGAGGCATTTTCTATTTAAGAAAAAAAAATTCAATGCCTTTCTTCACTCTGGTAAATAAAAGGACTATACTATTAAGAAGCACTAGAAAAAACTAGCTCTTATGGGAAAAATGAATGCTTTCAAATCATGATTAAACAAAGGCACACACAGAGAGAGATATCATGAATATAAAATACTCTTTCTTGTCTTTAGGGAAGAAAATGTCCCAGAGATTCTAAGTAGCAAGAAATTTATTAGTATGTGTCTTGATGAAAAGCATTTTTTATACTAAACTCCCTTTATACATCTTTGGAGTATTAAATGAAATGGTCTTAAACCAGTACCAAAATATCTACAGGACTCCTCTTTAAACTTCCCAGTGCTCTTTAAGGAAGGTCTGTAATTGGCCAGGGACTTTGTACTGGAACTGCTGTTTCCACAGTGGGGTGGGTGGGAAGGTGGTGTTTGAACTCTTCTTCATGGGCAGCTATCGACATGGGAACTCAGGCTTCTTTGTATGTGAGCTAGACAATCACATATGAAACACATAATGCACGTGTTCTAGATACAATTTGCTGTGCGTTCTTGACGTTTCAGGACAACTTCGTATTCAATCATATTTTCTTATATACCTCCACACTCTTGGAAATGCTATTTCTGGAAATACTGACTGAATGAAAGTAGTTTACAATGCTAATAACTGAGCAAGCTGAGATTTTCCAATAATGAATGTAAAGGTACTCTCCATCCTCAGTAGAAAAAAAAATGAATGATGATAAAAGGGGCCATGCATGTTCTTTATTTACATGCACAGATGATTAATGTTTTCCATTATGTATTTTTTAAATGAAAGATGATTAACGATTAAAATATAACAAAAAAACAATTTCAAATTTTTCCTTTTGTAAGATTTTATATCATGTAGGAATGATATGTAACATAAAATCAGATTAATAACTGTCTAAGCAAAAAAAGCCATTGCCTTTTTCACATACAGTAAGTTGCACGTAGTTGCTTCCAGAGTAGACTAATTGGCTCAGTGGTGTCAGAATACTGGCCTGGAATCTCTGGATTCTCTTGGCTTTTCCTCATAGTCACAACATAGCTGCTGCAGTTCCAGATAGCAAGACCACACACAGGAATCTTAGGAAGAATGTCAAAAGCAAAAATAAATTTTCCTGAGCAGATTCCTTTTTTTACCTTTCTTCCTCCTTCTAAATGAGAGAAGAAAAATTTCCAAGAAGTCTTTTTCTTCTATTTTATTGAGAAGAGCTGTGTCATATCTCCATTTCTGCCTAAAAGAGAAACTTAGAAAGTCAAAATCTAGCAAAGAGAAAAGAAATTCCAAATAAACTAGTTAATTAGTGCCAAATTGCTATAAAAAAAGACTCCAGAGTAATCGAAACAACAAAACAAACAAACAGACAAACAGAAGTTCTATTACTCAATAAATGTTTTCTTTATCAAGTAGAATTTCCTAGTTGAGCATTTTAGGAAGACAGGCAGCTTTGTTCCAAACAATAACTCAAAAATCCAGGCTGATGGATTTTAAAGTTGTTCTGAGCATCCTCTTTCCTGCTAGTGAGAAGATTGAAAAAATAGAAATTCAGGGTCTGAGATTTCCTCTCCAGCAAGTAAGGTAGAAGTTGCATATATCACTTAAGCTCAAGTTGAATTGGCAGGTGTCATCCCAGCCGAACAGAGCTGGGAAATGTATCCCAGGTTGGACTTGAGGAGGCTACAGCTGCAGCAATACGTGGAGCGAATGGATTTGGGTTGCAGCCTGCATCTCTATCACACTGTGACTAACTTAGACAAATTGGGATTCGTTCCTCATTCCAGCTGAGGGACGTTCCTTCTTGAGATCAAAGGATGTGGTACTGCTACTTACATTCAAAATGGAGGTTTTGTTAAGAATAATAATAATACAAAGTCGGAATTGCCTGTAAGAGAGGTAATAAACAATGTCTACCACAGACTTTTCATGTAAATAAAGTTACAGCTCAGAAAAAATTGTTGTGAGGCACTATGTCGCCATCTGGGATTTTGTTGCTCTGGACATGCCACCTTTACTTTCATGTCGGTGTCCAGGACCAGACCCTCTGCTCTGTGGGGAAAGGACTTTGTTGGTGACATCTCTTTGCCCCTACTGTCCCCTGCAGAATCACACTGGAGCACTGGAGGTGTTCAGTGTTTGCTAATGACCAACATGTTGACAAAGCTCAGGTTTCCTGACCATAGCCCTCTGCTCTTGGACTACCCACTCCTTTGGAAAACAGAGGAGCTGGGGTCAGAGTACTCCATGGTTTTGGCCATTGCTTACGCCTGTAGCTAAGGACAGGCGGCATGATAACAGAACAAGCACACCTGGAGATGTTAATTACAGCACTGGTCTAGTGTCAACATCTTTGACCTGTCTAAGAGGAGAGCCTCAGTGAGCCAGGTTGGTTCTATGTCAGTGTGTTAGATCTTTCTCTGCTTTCCACTCTCGTGACACTTAATTGCTTTTCATAACTTAGGATGTTGCTAAAATAAGTGGCTCTGTGCATCTATCTTTTCCTTGAGAATTTAAAACCCTCAAGGTCAAGGGACAGTTCTAAATCACATTTTCTTCCATCATCTTCCATACTGCCTGGCATTTATTAATTTAAATGTTATAAAAAAAAAGTTCTTAACACTATTTTATTTTCATAAGAACACAACTTAAAATTTACCTTGTTAAAATTTTAAGCTTTTAATACAGTAGTGTTAACTATAGACACATTATTGTGCAGTAGCTCTCTAGAACATATTCATCTTGTATAACTGAAACTTTTTGCCTGATGATTAGCTATTTGCATTTCCCCCTCAGTCCAGCCCCTGGTACACAATATTCCTCTCTCTGATTCTGTGATTTTGATTACTAGATGCCTCACATAAGTGGAATCATGCAGTATTTGTCCTTCTATGACTGGCTTATTACAGCGGTATAATGTCCAATATTCATCGATGTTGTTGCATATTGCAGAATTCGCTTCTTTTTTAAAGCTAGCTAATATTCCATTATATGTGTACAACACATTATTCTTTTTTTTACCCATTCTTGTGTCACTGTACATTTAGGTTGTTTGTACATTGTGACCATTGTGAAAGGTTCTATAATAAACATAGGTGTGCTAATATATCTTTGGGATCCTGATTTCAATTCTTTTGAATAAATATACAGAAGTGAGATAGCTGAATCATGCAACAGTTTTTTTTTTTAACTTCTTTAGGAACTTCCATACTTTTCCATGGCAGCTGCACCCTTTGCATTCACATGCAGTGTATAAGGGTTGCAATTTCTCTACATCCTCAGCAACACTTGCTGTTTTCTTCATAATGGCCATCCTAACAGGTGTGAGGTGATATCTCATTGTGGTTTATCTTATTATGGTTTTGCATTTCCTTGGTAATTGGTAATATTCAGCATCTTTTTATATACACATTGGCCATTTGTAAGTCTTCTTTGGAGAAATGTCTATTCAAGTCTTTAGCTTATTTTTATAATCAGTTTTTGGGGTTTTTTTTGGGGGGGCAAGTGTAGAAGTGGCCTTGTAGCTTTGCCCAGCCTTATCTCAGGAACAGTACAAGAGCAGTCCTGCCCACCAAGGGACCTGGACACATTCCTCATGTCTCCAGAGGTAGGCCCACTGGCCTCAGTCAGACTTCAGATACGGGGAGCAGTTCTGTCTTCAGACTGAGGATGAGAGGGCCCAGAGCCAAGTTATAGAGCCACCTTAGGATCTGCTGATGGACTGAGAACAGGAGCTCTACCTCTAGGGCTTGAACAGGTATGACTCCTGGCAGGTGCCCAGGAAGGCAGGAGTGTTCCTGGACTGTGGGTGGATCCCAAAGTTCCCACAAATGCATTTTTCTGCATGGATGGTTGTCAAATTATTATTGCTGATTGGGGATAGAGTGGGTTCTCCTATTCCATGATCTTGCTTAGGTCTCTCTCTCTCTCTCTTCCCCTTAGTTTTATTGCTGTAGAAGTAGAGGTTTAGAGCCAGAGTTTGAATCTGATAGTCATTACTACATATAGTTGTATGGCATTGGGGAAGGAGTTTCCTTAGCATCTCTAAGTATCAATTTCTTCATTTACGTGATGTAGACACTACTTCTTCCCCATCCAAATTGTTGGTTGGTAAATATTAACATAGGTGTGGAGCTTTTCTTCCTCCCATATCATTGCCCAGGGACCATCCAATGGAAGGTCGGCTCTGTGTAGCTAAATGTTGAGAAAAATTAATGAACAAAAATTTTTCTCATATGACTTAATATATTCATCAAATCTCCTGACAAGACTGGCCAGTTATAAAAACAAAAAAAAAATGACCCACTGTACTCTCAGGGCAACCAACAACTCTATTAAAATTGTCAATTAAAAGTATATTTATTGAGCATCTAGTTTGTGCAATATTTAATATCTAATGCACAGCAGAGACGTGAACTTACTGCTTTGAGCTCAGAACTGTCTATAATAATGATAAGATTACAGACCCTATTTCTATTTAAAGTTGAATTTAAGGATTAGTGAGATGTTAGGGGATTTCTGTCAAATACTGAGCTTCCTGAAATTTGGCAAACCAAGTAGAGATGGTGGTAAAACCAAGCGAGGTAAAAGCCAATTGCTGGAAAAGTATATTCCAAATGAAGTTTCCATGATTATAAGGAGCAAGGGCTGATTCTTCAGCTACGTTCCACAGGACCTGAACCTACCCTACCTTGTTCAACCATTGGTAAAGACTGTGACTATCATCGATAACTTGAAATATTGGGAAATTTCATAGTGTTAATGTGGTATCACGAAGCCTAAGCATGCTCTAATCCTGAGCAACACCCAACACCACCCATCATGATGCGTTTCTGAAGGAAATGTTATCACTGGGGCAAAGCAAAGAAAAGCAAAGTGATTAATGTTTACCAGGCTTGGGCCCCGGACTTTGCTTCAGAGCACTGGCTAGCTCTGTTGGACCACATGAAATAGCCTTTATCCTAAGTTCTTATACACAAACATTTTTAGATCAGAGTTCAGTTCCTTATACTAGCCGGTCTCAGTAGAGGCTCAGTCTGAGTACATAGTTGTTAAGTTTGCAGGTGCCTTCCTCACCTGGCTGCATCATAGGAGAATAACAGAGCACAGAGGACTGACCACCTGGGCTTGTTCTCAATTAGATCCTATTTCATGGAAGGGAGAGAAGAGGCCTTTTTCCCCAGGCTTAAGGTTTCCAGAGCATAGATAAATAGATGGATATTGCTAAAGTAGAGTGCCAGAGAGAGAAAGTCGTAGCCAAGTGAGTGAATTTTTATTGATCATCAGCAAATGTGGCCAATCAATGCATGGAATGTAATTCATCTAAACTCTCTCTTCCACCCTGATTGAGGAGGGAAGGGTAAAGAGGAACATGATTTAATGTCTCCACAGGCTGGAATCAGGGGATACATTTGATGAGATAAATGTAGCAGAAATAAATGTAAACTTCTCCACTTAAGCTCCAAAAACAGTTGTGCAAATATCAAATAGTGGCCTCTGCTTGGACTCAGGGGGCTTGACTGGCTCCACAGGGATTATCATTTGGATGCTTCAGTAATATGCATGCCTTCTCAATTCTTCATTGGTTAGACTATTTCAGATTTGAATGCTGTATTTTAAAAGGAACATGGACAGCGTATAGATTGTTTAGAGGAAATGAATAAATGGCATAGAAAATGAAATTAGAAAGTGCTTATTTTTTTTAATTGCTGATATTCTAGAATTTCAAGACTCTGAAAATCTCATCTAAAGGGATGTGGGCAGGTGACTTCCTATCGTATGCACTGTGGTAGATGCTGTGTATCTGTTTAATCATTATAGTCATTGTCCCAATTTTATAGTAAAGACCACAAGGCCTTCTTCAAGAGGCTGGGTGATTTTCCTACAGTCACATAGTTAGTGAACAGCAAACTGGGATTTGCAACTTTATTCTGCCCAATTCAGAAGTCCACGCTGTTTCTACTTCAGCAAATATTGAACATTCTGTGATTCTAAGAGTCTGTGTTTCAGTGATCCTATGACAGAGTGATAGGGTGACAGATTAACAAAGCTGCAGTGTTCAAGACTCCTCAGAATGGCTAGGGAACAACGGGGTGGGTGGCAGGGGATGTGAGGAAGCGTGAGGTGCTAAAAACAGAGAAATTACAAAGGTGGTCATTTCTTTGGTTCCCCCCAAACCTAACATTCCCGTTTATTTCTCTGCATCTTCGCCAAGCAGACGTGTGACCTGAGAACAACTCCCCTGTGAGGCAGGGTTTTTCTCATTTCCTGATTCCTAATCTAATAGAAATGTCTAAACTAGTCCTCTGGGTCTGCCAGGGAGATGGGGAAAAAAATCTAGGATCAATCACTCCATTTGAAACTGCATCTGCAGAAAAGATGTCAGGAAGGGGCAAAGTGGGGATAAGGCTCTGTCTACCCCAGCCCTTCTCCTAACAACTGCTGGCCCATCTCCTGGTTTCTGGGCTGCACCCTGATGAAGGTGTTAGTCTGGGCTTTCCAGAGTGGAGCCCAGCTAGGAAGCTGCACCCTTTCCAGTGTCAATTAATTGTTCTTTATTTTCTACAACTGAATTAAGTGCCTGCTAGCGCATTGCCACCCATAGGGTCAGACCTTGAGTTTCTAGGCTGCAGTCTCTGCAAGACTCCGTATTAGAAACATTTTAAAAATAATATTCTAGTGGAGCACTTTCAGGAGATTTCCAGTTAGCCCTGTGGAATGATCAATCAGGATTGACAAAAGGGGCTTGACCTCTCGCTGCCTAGCCCCAAGGCAGAGTTTTTCCCCAGCTGAAATCTGTTTGGCCTGAGGCCAGAGTCCTGGAAACAGCCTTGCAAAGCCCTTTGTTTACATTTGTAATTGAAGAGACTGCTATTGTGGTTCAGTTCTCAAGTGGGTGGTAGAGAGTCTTACTTCCATCCCAGGGGCAGAGGAAAGCTGCAGAATATCAATACTTGGCCATTTAAGTGCTGGATCCCAGGAGGAAGTATGTCTAACAAAGAGCCTGTGCTGTCCTTAGGTGTTTAAGATTAACAGATAAAATTGTTTACCAAGCTATAAATTCTAATCAGATTTCTCCAATTTTCTCACTAACATCCTTTTTCTGTCCCAGGATCCAATTCAAGAGAGCTTTCATTTTGTTTGGTTATTTAATTTCATTTTCTCCCAGCTTTCAGAAGCTCTTACCTGGGACTAGTACTGGGGTTGAGATGGGAGGATTGACTGTAAAGAGCAAGAGGAAACTTTCTGGGGCAATATAAATATTGTACATTTTTATTGTGGTGATTGCACAGGAGTATACATTTGTCAAAACTCACCAAACTGTACATTTAAAATAAGTACATTTAATTTATGTAAATTCTGCCTCAAGAAAGTTGATATTTTAAAAAATGTTTAAATAAAAATATGAAATCATGTCACTCGCATACATAAAATTTCCCAGTGGCTTCTCATCACACAATGAATAAAATCTAAACTTCTAACTTAGAAAAAAAAATTTAAATGAATAAATCAAAACAGCTCTAACAAAAGATTGGTTAAGGTCCTTAAGATACAAAGACATATTTTTAACTAATAAGAAAATGTGCTTGGGCAATTTATAAGAAAATAAAAATGAGCAATAACATTTGAAAATGAGTTTAATCCTATTAATAATAAAATAAATATAATTTGAAACAAAAAATTATCACATGAAATGGTTTGTGAGGCTTAAAATAGTAAGGCTTCCTTAACAAGCAGTTAGCTCCTTCATTTTAGGAGCTTGCCAAGTCCCTTTCCATTAGGGTTTTCTTTTTCCTGCTTCAAGTCAATATATTCAGTAAAATGAAGTGTCAAAGAAAAATAATGTTCAAATAGATGTTGCTATGTTGCTCAGACTTTTGGCAGAGACCACAAAGGCCAAGAAGACGGAAAGGTGCCAGATATACAAACATCCTTAATTAAGGTCCAGGGCTACCTGCAGGGCATGCTACGAGATAGTGAAACTACTTTCTGTCAGCAGTGGTCCCACAACACAGGCTGTTTATATAGGAGTTGATTAAGGATGGTGTGGGAGAGTTCTTTGGAGAGAGTCATCAGTGTGGCCTGCCTCCCATCCTTCTGGGGACCTCAGGTAGGAGAAAAGGGCTGGAAGGGGACCTCCTGGGGCATTTCTTGTAGCCCAGGAGTTAAGGACATAGGAAGTAGGTGCTTGACCTACTTGTGTCTGAACAGCTATGGGGAGAAGCTTGAACTCTCAGGCCTGGTACAAGGCAAAGATGAGACTGTTCTGGAATGACCTCTATGTCCAGAGTGGACAGGGCAGCATCGGAGGAGATCTTTGTGTGACAGATTCAAACCTGCTAAGGGGACTTTCCCCAGCAGGGACAATGTGATGCCAACAATGGTAGACTGCAGGACAGGAGTGGAGAGGAGAACTATGAGTAGTCTGGGGAAGAAAGCATTGCCCACTGAAGGAAAGTGAAGATGAAGAAGATCCCCAGTGATGGGGAAGGGATGTCTCAAAGGTCCTTCCTGAAAGAGAGAATTGCTGAAGGTCCAATGACAATCACAATGACATTAGTCAAGGAAGAACTTTCTTGCTCTTGCCTCTCCTCCCTAATCCTTTCCCATTCTGGAGGAACCCAAAACACAGCCAGAAAGTGAGAATTGTAAAAGAGGAAGAAGGCAAACATCCACTGTTCCTCTGCCCACTGCGGGTTTCCCAGCTCAGAGAAGGGAGATCTGGGCGAAGGAAAATTTTTAAGTGAATGATAGTTTAGATTTGGATATGATTCAGGAATAGATTTTTAAAACATACCTAGAAAATGACACTCTTTATTATATTTATATTTGCCTGAAAATGATTGAGTGATGTTTTATTACCCTAGACTGACCTGAATAGCTGAAGAACCTAATTGAAATTTCATGTAGCATGAGTGCAAATGGAGGACGAGGGGAAGAGTCTAATTGTTTTTTTGTAATCAAAAATTAGGCTTATTCAAGTAATAGTCCTGAAGCCACCTCTGGGCCAATCCTTTTGCCAGGTAATGAAGTCATTCGTTGTGGATCAGGTTTCCCTGCTGCCTTTGAGGAGCTAGGAGAGCAGTATACAGGATAACTCTCTCTCTCTCTCTCTCTCTCTCTCTCTCTCTCTCTCTCTCTCTCACACACACACACACACACATTTACATTTGACATTCAGTATTATTTTATATTAGTTTCAGGTGTACAGCACAGTGGTTAGATGTTTAAGTACTTCATGTAGTGATCCTCCCAGTATATCTGGTACTCACCTAGCACTATACACAGTTGTTGCAATATTATCGACTATATTCTCTGTGCTATATTTTGTATCATTGTAACTATTTACTAATTACCAATTTAGATATCTTAATCCCTTCACCTTTTTCACCCAGCCCCCAACACCCCTCTCCTCTGGCAATCATCAGTTTGTTCTCTGTATCTATGAATCTTTCCACTTTGTTTCTTCATTTATTTTGTTCTTTAGATTCCACATATAAGCAAGATAATATGGTATTTGTCTTTCTTGGTCTGACATTTCACTTAGCATTAACACTCTCTAGGTCCATCCATGTTGTTGCAAATGGTAAGATGGGTTAAATAGGAAGTCTCAGGAAATAAAAATACATACTGGTGAATAAAGATAAAAATAAAACATATCAAAATATGTGGAATGTAGCTAACACAATGCTGAGGGGGAAATTTATAGCAGTAAAGGCTTACATTAGAAAAGAAGAGAGATTTCAATGAATAATCTAAGTTCTTACCTCAGGAAACTAAAAAATGAAGATCAAAATAAACCCAAAACAAGCACAACAAAGGAAATAATAGAGGAGATAGCAATTAAATTAAGAAAAGCTGAACAATAGAGAAAATCAATGAAACCAGAAACTGGTTCTTTAAAATAATAAATTTGATAAATCTCTAGGAAGACTGGCAAAAATAAAATGAGAGGAAAACAAATCACCAACATCAAAATGTGGTTTATTACATTCTTATAATATCATATACATGTAATATTCTGGTATATCACTATGGTTCCGTAGCCATTAAAAAGTTTTAGGGAAATACCACAAATGACTTTATACCATAAATTTGGTAACTTTGAAAAAATAGATCAATTCTTTAAAAACTATATACTGCCAAAAACTCAACCAAGATGAAGTAGATAAATCTTAATATCCCTATAACCATGAAAGAAATTACATTTGTAATTAAAAAAGCTCCTCCAAATATAAACCACAATGAGATAGCATTACAGATCTATCAGAATAACCAAATAAAAAAAATAGTGACAATGCTAAATGTGTGAGAATATGGAGAAACTGAATCAACTGTTTGGTGAGAATGTAAAATGGAACAGCCATGTGAGGAAAAAAATTGGAAGCTTCTTATGAAATTAAACGCACAAATACTACATGATACTGGTGCATTTATCTCAGAGAAATAAAAACTTATATTCACAAAATAGTTTGTACAAAGCAGCTTTATTAGTAATAGCCCCAAATTGGAAATAGCCCAGGTGTTCTTCAAAAGGTAAATGATTAAGCGAACTGTGATATATACATGCCATGGAATAATAATCAGCAATAAAATGGAACAATTTTTTTCTCTTATTCATGTTATAGCTGAAAATTTGTAACTTTTTACCAACCTCTTTCTAGTCCTGTCCCCATCCCCAACTCCTAGCCTGTGGCAACTACTTTACTACTCTTTGTGTTTCTATGAGTTTGACATTTTTTTGTTTGTACGTTTTAGATTTTGCATGTAAGGGATGGCATGCAGTATTTGTCTTTGTCTGGCTTATTTCACTTAGCATGATGCCCTCAGGATCCATCCCTGTTATTGCAAATGGCAGATTTCCTTCTTTCTCATAGCTGAATAATATTCCTCTGTGTGTGTGTGTGTGTGTGTGTGTGTGTGTGTGTGTGTGTGTGTGTACGTATCTCACATCTTCTTTATCCACCATCCTTTGACAGACACTTAAGGTTGTTTTCATATCTTGGTTGTGAATAATGCTGCAGTGAACATAGATTACAGATAGCTCTTTGAGATACTGATTTTATTTCTTTTGGATATACACCCAGCAGTGAAATTGCTGGATTATGTGGTAGTTCTATTTTTAGCTGAGGAACCTCCATACTGTTTCCCCGTGAATAAATTATTGATATACATAAAAACTTAGATGGATCTCTAGGAATTATGCTAAGTGAAAAAATTCAACTTTAAAATGTTACAAACTATATGATTCAATTTATATAATATTTTCAAAATGACAAAATTATAGAAATGAAGAATAGATTAGTGAGTACTAAGTGCTAGGGACTAGCATGGGAGAGGGAGGGATGTTGGTGTGCTTATCAAAGGCAACTGGTGTACAGCTGAAACATGGGATTTCATTAACCAATGTCACCATAAAAATAGATAGATAGATAGATAGATAGATAGATAGATAGATAGATAGATAGATACAAACAAAGGGCAACTGAGGGATCCTCGTTGTGATGAATCTTATCTTGATTGTGATGGATATAGGAGACTATATACCTGTTAAAATTGTATAAAACTAAAGGCACACACACACAAATGAGCTGTAAGTTAAACTAGGAAAATCTGAATATCAGTGGATTACGTTAAAGTCAATATTTTGGTTGTATTATTGTACTGCAGTTTTGCAAGATGTTACCATTGGAAACTGGGTAAAGAGTACTCTGTTTTTTTTTCTTACAATGGTATGTGAATAAATAATTACCAATAAAACTTTTAATTAAAAATTATGTTTATGAAGAGACTGTGATATTATGAGATAAATTGTTTATAACATAATCACAGGCTACAAAAAGTTCAAATAATCATAAAATATATATACACCATGATTCTATCAAATAGATTCAAAGAAAGCAAAAATAAAGAGTGTATAAAATTTAAAATTAAAGAAGAAATAGGAAAGCCATAGGAAAACAAAAAATATGTTAAAATGTAACTTTCCAAATTTCCTATAAAGAGCACATGAAACTTAAATAATAGAAGAAACCATTGAACTAGACATTTTTACTCACTCTGAGATTTTTAGAATCCATTAACATAATTAGATAGGCATAGAACTCACTTGAGAACTTTAGGTTCTCAATAAATGGTGGTGGAAACTCTATCTAAATGGCACATTTATATTTTGACAGAAGAAACAGAAGTCTCTGAGTTTTAATAAAAAGCAATCCAGGTATCAGTAAGTGAGTTCCAGAGAAATGAGAATGAGAGTGGTGGTGCATATTGGTACTCCTTTCTAGGTCTTTGTAACTCCTAGCATATCGAAATCACCTATTTGCTCTTGCTTAAGGTTGTCTATCTACTTCCAAGGTGGATTCCTCTCCTACTTCACTGCTAATGTACCTTGTGCTTGGCTTGAAAGTATTCATTCAGCTGTGAAGACACAATTTCCAATTGGTTTTCCGGTTTCAGTATGCACAAATTCCTGCACAGCAGGGAAATTTCTCTAGGGAAATTTTGAAAGCAAATAGAGATTCTGAAGGAGTTTGGAGAAGATTGTTTTCTGCATGGACAGTTCTGAGTGCAATTAAGTTTTACCCAAAATTAGATAGGCTAGAAAATATTGGAGGGGAAAAATGGTCCCCTCTACACAAACACCCGAAGAACATGTTTTAACTGAATAGAGGAAAACCACAGCTGAATTACAAAACCATTGTAAGCAGAAGGCACTTGAGAGACTGACAACCATGTTGAACCACATCAAGTGTCCTCATTCACATTTAACCTATGTGCATTGTGGCCTCAGAAGTTGTGCAGGGGACAGTTTGCATGACTGTATAAATTGGTACTGCTAAATCCAGGCTTTATCACTGCTACCACCCTCCCCACCACCACCACAGAGATACAACCTTTAAAAGGCAGGACAGTGAGGCCCAGAGAGGGGAATAAAGATCTCCAAAATCACACAGCCAACCATGAAACCCAGACTGTTGAATTTAAACCAGTACTCTTTCCTCTCTACAATGCTGCGTGGAAGAAATGCTTTTACTATATATACATATACGTATATGTGTATATGTATATATATACATATACACATACATATACATATATACATATACACATATACCTATATGTATATATACACACATATATACATATATGATATACATACAGTATAATATACAGAGTATATGTGTGTGTGTGTGTGTGTGTGTGTGTGTGTGTGTGTGTGTGTGTAGTATTGGTTTGAAATCTTGAAATCTACATGGCTGTAATCCAAACCAGCAAACCAGGGATATTTTCATAATGTCAAAACAGGAGGCAAATTGAGTGCTAAATGCAGTTTTCTCATGGATGAAATAGAGATAATAATAATAATACTTGAGTTGTAGGGTTGTTGTAAGGACAGAGAGTTAATATTTGCAAAACATTTAGATCAGTGCCTGTCATATAGAAAGTACTATGTAAGTATTAGACATTAGTGGTAGTATGTATGTATATATTTCTACATGCTAATAATAAGAATAATAAAATGTGCCTCCTTCACATGTACTTTTCATCTATATTTCCGCAATCCTGGCATGGCTTTGGGAAAGTGCTCTATTAATATTGTTTGATGAGGGTTGGGCGAACAGATGAATGGATGAATGGATGAATAAATGGAAGGATGGATGGGTAGATGGTTGAATGGATGGATGAATAAATAGATGGGTAAATTCAAGTTCATATGATTAAGCAAGCTGTTAACCCCAGAGCATGAGTATTTCTCCCTGGATACTTTTTTAATGGAGAATGAAGAGATAAAGCTTGTCACAGTTAATATGTTAGAGCTCTGGTATCATTGAATTATAGCACTGTTAGGGTCATGGACAACTCATCTTACCCAACTTTTGACCCAGTGCAGAAAATCACTGATCAGTGGCTTGAATATGCAGCTCTACGTTCAAAGCTGTGAGGAAAAACTCATTTCTTGAGGGAAAGACCATTCTGTGACTGTACCTCTGTAATTGTTAACAAGTTCCTCCTAGCCTAATCTTGTTACTTCTTAACTGGACCTCATTGTGACATCAAGAATGAGGCTAATTTCTCTACCATAAACTTTTGTTGTTGTTGTTGTTTACTCATTTCAAAAATATTTAGTGAGTATACAATTAAAAGTAGATATGGTTTCTTCTCTCCTGGAGATATTTTTGGCACGGAAGAGACTAGAGATAGCTGAACGTATAAGCTATGAACACACTGTGGAAAGTGCTGCAGCAGAAAGGCACAGGGGAAGCGCTTTTTACTACGGCATATCTGAGTCTGCCCTGAGGTGTATGAGAGGGAAGGGGCTGCTGCTCTTTAGTGCTGCAGAGTCTACTAACAGGTGTAGACTGAGAAGTGTCAGGGCCACACATTAATTCAATGATAGTTTAATGCTCAACTTGGTGAAATGACAGTGTCAACCAGGCTTCCTCTCACAGATGCTGATGCTGAGATATTCTGTAAAAAAAAAAAAAAAAAATACTCCAAAGTTAAACAGGTAGATGGACCATATCACAGATCATCCAAGCTAGAACAGACCTTAAAGATCATCTGAGCCACGGTCCTTCTTCCATAGCGCATACCAACACACCACACACCTATATAACAATATATCCAAACTGAGGTAAGAGAAAGGGAAAAAGCTTCAGGTGCCCTGACTTTTAGCTCTCTGTTCTGGCCTTGAGTGCATGCTCCTAAACTTTACCCACTGTAATCCTTGGAATTCCTTAATTAGTTTAGAACTGTCTCCTATGCCATTTTCTAATTCATCTCTCTCTCTCTCTCTCTCTCTTTCTCTCTCATCTATCATCTCTCTGTCTATCTATCTATCTATCTATCTATCTATCTATCTATCTATCTATCTATCTATCATCTATCTACCTACCTACCTACCTACCTACCTACCTATCTAATCTACCAACCATCTGTCCATCTCTAAGAGACCACCAAGACCAACATCATCATGCCTTACTTGTTGGTTTGCTTTGGTCGCTAAAAAAATCTAAGACATTCATGTCAATATCAGCAATTCTTATGTGATGAGAATCCCTACACTCCCCTAAACTCCTAAATCCTTCTAATGTTTTCTCTAAAATTTATGATATGTCATCAGGCCAAACTTCTTTGTGTTAAACCTTTTCTCCAGTGTTCTCTTATTGCTCTTACAGAATTTAAGCTACTCCTTGAGAGAAACCTGTGTAACCCTATCAAATGACAGGGCTTACTCCCATGCCAAAATCCTACCTATTCATTATTGCTGCTTTCAGTCTGCTCTTGCTACCCTCTCCCTAAAAACCCAGCTCCTCAGAAGTTTATTTCAAAAGACCATACCATATTGCTCACTCATTCTCCTTGTTGCAACCATCCACAGGTTTGCAAGCATCTTCTCTTCATTCATGGAAGATTTTAGTACCTGGCTTAACATTATCTTATCCACCAATATTCCCAATATACTTTTTGGTCATTTTTACAACTAGGTAAATGATCCTTATGATAATTTGATCTTATAGTTCTTTGGTCTTCTCATCTCCAATGATTGTCCATGTCCCACCTGAGCCATGGTCATATCCAAGACGTTATCATTGTCACAATCTGCAATTCTCTGACATCTTGGTTTTAAGCTTCCCATTGTCTGATCATGACATCATCTCACTTTTCTACCCCATTCATTCTATCACCCCTCCAGGAGTCCTTTCATTCCACCCAGACACCCAACCCATCAACCCTCAGACTCAAACCCCCACCTTTAACTCCCTGGCCAATTATTAGAGTCATTCTCTTACATAAGTCTTCAACTCTCGAGTACACATTCTCCATGTTCTTGCCTCCCTTTCTTTGTCACACTTGAATTGTAAAACAACACACCTGGTTAAAATCCAGCCTGCACACTCCTTTCCTCTGAGCAGCTGAACATGGAAGGAAAGAAACATCCAATCTTGCTAGTTGGTCTCACTTTAAATTAATGACTGCATAAGTGTTCCTCAGCACTACTTAGCAATTCCACGATTCCCCAATCAATTCACTCCTCCACTCTCTGGAGACTATTCCACACTTTATTTTCTCAAACCTCTGATACCCTTATTCTTTCTCTTCCAGTGTATCACCAGGAAGGCTTCCTATTACCAAGCCCTACCCAATAATCTTTATTTTTACCCACCTTCCCACTTATTAAAATGGACAATATCCCTTCTCCTACTCAAAGCCAACCTTCCAGTGCCTTAGCCTTACCTCCTCTTGCCCACAAGATGAGAACTTGGCTCTTTCAATTACCCTTTTGTTTTCTCCAAAACATGTAAATATACTCAACTATCTTCTATTTGGGGAAACCCCTCACTTGAGCTCACATATTCCTTCAAATGCAGCCCATTTTTCTGCTCTTCTATACAGAAAAATCCTCAGTAACTTTCTATAATTCCAATTCCTCTTCTTCTATTCTCTCTTTGACCCACTATTCCTAGTTTTTCTTCCCCAGAATGGCACCAAAACTAATTTTGTCAAGTCACCAAACTACCTTTGTCAAGTCATCAATAGCCTCCATGGGGCTAAATGTAACCTAATTCTTGGTTTTCATTTTACTTAATCTGTTACCAATGTTTGACTCAAGTGGCCCTCTATTCTTGTAGGAAGACTTCCTTCCCTCAGATTTTAGGGCACCACTCTCTCTTGGTTCACCTCCTATCTACCTCAGGCCATCTCCTTTTTAGCCTCCTGTGCTAGATCCTTCTCATTTTCCTGACTTCAGAACACTGCAGGGCCAAGGGCTCAGTCCTCACTTCCTTCCTCTCTTCTATCCTCATTCTTCTCCAGGAGCCCTCGTATACCCTAAGCCCTTAAATTCCATATATGCATTCTAAATGATTGATTCTGAATTTATGACTTCAACCCACCCCCTTCCCTATACTTCAAGTGTTTACTCAACATCAGTACTTATATTAGTGGGTATCATGTGTCATAAATAAGGTTCTGAATTTTCTTGCCAAACTGAACTCTTCTCTGGTTTACTCCATCTCAGATAATGGCACCTCTGGCCTTACAGATGTTCAGGTCAACAATGTTAGGATTATCCTTATTCTTTCTGCTCTACCACTCTGTTCAACTAATATATTGACAAATTCTGCCTATTCCACATGCAAAATGTATTTAGAATTCATCAACTTCTCCCAACCTTAATCTTTCTACACCAAGCCATCAGCACCTCTCTTAATTGGTCTTCTTGCTTTGACTCTTGTTTCTTACAGTCCATACCCTTATAGCATGATATTTTCTAACCCCATTTATCATCACTATCCTACTTTCTCACTCTGATCCAGCTACCCCACTCTCTTAACTGTTCCTTAGACATACCAGGAATGCTCCCATCTCATAGCCTTTATTTTTACTGACCTCTTTATTTGAAATTCTTTCCCTAGTTTCAATTGATCACTTCTGCTACTACCCATGTATTCCTTCTGCTAGTGTAACTGAGATAATTAAATCAATGGGTTAGATAATTCTGGAGTGTTCTCACCTCCAGGGATTAGAAGGGTGACTATGAAAGGCAACCCTAGTGGGGAATCATTTATAATGAGACTGAAAGCCATGTCCCTAACAACCAAGGTGTCTGGGGCCTAGAATATTATAAGACTGCTTTGTCTTGGAGAGCTCTGAAACATAGCCCTTATGTGTTTTAGTTGTTTATATCTTCTGAGCTCTGAAACCCAAGCTGGAGAACCACTACACATTTTCATTCTTTGTTATATTATCTGTAAACAAACCTTATTTCACACATTGGACTGTGAGCATCTCAAAGCTAAGACTTCATAGTTTTGTACTCTCTCCCATTTCTATCACAGAAGTTGATACAGAGGAGGTTCATGCTAAAAATTATCATTTATGGAGCACTCATTATAGGCTAATGTGTAAGCTGTTTGCAAAAATGTCTGTGAGAAACTCCCTCCTATATTCATTCTCCTTTGTAGTGTAATTTGCAGTTCTTCTGACAAGTAATAAAGTCATTTTCCCCACATATTAACTCTACACAGGCCTCGTGGCTTACTTTGACCAATTGAATGTGGAAGATGTGACAGATATTGTGCCAATGGCATACCTAGGCCTCAGTAAGCCTTGCATATTGGAGTTCTGGCCAGATCCATTTGAACAATACCAGGCTAGCCTGCTAGAGGATAAGAGACCACATGGAGCAGCAGAGGATATCCTAGACAAGCCAGCCCCAGCTGGCCTGGCAGCTGACTGCAGACATAAGCATAAACACAGCTAAGGCCAGGAAAAATACACAGTGAATCCTCATCAGAATTGTCAACCTGTAAGGCAAATAAATGGTTGTTGTTTTAAGTCAGAGGTTGGCACACTATGTCCCATTAGCCAAATCTGGCCTGCATCTTGTTTTTGCAAATATAATTTTATTGGAAAACAGCCTCACTTTAATGTATGTATTATCTATAACCACTCTAAAGAAAAAACTCACTTCCATGTGTTCCCTTTACCATGACCACCACACTCACAATACTTCTGACACCAGATGTGTGGGTTTTCCAAACATCAAGGAATTCTGTGACACTAAGTGTCCTACAAATCTAACTCTGACATTATGTGGAATTAGCTTCAGATCCCATGGGTTAAATGTTCAGTCCCATGAGACCATCCCCACTTAAGATGCCAATTGCAAGTCCAGTTGTCACTTGTGCTTCTGACCAACTGGTTTTAAATTGGTGGTTCCCACAACCACCTCCTCAATTTTGATTATTTTGCTGAAGTAGCTCCCAGAACTCCGAAAGCTATTTCAGTTACTAATTATCAGTTTATTACAGAGAATATTAAAGGATATAATGAACAGCCATATGAAGAGACACATAGGGTGAGGTCCAGAACATAGGAGCTTCTGTCCCTGTGGAGTTTTGGGTACACTGTCCTCCCAGTATGTGAATGAGTTTTGATTCACCAACCTGAAAGCTCTCCAAAGTACATAGTTCAGGAAATTTTATGGAGGCTTTGTTACACAGGCATGATTGATTAAGTCATTGGCCATTGGTGACTGAATTCAAATTCCACCCTCTCTCTCCTCCCCAGAGGTTGTTTGGGGCTGAAAGTTCCAACCCTTTAATTCACATGGGTGGCTCCCCTGGCAACCAGCCTCCATTCCTAGTTTATCTAGGATCTTTCCAAAAGTCACCAATGTCACTAATATAAACTCAGATGTGGTTGAAAAGGAGTTGTTATGAATAACAAGACAACCATTTCCAGTTTTAGGCTCTGAAAAGATTCTAAGAACTGAGGAGAAGAGATCAAATATTATAATGAAAGTTGCTCCCATTGCTATTATCAATTATCTTTAGAAATTATAAGCTTTTGAGAGAGATGAACCAATGTAGAGAAAGACCAAAACATACATTTATTGTAAATCACAATATCACAGCTGCTTTCACATCACAACAGCAGAGTTGGGTAGTTGCAATAGACTGCATGGCTTGCAAAGCTTAAAGTATTTACTTTCTGTCCCTTTACAGAAAAACATTTGCAAACCTCTTTTTAAGTCACTAAGTTTGGGAGTAGTTTGTTATATCCAGGGACTAAGCCAAGCACTCTAAATTATTATGTGTTAACTTTTACTTTAACCCAGTAATTGTTTATTATGCCCATTTTATAGATGGGAAAACTGAGGCGTAATGAGGGAGAGTAATTTGTACATGATGGATAAGGGAAGAAACCCAGCCTTTCCTTGAAGCCTTATGACATTGCCATATTGCCTCAATAAATTGTGTTAAATAGATGGATACCTGTCTGAGTGAATATATAGCTAGATAAATAGTTTGGGTCAATCCCTCTGAGGAGAGAATGTACATGATAATAACCTTTGTGTCCAAAGTGTGGTACTTCTGGACTCAACTGAATTCCTTACAGAAAGGGTTGGAAATGTTCACATCCAGACCTTTGAGTTCCTGATAAATTTTAATGTGTGTCCCTAATGGATGACTCAGAAGAATCATTGAAATATATTATATGTGGAAGGGAGGGAGGGAAAGAATAAGAAAGGGAATAGAAGGAAGGAATAGAGGTGAAGAAAGAGAGGGAGGAGAAGGTTTAGAAAAGGGAGAAAAAGCAATCTAAATTCTATTGAGGATAAATGGCCTTCCATTTGTCTCTGATATATCCATCTGGTATCTGATATCCATTAGGCAACCACTGCTAGCTGTTCTGGAGGTGGAATTTATCTAGAATCAATTTGTCATTGGGGAGATTTGGAGGCTCATCAGGGGTCATTTTTGAAAGGGTAAGGAGATCCTATCCTGTCTTAGATTTAAGCTCTGGTCCAGCATCTTCTGGAGTGGGCGAGGGGCTTTATTGATAGGGATGCTCACAGTACAGTGGTTCAGCCCCACCAGCTCACTCATTTCTCAAGAATAGAAGCATATGGACAGTACATCACTACATTCTAAGAGAACAAAAATCTCCTTGGCTTTATCAGCAACCATACTGGTTCTATTCAATAACCCACACTGACTTTGGGAGGAGGAAAAAAAATGTAATTGTAAAAGCATAAATCCCTTTAAATGCTAAGATCAAAAGGAAGGTTTTCATCCAATGACACATAATTAAACATGCAGACATGCCCAACTTTGATTCATGAATGCTTATGCACTTCTAAATTGTTGCCAGGGAGATCGGTGCCTGAGAAAATTAAAACCATTACGCCTCAAAAGGATACATGATTTTCACAGCTTTCTAACGTGGTTTCCTGTTGTGCAGAACTTTCTGTTTTTTCCATTTTCTGCTCCTTGCCTCTGTAGCGATGTTCGGGGCTGAAAAGCAGCAGCTTTGCAAATATCCTTAGGTTGAGAATTCTCACAGGCTCAGTATGATGTGACCACAGAGCCAGACCACAAGGCCCACCATTTTCCAATTGCTTGTTGTTCAACCAGAGGGCAAATTAATTCCTCAAGGAAAGTCCCCTGAAGTTGGTACAGATGCTTGAGTGATGAGTTGGAAGCCATGATAAATAAAGCCCTCAAACTTATGGGGTGTGTAATCAAGGTTCTCTAGAAAAATAGGACCAGTAGGTGAGGAGGGCAGGAGAGAGAGAGAGAGAGAGAGAGAGAGAGAGAGAGAGAGAGAGAGAGAGACAAAGACAAAGAGAGAGAGACAGAGAGAGATGGAGAGTGACAGAGACAGAGACAGACAGAGACAAATAAACAGACACACACACACACACACACACACACACACAGAGAGAGAGAGAGAGAGAGAGAGGAGAGAGAGAGAGAGAGAGAGAGGGGCTCATTGGCTCATGCAATGATAGAGGTTAAGAAATTCCATGATTTTCCATCTGCAAGCTTGAGTTCCAGGAAAGCTGAAATGATCATATTCAGGAATTTTAAGAGCTGTCATGAAGAAGAAGAATTAGACTCATTCCATATGGTACAAGGAGTAGAATAGAATCAACTAGATGAAAGTTCTAGGAGGTAGATTTCAGCACATTATGAAAAAACAAAAACAAAAACAAAACCTTCTGGCCCTTGGAATAAGTTCACAGTAGAAGGGGATGACTTACTGTGGAGTGAGCTTCCTCTTACAGGAGTTATTCAAATCAAATTAGAAGTATCATTCTGAGGTTCCTGCACTAAAAGTGAACTGAAATTAGATCACCTCTAAAAGACATCTTAACACTGTGATTATCAGAAGATACTTCTCCTGTAGTTTGGATCACAGCAAGAGTTTGGTTAGACCACATAAGAGAAGGAAAGCTGAGGTTGTGTTTTCTGCCCCTGGGAAAAGGACCAAGACATTCAGCTTCCACAATGGCATTTTTAGGCCCATAGAGGCTGTGTCTACACCACACCAAAATAACTAGTTATTGAATTAGTCATTTGGCACTATGCAGACAAAGTGACTGTGAGCTTTGGAAAGTCTTTCTATTAATAGAAATAGTGTGGATTCCAAGTCACCCACACTGAAAGGAATGACCTGACAGAATTTGTGAATCTTCCAAGTGCCAACTGTCACTGGTTTACCAGGAAGACCCTTGAGTTCTTGGAGAATGTGGCTCATTGGAGCATTTGCGGAATTATTCCTCTGCTTTGACATACATTCTTGTTGAATTTAGAGATCTGGCCTCACTAGTATTAGCCAAACTGAAGGCAAAATAGAATTGATGACTAGCTGATTAATGTCAAAATAAAAGACTAGAGTGCCCTGAGTACCCCAGCATTGCGCACTCAAACACTCCTATTTCATGGATGCCGAACTGTGTATTTGTGAGTGCAGGGACCTTGTCAACCTCATAACTGCATCTGTCACATGTAACCTGGTATAGAGTAAGTGTGATTAATGCTTCTATTTGGACAAGTGAGGAAATGAGCCTGAGGAATATGTGATAGCCAGGGTTTGACAAGGGTTTCTCCTGGCCCATCAGGCTTTGTAGCCAATTAAAATGGTGCCCCAAATGGAAAACTCCCTGCTAATGGCAAGCCACATTCTGACTCTTTCTCTGCCTAGAGTAAAGTAGGAACAGCCCAATATTTCACTTGAGTAAAAACCAACTCCTCTTGCCCTTCAGGGAAACTCCCTAAACTATAGCCAGCTGTCTCATGCGATATCAAGGACTCTGTCATCGTTTTGGCCCACCTGGATGCTGCAATTATGTGTCATTTCAAGGGACAAGTAAAATGGTGGAAAGTTGCCAGATGGAGAGAACCCCTAGGGAAAAAAGAAAAGACAACATTGAAACATTCTTTGCTCACTTACTGACTTTCAAAAGTCCTTCAAGCAGGCAGCCACACTATTCCAGCAAAGCAGTAGAGAGGAATGGCAGGCCTGCTGGCTCTTATAGAAAGCATGCTGGAACCTTAGTGACTCAGGCTGTCATAGCAGGAGGAAGGCAGAACTATGTGACCTTTCTGTGTATGGCCAGCAGTTGGTCCATGGAGATCAACAGGGTCGATAAGCTCAAGTACAGTTCAGGCAGGTGTTCGTAACCAGGAGACAGACAATATTCATAATCAGTAGACATCAGGATCATGATTGTCACATGTTGGCTGGGAGCAGAATCCAGTCCCCTGGGGAAGAGGTTGGACTGTGTATAGCAGATCTCACCAAGCAGGCTGCAACCCAGGCTGAGCATACATTCCTTGCAGGTGCTTATAGGACTGAGCAGGAAAGTTGAGATGGAACCCAAGGTGCAGTCTAGATTGGTGAGATCTTGTGAGCACAGGATGCCAGAGGCTCTCTCCAGTGCACTTGACACCTGGTGACAGAAGCTTGGTTAATCCCCCTGCCTCCAGCTGCAGGGCTCAGGCAGTTGAAATTCTGCCTGCCTCACTCAAGCACCATTCAAGGTCTCTAGGATTGAGACCAGGGGCTCCAGTTGGAAAGGTTGAGGGATATGAGATCATACTGTCTTTTTTATGGAAGTCTGGAGAAACTGGGTCATCCTATAGCAGGGCACATCTCTGCCAAATATGGGCAGTGAAACCAAGGATACGAACACAAAATGTTATCTTAGAGGGGTGAGTGTGGTTACTTTTCATCCTGGGCCTATGGGATAAAATGCTAAATAAACACATTGCCAAATAATGATTTTGTTGTAGCATTTTATTGATAACAAGAAAAGACTAGCTCTCAGACTCTCTGTTCGATCCAGCAGACTGCCCAACTCCCCACTTCCCAAAGGTAATTACCTGATCCTAATTGGGTCTGAAGGCAGAAGGTTTTTATTTAAAGGTAGGGGTACAGGACATTTTGTATTTTTCCAGAGACCATGTGGATGAGAGTTTTGTGTTCTGCGTAACTGTGATTTAAAAAGCCAGATGACTTCTCCAGGACCCCGAGGTTCTTCACTTAAATCTCTGTGTCCTTGGGTAAAATATATCACTTCTCAGAGCCTATATCTCTTCATTTATAAATGGAAAGGAATGTTTCCTTTCAGTTTATAGGTGATATTTAAATGTAATGTTTAAATGAGGTTAGGGACACAAAGCAACTATCCCAGTGCCTAGAACACTTGAGGTACTCAGGGATTGCTAATTAAATCTGAATCTTTTAATGTGAAACAAAGTGGTTCTAAATCTCAACCTCTTGTTACTCTGGTGTGCGTCAGAAGTATTCTCATCATTATTATTATCTCTACACAGAACACTTAATTGTTTATTATTTTCTATTTATCTTATGTGATTTTCAATGCAGCTCTGTCACATCATCAAGACAGGTGAAATTATTTTTCAGTTTACAGATGGGGAACTTGAGGTTGGCCAAGGGACAGTGACCTGTCAAAGCTCATGTCCCTTAACTAGATAGTGTTAGGGTTTGTGGCAGCTGTGACCAAAAGGAATATTGAATCTCAGGAAAGGAGATGTTGCGGAAAAGCTGGCATGGATGCTGAGAAGGTAGAATGATAGGTACAATTCTCAGCTGTCCTTGAAGAGGCAAAGGGGACATGAACAAATTTTGGCCCCCAGGAAGTAAGGTGCCATGGGCAAGATGTACCTTGGCTGGCTGGGGTGTGGCACAGGGCTCTTCTTCCCAAGGTACTGGTGCCCTGGAGAAGCCTAGAAAACTCAGAGGCCCGATTAAATGCAGGGCAGGGGCAGAGAGGCCACTGCCCAACTTTAGCTTGAGCACCCTGGACTTACTGATAAGCTTCCGAAAAGGGGCAGAGTCTCCACCTGTACATTGCTGTATACCCCTTGAGACAGAGGAGTAGGGACTAAGTTGGGTCAAGAGCACACATCAAGATCTGCCCTGCTTGAGCCCCTTTCATTCACCTGACACGTCCCTGAAAGTTTGCTCAAGGACTCTGCCAGGTTGTCTCCTGTCTTCCTCCCTGGGTTCTCTGCTCTCCTGTCCCACTTTGATGCTAAATCTAAAATCCTACTCTCCAGTGAGTACTTACATAATGAAGATAGATTTAGAATAAGCATGGCTTTGGTCCCAATCTCAAAATGGAGAGGTATTTATTGGCACACCTCACTTTCCTGCTGAGATTCCACTGCCTCCAGAGCAGGGCCTTGTCTTTCTAGTTTGAATCCTTGGCACCTGTTACTCACCTGTAACATGAGGTGCTTGTTGAATAAATGAATGAATGAGTTAGTGAATAAATGAATGAATGAATTAGTGAATTAATCTGGCACCTCATAAATCACTGAAATTTAAGCTTTGCAGGGACAACACAAAATGTTGTCAATGTTGCTTATTGCTGAATTCCATGCCTGGTACATGACAAGCATTCAATAAATATTGCTTAATGAATGAAAAATTAATCTGTCTTAGCAGCGCTGGCTTTCTTCCTTTCCACTGATTCCTACAGTGTTTGAGCTAGGAGAGACTTTCAAGATGAATTGTTCCAAGTTAATTATATTGGAGACAAGAAAGTGTGACCCAGTGAAGGGAATGGACTTGCTCAAGCACACACTGCAGAGTTGGAATCTCGACAAATAGATTCTGGCCTCCCATCCAGGGCCTTTGACTCACTATTTGCCTTGTTTTCATGACGCTTACAGCCTATAAAGTGGGTTGGATATCTGGAGTTACAGTGGCTCACAGTCCTGCCTATGCAGTGTCAGTGAAAGTGAGTACTCAGAGAATGCCTGAGAATTGGACTCAGGCTAATCTATTTCTCAGCCAGTGGGATGCTCAGGCCCTACTGCAGGCCCAGAGTGGGGCCATGGCAGGATCAGGGATTTGAACGGCCTTTCTGAGCAGTCGTACCTTGATGTCTAACTGTTCACACAGCTGGACATACCAGGAGCCCCTGGTTAACTTGTTCTGCCCCTCAGAGGCCTTTCCTCATTTTGAGTTCCCTGGGCACACATCCATTATCCTCCACACAAGCAGCTGCGGGAGAAAAACAAAATGCACAGACTACTTGGCTTCCTCCCTGAAGGCAAGAGAATAGCATAGCAGTACCAGCTTCACAATGCTGAAATTCAAATCATGGCTCTGTGGCTTCCTAGCAATGAAACCCTGGGCAAGTTACTGATCTTCTCTAGGCCTCAATGTCCAATCTAAAAAAGGTTAGGGGGAGTAAAGTACACAAAACACCTGGAAATACAAAGCACAGTACCTGACATGTGGTAAGCATCTAATAAATAATGTCAGGGACTACAGGTGATACTCAGATGGGAGGATGACTCAGTTCTGTTCTTAGAGTCTCTGCAATCAGACTTACTGGGTTCAAGACCCAGCTTGGCTCCTTATCAGCTGTGTGCCCTTGTTCCAGTTACTTAACCTCTCTGTGACTCAACAACCTTATCAAGATGAGGAGGGTGATAGTGGGGTTATCTCACTGGGTTTATATCGGATTTAAATGAGTTAATTCACAGAAAGCACTTAAAACAGTTTCTGGCATATGGGAAGTGCTAAATAAAAATCATCAATTACACTCTTTTTATTATCTAGTTTAAAAAATCAATTTAAGAGAGCCAGATTCTTCCTACTGAAGGCCTTGAGTTGGAGAGATGAATGCAGGCACAGGACATTGGTGCCAACCTTGAGCTTATCAGCAGGTAATCTCATTTGTTTGCCCTTCTGTTCTCAAGTGCAACCCATGGCTAGCAGAGCATGATGCTTGTATGATGCTTGTGAGCTAGGCTTGCTAGCAGTAACTTCTCCATTGTATGCTATAAATGACTGCCAGCAGTGAAATTACATTTGTATTGATCTAAAGAACATTTTATTGATCAAACACAGGGGAAGAAACCTTTGAAACACGAACCCATTATTTTAACAATTTGTTGCCAGGAATAGGCAAAGGCTGCTTATATTTTCCTTCTTGGTGAGGTGGCATTCCCAAGGCAGCTTCCAGTACATGTAGCTGGTCTGGACACCTTGATTCCATTAGCAGCTCATCGATGACCACCTCTCTAGTCTCCAGCTCCCTCATCCCCATCTTCCCCCTCAATGTCTCTTGTTTCTTGAGGCTTTTCTAAGGCAGATCCTTTTTCCTCTAAATTTTTTTTCTCCCTCCTTCCTTGCCTGGCTCTCTATTACACAATCTTTAAAACACCTCTGCTTGATCTCACTGGCTAAGGGAGAAAGCCTCTCCTCCTCAGTGCTCCTGGGTCATTCTGAGTGATTGAGGATGATGGTGAAGGCACCAGATTGCCAGGACCTCTCCATGAAGAACTCAGGTTGTTCCATCAAGTTTGGAGCATAAATTCACCTGATACCACTGTCTCCCACTCCTCCGATGCCTGCTTCTGAATCCGACTTTATTAAACTTCATTAAACTAAATTAACATTGATATTGGCTATACAGGAAACGTAGGACCTCTAGGTGAAAATACTCAGGAGAGTCTGCAGCAATTTCCAGAATTATTCAATTAATGTATGTATTCAGAGGCTTTGAATGAATCTGTGCCCAACCTCACAGGAAGCCAAGGTTTGTCCATAGTTCCTGTCCTCAGTAGATTGACTAGCCTATGAGAAGAAATCCACACAAATGAGTGAATCACAGGAGGCAGGATCTACTAGGCATTATAAGTGTCGCGAGAATTCAATGGGGGAAAGAATACTCTTTTTTAAAAATGGTGCTAAGGAAACTGGATATGCATATGGAAAAGAATGAAATCAGGTCCTTACCTAACTCCATATGCAAAAATTACCTCAAAATGTATTGAAGACCTAAGTGTAAGAGCTAAGACTATAAAACTATTAGAAGAAAAGATAGGTGTAAATCTTCATGACCTTGGATTAGGCAACGGTTTCTTAGATATGACACCTAAAGCACAAACAACCAAAGGAAAAAAAAAAATGAACTTCATCAAAATGAAAAACTTTTGTACAACACTGGTTACCTACAGAATGGAAGAAAATATTTAAATCACATATCTGCTAAAAGTCTAGTATACGGAATATATTAAGAACTCTTACAGCTCAGAAATAAAAAGACAAATTTGTAAATGGGTAAAGAGTTTGAATAGACATTTCTCCAAAGAAGGTATACAAATGGCCCAAAAGCACATGCAAAGATGCTCAACATCACTAATCATTAGCGAAATGCAAATCGAATCGATGAGATACTATACCACTTCATATTCGGTAGGATGGTTATAACTAAAAAGGGCAGAAACAATAAGTGTTGGTGAGAAGATGCAAATTAGAATCTTTTACATTGCTGGTGAGGAAGTGAATAGTGCAGCCACTTTGAAAAAAAAGTTTGGCATGTTCTTTAAAAGTTAAACATAGAGTTACCATATAAAATGGCAATTCCACTCTTAGATACACACTTGAGAGAACTGAAATATGTTCACATAAGTTCATGCCACACAAATATCAACCATACTCGTAATATCTTAAAGGTGGAAACAATCTAGATATCCATTGACTAATGAATAAAATATGGCATATTGTTTCAGTAAGGTCTTCCTTAGTGATACTAGTTACAACATGGATGAACTCTGAAAACATTATGCTAAGGGAAAAAAAGCCCATCATAAAGGCTGCATATTCTATTATTCCAGTTGTACAAAAAGTTCAGAATAGGCAAAGACAGATGAATGGTGCCAGGGCTGTGGTAGCAGGGAATGGGGACTACCAACAAGTACAGCAATTCTTTTTTGGGATGATGAATAAAAAGTGAATTTTACAGTATGTGAATAATATCTCAATTTTAAAAAATGAATGGCACAGGTCTAGGGTGCTTTGGATGGTCAGTTGAAGGAGGGAGCAGTTAGGCTAGGGCACAGCTAGAGGAGGAGGTTCATTCCCAGTCCCATAGATTTCACTCTGAGAGCGGTAGGCCCTCAAGATGATCTTTATGACTGAGAGTACAGGAGGCTGTCATTCTTGGGAAATAGGAATCTCATACCCAGGGATGCTGAGTCTTCCAGGCAGTTTTAAAGGGAAATTACCTTTTTAAAAAATGATAAATTTATTAGGGTAAAATTGTTTAAGAATGTTATGTAAATTTCAGGTGTAAAATTTTATAATACAACATTTGTATATTCCACTGTAGGCTCATCACCCAACATCTAGTCTCCTTCCATCATCAAACATTTGATCCCATCTTTGTCCTCCCCTGTCCCTTCCCTTTTGGTAATCTCCATTCTATTGTCTGTATCTAGGAACAAACAAAACAAAACAAAACAATCCTTTTATTTTCGAGTGTCTGTTTTTCCTGGAGAAGAGAGGTAGAAACTGTTGACAAGTCTGGAAATTGGAAACATAAATGAAAAAGGGAGTCTCTCAGGAGAGTCTAGACATAAAGCCTCACCAGCTCAATCATCTTGTGCCACAGAGGCTTCGGCTCAAGGACGCAGCAGTGACACCAGCTGAAATGATTTGCTATCCATCTCTCAGACATGGCAAGCAACCCTGGGTATTATGCCAGAAGGCAGAAAAAGCAGCTGTCTCTTAATGTACAACATCAAGCATGTTAACAGGAGAGCTTCAGTTTCTATTACCTCTACATGGAACAGAGAGCAACACTTTGGGGAAAGTTTTTGACCTGATTGGCAGTTTGTTATGGGTTAGGGTGGATACCCAGTCAGGAATCAATAGAACGGGCTGGCTCTATTAATGGAGGCGTAGGGCAAATCCTGCATGAGTTTCTGGAGACCATGTGGGCAAGTACTTTCATCTTATAGATGCTGTAAGGAGAAAGAAAGATGGCTGTAGTCTGGCTCCCTCCAGATACCCTTAGTAGCTAACTTCTGAGTGGGAGAGACTCAGCGGTTTTCTCCTTATGTAACCATGTGCCCAGTACGCATGCGCGGGCTTCCATTCTCTGGCCTGATGCCATTATTGTTTCACATGTGTATAAAAGGCACTGCCACCATGCGAGGCTGACTATGTCCTTGCTGGATGACTGCCCCTCTGCGAGGCTGGCTGTGCCCTTGCTGGAATAAAGAGCTATGTCACAGGTGCCTACAGCTCCCCACCTTTTATTCCAACTGCCCAAGCCTGTACCCCTTACCTTGGAACTGTGAATCTGCAGCAGTACATGCTCAGAAAGGCTGAGTGACTTGGTTAAGGTGACAAAGCATATTGCTAACAGATCAAGGCTGGAAGCCAGATTACCAGTCCCCACATTATTGTTTAACTCCCTGGTCCACTCTTCTCAAATGACAGACTCAGTGACACCTGGTCTTTTGGATCTGTCACTCAAGAACTCCAGAGAATTTCTCTCTCCTCCCCCACCCCTCTATTCCCTTCTTCCTTTATTTCTATCTCTGTCTCTGCCTCTCTTCTTCTCCCTTCCTTTGTTTCTTTTCTAATTGAGTAAATCTATGCTGAAGTGTCACATAAAGTCCCCAAAATAAAGAGTGGTTCTTAAACCTGAGCAAGTATGACAGTCACTTGGAGGGCTGATTAAGACTGAGTGCTGGGCCTCATTCAGATTTTCTGATTCAATTGGTCTGTGTTGGAGCCTGAGAATTTTAAATTTTTAAAGAGTTCCCAGGTGAAGCTGACACTACTGGCTGAGGGACCACACATTGAGAACCCTGCTCTGTAGTTTGAAAAGTCCACCGCCCATCCTCTAGGCAAGACTCTTCCTATATCATTTCATAAAGATGAATGTTTCACTTATTTTTATTAATCTTCAGAAAATGAAATTCTATAGACATGTTAATATAATTTCAATCATTATCTGGGATTTATGGAGCACCTTACTGAGTGTCAGCTGGGCTAAATCCCACAGGCAAGAGTCTTGTCTAATCCCACAACACTGCATGCAAGTTCAACTCATTGAGGATTAGCCAACAACCACTTTGCTTTTCATTGCTGAGAGCAGGACCCAGGTGTGACACAGGCTGGAGCTACTGAGTGATGGAAATGACATTGTCATCACCCACTGATCTCCTCAGCCATTAGGCACTTCCGAAAGCAATCTGTTAAAGATTTTTGTTTACTCATTTCTAAAGTAGCCATAAAAACCCTGAATCATGGACTTGCATGTCTGGGTAGGACTGTCAATATTATCAAGTCAACTCCCCTCATTCCACGACCACTGCCCTTTCTCTGAGTTCCCACTATAATCCCAGCCTTCCTTATCCCCTGTCAGAAGTGCCCCAGCTTCATAAAGACTTCCTGATTTCCTAAGGGAGATGGGGTCATTTCTTCTGCATTCCCATTGGCCATCTTTTTGATGTGCCCACAGAGAAAAAAAAAAAAACAAAAACACAAAAACAAAAACGCCAGAACTTGAAATACTCTGCAAATGTAGCACAATCCTCTTATCGGAATCTGAGGTCCAGGAGGCAAATTAGTATGTAAGTTAAGAAAGAGAAACAAAAAGCACTCTAAGAAGTCTAAAAGGCAGCAAATTTTATTTTCAGTATAATGAGGTTGAGGTCCTGTGGAAAGTCCTTGAGTAGTGAGACACCCAGTGGGAGATAAGCTGTGGGAGGAACTTATGAGTAGCCAGCTGAGGTTTGGGATCTGCAGCAGCTCCACCAACCCCCCCCCCCCCCGCCCCGCGCCCGTGTTTCTTAACTGTGACATTGACTTGTTTTAGCACTTAGGCTAACTATGAGTGAGTTAGATGTGACCTGCTGTCTGGTAGGGCCCAAGAGCTCTGGAGAGTGCTCTGCACCTGCTCTTTTCTCCTGGTGCTTTGAGGCCCTTGTGTGGGGATCTAGATCTCACCAGACCTGCAGAAATTGAATCTTGTTCTGCACTGGCCCAGGATTTGGGCAAGCTCTTTCCTCAAACCCTTTTCCAGAAATTCGAGAATTATCCTAGTTTCCTTACCTTCCTCTGTTTTAATCAACAAAGACAAACAACTATGAACCATTCAGATTACATAACAAGGCATAAAAGAGCTCCACAGTCTCACCTGTTTACCTGTTCATCCTTATCATTCCCTATTCTCCTTCCTGCAATTTAGGCTTCAAATGTTTTTCTAGTTCTTTTCCTCTCAACAAACCATGCTCTTGCAAGTTCCCATGCCTTTGCATTGCTGTCAGTAGCTTGCCCTTTCTGCCCACCATAGAAGATGCTGCCAGTGCCCCATCTTCAATCCTCAGACCTTATACATGTGTGTTCAGAGGCCTTGCAATTGCAAGCATCTATGCTTCTGTGCCTGAGGGATTTTTACCAAGCCAGGTGGCCATTCTACCGTCCCCAGAAGGTAGGCTGAAAATGCCAGGCACTCAACATTCTCCACTAGGAGCAGAACTCAAGCTTAACTTGGTGTATAAATACCCCAACTCTTTTGCCCCTCAGTTGAGATAATTCTGAAACCTGCGTTTGGTACCTGTTCCCAGAGTTTCTCCACAAAGTGTGATAGCTGACTTTAATAATACATCCTTATGGTTGCCTTTTCTTCTCTTTATCTATTCCTTACTCTCTTTCCTGTGTTCATACATCCCCAAATAAACTTTTTGCCCTCAAATTTTGTTTCAAATTCTTTATAGGGTGAATCCAATCTCAGACACAAACTAATGATCTCATACTTAAAGTCTCTGCTGAATATCATTTCCTTCTAAGACTTTACAGACAGTAAAAGGCTGTGATCCCCACATGCTAAAGGCACTGTCTGCATACCTCAACCAGGACACACATTACATTGCTTTCTAAATACTTGTTTTCCTAATAGTATTTCCCCACCACCTCCTATAGGTTGGATATTAAGTGATGGGTAGATTGTTGCCAACTAGTTGGCAGGCATCATGGTTCAGAAGAAAGAGCATTGTACACAGAGTCAGGAGACTGGATAGGGGTCCCCATTCTTCCAAACATTACTTGCGTGACTAGAAACAAGCTGCCTAACCTTTTGGGACCTGTTTCCTTTATGTGAGAAATGCAGGTTGCAGGCAAAGCATCTTATTAGCATCTCCACAGCTAATAAGAGGTAAAAGGAGCTTTCTATTTGGCACACCACCAAAGATACACCAACTAAGAATTGAGTCTCTCCAACTTGAGGACCAACCTTCACTACCCATATTCAGTATTCTTCCACTAGGGTGTGGAAAGAGAGGAAGGACCCTGAAGCCCAAGAGCTGGGTCAGGAAGTCTGGCAGCTCTCAACAATGATGGCTTCATGCTCCAGTAAACTCACAAAATGCAGAGTAATTTCCCTTCCACTTAAGCATTGGCAGGCAGCATGGAAGGAGAGCCACTCTCTCTCACCCTCCTCCTCCTGCCTTAGTTAGTCATGTCTCATTAATTATCACTGGTGAATGAGTTTTATTCTAATTTTCATGATCTAATTCAAAGATGTTTTCAGCTAAAGATCAGGATATAGGTTTTTGGCTTAGCTAATGAAATATATAATGAATTTGCACTAGTGACAATTACAGATAGGATACCTAGAAGGAAAGGGCCAGTCTCAGCCCTCTGCTGATGCCACTTGCAAATGGCTCATGTGAGGGGGAAAACATAGTCTTTGTGCTCATCTTCCTAATTGACAGTGCTATTCTGGAGACTTAGTCCAGAAGAAGGGGATTGAAAAAGACGCATTTGCCTTCTTCTTCATTTCTTTTGTGCACGGTTCTGCCTTTAAACCAGCAACATGATGTGAAAGTGGGATTTTCAAATGTAATAATTACATCCTCAAAATACTATCAATTTATAAACTTTCATGTAAGTGAAATTATCTTAATATAAAAAAAATCTGGATCCTAGAATAATTACTCATCAGGGAGGGCAGATTCCTACCTAATCGAATAGGAATCTAAGGCAAGCAATGACCACAGAAACCCTGTGAATATTTAAAATATAGTCCCAGAATTCTTGCCCGCCCTCCACGTGGTGGGGTCCCTGACTCTGTGGGCCTTTTCTATGGCCCCTACATTCTCCTTTCCTTGCCTCATAGAGTAAAACATTAATTGTAGGTGGGAAAACCTGAGAAAAGTCTTTAAAATCACAGAGCTTAAAATAAATCACAGAACTTAATCATTTGGCGTTGACAGCTTTATAATCTCTGCTCTGATGCAAGCCAGCTGGTCCAAGCAGAACCTAAAGCAACAGGTCTAAGTAAATTAAAGCATAGGCTTTAGGAGCAAGAAAGGCAGCTCCCAAATTAGCTGAATACAAACCAGCTCCCTGCTATCTGGTTGCTCCCACCATCTCCTATTACCCCAAAATCACAGGAGAGAAGGACCATCCTCTGCAGACTCCAAATTAAATGTGCAGTCACCACTTTTGGGTATGGAAGGGGTTTTTGTTGATGTTATTGTTGTTGTTTGTTTGTTTGTTAGCCTTCCTTCTTATTCCTTCCTCTTTCACCTAATTTACTTTGACTTGGATGCCAGGTCATCTCAACTGACCTACTTGGGTCTTTTTCTGTCTCTGTTACTGGGCATTTTTTCACATTTGGAGGTGAAAAATGCTCTTCTACTTTCCCATGTGCTCCTTAATCTTTGCTTTTGGAGTGTCTAGTTTGGGCTAGTTCTTCTCAGGAGCTTGACAGTTTTATGCACCAGCTAATGTTTCTCATATAACCTCGGGTGCTTTTTCATGGTCAGAGAGAAGCTCTTTTGAATTTAAGAGGTCAAGATGGTGGAGTGAGGGGTCTGGTACAAGGGTGAGAGTAAAAATTATGATTCCCTTAGGGAAGCCATCATATATTTTCCAGCCCCTTGTGACCATGGTGGTGAGGAGGAACTGGCCATGCCTTACGCATCTATTTGCTCCAGCACTTAGCATAGCATTGGGTACACACTGCTAGGGCTAGGAATTAGTGAAATAAATAAATGGACAAAGGAATAAATTTTAGACTTTTCTACATGGTAAGAAAGCTGGAGAAACACCATCATTGAAATTGAAATCTCAGTCCCCAGAGGAAAACAATATAAGGGTCTGTGATGTAGAGACCAAATTTGGGGTTGATATTATGACCTAAAGCCATTTGTGCAAGAAGGGAGCTGATTGCCAAAGTAATCAACTTTCAATGCCATCTCAATTACCCTAAGTATATGCCAAATCTTAGCCTCCGGAATGCTCTTTGTACTTTCAAAAACACACTTCATTTTAAAAGAGTAATAAAGCAGGCATTCAAAAACACATGCCATCATAAAATACTAGCACTGGAAGGTGACACAGTGGTCTAGGCACTGGTAGATGGGAAGCACCATGATAAGCATCCTACCCAGCTCCAACAGGAAGTCTGACCAAACTGTGGAGTGGCCTGAGGCAAGCGGTGCTGAGTGTGTGCAGCCAAGCCAAGCAAAAGAGGAGGAAGAAAATCTGAGGGATTGAGCAGGGAAGCAAAAATATCTCTTTCTACTCAGGAACAGGCAGGGTGAGGAGCAAAACATTGTGCAACTTGGGAATAGACTGGGGATGCCATCTCAGATGTGTAAGGCATGGACTAAGGTAATAGACAGATAAAGAAAATTGCCTATGACATCAAAAAGGTCTGGGTTCTTAGCTGAATAGCTGGACATTTTTTCAATGAAACTTCTGAGTGTTTTCTCCTTGTCTGTAAAATGGGGATAATAATAGCATATAGCTCATGAGATTGTATAGAATAAATTGGATATTCAAAAAATTCATTGCGACTGTGTGCCAGGAGGTATTCTGAACTCAGCGGATAGAGAAAAAACAGACAAGTTCTTGCTCTTGTGGCACCTCAATTTCAGCGTGAGGCAGCACTTATGCAGTCACACAAAGAAATAAGATAACTTGAAGTTTAGAGACATGCTTTGATGAAAATTGCAAAGGCTTATGTGGCAGCTGACTCTTGACTCAGGGGTGAAAGGAAGAGGCTACATCACAGACGAGAAGCCCTCTCTGAGGATGTGACAGATGAGCTATCAACCTATGTGACAAAGAGGGGACCAACGGTGAAGCTCTGAGAGCAGAGAGTTCCAAGCTGAGGAATAGCATGGGCAATGCACTGGGTATGAAGAGCATGATGTGTTCTTGGGCACAGAGAAGGCCTGTATGGTCCTGGCATGGTGAGTGAGCAGGAGAGAGGGCCATAGAAGGGAAAAGTAGGAGCTGGTTTATGTTTTTAAAAGATCACTATAGATAGTAAGTGTATGTACATAAAATAGTTCGTGCCATGTTTGAGGTGCACGTTTATCATGGAGATTATAGAAATGTTTATAAGGTGATGAGCAGTGTCAAACTCAGTGTCAAACTTGTGGTAAGAGATTTTTTCAAAGAGTACAATGTATGTTTATCTACTTCCTAGAGATAGTATTTCAAAGATAATTAAGATAGAGACCTGTCTTTAGCAGTTCATTGTCTAGTAAGGACACACCAAAAGATTATAATAATACACAGCTTTAAGTACTGGGATGGATTTGTGTGCATAGAGTAACATTTGACAACTCCAGAGCTAAAAGTTGGAGGAAGGTGGGAAGGAGTTAGTCAGAGGGGAAAAAAAGAAAGGTAATTGTAATTAAAAGGGAAATAGCATGATACATGTGGCCGTGTGGTATTTTGCATAAGATCAAAATGGTAGGTTGTACTCTGGGAGGCTGAAGACTCAGGCAGGGCTCACCTGGTGGAGCATTTGTGAGCCCAGAGAATGAGCAGAGCTGTGTCCTATTGGTGATGGGGAATCTCTGGAGAGTGTTTAACAAGAGAGTACTTTGCCTAGAAGTGTCCTTTTCAAAGATCCCTCAGGCTTGAGGGTGTTTTGAAGAAGGCAAAGCCATCCTGAAAGTTTAGGAGGCCTTGATCATTGCTCAGGTGACAGAGAGGAGAGAAAGTCTGGACCAGATAATAGAAAAGGGATCAATGCAGCAGATTTAATAAATACTTTAGAAGAAAAAAATCATCAGGATCTGACACAGTAAACACTTAATACAATCTCTTTTTAATTGAATGGACTGGTTTGGAAGGATAAAGTAGAGATAACAGCCTCTGTCACAGCAGTGGAATGAGAGTTAGAGGGCAGGTGCTAAACAAACTCTCAACACATGCCTGCTATTGTTATAATTACTATCAGATTCAGAGTCACAGGTTATCCAGGTAAATCTCCTTGAGGATGCAAGGAAGAGGAGAAAATGGCCCTGGTCTCAAGGGCTCTGGGATTGGGGGTGGGGAGGGGCAGCCTGGTAGGCTGCGATCTGGGTTGCAGAAGGGAGTCACCATGTTCCAGACTACATAGTGTGCCCCATAAACTGTTATTGGCTCTGATTCCTACACACAGTTTGTCAGAGTTTCCACTCCTTATCAGAAGCATGCCTAGATAAACAACACCCAGCTTCAAAGCAACAAGGGGGAGGCTGTGGGATCCTCAGGAAATGTCCACCACCAGTGTCCTCTTACACTGATAATAGATCACTCATGATGTTCCCACTCCATCTACACCTTCACCTGAGAGAATGCTGCCTCATCTTGGCATTCAGAAATGATCATGATCACTGAAGGCTCCATAAGACCTTTGGACTTCCAGTTTGCTACAAGCAGATTTGAACAATGGAACAATGCCTGATGACCAGCTTGGTAGCTCTTGGCTTTACCAGCCGTTAGTCACTATTAGGAAAAATTCTCCAGAGCTGAGAGAGCAGAGGAAGAAGCTGACAACTCTATCATCACATGAAGAGTTTATTAAGGGATCTTATGAAGGAGACACTTCTCTGACGGTGGCAAGATGTCATGGATGTCCTCCTCACTGTATGGCAGGCTGACGGGGTTATACAGGACAGGGCAGGATGGATAGGGGAACTGGATTGTTACCCATCCCAGAAAAGGGAAAATGCCTATTATGCTTGTCTGGGTTGGAGTAACGGCCTATTCCAGGGACCAGCACAAGCCAGCAGGCCATGGGACATGGGGACAGGGTGATCAGACAGTCTCTGATGGAGTTTGGGGGGACAATCTCTATTCTGCCCTGAATCTAGCTGGTAGGTCTAGCAGTGCTCAGATATCAGTCACCTCATGGAATAATCTTTCCCGTACAGCCACCTGCTCCAGCTGAATTCAGTTGTCTTTGGTGCCTCTCCATCTCTCATATACCATCAAACTAAAGACTGAAGTTGCATGTTTATCTCCATGCCTCTCAATCCTCAGCTAAAAAAAAGGTCAATGAAGAAATTTTCTGAAGTTTATAAAATCACAGGGACAACTAGGAGAGGAAGCAGTAGATGTCAAGAATAACAACTAATTTAATAAGGAGAAAAAGCTGAACTACAAGTGCCTATACATGGGGTTACAAACAGGAAACTGGCTAGCTCGTGCATGCATGTGTGTAAATGCACACACATACATACACACACACACACACACACACACACACAAATAATCAAGTAGAGGTATCAGGTAGGAAGGAAGAAGGAAGTCCAAAACATTGAAATTTGTTGACAGCCTATATAGAGATCATTTGCTTTCCAAAACTAGGTAAGCACCTAAGAATAAACCACCTGTAAATCTTACCTTGACCCTTGAAGACTCAGGAGAGCAAGTTATTGTGAGTGCATGCATGGCACAACCATTACACCGAATGTGATTCTCTCTATCCCAACCAAAGACCATATCGGGATGTGAGTCCCATGGTCTGAACTGGACAAGTTTGCCTTGCCCTCTGCAGCCTCACAAACTGAGAAACAGCCCTCAGGGCAAGGCCTCTGTAATCCAGGTGAAACGTGCTAATCCATTATTCAGAAAGATGGAGACATCCAACTCAGGGCTCTTCTTTTGCTATTTATGTAGTAGCATAAGCATTTATCTCAGGATAGAGAGCAATGGCTACCATTTTGTACAATGAATTGAATTGGACCAAGATCCTGAAAAGAGCCTAACAGAACCCAGTTCTGCCTCCTGCTCCAGGATCCCCTAAGCATTACAGCGACCGCTGTGCAATGACCTTGCAGTGACCTTCTCCTCACAGCCCCTCTGAGGGCTTCTCTCAGGCAGCAAGGATGTCAGGAGGTTCTGAACTCCCTGAAAGACTGAAGCTTTGAGAGAACTCGTCCTTAGAGGTAAATGTGATACCTCTTTGTGCTTAAGCCCGTTGTTTAGGGCGAAGTATTTGCTCATGCCCTTTCTCCCATGTTTCTGGGGTTTTTAAACAAAGCTTGACCACACTGAGCAGACCAAGGCTGCAGAAAAAGAACAACTGAGGGTCATTTTCTAAGCGCCTCCTTCCACCATGGGGCCGCAAGGGCCTGAACCATGTGCAGGAGGCAGAGGAGAGCTCTCTCTCTCCATCGCCCCCACTCGCTGGGACTTAGATTCTCGGCATCCTCCTCTATAAAATGACGTGAAGAAATTAGGAGTGTGTGTATATATGTGTGAGTTGTTTATTTTTCAGACTTAGAAAAAGTTGCAAATATGGTAAAAAAAAAAAAAAAACAACAACTATATTCCCTTTGATCCAGATTCCCTAAATACTGCATCTAACATAACCACAGTATAATAATCAAAATTTGGGACATTGACATTGATACAACACTATTTTCTAACCTACAGGCCTATTCGAATTTCCTCAATTGTTCTTTTTCTAGTCAAGGGTCCAGTCTAGGACCACATATTCTATTGTTAAATTTCCTTGTCTATCTCCTTTCATTTTTAGGCCCTTTTTATTATTTTGTTACTATTGTTTTTATTTATCATCTTTATAATAGTAATATTATTATTATTCTCCTGAAATCTTTAGTCTTATTATCAAGTAAACTGGATTGTTTTAAAATTTTTTTCTTCTAACATTTATATGCAATGAATTGAATCTTTCTCGCTCTTTGCATAAGCGGTAATTAGGTAGTATTTTGCCAGCCAACTGAGAATGTTTGTATAACCTGATCTGAGCTTCTGGAAGCTAAGCTTCTGATAAAGTCTCCCATGTCTTCTAGAACCTTTGAATCTAATTGCAGCAACATATTGTGTGCATGCAGCCAGAGTTATATTAAAATGATGGGATGGAAATGAACATCTCCCCTTAGCTGGCTGATCTCCAGCTGAGCTCATGGGTCCTAAACATAACTAGTCTTTACCCAGATAAATGTGTGCTATAGAGGGGTTGGGCCCTGCAGAGGTGAGGTGTGGAAAGCACCCAAGAGGGGCAGAGTGTCCTGACAACCACTCACTTCTTGGCCATGGGCTGTAGCTGCTAGCAGAGAATGCTTTTTTTCTAATTAGCAAAAAGGTACTAGTGGCAGTCCTATTCAGACTGCTGCACCTCATTTCAGTCAGAAGGCTGGTCACTTTAATAGCAGGAGACAGAGGAACAGCATAAATGATTCAGAGGAAATGTACCACCACCGCTGAGAAGGCATCTCTAAGCATGGAGACAAGTGTGGCCACCTGGAATGCCATCATTACACAGAAGGCATCTCTAAGCATGGAGGCAGGTGTGGCCACCTGTAATGCAGGTGGCAAAGATGGAATTGGTCACACATGTAGCACCTCAGCCAGCATGCTGAAACTGGTAGATACACCCTCCTTCCTACCCTGCCCCAAGCCCTCAGCCCCCTGGTGACTGTTCTCACAGTAGCAAACAATATACTTAGTGCCCTTACTTAGAAAAATATAGAATTCTTTTTACTATATATAAAAAAGAGTTCATTTTTCACCAAAAAGCAATAAATGCTCATTAAAGAAAATGTAGAAATTAAGAAAAGTAAAGATGAAAACAAAAATAAATAAATATATGCACCCAGTGCAGGGAAGCACTATTAATACTTGTTTGTGTTCTGTGCTCAGCTTTTTAATGAAAGTCTTCTATATTAGGGCATTTTTTTTTTAACACTGCCATAATTACATACTATCTTGCTTTTTAACTTTCTATTAAATCATAGATATTTTGATATTATTACACTCATGTATGACATCAATTTTACATAATTTCCACAATTTTAATGTCTGTGTACTATTCCATTGAATGATTGTGCTATGCATTATATGCATTCATGGGGTCCTGAACTTTTACCATTAAAAATTACACTTAGGACTATGTCCATGCCACCCTGAAAAAGCCTGATCCCTTCTGATCTTGGAAGCTAAGCAGGGTTGTGCCTGGTTAGTACTTGGATGGGAGACCACTTAGGAAGACCAGGTGCTGTAGGCGTAAAAAATAAAAAATAAGAAATTGTAAGCTGACAAGGTCCTTGCAATCTGTGAGGTCAACCAAGGTTGCCTCGCCTAAAAAAAAAAAAAAAATTACACTTAGCCCCTTATTTAGGATTATTGTCTTAAGATAGAATCCTGAAAATGCTATTACTTGGTTAAAGACCATGAATATTTTGGGATTCTTGAGAACTATCCATTAGCTTTTACTATTCAGATTACTTCATTCTTTCATAAATTTATTTCTTTTGTGTGTGTATAAATATTTATTGGGTTCCTGGTATGACCCAGATGCTGTGCTAGAAACTGGGTATTTGTTACAGGGTAAAGGTCACAATCCCTATGCCTATGCACATTGCAAATTTAGTAGAGGTAAAACTTTAGTTCAGTAATCAAACAAAAGAATTTATAATTTAAAATGATGATAAACTCCATGAAAAAATACAAGATACTCTGAAAGTACAATAGAGGCATCTAATTGAGATGGGAAGTAGATCAGGAAAAACTTCTCTAAGGATATCACTTCATTTAAAACCCAATGATGAAGTAGGAGTTAGATAAACTAAGAGTGGGACAAAGCATAGTACATGTAAATGCCACAGCACATGCAAAGGCCCTACGCACACACAGAGGTTAGAAAGTAGGGACCTGAAAGGTGACCACTACTGCCAAAGGAAAAGGAGCAGGAGGAGCTGGATCAAGATGAGGCTTGATAGGTAGATTCAGGCCAAATAACATAAGGAATTGTAGTTTTATTGTTAGTCCAGTGGGATCATGGGAAGCCAGTAAATGGGCTTAAGCAGGAAAACAAAAATAAGATTCGTGTGTTCTGCATGGGCTGGGAGGCAGACTGGGGAGATTGGGGAGGATGACTAAATGACATGGGGTTTCTTTTTAGAGAAATGAAAAAAAGTTATAAAGTGGATTGTGATGATGGATGCACAACTCTGAAGATACTAAAAGCCTTTGAATTGCACACTTTAAATGAGTGAATTGTGTGTTATGTGCACTGTATTTCAATAAAGCCGTTTATAAAATGTGAAGCTGGCTTCAAAGTGAAGAATGTATTGTAGGTGGCAAAAGTGGGGTGAATAGATCAGTTTGTTATAGTCAGCTTGGGGTTTGATTGTTCTCGGGTGATGACCACTGGGAAGGTTGCAGTAGACAAATTCTGGTTATATTTTTGCGCTTACATTAATTTCTCAGATAGAGTGTAAGCTTCTCAAGACTAGAGATTTCTATCTTTTACTAAACGAACACACTCCCCTCAGCTTTATTGAGGTATAGTTGACAAATAAGATTGTAATATAAAGTTTACGACGTGATGATTTGATATACATATATATTGTGAAAGAATTCCCACCATCCAAGTCACACATCCATCACCATCACCTCTCATGGTTACCTTTTTCTGTGAGCGAGAAAATTCACCTGCTCTCTGCATACATTCCAAATATGCAGTATAGTGTTATTAACTGTAGTCTCCATGCTGTACATTTCATCCTCAGAACTTATTCGTCTTAGAACTGGCAGTTTATTCTTTTACCAGGCTCTCCCCATTTCTTCCCCATTCCATTGTTTCTTTGAGTTTGACCAATTTTTTTTTTGTATTCCACATATAAGTGATATCACTGCAGTATTTATTTTTCTATAACTTATTTCACTTAGCATAATGCCCTCTAGGGTCATCCATGTTGTTGTAATTGGAAGGACATTTTTTCTTTTTAAGGCTGATTAATATTCTATTGTGTGTGTATATACCACATTTTCTTTATCCATTTATCCATCGATGGACACTTAGGTTGTTTCCATATCTTGGCTATTGTGAATAATGCTGCAATAAACAGGGGAGTACGGAAACCTCTTTGAGAAAGTGATTTTCGTTTCCTTCAGGTAAATACCCAGAAGTGAGATTGCTGGATTATATTGTAGTTTTATTTTTAATTTCTTGAGGAACCTCCAAACTTTTTTCTATAATAGCTGTACCAATTTACACTCTATTAATAGTGTAAATGTGTTCCCCTTTCCCTACATTCTCACCAGCCTTTGCTGCTTCTTGACTTTTTGATAATAGCTGTTCTAATAGGTGTGAGGTGACATATCATTGTTTTGATTTGCATTTCCCTGATGATTGGTGATGTTGAACATCCTTTCATGTACCTGTTGGACATTTGTACATCTTCTTTGGAAAAATATCTATTCAGGTCCTTTGTCCATTTTTTAATTGGGTTTCGTAAACAAACAAACAGTTCTTCTTACAAGCTCAAAAGCCTGGGATTGAAATTTTGCTAAAACAACGAGAGGACAAAAGAGAGATCAAGAATGTACTTAGGAGGACCAGGGGAGTCCTTTGGGGAGGGGGGCAGGGAGATGTCATATTTTAATTTGAAGGATGAATAACATTTCAGCAAAAGAAAGAATATGGACATGGAAAGTGGAGTGGGAGAGAACTGAATGAGGGAGAGGGGTGGAAAGTTAAGAAATCATTATGAAAAGCTGAAGGAAACAACACTGGTATCATTTGCCTGTGAGGGAGGCAGCAGTCCACAAAAGTGACTGCAGGTCAAAGTACCTAGGTTATTTACTAAAATATAGATTGTAGCAGAAACAAAGCTATGTGTTCACCAAACCATGCCATGTTCTTCTGGGATACTCAGGAATACTGTATTTTCCAGCAGCCCATGGTAGATTAATGTCAGGAATGGCCCTATTGATTTATATCTTTATCTATGCCCATGTGATTGCCCTTCCCACACTGACTCTGGACTTAATGGCTTGTTCTATCAGCTTCTTATTTCTATAACAGAACACCACAACTTAGTGGCTTAAAGTGATATAAATTTATATCTTACAGTTCTAGAGGCCAGTAGTTTGGAATGGATTTTGCCAGCAAAGATCAAGTTGTTGGCAGACTATGTTCCTCTCTGGGGGCTCAAGGAAATCATACATTTCCTTGCCTTTTCCAGTTTCTGAATGATGTCTAGATTTCTTGGCTTATGTCCCCTTCCATTTATAAAGCCAATAATGGCTAGTCAAGTCTATCTCATGATGTCATCTCTCTTATTCTAACTCTTCTGCCTTCGTTTTTTTTCCATTTAAAGACCCTTGTGACTACACTGAGCCCATGATAATTTCCTCATGTTAAGGTCAGGTGACTAGCATTCTTAATTTCCCCTTGCCATGTAACACAATACTTTAATTCATTTCAGGTATTGAGATGTGAACATCATTAGGGCGTTATTATTCTGTCTACCACAGTCTACTCTCCAGCCTCCAAAGAGTCAAATCCCACATATTAAATATATTCACCCCATCTCAAGATCCCTAAAGTATTCAAGCCATTATACAGGCTTGGCCAATGAGCCAGTTGCAAACATGAAGAAGCAGAGATTTGAAAGGCATTTGTGCACTGGGACTTGCTCTCTTGCTGTTCTCAGAAGTTTGAGCTGCCACAGAACAAGCCTGTGCTAGCCTGCTGGATGAGGAGAGATTCATGTCATGTTATTCCTGTTCCATTCAACAGCATCAACCACCAGAAGAATCTAACGTAAAGATGTTTGAGTCAGCCCTGTGAAGTCCAGCATAGTTTACAGAATTGTAAACTAACTACCTGAGCTAAGCTTTGAGGTGGTTTGTTATATAGCAACACATGGTTAATATATCCTCTCACACCTACATGAGCTCATGTGACTAGTTTTTACCAAAGGAAGTTTTTACCATCCACCAAAGGAAGATGGACAAGAATGCTGTACTTCCAGGCCTGGCCCCTAAAATCTTCTTCAAACCTGTCTACTTGCTCTCTCTGGGTCAGTAAGGAGACTCTGGAAGACAGTGGATAAAATAAATGGAGGAAGCATGAGTCCTGTTACTACTTAAAGAACAGCTGTCCAGAGATCCACCCAACTAGGAATATCCTCACTGAATTTTGAGTGAATGAAGTGATCATGTGTTGGGGTGAGTTTTACATTAATTCACTGAAATATTATTTATTTATTTTTTGTCATAGCAACTAGCATTATTGACCTAATGCATGGTATTGCTACTTGATAATTGGTACTAGGTAAAATGATATATACCATGCTTAATCTGATAAAATATCAAATCCATGGACTAGATAGTAGGGAAGAATATATGTTGAGCTGAATTGGGGGACAGAATATGAACAATTTCTTATTCCTGCTCAGGCATTTATTCATTGTGTTTTCAGCCATAAAAAGGCAATAGTCATTTTCAGTAGGAGAATGACAAGATGAACTATAACTGTTAAATACCTTTTTTCTCTCTCTCTTTTCTCATACTTTGTTACCTAACATAATGCTGTAATCACTGTCAGTGTTTAGTAAATAACCATTTAGAGCAAGGCAGGAAGGAGCCATGTGAAATGGTGTTATCATTATCAGTATCTGCTATTCTTAGCAGTTGCATGATATTCATTCTTTATTAATTGCATCCATTGCTTTTAGTTATAGTACCAGAAATACTTACCTGAATTTAGTTTAATGTCTGTAGCTATGCTTTGCTTCCTTTTAATCTTCTTCAAGGGACACACCAGTTCTCTACTCATCTTCCTGTGGAAGAACTCCCTGAAATAGATCCAGACTGTGAAATGCACCTCTATTGATTTCTGTAGAATTCAATCAGCAGAAAGCCAGTCTAGGCTTATGTGAAGTTTGCATGTTCTCTTCCTTTCATAACAAGAAACACATCATCTTTTAAAGATAAGCTATTAAAATTTAAGGTTCGGAGGTCTTTGGAGTGCCAGAAATATTTGCATTCTCTATCCTCTTATCCTTATTGTAAATTTTGTGCCTGATTCATCACATTCAATGAAAAATCAGTTATGCTGCCCTCCTACCCACTCTTCATCTTCTTTGTACCCAATTTCCTTTGCCCTTTCTCTTTCATGGTTATTCAGTCTTGTTGAAATAGTAAGCTCCAGACTGTTTACAGTATAGTTATTGTATCATTTAGTTAAAGAGAAGGTTTTCAAGGTAAGCACTTTTATTTTACAGGGTCTTCCCATGTCGTCTAGGACCAAGAAGTTAGTATATTGACCCTTCATTAACATTTTTGCTCTTATATTAATGATAATCAACCAATGGTTGCCAACTTTATTAAAGGATGTTAATGAATAAAAAATTTTATCAGGAAACAATAATTAACCTTGAGTGTAAAAGTATTAACCAGAGGCAATCAATCACTTTCTCAGGCTTAGTAAACACTTAGAAGGTATTAACTGTCCCTAAAGGAGTAATTAAAGAATTTAGCTGTTCTGTTTCAAACACAATACAAAGGGTCAAACACAGGGTGTAAGTCTGGTAATTGTGGATGAACATTAGCCACATGGTTGACATTAGGTGTTGCACTCGCAGAGCCAGATGCTTTCTGATAAGTGAATCTACAACATCTCCAAGCATCCATTTCTCTAAAAGGTAAATCAGGGAATAACACCACCTGCCACAAACTGCCTAATCATTCTCTATTTAGGCTGATTATTTTATATTGTATTTGTACTGTAATAACAATAATAGTAACAATTTATTACACATCTTGCAAAATTGCTTTCCATGCAGGTGATAAATATGTGCACTGTTATCAGAAGTGTACTGTTATGCATATTTTATTCCACACTATTATTCCACTACTTATTATCATATTTTTCACAGCTATATTGACAAATAATTGACATATAATAAACTGCACACATTTAATGTGTAAAATTTGATAAGTTTTTAGATGTGTATAGACTTATGAAGCTATCACCACAATTGACATAGAGAACATCTCTATCACCCCTAAAATTTCTTGTGTCTCTCTGTAATTCCTCATTCCCAAATCCCTGACTCCTTGTAGGCAACCACTGACCTTTTTATCACTATAAATTAGCTTTGACTTTTTTAGAATTTTAAATAAATGAAAACATACAGAATAGTTTGTTCATCATAATTATTTTGAAATTCTTGCATTTTACAGAGGCATTAATAGTTCTTTTTATTACTGAGAGTATTCCATTGTATGGATAAATCACAGCTTGTGTATCCACTCATCTGATGTTGGACATTTGGATTAACTAGAGTTTTTGGCTATTACAAATAAAGCTGTTATAAACATTTGCATACAAATCTTTGTATGGTCATATGTTTTTATTTCTCTTGGGTAAATATCTATGGATCATATGGCATGAGTATTTTTAATTTTTTCAGATACTGCCAAACTGCTTTCCAGAGAGGTTTTGCCATTTTATATTCCAAGCAGAAGTTTATGAGAGTCTCAGAGTCTTGAGAAGTTGAATATAAAATATTATGTTTATTTATAAGCACTTGTCTCTCTTGGGAGAGGGTCTGTAGCCTAAATATTCATAGCCAATATATTTCCAATATGATGTTTTTATTTTAGTTATTTTCTATTTGTCTTTTGTCATTGCTTAATAACTATCCATTTGGTTCTAATTTAAGAAAAAAAGCAATTATTTATTTCTAATTTGTTCTACTTCATGAAATAATATATTTTGTGGAGAAAATTTTCTTCCTGCCCTCATAACTTTCACACTGAGTTGTCATGATACAGAATTCTTCCAAAAGCCTCAGTTACATTTTCTTTCTGGGTGCTAATTATCATAACTTAACGACCCCCCCCCCACCCGCCACCCCATCCTCATGCTTTTTCAAGCTACCTTGAAAACTTATCTCCACTATCTGGACTGATCTCATCCCCACTACCTGGACATGTTTCTCTCAGACCAAAAAACAAAACAAAACAAAACAAAACATAACAAAACAAAACAAGACCAACAGAGAAATAACTCCAAATTCCTGAGTTTTCGATCTGGGCAGTTGAGTATATTCATAACTGCTAGACAAGGCAGAGTGAGAGTCAGCAGGAAGGTGGTTGAAAAGAAAGAGGCCTCCTCTGGTTTTGAGGCAGGTAACAACTTCTGTTAGCTGTCGTTAAATGTATTTTTTGTTTGTTTCTTAACATTGGACAGGGGTGAAGGTTGGGGTATTTAGTAGTATTCTATGGGATTTTGTCATTTTCTCATAATGAGAAAGTGAGAAAGATATATGTGTGTGAGAGAGTGTGTGAGTGTATGTGTCTGAGAGAGAGAGAAACAGACTGAGATTTTCTGATTTATAATATTTGGATTACAATTTTTTGACTTTACTATGGTGTAAAAGTGGTATGCCTTCAGTAGAAACTATACTTTAAATTTTGATCTTGTTCCAGGCTAGCAATACGTGGTATGATACTCTCTCATGATGGTGGGCTATGCAATGAGCCACAGCTCCCAATCATCCATGCAATCATGAGGGTAAACAACAGATTCTCTACAGTGCACTGTGTTGCCAGCGTTTTTTGGATATTGTGATCTAAGCATGTTTTAAGGCAGGCTCGGTGTATTAAATACATTTTTAACTTATGATATTTTGAATTTATGATGAGTTTATCTGTACATAACCCCATCATAAGTCAAAGAGTGATTGTGTTATTTGGTGTGTGTGTGTGTGTGTGTATACACATATATACATATATATGTATATATATATTTGGATTAATAATATATGTTTACAATATATATTGTTTGGTATAATAGTAATATGTTATTTTTGGTATATTTGATTGTATTATTTGGTATAAATATTTGGCATGTGTGTGTGTGTGTGTGTGTGTGTGTGTGTGTGTGTGTGTATCGAACTGATCCCAGGTAGAAGTAGTTTTATATTCTGATCCAACAGCATTATCACTCTTTGAAGATATGTGCGCATTCTTCAATTCGATAGGGCTGCTAAAATAAACAGGATGGTGTGCATTAGGTCTTGAAACTATTTCTTCTGAAGACCTGAGGGAGCCTTGAGACATTTAAAAAAAAAAAAAACCTGTCTGTGGAAGAACCATTGAGGTCAGTTATTCCATGGTACTACTAATTTTACCACTTTGGAAAGAATTGGGCATTATCAACTAATCATGAATATACTCATATCCTATTATATGAAATGTGTTTGCATGTACTAAAAGATGTGTATAAGAATGTTAATACCTGCTATTTGGGTCAAAGCCCTAAACTGTAAATAATCTAAATGTCTATCAACATCAGAATGAATATATCGATCACGGACTATTTATAAAGTGTTTCTATATGTGGCAACATGGATGAATCTTACAAATATCATGTTGAACAAAATAATCCAGATTAAAAAAAATATGTGGTATAGGACTCTTTAATATGAAGTTCAAGAAATAGGCAAACTAACCTATTATGTTTGTATGTGCATGATTATGTGATAAAACTATAAAGAAAAGCAAGAAAGTTGTTAGGATATTGGATACCATAGTTACAATAGTGGTTACTTTCCTGGAGGAGAGAAGAAATAGAGGTTGGACAGGGTTCAAAGGAGGTTTCTGAGATGCTGAGTACTGAATTGTGCTTATGAATATTTTGCATTTTGACAAATTATTGGTATACTGCTTTCATTTTTATAGTTTCCATGTAAAGTCTATGTTTAATAAATTTATTAAAATAAAGGTTAAAAAAATATGTCCTACAGCCACTGTCCATGCAGGTCGATTTGGAAATTTGTCCATCTCAAATTTCCTTTTAAGATGATGATTTGACATCCTGCCCATACTCTCTTGTTTCTCCAGGTTTATTTCTTCATCCTTGGTTTATTTCCTCTTACACAGGAGTCAATGGCTTCTAGCAGCTGTGGTTAGAAGGTAGATAGGCTTTCTTGGCTTGGGTGGGAGTCATCTAAAGAAATCACTGGAGCCATAGTCTCACCCTCCACATGCTCCTAATTCTCAGAGACTGAACATTCAGCTACCATCAATTGGCTTAATATTCCCCTGGGAGTCAGCCTGAGAGGCAGTGTGCATGCTCTTTTCTTCAAAAAACCCTTTCTCCATTTTGTCAACTTTCTTTTATTTCAGACTTCAGATATCCTTTCTTTAGATGCCATAAAGGCAAAAAACTTGGAGTGGCATAAGGTAGAGAGAAGAAATACTTACTACACTGATTAATTGACTTTAAATTAAAAATAGCAAACCACTGTTCTCAAAGCAAACTTACCTAGATATGTCTTATTCTTAAAAAAAAAAAAAAAAAAAAAAAAAAAAAAAAAAAAAAAAAAAAAGAATCATTGACCATTTTCTCAGAGGACACACTAATTAAAAGTGATTAGATGATAGGAATGGAACAAATGTTTATTGATTTCCTATTGTGTGTCAGACATTGTGGTAAGCTCTTGCCTAATTCCACCTTATGGAGTACATATTATTATGTACAGTTTATAGGTGAAAAAACTGAGGTCCATGGAGCATCACTGACTTGCCCTCACTCACTCAGGTAGTGATTGAAAGACTAAGATTTGAAACTCTGCTGGGCTTGGCTCCAAAACAGAGACTTTCCACATCATTACAGTGTAGAGCTTCTGGACAGGATGATATATAGGGCAGACCTGGCAAAATAAATATGTTACACTGTAAACATCAGACAAGTTAGATATTTGTCAAAGTAAATGAATTTTAATGCAAGGTGGGACAGGAGAGATCTTCCTGCCTCTATACTACCCTTGAGTGAACAAAGTAATTATTGGCAGAGGCAAAATCATGGTGTCTGGATAACTCATTAGCTCTTATTTGTTTAAAGTCTGATGGTGTATGACAAAAGGATTTGTTCCAGATGTCAAAGCAGCACAATAGGGTTTAACAGCCTGTGCATTAGGAAAGCTTCACTGCAGGAAGTCACAGGAGGTCACTGAAGCAGAGAGACTGGTCAAAGCATGTTCAACATCACAAAAAATCCCCACCTCTCCTCCAGGAAAGTCACCACATTCTGTCTCACCTCATTCATAAATTCTTTACCCATAACTGTGGACATTAATGCCTTTTCCATTTTCTGAACTTAGGGTATTTGAAAGGTTTATTTAGATAAATTTCTTTTGGGGTTTGGTGCTGGAAAACATTTTACCTGAAAAAAAGTTATACATATATAAAGTATTATATTATGTATATTTACATAATCCAAACTATTCAATTCAACATGGTTTGTTTTTTTTCTTTGCTTGTCAAGAAACTCAGAGCTCAATTTCTTCCTCAAGTGCAGAGTTGTGCTTAGCCTAACTTCTTCCCACTCTGTTATATGCCTTGTTTCATTGCATTTAAATGGTCCTCTATTATCTGTATGAGTCTTTATCCACTTTACACAGCTTTCATTTTTTCCTTAGCAATGATTACCACCTGGCATATCATTTATTTATAAATTAGTTTATTATCTGTCTCCTAACAGGAAAAATATAAACTTCATAACAGTACAGACATTATCTATTCTGTTCACCGCTATATCCTTGAAGGCTAGAACAGTGCCTTAAGGACTATAGGCTTTCAAGAAATATTTTTGGAGAACTGAATAATAATAAGAAGAATAAGAAGAATTGAATAATAATAAGAAGTTCCATTAAAAGAATGTGAGGTAGAACTGATCATCAACCTCACTTTCACGGGTTTTAGAGAGAAGGAAGGAAAGTCAAGACTTGAGGAGTCCTTGAGCAATCATGATCTTTCCTTTTCTGTCAATCTATCATTAACTCATTGAACCTACCCACATACTTTGACTGTGGCTACAGAGTGAAGCCAATCCAGCTCTGTTACAGTTGCTCATGTCCTTGTCCCCCGCACCCACCCTAACTGGTTCCCCCTTCATTTTAATTCGAGCCATTTTTACCTTCCCCCAGTTCTCCTTTGAAATTCACATCTTTTCAACTTGTTGATTTGGTTTCCTTGCTGGGGGCCCTATTCCCTATGAAGACTTTTGGGAATAAATTGCCTTGACCATGCTTGCTCTTAAATGATACTTGTAAGCCCCGAGAATCTTAGCGTCTGAGAAGGGTGGGCTGATGTAAGGGCAACACTTACAACTCCTTGGACATGGAGCCCAAAAAGTCCCTGGTAGTCCAAACTCCCAAGTCTCCTCTCTTTCTCTGTTTGGTTACAGGGTGGATGGAGAAGGTCCTTTCTAGCTATTAAAGTTTTCTTGGTTTTGCTCCTTACAGTGTCACCCATCCCTAACTGGCTTTATGACTTGATTGTATGGCTTCTTTCCTTTAATTCTGATTTCTCCATCATTTCCCTAATTTTGCCCAAATGAGGAGGGACATTTTATTAATTATGTTCTCAGTTGATTAACAACTCCCAAGGGAAGCCTAACTCTTCCATAAATAGTTACTTATACCAAAGAAATAGGGGCAAGTCCCCACAGAAATGAGCAATCCCTTGCGATCTACCTTATTTATTGTTTTCTGCCACTGACAGGAAACAGAACCCCAACCCTCCTCTTCTCTAGGGCAGGAGCATGGTTGGCCATCGTTTGCAAACCCCTCATTGTCACCTATCTGAGAAGATTCAACAGGTCCTTTTAAAAGTGTTACCTAACATGTGGCACTAGCAGAGCCAAACACTAAACACCGAGAATTGCAATTGCGGTAAAGAAATTAGGGTCACTTTATTTGCAGAGAGCTAAACAAGGAGAATGGGAAAACTATGGCTCAAAAGCTGGAACTCCCCTATCCAGAGTTCAGGGTGAGTTTTAAGGGGTTAGGGGGAACAAGTACAACAAAGTGTTTGCAGAGCAAGTTTTAATTAGAACTTGGAGCTTGGTCTTTTATAGTAAGGGGCTTCAGCACCAGATCTTCCTGGACAAGTGACCCTTTGTTTTTGAAAGAGTTCTGGCATTCAAATTTGAGTCATGTCCAGGTCCTTTGATTCCTAAGTTTGGGGGTGGTGGGGTGAGACTTTGGTCCCTGGTGCAGCTGGAGGTCAAAACTCTCCCCTTGTTCATGCTTTGGTAGAAGGTTGCAGTATCAGTCCTTTGTCTCTGAAAAGTAACTCAGTGTCTTGTTAAACAGGAAAGTACCATTTTGAACTGGTTTTGCAGTTACAAAAATAGCAGTAAAAACTATCTGCTCTAACATTTTACAGTTTCAAGGTGGGCATGATCAATAGAATGCCTTACTAATAATAAATACAAAATATTGCTCTAGCAGGTGACACACACAGGCATTGCTTCTTTATTCTTTTATGCTTTACTTTCCCATCTGTGAGTGCTGTCTTCCTGACAAGAATGTGAAATTCTTAAAGACTGAAAATAGTTGTTACACTTTTTCTGTTTTCTCAAAGAACCTAGACCAGTGCCTCTCACTCAGAAAGTGATCAGTAAATATTTGTGGATGGGAATAGATATTAGCTCTTAGATTTGTTAATTATCTATTTGGAGCTGGCACCAACACACACACACACACACACACACACACACACACACACACAGAGGAATGGGGCAAACCCAACTTGTAGTCACCCCAACATACTGAAGGATTCCATGGCTTTCAGAATCCATCATATTGAAGCTGCCTGTGTTATATGTCTTCCCAGCCCAGGTATTCACCGATAAAACACATTGCCCTCTGGCTAAGGGTTGCTCACTATCGTTGAAATCTGAAGTGGTTTGTGTAGCTGATGTCCAGCCTGTTTCCATCAGATCAGATACAGGTGTTTCTCACCCCTTATAACCTTTCTATTTTCCCTTATGATATTTCTCCTCTTCTCATCACCAGCTCTCTAAGCCCAGCTTTCTGAACTTGACTATTGCAAAAGTTTTCTTCTCTTTCTTTGGGGATCTTTGTTTTGTTTTAATCAGTTTGAACTTCCTTTGCCCAAGGCCAGCCCTCCCAGCTCTTCATCCCCTTCCCTCAACTTCTTTTCCTCAACTCCTTCCTTTTTTTAATGTTGTCCATTGCTCAGCTAGGTCAGGCTAAGTGCTATAGCAAACAAGCCCCAGAAGTCAGTGGCTTAAACCCGCATGTGGTTATTTCTCACCCAGACTGCAGGTCAATATGGGTGAGTGAATTCATTCTGGAACCCCAATTCTACCATGCCCTAGGGCCCCAGAGTTCCTCAGTGGACATTCTGTAGTTGACCAAACATGAGAATAGAGAGGCAGAGTATCATGCAATGTACATCAAATGTTTGTGTTGAATTGTCCAGAACTCAGCCACAGGCTCCTCCCTGTGTGCCCAGGAGGAAAAGGAAAAGTGGATATAAGCAGTCTCTACTACCAATGTCACAAGACACATTGAATAGTAATTTATATTGCTTTTGTAAATCGTAGGTTTATTTCAGGCCTGAGGAAAGAATGGGGTCTGTTTAATATTTAGAAATCAATGGTCCTATCATTGTTTGATTAGAAGAGATCGACCAGAAGATGCAAGTCTTTTTATAATAATCATAGTTAATACTCTGCACCAAGCACTGTTATAGGCACTTTACCTTTTATTTATTCCTTACAACATCTCTATGAGATTGGTATTACTATTGTCCTCAATTTACAGATAAGCAAACCAAGGAAGAAAGAAGATAGGTAAATTTTCCAAGGTTACACAGCTAATAAATAGCTGAGCTGGGATTTGAACCCAGGCAGTCTGATTCTAGGATCTATAGATTTCACAACTATGGTATTCTCCCCTAAAGTGGGACAGGGTCAGCCAGACCTTCTCTTTGATTCTGAAGGGTGTGAGGAAAAGTGAGTGCCCTATTCTCTCATATTCCACAAGCATAGAGATGAGCTAAAACTTTACAGTTCACATGTACACAGTGCCTGTCCCCCTCCTACTTCTTAGTCTCTTTCTTGTACAAATGGTCACAAATGACACAAACTCCTTAGCAGTTTTCCCTCTAATTTTATCTTTGTCCCACTGGCTATACAGGAAAAATCAGACTACTTCTCTCACTTTCTCTCCTCCCTCCCCATACCAGCTTTTCAACAATTAAAAAGATTTAATGAACACCTACTAGGTTCCAGACATTTTTCTAGGTGCCAAAGACTGGAGGAGACAGAGGGACATGACAACTGTGCCTGTTTCTAATGGCATCCTGAATCATAATGGAAAAGAGACACCTAGTCTTGCTAATTTATGACAGGTTTCTTCACCATAATGACATTTTCCCTTTTGTAACTGGTCATTATTTTGTGAGGGTATAAATGTGAGATCATGCCAACATTATGTACTTCATTAAACCACCACCCACCTACCCTAGCATGCCTGAATCAATCAGTGCCTGCTTGAATCAATAACCAGAGATCCTCTATATCCAATAACCCCTGTGATGGCTGTCCAATGGTGGTTTTCTGTTTCCTCATCCCCTTTACACTTATTCGTTTGAATTTTACTATAAAGTAGGGCTTTTTTTTTTGTTCATTTGTTTTTACCTTAGTATGGACTGAGAGACTCTTATTTTATTATTATATTATAATTTGTAATACACACCATTTGAAAACACATTTTTTTAAGCTTAGTCCCACACTTAGATTAATTCAGTGCTTACAGCTAATCTGTTTACTATAGTGTTACTGTTCATTTCTTGGTTGGCTGAAGTTTATCATCTAGTGTTTATTAACAAGACTCCATGGGATTATATTCTCTAAGTTTTTACACACTTTAAAATGTTTTTTCCCCTTAAACAACTTTATTGAGTTATAATTCACATACCATACAATTCACTCATTTAAGTTGTACAATAATGTTTTTAGTATTTCAGAGTTGTGCAACTATTACCACAATTTTAGAACATTTTTATCACTCTGAAAAGGAATCTGGTATCCATTAGTAGTCACTCTCCATTTTCCTCACCTTCTCCCCCAGCCCGAGGTGACAACTAACGTACTTTCTATCTATACAGAGTTGCCTAATTTGGACATTTCATATAAATGAAATCATACAATATGTGGTCTTTTGTGATGACTTCTTTCGCTTACTTTAATGTTTTCAAGGTTTATCCATGTTGTAGCATATATCAGTACTTCATTCCTTTTCAATGTTGAATGACATTTCATTGTATGTATATACCATATTTTGTTTATCCATTCATCAGTTGATGGACTTTTGAGTTGTTCCACTTTGGACTGTTAAGAATAATGCTGCTGTGAACATTCTTGTACAAATTTTTGCGTGGACATACATTTTCATTTCTTTTCGATATATACCTAGGAATGAAATTGCTGGGTCATATAGTAATTCCATGTTTAACATTGTGAGGAAATACCAAGCTGTTTTCCACAGCAGCTGCCCCAGTTACATTCCCACCAGCAATGCACAAGGATTTCTATTTCTCCACACCCTCACCAGCACTTACTATCTATCATTTTTTAGTATAGCTTTCTTAGTAGTTATGAAGTGATATCTCACTGGGGTTCTAATTTGTATTTCCCTGATGGCTAATGATGTGAAGTGTCATTTTTTGTGCTCATTGTCTATTTCTTTATTTTCTGTAAAGAATATCTATTCAAATCCTTTTAAATTGGGTTATTCATCTTTTATTATTGTGTTGTGAGAGTGCTTTATGTATTCTAGATATAATTCCCTTGTTAGATATATGATTTAGAAAAATTTTCTTCCACTTGTGGGCTGATCTTTTACTCTCTTTATGGTGTCATTGGAAGCACAAGTAATTTTAATTTGGATGAAGTCCAATTTATTTTTCTTTTTGTTGCTTGTGTTTTTGCATCATATTAAGAAATTATTGCCCAATCTAAGGCCTTTAAGATTTAACTTTATGTTTTCTTATAAGAGTTTTATAATTTTAGCTATTATATTTAAGGTTTTGATCCATTTAGAGTTAATTTTTGTACATGCTGAGTTAAAAGTCCAATGCCTTTTTTTTCCATGTTGATATCCTATTTCCCCAGAATCTTTTGTTCAAAAGACTGCTCTTTTTGCCATTAAATTGTTTTGATACTCTTGTAAAAAATCAATTGAATGTAAATGTAGAGGTATATTTCTAGATTCTCAATTATTTTACATTGCTCTGTATGCCTATCCTTATGCCAGGACTAAAATAATTTTCCCCTCTTTATACCTTAACGAAAGTTATGCTGGGTATAAAGCGAGTGGGTCACCATTTCTCACCTTGAAGATTTGGGGAGTTTAGCTTCATTATCTCCAGCACAAAATATGGAGAAGGTTGAGAAACATCCAGTGATTTTTATCCTTCAAGCCAACTTGATATTCCCAAAGGATTGTTTCTTTATGTATAATGCTCACTGTTTCTTAGGGTATATCTTGGTGCTAATGTCAGTTCCATATCAGTTTTTCTTGAGGCCATGATATGTTTTCACTATGTGGATTTGCTTTTTATTTTATGGAAAGCATTTTTGACTAACTCTTAAAACATATTTTTTATTTTATTATTTTAGTCTATTTTGGGGACATACCAATTATGACAAGTTGGAGCTTTAAAAATTTTATTCTCTTCACAGATATGTAGATAATAGATGATAGATAGCTAGACAGAGAGATGATAGAAAGATAGATGATAGATGAATATAGATATTATATATATGCATTTATAGAATATATGTGTATACTTGACGTCCTCTTTTAAGTTCACTTCTGCCATGAACATAAAAGAAGAAATAAAGGGTTGCTATTTTTAACCCTTTCCTTCATAATAATTACTGTGCTTTCAACCATATTAATTCTTCTTTGTCTTCTTTTTAATGTAGCTTATACTTCTCAGAAGTTTTTGTGTTTCTTTTCTACTTTATTGTTTGCTTTTTTCCTGCCAGCTTATGTTTTATTTCATTCTGTTGTGTCATTTATCTGTGCTTATATTTCTGCCTTAAACTTTATTTTTCAAAATTCTTCATTAAAAGCTCTTTAATGAATGAAACTATGATGACACTATTCCTCTGTTCAAAGGCCATTGTTTCCTCTATGCATATCTCATTTTCCATTTTCTCCCACTTTTTTTCTCTTTCTTTGTTGTATTGGTTCAATATAGGTCTTGTCTTGGTCCCTTTTATATTATACTTTGTCTTTGACAGAAGAGATTTTTTTTTTCTGAGCATACAATGTGTATAAGGATTCTTTGTTAGGAAGGGCAGAATTATTGGGGCCAGAAGTAGTTCCCCTTGCTGTCCTGTGAAGTTGCCCAGGACTCTTTGGTGCCCATGTGAGCAGGCCAACAGAAACATGCTCCCACTGCAACCCCCCTCACCCACTCTGTCTACTGATTGCTTCTTGCAACTAGGACGCACCTGTTCCAGTGCTGTTAACTTTTAAGTGTTCACAAGTGTATACAGGAAGGGAGTCTAATAAAATAGTATCTGTGATTCTTTCTGAGATGTACCATGTGATGCTTTTATTCTATTCTATATACGTTTCTATAGTTTCATTTTTAACAAAAATGTGTATTGTTTTTATAATCATAAAATCAATGCATTTTATTAAAAAGTGGGAGGTTCACATGGTTACAGTGGAGTGAAAGGCAGACTTGGGTGAGTGGGAAAGCTGGATTTATAAGCTGGTACCTCTAAAGTCTCCCAGATTAATAACTAATGACAGGTCAATTGAGGGGGCCATAGGGCTCAGACCTGGCAAGGCAAAATGGGCCACTACAGTTAAACAATTCATCAGGTTAAGCAGGGAAAAAAAAAATACCTGAAGCCAGGCTGGACAGAGGGAAAATCCTATACATTCCAATTATATGTTAATCATTACAGTTCCCATGTAAGAAGAAACTGAAACTCTGAGAAGTTAGGTAATTGCCCAGAGTCTTTCCTTTGGGCCGATTAATTCCTGCTTTTCCAATTCCACCTCCCAAGGCCTTTCTTCTCCTTCCTGCCTACTTATTAGCTCTCCAGCTGGGTGACTCAGTGCATGGTGATGCTATTAGCCAAGAGAGGGGCTGCTGGGGAGGAAAGAGGAGGGAGCTTGCAGAGAGAGATAATGAGCTCTGTTTTGGACATGATGAGTTATTGTGAGTATAGTACTCACAGCTCCACTGTTGGAATAACATGGAGACAGAGGCATAATTTTACGTGAAAGCCCACTGCTCCTGTCACTTCACTTCTGTCAGTCAAAGGAGGAAAGAAAATAATGTTTCTAGAACCCTGCTGGTGGCTGTCTTTCTCCCAGAATGAAACTGTGTAGTACAGATGACACTGATCTCAAGAAGATGAGGCTCTGACAGTATCTGCTCTGAATCATCCATGGGCCAAATAGTATCAGAATCACATCTTGGCATCAGGATTGTTTCTCAGCATCTGTCCTCCTCTGGGCTCCTGGATGGAGCATTCTAGACCCCTTGGGGGTGAAGTCAGGTGGGGGAGCAGTGACAGCTGAAATGAACAATCCTCGAACTTCATGGATTCACCTTCCTATTATGGTCCTTGGGTGAATTTTACCAGGGCCAGGTTTCCACCTTAAACTGACAAGCACAGCATCCAGAACCATTCCCTACCTTTGTGCATAAACCAGTTTGCCAAGACTGATGCTGAGGGTTCCAACAACAGAAGTATGTCAGCCAAACTAACACAGCCTGTGTGTGATAAACCTTTTGCAAAAGAGGCAATTGTTGAATTTCAAGCCTATTTTTAAAGTGTGCCTGTGAATAAAACAACAGTAGTATACTTCTTTATTTCTGGTTGAGATAGGATCATAAGCCTGTGTCCTGTAAATTTTTTTTCTTTTTCTTTTTTTTTTTGGTATCAGATTTGGATTCAGATTCAGACTTTGCAATTTATTGGTTCCATGCCGTTGGATAAGTAATTTAGTCTCTAAATCTCAATTTTCTCATAGTAAAATGGGCATAATAAAACCAATCTCATAGTATCCTTGTGAGAATTCTATTAAAAGAAATAATGTGTAGAAAACATTTATCACAGAGTTTGGGACATAGCAAGTGCAAAATAAATTGCAGTTATTATCAAAATTCTTTTGCAAAACACAAAGTTTACACAATTCTCCACAAAAATATTGTGCCCTGTATACAATTTGATTTTTAGTTCTTAAGAATGGATGTGGCAGCCATGGTGCATTTCAGTGTCTTCTTAGATCCTCTGTACAACAGGGCAGATAAACTCCCTGCTCCAGCATTTATGCAAACAGAGCCCTTTATTAACATACAACCAGTTATGAACCAACTCTAGATGGCAAGCAGAAGGGAAAGAGGCCACTTTTTATTGTATACATCAATGTGCCCCCAACATCTAGTACTTCATAGGGGCTTAATATATATTTTTAGATTGAATAAATTAATCACATGCTCTATATCAAACATCATGTAAGGAGCTTTGCAGACTTTCTTTCTTTTTTAAATTCTTTTCTACACTCTTGAAAACTAACCGACCCTTGTATCAGTCAGGATTGGCTAGGTTATGCTATGATAAAAAACACACCTCCCATCATAATGGCTTATTAAACAACAGTTTCTTGCTCACTAACACTATATAGCTAACTGTTGTTCAGCTGGCAGCTTTGCTCTCATGTTTCCTCATTCTAGGATCCAGGTGCAGCCACTGCTGCCAGTCTCAGGTACACAGAGCAAGTGCAGGGTGATTTGCAAACTGGCTGTTAACATCCATCCAGAAAGGACATGGGTCTCTTGTGCTCACATGCCATTGGCCAAGTATGTCACCTGGGCCTGCCTGATATCCAAGGGAAAGGGCAGGGGGTAATGCTACTGTGTCAAGTACCTGAGAAAATACATGGAATCTTGTGAATAAGTCCTTTTATCCTCATGAGGAAAACTGAGACTCTTGGTTAAGTAACTTAGCCAGATGCTAAGGAAGTGAATCACAGACTGCCTCTAGATCACATTGTATCCCATTTGTCTTTTTGGCCTGCTTATTTCTCATGTCTTCATTGAGCCAAATATTTGGTCTTTGTAGATCTACTTTCTCCTAGGTTTGAATAAACTGAGTAAATATAACCAGGTTGTCATTTCATGTAAATATCAAATCCCAGTGAACTGACTCCTAGGCAGAAGGACACTCTCCAGAGCCACAGAAATAGATAGTTGGCAGGACCTCACATGACACCAAGAGACTGGCCATTGTCACTCTGATGTGGCACAGATTTCTAGGACATCAAAATCCAAGTGCCAAACGATATCAGGATTTGTTGTGGAGATGTCCTTGCAATCTGGGCAGATATTCTACTGGTAATCCAAATCCGGGCCTGCTTTTCCAAAATGGTTTACTACCCCAGCTATCTGAGCAGTTGCTGCCTTTCAAAAACAAAATGCAAATTTTGTTACCCATGCTCCAATTCCAGAAAATGGCTAGAATATTTCAATATTATATAAATGTGACAGGAGAGAAAAGTGTATACTTTCTTTTCTTTTGGAAATAATCACTTAGTAACCCATTGCTTGTCAATTTTGAACTATCACAGTTGTTTGAATTCAACCCTTTGTAATTTTATCAATCACTTCACTTATAGAGTGAAGATTATATGTGGTAAATGGACTATGAAAATGTACTCACAATACACAGGTCTTGAATCATTGGTTTCAGTGTCCTAAACCATGAAAGGTTACCTGAGCCACTTACAAAAATCTCAGCATCAGCTAGTGTTTTTAGATGATTCTGTCCCCCAGCCTTCTCTTATTGACATGTTAAGGGAAAATCAATTGGTTACAAGTTAGGTAGAAGCACATGGAAAGGGTTGAAGAAAAATCAAATGGTTACAAGTCAGGTAGAAGCAGAAGGAAAAAGTAGAAAAGAAATATAAACCTGTCCAGGACTTAATTTAGTGGTTCTCAACCAGGGATGTGAATCATCATCATTTGCATAGCTTTTTATAATCTGCCTGTCCAGGACGTATCCCAAACCATTGAATCAGAACTCCAGATATGAGGCCCAGAACAAATTTATTTTTTAAAACTCCCAGGATGTCATTTTAGGTTTGAGACTCATTGAGTGAGGTTGTCAGCCCTTGAGTAGCTGAGCTGGTGTCCACTCATGACAACTCCCTGCCTTTATCACTCTACGTGTATAATTCTCATCAAATGAATGGTACATTTGTAGATGCTATGCCAAGGTTAAGACATTTATTTTACTAGGACTTACAAGCTTTTGGCTGCTAATTAAGGTCACGTTCAATGTTTGTCCCTAATTCTGCTGGAACAATAACCCTCACTTGTTAAGCAGTGTGGCCTTACCATCTGCTTTCTTATATCTTCCTGGTGCACACCAGAAGGGAGGGGACAATTGTCTCACATGTAACCCCTGCAGCCTGTACCTCTGGCTGGTTCATTGCCTATGCGTGGGCCATCTACAAGTGGGTGCCGATCTGCCCTTGAACTGGATTTTCTGGCTGCCTGTACTGCCTCCGCTTGCCTCCAGATCTCTGACACTGACCTTTTTCATCAGTTTGCAGAGAAATAGTCCCTCTTTCTTATTGTTTATTTTAATGTTGGAGTAGAGAAAGGAACTAGGTGAGGCCCTATGACTGAGTTGTGCTCACTGTGAGAAACATAATGTATCACTTTATGGCTCTTTTTTCTGAGTAACTTAGGCCCTGCTGCTGATCAGGTTGGACTATCATGCCAGACTTTTTCAACTGTGGCATTTTATCTCTCAGGAACTTCCTTTTCCTTTTGGCAAACTTGCTTCTGTTGCTTTCCCATTTGTAGATTGCTTAGGACCTCTCCTAAATGTATATTTTGCATTTCATTCCCATACTATTACTTGCTTCTAGTGGAGGCAAGAAGGCAGGATCTGCACTGAAGATGGGACTTCCACAGCATCAACCCCAGATTCACGAGGAGATCTTGCAGCTCAGAGAGGGAACTGGATTGATGGGGAGAGGTCTGCCTGGGGACTTAGATCAGAATCTTCCTTTTTGACTCTTTCCTAGCAGATGCAGAGTCTGGAGAACTTTTCATCGTACAAGGTAAAATGTCACTCTTTCCAGGAAAAGGAAAAAAAATAGTGAAGCAAGAAAGTAGAATGAGGCTTCTTGCCTTAGTTTCCACTTCGTGTCAGCTGATAGCTTTTCATTCTAAATTAAGGAGGGGTAAATTCGCATATGCAGCTACTTAAAGGAAACAAAGAAAACGTGTTTTATGTCTTAGAAGGTTCAGCTGTACAGAGTGAGGTGTGATGGGGAAATATTGTGACTAGGGGCAGCTATCATGCTGGGAAACTTCCTCAGAGCAGGTGAGAAAAAGGGGGCTTTAAAATGCCATTCAGGGCTTCCAAATGTGTTCCCTGCTTTCAGCAGACATGGAAATCTGAAGCCTAAGAACACAAAAGTGAGACATGAACTGCGTCAGACCCTGGACCCAATATATCCCTGGTGAAAGGTGAGAGGAGGGCTTACCTCTTGCCTTGGTGGTGGCACCTGGGAAAGATGGCATTAGGACTGGCCAGCAAGGGGTCTGCAGGAGCATGGGGGATGTGAGTGTTCCCGGGGCGGGGGGGGGAATGGGCAATGTTGCAGAGGGAGCAGTTGTGGGGTCATCTTGGGTCCTTTCCAACCAGGGTGCCCAGAGGGCAAGGAGAATCCAGAAGAGCCTGGAGTACCATAGCTTCATGCCCAGGGGTTGAAGAAAGACTTTTAAGTCACAATCTAGAATAGATACATCCACCCCAGGCCTCAGGTCAAGGGAGCCGCATAGTCTCCCAAAGCACCCCAAAGAGAAAGCAAAAACTTTAAACATCCGAACAGCCCTAGAGAAGAAAAACCCAGATGATGACAGAAGTAGTGTAAAAAAAATCCTTCCTGTTCCTTCCTCCTCCATGTGGCAGACCCTAGAGGCTGAATTGGAGGAGATGGGAGGGGGCTTGCAGGGGTAAAGGGTGGTAAAGAAGACTCTGCAAGAAGAGAAATTTGAGAAAACTCACTTGTCCACCTTCTTTCTTACTGCTAGCTTCCAGTCAGGTTCAGAGTATCTGTTGAAATAACGGTGTGAACATTCTCCTTTCTGGGTAAGTATGTGTTTGTGATTTAAAGTAACTTGTAGTTGTTCTATTGTCTAAGAGTGAGCAGAGAAAGCAAGGACTTGCCAGGGAGAATCCTCAGAGAATATAAGATTAACCTCATGAAATAAAGTTTAAAGGGACTGCAAGAGATGGAACAAAGTTGTCATGTGATCACAATCCACACATCCATAAACAAGTTATAACAAATCCTGAATATGTCATTTTGCTCAATGTTCCATTATAACATTCATGAGATTCTATAGGAACTTAACCTTTGTTTTAATTAGCCTTTGGTAAAACTGGTTTAGTTATACATCGATTTGCTTCAATTCACAAAACCTACCAACAATGTTAAGTGAGGACTTATGGTATAAGAGGAACTAGGAAGAGAAAATAGCAGAAATCTATACGTTATGACTATGCTTCTTAAATTGTCTTCTTTGAAGTCCATATTGTTCTCTGTATTACATAAAAAAGGAAACCCAAGGAAAGAAAATTGAGTCCACACTTGGGCTATATTTTGGAAAAGAAGGATCGTGGTGGAACCCTGGAGGGATGAGGTCATGGTTTTAGGCATAGTTGGAATGACAGTGTCCCAAGAATGAGGTGAAATTCAGTGCCCTTGTCTCCATGTAGAGATGCCCTTCTTTCTCGTGATGAAAACCTGGACTTTTCACATCTGGTCTTCCAGGAAAGAATCAAATTACCACTTCCATCAGATTTTCCCAGGAGGCACCAGGAGTCATACAGAGAGCACATACGTTGAACCCAGTAAAGGTAACATTTAGCTGGAGTTTTACTTTGGTTACTTTAGGACCCAGGCGGAATTTGTCACAAAAATTTTTAATGAGGCTACATAGCATTTTGGGGATATTTATTATATGCTATTAAGTTTGGCTAGTTGAAAATACATAAACACTTATTAAATCTAGTCAAGTAGAAAACATTGCTAAAGGAGATTGACTTCAAGAGTCTTTGCTAAGTATAGGAAAATCAAAATGTGCTTTTGGTTTGTTTTCCTTTAAAAGGTGCCCTCTTCTACTATTCACTCAGAGCTAACATATGAAACAATGTCAACCTATAGTATCTTTTGGGATATGATTAGACTTAAATTGAAAAACCAGTCAACAGCGTTGGTTGGAAACTTGGCGACACAGCCCAGATTTACTGATAAGCAGTGTGCGGTCAGACTCATACTTGGGGGCTAATGGTCAGAATTGCAGGGTGGGTGGGCAGGCAGTTCTGGCATGGCACAATGCCCCAAGATTTTGTGCTTCTTAGAAGCTCTTCTTCATTATGTGAGGTACTTGCCCCTGTTATGTTCTGGGCAACTCTGGATGCCGTCTTTCATGAAGTGGCTTTGTGAACTTGAAAGAACAAGGAGATTAGAATCCGATAGACTTGGTTCAAATTTTGACTCCACAATTGGCTCTATGACCTGGTCATATCGCCTAATAGTTCTGATTCTCTACATGGGTCTCTAAAACCTTAAAGGCTTCTTCTGAGGATTAAATGAAGCTATGTATAGGAAAACCTTTTGCACAATGCTTGGCACACAGCAGGCCCTTAATAGACAATAGTTGATCTTTTAAGTCTATTTTTATAATAAAACAATAATTCTGGAAATTCTGTAGTAGGCTGTCCTAGCTCACAAAGTAAATAATTCTTGAATAGGATGCAGTAATTTTCAGATGATGGACAGTCAATCCTCAAATTACTTTAAGTCAGGAAGTATAAAATTGGTAGCATTGAGTGAAATTGCAGTGAGAAAACTGAATATCCGGCCCATTTCAGAATGCTCACATGATCATGTTTTTTGTTTTACTTTTATTTGAAGAAAGTTTTAAAAGTTCTGTCTCCACCATTTCACTCCCTTTTGCCTGGCAGTCAGACTACTTACTATTTCTGGTTTTCTTTTTCCTGTTGAAAGGTTTGTTGAGTGAGCCACTGAAAATTTTAAGGCAATCCTGGAAACATTAGAGTGGGCAAAGCACAGCTTGACTAACAGGGCATTAAAAAGATAAGTTGTTGTGGACAGAAAAAGATAAAAATTATATGTGAGTGTGAAGGAGAATGGCCAATGCCAGTGGATCCTGTAGTTATAGCTCAAGTACCTCACACACCTCACAAGCTTTCCAATTGGGAAAGCACGTTTTTTTCCCTTGCAATACCCTGAAAATTCTCTTATGCAATGTTAACTGCTCCTCTGCCAAGAACTCTAAGAGCAAATACTCACTGAAATACCTGCATATCCCTATCTCCAGATTCAGTATCATGCTTTTGAGTGCTTCTTGCCCTGGTTTCTCTCTCCTGGAGCCTCACAAGCTTTTCCATGTCCCTCTTCCTTGGCCACTGTTGTGGTTGTGTCCAGGTGGCTGGATTTTCATGGACACCTATGGCACCTCTGTTGATTCTTCGTTGAGCCTGTGGCCCTCACACTTTACCTCGACTCGTTTTTGACAACAACCCTTCTCTTCAAAAACTCAGAGCCAGTATTCCTATTTATTCCCATTATGCCAACATTTCATGACTGTAGCCACATCACAGACTCTGTATTAAAGGTTTTATATTTGTTGCCTCATTTAATTCTTAAACTGAGAGTTAGCAAACTTTCTATAAAGGGCCAGATGATAACTCATTCAGGTTTTAGTAGTTCTGTCTCAGCTACTCAACTCTGCCACTATAGCATAAAAACAACCATAGACAATAAGTAAACAAATGAGCCTGGTTGTGCTTCAATAAATCTCTATTTAGACAAAGAGATGGTAGGGTAGTCTTGGCTTACAGGCTGTAGTTTACACACCCCTGCTCTAAATGACACTTTGAAGTAAGTATGGTATTACTATTCATTTTAGAATAGAAAAATGAAGCATAGGGAAAAGACTAAGCAATTTTCCAAAGATCGTATAAGTTGTAAGTGACAACCCAGGCTATGTCCAATCTCAGTACCTATGTCACCACAGTGGAAATGCTTGCAAACAATGAAGACATGCCCTTAGAAAGAGAGAGATGGAAGACAAATGCTTTCCCAGTGGCCCACCCCACCTTCATTATAAAAAGCCTCCCCTAGGTTCCCATCAGCTCCACACCAGCAACTAACTGCTCAGAGTGGCAGTTCATCTTATTCCTCTGATGAGTATCAGGTGGGAAAGTTGATTATTGCTAACTATTCTGTATTAGGTTGCCACTTCCCACAGGCTTCTGGGTAAAGACAACAGTTATTTCTTATTTTGCCAGGAATTTGAGTAATGTTTTTTTTTTATATATGTATTAATGGAATTTAGTAATTTAATAATTAAATGAGTGTGTGCACACACGTGTGTGTGTATGCATGTGTGTGTGCATGTATATGCCAGGCTTTGATCTAAGTCCTGGAAATGCTATACCAAGGACAGACCCTGTCCTTGCCCTGTTGAAATCACCATCTAGACCTGTGTGTGACTGGCTACATTTTGCTGAGTTCTATACAGTTTAGTCCTTGTATATATGTATTCTGATCAACCCTTACAACCCAAGCTAGATGTTATTAACCCCATTTTAAGGATGCAAAATCTCAGGCTGCAAGTTGCAGGAACTTGCAGAAAGTCACAAGCTTTAATAGTGACGTCTCTGATGGTGAAGCAAGAGTCTTCGACTCAGGAACGCTGACCCCTGACTCAATGCCCTTTCCACCACACCTTGTTGCTCTGCTATCCCAGAGCCTGGTCTGCCCTGTTCTCCTTTCTTCCTGCATCTCCAGCGGGCAGCATCTTTGCCCGAACTTTATGTAACCTGGCTCCTTTCCAGGCCCTCTGGCAGCTGTCCCAGGGCTTGTTTTCTATCTATCCAGCATCTCCAGGGTTCCCCACTGAAGCTCTTATCCTTCTTTGGCAGCCAAATGCCCTCTATTTTATTTTCTCCCTAGGGCACCCTCATAGGATGGAGAAAAGCCGAGAGATTGTTCACTTTCTTAACAGGAGCTGCTTTCAATTCAGCCACAGCTGCTACACGTTTCAGAAGTGAGATGGATCCCAAGACAGATGGCTCAGCAGTGCCTATTTTAAGCCCCAGAGTCACAAGAACAGATCCAAAATAACTCAGTCCAGCAGGGGTCAAATGCAGAGCAGAGCTGCTGGCTTTAGAGAAAGCGTGACCCCTGATCTGTGGAGTCACCAAGTGAGTCAGCTCTGGTGTTTTCTAGTTAATAAGACTTCCTCAGTGCAGTTTCTATGCTGCTATTTCAGGCCTGACTTGGCCTCATGTTCAGCTGCTACTCTCAAAAAATCTCCCTCTGATGGCTTCAAAGCTCTCGTTTGAATATTTGTTATTGCTCCAAGATTTGTACCAGGGGAAACTCTGCTCCCCTGTGTGTCAGCCAGCTAATTGCAACAATAATGCTGTGTAAGAAACCACCTCGGAACTCAGTGGCTTAAAGCAACAATCATTTATTCTCTTTCATGTGCTTGGACCTGGCTGGGGGTCAGCTGATCTGGACTTAGTCTGATTGATCTTGGCTCCCAGTTGTGGATTTGCTACTATGACTCCATCTAGCTCTTATTCACATTGGACCAGAAGGCTACTCAGAGCACATTCTCATGGAAATGGTAGAAAGATAAGAGGAAAAGTCCTACTACACATGAATGTTTCAACCTTTGTTTTGTACATGGCTGCTAGGATCATACTGGCCAAAGCAGTTGACATGGACAAACCCAGTATTCAATGAGACAGGAAATATACTCTACACCTAGTGGGGAGGGAGGAACTGCAAGCTCACGTGGCAATTCCATTACACCTGGGCTGCAGAGCACCTGGGAAAGAATGCTGTATAGTGGGACAGCAGAAAAATGTGGTGGTCTTTTCCCTGTGGCTGTTCATCATCCTTTACCCTCCAGGGAGGTGTCAGGACTCTGACAGATGGCCTAACTTCTCCCTTTGGAATGGCCTTAAACTATCTCTTTACTCTTCTGTGAAAACTGGTTTTCTGCCTTCTTTCCACAGAGTGGGCTGCCTGATGCTGTTGGGTTTATCAAAGTGGCTCCTGAGAGGGTTTTAATAGATTTGGGAAGTCCGGAATTGCAAATAGGATGGATGAACAGAGAGTAATTTAAGATCTTGAGCCCCTTTATTTGCGTACCTCTGACCTTGCATTTAAAAATGACTTCAGTTCCTACTAGAAGACCAGAGAGGTGGGCTCCCATGAGCTCACTAAAGATGGCAGCACATGCAAGGTGAAACTGTTTTGTTTTGGATGCCATCATGTGTCTGTGGGCTAGCAATGGGGGCAGGAGAAGTACTGCATGTAGGAATTTTTACAAATAAAGGCCATGTAACATTTGACACTGTCATTGCTAGAAGTTCACAGCTCTTCTTACTGTACATCTTTCTGTCTAGCACACTGAGCCTTGGTGAAAGGGACATCTGCCTCCAGAGTCATGGGGCAATAATACAATGCCATCTGTCTTCCATTGCCTGTTTTTCCCCCGACTTCCTTAATATGTTTATGGCATTTGTCATCATATGACATTATTTGTGTATTTGTTTTTTTGCCTAGCGCTTCTACTACTTCTGTGGGCAAGAACTCTATTTACCTCCCCAGAACCTAGACCCTGACATATACTATTAATCAAAAAGTTCTGTAGACATTTATTGAATGAATAAATGTGTAGATTTGCCCCACTACATAGAGTAGGTATTCAACATATATTTATTTCCCTTCTTCCTGTCTTCTTTCCTTCCTTCATCCACATACAGATTGATATTCCCACCTAAAATCCTACTTCATTTTATGTGATTCTGTGACTTGTTTCCCTTTAGATATATTAATATTTAGGGCTAAATGATGATTTCAGTGGAAAAAATTTTAGTCTTGGTTCTTGTAGGCCCCAACCTTTTGAAATTCAGATGTGAATACACCTTAGCTGCAGGAAGGAGAGAGACTCTAGATATTTATAAATTATCTTGTTCTCCATTCCCAGGGAAATATTGGAAGTGGACAAAGAGCATCAATCAGGAATTAAATACCCTACAGTCTAGCATGAACTTAAGCAGGCCCCTGTGGTAGACAAAATAATGCCCCCCCCCCAATGATGTCCACATTGGAATCCCCAGGACCTCTAAATATGTTAGATTATATGACAAAGTGGAACTAATGTTGCAAATGGAATTAAGTTTTCTAATCAGTTGACCTTGAGATAAGGAGATTACATAGGACCATCTAGGTGAGCCCAATTGTTAAAAATACATAAAGGGGCTAGTTTTTACAGAGCTAAAGCTAATTCATATAACTTGCCACAGCTGAAGGGAAACCTGGACTTACTGGAGTTCTGTAGACCATGATACTGCCAAGGATAATCACTTGTTAATTTAAGTCCTACCTATGGCCTTGATTATGGGTTTTTATAGGGGGCTGGGAAAGCTATGCTGACTGAGGGTAGGCCAAAGGTGAAAGAGAAGATGTTTGAAATTCAAATTCACTCTTTTACTGGTGGACAGCAATGACTTTGAGTGCCTTCAGGGAATTTAGAGCAGTAGCTGAGATAATAGAAAAGTGCACATGGCCTCAAGTGATGACTTTACCAGTTCACTACTGAAAAGGGTTGGCCTTAAAATATATAAGCGGAATGTTCCCATTCCAATTCTAAAAAAGCATCACCCCATCAACCCCCACCCAACACTCTCCAAGCAGTGCGATTGCCACTGCCCTCAGCACAGTGGGAGTTACTGGCTCAGAAACCATGGGAGACATTTTCTGAAACAGAGACCCAGCTCTCCATTTCTCTATGCAGGTTCTTGTGTCTTAGCTTCTTTTTGGAACTAGAGCTCCCACTGACATCAAAAAGAATCTTTCTCAAAGTGCTGAGAAGCCGCAGGGCGGGCAGCGTGGTTCTCCCCGCAGGAGAGTCAGCTCCTGATGCCTTCTCTGGAGAGCAAACTGGGTTAAATGCCCCCTTCCAAGCGAGCCTGAAAATTCTCCAACCTGAGGCCTTTCATATGTTAGACCTCGAATGAAGGGCAGGCCTCAAAGCCTGGCCTAGTTCTATATTTAGATCAGTAATTTTATCAAGAATGCAACTGTGTAGTGAATACTTCTGGCTTTCCTTCTCTTTTGATACCAGAGCAGGGAGGATTAGGGCTACATTTGTGCCTTGACAATTTTGAGGAGGTGTCATGTGGATATTTCTTGGTGAAAAGAGCAAAAGTAATAGGAGACCAGCTTAAAATGTCAAGTCACATTATTGGCAGACACCTAAGGTGATCTTTGCTGCTTTCTCCTGCTCTTAATTCAAGCAACATTACATGTGCTATGACAACAGTAAGCAGTTTGAGGCAGACTGCTTGATCTCTGGGAACTGGCTGCCACAAGGACAATCTGAATGGTTCTTCATGCATTTTACTCCTTAAAGGGGTACTTGTTCTCTTGGGGTCAGTTGATAAGCTCTAAGAGATATAGCAGTGCAGAAAGAGTGAAAACTCTTGATGTACTTAGGTCTGATTTTAAATGTTTTTAAAAGTTGAATGAATATATGCAAACATTTGTATACACAGACACATACACACACATACACACATAATAAGTCTCCACAGTCCAATTAAATATCAGATTCTTCTGTTTTGAGATTAAATTATTTCAACTCATTTTGTTTATCAAGTGCCGAATAGAAGATCTGATTGATAATTGTACATGTATCATTTAATAAAAAAGTAAGACCGAAGTAATTAATGATTAGGCTATAAATGCAGTGTTTTTAGGACTCAGGGGCAACAAAAAAGGCTTGTTCATCCTGCTCTGGAATTAAAATACTCTCCTGAAAGGGCATAGACTGGCCAAGTAAAAAGATTCAATGGCCAATGTTTCTGCAATAGTATTTAGTTTCACCACTGGAAATGCAGATGTTTAGATGAAGATTTTCAAAACAATCCACATGCTCTTGAGGCAAATCTTGGACCTACCTCTCTTCCTTACAACTTGAAAAGCAAGGCAAGAGTTTTTGATTGAATTGCCTAGTAATTCTGTCATGAACTGCACTGCTTTTTTCTCCCTTGAACACATTACTGATGGTAACAAGGGAGTTATTTTCAATCAAGGCATGCTACAATGAAAAAGATTTCTCCTAACATTGTGATCCCTTCCTCTGAAATCCATTTCAGATTGGCGGATAAAATGTGATTATATTTACACTTCCCTGACACCATTCAGGCAGCAAAATAAAGCCTGCCGGAGACATTTTTCTTCTTCATATTTAGATCTGTCAGTGCCATAGTGCTAGGGGAACGGGGAGGGGTGACAGAGGCAGCTGGGGTTGGTGATATGTTTTAGCTGGCTCACAAATAGAGACGTTCTGCGCACTGTGCGTCTATCTCCCTCTCACCTCAGAGTTCCTTGAACATCATCCTAAATAGTGTCAGTGATGATGTAGCATGCTAATCAATAGTGCTCTATACAAATCGAATCTCTCATTTTTGCCTTGACACAGCCCATAAATTATTTCAACATAATAGTTTAATTGGTTCACACTAATTAGGGGATATACGATGTATGACCACCATTATCTGTGTAAGTCACAGTTGTAGTTTGTATTAAAATTAGGCTTCCAGTTTGTAAGGCTAAAATGATGAATAAGACAGAGTAGAGGTGATATAATATCACAGAGAGTAAGAGACCCCTGGATTGAGTAAGGAATTCTGATTTTGATTCTCAACCTACCAGGGATTAACCATTTGTGACATCAAGCAATTCATCCAACTTCTCCAAGCCCAAGTGTCCTCATTTGTAAAATAAGTGGATTGGTTTAAGGAGCCATCAATATTCTACGTGTGTGGTAGCTCTGCCTATACTCCCCAGAATGACGTCAAACTTGTGTTCAAGTCTCCACCCTCAGGAGAAGACTGACATTCTACTTCAACAAGATTACAAAGATTATCAAAGATCTCAGACATCATTCTGGATACTTTCTAAGTAATTAGCGTTTTTAACTAAATGCAACACTCTCTTGAATCCAGAGAGGAAGGTAACCTTGCTTTTCTCAGGTCCCCTCTGAGCTCTTGATTTATAGTGGATGTTTTAATCCAGGAATAAAGGACTTATTATCTGGCTGCTGAAAGTGCTGCCACCAGTTCTCAGCTCTTAGCTCCCTTTGGGATGGCCTTAGCAGCAGAGAGCCACCTAACCTAAGACCACTCTTCCTGGAACAGCCTGCATCCAGTAACAGATAAATGTAGGGTGTGTAAGCTGTGTCTTCTCACTCTACTTGGGACAACTCTGAAGGGTCAGTCCATCTTGAGAACTCCTCATAATGTTAGCTGAGGCTTCTGTTTATATAGTTCAATGACTTTCTCTGCACAATGTTGCTTCTCACCACCCCTCAACCCCCAGCCTTTCTATTGGTACTTCTTCCTCCTTTATTTCCAAGAGTACTCTCTAGTAAACTTCTTTCATCATCTATCCCAGTGTCTGCACCACACCAAAATGTGTTTCCTCCAGGAGACATAGTTTTGATATCTTTCTTTCCACCATACAGTGTGGACCCAGACTGAGGTTCAGTAGCCAACACTGAAAAAGAGAAGACATATGCCAACCTGCAGGTTTACAGACACTTTGGAAAAACTGAAAGGTCTCTGAGTACTGGGACAAATGCAATCAGATGATCCTAAGTAGCCTCTGTGCTCTGGAGACAGGACCTATCAGTCCTCTCATATTTGCCACACTCTCCTAATGCTCAATTGCTCACCAATGAAAAGCTGAGTACCACTAGCTATTTATCAACATTACAGAATACAATGATATTTTTGGTGCCAACTTAGTGACTCCTTATCTGCTGATTCCTGGGACACGAGAAGTTCAAAATACCTTGGCACCTGTGTAAATTCAGTGAAATCCTTACTATGTCCTCTGGAAAGTATATCCCCTTTGGGGACCAGCCTACAAAAGCCGGAATTTCAGGAATAGAAAAGACAAAGCCTATCAGTGGGTCATTTGTTGTGAAGATAAGAAGGGATGAGCCTACCTCTACTCCTTTGTTCCCAGACCCATATAGCCTTCCTATTTGGGGCACAATACCATATAAAGGTCTCTGATTTGATGTATATGCTGTATCCCAAAAATGTCATTTTATCTTTGCAGAGTACTGCCTCCAAAATTGTACTTCAGCTGTGCTTTTAGAAAGTTATTTCAGCATGCTATAAGGCCATTTCTTTCTGGATGGTATTATATATCATATGACAGTGGTAGACAATGTGCCCATATCCAAATTTTCTTCGCTATGATGTGGTTTCCTGGCTGGATGCTCTGTTGTATGGGATTCCATTCTTGAAGATTAAGCATTTGCCTCCAGATAAGGAACTAATGGAGGGTGTATGGGGGGGGGAGCACAAACCTACACCTGATGTGTGTGTGTGTGTGTGTGTGTGTGTGTGTGTGAGAGAGAGAGAGAGAGAGAGAGAGGGAGGAGAGAGAGAGAGAGGAGAGAGAGGGAGAGAGAGAGAGAGAGAGAGAGCAAGAGCACGTGAGCATGCGTGTGCATGAGAGAGCGTTTTTTAGCAGTATTGTGGTGCTAGGAAAACAAAATTGGACTTCAGAATAACCAAGAAGTTGGCTGAGATTTATGAGTGAGTTTTAATTGAGACTCCTAAAGGGCTATGCTCGAGGAGTAAGTACAGTAGTCTCCCATATTCATGGGAGATACATTCCAAGACCCCCAGTGGATGCCTGAAACTGTGGATATTACTGAACCCTATATACATTATGTTTTTCTCTCTACAAACATACCTATGATAAAATTCAATTTATCAGGCACAATAAGTGATTAACAAAAACAATAATAAAATAGAATAATGAGAAAAATATACTGTAATAAAAGTCATGTGAAAGTGCTCTTTCTCTCCCTCTCAATATATTATTATTGGACTGTACTCACCCTTCTTGTGATAATGTGAGGAGAGGCAATGCCTATGTGATAACATGAAGTGAGGTGAATGACATAGACATTGTAACATAGCTTTAGGCTACTATTGGCCTTCTGACAATACATTAAAAGGAGGATCATCTGCTTCAAGTGAATCCGGATCATTGGGCGATGACAATATTGATGGTTGGATGTCAACAGCAAATGATGATGATGGTTAGGGAAATTTAATATTTTCAGACTGTGGCTTCCTGTGGGAACTAAAACCAGGGAAAGTGAAACCACAGATAATGAGTTTCTTTATGGACCCAAAACAGGCAAACCCCATATGGATCCTTAAATCTAGCCTCAAGACACCCCAGTCCCTGATTGAATGAAGGCATTTGTACCTAATAGCTAAAATAATTTTAATTTCTCCCTATAAAAACATAAAATAATCTAGAACCCTACAAATTTTCATATGAAATGTATGGCATTCAATACTATGTATATACACACACATACATGCCAGGAGAGGATACAGGAAGAAGTAACTGAATGCTAAGAGAAAAGAAAACAAGAAACAGGTCTATCGGTGATAAGATATTAAGGCAAAGACTTTGAAATAGCTATGATTAGTATGTTTTTAAAAATAGATTACAAGATGGACAATATCAACAAAGGATTCAAATCTGTAAAAATAACCATGTAGAAATTCTAGAACAGAAAATGATGTAATGGCTCAAATTAAACATCAATGATTTAATAGTAGATTAGACAAAACAGAGGAAGGAATTAGTATATTGGAAAATAGTTTAGTAGACAAATGGACTGAGCACAAGGGGAAATAACACTGAAAATTGCGGAAAAGAGCATGCAGGACGTATATGACACAGTGAGTATTCTAATATAATTAGATTCCTGGAAGAGAAAAAAAAAGAATGGAACAAAAGCACTATTTTTAGCACACTGGCTGAAAAATCCCCAAACTGACAAAAGACATTAAACCACACATTCAGAAAGCTTTATAACCTCTTACAAGCATAATTACAAAAAAAATGCTATACTTAGGCACATCAAAATAAAACTCTTGATAGCCAAAATGAAACTTTTAAAAGAAACCAGAGAAAAAAAGACACATTACTTTCAAATGCATAAAATAATAATAATAATAGATAATAATATAATAATAATAAATACCTGAGAGCTATTTTTCAACAGAAATGATGTAAATCAGAAGACAATGAAATGTGCCTTTTAGAGTTCCAAAATTATATTATTTCTAACTAGAATTTTATATCCAATGAGAATATCCTTTAAGACAGATAGTTAAATAGACATTTTTAGACAAGCAAAAATTGAGAAAATGTGTACCCCATAAATGCTTACCAAAGGAAATTCTAGAGAGAGTTATTTAAGCAGATATTAAATTACTTCATATAGAAGCATAATTATGTAGCAAAGAATTTTTAAGAAGTTGGAAAGGGCAATTATGTCAGAAAACTGAATGTTTTTAAAATGTAAATTTCTAATTTAGATAGAAATTCATATCTCTATGTATGTATGTATTTATATATATATATAATCATAGTTTATTGTGAGAGTAGTTTGGTACAACCCCTGGAAAATTTCCTACAAGGTATGGTAAAGAGGGGAGAGAAAGGTGAGGGTGGTTGTGGCAGTGGGGCTAGTTTTGGCTCTTATTATCTAGTCAGACTTAAAAACAAGGGGACTGCCGCCTCATATGCTAAATTATTGGAAAAAGAAGAACAGCCCTCACAATTTTTCTTTGCCAGCTCAAACTAGGAGTTTGGTAAATTCCAGTAATTGCTCATACAAAGAAGCTTCTGACTTTCTGGGAATAACAGCTCTCTGTTTGAATCTTCTGATGCTGAGTACTCATATAGAATTTTCCAAGAGATCACTGTACTGTGCTTTTCTTTCCTTGAGAGAATGAGACTGACTCTACTTGACACCAAAGCAATGGCTTACTCAGCTGGTTCTAGCTGCTCCTCTGAAAGCTGTGGTCCTTCTCTTCACCACCCTGCAGATTCAGCACTGGAACAATGATCAAAGATACTGGCAGCTTCTCTTACCGGGCTGGCTTCTGGAATTAGATCAGCCCTTTTACCTAGTGTTAGTCTTGGACAAAGATAAGTAACATGATGACCTCCTTACCCAACCCCACCATGATGTCTTTGCCCTTGGTTCCTGATTTTTCCATTTGGCCTGCCAGGATAGAGGTTTAACTCTCAATTTTAGTATGCTCAGCAGAATTCCTGACAATTTTTGCTTAGTCCCACATTCCCAGGGCCCGGAATTATACATTGTTCTGATACAGCCCAAATATTTTGGCTGTTTCCAACATAGAACCCAAAAAAGATATTTCTGCACTATAGGTAGGTACTTCTAAAAAGACCCTGATAACCTATCCAAATTTCTATCACTAACTTATATTAGACTCTCCCAACCCCACCTCCAAAACTTGGCTGTCACATAGCAGATTGAAACTCACTATACCCCCAGATCTTGTGATTCACACTATCTGCTTATTAGCTCACCCCGTTTGTGGCCTTCTCCTTGAAGGGTATTTCTAACATGCAAATGACTCATGAAAAACTGTGAAAATCCATCAAGCCGTTTGTTGGAATTCATGTATGCTTGTCTGGCAAAAGTTGAACATTACAACAGCTTTAGGGAAAATTTTGTCAGGACAGAAGATACTTAAAATAACATTTATAACATCTTTGTTCAGTGCAGCCTTCCTTGGTCATTAGATCTATAAGTTGTTACTTTAAAATAAATTTTTTCAGTTTTAGTTTAAACATTGCCTCTGAGAATTATACACATTCCCAGAGGCCACAGGGCAGTCTGTACAGCTTAAATAAATTGGATGTGTTTGAATCAATAAAAAATAATAATAAAAAATAAAAAAGCCTATGTCTCCACCCACTCTAGCACCAAGTTCATGAACCAAACTCTGAGGAAATGCCTAAGAAAGGCTTGAGGATTACCAAAAAAGTAGGAAAAGTCCTTGCAGGGACAAAGTAAAGTGGGACACCCAGCTTCTTGTGAGACAAGTCAAACACATCTCAAAGATGCAGCCAGGAGTATTGCTGGGAGACTTTATAATACAATGGCAGGTTATTTAATTTTTTAAGGACTATTATTTTTAGAACAGTTCTAGGTTCACAGCAAAATTGAAAGTCCAGAGATTTCCCATATACTCCCTGCCCCCACATATGCACAGCCTACTCTATTATCAACATCCCCAACCAGAGTGGCACATTTCTTAAAAATCGGTGAACCTACATTGACAAAACATAACTACCCAAGTCTATTTTACATCAGGGTTGGCTCTTGGTTTTGTATATTCTATGGGCTTGGACAAAAGTACAAATGACATGTATCCACCATTACAGTGTATTTAGAGTAGTCACTGCCCTTAAGATACTCTGTACTCCACCTGTTCATCCCTTCCTCCACTCCTACCCACTGGCAGCCACTGATTATTTTACTATCTCCATAGTTTTCTCTTTTCCAGAATGTGAAATAGTTGGAATCATACAGCATGTAACTTTTTCATACTGGCTGGCTTCTTTCATTTAGTGATATGCATTTAAGTTTCCTTCATGTCTTTTTATGGCTTGATAGATCATTTCTTTTTAGTGCAGAATAATGTTCCATTGTCTCAATATACCAGAGTTTATTTATCAGTTAACCTATTGAAGGACCTTTAAGTTGCTTCCAAGTTTTAGCAATTATGAACAAAGCAGTTGAAGACATCCACATGCAGGCTTTTGTGTGAACATAAGTTTTTGACTCCTTTGAGTAAAGGAGTCGAAAACATGATTGCTGTATCATGTGGCAAAAGTGTGTTTGATGCTGTAGGAAACTGCTAAACTCATATCAAAGTAGCTGTTCCATTTTGCATTCCTGCCAGCAATGAATGAATTCCCGTTGTTCCACATCCTCACTAATGTTTAGTGTGGTGTCATTATTTTGGATTTTGGTCATTCCAATGGATATATAGTGGTATTTCATTGTTTCAATTTGTATTTCCCTGGTGACATAATGTGGAGCATGTGAGGCTTTTCATAGGCTTACTTGGTATTGCATATCTTTTTTGGTGGGTGTCTGTTCAGGTCTTTGATCCATTTTTAATAAAGTCATGCTCCTATTATTGAATTTTAAGAGTTTTTTTTTGTTTTTGTTTTGGGTACCAGTCCTTTATCAAATGTGACTCTTGAAAATATTTCCTCCCAGTCTGTAGCTTGTCTTCTCATTCTCTTGAGCGTGTGTGTGTGTGTGTGTGTGTGTGTGTGTGTGTGTGTTTTAAATGAGTTTATGGATACAAGTCACAGTGGGTTTGTGCATGACTTATTCCATGAAGAATTACAAATTAAAAAATCATCAAGTCTTTGAGCACTTTTTCTCTAGAGAGACTGTAGGGCATAGTGGTTAAGAGAGTTTGTGTATATGCAACTGGGGATGGGAATGGGAGCCACCAATTGCTCTGTGTCAGGCTATTTGAGCTCAAATCCTGGTTATACCACTTAATTGCTGTACAATTTGGGACAAACTACTTAACCTTCCTCTCTGCCTCAGGCTTCTAGCCTATAAATGTAGACAATTATATAGGATATTGAGAGGCTATGAAGATGTATATATATGGGCATATGTACAGCATTTAGAAAGTGCCAACACTTAGAAGCACTCAATAAAGGTTAGTCATTATTATTATGCAACTAATTTGAAATACCCATCCTCATATGGGTATTTTTTGAAGATGCAGGAGAAAAAGACATTTCTACCCATAGAAATCATGTCATTTTATTGCAAAAGAAGTTTAAAATGCAGGATTCAGAAGTGAAAAGTAAAGAGAGTATAGGCCATTTATGAAACATTTTGTCACCTAAAATTAAGCAAAAGTTTGGAATACAGTGGACCTTGAATACATGTTTGTCAGCGCTGAGCTGATCAAGAAGGAAGGTTCAATGGTAAGATGCCCAGTTAGAAGAATGCATTAAAAGGTCGACATGAGAATGAAACGGCAGGCACCAACTTTATTGTACAGCGCACTTCTGTTGGATGGAGGAGTGTGATATTATGCACACTTCTGCTCCCTTTCTCTCCAGGGGACTGCATGGCTCCACACATAGCAGAGTACAATAAGTGGCATTCAGCCACACATGCATGATACAGAAAGCTGAAGTATGTTTACATATTTTTAGGTTCAGGCGCTCTACTACACAGATGTAACATTCTAAACCATGGTCCAATTCTTAGCCACGAGCCTGGATCACAGCCAGACCTAGGACCCACCAAGCCTGAGACCCACACTCCACCCCTACAGGGTTATGGTGCAGGGTCTGGCCCAGAGGGCACACTACCTTGGGCCCACAACCCACTTACTATTCCTGGAGTGGCTTAGCCCCACGGAACATCAATCCCAAGGTACTCTTTACCCACCGTCTCTCTGGGTGCTGCTCAGCACACCAGGGGCATTATGACATGGCAATTTGTGCTTGTGGCCACTTCAATGATAGCCCCCATTATTTGGCTACCTGTTCCATGGTACAAAACCATCTGTGTACCAGGCATCATCGGGGATAGTCTGACCCTCTACATAGGGACTTGGTTTCTCCCATCTCCACAGGCTCCAAAGAGCTCTACTTGGAACTGCACTCGTCCCAATAGGGGCACAGGAGGCTTAGAGAACTGTACCCGTTGTTGGAACATAGGGTCTGTGCAATTCCCATACAAAAATCTTCCTTAAAACCACAGCCACACCTCCACAGAGTACATGGACTGCACAATTATAAGATTTAGGGCCAGTGGATGGCCTCACTGGCCAACACTGGGGGCCTGCTATTGGCAGCCAGTTGCTTCTTCTATCAGAGGAATACTGCATTTACAGCGTTACTTATCAGAGAATGCCACACTTCCACGCCTTTGCATAACGGGGACCAGAAGCCTATTGGTACTTCTGGGACCTCAGGTCTTCGGCCACAATTCCCATCCAACCCCTGCATAATCCACCTGCACTTGTAAGCAGGAATGGAAGGGTTGGATCTACTAACACATAGAGTTTGGTCTTGTGCTACAGCTTGCTTTGTAGCTTAAAGGCTCCCTCTATTTCAGAGGTCCATCCCACTGTGCCCCCATCACACTATGATGGTGCAGGGGTTAAAACCCCAGCAGTCTCAAATAGGTTTAGAGCGGCTTGCTTAACAGTCTCGGGTTGGGGGATATGCCTGTATTTTATTAATCACCACCTCTGGCATTACTTTTGTCTCACCTGACCAGACAACTCCCAAGAATCTATAGAGAACCCAGGTTCCTGGACCTTGTCTTCATTGACTACCCAAGTCAGTTGGCAAGAGCTTCTCACAGGCTTGTCACCACTGCTTCCAGTTCTGTAGAGAGAATCAGAAGTTAGCATTATATCATCAATGTAATGATACAAGTGCACTGGGCAGTCGTCTCTACGTGGCTAAATCTTGAGCCGCGACACCATGGCACAAGGTAGGGCTGTGCAGATTGCTCTGGGAAGGACGAGGAATGTCCACTGTTGCCCTTTCCATGTGAAGGCAAACTGTTCTTGACTTTCTGGAGCTATGGCAATAGAGAAAAAGGCATTTGCCAAGTCCACTACATAGTGGTATCGTCCAAGTTCATGTGACAATTGGTCCATAATGTCCCTGAAAATTTGGCGCGGCAGCATGCAGTAGGGCATAACTTTATTCAGCTCCTGATAGCCAATCGTCATGATCCAGGAGCCATCAGGTTTCTTCACTGGCCACACAGGAGAGTTGTACGGGATATGAGCAGGATGAATAACACCGGCCTTTTCCAGTTCCATAATATAATGCCAGACCTGGGACCGCCAGGCCTGGGACCACGACATTTAATTAATTCATCAATTGTTTAACATAAGGGCTAACCTACATGGCATTTAATTAAAGTGAAAGAGATATTGATAATAAAAGTCTAAGATGATTTAATGAAAAGAAGTTAGGATAGAACCAATTCTTGAAGGATTTATTCAGACCTAGATTAGTAAGGGGAGAGAGAGAAGGCCTGCATGGTGGGAAGAGCAGGTTAACAAATCATAGAAAGGGAAGAATGCATTCCTAAGAAGTGAAGGAGACCAGCATTGCTGTGGAAGAAATTAGCTAGAGAAAAGCCACATCCCTTGATAGTGAATGCTATCAGCTGTCAAATTCTGAACCAGTTTGTGTGTATAGAAATAATTGATTTTTAAGAATTGATTACTAGATTTCAACCTCCACCCCCCAAAATCTGCTTATTGAACAGCTGCTTTCAAAATAACCAGGTGATCAATAAATTAAGTTATTGTGTTTACCTGGGCCTTTAAGACCAATCTCTAGTAGGTCATTCAAGCAGCTTTAAGCAAAGTGTTTAAATGTTTACCCCTGCCACCATGTATATTGGTTAAAATTAAATTTGATAGACAACTAATTTGAAAACTTATGTCTACAACAAAAAACCTACATGAGAATGTTCATATCAACTTTACCCATAATCTCTAAAAACTGGAGATAACCAAGCATGTTCTTTAATAGGTGAATGGATAAACTAACTGTGGTCCATCTATACCACAGAATATTATTCAGTAATAAAGAGAAATAAGCTAGCAAGCCACAAAAGGATATAGATACATTTTAAATATACATTGCTAGGTGAAAGAAGCCAGCTTGAGAAGGCTGCATACTGTATGATTCCATTTATATGATGTTCCGGAAAAGGCAAAACTATAGAAATTATAAACATCAGTATTTGACAGGGTTTAGGGGAAAGAAAGAGAGCTGAATCGATGAAGCACATGAACTTTCTAGGGTGGTAAAATAATCTGTGTGATTCTGTAATGGTATATACATGATGCTCACTATTTATATTTATTTATTTTAACCCATAAAACTTTACAATTCAAAGAGCAAACCTTAATATATGCCAATAAAAAGTATCATTTAGGAGGTCAGGGGATCCCAAGATGTAATGAAGAATATGACCAAAAAAATGAACAAAATTACAAATATGTGAAATGATCTCGATAAAGAGTGTAATGGAAAAGGTGCTGACCTAAGTAAATTTGAAAAAGAGAGGACACAATGCCCAGCCTACAACAATCCTGTGGGAGGCGCGCTAGCCTTCCTGGTACTATTCAGTCTATGAATCAGACCTACCTCTAACACCTTGCAGAAGCCTTTCCTGTTCCCTTGAGAGGAGCCTTTGCTTTGTCAGCCAATTACCTTAGCTGTCTCCATGATCCTTCATTCAGACACTAGGCACATCTGAAGTCTCACAGAGGTGCCAAATGGGAACAATAAATAGTCCAGTCTACAAGGTACCCTAATATGCAAGAGTCCTGGGATTTCTCCCTTCAGGTCCCAGAAAAATTGGTATTGGTAAACTAAGGTAGAATTCAGCAGCCACAGCAGAAGGCAGTGGTGGCTAACATGCTAGCACGTCAGTAGCCCTTGGTGGTTTTCCAGGCAGTACATGACATTCTATGAATTCAATTAGTAAGCCAATAGCAGTTTAGAGGTATGTCATCACTGTCTATCACTGAACCACCCAGCTCACTGTGCCAATTGTTTTTGAAATGTACCGGGATTTGTTTTAAATCATATGATAAGATGACAGATAGACAACTGCCTTGAAAGAAGAGTTTGTTACTTACAATTCCCAAAAGGAGAAGACATGCCATGTCAGGCAGGGCCACACAGGGAAGGGGCAGGAGCAGTCAGGAGGCAAGAGAGGGTGAGGGAAAGTATAGCAAGAGTCTTTATTCCTGTAATGGCTGGAAGTTGTTAGGCTGGACATCTCTATTGGGCAGGAGCAAATACCAGATGTGGGAGTTTGTAGTGGAGAGGTTTGTAAAATAATTTCTATGTACCTGAAAGACTACAAGAATGGTAGGAACATAAACAAGTTTGGCCCATGATTTTAAGATGTCAAATCATCAATTGCTATCAACATTGATTATTACAATGGGATCCTGAAACAGAAAAAGGCATTATGTAAAAACTAAGGAAATCTGAACAAAGCATAGAATTTAGTTAATAATACAGCAATATTGGTTCATTAATTGTGAAAAATGTACCATATTCATGTAAAATGTTAATAATAGGGAAAACTGGATGTGAAATGTATGGGAACTCTGTACTATGTTATAACTGCTGCAAATCTAAAACTTTTCAAAAATAAAAGTTTATAAAATCAACTTTAAGAACAGCCTATAAATTTTAGTTCTCCTGAGTTTTTTTGTACTTTTAAGTGTGTGTGCTACATGGAAAACAAAAAGGGAGAATGTTGCTACTTATCCTTTTCTAATGTTTTATTCACTTATTTATCAAATATTTATTGAACATATGACTGTTTCTGGCCTGGTGTTAGGGGAAGATTTAAAGAAAGAAAATTGTGAGCCCTGCTCTTAAGAAAATTCCAGTTTAGTAGAGGTTATAAGGTGAGGAGCAATTTGAAAAGGAGGGGGAAATGGCAGGAGAGCAGAGCTCAAGGACAACACCCAGAGGCAGAAAGTCATGATATTTGGGAGGTGCTGTTGGGTAGGACACTGAGTCTGTGGTTGGGAGTGGTAGGAGATCCGGCTAGAAAGGAATATTAGCACTCCAGTCTTACAGAGGCATAACATTTGCTGAATGAATGAATGAATGAATGAATGAATGAATGAACGAACGAACGAACGAATGAACGAACGAACAACCAAAAGCTGAAAGGCCTTGCATGATTTCTAGTCTAGACTTTATTCTGTAGGCACAAGGGAGCCACCTTTGATTTTTGAGAGGGGAAATAAGCTGGCATGGCAGTGATTAGACTCTTGCTACTCCAAGTGTGATTCAGGCAGCATCAGTATCACCTGAGTGATTAATAAGAATGAGAGAATCTGAGGTCAGACCCCAGACACACTGAATCAGAACCTGCATTTCATAAAGATCCCCAGGTGATGCGTACGCATGTTTAAGTTTCAGATGGGCTGCTTTAGAAAGCTCTCTGTGGTGGCAGAGAAAAAAGTAGTCTTTTTTTTTTTTCATTTCCACCAAAAAAGAAAGGTAGGAGAGAGCGCAGAAAAGAGAGAGGAAAAGAGGAAGGAGAGAAGGAAGAAGAGAGAAGGAAAAACAATGACTCACATAAATGAAAAAACAACCTTCTCCCTAACTGCCTTCTTCCACCTAAGTCCTGTCTTGTAAAAGAAGCATCTGTAATTGGAAGACTTCCAAAACCAGGATCCCAGCCAGTCCCCAGAGGAGAAATTTGTTTCTTTTGAAAGTGCTACTTTGGAATTGGGGAGGGAGGGGTAGCTGCAATGGCCAATGGTGGCAGAGCAACAGGCAGACATGGAACTCTTATTCCCTCTGCAAGCAGATGAAACATGCACTTAATTTCCAGGAAAGTGGCTGTTGGGATGGCAGCTGAGGGAAATCAAAGGCTCAGCAGGCCCCAATAATTCACACTCATTCTGTGTAGCCAGAGCGGATGATGGGATGGCAGGATAAAAATGTCCCGGCTCTCGCTAGCACACTGCTGTGTGGAGGCCCATCCCACCCCTCTGTCTCTCTCTGCACACTTGCCCACGGCAGCCAAAATCTGGATTCACGCAGGGAAAGAAAATGGAAATATCCCAGTCTGAACAGACTCAGGCTGCTGAGGCAGCCTTTGCAGATGAATGACCCACTTCCACTATCTCATCTATATCGTCTATGTTGCTGGGGCATCTTCCTCCAACGGACACTCATTATAATCTCTTCTATTTACCCACAAATGCTGAATTCACTTTGATGAGCTGCACGTGATAATGATATCCCCGTGTCTCAGACTTTTATATGAGATGAAAGACCACAGCAGAGCCTGGCATGTCTGATTAGTGCCTTAAGTTCAGTGATTATTTGGGGAGTATAGATAGGGATTTATTTGGGGTTTTGTTCTCTCCCTCCCCTTTATCATTGGGTTGCTGAGAACTGAGCTCATTCTCCAACGAAGGCTGACAGCCACTCATCTGCTCAGTGCCAAGCATGTTCACATATCGTTTTGAAACCTCTCATGAGCACACTGTAAGATGAACCACTTGTCCCAGTTTACAGACAGGAAAATTGAGGCTAACAGCTAGCTGAGCTGGATCCTATCCAAGACTCTGCTCTTTCCTCTGCATTGTTAGTGACAATATTAAGTCAAGGTCAAATTCCTTTAGGAGCCACCATCCAGGATCCTTGAAATACTATTCTCTGGAATAACCATCTCCCCCCACAAAGAATGCTGAGTTTTAATAATAACACTGATACTTCATGTTTGTTACAGCTTTATATTTTTTTGTACTCCATCACATATCATCTCATTTAATGCCATAAGGATATATCATAAGACCTGCAGAGCTAGGTTAGTACTCCTAATTGTTGGGAGAAAGGCATCGAACCAACAAGATAAGCAGAAGAATGGTGGGAAGGGAAGAGACCCGGAGGAATCAAGAGGTGCTGGGCTGCCTTGCCTTCCTGCCTGTGTACATTAACTCATATAATTTTACCCAGCAGATATTAGAATGTGTGGCCTGGAGCTGATGAGACAAAACTAGAAATAAATAATTGTTGCCTTTGCAAACTTGAACATTGCCATGAGGAAGAAGCAACAATCTTTGTGTGTGTGTGTGTGTGTGTGTGTGTTTTCCAGAAGGCATATGAGAAGTGAGAGAATCTAGCTTCTAACTAGGTCCCTGATGAATCCTAGCAACCCCATAGCTCAGATTCAATTAAATTCCGAGCTAGAAGCCCTAAGCAAGGTATATCATGAGAACTGGTTGTGCCTGACCAACTAACCATCCACCAAGGGCACTAATTGTCTGAAGATTTTATAACTTTTACATGAAAAGAGTGATAAGAGTACCTGATCATCCAAGACTAAGATTCCCAAACCACTTGGGGATATCACCTTTCTCAAATCAACCTCCTCCCATAGAACACATAATGAAGATACTAGGTGTAGAATACAGACCTGGGATGGTGGTTGGTTAGTAGCAAGGCAGAAGCATTTTCAAGCTGGTGTCACATTTATCATCTTTGAATCTCATCTTAAGGGAATTGATCCAAAATTTTAAAGAGAGTGACTGTAAAACTTTAGGAAACTCAAGGTGCTACAAGACACTGCGTGAGCAGAGCCATGAAATGCAGAGGGCTGAAAGGATATGTGCAGCACAGTGATGGAGAGGGCCATCCCCATCCCCAGTGTGAGTAATTGCTATGGCGATGCTGCAAGAAACATGTGGAAATGACATAAACTCAGCCTCTTTGGTGAGAGCCCTCATATGACCCAGCATTAGTGAGATGGGGAGAGGGGAAGGGGCATAGGGGCAGTGTCTAGCTGTGACGCCAGAGCAGTTAAGAGGCAGGAGTGTTTGTGGCTAGGAGGTAGGGCAGAGCTCAGGGGAGCAGCTATAGCTGGAGAACTTCAGTGACCTCCAAGATGGAGTGTGAGATGCTCTGAGATGATACCAGAGGGAACCCCACCCATGGAAGATCAGCAGCTTCCCCTCTCAACCTGATTATAGCTCATTCAACCTTTAAAATCCAGTTCCAAGGACACTTCTTAAAGTGTTTTTTTTTTTCCTAGAAGTGAGTCATCCCTCTCCAAACTCCCAGAGCTCCCAGTGCTCTTAACCTTATTGCACACATTATTTTCCATCTTGTACTTGAGCTGTCCATGGTCCATTTGCCCCAATTAATTTTTCTAGTCCACGACCACCTGCTTCCTGTTCCTCTCTCCTTCTTACATCCAACATTTGCTTCTAGATCCTACATTAATAGGGGGAAAAGACCTCATCTTTGAGTCCTCCTCCACAACCCAGCCAAAATGCTTCACACACTATTGACGTTATGATTTCATTTTTGATTGACTGCATGACTAATGAAAAAGACAAGATGGAGACCCTATCAGGGAGGAAGACGGGTGATTTTTAGTCTTCTGGGAAAGAAATCTTGGCAACTTTGTCTCCACTGCAGCCTCATTCTCCCAGGAGGGGTCAATTCGTCTTCACGGTGGTGAGCCAAGAGGCGGAGGGAGGGAGACAGCAGATGCAAGTGCATCAGTCTGCCTTGGAGGAAATGCCCTTGACAGGGGGGCCCTTAGTATGTGTTATTCCAGTTGGCTCTCAGGAATAAGAGGCAGAGAAGACAGGGAAGGACTCATCTTAGTGGCTGGTGGGTGAAGGAAAAAGGAAGAGGAGGCAGGGGCAGAGACAGCACCTCCACTGACTAATTAAACCCTTTGGTAGCTGGCCCCCACCAGCTCAAGCAGATTATCACTGCTGAATCAGCTCCCTGCCAAGGCCAGACTCACACTCCCTTTTTTCCTGCTTGATTTGCCTAATGGAAGCTGACAGTGAAGTTCAACCCTGATTGTCAGATTTCAGTAGGAACCTCAAGGGGGGAGAGGAAGGCAGACATTTGAAGAATAAAAATAGCACACATAATGAGATCCTTTATTTAGCTGAACTAGTTCTTTAATGACTCACCTCTCTCTCTCTCTCTCTCTCTCTCTCTCTCTCTCTCTCTCTCTCTCTCTCTCTCACACACACACACACACACACACACACACAGTGTTATGCACACAAACATCTGATGTTCACTTAGGTTGGAGATCTTGCCTAAGTCCTGTAGGAAAGACAGACCATCCATCCTGGACTGTAGAAATATCTGAAAGGGGATGTCATTTAATAGTGAAAATGGAAAATATCCCCTTACATTTTGCCAGCCAACCAGCCTTTCCATTCCCCAATCTCTTTCAATAAGTTCATTTTCCAAAATGTGACCTAGGAAACTGGTCTAATCAGCAAATACGTGGGCAGATACTTGTGACCTTGGATGGTTCTTTGCACTTCTGTGTCTCTTGTTCTATAAACTGAGATATGGAAGGTTTGGTTAACTTTCCAAACCTAAACTTCTCATCGGAAAAATTAGCGTTAACTCTTATGAGAAGGAAACAGTATGGCACAGGTAAAGCTACTAAATACTGCCTATCACATATTATTTGAACAATAAACATCATCAGCTCCTTCCTGACTCTGAAGTGTAATTTTCTATGACTACAGTGAATCGTCCAGTAATTCAAAACATCAGAGTTGAAAACCTAGTCTATAAAAAAAAAAGGTTTGAATTGTACTGAAGGCAGCTGACAGTTCTGAGTGTTTGCAAGTGCCAGATGCCAATCCAAGCACTTCACATGTGTTAACTCAGGTAAGCCTCACCACTGACATTCCCATTTTACAGGTGAGGCAACCAAGGTACAAAGGAATTAAATAACTTACCAAAGTCATCATAGCATTAGTCAATGTTAAACATAGAATTTGTTTTTAAATTGCCTTAAAAGTTGAATAAATAGAAAAAGCTTCATAAATGTTGGATATCAGTATCCTGTATCATATTTGTGCAAAAATCCTTCCATAAGAGGCTTCTAACAAATAACAAGAACAAAAACCTGTACATGCTGAGAAAAAGGGGGACTTGGGCATCCTAGTAGAGGGATATAGCGCCTGGACTAGGGTACAACTCTGAAAGTGAGTACCTCCCTACATTTGCTTCCTACACACCCCACCCATCTCATACTATTCACAACTACATGAGGGAGAGATAGTAAGAGTTCAAAACTATGTAACCTCATTGTCTTGAAGATATGACTAAACATTGACCTTTGCAGTACCTGAGCCAACCCAACCACAGGCATTTTTAAGAAAACTTAAAAATTGAGGTGTGGATGCTTTTCTGAGTGTCTTTTCCCTTCAGATATAAACCATGCTTTTACTTTTTTATAAATTATTTTCCCCCACTCTAACAAAATACTTGAGCATTAGTTGCCATTTTTAATGGTCATTATTTTTCCTCATTTCTCATTATTTTATCCACATGTACTGTTTTGCAGATGTGGGAGGTGTGGTGCAGAGAATTTACATAGGTTGCCCAAGATGCTAATGAAGGCAGCTAAGGAAGATCCAGAGTCCAAGTCCTAAATTCTGTTCACTGTAAGATTCTCCCTCCTTGTGTACTCAACATGGGATACTAGGCACAATAAGAGCAGAAAGGTACAAAAGAAGAAAACACAGTCAGTTACTCCAGAAACTTGGAACTTATTACTCTATCTTGACTTTTTCATATTTACCTAACATGCCCATCAGAGGGACCACACTAACTGCCATCTGAGATGCCTGCATTTCTCACCAGGTACATCTTCTTCATGGCTCTCTTGGTGTCTCCACCAGAGGTGAATCTCCACTTTGATTCTCAGGATTCTGCACGGTGAAGCAGCCCTAGCCAACCTGCCTACACTTCAAGAGGACAATATTCATATACACTTATATTTGTGGTTGAGAAAGTTTATAAACCCATGCTCTACTCATTGCCATGCAAAGCAACAAAATCATCCATTTTTTGAAGTGTCTCTGAGTAACTGTTTAAAATAATACAAATATTTAACTGTAATTTCAGGAGGTAGGCATGATTTTTATTAATCATCAGTTTTTTATTATCAGTAGAATATTAACTTTGATGACAGAACAATACAATAACAATCATGGCAGAGAGATTCCCCAAGTTTTGTTCACTTCATGTCCCAACTGTTCTATGAACAAGTGACTAGAAAAGTGGCCAGCAGAGGGCTGGGGACAAGATAAAAACAGCAAGAAGAGTTCAGAATCAATGAAGAAAGCAGGACCCAAACAGCTCCTCACCTACCAAGCTCATTCACCTCTATTCAACATTTGTCACTGGCTTGGCTTTTGCTTTCTCCCTGACAAAGAAACAAAATGATCACCACTAACTTTGCCAGAGTAATCCAAATAAAATAAAAAGAATGCCCACTCAAACTGGGGAAAGGGTATGAAACTACAGTGCTGGCATTAGTGGTTGAGATATTTCAACACATTGCAAAAAGATGAAAATCAGATAAAAGTACATTATGGACAAAACAAAAAAGGCTTCAGCCCAGAATAGGCTAAAGAAGAGACACAGTGGTGAAGAAGCTGGTTTTCTGAGAATAACTCAGGGCAAGACTCTAGACTAGAGGTCTACAAGAATAGAGGTTGGTAGTGAGAGGCGGAGCAGTTACAGGAAACTTAATTGGATGTGTGTTTTCCTTAGAACAGATATGTCATTTAACATTCCAATCTACACTTGTCCTTTTAGAGTAGAAACAAGAGAAGTTCCAGATGGAAACCTAGAAGCAGATAGACAGAATGAAAAAGGGGTTTGGGGGGATACAGGAAGTGTGTTTCCAGTAAAAACAAACAAACAACAAACAAAAATACGAATGCTCTAATAGATGGAATCATTGACAGGTTGGATAATTTTGAGGATACAGTAAAGCTATATTTTTGTTTTATTAACAGGAAAAGGGAGGGAGGGAAGGAAGTAGAGAGGAAGGGAGGGAAGAGGGTAGGAGGAAAGAAGGAAGGGAGGAAAGAAAGAGGGAAGGAAGGAAAGGTGAAAGGGAGGAAGGAAGGAACTCCAAGTTGAAGGAAGAAACTCAGGATCCAAATATAAAGTAAAATAAGACAGGCGTGCTTCTGAATCATTAATAGAGTATTCAAAAAAAGAAGAGAGAAATCTATTAATCTATATTCTAGGAAACTTTTCTATTGAGTAGTGTAATTCCCAAGATAGAAATGTAATCCTAGTATACCATCTGGCTCTGAAGACTGAAAATTGTACATAGTCATAATAAAGCAAGTGGTTTTGTTTTGTTTTCTTTTCAGGCTTTAGAATTAATCCATAGAGAAAGTAAAGAAACCTTAGTTTTGGTTACTGGACACCATGACTATGTTTTCAATCTTGATCAAATAAAAGTGATGTTACAGCTTATAAAGGTTGGACAATTGAGGGAGGGATGGAAAGGAAGAAGAGAAAAGGATGTTATTGCTGAAAGGCTCAGCGTCAATGGTTATGAGTCAGGAATCTGCTATCACTAATGCAAGAAGAAACATAGGCTTAAATATGTTATTTAAAATTACAAGCATAGCCATGAGGAAAAATATAAATTACAAATATCAAAAAAATAAGACTGAAGGAGTTTCCTGTTGTAGTCTGTGTGGATACAACAAAAAATGCAGTGGCTCTGGAGGGAAGAGGGGAGATAGAGTGAGTGACAGGCATTTTTACTTTTATATATTAGGAAGTCAGTATATATGCTTTACAACTAATCAATTATTAAATATTGTTACAAGCATATTATCTGGAAGAGAAGCAAAAACAAGAGGAGTTAAAAGACATTAACTGGTTAAGAATGAGAAGGAGAAGTCTATTTCTTTTTTCTTAACGAACTTTTGAACTATTTTTTTATATATGCATGTAGTGTTTTGATTAAAATTTAAATAAAAAACCATCATTCAAGCAAATGAAAACACAGTTACACTCTCCTGGGAAATTGTGACTCATCTCAAGATAAGAGATTTATTTGCTTCAGAACAAATCTGAGGATCTTAAATTTTGCACAACTTGATTTCCGTAAATTAATAAAACTGCAGCAGTGATTCTTGTTTTTATTTCAACTTCTGTCTCACTGTATGTATGACTCTCATGCTTTTATGAAACCTCCTCATTAAAGGTCCAAAGCACCATGCAGTCGGCTTATTAAATAACCCTCAGTTTGATTTCCCTCATAAGTCACATCTAGAGCCCCATCACTTAAGAATTATTCATTTTCCCACTCTATTCTTTTTCCACGTAAGTTACTGAATTCAGATAGCACATGAGTTCATCCCATACAGAAGCTTCTCAATCTGATTTTTAATTTCACTCCTTTCTGCTCCCAGCAATTATCCCCAACTGCCCACTCTCACCTGCTGCAGTCATTGGCAGGTCCATCTTGGATTATTTGTCCTTCTCTTACTTCTTCCAAGGCCAATCATGCAGCACTCTTGAAAATCACAGTAATGGCAAAAAAAGGTAACTAAAGAAAAAGTTTACCCCTGCCTAGTTGTTGATTGCATGGGAAAAGAAGATACATGATCCAGAGAGCCAACATAGATTGAGATGGGTGCCTCATAGGAATGACCCACTAAATTCTCACAAGCAGCTCATGATACAGGTATTGCTTCCTCTCTATTATAGACAAAAAAAACAAAACTTCATAAAAGTTAGGCACCTGTCCTAGTCACACTGTTATTATGACACAGTGTCAAATTTAAACTTAGGTCTATCTGACTTCCTGTATCTTCTTAAAATATAAATCACAATGCAATTTCATTGTGGCTAGCTTTTTACATAAGACAAGTTACAGTGGATAACACAGTGATGTTGAATAGAACTACATTCTAACTAGCTAGCTTGCATGCAATCAAAAACTTGGAGCTGCTGCTATTTTTCGGTGTCAAAGAATAATCAAAAGGGTTGAGCATCCGGGGTATCAGCTTTGATCTAGTCCTAAGACCAATTAGCAGTCTGGACTTGAGTTTTCTCATTTATAAAATAAAATGTTTTCACTGGGTAATTATTAAGCTCTCTTCCAAGAATCTATATATTTGAAAGAAATAAGGCTCATTAAAGCTATTCTCTTATTCAGATATCCTGGAAATCACTGAGGTGAATGAGGTGGAAAAGTGGATTTAAAGTTAAACAGTAAGATAATAATTGAACTAAAAATAAAATGCACATATTATAATACTTAACTTGTTACTACTTGTCATAGAATGGATTTAATGTACTATAGTGTATTAGTCTGTTTGAGTTGCCATAGCAAAATACCACAGACTGAGTGGCTTAATCAACAATTTTATTTCTCACAGTTTTGAAGATTAGAAATCCAAGATTAGGGTATCAAGTTTCCAGCAAGGTAGGTTTCATTCTGAGGCCTGTTCTCTTAGCTTATAGACAGCTTGCTGTGTGCTCACATGACCTCTTCTTTGTGTGCAGGGGTGGGATGGGGGAATAGAGAGAGACAGAGAGAAGAGAAAGTTCTCCAAATATAGCTAGAGAGGGCTAGGGCTTCAATATATGAATTGGGGGTGGTGGGCAGGGGGAGAGTGTCACAAACATTTAGTCCATAACATGTAGCATAAGAAGATAATGGCATAAGTGCATTAGATTTGAATTGCCAAATTATTTCTTTTAAGAAGAGTGAAGAAAGTATCATATAAATCCCTCAGGAAAACTAAATTTTTGCCATTGATTAACTCTAAATTAAATTTGTCCTCTCTATGAAAATGAGAAATAAGTGAATGATGCTCTGAAAAAAATCCTGACAATAATAAACTATTTCTTACAGCATCTCTCAATACAAGTTGGGACTATAATGTCAAAATCAACCAATAAAATAATTATGCTAGGATTATAGATAACAGAATATTTTAAAATAAATGTAATTTAGTTTCTTCCAAATGTACAAAGTAATTAGAATTGGGTCAACAAAACATTGTCTAACAAAGATCCTTAGGGGACCTGCTTTAATGAATAAATAAGACATCTGTGATAAGCATGACTTTTTTTTTTTTTAAAGAAGGGGTACTTCTGCAAAGCTTGAAGAGTTGTTTGTCTCCTAAGTAGTTTAATTATTCTCCTGGGGCTTATGTTTATACAATTAATTTGCTTAGAAACATATTTTTGTTTTTGTAGGCCAATAGATTTTATTTAGAAATAAGGATGTTAATGAGAGGAGACTGGCTGTATCTGGTTCAGAAATCCTACGTTTCATATCTTTTATATCCAGTTTGTGTAACTGGCCTCTGATGCCTGTCTTTATGGTGTAGCCAAAAGTCTTACTGATAAAATAGCGCAGAGAAGTCCTAAGATAAATGAGATAACAAATTGCACTGATGGGATATAGTTCTCTGGTCTCAATGCTTCTCCATAATATTAGCTAGAGATGTTCTCGGACAAGTGTTTTGTACTAGCCTCAGCATTGTATATCTCACCTCTTTTCTAAGCCAATGGACAAGTGCAAATATGAGAAGAAAAAAGAAAAAAAATTGTGCAATTCCATTGTGTATGATTTATGGATCTCTTCATCTCTGAGAATCTCAGAGGAGTTCTTTTTGGTAAGAGCCATAACTAATTAGAAAGTAAGGAACTATGGGAAAAATCCAAAGATACTGAAATTAGATGTCCAGTGAACTTAAACTGATAGCACCTGTATGAAATGCCCTCTTGCTGGCAGCTACACAAAATGTGGATGCATTCTTGTTATCATGTTCTTTACCTCCTAAGAGTTAGGATAGAGAGCTGAAAACACCAACAAAAGGAGCAGGCATGCCTTTGTTTACCAAGCGTTGCATTAGCAAAATGTTTTTGGGTGATGTTGCCTGTTTTAAGCCACGGGAGCAGAATATATGGTATTGCTATGTTCCCAAAAGAGACATTTATATTTCTTAAATTCTGCTGAGTGATTAAAACCAAATCTAGTCACTCAAACCAAAAGAATTCACAGATTATTTTTTCTTCCCCTGGGTAGTTTGGCTACAACAATTTGAAGGGTTATAAAAATGAACACAGAATCACATTGTCTATTTTTACATCACAACTCTATCATTAAGTCACATCAATGGAAATCCAGCTCAGAATCAGTATATATCAATCACTCCTAATTTCATCAATTACTCCACTCCTAGGTAATTACCCAAGAGTAATAAAAGTACATGTCTACTCAAAGACTTATACTTGAATTTGCAGCTATATTTCTAATAGTTCAACCCTGGAAACAACCCAAATGCCCATTCAGAGGTGAATAGATAAGTGGAATGTGGTGTATCCTTATAATGATTTACTACTCATCAAGAAATAGAAATGAACTATGCATACAAACAATATCATGGATGAATCTCAAAATAACTATGTTTAGTGAATGATGGTAGATGAAACAAATCATACAATTTCATTTATATAAAACTCTAGAAAATGTACACTAACTCATAGTGATAAAGAGCATATAAAGCAGTTGCCTGAGAAGCAGATGAGGGTAGGGAAGTGGATAGATTAATAAAGATTGCATAAGCAAACTTTAGGAGGTGATGGATATGTTCATTATCTTGGTCGAGATGATGATTCTATGAGTATCAAAACACCAAATTTTACATTTACATATGTCTATTTTATTATATGTCAATATATATCATGAAGCTTTTTTATCAGACAGAATATGTAAAGCTGAAAATGTCCTAGAAAATTCATAATGCATCAAAATGCCAGCATAGAGCTGGTATTTGAGTCAATAAATTAAATTCATGTTCTAAATATGATGTTCAACAGAATGGCAATGCCCAATTAAGTTTAATAATCTAAATTTTATGCTTATTCATCTCAGTCAAAAACTGAAGTTTACCTTTCTGAAAGAGAAGTATTACTGAGTTATCAGTGCATGCAAATTTGCCTTGGCTATATTGCTCAATATACAGGTTCGAAGTTCAGATGTAGCAAAAGTAACCTAAGTTTAGGACTCAAAATAAAAAGATTCCCAGTGCCCATGACTCCCTCCCAATTTCCTCTTATGAATTAACCCATGGGTGTTTTCTATCCTTGCTGTGAGTACTGGTTCCTCTAAGGTTTCTCCACATAGAAAAGACCCTCGTTTTTCTCTAAGAGAGTGGTGAGTGGAGACCTCAATCACCCTGTGTGCCTATCTTTGATCAACTTGACCCTCTAATTGTCAAATTCCTGGTAAATGTCCTGGTGAGGAACATTGAGGAGCATGCCATCCTGTCTGGTCAGCCAAATTACCATCTCTGAGTTGTCAGCATTTCCACCCAGATCCTCCTCAGGAATTACTTCTCTCTCTCCCCCACCCATTAAAATTGGGCTCTCTGAGGCTCCACCTCCTTCCTTGTAGTCACTGGGATAAAGGGGGTACAGGCCTAGCCCAACTTGTGTCACCAGCTGTCTGGACTCAGGTCCACCAGGCCCTTCCTTTTTGTTGTCATCATGCGAAGCTCAAATAGACATTGCCAGAGGTAGAATGTTCTCTTGCAAAAAAAAAAAAAAAAAAAAAAAAAAAAAGCTGCTATATCAGCTTCTTGCTCGGTGCCCTTCTACTGCTTTCTCAAAAGCAAAGTATCAGGGACCTGGCTACCCTTGACCCCCCATCCTCTCCCCCAAAACTTGGCTTATTACTGCTGTTCTGAACCCCATTTTTCTTGCCACTCTTGTCCTGCCTTCCCAACTATCTCACCCATGGCTCATGGGATTCAGAATAGATCCCCATCTTTCTCTGATTTGGGCAGAGAGGAATGATAATTTCAACTGGTTATTGAAGTCAGTCCTTTTTAAAGGAGTCTGAAGTTTTCCCAACTCTTTTTTCTAGGTCAGTGAGAAACATAAAGATATAATTACTTTCTTATTCCCTGCCACCTGGTTTCAAGGTAATCAATTATTCCACAACTACTTCCATTTAATATGAATTTACCACATTCTGGGCATTGTAGTGAGTTCTTTGCATAACATACCTCCTTAAACTTCCTTTAATTCTCAAAACTGCCCTTCAAAGTAGTTATTGTATTCTTCCTGTGGATAGCGCCTGTGTTCATGGAGGTTAACAAATCTGCCCAAAGCTACAGAGCTAACAAGTGACCAGTGACCACATGACCTTAGGTCCAGTTTTTCTTCTCCTCTTATACCATAATGCCTTGATTCTTAAAAATCCTTTAATAGGGGAGATTTCTATTATTATTGTGACTTCCATTCCCAATTCACAATTCACTAATAACTGAACTTAGTCTGTGGGACTTCTTCAGTTGGCTTTCCTACTGCCTGGGCCTTCCTGAGGTTTAGAGGCACAAGAATGTGGGGCCTGGGGTCATTATTCAACTCAGAGCTTTACTCAAAGGTAAAAAGCACTACTTACTAAACAAAACTAAACCATTGAAGGCCAGTAAGCTCTGTTGGTATTTAATAAAGAAATTATCAGTGACCTTCAAGCAGACCAAAGAGAACTTTCATATTTTTATACTTTTTGTTCTTGGCATGAGAGTGAGTACTTGCAAATATGTGTTTCTCTAAAAATACCCAATAATTAAAACATCATATCAATCAACTTGCATTCTCCACAATCATTCCACACTTGGGAGGATTGACCACATTCCATTTTTAGCTACTATGAATGTATTTTTTTTAAAAAAAAGAAAGCTAAGTTTTTATGAATCTTGAAAAAACATCCCACTCTGGCCCTTTTAACCAAATGAGTCCATACACCACATGTCCTTCCAGATGACAAACCCGAGTACCTAAAGCTGTGAAGCCCTTTATTGCTATTGCATGTACTAGGGCTTCCTTTCTACTGACCTACTCTCCTCCAAACCCTATTGCTGCCAAGTCTACTCCAAGCTCCTGGTTTCTAGCCCTGTCTTTATTCCTGCTCTGGCTCTTAAACTTGGGTTTGTCCTTAGTTTTTCCTGACATTTGATGTAAACAGTCTTCAACCACTGTGAATTGGCTTCTCTCTCTGCCTCATTCTTAGTTTCCTGGTTCTGACACCTAACATCCAGAGAAAGGCAGCATTAGTCCTCCTGCAAAGAAGATATTAGGCAGGTAATTAGAGTTATGAATGTTTGCACATTCCATCTAAGTTTGTATTTTCTATCAGGTTGTGTGAAATATGTATGTTCATTTTCATGCCTATTTAACACAAAAGTCCCTATCTTTGGGGGTAATGTGCCATTTTATCAGTAGTTTTCTATCTTGTGAAGATCATAACATCCTAATATTCTCAGCTCCGCTCCTCAATTCTCTAGGGGATTTCTTTTTCAGGTATTAATCTTGGCAGCAGTGCTCATTAATATGATAAGACTCTCTGGTTTTAAATAGCTCTTCAGACCCAAACAGGCCATAATTGAATGGAAGCTTTAATTGTTTTCTCTTAGCAAACAATCAGACTGAGAGAGCAAGGGCGCTGCAGACAAAACGCCACTGCTCCATTCAGGAATGAAAGGCATGTGTTTCCATTCACTAATAGGCAGAAATGTCACTAGATCTCGGAAAGGCTGACTAGGGACTCTGTTTAGAGGAGAGAGCTATTGAATTCCCCCTTCTGGCTGGCAGACAGCTCACTCGCATGGTTCACTCTTCTTCTGTCTCTCCTGTTGATTTGCCTTCAAGGTGGTCATTCAGAGGGAGTGAAAGAAAAGGCCACCACTTGCCATTTTAGGCCCAGAGATTTAGCTATGACTCCTCTCCAGCTACAACTTTCAGAGGCTCCAGAAAATGGATGGTGTACATGTTTTAGTCTTTTGTTCACATTTAGTGGAATCTTACAGAGAGATAATAATTGCCACCCCTCAAAAAAAAAAAGAAAAAAAAAAAAAAACACGCACAGCCAGTGGCATGGGTTTGATGGATCAGTAGCTGGCCCTAGATCAGCAAATTTCATTTTCTACTATGCATCAACTCAGTAAACCATGTTTTTAAGCTTATTGACAGTTATCATATACTCTGCTTTATTACCTGCTGCCTGACTTTGCTCTCTTCTTTCATTGGCACTTAATTTTCAAGCTATCTGCATTCCAGTTGAAAAACAGTAAAGCCTAAAATTTTTAACTTTTTTTGTTGTTATGAGACAGTGGGAGAGGGCATGTCTGTGCGCTGTACAGGTTATGTTCTCTACCATTTTGGAGACTTATAATCATAGAAATTGTTTATACGCTGGTTTCAGAGGAGACACAAATACTAAGCAAGGAGCAGAATGTAAGACTGGACACATTTCTAGCTTCACTGAGTCAGATCTCCAGACTTTTCTCCTTGCTATGGGAAAAGAATTCTAGAACATCCCACATTCCTAGGTTCATGGTAGGAATCAAAACATGTTTAAAGCTAAGTGTCTCTAATTTTGGAAGGAACCATGTCCAAATTCACTTCTACCATGACCTTTAATTATGTAAGATCAATTGTCCATGTTACAGTGTGGTAGAGACTGCTAGAAGTTTACCAAAATCAGTATCTCTTCCTTCTTGGATATATTGTTCAGTGCCCATGCAGGAAAATAGTTACGTTTATGTAATTGGTCACTTCTGATATTTATAGTGTTCTTCTTCCACTACTATTTCATGATCCCTTTGTTTTCAATCAAGTCCCAAGCTGGATAAGGTATTGACTTTGTGTGGTGATTTGAACCTTCATTCCTGAAGGACTGAATATTAAGTGGCTTTGCCTTCATTTGATTGGTCTAGTTTTACATTCAATATGGAACTCCAAAGAACCCCAAGTTTGAAGCATTATCTGGCATGACACCACTATGTAGCAATGGGTAACCCAATTTACCCTAAATAATCAATATCTACACTTTAGCCACCAAAATAAGTGCTCTTCGTGCCTGTTGGTCCAATGGCATAAACAGCCCTAAAATGGCCAAGTGGTAACCTAAAGTTCCTATTTAATGGAACCCTACCTGTACACTCTGTTGGAAGCATTCTTCCTATGGAAATTAAGCCTAAAATGACAAGAATGGGAAGCATTGAGTATTTAACTAAGAAAGAGCACCATATATCAGTTATTTATTGAAAGTATATTTAACATCAGGTTTTCAGAGTACTTTCCCCCAACTGGCACTATAATGAATTCTTAAGTAAGCTGTTTACCTATACATCTGACCAGCTGCTTCTGTGTAATGAGATACATGATAAGACTAGTAAATTCCATGGGTACAAGTCCATTGTCACATTGAAATATAGGTTCCTTCATCAGAAGTGATTTTGTATAGGATATAATGACTGAGAATAAAGCATTCATGAGTTTTGGTGCTGTCAGAAGCATTGAAAGAAAGGAAAGAAAGTATGTATCTATTCTAATAAGAAGAAATCATGGCCTTCTTCATGTTGGAAAGGGACCAGTGTGATTAATCTATCACCAAGCAGCTGGCTGTGAAGAAAGGCACCAAAGCAGGATTGTTGTTGGAAACTTAGGTCCTCAGACTATATTGGTGAGCTAATCCATAGCCTTTATCTTTGCCCTTGTGGGAACTTTGTACATGAGCCCATTGTGAAAGCATGAGATGGCTGGGAATGACTGATATGTATCATGTGTCACGACACGGACACGTATCATCTTGTCCATGTGATTATTGAGACCCTACTTGTCAGGGAAGACTTTGCTTAGCATTAACATGGAACATATGTATGTTGACACACTATATATCCAAACCTCTTCTCCAGATTTATTGTTGGCACTTTTCCAATTCTGTGCTTTCCAGTTCCTGACTGTCTAGCCAGACACTTAGCCACTGCACATGAATCAGGGTAGATTCCAACCACTGATATTTCTGTCGAATCAAGGTGGGAAATCAAATGACTCCCCAAAGATTTGCTTTTGGGGAAGATTTTGCTTTATTGGTATCTTTCAAGAATCCTTCCAATCAGGGCTGTAACACCACAGCAGTTCATGTCAGACTGGTGAGTGCACACTGTGCAAAGCAATTGCAAACCAGTCCCAGGCTATTTCTTTTTCAGTAAACCAGCCATCTCTGATGCCAGAGATGTGGATTGAGGGGAAATAGTTTCCAGGTAGATCAGTTAACAGCCGGTTTCTAGTCGGTAGAATAGGAGATGCTTTGGTGCTCTGCCCAGATCTCCTCGACACTCACCATTTTGGTACCTTCCAACAGTGTTATGCTGCAACCACCAGTGATTCTTCATTTGAGAGCTTTCTGGCCTATATACATGGAAGGCAGAGTGCAGAGGAGTTAACGCCTCAATTGGGAGTTAGAGAGTAAGTATAGCAGCTTCCTCATCCCTTAAATAAGATATTCTAATCTATCTCCTAAAAAGCTCCAGTAGAATTAACCACTATGGGTTGTTAAAAGTCAAAATTCATTAATGTACCTATATAAGCTTCTTTCTCTTCCCTATCTCACATCTTCATTTCTTTACCAGTTCTTTCTTGGATCATCTTTCAAACAAACCACACATACTCAAATCCTGTCTCAAGGTATGCTCCTTGGTGTACTAAGGCCATGACACACAGCTTGCATCACATGGTAACGTGATGTCACATGCTCATTTTCTTTTCAGAGAAACAAAACAAAACAAAACAAAAAACACCTCTCGTGCTCTACTTCCCTTTGTGTTATCTGCAATGACAATACCCAATGTGACACTGGAAACTACATCATAAAGAGAATTGTCAGCCTGGGTGCCTGAGTGGCTATGAAAATCCCCCTTTCCCAGTGACTCTGGAATTAAATTAAAGTATTATGTGGATAAAAAATATACTATTTCCTTGAGCCAAAGTATAGGTATTTTTTTTACCTTCAGTGACATATATATAAACCTCAAGATCATCATTTTTAATGGAGAAAAAAGGAAACAAAAAACGATGAAAAGATTTTCAGAGAAGCCAGGTCACTAAACTAAGCTTGATTTTGTCATCCTTGACCCCTAATTTTCTTCACATTAAAGCTATTCAAAAACAACAACAACAAAAACAAACAAAAAATAAAACCAAAAAAAAAAAAAAAACAAACAGAGGAAACAAATTTATAAAAGTTTATTAAATTTAAACCTAGCCAGCACTCATTGGTCACCTCAAAGTTATGCAGAATCATTTTGTTCTGAGGAAAATTGTTCACATACCATGTAGCCTTTGCTCACTTTTCCAAGAGGAAATCTATTCTCTTCCCCCAGTATTTTCTACTTAATTTGCTTTTCTGCCAGGGAAATGTTTTTATCAGCCACCTAAAGAGGATGTCTTCAAATATTTCACTCCCTCATTTATCCCTGGATTGCTCATACCCCCACTGACAAATTTAAATCATAGGTGGAAGTCTCCCATTATATAAATAGATTAATGACAGAATAAATGGAAGTTACAATTCCAGTAATTGTGAAATAGTTTATATCTGATTAAACTTCATGCAGATAATGATGATAAATTGGGACAAACAAAAAAAGAACAACCTTTCATGTCACTAGAAAACAGTCAAAATTGGAATGGATTCAGAGAGAAGATTTTAGGCTTCCAGAGTAGCTGAAAATTTAGGGAGAAGAAAATGTTTAAAAGGAAGGATCCATAGAAAGAGAAGTCCCTGAATATGCATGTAAACACCCCTCAAATTCTTGACTGACATATGAATTATTGCCTATGTGGGAAAGATGCCAAGACATCCAGCAAAGAGCAACAACTGGAAGGTTGAAAAACTTGAACAGAGATTTAAGTTGTGACTTACTTCAAAAGAGATAGAGTTCAGAGTTTGAATTCCAACAAGTTACAGAATATTGGTAAAAACCTAGACTTTCTTTTAATTTCTAAGAAGGGCCATGCCTTACATATAAAGACTAGTTGCCAGGACTTAGAATTCATCCTAAGACTAAAAGAAACACTGAAACAGACCCACCCTCACAAAAGATAAAATGAAACAACCACAAGTTCAAGGTAATTAGCTATTAATTATATTACTCTAGAGCAAAAAACAACCCTTCCAAAGAAGATTATAGAATCCAATGTTTCCACTGCATCCACAATGTCCAGTACACAATAAACAACTAATTAATGGACATTGAAAGAACACTGAAATGTGATTCATAGTCAAGAAAAAAACAATCAAAAGACTAAAACCATAGATAACTCAATGTTATAATTAACAAACAAGGACATTTAAGCAAAAAATTAAATGTATAATCCAGAACATAAAGTAAAAGGTGGTTATAATTAGTGAACAGAAGAGGACTACCAATAGAGAAATAGAAACTATAGAAAAAAGAACAAATTAAATTCTAGAACCTAAAATATAACATTAGAAATAAAATTTTCACTGGATAGGCTTAACAGAAGATTAGCTACAGTAAAAGAAAGTCATTGTTATTTTAAAAGATAACAGAAGATTGGGGAAACATTGAAATTCCCAGAAACATGTGGGACAATATCAAATATTCCAATATATGTGTAATTGAGAGGGGAAAAGCCAGAAAATATAGATGAAGAGGTAATTGTTGACTTCCTAAAATTTGGTGAAATCATTAACTTACACATCCAAGAAATACAGAGAACCTTCAGCAAGCAGGATAAATAAAAATAAAAATAAATAAAAAGATGACCTAAGTACATCATAGTTACAGGGCTGGAAACCAAAGATAAAGAAAATGTCTTCAAAGTAGACAGAGAGAAATGAGATATTATATACAAGGGAATAATGATTCTACTTTAAGTTATTTCCCTTTTGGAACAATGGAGATTAGGAGATAATGGAACTATTTACCTAGAATTCTATATCTAGGAAATATTCTTCAAATATGAAAGCAAAACAGACATTTTACATAAAAAATATTTGAGAGAATTTATTGTTAGCAAACCAGAGCTTAAAGAAATGCTAATAAAATTTCTTCAGACTGAAAAAATAAAACCTATTTCAGTTCTTATACTATAAACAAGTGACTTTTTTGTGTTTTAAATTTTTTTGTGTCACATTTTTCATATTTTTTGTGCTTTTTGTTGATGACTTTGCTGTTTAAAATAGCCTCTAAGTATAGTGCTGAAGTGCTGTCTAGTATTCCTACATGTAAGGAAGCTATGATGTGCTTTATGAAAAAGATCCGTGTGTAGGTAAGCTTTTTCCAGACATGAGTTACAACAATGTTAGCCTTCAGTTCAATGTTAATAAATCAACAATATATGTTAACTAAGGTGTGTTTAACCATAAACACACATAAAACAGGTTGAGTATTGATCATTAGTTGAAAATGTTGTGACCAAGTTCTCATAGGAACCTAACCCTGTATTTCTCCTAAGAACAACAGTTTAGTATTTACCAACTCAGTGTTCACAGCAATGTTATAGAACATTACCATGAATAACGGAGTGTCAACTGTATATGGGTAAATAGAGAAATCTATTGTTCCTTATTAAGTTCTTGAAAGGCACATGGCTATTTACTTCGCAAATGTTAATGCTGTTTTGTGGATTTAAGTAGACATAAACTATACACAATAGCAATACTAAACATTGGGGGCATAGTAAATGGGGTTATATTGTACTGTAGCAAGATTCTTACATTTTATGTAAATTGGTGCAATATTGAATCCAAGTATGATAAGGATGTGTATTATAATCCTTTGAGCAACCACTACAAAATTAATATAAAAATATAACTTAAAAAGCTATTTAGTGAATTAAAATGGCATATTAAAAATATTTAAAGTTCTGGTTAAGATGGAGAACTAGGTAAAAGCAGAATTTGCTCTTTCATGACCACATTAAAATTATAACCAAATTATAAAACAAACAACTTGCAAAACCACCTGAAAGTCTAGCTGATCATAACACTTACATCTGAGGATATTTTAAAAAGCTACATGGAGACCGGTAGGAGGGGTGGAAATGAGAAGCGGTATGGTCTTCATCCATGGTGGTTGAGCACTGGAAGGGAGAAAGCTACAGCAGAGCCCCTCCCCGCTGAAGGAATGAGGGACTCTAGCCCCACGCAGGGCTCTCAGGTCAGGGTTCCAGTCCCAGGAAGAGGAATTCCCACAAAATCTGACTGTAAAAATCAGTGGGGATTCTGGCCATACAAGCAAGACAGAAAGAACCTGAAAACCCAGAAATCCCCCTTACAGGGCCCACACACAGAATCATTTGTTTGCAGATACTCACCCTGGGCTCTGGTGGAAGGTCAACAGCTCGGGAGGGCCTGAGTTGTGTGGTGCCAGAGCAAAATCTAGGACAGATGCTATTGTTCCTATGTTGAGCCCCCTCTGGGGCAGTCTACAAAAAAGGCTACATCTTGCCTCTGTTGAACCCTCCCCTCGCATGTTCAATTCTGAATCTGCTTTGGCCTTGTGAGAACATCCCACTCAACCCCATGTCTCCTGGGACCCGGCCCCAACAAACTCACAAATTGCTCACTGTGGGTCCATTGCCAGGCAGCCAGCCTCACTCTGCACCTTCCCTGGGCCACACGTAGAAACCATAAAAAAGGGCCAGTCAAAATAAAGACTACAATAACTGAAATGGAGATTACATTAGAAGAAATCACAGCAGATTAGATAAAACAAAGGATCAAATCAATGAGTTGAAAGACAATGTAGCAGAAAACACCTAACTGGAACAGCAACAAGGAAAAAGAATCCAAAAAAATTAGAAAAGTTTAAGAGACCTCTGGACAACATCAAATGTACCAACATCAGAATTAAAAGCATATCAGAAGGAGAAGAGTGAGAGCAAGAGATTAAGAATCTATTTGAAGAAATAATGACAGAAAAATTCCCTAACCTGGTGAAGGAAATATACATACAAATCTAGGAAGCGCAAAGCGTCCCCAACAGGCCTACATTAAGACACATCACAATTAAAATACCAAATAAAGACAGAGAGAATCCTACAAGCAGCAGGAGAAAGGCAGCTGGTTGCTTACAGGAGTACTCCCATAAGACAGTCAGCTAATTTCTCAACAGAAACTTTGCAGGCCAGAAAGGCTTGATACAATATATTCAAAGTGATGAAAAGCAAGAACCTACAACCAAGACTATGATACCCAGCAAGGCTATCAATTAAAATTGAAGGTAAGATAAAGAGTTTCCCAGACAGGAAAAAGTTAAAGGATTTACTGCCAACAAACCAATATTACAAGGGATGTTAAAGGGACTTCTTTAAAAAGAAGAAGGGGGAAAAACAAACAAACAGAAACAAAAGCATAAATATGAATATTAAAATGGCAATAAATATGTACATCAATAATCACTTTAAATGTAAATGTGTTAAATACTCCAAATCAAAAGAAACAGGGTAGCTGAATGGATAAGAAAACAAGACCCATATGATGTCTACAAAAGACCTGTTTTGGATAAAATGACACACACAAACTGAAAGTTAATGGATGGAAAAAAATATGTCATGCAAATGGAAATGAAAGTAAAGCAAGTCTTATATCAGACAAAAGAGACAGCCATCCAAGTGGGAAAATGTGTTTGCAAACAATGCCTCTGATAAGGGCCTAATATCCACAATATACAAAGAACTCACATGACTCAATAACAACACAACAACAACAAAAAATCCAAAAAAAATGGGCAGAGGACCTGAACAGACACTTCTCCCAAGAAGACATACAAATGGCCAACAAATATTTGAAAAGATGCTCACCATCACTAGTAATTAGAGAAATGCAAATCAACACCACAAGAGATACCATCTCACACATATTAAAATAGCTATAATCAACAGGACAAGTAATAACAAATGTTGGAGCGAATGCAAAGAAAAAGGAACACTCATACACTGCTAGTGGGATTGCGAATTGGCACAGTCACTATGGAAAACAGTATGGAGGTTCCTCAAAACTAAGAATTGATCTACCCAGCAATCTCTCTACTGGGTATTTACACCAAAGACTTGAAAACTCATATACAAAAAGGTATTTGCACACATATGTTCATAGCAGCATTAATCATGGTGTCTAGGACATGGAAGCAACCAAAATGTACTATGATAGATGATTGTCTAAAGAAGCTCTGGTACATTTATACAATGGAATATATTCAGCCATAAGAAAAGATGAAATATAACCATTTGCTACATGCATAGACCTCAAGATAATCATGCTGCGTGAAGTAAGCCAGACAGAAAAAGTTGAAAACCACATGATATCACTTATATGTGGGATATAAACCTACAAACATCAAAAGAACAGGACAAACAGAGACTCAGGGACATGGATAATAGACTAGTGGTTACCAGAGGGGAGGGGGGTAGGGGAAGAGAGGAGGTAGATGGGGTAAATGGAGTCAACTATATGGTGATAGAAAGAAATCTAACTATGAGAGGTGAACACACAATGTAAATATCTATATGCCTTACTGTTAAAATGTACAGCTGAAACTTAACTGGATTTTGTTAACCAAAGCCATCATAAAAATAAAGAAATTAATCCCCCAAAGATAAATAGATAGATAGATGATGATAGATAGATGATGGATAGATAGAGAGAGAGAGAGAGAGAGAGAGAGAGAGAGAGAGAGAGAGAGAGAGAGAGAGAGAGAGATAGATAAAACAAAGGCTATAGTTAGAAACAAAGAAGGGCATTACATGATGATAAAGGGATCAATACAAGAGGAGGACATAACCCTCAAAAACATATATGCACACAACATAAGCATCTCCATACATAAAGCAAATATTGATTGACATCAAGGGAGAGATTGACAATAATACACTCATAGTAGGAGACTTTAACACCCCATCGACACTAATGGACAGTTGTTCCAGATAAAAAAAATCAACAAGAATACAGCTGCCTTAATGACATACTGGACCAGATGAATTTAATTGCTATTTTTAGAGCATTTCACAAAGCAGCAGAATATGCATTCTACTCAAATGCACATGGAACATTTTCCGTATAGACCACATTAGGCCACAAAACAAGTCTCAGTACATTTAATAACATTGAAATCATATCAAGTATCTTCTCTGACCACAATGGTATAAAACTAAAAATCAATTACAAGGAAAAAAAATCTGGAAAATACACAAACACATGGAGGCTAAACACATGCTATTAAACAATGAGTAGGTTAACAATGAGGTCAAGGAAGAAATCGAAAGATACCTAGAGACAAATGAAAATGAAATACAACAGCTCAAAATCTATGGGACATAGAGAAAGCAATCTTAAGAGGGTAATATAGGCCTACATCAAGAAACAAGAAAAATCTCAAATAAACAATCTAACCTTACACTTAAAAGAACTAGAAAAAATAAACAGCAAACAAAACACAAAGTGAGTCGAAGGAAGGAAATAATAAAGATCATGGAAATAAATGAAATAGAGTCTAGAAAAAAATACAAAGGTCAATGAAACCAAGACCTGGTTCTTTGAAAGGATAAACAAAATTAATAAACCTTTAACCAGACTTATCAAAAAATAAAAATAAATAAAGACCCAAATAAATAAAATCAGAAATGAAAGAGGAGAATTATGGACTCCACAGAAATACAAATGATTATAAGAAAATACTATGAGCAATTATATGCCAATAAATTGGACTAACTAGAAGAAATGGATACATTCTTAGAAACATATAATCTCCAAATACTCTGTCAAGAAGAAACAGAAAATCTGAACTGACTGACTACCACCAAAGAAATTGAATCAGTAATCAAAAAACAGAAGTCCTGGATCAGATTGCTTCATAGGTGAATTTTACCAACAATTCAAAAAGGACTGAACATCTATTCTTCTCAAACTAATTCAAAAAAATTCAAGAGAAGATAAGTCTCCCTAACTCTTTTTATGAAGCCACCATTACTCTAATTACAAAACCAGACAGAGACAGTACAAAAAAATAAAACTATAGACAAATATCCCTGATAACATTGATGCAAAAAATCCTTAAAATATTAGCATCTGAATTCAATGACACATTAAATATATCATATACACCATGATCAAGTTGGCTTTATTCCTGGGATGCAAGGTTGGTTTAATATCTGCACATCAATTAATGTGATACATCACATTAACAAACTGAAAGATAAAAACCATATGATCATATCAATAGATGCAGAAAAGCATTAAACAAATTTTAGCATCCATCTATGATACAAATTTTCAGAAACGTGGGAATAGAGGGAACATACCTCAACAAAATAATGGCCATATACGACAAAGCCACAGCTAACATCATACTCAATGGGGAAAAGCTGAAAGCATTTTCCTTAAGATGAGGAACAAAAAAAGAATGTCCATTTTCATTACTTTTATTCAACATAGTATTGGAAGTCCTAGCCATAGCAGTCAGACTAGAAAAAGAAATAAAAGGAAATTGAATTGGAAATGAAGACATAAAACTGTCATTATTTGCAGATGACATACTATATTAGAGAGAAACCTAAAGATTCTGCACCAAAACTGTTAGAAATGATAAATGAATTTAGTAAAGTAGCAAGGTACAAAATTAATATTCAGAAATTGGTCACATTTTATATACTAATGATGGACTATCAGAAAGAGAAATTAAGAAAACAAACCTATTTACCTTGCTGCAAAAACAATACATAGAAATAAAATTAACCAACAGATTTTAACAGCTAAAAGACCTGTTTTCAGAAAATTATGTCAGTGAAAAAAGAAATTGAAGAACAAATAAGTGGAACGATATACCGTGTTCATGGTTAAGAATCAACATCATTAAAATGGCCATACTACCCAAAGCAATGTATAGATTCCATGCAATCCCTATCAAAATAACAATGGCAAATTTCAGAGAACTAGAACGAATAATCTAAATATATATATACATACATAGAACCATAAAAGATCTCGGATAGCAATGGCAATCTTGAGAAAAAAGAACACAGTTGGAGGTATCACACTACATGATATCAAACTATACTACAAGGATGTAGTAATTAAAACATCATGGTACTGGTATCAAAACATACACACTGATCAACAGAACAGAATAAAAGCCCAGAAATAAATCCATACTTATACAGTTATTTAATCTATGACAAAGGAGGCAAGAGAATATACAATGGGGTAAATACAGTTTCTTCAACAAATGGTATTGGGAAACCTGGACAGATAGATGCAAAAATAAAAATAAAACTGGACCACCTTTTAAACCACATACAATAATAAACTCAAAATGTATTAAAGACTTAAATGTAAGACCCAGAACCATAAAAATTCTAAAAGAAAGCATAGGCAGTAAACTATGATGTTGCTATTAGTCATCTTTTTCTGACATATCTCTTTGGGCAAGGTAAACAGAAGAAAAAATAAACAAAAGGACTACATCAAAGTAAAAGGTTTTGCACAGCAAAGGAAACCACCAATGAAACAAAAAGACAACCTACTGAATAAGAGAAGATAATTGCCTATGATACATCTGATAAGGGTTAATATTCAAAATTTATTTTTTAGAAACTCATATAACACAGCAACAGCAACAAAATACAATCCAATTAAAAAATGAGCAGATGACCTAAATAGGTATTTCTCCAAAGAGGAAATACAGGTGTCCAACAGACATATGAAAAGATGCTCAAGGTCACTAATCATCAAAGAAATGCAAATTAAAACCACAATGAGATATCACCCCATACCTGTCAGGCTGACTATTATCAATAAATCAAAAAACAACAAGTGTCAGTGAAGATGAGAAGAATAAGGAACCCTCGTGCATTGTTAGTAGGGTTGCAAATTGGTACAGCCACTATGGAAAACAGTTTGGAGGGTCCTCAAAAAATTAAAAATAGAACTACTTTTTGACCTAGCAATTGAGCCTCTGGGTATTTATCCAAAGAAAACCAAAACACTAGTTTGTAAAGATCTATACACCCCTATGTTTATGGCAGCATTGTTCAGAATAGCCAAAATATGGTAGCAACCTAATAGCCCATCAATAGATGATTGGATAAAGAAATTGTGGTACATATATACAATTAAATATTACTCAGCTATAAAAAATAAATTCTTACCATTTACAAAGACATGGACGGACCTAGAGGGTATTATGCTGAGTGAAATAGATCAGACAAAGATAAATACCATATGATTTCACTTATGTGCAGAATCTAAGAAACAAAAGAAACTAACAAACTGAACAAACACAGATTCACAGAAATAGAGAACAAACTGATGATTGCCAGAGGGGAGGAGGATTGAGGGGCTAGGTGAAAAAGGTGAAAGGATTAAGAAGTACAAATTAGTAGTTTCAAAATAGTCAAGGGGACATTGAGTACGGCACAAGGAATATAGTCAATATTATTGTAATGGCTGTATGTAGTGCCAGATGACTGCTAAAGTAATCAGGAAGATAACTTCATAAGTTATATAAATGTCTAGCTATTATACAGTATATCCAAAATTCACATTTTAAAAAGTAAAAAAGAAGCAATTTACAAAATGTAAAGGGTATAGCAATAAAATGTCATTTATTGAATGCAAAAAAATAATAAAAGATTGTAGATGAAAAAATTTTCGATTAATTCAAAGAGGACAGAAGAGAAGGAACAGAGGAAGAAAAAACAGATGGGGCAAATATAAAGGAAAAAATGGTTGTCCTAAATCAACCAAAAATCAATGAACACATTAAATGTACATAATCAGAACACTCAGAAAGAAGAGCAAGATGTCAGACTCAATTTAAAAAAGGATGAATGAATAAATAAATGAATGAACAAACTATCTCAGAAAAAATCAATTATGTGGAGTTAGTAAATGTTTTTCCATTCCTAGAAGTCATTTAAGGAACTATTATCCCCCATTCTCAGTTCACACAATGAAACAGTGGGTCTAACCCCAATTTTGGTTCCAACACTGAGCATGTAAGCCAGATCAGCACGTTTAGAACAGTTTCTCCCTATCTATAGTGACTGATTAAGAAACTGGCATATGACCCAAACTATATTAATGTCAGTCATAGCCAACACTTTTGCTGCAGTACTGGGAAAATAAGCTCTTTTCTTACAAGTTTCTAAGCTGATAAAATGTAAACCTAGATCTTCTGATGGCCATCTTGACCTATTTAATGATAAATACAACACATAAAAAGCAGAGCTGAAAAATAGAAATATGCTTTCTGATATCATCATTTTAGCCATGGATCCAGGCATGCCTGAAGCCATGTACATTCTGTTGTTTCAGTTATTCAAGTAAAACAAAATAAAACAAAACAAACAAACAAACAAAAACTTCTTTGCATTTTTATCATTCACAGCCAATAGAGACCTAACACAAGTAGCAAACCAATTACTTTCCAAATAATCTATAATATTAGTTGAAATAGGACATATTCATTAAATTAGTTTCTTTCTAATTTCTGACCCATTTTCTTCAACCATAAGAAATCCTTGCAAACTCATAAACTGGGAATGATATGGAGAACTGCCTTCAACTCTTCACAATTGATGGATAACATTCATGAAAACATTGTGCCCTCTAATTTTCACATGACATATTAGTAGGCCCCAAGAGTGTTTTCTCAACCATCAGCAATTCCCCCGGGCTGTTCCTCTTAGAAAGACCCTTCACTTCTCCAGGCTGTTTACTCAGTGTCCATGGTTGATGCTTTACATATAGGAGTATTAACCCCCTCTTCTCACATAATGGAAACACCAACTATTTACATACAAAGAAAAAAAAGCTAAATGGATTTCAAGTAGATCCTTACTTACCTATCTCTGACATTTTGGGGAATTTTCCATAATCAATAATGCATATAAATAAAAAAAAATTATCTCCTACTCTTTATAAATTGGCTCCCATATAGTTGACTTTATCATATGTCTTCTCTCTGTAATGAAAAAATGAATTTTAAGGGACTTGTAAAATTAGCTTGTCTATGTACTTGCCCTGCACTCAATGCAAGAAGCTATCTTGGAAGGTTTTGTAAGTAACAGTAAAATGTCTACAGTGCTATTTGTCTATTCATATAACATGGCAAATTCTCAGTAAGATGTCTGACGGATTTTATTGCATCTATATTGGAACAGACTTGTGCACAGAATATAATAGGAATACATGTGAAGAAATTACTTTCCATAGCTCAGGAAGCTGAAAGGAGAGTATTACTTTCTAGGGTTTCTTAGGAGGCAGCATTAAGCTAGATTGAGGAGTGAGGAGGTGGGGACAAGGGTGAGAAAACTGAAGGCCCAGTGAACAAAACAAAAGAGGCAATTGTTCTCAACACTTATATGACCCTGAGAGTGAGCAGCGCAGTTGTGCCATAGATGTGTCACTTGTATTGCCCTGGTTCTGGCCCTAAGTGTAGGGCATTTCAGGCAAAAAAAAAAAAAAAAAAAAAAAAAAAAAAAAAAAAAGATGGAGAAGGCTATCTAAGCATAGATAGGGAACAATGTGTGCCAAGGATCAGAGACATAAAAGCAGGTAGAGGCAGAGAAAGAGAATGAAGCAAGTCTTTTTAACCATAGCAAAGAATGCTGGGGTGAGGAGAAGGGGGCAGAGGAGAACAGAAGGGTGGGCTACAGCCAAATTGAGAAGGGTCATATGCAATTTTGAAGATTTTTGACTATCATAGACAAAGGAGAAAAAATCTTCAGGATTGTTTTTAAAGGATCACTGTGATAAAGTGGTACAGAAAAATGGCTTGGAAGAAAATGACTAAAGCTAGAATGAATCTGGTAGGAAGCTGTAGTAACAGTTTGTGGAAGAGAAGATGGATTTCTTGGTGGGTCAGAGAGTAGATTTCTCCTGGACTTGGTCACTGAATGTGTTGATTAGGAAAGGCCACATGTAATTCAATGGTCTCTTCTGGGCAAGTAAGAAATTCTACACAATTATGAAAGAGCTGATTAAGGGTCAAGCTGGTAATTTTGGTTTGGGGCATGTTTTAAAACATTTAAGTAAGTTAATTTGTGTTTAGCTTGGGCTACTGTAACAAAAAAGCCACAGATAGGCAGTTTAGACAACAAACAATTATTTCTCAACAGTTCTGGTAGATGGGAATTCCAAGATCAAGATGCTGGCAGATTCCAAGATCAAGATGCTGCCCAGTAAGGGCTCTCTTCCTGGCTTGCAGACAGTTGCCTTTTTGCTACGTCCTCACATGACCTTCTCTTTCCTTGGTGCAGGCACACAGGGCTGGGGACGAGGCAGAGAAAGAGAACAAGCTCTCTGGTCTCTACAGGTAAGGATAGTAATCCCATCATGAGACTCTACCTTAATGACTTCATAATTAACTCCCAAAAGCTCCACCTCCATATACTATCACAATGGGATTTAAGGTTTCAGCATATGAATTTTAAGACAACAAAAACATTCAGTCCATGGAAGCCTGGAAAACTTTTTGATTTAGTTGGCAAGAAAACTGGACTCGCTTATTTGGCACTGCAGAGACAAAGCCAAAAGAGCTGCCTTTAATCTGTTTTTCACATTTTCACAGCTGGCCACTAGGACTTAATGGATAAATGAGATCTCACCAGTGATTTGAACCACTTTAGCTCAGGAAATAGGGGGGAAAAGCAATTCCCAATTTTACTTGGGAAAAAAAATTACCAAGCTTGTCCCTAGAAGCCCAGCACTTGACCCATAGCCCTAATTGACAATCTCTTGGCTTTGAAAATTTATGTAAAATGTCCCCAGGCTCTTATAATTTTTCATAACCTTTATTTTAAAATCAACTCCTTGTTTTTGACCCCAAGACCTCTGCTGAAATAAACTTGATATATCTTAGAACAAAAGAATACACACGATGCATACTACATTATTATATTAGTCAAATGTTAAATTTTTCTACTGCCCATTTTCAAAATCTTTCATCTTCTCTTCCCTCAGCATCCCCCTAGGAAATCTACATATTATTATTTTCTACATCTTTTGGATCTCCAGGTTAGATGAAGGCATAGCACAGATCAAGGTTGATGGCCATAGACTAAAATCCAGGGTTTTTTTTCCCCCCCATTCTTTAACTTATTGGCAGAAATACACACACACACACAAAGTTCATTCTCAACTGAGAACATAACAAGAGATAACATTTTACCTTTTGTAGCACCTCTCCAGTGAAATTTCTTCAGCTCTCACTTCCTGGGCAAAGTCTGTACTCACAGCCCTTACACATGCTGCAGCTCTTAGCATACTCTATTGTAATTGTCGATTTCCTTTACTGCCTTCCCCATAAGAATGAATTCTAAATTAGTGCAGAGACCCAAACTATTTTACATCCAGGGCCTAGGACAGCAAGAGACACCCTATGTATTCGGTAAATGCCTGCTGACCTAAATGAATGAATGATGGATGAATAGGCACTCCTGGCAGTAAATGAAATGCCTCTGAATTAAAAAGTGCTGCCATCAGTGAGACTTCTCTTTCCTGGTATTTGTAACAGCAAAGGCCCTGCCCTCCCTGGTCCTTATCGCCTTCCATGTTGACAGGCTTACAGGACAGCAGAGTGTCTTGTAAAGTCCAGATCCTGGGAGATGGGTTTACTGGTGAAGGAACCCCCAGCTCTGACCTCAAGTCCTGAGCTCTGACAGCAGCAGCCAGCCATTGATCACCTACAGAGGCCTTCCTTCATCTCCCTCCAGTGTACACCCAGGGAGATGCTCTACAGCCTGGGACCTGTACCATGAGAGAGGTTTCTCTCCCCACAGCTATCACATCACTTATTCTTAAGCCCATAAATTCCAGGATTGCAAATTCTAATTCAAAGACAGCCAGGAAAATGATTACAGAAGGATATGCTGATGTTCTGGTTTAGAAAAGACATGTTTTCTCCTAATGCATTTGGATATGCTATTTCCTTGGGTTGACCCTTACTTTTTTAGGTGATAAAAATAAACTTTGTCTGGTATTCATGTGTTCATGTATTTAGTCAACAAACATGGCCAAGTACCTCCTATGAGCCAGGTCTGCCTCACACATTACTCTCTTTGCTAAGTCTGAGTTAATGATTCGACCACAGCTCATTTCACACTATTTTAATAATTATGTATTTGCTGCTTTTACTCCCCCTCTCCATTGTAAGATCCCTGAGGAACAACTAAGTCTCATGAATATCTAGATTTTCAGCAACCAGTATGCTGGCTGATGCACAGTACAAGCACAGGACGTGGGAAAGTGTTATTCGGAAACCCACATTAGCTATGAAATTCCACTCTTCAAAACTGAAGACATTTTCAGGAGTAAATACTATATTTTTTCTACAGGTTTTGAATAATGCACATGGATTTCCTGTTGTTCTTTTTTGAGACTAACATGTGTCTTCTTTTTGAATAGCTTCCTCCTGTATACCTATGTTTAAGGTAGATCTCACACCATAGTCTGTATTATCAGAGAATAACCTTGGGCAGAGGTCTACAACTGTTTGGTCCTAAAAGGCAAATAAACACACAAACAACAGCAAAAACACCCCCACTCCCTGTGAATATTTAGAAGTCAAACTTGGGATCCACAGGAATTTCGAGGCCCTAAGGACAAGCCAAGAGTTCAAAATCTGTGGGCATTTCACAGCCAAGAGTTACATTCACGTATCTAGTGTCCTGAGTTTATGGAATGGACCATAGTGTTACCAACCAAATGCCCTAAGTGCATTTGGGTTATACAATATTAATCTATGTGATTTAGCATGCCTAAAAGGGCCCAGCATAGACCAGCACCATCCCCAAAATGGGACAGAGTGTTGAGTAGCTCCATGATTTCTACAATTATCTTGCAAAAATAGGTTATGTACTCACTTGCAAAATAAACAATGAAGTATCTTATGAAGTGGCAGCAGTTTGCTGCTGATCCAATAGGTCAAACTGCGAGGTTTCCCACAGACATGAGGGAAGGGGCTGGGAGAGAAGGAGGGAAGGGGAGAGATTGAGGCAGATAAAGATGGGGTGCAGGGGAGGGGCTGAGAACTAGAAGCAAAGAGACAGAGAGAGAGAGAGAGGAGAGAGAGAGAGAGAGAGAGAGAGAGCGAGAGCGGGCGCAAACTGAGAAGGAAGGATTGAGGAGAGGAAAGCCTTGAGGGAGGTACAGCTGGTACTATAGATGCTGCTGAAGGTGGGGTGAAAGCAGAGCAATACTCTGGCTTCTCCCAATTTACTGCTTTCAGTTTCTTAGGGATTCCTCCACTGACTGAACCCAGAAAAAGTCTGGAAAATGCAGTCTGCAGTCCAGGCACCACAGAGCAGACTGGGGAAATGAGTCAGGCTTTAGAGTCCCAGAGATCCAGAGTGGACACAGAAGCTCTGAGCCTGCACAGATCCATTGAACCAAAGGCTGGACCTGCAAAGAACAGTAACTGAAGCATTGTTTTTCAAGGAGCCACTGTTCGAAACAATTGTTCTTGAAGATATTTATTTACCTTCAATCAGAGTTATGGAGGATTGACTACAACACCTTGTAATTATTCTTTACCTTCATAGACAAATGGGCATTCAGCCCCCAAATCCTGCCCATCTCTGGAAGCAGCTTGGGCTCACCTGGGACCACAGAGATTTCTGAACTGCTGAAGTATCAATGACTCCGGGAGAAGGAACTGCTGAGTGGTGGGACCAGCACACACTCTCCCCTGCTGGGTTCATTAGAGCTCCAACTAGACAGAATATATTAACACCTCAGAGAACCTCTTTCCTCTATGTTAGCTTGTGTGGGGAAGAAGAAGGAGGTGGTGTTTCACTTTGGTTTATAAAAAGAGGATGCTTTCCAGTCCTATTCCCTGTTGGAATAAGAGGGTAAGAGCCTGAGGCATGAGCACCAGGTACTCAACCAGCTTCCCAGCATTGCCCTTAGCTCAGGACCCACCCCAACCCAGATCCTGCAATAAAAGACCTCTGGGGTAAATATCTGAGATTCAAGTTTTTTAGGTCCAGAGGAGAGTCAGCGAGTCAACTTGCTTGATTTAGGAGACCTTGTATAAATCTTGGTTCTGCCAATTTATTTTTAAATGACTTTGAGGCAGATGATATAAACCTCCTCAAGTTTCAGGGTTCTTATCTGCAAAATGCCATTTCTCACATTATTGGGAAGATAAATCGATAGGATCCCAGAAATGTGTGAATGCTAAATAAAGGCATGGATGTGTTCTTGTTAACTTTCCAAGAATGTGATTGAGATGGGTACCCTTGATTTGATTCAAAGTGATAATGATGATAATTTCTATAGTTATTTTGGTAGGAGCAAAGGAAATTCTCTCTACATTTTAATTTTATAAACTGAACTATCGAAGCATGGGGAAAAATGTGGATGCTGCTCCTGGAATGTGGGGCCTTCAGGTGCTCCTTGTTTCTCTCCTTCTTTGCTCAGGAGAGCATCGCCTTATTCACAGTGGCCTGTGGAGTGGACGTTTTGTTGGTTCATTACAAGTGACATGCAATGATATTCTACTGCTCAGGAGGGTAGCTGATGGGCAGCTGCACCCTTCATTAAGGTTTGTTCTGCTCTTGGCTGTTTCTCTGGCTAGTTTTCTCCCACTGCTATCCCAGAACATAGTGTGCTGTCTACCAGTCTCCATGGCAGCAGCTATAAGAGTGACAGGATAGGCCACAGGGAGATGACAGTCATGTGATTGATATGTAAGGATCTGCCCAACTCTCTTGCATCATAAATCCTTTTCTCAACCATTTACTTCTGAGCACTGGATTTGCAGGCTGAGAAAACTAAAGACTTGCTCCTACCTTCTTTTGTGTCCATTTCCCTTTATTCCTTCCCTCTTTATTTTCCTCTTAGGTCTTCCCCCACGTATCTGCTCTATAATATATTTAGAAGATGTCCATTTGTGTCCATCTCTCCTGGCTTCTCCCTAATTCAAGCTACAATCTTCTCTCAATTGGATCATTGCAATGGCCTCCTATTGGTCCATACAGATCTCCACTAGCCCTCACAGTCATTCTCCAAGCTACAGGCAGAATGAGCTTTTACAAACACAAATCAGATTACATCATTCCCTTTTTTGAAGGTCTTTAATGGCTTCCCATTGTTTGGAGAATCAATGGCAAAAAATTTTAATGCAATCTCTGAGTCCTTGCAGAATCTGGCTGATCCATATCTCTCTTGATTTCCGTCATCCACTGGCAGCCATACCAGCCTTCTCACTGTTTTTCAGATGCACTGAGTTCTTGCCTCCCCCAGGGCCTTGGCACATGCTGTTCTCTCTGCCTGAAGAGCTCTTCAAAACCTCCCCCACCTCTCTTCTTGAAAATTCCTACTCATCTTGTCTCAGCTTAACTGTTTTTTCCCCCAAGGGAGGCCATTACCTACAGGACAAGCTCTCTACCTCTGCTGGCCTCTCCAAGATCAGCTGGTATCCCTTGTTTTATGACCTTCAAGACTGCCATTCTTTTTCTTCAGATCCCTTTGTCATTTAATTACATGGGATCGCTGATAACTAGGTGTATGCACTTCATGAATGCAGGATCTATTCTGTCCTTTTTTCTACTGAATCGTCAAAGACTACAAAGGGATTGACACATAGTAGGCCCTTACTTTGTATTCACCGGATGAGTCAATGAATGAATGATGTTTGGCAAGAACAAGTACCTCTCTGGCTCTCATTTTACCCATTCTGTAACTTGGATATTGTATTACAATTATCCTTCCACCAGATGACTGACACCCGCAGCCCAAGCACCAAGGTACACCCACTGGACTGACTTAGTGTTCATCCTCATCCCAAACTTTTGATCCATAACTGACAAGCTTGAAATCAATGTCTTGTCCAGGTATTTGATGCCTGTTTGAAGATGAATTATTAAAACTGAGTGGTTCCTAAAGGTCAGTTCAGTACCTGACTCCCTTCAACCACAATGTCCTCCCCTTAGTTCATCATCCAATGTCTTGGCATATCTTATAGCCAAACCTGAGCAAATGTTACATCAGCAGAAATTCCAAGTTTTCACAAAGAAACACTACCTGCTCAAGTCCGTTATGATGTCCCATTCATTCAAATGCCATCTCCCCAAACCCCATGCAACAGTTGGGGTATAGATGCCCCAAACTGATAATCCAGTCTTGGTTTGCTGGCCATTTCTGACTCACTCTGGAAAGACCTGGCCAATTTCAGAGTGCAGAGCACCCACCAGAGATACGTAACAGAGGACTGGACTTCAATTCCTTTGGCCAGGCCTATCTAATCATAGGAACTCTGAGGCCAGTTTTAATCCTCAATTATGCATCTCAAAGGCCAACCCTGACCACATTCACTGGGCATCGAGAAAGAAACGTCTTCTTATTTGCCAGCAAAGGTCTATTTGACTTTTTAGTCTCCACTTTTAAACCCTGTGTTTGTTTTGTTTGTTTTGTTTTAAGCAATTCTGGAGTTTCAAGTACAACCCCTCAAGATGACACCTCTAACTTGAATGGTATCTTTGCAAATTGTGTGAATGTATTTAGCATTGCCTTCAGATGCTGAGTTAACAAACTTGTCCTTTCAATTATCTGAATTAAGTGTGATACCTTTTGGCCCAATGTCAACCAACACTGTGAATTTGTGTGGTTCTAGATCAGGGAGTTTGTTCAGTGTTGTTAGGTATAGATCAAATGAAATAGATGCTTGCATTAAGAATTGGACATAGGGTTGTCCTCTAAACATAATTGTCCTCTATTTCCAGCATGTCTAATGCTGTTGGATAATCTACATTTCTATGTGCATTCTCTCTGACTTCATAGGTTAATTTATCCTAGGAACTTTTCCCACAGGAAATGTGTATAATTTCCCTTTACATTTATTAAACATAATTGAGATCTAGTTTTGTGCCAAGCCCTGTGTTATGTCGTTTGATAAAGAAATTGTGTTTTTATCTATGCCTGTCTCATTTTCTAATAGATGAGACCAAAAAAAAGTAAATGAATGATGACTCTGCATATAATATGTTATAAGCAAAATGCTGTAGACAGACATTCAGAAGAGGGAGATTTTAAAGCTGTCTAGGTAATCAGGGGTGGTTTCAGAATGGTAATGATTTGAACTGGGTCTCACGTGAGGAATACGAAAGGGAATATTAGGTGAAGAAGAAGGCAAAATCAAGAGAAGAGAGGGCAAAGGATATAAACAGGAAATTTGTTAGGTTCGCCAAAGGAGGAACGCACAAGGCCTGAAGAGGTTAAGTAAGATTTATTGTAGCAGAGTGACAGCCGGGCTGAGCCACAATTGGCGTCAGCCCCAAATGAGAGGGGATCTGAAACTTTTATGGGACTTGAGGCAGGCTTTTTCATTGGGAATATTTCAGGCAGGTAAATTAGCAGGCAAGGAAGGAAAGTCCAGTGAACCGGGAGGTGAGTATGTAGTGTTGCCAACGTGGATGCAAGGTCCGTTCCCACACAAAGGTAAGGGAGGAGTCTGGTTCCCACACTACGGGGGTATGATTAGGACCCTCCTGGACCTAACAAAATTGACAGAAGAAATTCTAAAAACCAAGGAGCACATTCTGATATGTTCAAAATTATGGTAATTAATTCCTATTTGACTAAGAAATTTGGAAAGCTGGATAATGCCAATTATTTCTGAGAAGTAGAGGATATAGATACCGATACTGCCATTCTGTAAGACAATTTGTCAATATTTAGTTAAATTAAGTACACCAATGCTTTTTGGACAGCAACTTCTGAGCACCTATTTCCCAGAGAAATTCTCATGCAATTTTATTGTAGCATAATTTGGAGTTCTGGAGAATTCATGGCAATCCATTGCAATAAATTTAAACAAAATTAGCATAACTCTAAACCTGAGACTATAAAAGGAGAGAGACAGAAAGAGATGACAAATGAGGAAAAAGCATGGCAAAGGCAAAGAAGCTGAGAGATAAGGTGTACTGTTTTCTGACTATCAGAAATGTTGGTAATTCTGTATTTGGTATGCTTGGAAAACAACGGAAGAAGGACTTGGACAGATAGATTGGAGAGAGAATGTAAATGATCTTGTAAGTTATGTTAAAGGTATAGACACTATTTCACAGACAGCAGATTTACAGGTTGAACAATAACATGACCATATTTGGATCTTAAGCTAATCATTCAAGAGCAGTTTGAGGGAAGAACTGAAAGGAGGTGGTAAGTGTCATGTACCAAGAGCCAGTGGAATCTTAGTAATAGTAAGGAGGTTCTCAAATTTTAGCTTCAATTTTCGCTTCCACAAATAAGTAAAATGACAATGACCTATGAACTGTGTACTAAAGTACCCAGAGCCTCATCTTTGGCAATCTAAAAGACTACAAAATACTGAAAGAAATTAAAGAAGATTTGAATAAATAAAGAAACATAGTGCGATAATGTCAGAAGATTCGATACTGTTAAGATGTTAATTCTCCACAAATTGATCTATGCATTCAATGCTAGCCTAATTTAAATTTCTATGAGCTTTTTTGTAGAAATTCATATGGAAATGCAAAGCACATAGGATAGCCAAACTATGAAAAAACACTAGAAAACTGGAGAACTAAAGTTACTTGATTTCAAGACTTACTTTAAAGGTAATACAGGATGATATTCATGTTAAAATAGGCAATGAGAGCAATGGAACATGAGAGAGTTCAGTAATGGACCCGTGTATGTATGAACAACTGGTTTTCAACAAAAGTGCAAAGGCAGTCCAGTGGAGATATGCTAGTTTTTTTTTTTTTTAATGATGCTAGAGAAGGTGAATGACCATATACACATGAATCACTATCCATACTGCACAGCGTATAGGAAAAATAACTAAAAATGAATCACATGACTGAATTTCAAACTTAAAACTGTAAAACATCTAAAAGAAAACAGAGGAGAAATTCGTTGTGAACTTGGGTTACCCAAAGACTTCTTAGATATAATACCAAAAGCACTACCTATAAAAGAACAAATTAATAAATTAGCTTTTATCAAATTAAAAAAAAGATCTGCTCTTCAAAAGTCACTATTAAGAAAAGCCACAGACTGAGAGAAAATGTGTCAAACATACTCTGATAAAAGCTTGCATCCAGATTATAGAAAGAACTCTCAACATTCAATGAAAAGAAAAATGAGATAAAAATTGGCAAAATATATCTGAATAGATTCTTCATCAAAAAATATACAAAGCTAGCAAATAAGCACATGAAAGTAGGTTCAACATTATTAACCATTAGGGAAATGAAAACTAAAAGAACAATGTGATACTACTGCACACCTAAGGAAGGGGCTAAAATTAAAAAGAAGACTATAGCAAGTGTTGGCTAGGATATGGTAGAAATGAAACTAACATCCTTGCTGGTGGGGAGTTTAAAAGGTACTACTACTTTGGGACAGTTTCATGAGACATTAACAAGTGCACCATATGTTTCAGCTATGCCACTCGTAGGTATTGTGTTGCTGCAGATTTGAGGTACCAAGGGAAGGGGTGCTAGGCTCAGGAGGTTGGAAGAAAATGCAGGGAGCCTTAGGCAACTGTGGTGACATAGCTCTTTATTCCAGCAAGGGCACAGCCCGCCTCACAGGGTGGCAGAGCCTTTTTTTCACACAGGTTAAACGACAGTGGTGCATTGCCAGGTAATAAACCTGCACATGTGTACCAGGTACATGGTTTCGTAAGGGAAGAAGTACTCACCCACTTCCACTCAGAAATTAGCTGCTAAGGTTGTGGGGATGGAGCCTGACTATACCCATCTTTCTTTCTCTTCACAGGTATCTACTCAAGATAGATAAAAAACGTTCATACAAAGACATGTACATTCTGAATGTTCATAGCGGCTTTATTTGTGATAGCCCAAACCTGGAAACAACCCAAATGTCCATCAACAGGTGAATGAATAAGCAAATTATGATATATTTATACAATGGAATATGGCTTAGCAACATAAAGGACTTTACTGATAGATGCAGTAAGAATGAATCTCAAAATGTTCTGTGGATTGAATGAAGTCAAGGAAAAAGGTATATATTGTATGAACATCAAGCTATATAAAATTCTAGAAAATCCAAAGTACTGCCTCAATTCAGTGACTCGGAGTAGATTAGTGGTTTCCTGGGGTGATGGTGGGAAAGTGAAGAATACAATGAGACATATAGACACAAAAAAAAGCTCTTGGGGTAATGATCACATTCATCATCCTAACTGTGGTGATGCTTTCACAAGTATATTCATGTGTCAAACTTTAAAAATTGTGTATTTTAAACATCATCAGTTTATTATACGTCAATTATACCTCAATAAAGATGATCAAAATAATTTTTTTTTTAATTTTGAAAATGGAAAAGTAATGGTCAAGGGGTGCAGGAAAGACCAGGAGATGCTAGGTGAAGAAAGGCAAAGGGAAGAATGTATCTCAGGAAGGAGAGTGGTCAGAAGCTGGAATGTTGGCAAGAGGTCAGAGTCAGAAGAGGAAAGGTAATGTTTTCATGTGTAAATTGAAGCCAGTAAGAACAACTCTCTCATAGAAGAGTTGTGAGCATTAATTTTAACTCTATGTAAAGTGCAATGAGTATAATACACAATCAATAAATGTTACTTATTAGTATTAATGAGACATCCAGGCTAATGTTATAGCAGTTAAGATCATAGAATAATTTCCAGCTGGGAAGACGGTGGAAATCAAGGCTGGCTTTCTGAAGGAGGTGTCAATTGAGCAAAATTGAACAAAAAATGAACAAAAAATGCAACACACTGTCATTTAAATTTGTATGTCTCTGTGACCTGTTTGCATACCTACACTCTTTGTGACAGATTCAGTACATTCTCAAGTTAAATCTTCCCTCACTAGCTCAGCCCCAGCGCCCAGCACAGTGCTGAACAGTTTTAGCCTTCAGTGAATGCCACAGTAACAAAGTCATAGAATTTTAGATTTGTAAGGGATCTCAGAGATCAGCTAGTTCAACTTCCTTATTTTATAAGCAATTTAATTTTATTTTAAAGCAACCAAGCAAAAAGGAAAGACATTGAAGTACGAGGCAGGGTTTTGATCTATGGTGCCCTTAAGGCAAACCTCTTAACTTTTGTGGCCTTCAGGTGTTTTACATGTAAAACAAAGGCAAATTTACTGAGAACTGTGGGCTAAACCTGGAATCTCCCTATCCCTCTAGATGACAGCACAAATTCTTATATCTTTCTCCTTTTAAAGCTTGAAGAACATTGGAAAGTCAGAACAAAGTGTGCTTAATCTTATAAATTGTCAAAAAAAATCTACAAGAGAAGATATACAGACTTGGAGAAACCATGCTGGAAATTCTAAAGTCTCAATTTCAAAACCAGTTCCTGCATGAGAATTCAGGGTAACCTTAAGTATGTCAAAGCATGCTGAACCACTTCTCTTTTTAACTGGATCTCCTCATGAAAAGATCCTAAGATATCAAAGAATGAGCTCTTTGTCCTCACCACCAAAGAGGACCACATACCCAGAAATGTATCAAAGATGCATTTGTAGTGTCTCTGATCGGGCCCCAAACATACTTGATTCTTATTATTTGAGGTAGTTACAGTCTACAACATCACAGCAAGTACTGGATTAGCAATTACTGAATCACTGCTCCTAGGGTACATACAGAGTTAGGTTCCTGCAAGCCTCTGGTCACATGTCCATAAACCAATCATTACATAACCTGTTTTATGTGTATTTCTGTTTAAAGACCCCTTAGTTAATATATATTGATTTATTGTCATAGAACGGCATTATAACTCACGCCTGAACCAAGCTTATCTGACACTACAGCTTCTTTGCACTTAGGAACACTAGACAGTATGTCAGCACTTGTGCTTGGGGGCATTTTAAATATCAAAATCATGGATTTTGCTAAATAGAAAAGTACACTTCTTTAAGATATGAGAGCTGAAAGAAGAAGGCAGAGTATCTCCTTGATTCATCTCAGTTGGAAACGTGTGTTAGCCAATTCAAATTTTTCACTGCTCTGAGTACCACTGTGAATGAGCACGGAAGTACCATGAATATTGAGTTGGGGCTTACAAACAAACTTTAGTAAGCAAGCAGGTGGATTTTGCAAACACAGAATCTGCAAATAGTGAGGATTCACTATATCTCTTGGTATTTAGCAGCACCGCCCCTTCTAAGCTCTGACACCTCTAGGAGTCTGAAAACTACATTTTCCAGGCCCCCTTCTGCTTGGACTCTTAGTTAGATTCTGCCAATGACAGGAACTCATATCAGATGTGAAAGGAGAGAAGCAGAAACAATTATAATCTTTGGACATATGTGGGCAGGTACATGGGTTTCAGCAGAAGGCTGTGTGACATTTTATGATGCTTTCCAAGCATTTTTCCATGAATCATCTGTTTGGGTGGCAGTTTCTTGTAATTCCCACAACTGCCAGATTTCCTGGGATCATTGATAATTCCTCCTGATCACCCCAGCTTTGCCAAAAGTTCTATGGAGCACTGAAATGTAGTGATTTATAATAAGAAACATATATTTGGTCTTCATCCCTGTTCCTGGCACAGATTTCCTAAAATCCTTGTAATTTCCTGTGTTAAGAGCACTAGAGGCACCTTTTGATCTCATGATATGACTTGGGTGGACTCCTGGATGGCTCTTTAATGGGGGCTGGTCATCAGAAAAACAATGCCAAGATTAGAAGCTTACCATTTTCATCCTCTCCCACCCCTCATTCTCCAGAGAGGGAAGTGGGGCTGGAGACAGAGTTAATAATGATCATGCCTCTGTGAATGAAGCCTCTATAAAATCCCAGTAGTATGGAGTCCAGAGAGCTTCCAGGTTGGTGAACACATCCACATACCAGGAGGGTTATACACCATGGGAACAGAAGCTCCTGCATTCAGGGCTCTCCCAGACCTCTCCCAATGTACCTCCTCATCTGCCTGTTATCTTCATTCTTTATCAATCCTTTAATATACTGGTAAACATAGGTAACTGTTTCCATGAGGTCTGTGAGCCATTCTAGCAAATTAATCAAATCAGAACAGGGTAGTAGGAACCTGCGATTATGTAGTCCATCGGTCAGAAAGCAATGGTAACAAACTGGACTTGCAATTGACATCTGAAGGGGAAGAGGGAAATCCTATGGGACTGAGCCCTTAACCTGTGGGATCTGATGCTATCACCAGGTAGTGTCAGAATTGATTTAAATTATAGGATATCCAGCTGGAGTTGCAAAGAATTGCTTGGTGGGGAAAACACTCCCACACATTCAGTGTCAAAAGCAATGTGAGTACATTAGTAGTATAAGGCTTAAGAAGAAACATAGGAGGAAAAACAGGTTTTTCCTATTCAGCACCTAATTCCCTTCATTAAATCCCTTCCTGACAACTTCTAGAGTGGTTTTCTGGGTCTCTGCTGAAAATCACAACAGCTGTATCTAACTGTATCACTCAGATAGATTGAAAACTACTGATTTATTTCAAAATAATACATTTGGGGACAAATGTTCCCACTGATCATCTGAGAAGCAAATTGCCCTCTCAGCATCCCAATTTATATCACCTCGATGGTCATGTTCCAAAAAGTACGTCAAATGATTTGTGTTAGTACATATTGAGTTAGAACTAACATTTACAGGTTGATTATTAAGTTCCAGGCATGATGCTAAGTACTGTAGAAAATTGTCTGATTTTATCCTTACCACAACCCTGTGGGGAAGGCAATATTAGCTTTTACAAAATGAGTCTCATAGAAGTTTAATTCCTTGACCGGGGTCATGAAAACAGTAAATGGTAGAACAGCATTCAATATTGTTTCACACAATGACCCTGCTGCTGCTTCCTACAACTAAACCTTCCAAATGATTCCATGTTCCTTCATTCCCACCACTACCTCAGTCTCTCATTAGCCTTTAACAATTCAAGGCAGAAAGTTCAAGTCAGGTTTTGATCCTATGGAAGAATAGTTTGTGTATTTTACATGTTATTTGAAGCTAATAATGTCAGAGGATCCATTTTCTCAATCGCTGGTGCAATCATGAAATCAATGTGTACTAGAGATGACTGTCGTTTGTACATCCACCTGGATCAGTCAGAATATGATTGCCCCTTTTCTAACTTGCAGAGTACATGTGGGTATAGGGAATGTATGTTCCTGGATAAACCTTCACAATGTGCACAATTTGCTGACTTCCCTGCTGACTCTTGAGTCTCTTCCCTGCTGACTCTTGACGTCAGGCTCTGATGTCACCGCCACACAGATCTTAGATATTCACCACTGCACTTGAGCTTTATTACAAACTGAATGCCACATATTTGTTAATAAACATTTGTGAACACCTACTATGGACAGGCATGATGCACGTAACTAGAAGTGCTTTTGAAGTGGGAAAAAGACGTTTTATATGAAATCTCATTTATGTCACCTGATGGCCCCTTTCTGAGACTCTCAGATTCTTTATGGGAGAGAACATGAATGGTGCTCTGACCTCTTACTCAGTTACAATGAATGAAAAGTTTATTATTATTGGACTGAATGTTTCTAATCCTCCAAAAATTATTTGCTGAAGTCCAAATCTGCCCTTGAAGCTGTATGTAGAAGTAGGGCCCCTAAGGAAGTAATTAAGGTTAAGTGAATAATTAAGGTTAAGTGGGGCCCTGATTTGACTGGATTAATGTCCTGTTCCTTGGCTTCAAGGGAGCATGGAGGAATTTTCTTCTCTTTTCCCATGGCAACACTGCCATGCATTTCCCGGGAATGGAGGGATGAGAATTTTATTAAGGTCAACTCAGAGTCCCTACATAACTAGTACAGGTGAAAGAAACTAGGATAACTGAGACAGGGAAAGGTCTAACTTCCTCAGCTTGGTGGATAAGGTTGGCTAAGCTGGCAGGCAGGCGAGTGTGTAGCCTCCTCCCAGTACCCAACATTCCTGCACCTTCAGCTTTGCCTAGGCAACAGTTGGACCTTCTGCAGAACATGTTGGTCTGATCGCCTTACCTACTGACTCACCTGAACAAAAGCAATGAGGCCTCTTTATTTGTCAAAAGCCACCATGACAGAAATGTATCTTCTAAAGGCTGTCTGCCACCCTCTGCTTCATATCGTTTTTCCTATGCTTACTTTATCTTGTCAATTGTTGTTAAGTAGTCACTGATTGAGTGAACATTTACTTCTTCCCTATAATGTAATATAAAGGAGAATGGCGACCCCAGGACAGATGACGTTTTTATTAAACCCCCAAAACTTTCCTTTCTCACCATTCTTATTACATTCACAAAAGTTGAAGCCACACTGTCAGTATCAAATTTATTGGCATTTCTTCATGTGGGGATGGGGCTGGGCAGGTTTCCAATTAATTTACTGAGTTGAAATCTACCCTGGCTAAAATATCTAGAGTAGTTTCTGATTTCCCAACTAAAACCAACAAATAGAAAACTAAATTTGCAGATTTACTTTAAAGTAATAAATTTAGGGTCAAAATTCCCATTGTTTCTTTATTACTCAGGACTTGTTCCTTTGTGTGTGAGCCAGGAGCCCTTAGGGTCTGTGCCTTAGTGAAATCAGTCATTTTATATGGCCTCAGTCTCCCCAGTTGTTGGGAATGTTCTAGAGGTGTGCTGTCCAATATCCTCATGTAATTATTTAAATCAAATTTTTAAAAATTCAGTGAAATTAGCAATCCAGTTCCTCAGTTGCACCAGTCACATTTTAAGTGGCTTGTGGCTACCACATTGGACAGCAGTTACATAATATTTCATCATCACAAAAAGGTCCACTGGATGGTGCTGAAGCTCTAGTGAGGGCCACAGCAAAGATTTAAATACAGGCAGTTTGTCCAGTACTTAAGGGCATAGGTTTGGGATCTGACAAGCCTGGATTCAAACTACAACTCTGTCTTATTCACATCAGCTGTGTGACCCTGGGCAAATTGTTACTTCTCTGAGCTTCAAGGTCCTCATCTGCTACATAGAAATAATGACATTCACAGGATAAATTGTAAAAATTAAATGGGATGTGACACAAAAAATGCTAATCTCAGACTTCAATACTTGTAGTCTTTATTCTTATTAGTTTGAGTGCATTATGAGATAGGCAGAGCAGGTCATTTTGCTTCGGTGAGAATTCTGGAAACAAAAATTAAAGAACTTGCCTGAGAGATTTGCAGAGTGAAAGGTGGACTTAATGTATTAAGCACTTAGGAGTGAGATTTCCCATGTGGCTGGATTTCTTGGGCAAGTCAATTTGAGACCTTTCATTTCTGAAAGGCAAACAGCATAGGAGACCAGGAACTTGGCAATATCATCATTTGGGTAGAAATGCTGTTGGCAACAGAGCCAGCAGCTTGGGATTTTTGAAGGACATTCAAGAAACTCTGAAAAAAAAAAAGCTATTAAACTATCTTATAACTGTAGAGTTGGTGTTCTTTAAAAATACCTGACTTTTAGGGCTAATTAACCACTCATTTATTCAATGTTTGCTTTAACATTTATCACATGCCCACTTTATATCGGTGGTATTTTTGAAATGTGTGTGGAGGTGAGCAATGGAAAGGTGGGCAGGTGGGTGGGTAAGTGGAACAGTGGTTTGATTGATAGGTAGATAAGCCGATAGGTTTCAGCAGTTGGCTAAGGCCATGATGCAAGAGATTTTGGCCACTTGCTGATTTACAGTATAAGAAGGTAAGATAACGGAAGCCTCACCTGTCCAGCTTTAGATGCTTAGGGTGAGAACACTGGAGAAAAGTCAGCATGTTACCTGAACAAAGGTGTTAAGCTCTATGCCATCATGCGCAGAGAAGCCAAAGTCTGAGGCAACAGATTTTTCAGAGATTTATTCATAGGCTAGCCAAAGTAGGAGACTAGAGATGAGACTCAGATCGATCTCCCCCAACACTGAGAGCAAATTTAAAAGATAATGGTAAAGAGAAATTATACATATTTATTAACCCTAGTTCAGAAGTTTTGATCAGACAATCTTGAAACTAAGTTATCTAAAGTAAGCAATGGGAAAGGTGAGAAAAAGGATAAAGGAATTCCAAGTTGGCAGGTTATCAATGGCCAAGCGCAAATTACTAAGCACCCCTTGCTCCTCAATACTGCCTGCAAGGACCAGGCCAATGTGCAAAGTTTCCAGCCACTCGGCAGGATTAGTTCAATTGTTGGCTTTCTGCACCTGTGTCAACTTCTGGGCCCAGTATGATCTGACTTGGTCTGATGGCCTTTGGGTCCTGTGAGGAGGTCTACTGTTATCTCCTAAAAGGCAAAACAAAAAACAAAAAACAAAAAACAAAAAAATTAGGAGAAAAAAACTATTAGGGTGTGGTTTCAGTGTTAGGGCCTAGTTTCAAGTACTCCTAGATTTTATTCCTTGGATTACTATATATTACCCACGTGGCCCCCAGAATACCGTCATTTAACCTCTTCATGTCTCAGTTTAATAAATGAGGATATCTATACAGTTTGACTAATGATATCTGCTAAGCCTATGTTACAGGTTTATATTGAGAATCATATGAACTCATGTATGTGAGGTGCTCTGTAACTGGTCTTTCGCTCCACCAACTCCCTGTCCTACCATTCATCACCCTCTAGGTGATAACGCCAATACACTGACTCTTTCATTTAGTATATTTGCAACAACTATTTACTTATCCTATATCATCCTCCTTTCTTCCTTACTAACAGAAGCCAAAGTAGGAGCCTAACCTATCGAAGCTAATTATGCTAGCCCTGTCCCCTGTCCAGAGTTCTTTGCGGGTAGGGAGTGACTTGGTCTCAACCAATGAGATATAAAAGGAGGCTGAGGGCAAGTGATGTGGTAAAAGTTTATGTTTACTTGGTAAAAATATTCTAACAATTGAATCAACCTTTCTTTCTTCCTGCCTTGTAGTGGAAATCACAATTGGAGCTGTGGTAGCCATCGTGAGATCATCATGAAGAGGCTCAGGGACTAGCAGAAATATCATACCAAAAGTCATAGAGCCTATTAACTAATACAGTAATTACCTGACTCCAGGCTTCTTGATATATAAGAAGAATAAAATCCTTATTTATTTAAGGCAATATTGTTAGGTTTCCTGTTACCGGAAGCAGAATACAATCCATATTGACTCTGCCTGTAGCACCCGTGAGTAACTAGTCAATAACGAGTGCTCAAAAATGCTTGTTGAATGAATGATTAGATGGATGCATGAATGAATCAATGAACCACAGATCTTTATACCCTCTGCAAAACTCAGCTCTGGGCCTGACATCTAATAGGTCATGATATATATTTGTTGAATTAAATTGCAGAATCAAAAGTTATTTGGCAAGTTGAGAAGAGGGGCCAGAAATATTTCTCTGAAAAACCCTACCGCCCTTTTAAATAAAACAACAAAAACTGCCAGATCTTTGTGTTGAAGGTAATAAGAAATTGAGAACATCTAGTGCCCAAAAGCAGTGCTCCAGTTTAGAAAGCCTAAAATAATACCACTCATCACTCTTGTCTCCTGGCAAAGTACAAACTAGTGGCTTAGAAAATATCTCAGATCTGAAGGGTAACATAGACATTAGCCTAAATAAGAAAAGCCTTGTGCCCTGCTAGGCCTTTTTCCCAAGAAGTTTTTATTCAGAGTCAACAAAGTCCAGAAAATCACAGGGCATCTAATTTCAAACAATTGCTGTGAAAAGTCAGATGCAATAGAAATGCTGAGCAGCAGAGTGCATTCCCTGTGCAGACAGATCAACTCCCCACAGCTGCCCAGCTGCCAGCACAGGGCATGAAGGGTTCCCTAAAGGAGAGGCTCGCATTGCTTCCTAATCTCCCTCAGTCATCCTCCATGTCTTCAGCAGTAGAGACTCAGGCCCACCATGCCCTCCATGGAGACAGTACGCAGATGGTCTGACCTTCCCTCCAGGGAAGCATCATCTCTCATCCATTTTGTCCCCCAGAGGAAAATAGGGATGGGAAAAACATCAGGCAGATTACTGAACATGAATTATTAATTCTTATTAGCATATGAAAATGTTCTCAGTGACAAGCACTGCCGAAATATTGCTTATGGCAACCAGGCCCACGTGCACAGAGTCGGCTAGACTCATATGCATGGAAACTAAGCATATGTTCAAATAGAGTAGCAATGATTATGGAGTGGCCACTCTGCCCCAGACATGGTATTCATAATGTAGGTACAGAGGCAGCAGAATAAAACTGTCAAACACATGCTTCTGAATCAGACGGACAGAATTCTGAGACCAGCTAACCATCTGTTATCTGGTTCCTTCCATGATCCTCATCTTTCTCATCAATACAATAGGTTTAGTAATATTTAAGCCCCAAAGCTAGGTAAGGTTCTTAAATAAAATAATGTAGATAAAATGTTTTGCAGAGTGCTTAAGTATTTGCATGGATGATAAATATGCATGCATGTGCACACTCACACTTATTCAGATACTATACTTTAAATACTCCACAGAAGAGGAAACTGAGTCTTAGAGAGCAAATATGAAAGGTGCCAGAGCCAGAGCTGAAGCCCAGGTTCCCTGTCGTCACAGCCTATGTTCCCTCTTTGGACCCCTCTCAAGAGGTTGGACTTCAGGAGACAATCAAACAGGAAAAATGCATGAGACACAGCGCTGCTGCTTTTGGAAACAATAAAAAGTCTCTTTCCAGTTCTTCCCCTCTCCTTCTTGTTCCCAGCCCTAACCTTAGTTCTAGATGACACCTGAGCCCAGACATCACTCTGCTCTCTTAAGGGGTCCTCAGGGATAAGGAGCTGGCTAAGCCAAATCAAGTGGAAATTAAAAAGGGCCTTAGGACTGCAGGCCAGGCTTCATTAAAAACTAATAAAAACTTGCCACAAAGCTGAGCGCAGGCACTTGTGAGCTTTGTTTTCTTCTTTCCTTTGTAGCAGCCTTTCATATGATTCCATGTCTGGAAAGCCAATAGTGAACCTAACCAGAGGCAGAGAGAGGGCTGGAGGCAGCAGCCGGGGATGATTGCAGTCATACCTTCCATGCCAAAAATGAACTGTGCATGCCTGGGGCAGGATGGTCCTTAAAAAGGCAGAGCACAAATCAGTGGGACTAAGGTCACATCTGAGCTCATGTGAGTGGTAATCACCTATCAAACATTAGGATCAGTGGCTCAGACTATAGACAGGGAGATGAATAGGGTGAAGAGAGAGGTAAGTGGTAGCAAGGATCTAATATTTATGATGTGTCAACTCTCTACGTAAGTTCATGGGTAATGGCCACTCCATCCCTGCCCAACCACCAGAACAATCTCACCTAAAGACTTCTGAACACTTCGAGGATCAGTAGACCAAGGATTCGAGGGGTAGTGAGCATTTGTAGAGTTTATGGCTGTTTGCTTTCCATTTCATCTTTGATATTGGCATCTTGATTTCCTTTTGGTAAATTGCTTCTCTCCTACGAGGTATAGTCTGGAATAGCCAAGAAACAACGGTCAGATGCCCTGCAATAGAATGTGATGCTTGAGCAGGAAACTCTTGAGTTTCCTTGGCCCTTGTTCTTTTTGGCCTTTTTTTTTTTTTTCTTTTGGCATTTCTATCATTCCTTGGAGCTCCCCCCTTTTCTCCAAATCATTGTATGCAATGGTAAAAATAGCTAATTATGTTATTGATGATGATCACCTAGAATCACGTAATCACTGTAGATTAACCACGCTGCTGCTAATATAGACAACGTAAAGCAAATGAAGATTCCAGGGCAGCAGGCTAGGGTGGCTACAATGGACAGGGACATGGAAGGAGCAAGATCACAACATTGATGACGAGGCAGTGTGGGGAAGGAATATGTAAGATAGAAATTTTATGTATAAATTTGGGCCAAAGTATGAGAATATTTGTACTTAATGTAAGTGCTCACCTCCCTATTGAGTATACACTTCACAATCATTAGGGACAGATTGATCCTTTGCTCAATATTATTATTCCTCTGCTAATACCCAAGTATCCACAACAGGACCCAGTGAACAAAACAGCAACTATGGTCATACGGATGAAGGCTAAGAATGGGCTCAGTAGTGTGGACTTCATCTCACCAAAGCCCTCCTACAAGCTATGGTCACTCTAGGCTGACCAGCATACTGACATCCGTAACCAACCCTGGACACCAATATGATAACATACCTTTGGAGGTCATCCAGCTACCTGGTGGCAGTTTAATTACGTTGGGCCCCTCCAGTAATGGAGGGCTTTGCAGTTTGTCCTGCTGGAGCAGACCATTATTGTGTGTTTGATTTTGCTTCTGCTTCCTGGCCTGTCAGGCCTCTGCCAGCACTGTCATCTGTCAAGTTACTGAATACATTATTCACTGTCTCACACAACATTGCATCTGACCAAAGAATGTACTCCCCAGGCAGAGAAGAAAGGCAATGAACTGATGCCCATGCAATACACTCTTATCATGAATCCTATCACCCAGAAGCATCTGATTTCACAGACTGGTGAAATGGCTTACTGATGGCTCAATTACAGTGCCAGCTGGAAGACAATACCTTCAAGTTTGGGTGCTGTCTTTCCGGAGGCTGTGTGCCAGGGTCCAGAATATGGTGCTGTTTCTCCCATAGCTGGAGCACAGAGGTCCAGTATCAAAAAATGGAAAGTGAGAAGGGCATCTGTCATGAACATACCTAATGACAATTTATAAATATTTTACTTCCTGGACCCATTAGGAAAGAGAGAATGGAATTGGTAGCTGAGACAGTTCCCCAGATATTTCCTGCTATTCATTACCCTGTTGGCTGGGATGACTATCTCAAGTATCAAGGGGAAATTGGTCTATTACACAACAGGGATTAGGAAAAGTACAGATGGTCCTCAGGGGATCTCTGGGAGAGCCAAACCATTCTGACCTGCAATAAAGGTGAATGGGAGATGATGCACAGGTACGTACTCCAAGGGCTCAGAGCACTCAGGCTGCAGTTTCAGGTCATCCTAACTTGACTGAGAGCCCCTCATTGACTGAAGTGCTGGGAAAAGATGAGGAAAAGTGGAATGGGTATGGGAAGAAGGAATTGTTACAGACAAGTGGAACACTAGCTACAACTTCATGAGCAGTTCAAGCATTCATTCAGTCAACAAATATTTATTGAGCACCTGCTATGTGCCAAGCACTGTCTGGGAACAATGGACAAAGCCATGAATAAAACAGACAAAACTTTATTTTTTCTTGGCATTTATGCGGGCAATAAGCCACATAAATAAATTATGTGTGTGTGTGTAAACACACACACACACACACACACACATATAACTCTAGAAGGTCACAAGGGAAAATAAAAGCAGAGAGAGAGGACTGGGTGTTGGAAGAGGATTTAAATCATATGGTCAGGGAAGGTTTTTTGAGGAAGTGACATTTGAATAAAGACATGAAGCACTTTTGAGGGAGTAAGCTATGTGGATATTCCCAAGCAGAAGGAATAAACAGTGTACACATCCTGGACAAGCCAGCCATGTTGGAGAAATAGTGAAGAGACCAAGGTGGCTGAAGTAGAGTAAGTGAGAGTGATAGGGTTATGCTCAGGGAGTCAAGGGCACCATACTTAGATATCCTATAGGGATGACGAGGAGTTGGCTTTCTAGCTGCAAAGTGCTGGAAGCCATGAGGGGTTTGAGCAGGATGGAATGTATTTATCTCACAACCTTTTATCAGGTTTATTCTGGTTGCTGTGTTGAGAATAGACTGTAGCTGGTTAAGAGGAGGAGCAGACAGGCAAGTTAGGAGGCCTTGGCAGCAATCCTAGCAAGAACTGAAGGTGTGTGTATCAGGCTTATAACAGGGAAGGGGTGTGGAGTGTTTGGATTCTAGATGTACTTTGAAAGTAAAACCAATGAAACTTGCTGACAGATTTGATATAGTATGAGAGCAGTTAGGGATATGCTTGAGGTTTCTGGCCTAAGCCACAGAGATGGGAAAATTGTACAGGTTTTAGGGACAGATCAAAAGCTTACTTTGAACAGTGAAGGTAGATAGATATACAGACATCTAAGTGAAGATAGAGAGGGCCAGGTGGATATAAATAAGGTGTGAGGCCAATGTCAAATATACATTTTTGTTAATTAATTTCCACTTTCTTTCCTTTTATTTTTGCCTCACATGGTGTGTAGGCTGAGTGGGTTGTAGTTTAATTAGCTATCTACTTCATAGACTGCAAAATATCCAGACAGGCTTACGCAGAAGTAGAGGCAAAGTAAATATCAAGCAGAGACTCTGGGTGTGGAGCTGGTGGCATGATTGATAGAAGTTTAATTTGCTCTTTTTTGGTAAAGAGGTGGGAGTGTTTTCAGTCATACCTAGAATATTGAATTATGTTGAATGAAGGTGTGTTTGTTTGTTTGTTTGTTTTTTGTTTTGATAAACGTATGTAGGAGAAGAAGTGTGGCTATAGATGTTGCATTGCAGTGGACAATTGTTAGATTCTGGCTTCAAAGCACTCGTTCTATCTACCTCTCTGCTTCTTTTTCAAGTTATGAACCTCAGGTCTCTCTTTTGAAATGAGGGTGATGATAGTGAGTGCCTGGGGCTTCAGCCCAGGTCTGCAACTTCCAGCTTGAGGGAACTCGAAGCAGCCTTTCAGCCTGCATCTTGAAAATAATGGTTGTGACACTTGGATGAGACTCAGTCTTCAATTTATTAACCATGGTCTATATGTGGAACATTTGCCTGGCTTGCTTTTCCCTCTGGATCTGATTTATCTTTCTTTTCCCCAATGCACAGAGCTCTCAATCCCAAACCCGGTCCAGTTGACTGTCCTTTTGTCTTAGTTCCAACAGAGTTTTTCCATCCAACCAACATAGTTGATTAAACCCTGACTGCTGTTTTTTATTGGAATTTACCTTCTTAGAAACATCCCAAAAGATCAGGTTGAATGGAGATGCACAGGCAAAAGCATCTCCCAGGACAGAGTCAGGCTGGGCAGACAAATATCCTGACACCTGTAAATTCAGACTCTGACAGAAGCAAAGTGTGAAGTGGGTATTAAGAGTCAAGAATGATGGAAGGGCTCAGAGATCTGGGGAGAATAAATTATATATTCAGGACAATGGGCTCATGGGAGGGCTATGAGGATGCCTGAGGTAGAAACTGGGAATGTGGCTCCTGGCTGACTTCATTTCTCTCCTTTGTATGAAGTCACATGGATAATCTGGATCCATTTAAGTTCCTGCAGACACAATAAACACCCATTGTCTCAACTTGAGTGACTTCCCTGGATCTATGATTTTGACAGCCCTCAGAAAGTAAATATTATATAGCCAAAAGCTTTAACTACACACACCCTGCTCAGATCTTTCAGAATGGACACCTAGATAACAATTAGCTACGCTCTTTGCACATAGAGCTTTGGAATCTTGGTACCCACTGCTGTGAAATCAGTTTTCCCCTATCCCTGTGCTATACTGGCCCTAGTTCAGTGCCACCCTCACTGTCCCTCCCTCACTGCCTTGGAAATGAACCATTGCTATCAATTTCCTATCCAGAGTGACTTTCAGGGACACGCCAGGGAGCATTTTATTGAAGTTGGGAAATTGGAAAGCATCTCAATTTCTCTTGAACCAAGATTTTATTATTTTCTTTGAAGTGAATTTTCAAATACTGCAGACAAGTCTATGCTCAAATGGAAGTATGAAAATGCATGTAAAAATAAAAAAGAAGAGGTATCTTGGTTGTTCCGTGTTTTGTATCCTCCATGCCCTTGCTTGCCTGCCTCACATTTGTTATGGAAAGATTACCTCTGTACACCCACAAGCAAATGGCCAAACAGAGCACCAAAATCCCAGGGAAAAATTACTCTGAGATTTTCAAATTCTTATTTCATTCACCAATTTTAGCTATTTATCCTTTGCAGACAGTCATCATTCTAATAAAATACTGCTTATTTTTATTAACATTTTTCTATATGTTCTATGATGAGCATCTATCATATTTATAATAAAATAAAGCAAGCTGTTTTGATTACCCACTACAGGCCTCAGCTATGTAGAAATTATTATTATTATTATTATTATTATTATTATTATTATTACTATTATCATCATCTTGGACTTAGAGGTGACATCTTAGCTCATTAAGAAAATTTCCATGACAGATGAGGATTCTTTCAAGAGAAACTCTAATAGTCAGAGTTGAGAGTTTTCATTTGCCATTACCAGCCTTCTGAATCTAGTTAGAAAATGTCCCAAGACACGGTTAGGTCCAAAAGTGTTTTCCTCTGTTGGTCTTTCATAACCTCCACTTCTTGGTATATTGAGGGTCAGATCAAACTGGAATGCCACTAAATAGCCTTGGCCTCATTGCCCAGTGGCACCTGGGACAAAAGAACCTGGACCTAGACCTAGGGCTGGGTGAGCCCTGTCACCTGTATAGTCAGGAAGTCATAGCTCTTCCTATACACCTGGCCTGCCCAGAATCAGCAAGCTAAAGCAATCCCCTCTGCCTGAATCCTACTCTACTTTCCCCCAGTTTCCCTGCCTCAGGCCTCAGTCTTTTCCTGGACTCTGAGCCTTCTCAGAATACCAAACCACCAAAAGGAAATCTCCATTCCTACTTTGCTCTTAGAGTTTTTGCAGTGCTCAATCCTGTTCCATTCCTGGAAGCTTACTGGATCTTGCTGTGAATGGAGAGAACTTGCCTGATTGAGATCAACTCCACCTCATCTCTCAAGCACGTTATAGGTTTTCTCATTGAAGATGGTTCAGATGCTGCTGGTACAGGTTTCTGCTCTACCGCACCTGAGCCTATGATCACCTTTAAACACCACATCTCAACCTCTGGGGCAAAATTCAGACACTGGCTCAGTCTCTGTGACCTCCCCGTAGCCTAGTGTGCTCCTCCTCCCTACCGACCGTGAGGGGCCACTATTCTGTGTGCCTCGCACACATGAAGCTTCTCAGATATATGCCGATAAAATAAAATGTAGCCTGGTCAGCAAATGTTCAGTTTTGACCCCAGATGCTGGCATTCGATGTATCTCATGTTCCATGAATGTATACATAGGTAGCAATCACTAGAAGATCGTGTATAGGGCTCATTTCTCAGCAATTCCAGACCTAATGCCTGCTCAAGAGTAAGACATAACCTTCACTGTGACCAGAAAGGGAACTATTCGCGTTCCAGCCAGGGCATCGAAAGCCAGCAGTCGTTTGAGACCTTTGGCTAGGGTATCTGGCACTCTTTCTAGCTCATTTGTTGCTATCAAACTCTTGACTCAGCCCACCTGGCATCATTTCTTGACTATCAGCTTTTCAGTGTTGGGCTTGTTACCATTACCCTCTACATGGGAAACTCCATTCCATACAAGAGATAAAGCTACTTCTCAGTTTAGAACCAGGGTCCTCTGGCCCCTAGAAAGCATATACAGCTCAAAGAAAATGAATGGACAAAGCTTGGAAACCCTTAGTCACTGGGAGATGGTTCACATAATGCTTCTTTTCCTACAAGGCAGCTTCCTACAAGCAGCTTAGATGGCAACATGTCAGGAAATTCCACAGCCTTCTTCAACTCTAATGCTAGAGAAAGTATGATGTCCTTGGGAAGGAAAAAAAAAGCTTTATTTATTCTCAAAGGAAGACAATAATTAAAGTCCCTGTGGAGTCAACATTTTTCCCACTCTCCACAGCAAGTGTATTTTATTAAAAGAGAACTAGAATTTAGCTATCAGCTGAGTAAATATATAGGCTTAGAAGCTGTAATTCACCAAGATGGGTCTGAAGAGCCAGCAATGTGGAGTCAGGAGACCACAGAGTATATTTCAGGGGAGCAGAGCCAATAAACACCACCATCTCAGCTTCTACTATGCCTTACACACACACGCGCCACACACACACACACACACAATTAAAACTAAATGTTATCTGGTAAAATCCTTTAAAGAGAATACTTTATATTATTATCTCTATCCTACCCAGTTTATCTGCCTGGTCTTTGTGATAAAATCTCAACCTTTATTCCTATCTAATAAGTCTCCTTTAATCTAATCCATAGTAACTTGATTTAATGGAGAGCTAGTGATAAGCTAGGTAAAATAACATGATGAAAATCATCTACTCAAAAGTGCTAAATATTGTCTCAAGTACAAATATTATACTTCACAGGCCAACATTCAACTTGCTCCATAATTTGACTCTGACTAACATCTCCAATTGTGTCTTTCATAACTTGAATTTTGAGGCATCTATTATTTTACTGGTCCACACCCTTCTTATTTTATGCTTCATAATTTATTCCCTACCACCACTTTTTTTTTTCACATATGCTCCTTCCCAAGTCCAAGATGTGATCTTAGAAGTGACATTCATATTTTTATAAGATTTATGTTTTCACAAGATCTCTCCCTTTCTGCTCACAATAGTTGGTAGTTAATGCAGGGTCAGGCACTCAACCTGAACTGGGAACTTGCACAGGATTTTAGATCTTGAATCAGAATCTGGGAGGTATGGTAACAGGAGAGCTGGTGTCATGTTTCACACAAGGAGAAGGACAGCCTAGGAGAATAAAAGTGAAAATCTGAGAGAATTGGAGATGGGATGGTAACAGTGAGCCCTGCTGATTTTCAAGTCCCTTATCCCATTTGTCTTTATGACTGGCTAAACTCTTGCCTGTCACACAATTGTGTGAGCCTTACTGTTCATTTCCATTTTTTCCTAAGCTATGGCATGTTAATTTTTCAGTCACATGCAACCAAAGTAATTCTAATTAACACATATGTTATATGATTTTCCACCCACTTGCCTGCCTCTGTAGGTGCTGTTTCCTCTCTGAGAATTTAATCTCTCATCTCTAACTCACAGAAGCATATCTTTCTTTCCAAACTAAGTTTAAATGCCAAAGCCTTAATTAAAAATGGTAACTAACATTCACAGCTGAAGTGATCAAGCTCTCTTCTCTATTGTGCTCACTACTTCTTTATGGCAGTTGCATTTCCCCTGTAATAACAGTATATGTTCTTGCCTGATCCTACCTCTTATCCTCCATTAATTGTAAAGTTTCCTAAGGGCAGAGATTGTGTGATCATTGGTTTGCTATTTCCCATAATATTCAGCACTGGAGTGTCATGTGAGAAGAAATAATACTTTAACTTTCTCTTAAATTGTACTGCCATCTGATTCCTCCACACCATGGGAGCAGAGTCTGGAAGTAGTTAAGTTTCCTAACCAAATCCCACTCAACAACACTGTGTTCTAAGCATGAGTTTCAGGCCCCTGGTAGAGACACTTCACTCATGGCAAGGCCTCTCAACAAACAATTCCTCTTTTCAGTTCTTGCTCAAAACAGAATGTAAACATATTCTTTCTGCAGAGCAGCAGTACAGTGGGACCTCCCTTCATTGTGAGCCACTAAGAGGTCACGGATGATGTCTCCGGTGAGCCATCCAGCTGGTACTCCTCACTGAATTTGGGGCCAGGATCATTAGATAAAATCAACCTAGGACATGGACTGTAACAAAACCCAGCAATCTGCAGAAGCTGCAATCCTAAGGAATCAAAAAGATTCCACCACTTGAAAGATCAGTAGTGCAAATTAAACAAATCCTGTGCTTTTATTCATGTTGTTGGGCTACTATTGAAATGGCCCATTCCAATCCCTATTCCCTTATTATTAAGGTCTTTCAGGATATCCCTCAAAACCTAAGTCTCCCTTAGGTGTTCTCTCTGACCCCACCACTCGGGCACTTTCACCCTCTGCCCTACCTCAGCACTTCCTTTCCTCTCTGTTGTAGCTTTTACCAATTAATAGTGCACATCCTACTTTCCATTTGTAGTGCCCAGTTTGTCTTCCCAAATAAGGTACAGGCTGGAGTTTGTTCTTTTTAGTGGCCTATTTCCCAGCATGGAGCCTGGAACAGATTAGGTACTCAGTCAATATTTATTGTTGACATCACCAGTAATTAGATGATGACAACAGGAAATATTTATCTTCTTGCATTTAGGTAAAACTGAACCTGATTAAGCAAGTCAGCTAGGTGTCTGGGCAACTCCTACAGCATTCCAATGGAGGAAAAATTCATGACTTATCTCAGCAAACACTTAGAACACCAGTATAGTTTGTTCAGTGATGATAAATATGTTTGTATTATATTTTGTCTTTGATCTACTATTTGTTTTGCTGTGCTGGATTACAATATCTTGAGCAGATACTATTATTACCATTTTTTAACCTTCACTGTATCTAACAGAAGATAATAAACTGAGCAGAAAAGTAATAAGTGATTGATTAATTAATTGACTCAGCTAATAAATATTTCCTCAGCTTTTGCTGACTGCCAAAGATATATATTAACCAGAACAATTTTCTTTAAGGCTTCTCAGACCAGTAAGGGAGGCATTGCAATTTACTACAGTTTGTTGATTATGAATTTGAATCACAATGGAGACATTTACCAGACCCAGATGGAAACAAGGAAGGAGTAAGGAATTCTGCCCCAGGAACTGGTTCACAGAGGAGGGGGTATTTGAGCTTCATTTTGAAAATACATTGGCTAACCAGAGGAGAAAACTTTAGGCTGATGATTGCCTTTGAAAATGTTATCATTTCATACCTTAAACACATCATGGCTGTGTTTGCTGTGTTTTCCTGGCAAAGCTAACCCATAACATGTCTTACATACTACTGCATGGGTCTTAACCTTGCTTACAGCATGATGATGTGAAGACAGCCATCTACAAAGCATCAGAGTGCTGGGTTCTAGTTCAAACATTACAGCTACAAGAAAGACTTCTCCCTTTTCTGTGTCTTAGTTTCTTCACCTGTGAAACAGGTATGATAATTTAATTCAAATGAAATTCAAGTAGAAAAGGATTTTAAGACTCTGATATAGCCCCTACATAGGTTTTCTTTCCTTTGTTCTAATGCAAATACTTTATCATTATTGGAGGTTTATCATGATCTAGTGCTTTAGTCTCACTTTATTCCTCTCCTTCAGAGAGCTCATTGCTTTCATGTTGAAAGAAAAATTACAGCCCCAACACTAACCTAAGGAGGAGTGGACAGAGCAATGGTATAAAAGAAGCAGTTAAAATATAAAATAATAGCAAGGGGCTGAAATTGCCCCTGACTGCCCATTGCTGCTTTAGTTTTTATAGTCCATTAAAACCTACAATCACTGTAATGTTTATGCATTATTGGGGAGATAAATTGCATAATTTTCATTTTGCAATTTAAATGTAATTATGATCTTACTAATGACTAAAACCTGAATTTGCTAGACTATCAGTTTTTCTAACCCTTGCCAAAATTATAGGTAATTACTTAAGGCTTACAATAATTATAAGTCCATCTCTTAAATAATTAATGTGCACTTTCATGGTACAAAACAGCTAGTAATCAAACGACCTCTGCTTACACTGCAAACCCATGCAATTAGGCCTATTGTGTAGATCTATGGAAATATACCCATTTGCAAAAGTCCCTTTAGTTGGCAAGCTGAAACACGGGGTTACTGTGTTTTATAGCATCAAATAAAGGAGAATTCCCCTGCTGCCACAAGGCTAGGAAAAGAAAGTGATCCATAAAGTGGTAGTAAATTCAATATTAATCTACATGGTACCATGGTAGCTGGTGGGAATTGAGCTGAGGAGGAAGAGGAAAGTGAGGAGTGCTTTCAGTACTGGACTTGCAGAAATGGGGAATGACCTAGTTCTCACAAAGGAATAAAGTGTGGGGGTTGGGGAATTATCACCTACCTTCTGTTCTCTCTTTTCTTCTTTAGGCAACATGCTAATTTCTTCGAATAACAAACATAGATCAGTGTGCTGGGCTTTGAAGACACAGGGATGAATAAGGTGAGGCTTTTGCCCTTGAGGGATTAACCCACTGATGTGTGTTATGAGATAGGCAAACATAAAATTAGAATATATTCTGATAAGTGCTATAATTTTCTGCAAAGTACTGGTAGCTATGAAAGTGCTAAGCCATGAATAGTGTTTCTCACTATTCATTATTGTACTCACAAAGAGCTTTCAAAGGTTCCTGAGACTAAACTGATACAATCAGAAATGTTCCAGGGACCCTCACACTCACATATCCACTCTTGCCCCAGGGTTATGGTTCATGGTGAGTCAGAGCAATGGCGACCATCTATTAGTCACAATGCTAAATGTTCTTGATTTAGGAACATTGGAAAAGGAGTTTGTAGAGCCATCTCCTTCTCAACATTCTGTATTCATTATTTCCTTCTCAGCTCTTCCTCTCCTAATTATTCTCAACTCCACTACTCTCTTCTCCAAGAAGTCTTCTCCAAATACTATAAAGCCCCTTGACTTTTCCCTCTTCACATAACATTTAAGCTTATTTAAATGGTGTTGCAATTGTTAATTTTTTGTGTCAACTTGGCTGGGCCACAGTGCCCAGATATGAGGTGAAACATTATTCTGGATGTTTCTTTGAGGTGTTATTGGATGAAATTAACACTTAAATTATTTGACTTTTAAAAACAGATTGCTCTCCCTAAGGTAGGTGGGCCTCACCCAGTCAGTTGAAGGTCTTAACAAAACAAAGACTGACCTCCCCCAAGCAAGATGAAATTTTCAAGCAGATTGCCTTAAAACCTGAACTACAAGATCAGCTCCTCCCTGGATATCCAGCCTGTTAGTCTGTCAGCAGATTTTGGATTTTAGCCTTCATAATAGTATGAACCAATTCCTTAAAATCAACCAATCTCTCCCTTTTTATCTATCTTATATGATTAATCAATATATTATATTATTAATACTTCTTACTATTTATATAATAGTTTATTATTATAATAATGTTAATATATTATTGTTTTATTTTATAGGTAGATAGATAGATAGATAGATAGATAGATAGATAGATGTAATTTTATATTTATACACATCCCACTGGTTCTGTTTTTCTGGAGAACTCTGACTAATACAGGTATTTTGGTTTAATGTCAGTAAATTTGACTATAGTCTTCTGCTCTGGGAAGAATTTGAGCCCTGTATCTCCAAGGCCTTCCTCTGGCTGGAGGAATTCTCAACCCTTCAGTTATGACTCTAGCATGGGCTTAAAATGATCCCATCTCAGGGGTGCACACTCTGGAAAACCAAAATATCTCTAAGACTCAAAGTTTGGATTGATAACCAAATAAACAAGTCATTTGGGGGAATAGTGAAAAAACATGAGAAAGAAAGCCCTGCCCAGGTCCTGCTCAGGTGAAGCTGGGCTTCACGTATGTGTGCTCTTAAGACCATGGCATTTTTCTGTTGTAGCTCTCATCATAACGCATCATTTTTTAAAGTCATTTTTGTCTCTTATCTGTCTTCCAGTGAGGCTGTAAAACTCCAAAAGCATAGTGAGCAATTGTTTTTCTAGCCTGCTCAATGGTTTAATGAATATGTGTTGTCTAAATGATTAATCAATTCTCAAAATGATTAGGTTGAAGATCTGTGACAAGGAGATTTCTTTTTAATGACCCAATTCAAATTATCAACCTACCTCTACTACCAGTACAATTTCCCTCCACCCAAACCACTAAAATTCCAGCCAGTCTGGCTTTATAAAAGAAGAGACCAGAACTTTGAATCAGGATGTTACCATCCTCTTTGCAAGCCCATCTGTTCTGCTTTATCTTCTGCTCATCTATACACTCGCCTCTTACCCATGGGCTGGTGGAGTCCAGTCTATGGAGGACACACTATGTCAGAGCATAAGTGGCCTGAGTCAGAAGTGACCCAAAACTCTGTGAAGGACAGTCTTCCTGAACAACTGCTGATCAGATCTTCCCTATGGACTTTATAAACAACTTTATAAAGAAGCAGGGTGAATAGCTGTCCAGTGAGGTGAGGTTTGGGAATCCTGGCTGCAGTTCTCTCTTCCTTCTCCATGACAAATGAGTTTTCAAATTCATTATTAAGATGCACTGGGAAAGAAGAATCATATGAAGACATTTCTGCCCATTTCTTCTTTTTAGAATTTTCTCTTTTGGTCTGTGATTTAAGTAGTATCATGTGTGCTGGTAAGTTTTGTGGGGGAGTTATTAGTCCGCTTCTCCTTTAAATTTCAGTTAGAATTTATTCTTTCATATTATTGTACTTATCTGTTATTCAGGAACAGAGTCTTGCGTGACAGAAACAGTTGTAAAGGAGAGATGTTACCCCCTTTTTATTACCCTGGCAACGCATCCTCCAATGACAAGGAAGGCATCTGTTCAGAAAGTGAAAACTGGTCAAGAGCAGGCAGGATCAGCCATATATGAGCCTCCTCTTCGGGCACTGCAACCCTAACTGTGGCCTGACATTTAAGAGGACCCTGTGTTTAGTTTACATTAAAAAGTAAGATGAGAAAACCTCCTATTTAGGATACATAAATTCAGAAGCAACCATTCCATCTGAAGCAAAGGAAGTAAAATCTAAGATCCTGGGTCAAAGTGGCCAACTGTGGGACCCAAATACAGAGGCCCTATACTGCTGCTTCATTTTCCTCCCTTGGTGAATTTATAGAGTTCTTGATAAAATGTGATATGATATGGTAGACCTTATCTCTTCTACAGAAAAAAAATCGCTGATATTCAGGGAGTTCAGAGACTGAATTCCAAACCAAGTTTTTCACTCGTCACTTGTCTTCCTATGAAAGTCATTTTCTTTGTCTGGGCTTCCCTTTTACAAAAGAAGGAGTTAAAAGACTCTAGTATTTGCAGTCTTTGATTCTAAGATCTGACTTCTTACCAGGACTTTGAGTAAATGGTGAGAGATTTACATTTCTTAACTATAATCAGCAGCTTAGTGAAAACACCATGGCTTTTGCAGCAGGGAGATGTCATATGTCTCCACTTGCCATGTAAGGGGTTTGTGGGATGTCGGCAGCTAGGATTGCTGGAAATCTGCAGTTTTGTAGAAGCCATCCAACATCATCTCATATTCGCCAGGCACCTTTAGTGGTGCCCCAACCTGTTACACACAAATAGCAGCCCCACACCAGTTGTTCTCAAAGAGATACCTGACAGATTTCATCTCCTCTGGTAATAGGACTCCCCATTGGCCACACTGAAGTTCAAGAATCTGTGGGAAGAAACCTTATCGGCACTGTCGCCTTCACACCTCATCGCCTTCGAGCAGAGTCTGACGCAAAGGACAGCACAGACTCTGTTGCCCACTGTGGCAAGAAAATGTCCTCCAGATAGCTGAATTTCTTGTCACTCAGCATGTCACTCCACGGTGGAAACCAGATCCCTTGAATCCACAATGTGATGGCGTACCTAAACCCATGAAGCATCTGCCTCTGGAATTAGAGGAGTGGAAGCCATCAGTTCCTAACTGCTCCAGTCCTACCCAAACTCCTCATACCAAAGTTTTGAAAACCACTTGGTAGGCACACCATGCCCTTGAACCAGTAGGAGCTTGGCTGAGAACAGGTGGGTAGAATGTAGGAGCTCATGGCAGACCCCTAGCTGCAGGAGGCCTTATGTGTGCTCACTGAATTCTTATACCCCAGTTTCCTCTGTGTATGATTACTCCACTTTCTCAAAACCAGAGTGCCACTCTTAATCGTGGGCAAGGCTACAGACTTCTGTATGACGGAGAGAAAGTATAACAAAGAACGAGTCTTAGAATCAGATGGATTTGGTTCAAATTCCAGCTATAATCTGAGCTCTAAGGTCCTGGGCAAGTTATTAGATGTTTCTCAGTCTCAATTCTCAGTATAAGAAATTGGGATAATAACTTTCTGGTATAGCTGTTATAAGCATCAGAAATGGCTCTTAAAAGGGGCACATAGTAGGTGCTTAACATGAGAGGCCTAATAATAATTACTTATAAGTGCAGGCACTTCCAGGACTATTTTTAGTCCTATCCATCTAATGGGGCTTTCATGGCCTCTCTTGATATCCTCTGATGGCTTTGCCAGTACCTTCCACATAATGTTTTTCCCCCCTAAACAACATGTTAGTTGATTTATTGTGATTGTGTCTCAACTTCAGGTTGGCCTTCAGACACTATCATTTAACTTTCCTCTGACCCCACTCTGGAACTGGCAGGACAGGTACTCTCATCCACCTAGGCTTGGATCCCAGACCTTAGTCCATCAAGAAGCTGGCCCCTAGTCTGGCTCCTTTTTTCAGCAGTAGAATTTTGTAGCCATTTGCTACTTATATGAGCCCAGACCTGAGCCTCAATCCTTTGCTTGAACCCAGTCACCCCACCACTTAACAGACCTTCTCTGAAGCAGGTGCGAGCTTGTTGCCTATACCTCCAGCCATGTCTATTAATCCAAACCAGACTACCCCTTGCCTGACACTACCCCAGTGTCTGCAAGACCAGGAAGACTCTGTGTCAAGGTCCACTAGCTACAGCAGAACTGATGTCAATATGGACACTATTTGCTGCAAGCCTGAGCTGACCTCAGCTCTTCAAGCACTTATTGGACTGTTGGTTCCTCTCTCTGGCGGAACTTTTGGCCAGGTCTGAGCCTGACTTTCTCCTCTTCAAACGCAGAGTGCTGACATCTTATTTGCTATTGGCAAGCCCAGCAAAACTATGATATTTCTAGGCTCTGTAATTTCTACAGTGTAGCAGTACAAGACAGTAACCATAATTTCTTACCAAGGGGAGATCAGTATTAAACCTCCACCAGTTTTTGAATGAAGGAGCTGATGACTTAACTGTGCACCCCTATTTGTTTTATAAAATGAAACATAGTGGACTGACTGGGGAAATCTCATGGAATAGACTACTATTCATTATATAAATGGATACAATTATTCTCATTCATATGGCTGGAAAACGTGTCTTTTCTATTCTCTGGATCTTTTACAAAAATTGTAATCTAATTCACAGCATTTTCTGAGAAATCCTTGTGTGAGTCTTCAAAGAATAAGGAAACGTTCTAAGGACATTGAGCTCCAGGGTTTCTGTAGGTGAAACAATCTTTTAAAGTGGTATCCCAGGTTAACAAAAATAAAGGAATAGCTTCTTTCCTCATCCAGCCTCCCAGTCTTTCACATGGATGGAGGTGCAAAGAGAATACAAAACTCCTTTCATTCACAATCCAAGGTAACTGGGCTACTAAAGATAATTTAAAGAAAACATTTTAAAAGTAAATGGATTCTTTTCATTAAAGAATTTTTTTCTAGCCTCATTTTAGTTGTTTATTGTAACCCATTGCCCCCAACTAACAGACATGTCTACTTTGCATCTCCTTTGTGTCACTGTAGTAACCTCTTGACCTTGGTGGAATAAAGCTTCTTCAGGCTTCAGTTTCCCTTCCACATGGCTAGAAGCAGTTCTCATTTCACTTGTCATCATGTGTCAGTGACGGTCAACCAGGTGGGCTCCTCAGGGACACACTGTCAGTAGCAGGTATAGAGACTCCTAGAGCTGCTAAAAAATCAAGATATGGTGTCAAGAGAGTTGGGAGTAATAGAACCTGTGCTGAGTTCAGCATTGACTCTGCTGCTGTACACCGACCCATTTCCAGAGCACCTGACTCTTCTTCCCACTTTCCTTCTCCTGCCAGCAGCTCAGTGGGTACCTCTGCATCCAGTAACATCAACCACTACTTCAAGATAGTTAATAATAATTAGATTAACTTGGACTAGCAAGCCAAGCATTGCATTTCATTTCTGAACATGATCAACAAGTCTTTATGTCTTCCAGAGTCTAAACACATTTATTTCCAGCCTACTTTGCATTCTCACACTAAGGAGTGTTATGGCAGGGATTAGGCTTGATCATGGAGTCCCTTTTCGCTGTGCTCCTCGATGGTGATAGACTCTGTGCACAGAGGGTCAGGGCAGGGAGTCATTAACTCAACCTGGATATCCACCACAGGCCAAGTGCTTTCCAGAGCTTCAGATGCAGGCTTCCCCTTTAGTATGATAAAAAGTCATTTACTTCAGAGTTTGGTTTTCAGGGCAGTGTTAGATGAAGAAAAGAACAAAAATCATAGCAGCAGGGTTGGTTGTACAGGAGGCTGGGGATCAGCTGTGACAGAAAGGCCCACAGATCACACTCTCAACCAGGAAGAGGATGTTGCATTCTATTGGTTTAATTAAACTTAACTCTACATTCATTTTCTAAATTGTGACATTTAAAATTTTAAACTAGATGTAAAACATTTTCATTTTGTCATAAAAAGTGTCAATCTTTATAAGAAATAGAAACATTCCCCCCACACCAACCCCCCAGAACTCTGTAACTGTCCCTTTAATTAGTCACTCATTTATAAATCTATCTTGTTCTCAAATCCCCACGCACTTGGTACAGTAGTTCATTAGCACAGGAAGAGGCAATTTAGATTTCCTCAGATAATAGCATCTGTCGCTAATCAAATTGAGGCAGGATCTGCAAATCTAAAGCCAGACAAGCTGGTGTGGGGGAAGGTCACAACAGAAAAGATCATCTTTAAAATTACAGTCCCACATGCTCAGTGTATGAGGCCACTGTCAATCCATGTTCATCCGAAGCTTGTCAAATCCTGTCACCATACCTAAAAGCAATAGAAAGTCACTGTCAATATACTCTCTGAAATCCATGCATTCATTACTCATACAATTAATATTGATTGAACTCCCATCCTATTGCCTCATGCCAAGCTGTAGAGCTGCAAGAGAAGAGAGAAGACCTAGGGAAGACATTCTGAATCCTGTGTCCTTCAACGTGAAGACAGGTGGGACCACACATATGCCTGTGCCTGAATGCCACCAGCCACCACCACCACATGTATTTGGTCATTCAGGCATTCATTTATTCTTTGGGAAAGTACAATGAGCCAGACACCATGTGGGCACCAGAGATACATCCGTGAACACACCAATGTCTCTGCCATCAGAGAGCTTACATTCTTGGGAATGGTAGATCAGCTATATACAATAAAGTAGTAAGGGTGCTATGAAGACTATAATGAAATAGATTGAGAGAGGCATGGAGCAGTGAGGGTGCTGATCTGTTAAAGTGATCAGACAAAATTTCTGAGAAGATGGACCTTTTGAGCAGAGACCATAATCAAGTGAGGGAGTGAGCCATGAGATCTGAGAACCATGCAAAAGTACTCAGAAAGACCCTAAAAACTTGAGGTAAGAGGCAGAATAAAGGTAGTCTGGCTTTGGAGTCTACATTCTTACCCACAATACCATCCTATCTGTCCTGCTCTTCCCATTTATGACAATATGAATAGACATTGAGCGCATTACGCTAAGTGAAATAAGACCAGAACTCATAGATACAGACTGAATGCAACAGATTGGTGGTTGACAGAGGTGGAGCTAGAGGGTGGGCAAAATGGATGAAGAGGATCAAAAGGAACAAACATCAATTATAAAATAAATAAGTCCTGAGGATATAATGTACATATAGTTAATAATACTGTGTTTTATATTTGAAAGTTGCTAAGAAAGTCAATCATAAAAGATACTAAAAGTTCTCATCACAAGAAAATTATGGTGATGGATGTTAACTAGACTTACTCTAGTGAACATTTCACAATATATACAAATATTAAATCATTGTGTTATAGAACTGAAACTAATATAATGCATGTCAATGATATCTTAATAAAAATAAATAAATAAAATAAAAAGCTGACTGGCGATGAGGCAGTGTTTATTTCCATGATCTTCGGGGCAGCTTCCAGGAAACTCAAGCCTTTGAGGGGAGTATGGTGGCAAAGTGGAAACTTAAAGGAAGAGGAAGCCATGCAGAGGTTGGGGGGAATGCAGGAGAGCACAGCGACCCAGAGCCTCAGTGAGGAGAGTCATTCCAGACAGGTGTGAGTAACTGTGACATATAGTGCTGAACCTTTGAGTCAAATGAGCAAAGAGAAGTGGTCATTGGATCTGGCACAATGAAGATTGTTGCTGACTTTGGCAAGAGCAGTTTCCGTAGGTGGTGAAGACAAAGCCTGATGGTTGTGAGTTGAAGAGAGGCTGTGAGACAAATAAGTGAGATGGCAAATAGCGACAATGTTGTTGAGGATTTGGGCTATAAAAGGGAACAGAAACATGGCATAATGGCTGAAGGAAAATGCAGGAAACAAGGAGGGCATTTTTAAAAAGATATGAGTTGTTACAGTACCTTTGTAAGCTGATAGTGATGGCTCTGGAAAGACTGAGAAAGCCAGTGATGAAGAGAGCACAATAATTGCAGGAGGGGAGTGGGTTCAAGTGGTGACATTTGTTTTTGATAGGTGCAAGACCATTTCATTTGCTCTGTAAAGAGGGGAAATAGAGAATGTGCATAACATGCAGCCAAGTACATTACATGGTGGTAAGATTGGTTGTTTTCCCACTGCTTCTATTTTCTCAGTGAAATATGGCTTTCAAACCAGTCTGAAGAGGAAGGAATATAAGAGGTTGGAGGATGTGAGATAATCGACTCTGCAAATGCAATAGGACACTTGGGCAGTGCCGAGGTTCAACTTGTCATAAATTTAAAGGGCAAGCTCTCAACCCTGTTGTGTGGTACTCTCTGAACATGTTCATTGGCTGGGCATAGAGAAGAGGTTCAAAATTAAGCTGGAGGTAGTTAGAATGGAGGGAGAGAGGAGTTGGTATAGTTAAGGATGTGTGCAAGGAAGGGGTGATAAGGATGGAATTTAAGCTGAACCAGGAAGGAAGTAAACATACAAAGTATAGAACAGAAAAGTGGCAGTCAATGGATCAGAGGACCCACTGTCATCAAAATAGGGGTAAAAGAGGAAATGAGTGGGGAACATGATGATTGCCACAGTGGTGGTGTCCTCTGCAGGTGGAAATCTTCTCTCATCTTAGTTGTAACACTATAAAGACTGTCTTTGTCTTGCCTATGTACCAGGTCTAGTTGAAGATAAGAAATGGGACCAGGATAAATGGAGTCCTAGGAAATTACTGGCTAATTTAGGAAACCCTAACAGGTCATCTTTGACTGATCTGCACTAAAAATTTAGATAGAAACAAAAATAAGTTGAATTAGGAATAATGAGGAAAATCTGAGGGAAATAAGGAGGTAAATCTGGAACCAAATGGGAATCAAAAGTGTATCCAGAGCCGAGAATGTGAAGGTAGAAGGGAGTGGAAGTCAGAGGGTATAGAAGGATCATGTAGTACAGACATGTCCATATGTACACTTGTCAATGCTCAAAGGCCTGGACAGTCATCTAAATCCGCCAGTGTCCCAGACAGATCCATACTCAGGTGTCTCTGCCCTTAGATCTCAAAGGCACACAGTGTGTCTTTTGATAGCAGTAAGGAGTCACCATCCCATAGAAAGTGAACAGTATGGTGGGGTAGAAGGTAGTGGAGCCACACTAGGTCAGCACCCTCTGGACAGGGCCAAACTGGGCTGTGTAGCTGGCATAATAATAATCATTTCTGAAGGTTCAAGTGAGAAACAGGCCATCTACTCCACTCCTCCCAACTCGGCATTTATAGGGCAATGAGATGGTTAAGGTGATCAAGCAAATTAAAGGCAGTTGGGAACACTGAATTCTAGAGACAGCTCTTCCACAAAATGATTAACTAATTAATTAATAATTTGATTTCACTGGATCCAATACTGCCAAGGAATGCTGGGAAATGTTATAGTCTAGAACAGTGTATTTTAAGTATTAGTGTGTGTAAGAATTACCTGGCAAGTTGTTAAAGTTCAGATTCCCTGGCCTGGAGAGTCTAATTTAGTATGTCAGGAACAGGCTACAGGCATTTCATTTTTAACCAGTTCCCCCCAGGTGACAAAGATGCTGCTAAACCCTGAACTGCTGTTTGAGTAGCACTGGTAGAGGAGGAATAATGGGAAAAAAAGGTGCAATCAGGGACACACATAGTCGAAGGACACGAAAAAGAGAGGAAGAGGCTGAAGGTAATTACCAGGGACTTCCCAATTTGTTTGTGAAGTTGGCCTTTAGTCATTTTTTTCAAAACTTAAGGCACAGTAATTTTGGAGTGGGAGTGATGACAGAAAGAGAATAATGCTGCAGGACTGTTATTTTGCCTGCAGGTTGCAGGCAAGACTGTTTGGAATTATGTAAGGAAGACTAGAATTAAGGTTATCACTCACTGAGAAATGGGAGGATTACAAAAAGACATGGAACAAAGAAAGGGCAAGGAAAACAAGAAAGTATGGTTGAATCTGGGAAATGATGAAAAAGAACAATAGGGCTGAATGAAATCAGTTGAAAAGGCAAAAGTGGGAGAGAGCCTGCAATGACTCTGAGGCTTTTTGACTTTCTGAATCTTTTATCTTTGGGACAGGATTAGAGAAAAATCACCAGAAATATATCTTCTTCTATTTGGGGCATGAAATAAATTTTCTAGATTCTTACTTTGAAAGAAAGAATCAGAGACAAGCATTAAGAAGTTAATTTGCAAAAGACTTCTAGTTTATCAATAAAAAACATAACCATTATTTAAAGTAAAATCCCACAAAATTACCAGTTTTACAGCTAATCCATTCTTGGTGGAAAATGGTTCTGACTTGATTATTGTATCCACAAACATTATGACATATCCTTAGATATCAGAATTATAAAATCAGAAATCAGCTTGTTTTGTTGTGAATCTGGAACATAGGAAATGCTCAAGGAGAACCTCATTATTTTTTAGTTCTCTTTGGTTGCAAAAGGTTCTTTTTTGTTTTTTTTTTTATTTTTTTGATTTTATCTTCTGATGATGGGACTTGATATGCATGATAACTCATACTAGTGCAAGAAACGTTTGTTTTGTTCTGACTAAAGAGACAGTGACGTACAAGTGGAAAGAGCCATGAACTGAGAGTCAGGAGACCTCACATAGGGACATGACAAGTTCTTAACTATGTACCTCAGGTCCCTCTTAACAAGGGAATTAGCTTAAGAGGCTCCCAGGCAGCGTCCAGAGCTGACAACAAACATGTACACTTGTGCAGGAATTACAGCACTGTCACTGATATCTTAGCGGGTACTCCCTTCCAAATACATTCTATTTCTCCAGAGTATATCAATCACATCATAAACTATATTCTACAAGGCTATCAAGGTTGCCAAAATCCTGCCTTTCCCCCCCACCCCTCCTCTCTTCTTCTTCTCCTCTCCTCTCCTCTACTTGCCTCTCATTTTTCCTTCCCCATTCCCTCCCTTATTTTCTTCTCTGCCCCTCTTTTCTCACTTCTTTTTTTTTTCATTTTTTTTTTTTTTTACATTTCTGTAACTTTCTCTTTCTCACTTTCCTCTTAGGCTCTCTTTCTTGCTTTCTCTTTCTGCACAAAAATAATAGAAATTACCCCTGTGTGTGCCTAAGGAATTCTCCTATATCTAAAAATGTCCTTGATAAACGGCTACCAGTAGGTGAAATGCCAACATTCGAGGTCCATCCTTTTGTGTGGAGACACTGTCTACAGAAGCTCTTTATAAAAATGTGAGTCATCCCCAACAAAGTGAAGTCGTTATACACCTATCATTTGATTTTTGCTAATGTATCAGATGTCCATCAGTCATTTTATTGAACACTAGAGTGTTGGAAGGCAGATGAGATATGAGGCATCGCTGAACTGAGCAAGGCTCACTGGGCAGGCACTTCTGGTCCCTGGCTGGTCATGGCTATGGAGCCTGCATTCTCTTTTCAAAAGGGGAGACAAGTTCTAACGCTGTGTCCATATGTAACCAAGTTACCGTTTGCTGAGTTCTTAGCTTCCTCAACTATAAAATAATATGCGAGAAAAGATTCCCATGAAGTTTTAAATGGTGGCTTACAGAGTACATGGTAGAGGGGAAAGAACAAGAGAGAGAGAATAATGTAAGCAAACCTACTTCACAGTTTTGTTCAAGACCAGCCATGTAAAAGGACAAGTTCCCCACAGGTAGGCAGTAAATTGAGATAGTCCAGATTTATGCCTAGAATTCAGCTCAGTTATTAGTAATGCCTCCTTTACTTTCAAAAGTATCATAGGTGGATCAAAATTTATATGCTCATCCAGCATCCATGAATGCATTCCTAATTACTAAGAGACAGACATACTCCTGCTGTACCATGCAGCAGCCATTTATATAACTTTTATTTTTTCTTAGCTGAAGCAATCAAATCTAGCCACTTCATAATTGACTAAGAATCACACACTACAAAGCAGTTAGGTAACTATGTGACCATAGCACCCTTATCCCAATCAAGAATCCAACAATGCATTCTTGCATCCAGAGCTTCACACTAAGAGAGCTGACATTAACCTTTGGTTAATGGTCTCAGGGTACAACATACCGTAAAAAGTTCAAAGCAAAAAAGCTTTATGCTTTGAAGCCAATGTGGATGAAATAAGTTTAGGATAGAAAGGCTTAAAACAGAAAGTAACAGAAAGGCTTCAACATCAGGTATTGCTGTGGAAAATCTTGATGGATGTTTGGGGATTTCTTAACCCAGGCACTTGTGACCAATCTGCATTGATGACTGTCATCCATAAAGTTACAAGTGGGGAGGTGCCACTTGCCTCTCCTGCAGTGACAGCCATAAAATTCAGTCTTCTCATTGGTCAAGGAACAGGCATCTACCCCCTCCTTCTTACTCTGAAGAATTCTTTTCCCCAATAGGACAATAATTTCCTCATCTCGGCTTGCAAGACCTCCATTTTATGAGGTATTGGAGGCTCAAAGCAGCTATCTACTGTTCCAAACAACCTACACTTTCATCTTCAGCAGAGGATCTCTAGCCCCTTTTCAAACAAGCATTATTACAACCATTTTATAAAACTCAGACAGAGAAAGCTCCCTGGTGCCTCTTTGGAATGGTCTAGAATGGCAGTCTTCTCAGTAGGCCACAGAGGGGGACCTCTCCTTTCCTCCTTCCCACCCACTCCTTACTCCTGGAAAGAGCCAGGAGGGCAAGAAACCCAGTGGCTGAAAGCCACAAACCAAAAGAAGGCAGTCAGGAGGAAGCCATAAAGGGTGGGGTGGTAGGCTAATCATGGCCCCCAAAGATATGTCTATGTCCTAATCTCCAGAACCCACAAGTATTTCTTTACATAGTAAAAGAATCTGTACAGACGTGAATACAATAAGAAACTTGAAATGGAAACATTATCTTCAATTATCTAGGTGGTCCTAAATGCAATCATATGTATTCTTACAGAAGGGAAGCAAAGTGAGAATTCACACACATGCATGCACACCTGCAATGCACACTTACATGAAGAGGAGATAGCAGAGAGTGGCCATGGAAGCAGAGATTGGAGTGATGTGGCCACAAGTTTGAGAATACTGAGAGCTGGAAGTGGGAAGCTGGAAAAGGAAGGGATTGGGTTCTTCTCTGGAGCCTCAGGTGGGAGCACAGTCCCGCCAACACCTTGATTTTGGCACAGTGAAACTGATTTCAGAATTTGGCTTTCAAAACTGTAAGAGAATAAGTGTATGCTATTTTAAGCTATCCAGTTTGTGGTGATTAGTTACAGCAGACACAGGAAACTATCGCAGGCTGTCATTGTTGTGCCTGAGATATAAAACCAAAAGGGGCTGATCCAGAGAGGTGGTGGTGCTGGGGAAGGACCAGGGCAGACAAGACCAAGGGAGCTGGAATCAATCACATATCGAAGAGATTGGCTTTGGAATTGGAGAGCTTGTGGTCCATCTCTGGTTTTCCACTTGCCAGCCACAACATGCTAGGCATCTCTTAGCCTTAGTTCCAAATCTTTGAAAAAAATGGTAATAACTTTCAGGGTTGTGGTAAGAAATGCAAGAGTTAGAAATGAAAAATGTCTTACATGTGGTAGGTGCTCATTAAAAAGTCATGACTGTTGATGTGCAGGAAAATAAACCTATTTTAAGAGCAGCAGAATTCATCTTCAGGTGAGAAGTGATTTTGTTTGGGAAAACACTGTGATGCCTCTTTTGGATATCAGTGGGAAGATACCTCCTCTTTTCTGTTCCCTGCTCCCCTAGCCTGTACTCCATATGACTCCAATGGTTAGAATAAAACATAAAAAAATAAAATAAAATAAAATATATAAAAAAAATTAAAAAAGAACTTGTCAGCCCAAGAAGAAAGGAGAAATTTAGTTTCCAAAAATGAGAAATTGTTGAAAGGTATGTTCAGGTACTAATCTATGATACCTATGAATGTGCTTTTATTTGGAAGTAGGGTTTTTGCAGATGTAATCAAGTTAAGAAGTCATTTTGGGTTAGGATGGTCCTAATCCAATGACTGGTGTCCTTATAAAACAAGAGAAATTGGGCACACAGAGAATAGATGGACGTATGAAGCCAGAGGAGACACACAGTATGTGATGACAGAGGCAGAGATTGAAGTGACACAGCTGTAAGCCAGGAAAACCAAGGATTAATGGCTGCCGTCGAAAGCTAGGAAGAGGCCAGGAAGGATTGTCCCCTGCAGGGTTTAGAGTGAGTATGGCCCTGCCAACAGCTCGATCTCAGGCTTCTAAAGATGGTAAATTTCTGTTGTTAAGCCACCCAGTTTGTGGTTCTTTGTTATGCAGCCTTACTGGGACCAGAGACAAGAAGACAAGAAACGTTTTGCCAAAACAGGCATGTCTCTGTCAAACCAGGAAAGCAGCTGGCCTGTAAAGAATCCCCGCTGGTGGGAATGGCCCAGGAGCTTTCATGAAATGTATTGCCCAACACTCATTTCTAGAGGCTTTGCTCTGAGACTAACCTTCAGAGAATCTTCTGTTCCACACAAATACCCTTAGGTTTACCTATTAAGGAGATCAAGCACTGTGGTGTTTATTTGCTTCCTCTGAGTAGAGAGAAGAGAACGCCCACCGGGGTGAGACCTGGGCAGGGACAGGAGATCGGAATAAGAGGGGGCCACGAAACATAGACATGTAGCCCCTTCAGAATCCCAGAGATTTTGCAATAGTGATGTTTTTATTTTCCTATTCAAGGGCAAGGTGACAAGACAGGGCTGGGAGACTTTGGGATTCTACAAGGAGACAGACAGTATGGACTACATTTTTATCAATCTTATGGCCTGAAGATAAATGAAACAGGGGTCTAAACCACAAGACATGTGACAAGTTGAACAAATGTTGATTTTCCATTTCCGTGATTCCTCTACACCCCTTCTCTGCTGCTCCTAGCTGGTTTAAAAAGAAAGCTACAGTGCTCTGACTCTGGCCTGGCAGGACAGCTTTGCCTTGTGGGCCCCCACCAGATCTTCCCTCCCTCTGGAGAGTGTCACTGCTCACAAGAGGGTGCTTACCTCCTGGTGCTCTTCCTGGAAATCCTCCCACAAGGCTCATGTGCCCGGTGCCTGACCTTGACCGTGCTTAAGAGAACATGGGATCAAAGGAATGAAAATGCTCCTTTCTGGTACTTCAATCAGCGAGAGAAGCAATTAAAATATGAATTAATCTAAGTGAGATAAAAATGTAGATGTAGAACAAGTGCATCTCGATCACCTTGAACCTGCTCTGCACGCAGTTTAGCTCCTGTGATTAAAGACATTTTCATGCCATTAAAAACCTTCTCTTCTAATGTTGCAAATGCTATGCCAGTCAAATGCTCCAAGCAGCCTCTGTGAGGACTGCCCTCTCCTCCGTTTCATTCCTTGATCTTTTCTGAGTGCTGTGTGGGCGGTCCCTCTTAGGAGGGGACATTGAGAGCTTGGGGAATTATTGAAATGTAGAATTCTGAACTAAATAGAAAGAGCCTACATGTATCTCCTCTCAGACAGATTCTTTCTAATCCCTTTGCTTTATAGTGCAGCCTGAGTCCTGCCGCCTGATGACACTGGGAGGACAGAGCTGGGGAACCAGGAAGGGAGACATCGCCAGCTGTCTACATTCCCTTTGCCCCTTCTGTTTTCCCAACTGTTCCTTTGAAATGGATGATAACTATAGTATTTACTTCCAGAATTTTCCTTCTGCTTTTCTACAGTTTTAAAGGTCATCTGTTGACCACTGCAGGGAGGGGTGAGTCTGTGACCACTGCAGGGATGCATGTGAAGGAGTATCTGTTGATAATGCTTTGAACCACTGGGTTTTCTAGGCCAGACATTCATGCTATTGTCTTGAATTTGCTTCCTTCTGTACATACCCTACATCTGACTTTTTCTCCTATTTCTGGCTGTACATTCTCTTCTTGTTATCAACAGTATTTGTCAAACTCAGGTTTTGATGCTTGGAACTTGAAAGAACTCATTCTAAATCTCCATTTGTTACTTTCTGAAGTAAATCTCCCTTCTTCATCCAGTCCCTGGGAACTGCTGTCCATCCTGGTCTGGACCTGAGGTGGTTTCTCTCTCTTCCTTTTTCTGACTCTCCTTGAGGACCTTCCAATTGGACTGGCCCCATGGTAAATCAGAATCTGTAGTAATACTGACTCTAAGAATAAGTTAGGAAAGACCACCCATGGAGGCTATGAGGTCCACTCTAGGTGGGGTAGTGGCCTCCTGAATTGGCTTCTAATGCTAACATTTAACTAACCTTCTGCTCTGTTCTTGTCATTTCTAGAAGCTCCTGCTTAGGCCATGCAAGACACAGGTCCCAAGGACACCTAGGATTTAATAAATGAATATCTCTTTCTCCAGGACCTCTTAAGAGATGGACAGAAGCTTAACATTCATATATTCTTAAACTACAAAGGCAGCACTTGTGTCTATAAGACATGTTATACAAACAGTGTAAAGAACCCCAACATTTGAAAAGTCATTATAATTGACCACAGCATTCTGACTTAGACAAATGTAATGCCAGAAGCTCAGAAAATGCACTACCATGCTATGACATCATTTCTTTGGGCCCACCTCTCTGCTGGCTTCTGCACCCTATGGGCTCTCTCCCAAGTTCATTCTTGTGTCCATGTGCCTCCCTCACCTTGAACAACTTTGAAGAAACCCTGAAGGATCTCTCCACTTCTCTGAGTTAAAACCCAAAGCCCAGAAGACCTCTGAGCATCCAGCCAGCTACTCATTGCCTCCCTAGCCAGACCCACCCTGCCTGATAGGTCTTTGGGGCAAAAGAAGTCTTCTAGGCAGAAGAAACTACTAACCACCAGAAGGGGCTACAAGAGTCTCCTCTTTAATGTGTAGACTCAAGAAGAGTATTGAAAATTCCTAAAGTTGTTCCAAATTGAGGAAGGAGAGTTGGGGGGGGGCTCATTTCTAACCTCTGTGCACCTTTCTCTCCCCCAACTCTTCCGTTCTGCAGTATCTAAGCAGGTGAGAGGACCTGGTGCTTCCTGTTACCAGGTTACTAATCCTTCTAATTCTCTCAACCTCTGCTATTGCTTTTATTTTTCATTCGGTGTCTTTGAAGGCTCTCAGATATAATAATGAAGAAAACAAACCTCAATTACAATTTTAACTTCATCAGTTACATAGCTATGTGTCCTTAGTTTAAGGAAAATAATTGTGCCTACCTCAAAGGATTTTTTGTGAGAATTAAATAAGATAATACATTTGAAATGTTTAGAATGCTCCTGACATGTAGTAAGTGTTGGTAAATGTCAGTTATTATTATTGTTATTTATTATTATTATCATTACTACTACTTCTACCATGATCACATCCTCCTCGCAATTGATTTCTCAAATTATTGTGGAGTTCTATGTCTTTTTGTTTGGGATCCCATGCAGAGCACCCCCTACCTCTTCACTATTTGTGGATAGCTCCACTTGTCCCTGATAGGGCTTCAAGTTCCTACTGGTCTCCTTCTTTCAGGCCACCCATTCCAGTCACAAATATCTTAGAACCAGTAGGGCAGCATTCACCTTGCTAGAAGTGCTACAGTCTTGTAAATATTTCTCCATCCATTTACTTAATATTTTGATCTTCTCAACACTTCATCATAATTAGGTACCAGCCAGACACGGCTCTGGCAACTCACTGTGTGAGGACACTTGCTTCTTTCTTTAGCACGTTGAGCTTTGGGTGAATTGATGGTTTGCCTGGGATTAGAGCTTTATTTCACCCAGTTGGGTGACCTTCTACCCATGTCACTGGAGGGTAATGAAAACTGAGGGAACAAAAATGGAGAGCACTTTTCTCTCTTTACACTGTGAATAACAAGCTGAAACCATGTCGTTGCTAGAGTGTCAGAACCGAGCTTCCTAGAAATATTGAGTCAAACATGCTAAAATTCCTGCAATTGATAACTTGCTTATCATTAGTCAATAAGCCATACTTAACACACACTGACTTCCTGCAACTGGGACTCCAGCCTCTGCACCCCAAATGTGTGCATGTGTGTGAGCAGGTGCACTTGCATATATGCTATCCAAAAATGAAAATGCTCGCATCATCAGTGAGATGAATTGGACCATAATTGATTTTCCATAGACAAATGCTTTAAATTTTGGTAAACCCTTTGTAACGTCTTAGTCAAATTAAACTAAGCCCTTTCAAGTCAGATTTATAGTCCATAGGATTCCACTTAACTGAGACAAGTGATGCAATTTCAGGGCAATTTAAAGGGTATTTCATTTAGAGACAGAACCAGTCCTTGTCAAGGCCCTGGAGGTAGCAAGAAATCTTCCCCTTCTCATTTGCCTAGAAGCAGCCACTGTCCAGTCCATGGGGGCTGAGCAACAATGGAGCACTGCGAGTGGTTCAGTGTAATCAATTTTATGACCCATGTTCATTGAAGGGGAAATCACCAAAAGGAGGGGGTGGGAAAGAAGGCAGGGACTACCTAAGGCATTCAGAGACTTTCTAAGACTTAGGAAACAGTGTCCAATCTGAGTACATGGATTATTAAGAGTCACTGCTTTATCTCAGCTGCAGCCTCTTAAGGGCACAAGGCTCAGGATCTGAGCACTGGCTATATTTTCACCTCCATTTGCCCCCCTGGGCTGTCACCCTTAAGCAAGGTACAACCTACACAACTATATGCAGTGGCCCTGGGAGAATGATGTCAGGAACAATATATACACATATTACCTTCTTTAATGTTCACCCACTGGGAGATTTTAATTACTTCCTCAATCTAACAAATACAGATGGCTGAGAGAGATAAAGTACCATATAACATAAATGTAGGTTGAACTGGGATTCTAGTCCAAGTCTGTCTGATTCTAAAATCCAAGCTCTCTCTAATTCAGCTAAACTGAAGGGTTGGTAATCTTTTCCAAAGAAAAAAGAACTGGCAGGGTATGAGCTTCAAATCTTTGAAGGTGCTATCGGGAAGGGAGAGCTGACATTCTCAGGTGATGATCCAGCTTGTTACAAGGCTCCTGCAGACATGAGGCAGCTCAGCTTTGTCTGTGGAAAAAGTTCTACCTTACATCAAGTGGAAGGCTCCCTCCTGATGACCCAAAAGAATGACAGATGAGTGCCTGAACCAATGATTGCAGGTTCTTGTTTCATAGGACCCACAGGCAAAAGAGAGCAGGGACCTGGAGGCAGACCCTTCTCCCTTCTCAGTCTTGGTTCTGCTCCCCCAAAAATGCAACTAAAAGTCCTTGTATTAACATATAAGTTAATGTTGAGTTTTTATATATTGAATTTTTGATATATTAGTTTTAAGCACAATTTATTTCATTTAAAGGATTGTCTTTTTATGCTGACATTAAACCTCTTTTACTGTTTTGTTTTTAAAAATACCCTTTATTAAATTAAAGAAGGTAATTGATTATTGTGTGTATGAGTGTGCGGTTTGTTGCAGCTTATTTGTGTTGTGTAAATCCCTTGAAAACAATTTTAAATTTGGCACGTCTTTGTCAGTAACCAAATATACATGTGTGTGTAGTATGTGTGTGTGTATATGTTGTGGTTTGTGTGTGGTGTGTATGTGTTTTACATTTACAGGTCCATGGTCCCAACTCTATAAGAATTATCATTTTTGATGTAGAAAACTAACATTTACTGAGTGCCAGTAATACTATTTAATACTCATGACAACCCCATAAGATAAATATCTCGGATTCAAGATAACGCTACTTCTCAAAGAATTTGTATATCTCGTTTAACCTTTCACATTTAAGTAGCTGAAGATTTGAACATAGGTTCCTCTGATGCCAAAGTACCAGGGTTGATTGTTTTTCACCTTAACACATTGTTTAATAGCTTTCTTTTATTCCTGAGATTCCAATGTTGGGCAATCAGAGGAAATTTGCTGATTAATCAGTAAAACTTTATTAATCTGCTCCCTTGGTATCCACAGTGTCAAATACATATGGTTGCAGAAAACGTGTTTGACCCAATTGGACAGATGTTTGTAGTTTATAATTCAAAGCAACCAAAAGAAAGCTACTTGAAAATTTGAACATCTTTTTATGGCTTCTTGGATTGCTTCAATTAGTGGTTTTAGGCATTTTTAGATTCACTGGAAATCAAACTCCATGAGGCAAAGTTTTTGTTTGTTTTATCCCCTGCTGTACTTTCTACATCTAGACCATAATAAACACTCAAAAAGTATTTGTTAAATGAATGAATGGAAAAAAAATAGATTCACCTGAGTATCTGATAGGAACTGTGGACTATCTTCTCAGGAAAATGCATGCAGACACACAGACCATACTACATATAGCACTTTCAGGTTCAACAACTCCCTGAAGCTATCCATGGTACACAAAAGCTTAGACTATTTTCTCAAGAAGAAATAGCCCTTGACACTTTCCATGGTGAAGAGGAGTAAGGCCTTTTGGCACTGGACTCTTTCTCCTATGTTGATGGGCATCTGCCATGTTGATAACAGTGTAAGGCCATCAACGCTTTGGATCACCATTGCTTCACCTATTTAATCCTGAAGGCTAGGACCTTTCCAAATCTGAGGGGGGTGGGGAAGAAAGAAAGAAAAGAAAAAAGGAAAACAGCCACCACTCAATGAGGTTAAATAATCTGCTAGGCACTATGTTATGTGTTTTATATGTAATTGATCTAATCCTCATGACAACCTTGCCAAGTAGGTATTATTATTTCTGTTTTTCAGATAAAGAAATTGGGGCCCAGAGAGGTTAAGTAACTTGCCAAATACCACACAGCTAGGAAATGTCAGACTAAGGATCTGGATCCTTGTCTGCCCAGATTCAAAACCCTTGCTTTTTCCAGTGTGGTGTACTGCCTCACTGCTTACAGGCAGGCAAGAAAAGCCTGTTATCAAGTCTAGGAGATGTCCTCAGTCCAGATGAGCGCCCCCCCCCCCCCCCACTGACTTGGGCATCCAAACCAAAAGAGCAAATAACCAAAATAACAAAATAAGCAAATTAGCCATTTTGGGGTAAAAACTTGGACTTTGAAGGTGTCACTCTTTGTTTTTGCATTTAAAATGTATTTCACGTGTACTTTTCTTAAAAGTCCCATAGAAAATTGCAGCCTGTTTCAGCTGTGCTCATGAGAATAAGTGAAAGGAATCCCTTTCCATCATCTAGGGACATGACCATGACACAGGTGAGGCCAGGTTGTTGAGAATTAACCTATTGTGGGTCTGACTTTTTAGTATGTTATTTAGAGAGGTATAATAATTCATACATAGGGCCAAGAAGTTCCAATTCAGGAGATAGGACAAGAGCAAAACTGTTCTCTGTTTGATATCTGGGCTCTAAAGCCTTGTCCCTAGAGAAGAAGGTGGCAATAAGCAAGCAGTGTATCAGGGCCCCCACAAAGATGGCTGGGAATGAAATCACAGTCCATTCTCAAACAGACCCAACATAGAAGTCAGTTTACATAATATGGGTAAACATGGTGAGGGCTCTGGAATAGCTACAACTGAGTGGGCATAAAGTTTCACAGGGTTCCCCCATTCCTAAGTATGTTACACTAGATTTGTTATCAGGGGCTGCAAGCCCACTCCTGCTATTGAAACCCAACTTACTAAGGTGCATGCAACCTGTCCTTGTCTGGGATGATCAAGATCTGGGACATATTGTGGATTCAGATTCTGAGCCCCAGGAACTTCACTGGAGGTAGAGCCTGGGCAGTCAAGGGCAGACAATTTTGATGTTTATCAGAATCTTCATTCTGTACAACCCCAGAGCACAATTCCTATTGAATTCTCCATGCCTAAGGCAAGAAGGAAAGATTATTAAAGAGATGTACATTTTACCTAAGCCTAATTGATAGACCATGAAAATCCAGAGCCAGTTGTTTGCATGTCTTGACAAAACAGTGAAAGCTTAAGAACATTGGAATCCAATGTGCTTTGTGAAATGGGATCTCCTGACAGCTATTCTTTTATTTGAAAAAATTAATCCAGTAGAGACACAAAGCAAGCCCCAAAATAAGATTTGGCTTCAAATCTTAGCTGATATGTCTACAGACTTAAAAATCTTTCATTTTTATTATGAAAAATTTCAAAACACATACAAATATAGAAAAAAATAGTACAATGAAGGACCATGTTGCCTCAGCAACCATCAAATTTCTGCCAATCTTGCTTCATCTATCTCACTGTATTTTTATTACAATTGTTAACCATCTTTTTCTTGATGAACTCAAATATATCCCAATGAAGACATCCCAGTAGAGATGACTTGACTCATGTTTAAAATAGCCATCATTTTTTGTAGTTTAAAGAGCAAGGAATTTGTGGACAACATAATCTGTTCATTAAATCTAGAGAGAATGCAATTTTAAATTATGGATATGCAGAGAAGGACCACCACCAGCACACCAAGTAGTCTGAAACAGCCTTTCCTTCAATCTAGCAATGAGGTTCCCGGGGATCTATGGAATCAAGCTATATTCCCAGAAGTAGTTGGGTCTTTTATATTAGTTTCACTAGGGTAGTTCTGGTTCTTACTTGTAGCAGAGCTTGGTAAATGAGAGGCCACCTGAGAAGCAATTAAACTAAACCAGAAAATCTTTCCTGTTCATTTCATCTTGTCCTTAAATAGTTTACACACCAATTGAAATGGGAAGAGCTCATGGTGGTTTATGATGATTACTCCAGTAGGGGTCAGCGCCTAATGAGTTGGGTACTTATCTGTGACCCTGACAAGATGACTGTAAATGAACCGATAAGAGGACCAATGGGACTAGTTCTCGAAGCTGCCCATGGAATCAAGATAACAGAAACTAATGGAGTTAGGGAGACTGAAAAGTAGAAGCGGAAGCTGGTGGAGTTAGGTAGATTGAAACACCTAGTTTTAGTTAGAAAAATAAGGTGTTTATCTTAGCTCTTCAGAAATTACAAAACATTTATTCCACATGCCTTTTTTTTTACAATAAATTTTCTCTTCTTCCCTAAATGTGGTAAACTTGTGGTTTCCATCAAATTATTCATTTGATATAGATGTCATCATTTATTACAGAAGATGTGTGTCAATATTAATCTAGAGGAGTGGTATAATAAAGCTTATATGCAGTACAATAAAGCTTACATGCCTTACAAAAAAAAAAATGACCAAACAAAAAAATCAGTAAAAGTGCATTTACAGAGTAAATAGATGAAATCGTGGTGACACATTCTATGGCATAATCACAATTCTCAAGTGTTGGCAAACTAGGAAAAAAAGTAATCCTTTTTCCCCTATTCTCTACCTGCTGCATTAGCCAGGTTTTGTTGTTGTTGTTGTTGTTGTTGTTGTTGTTGTTGTTGTTTTGTTTGTTTGTTTGTTTTTCTGTGAGAATGTTGTATGACAATCAATCAACCAAATCTCAGTAGCTTGCAGCAACAAATATTACTTTCCAGCTTGTGGGTTGAAGTTTGGCTATGGCTTTGGCTGATCATAGCTGGACTCAGCTGGACTAAGTTGGATCCAGGTCTGTTCCCTGTGTTTTCATTCCAAGACCCAAGCTTAAGGAGCAACGGCTGCCTGGGGCGTATTTTTCTCATTACAGAGGGCTGGTGGAAATTTGCTAACTTTGTCAACCCCTCTTGTAGGAACTGGCACATTGTCACTCATTACCTGTATTCCAATTATTAAAGCAAACTGCATGGTCAGGTTTGAAGATGGGTAGAGATATACACTCTATAGACTCTAGTGAAAGGAACTGTGAAGTCAAAGAAAAAAAAGGGCGTGGAGATATAAGTTCTATTCTGAGAATGAAGAGTTGGGAACACTAATTCAGCCTCCTGCAACATCCATGAAAAAGTTCACTTTCTGCCAGAATTCGGGTGGAACTATATGTCAATGTCGACACAATTTATAACCAAGTTGCTGACTTGTGGCTATTTTGGCAAGCAGAGCACTCTCGAGTTCTCAGCAGCATTATCCTTTAGCTCCTTTGACAATAGTATCAACCATTCTATTCACACACCATCAGCATGGGATTTTCACATCTCAAAAAAAAATTATCACTTTTATCACAATGAGGGTATACTCAGGTAGCAAGCATACGAGATTAGAAAAAGTAGTGCTGCTTAGGCTAAAATAAATTATTTGGGTTGGGGACTACCCATTCATTACGAAGAGGTTTAATAGAAAGGATTATATTTTAGTTGAAAAGTTTGAAATGAAAAGATCGGGCGTCTTTGTCAGTTAATTTATAAGACTGATATTTGCCTACCTCTTTCTGGGTTACTTGAGAGAAGCTGTAAAATTCTATTGGCAGAGCCATTCCATTTCATGCTGCATTCATGGGTGCCCTGTCAGAGAGCACATACGAGGAAGGTGGACCATGGGGGACAAGCTAGAACAATATTTTGTGTGATTTTCTGCTTACCCCCCATGATCTGCATCATCTAAGATAGGTTCATGAACTCATATGCCTTCAGATGCTAGATCTATAACAGGAAAGGGTAGGACTGGCTGGGAGTCAGGAAAACAATTGCATAAGTATGAGAATTGGCGACAACTGACATTTAGCCTTGATGTCAGGGAGATGAAGGAGAGTGGTAAAGACTGAGATCATGTGGAGGGCACAGGCCTTGTCTGGAAGAGGAACCTTCATTAATTAGCTGTAGCTAACTGCCAAGTGCAAACATGGACCTATGTTGCCAGATTTTTAAATTTTTCAGAAAAAGAAAAAACAGAAATTAGATAAAAATCTCATTTTTTAATATTGACAAGGATAATTCTACAGAAAGGAAGAAAGGAGAGAGAGAGAGAGAGAGAGAGAGAGAGAGAGAGAGAGAGAAGGAAGAAGGAAAGGGAAAAAAGAAAAGAAAAGAAAGAAAGAAAGAAAAGAAAAGAAAAAAGAAAAGAGAAAAGAAGAAAAAAGGAGAGAGGAAGGGAAGGAGAGAGGAAAAGGGAGAGGAAAGAAGGAGGAAGGGAACAAGTCACTTTGTAGGTCCACTCCCAAGTTCTCCTGAGTCAGACCATCACACCACATCCTCATTATTTTGTAAGAAGTGACAAGAATCCCATAAATAGCAAACCCATATTCAAACATAAGTAGATAAATGCATTTTTAAAGCAAAACTTCCATGATATGATCATTATTTACTCTTATGAATTACCAATGCAATTACTCCCAGGACTGTAAATAACAGAATTTAATACCAATATTTAATTTAGGATTCATTAGCTCAATAAAAGAATGAGCACGTGTTTATGTAATGTCTACTGTGGGGCAACACTATGCTAGGCACTGCATAGACTGTGGCATAAGGACAGGTTCTCGATGAGCTGGCGCTCCAGTGGGGACAGTGGTATAAATACAGAGCAGTACCTGTGTGGTTGGCCAGCCTTGGTTCCACTCCTGTCTCACCTTAGGGACTATATACCTTAAACAATGGCCTTAATCTCCTAAACCTCTCTTTCTTCACAGAAAGCTGAGCTCTTTTCAGATTTGCAGAGAGGAACCTCAATAGCTTATTTAAAGTACTAAGTTCACTACTTGGTGCTTAATAAATGTGGGGAAACTTTATAATATTTCTGTGCCTTAGTTTTCTCATCTGCATGAGGGGGTAATAGTTCTTGGCTCAGAAAATTAATACGAGGAGCGAAATATTATTTATACAAAGTTTAGAATGGAGTTTGACACTTACTACTTACTCAGTGTATATAAATATTAGCTAATATTTAACTATAAATATTAGCTATTATTTTTTTCAATACTTATTACTATTATTATTATATAGACTTAATTATGGGAGAAAATATATCACTGTGCTGGGTCATTCATGTCCCAAATGAGATATTTTTCATAAACAGAAATGCTTTTTATAGTTCCAGAAACATGCTAGCCCTTAGGCTCTCACCTTTGCTGTGGGTGGAGATAGTAACTAAGTACTTTGGTTTGTTTACAAGAGAGAAACTGAGGCCCCTTTTCTCTGGTTCTGCCAGTGTGCTGATGGAGGTGGAACAGTATTAGCACTGGAGTTGCTGCAAGTTCATGGAGATGGAGACTACACTTGTGTCACCTGCTATTGTAGCCAGCGGATCAGACCCACAGAGACGTTGTTTGTCCATATAAACATGCACACATACATAAGATGAGTGAATTATGCTAAGGCAGGAGCAAATTCTGGGGTAGAGAGAGTGAGTCTGTCCTCAGGTTTTCTCATGACCCTTCTGCCCCTATATTTCTGGAGTACACTTCTCCATTGGAACTGCATAAAAGTAAGACTTTGGAGTCTTCATGCATGCAGTCCCTTGGGAAGGGGATGATGAGCTGATGGGGTCAGAAGGGAAGTCAATAAAAGAGAAATGCTAAGAAGAAGAAAATGAGCAATTGTCTTAAAGGTAGTTCGAGATTCTTAAAGAAAGGCACTCTCTAAAAGCCAGTGCTGCTCATTACCCTTTGGGGTCTTTGCTCCTGGCATCCAGGCAGCTTGTGGCATAGATGTTGGAGACCAAAGACCCAAAAGAACAGGAAGGGGAAGAGGCGGGGAAGCAGTTCGGGTTGCTGGGGAAGAGAGAGCAGAACAGCAGTTGTTAGGTGGCTGCTGAATTAAGAGCCCCTTCCTCTTGGAAGAAAGCTAACAGAAAATTTTGTTTAATATAAACAGAGTCCCAAGAACAGTGAGAGGAGACAAGAGGTAGGCCTAAATGGGGCTTAGCTTGGAGGAAGTTTCAGCGGAGGAGCAGAGATGCCATCTGCTGCCTCCTCCCATCACCTGGATGAGATAGAGCTCCCCATGGCCTGCGGCCTGTTCTGGAACTTGAATCGTGAGAAGCAGCTGTGCTACACCATCCTAAGGCATCTGGTCAGCTCCTTTTCTTAGGCCCCTAGGAATTGTTCAACCCACTCCGCAAGGTGATAGCACATGGTGTGTTGGCGGGTGATGGTGGGTGGGCTTTTGAGCTGCTGGAGGCTAGCTAAAAGCTTGGAAAGTCAGCCTCCAAAAAGTATTTGGGTCAGTGAGAATAAAACAAATATGTATAAAGAGCTAGATTTCAAACACAGGTACACACATGCACACACATTCTGGCACATGTGTCTCACCAAGCACAAACACCCACATATGCACAGACCATGGACACATACACATACGGAATTGCACAAGGTTATGTATTCAAGAATGAAGGTAAAATTATAGAGATATTTTATTATTGGCATGATATAGTGTTATTCGGCCTAAGAATTTTAGAAATAAAAAATGTGGGATCAAAATTAAATAGATATTTTCAAATCAATGCCGCATACTAAGGCACTTTTCACATAGTTGAAACTCAATATTTATTGTACGGATAAGTGGGGCAAGCAAGAAAGAAAGGAAAGAGAGAGAAAGAGAAGAAGGGAGGAAGTCTGGCTAATTTCAAAGCAGAAAAGATTCCAGACGAGATGGGGACGGTTTTGACAGTCGAACTGCTCTTCCATCTTGACTCATCACAGAGACAAGTCCTCTCTATAGAAATTCTTAGAAAGAAGGAGGACTCTGGGTCCAGGTTGGTTTAGAAACAATATTTCCTCCAGGTCCTGCTCTATTCTAAAATGTTCTTTATCCCTTTTGGGTAGGGAGGATAGCACAATTAGAACTTTTCTTCTTGTCTTTTGCTTCAAGTATTGGCCAGGTAACCTGCAAGTTCAGACAGGAAGGAGGCCTGGCCCTAGGAGGAAAAGGGCTGGAGAAGGAGCCTCCACACTGGACCAGAACTCTGGAAATAGAAAGCGTAGCCATCTGTCCAAGGGTTCTGGACTGTTTCCATGCCTCTGTTATTATTTTTGTTTGTTAGTTTCTCTTTTGCTTGTTCTCACTATTTGGTTAGGTTCTTTGTTTATTTTAAACATTTCAGCTTCTCTCAGTTGTTCTAAGGAAAATAAGAGAGATATTTGTGTCCACATAAAAACACATACATATGCCAACGGATTAAGGGGGATGCAACTCCTTTATAGAAGAAGCATAGAGACAACAGTGGTAATCCAAACAGAACCTCGAACCTGAAAGGAAGACAAACCTTGGGAGACAGTTTTTCAGGGAGCTATTGTTCCCTTCCAAGAGAATTACCTTCCAGTGCCAAATGCCTTGAATTTTCTTACCTTCTTTTAAATAGAGAAACAGTGCTCTTCTTATAAGGAGTCCCAGAAAATAAGAAGGCATTTTCAAGGAGAAGCAAGAAAACACAAGAATAGGTAAAGAACATCAGCCTCAAGTAGTTAATGGTATTTCTTACCTAGCCTGCCAGCACCAACTGCAAAATACACACATATACAGGCCAGAAGGCATGCTCCTTTTGATAGCCCAGAGATAAGAGTCAGGATGGGCCAAGCAGCATGTGCTCTTTTGACAAACGTTTCTTGGGAATAATAAACACAGGAAAAATGGACTATTATTTTCCAGGAGCCAAGAAGCCAAGCATGGTCCCCAAGGGTCAGCTGTTTCCACAGCAACCACAACTTAAGGAAAACATTACCTTCATTTAACTATCCCAGGAAGATATTTAGTCTGGGCTATCAATTCTGGATGGGTAGGAATTGCACAGAATCTGAGTCGCAAACCTCACTGGGGTTTTGGGAGATTGGGTAAATTGGTCTGTGGTTAACACATCAAAGCAACAGTCAGCCCACATCCTGAACCCCACCCTGGTGACTTCTTAACTGAGTTCCTACAGCTCTTGTCGCCTCCTGAACTTGGACCTTTATCCTGGCAACCTCCTCCTGACGATGACAATGATGATGATAGTGACAGTAACAATAATGATAATGTTGACAGTGATGGCAATGATGATGATGAAAATAAAAGTATTCATAACAGAAATGAACATCGATTGCTAAATAGTTCAAATACATTTTCTTATTTTGCCTCACAAAAGCCCTGCAAAGTAAATGCTATTGTTGACCCACTTTACTGTTGAGGAAACAACAGCTGAGAGATGTTAAATAACCTGTCCAGAGGCACAGAGCCTCAAGAAGGACCTAAGGTATGAACCCAACTCTGTGTAGCAAAGTCATTTCTTTCAGAAACAGGATAAAGAGCTCAGATTCTGCAACAGGCTACTTCAATTCAGCAAAGCTTCATTTTTCCTTTTCTTTTTTGCCCTGCATTCCTATTTATATCTTTATTTTAATAAGTATGGCATGGCTATACTTATTTTTACATTTGTATCAGATGTACAGAATTAATTATAATTCTAGCTCATGACACACCTTGATCATTTCTCCGTGTATAGTGACTGCTTGCTTTTGTGTGTGTGTGTGTTTTGCATATTAATTAGTTTTTAACAGTGTAATGAGCACCTATGAACTCACACCCAAACTAAAAACTAGAGCCATGGCAATAACATACAGTATCTATTTTTCCTATTTCAAAACAGCTGAAAGAATTTCACTTTTTTAGAGTAAAATTAATAAGTTGTTACTCAGAAAATTTTTCAAATAAAGGCCAACACACAAAAAAAAAATACCTGTAATCCATTCCTTTATTCCTACTAATTCATCAGTGGCAGTTAGTAGTCTATTATGTAAAAAATATATATATATATTTTACAGTTTCAGTTATAAGTATAGAAAGTTCTACATCTTATGTTTTGTTTTGTTTTACCACTTGTGGTTATAAACACTTAAATAATTCCCTTAACATTATATATTAAATTATTTGTTATTATTTTGACACTGAACATTATAAGCCATATGTGAATTGTAACAAATAATTTAGTAATTGACTTATTACACAATTAGGCTTTTGGGGGGAGGGGAAGGATAATAATAAATAACATTACCGAACTATATTTTATATGCAAGTATTTTTCAATTTTTTATTCAGAGTTCTAATTCTTAGATACTAGATAGGTGACTAAATCAAAGAATATTAATATTTTAAACTTGTCAAGGCACATTGTACAATTGTTTCTAGAAAAATAATATCTATTACTACTGACCTTAGTGAGAAGGACCCCGGCTCTGGTCCTATACTTTCTTGTGTCTCTCTCTAACTTTTCTCAAGCCATGGCATTTCTTATGAGTCAAGGGTTCCATGGACCAAGAGGATAACCCACTGAAACCCCATGACCCCTGACTTTCTAGATCATGCTGCAAGTGTCTGGAATCCTGGAATTGCCTGCCTCAGAACGCCATACCTTCTTATAGGGTTTCAGAGCCTCTTAACTGGAGCCATTTTCTTAAGAGCCAACCTCAACTGCAATGTGCATATCCTTATTCCTGTTTGTGGGATGGATGGGCACTGGAAAGGCCTTGCATGTGCAGTCAGTGTGTCCACATGTATGTAGACAAAGCCCCTCATGGTGCAGATGGAGCTATGGGTGGGAGGAATAGGAGGACAGGTCAGGGGCCAGGAGCCTAGGGCTTACTCTCTATACCATCAAATTCTATCAGAGGACTCCTGAGAACTCAAGAATTACAAATTTATCCAAGTCATTAGTAAGGTGTATTTATCAAGGTAGGAAGACTGAAAAATTAACTTAACAGTTTCTTAGCTTTGTTTGCAACTCTTAAATATATAGATACCAGGTATGTGGGCTTCCAGTTGTCCACCTGTCCTGGGCTTTGACCTTGTTAGGGGAGAACCTGGCACTCATTTCTTCTCTTTCCAGCACATTTGAATGTGCCTGCTCACATTATGAATAGCAATTACCCTTTGTTAATTTGGTGGGTGAAAAACAGTACAGTAGCCCCTCTTTATCCACAGGGGATACATTCCAAGACCCTCTGTGGATACCTGAAACTATGGATAGTACTGAGACACATGTGTATATATAATGTTTTTTCCTATACATACATACTTTTTCACTTAAAGGAAGCATTTTAAGCCTTCTCTTTGGCACATTTGAATTACCAGCATCATTACCCTTGCACTTTGGGGCCATTATTGAGTAAAATAAGTAATACTTGGACGCAAGCACTGCGATACGGCAATAGTCGGTCTGATAATGGAGACAGCTACTAAGTGACTAATGGGCAGGGAGCATACATATGCAGTGTGGTGACGCTGGACAAAGGGATGATTCATGTCCTGGGCAGGACAGAGTAGGATGGCATGAGATTTTATCACACTACTCAGAACTGCATGCATTTTAAAACTTACATATTGTTTTTTGGAATTTTTTGTTTACTCTTTCCAGACTGCAGTTGACTGCAGATAACTCAAACACAGAAAGCAAAGCTAAGGATAAGGGGAAGACTATTGTATCTTAGATTTCTTTAGTCTGCATTTCAAACATATTTGGCCATTTATATTTTTATTTAATGATTTATTTATTTGCTTATCTACTGAAGCTTCAGAGGTTTTCTTAAAAGTTTGTAACAACTATCTCTATGTTAAGGACAATAACCTCTGTACCCTTAACGCTTAACCTAGAATTAAGGATGTGGTGTCTCTCTCCAATCCCTACCCTTGGAGAAAAACCTCTTGTGTCCAGCAGGACAGAAAATGGGGCTAGAGAGTGAGAAGCAGGTACAATCTGAGAGAGCTCTGGGGGCCCTGTTTAATGGGAGTCATTAAAGCAGTTAGGGGCTCAGAACCAAGAAAAATCAGGGAGATGAAAGCAAAGAAAAGACTAAGTAGGGTATTCTGAGGAAATTCTGAGAGGGTTGGCCACCACTTGTGCCTTGGTTTGCCATGTACAAATTCCTGGACTGGTGAGCACTAGATTCACATAAGGGCTCTGCTACTGGACATGCATTGGCATCCAGCAAATGCATGAAGTATTGACTTCTTGAACTAAGCCGTAGTATAACTGAACTGAAAGTCCAAAGGCAGAGTCAATCTTTCCCTTAAAATCATCTCCACTCAACAAGGAGATGATCTTATGACACCACCAACAACGAAGTCACTGCCTCAGGGGCCTTCACCCCATCTCTTGTTCAAACCCACAAACAGAAGCTATTCATTTCTTTCAGATAGTAGCCAGTAAATGCTCTAATTACAAGTTGAAAGGGATAAAATAAAATCATCTGGTGTAATGGTTTTAATTAGAATTTAGTGAGTCGGGCAAACAATTAGTACATCTAAGATGGAGAATATATATATTATATATATATGTCTCATTCAGCTTCACTGATTTAAATGAACATTTGATTCAGATTCCTCAGTTTAAACAAAGGCCTTCATAACGGCACTACTACTAATAATGTAGCCCGAGTCAATTAAAATGGTCAAAACTACCACTTTTTCAATGTCTTCCTGAGTCCCAATGAGAGGACTTCATGGCAATGCCACCAGCATTAGTTTTAGGACAAGCCATGACATTCTTAATATTTGTAAGATTATTGCTTAATTTTTAAATTAAAGCAGAGGGAGAAGAGGAAAGAGTAAAGAAAGCGAGGGAACTGTCATGTTTGAATACCTGCTGTAGGCCAAGTATCGCACAAGGAATTTATGTGTACTGCCTACCCTCCTCCTTTTCTCCTTGCACCAGCCTGTGAGGAGAGTGTTACTATAGATGCAACAATAAAAAATATTAAATATTAAAAAACTGAGGCCCAGAGAAATGAAGTCATTCACAAGCTCAGATGGCCAGTAAGAGCAGAACCCTGGATAGTCCAAATCAAAAGTTCTTGTTTCTTCCAAGGGCTTTAGAATTCCTTAAATAAAAGGGATTTATTTTAACTTCAAAGAGAAAGGGTATGTTTCTCTTGGAACAGCTTGATTTCTCCATTTCAGGTGTGATCTCACTCTCCACTGAAGCTGAGAGCTACAGGAGCTAAGAGTGAAGCTGTTCCTATAGGCCAAGCAGGTGCCATACCATTGGTTCTCAATCTTGGCTGCACACTGGGCTCACTGGGGAGCGTCAAAGAATACTGATGCTTAGCCCCCTATCATGAGATTCTGATTTCACTTGGTTGGGGATCAGTCTAAATATGGGATTTTGTAAAGCTCCTCAAGAGATGCTAATGTGTAGCCAGGATTGAGAACCACAGAGCTCCATGTACAATATGCTGTGAGAGAAGGTGGTAGGAGTACATTTTAAGAGTGAAAGAGCTCCCCTGAGCTTTGCAAGCTTATGCCCCTGATGCTCTCTATTCCAGGCCCTGCAGGTGAACTGGAAGAGTCAACAAGTAGCAGAGTGAAAGACTCCAGGCAGGGTCTCTTACAGGCCCTGGGCCAGGCAAGTGAATCTGAGTCTTATTTATCTATAAAATGAAGATGAGGATAACTGCCTGGCAGGGCTAGCATGAAGACTTTGTAAAAATTGCATTCCAATAACTGATAATTATTTGTTTAAATTGTGTGATCCTTGAAGGCAGAGCACATATCTGAATCTCTCTCTATCTGCAGCAGGTGGAAGACAGGGCCAGCTCAGTTTGTGTAGTAATTGATGCTTCAGTCTCTGAATTTTTCTACTACTATAGCCACCACATGAAAGGAATTTTTTGTTCTATACCTCTTATAATGCAATTAGTATTACTATCACTCATTAATACCTTGATCTAGTGTTTCTTTGTTAATAGATTTTTCCAGAAAACTGAAGCAAATAGGTTTAGAGTATATCATGGGCTAGAGTCTCCCTTTTGGAGAATTGCAAGGCATTTTAGCAAATTCAAGCCTTTAAAAAATTTTCTGCAGTGATAAAATCTGTTTAAAATTGTGTATACCAGCATATTTCAAAATATATATTTTTAAGTATATTTAATGGAACACTTTTTAGCATCTAATAGTACTAACATCCTATGGGACTTTTTCTGGGGACCTCATTCCATTTTAAATTGTGCAGTAAAAAGATGATCACAAGAAAAAGACTAGTGAATTGGCTGACCACCTGGACAAGACCTTGCTATATGCCTGTCATTTGAAAATTTGGCAACCAGCTTTCAAAATGAGACATTCAATTTTACCATATTAGCATTTGCTGGGAAATGGATTCAAAAATACTGAAAGTAAAAGAAATTATATTAAGGCACAAAAACTCTTGATTCTGATCGAGTTAACCAAGTTCTTCTAGTTTCAGAAACTTCGTCTGTAAAATGTCGATAATAGAACAACCCTGTGAGCTAGGTATTATTTCAGAAACTATGGGAGCAGCTGGTGCTTTTCACCAAATATTTCCCACTTTGCCTTCTGAGCACAATGTAGGATTGTGTGTCCTGTCTCCCTTGGGGCAGGGTGGGTCAATGTGACTACCACAAATTGAGTTGTGAATGTAGCTGAGCATATATCACTGAGGCAAGAACATTTTATTGCTGATATGTGCTCTCCAGAGCTATTTTTTCTATCTAGAATGGCCAGTAGATGTAGGCTATTCCTCCAGCCTGGGTCACACAAGAAGAGGAGCCCACCTTCTGACCTGTAATGTACATGTAAAGTTAGGAAGAAATACACTTTCACTGTTTAAACCAGTGAGGTTTAGAAGTTGTTGCTGCAACACAACTTAGTTTAACTTGTCTGATTCAAGGGTCAGTTGTAACAATACATATCAGATATCTATCACAGTTCCTGGTTCACAGTAGGTATCAATACATCTTAAGTCTTCCTTTTCTAAAATCTCTAGATGACTCGGAGCACATGTGAACACAGGTCACTCCATCCTGGTGAGCAGGTCTACTCAGGAGAACAAACACACACCAGAAAGTATGTGCAGAGCATTAGATCCTAACTAGTTGGCACAATTTCTGTTTGAGGGATCTGCTTATTTGGGTTCTCTCTCTCTCTCTCTCTCTCTCTCTCTCTCTCTCTCTCTCTCTCTCTCTCTCTCTTTCCTCTACCCCACCTTTTCTTTCTGTGCCTTATAGGCTCCTAACCAATGGTTGTTTGATAAACTCGATTGAGATTCATATCTTGGACATCAGCTAATCCTGTTATTTCTCAAACAAAATGTAAAAGAGCCACAGGGCAGACACCAAAGGCCTCAAGTTGCAGAGAGGGCCCTTGACTCCTTCTGATGCTCTCCCCACCCCCACACCACCCTCTTTTCCTTTCTTCCCTTTTTGAATGGTTTTGGATGTAGTACTTTGTTCCATTTTACATAATCAGCCACATTTTTACCCCTGATTTAGGATGAGAGCCCGGCCTTTGTTTGTGTGAGCTTATAAATGCAAGCTGGAAATGTTTCTCCTTAACATGATCTGAATCTCAAATCTTGGAGGAAGGTGAGCTCAGGTGAGGCAGGTTCAGAACCACTGCTGGCTCATTGTGCAGGCACTTGACCTGCATTCTTTTCCCATTGAGGAGTGAAAGCAACCCTTTTTTTCTTAACATAAAGCACAGCCTAATAAAACACAGGCTGCTTGTACTGAAGACAGGTTTGCCAACCTGCTTCCCTTCCTCCCAGCCTTCCTCTCCTTGCAGCTAAGGCCTCAGACATCCACCTACAGATTAGGCCCACCTGCAGTTACTTCTCTTGATTAAGGAAGACCAAGGAATAGGAGCCGGTGGGCACTCTGGCTGCAGCAACAGGGCCCAAATGCAAACCCCTGACGAGTGGGTTTCTGTAGAGAATCCCAGCCAGCCTCATTTCCAGCCTTGGTTATAGTTCTAGAAATAGTCTATGCCTCATTTTGGGTCACCACCCTGACCCAGTAAGTGTCCTAGCACCCAATCACTGGGCTCCTGTTCTGCTCTGGTCAGCCCCTCCAAGGGACCAGAACCCAAAATTAAATATCTCAGCTGAGGATATCAATCAATGTAGATTACTTCCCTCTCCTCCCTACAGGCTGCCCAGGATATCCCCAATTGCCAAGGCGTTGTCCATCAATCATTTATCTCTCAGTCGAGTCTGTTGCCTTCTCCATGCCTCAGATGTTGAATCCTCAGATGCTGCATCATGCCAAGGCTGTGATTCGTGGCTTTCCTGATAAACTCTGTTTCCTACCTAGGCCAGCCTGACCCAAGTGAGATGGGACCTAGTTCATTGTCCAGCTTTTCTTGGGCTCTACTCCACCCCATGCTGTATTTAACTAAGCTAAGTCTGGGCAAGATGGGTAAATTGATTCAAAGATAAATAAGTAAATGATAAAAAATACATATGGTTGATGGATAGGGCAAAAATCACAAAGATGAATATCAAAGAACCAAAGTTTAGGAAACAAGGGACAATGTAATCCAAATTCCTATTCATTAGATGGTCAACGTCTCTCTCTTCTCTTTAATGGGAATAAGATGACCTCCCTGGTCAAGCCATTGGAAGCATTAGGGGAAAGTATGTAGAACACTAGTGCAGTACCTGGTATACACATTTTATATGGTATAAACATTGTATTGTTTATCGTTGTCATATGGTTGCATATCCCATAATCAGGGCATGGGACATCAGCTAATCCTGCTGTTTCTCAGAACAAAGTGAAAAGGAGCCATCAAGTGTCCCAAGTTGCACAGAGGGCCCTTGTATTTGCCTCTGTATTTCCCATACCTCCTGGAACCTTCTTCATAGCTAGCTGCACTACAGGGAGTATAGAAGAGACTCTCTTCTATACTGGGCCCCTGTCCTAGGCTGTCATTTGGTTTAATGATGCCACAAATGGGCAAGGGACAGAGCGTGCAGAGGTGTATCCTGGGAGATCAGTATCTCCTCCCAGGCCTACCCAGCCGTTCCACCTTTTCTGAACAGTAGTTAGCTTCAGGGCACGCGTGGGCTCAAAATAAAATCATTTCCAATTGAATACAGGATTCCCAAGGCAGGTAATGCTGTGTAGACTTTCCCGGTGAGGTCAAAGCTCTTGGTAGCTAGGCGTCCCCTCTCTTCAAGTGTGATTCTGTCTGGGGTTAGCCAGATGAGGAAGCAAAGGGCAGAAACCTTGTGCAGTGCTTGTATAACCCTAGTTGATTCCACAGCAATCATTGTCTGAGTTAGCTAATGGCAGGGTACGAGGACCTCCTACTGGGATTCCATTACCTTGTAATTTTCAGCTTGTTCACTGTTGCAATAAAGCCCCTCTGTCTTCTAATTCCCCAGCATTCACGTCTCAGCTTCTCAAGAACTGAAGTATGTAAGATGCTTTCTGCTGAGGATTCGCTGAGATAAGTTATTGAAGTCAAGCAGAGAGGCAGGCTTCCAGCACTGAGCTATTCATCTCAAAATTTATGTTCGCACTTCCTTTTGAAGGTCTAACATAATCACAAACAATGTGCTTTCTATACATTTAAAAATTCATAAGTTTCCTGTACAAAGAAGGCGGAGGTGTGAGGAACCCCCACAATTGGAGCTCATTAGCAGTGGGAGCTTGGAACAGCCGATTCGTTTTTGATGTAATTTCTAAGAGACTGAGATGCTGCAGTTACACAAAGCCATTCAGTGGGGAGGAGTAATGATGTCCATTGATATTCTCATTAACCTGGTCCAGGAGTCAAGCCATGTGATTGCCCACCAAATGATCTTTCTTTCTTGAAAACTGCTATTCCCACGCATATCTTGTCCTTTGGCGTCTGAGATACGGCCCTTCTCTTCTCTCTGTGAACACAGCTCCCACACCAGTTTTGAGCCTTAACATAATTATCTCATCAGCCTCCCTATCCCCGAGGACCCCTGTCCATCCTACCCAGCTTGCTGCTACCCTCCCAATCCTTACAAATCTATGATCTCCTCAAAGCTACAATTGCAGGAGGCTCTTTTAATTGCCAAGGAGAGAAGCAAATTGAAATACCACAGGATGGAATTTGAAGTCCAACCTCTCTGTTTCTCCTTGAAATCCAGCAGCACAGATATTGAGAGCTGCCCTTGAGGAGTGCTAGTGAGGCCGCAAGAAGGGAACAGAGTGAGTCACGGACGCTTTGAGCTAATGCTATTTGACTCACTGCTCTCCTCCACCAGACAGCTTCCCAACACAAGCCTTGAGGAGTGTGATTTAAAGAGTAAAGGTTCTAAAGCTCAAATTATTCTAACATATGGGTTATATAATACTATTGAGAGATGAGGTTCGTGCCCTCATACTTTGAATCTGGGAGGGCTTGTGATTGCTCTGGCTCACAGTGTATGGCAAAGTGACTTTATGTATCTTCTGATGCCCTCACCTTGCTCTTAGAACTCTGAGACTCCATATAAGAATTCCAATGTCTGTGGAGTCAGACTATTATAAGGAAGCCCAAACCATATGTAGAGGCCATATGTAGGTGCCCTGGTTGATAGTCCAGCTGAATCCAGCCCGAGTCATCCTATCACAGGCACCAGACTTGTGAATACAAAAGCCTCCAGATGATTCTAGCTCCTGAAGTCACCCTCAGCTATCTGAAATTTCTCAGCTGAGGTCCTAGTTGTCATGGAGCAGAGACAAACCAAATTTATGTATCTACCCAAATTTATGCCCTGCAGAACCTATAAACATAATAGAAGTTTGTGATTTTAGGCCACTGAATTTGGTGTAGTTAGCTGCACAGTAGTAGTTAACTAGAATGAAGGGAGATGATAAAATGCTTCTTCTATCCCTCTCCAGCCAGGTTCTCCACTCTTCTTCTGGGTGCCTGAAATAGTGCTGCCTCTCTCAAGGATTCATGAGGAGAAAAACCCTGAGATCTTATTGCTCAGATTATTTTGTCCTTTGGAGGGAGATGGGACTCAGAGTAGATGCATTTCAATGAGGAGCTGAGTGAAGAGGAAGCTTGCATCACGGAGCAGCACCCAGGGGCAAGACTGTCTGCATCACTGTGGTAGAAGGCCCTGACGGCTGATGTCGCAACAGGCCTGGACATGAGCTGTGGGTGCAGAGAGAGAAAGCTTGGCTATCAGGCATGATAGGAGGCAGAATGCCATACAGTCAAGGTTAATATGATCACCAAAATAGATCTGGCACCATTCAGCTCCTGGATATAAAATATTCAAAAAATTCTTATTTTGACTCAGTTCTATTCACCTTAAAAGTACCCAGCAACTATGAAACAGGAGGCTATGTATGGGAGAGAAATATACTGATGAGGAAGATGCTATAACCTCAAGTCTGGAGAAATCCTTTCTGGGTATATTGTCTCTCTGGAAAATAACTAAGCTATTTAGAATTATACATTTATACCCCTTTCCAGAAACTGCAGCCCACAGGAAGCCCAAAGAACATTCTGCTTTAACTTTCTGCCAATTGCAGGTGTCTCTTTCCCTATCAAAAAGGAGTGAGGCTGCCCCCTCCTTGTGCATCATGTTCAGAGGAGAGCGGAAGAGCTCTAAGCATAACCATGGTGGTCCTCAAAAGGGAACCTCGGCCACACCCGCTGGCTGCTGGCTGATCCCACTGCTTTGCCAGCTGGCTGCAGCGGAGGGCCTGGAAAAGCCTCGTTAAACCACACAAAGCCGGCCTAAGAAGCAGCAAAGTGGGTTGCAGCTGCCTCTCCAGCCGTCCTCCTGCTGATCGCCTGTGATCTCCACTCAGCCTGCTGCTGGCACGCCTGCTGGCACAGCCTGTTGTGTTGGAAACCTTATTATTGCAAATTCCCTTTCCACCCTACAGATTCCTTGGAAATTGCAAATATGTCTGTCTTTGGCCAGCCTGCCTGGAAAGGTCACTGCAGCAGCTACTGAGCCCTGCTGTCATTTCGCTCATTCACACACGTACAAACCTTAAATGCTCAAGGTCAAAACAGTCACTTGCCACTGCTTAACACCTACCAGAGTCAGGCTGCACCCTTTACAGAGACTGACAAGGCTTCATCCCCACAGAGCAGCGCCTCTCAAGTATCCCCAGAGATTTCAATGTAATTGATTTAGCCCCTGGAATCTGTATTTTTATTTTTTTTTTTTTGTGGGTTTTAATAAATTTTTTAGATTTTTTTTAATTGAAGAAATTATTTACTTTTTTTTTTTTGCCATGTCTACCTTCCCTTTCCCCCCTCCCCCCTACCCTCTGGTAACCACTAGTGCATTGTCCATGTCCGTGAGACTCTGTTTGTCCTGTTCATTTGTTGCTTTTAGGTTTATATCCCACATATAAGTGATACCATGTGATTTTCTGTCTGGCTTATTTCGCTTAGTATGATTATTTCAAGGTCCATCCATGTTGTTGCAAATGGCAGTATTTCATTTCTTCTTATGGTTGAGTAGTATTCCATTGTTTATATGTACCACAGCTTCTTTACACAATTATCTATCATAGGATACATCAGTTATGGAAGCTGTATTTTTAAAAGCCACCAAGTTGAGGTAATGCACAATAGGGTTGAGAACTACTGCTATGACAAGTGGGACTAATATTGGTTGAGAGCCTATTCTATGCCAGGCCCCATTAACAAACTCTCTCGTTTTGCCTGTAAAACGGTACTAGTGAAGTATTTCTCTTTTGGAGGAGTGAGGAAACTAAGGCTTAAAGAAGTTCAAAATAATTTTCCTATATCACTTCATACTGACTAGAATGGCTGAAATGAAAAAGATAGACCATACCAAGTATTGGTGCGGAAGCAGCAAAGGGAACCTTCATCCACTGCTGGTGGAAATGCAACATGGTGCAGGCACTCTAGAAAACATTTTGGTCATTTCTTATAGAATGAAACATATTCTTCTCATATGACCTAGAATTCCACCCTGGGTACTTACCCCCCCAAAATAAAAACAAATTCCCACACAGAAAAATTTACTAGAATGTTTATAACAAGATTATAGCCCGAAATCAACCTAAATATCCATCAACAGGTAAATAAAAAGACCAACTGCTGCATCCATCCAATAGAATGCTACCTGATAATAAAAAGAAGAGAGTACAGGTGCATGCAAATGTAGATGGATTTTGAAAACATATGTTGAATGAAAAGAAAAAAAAAAGCCAGAAATAGAAGAAAATATCTTGAGTGACTACATTTATATCAAGTTCCAGAACAAGCAAACTCATCTAGTGTGGCAGAATGCGATTTGTGTTGGCCTGGGATTGGGTGTTGAGAAGTTGGGGGACAGCCAAAGACCAGGAGGGTAACTTTTGGGGTCATATGGAAATGGTCTTCATCATAATTGTGATGACGGTTATACAAGTTATAAATATGACAAAAATCTTCAAACTTTATACTTAATATGGGTGTATTTTATTGCTACAAATTGTCCCTTAATAAAGTTAATTAAAACATAATTTGGGAGGATGGAGCCAGTCAGAAGTTGGTCTGATTCTGAAGCTTCAAGTGCTGCCGCCAGAAGGCCATGTGGGGACAGCATCACCCAGACAGAGGGCCCATAAACTGCTTACTCAGGATGGAATTAGAAGCTGTAGAAGCTGACAAGAGAAAAATTCTGCAATGTCCTAGATTAAATTATAGCAGGTCAGAGTGGGAGGGGTAGACAGGGGAATTTAATCAATGAAAAGAGCTGTTGGCCAAAATTAACAAAATTAACTCACATTCTTGAATATATGTTTAAACTTTGAATTAAGTTCCAGGTGGCTATTTCTGCAATTATCAAGAGAGAGTAGCTGACTACCAGACACCACTGCATCTTGCTTATGTATGAAGTATCTGTATTGTTACCCACATCCAATCCAAAATCAGATACTTCTTCCTGTTGGACCTGTCCCGGAACTGTCCCCATTTCACTCCCCCCCCCTTTATCTATAGCAATGCAAGTCTTTCAAAACAACTTATATCTTTCTCCCCCAAACTCTTTGCATAAAAGGTCCCCACCAATCCCAGGACAACAGACATGCTGTCTTCTCCATCTATCCCTGCTGCTGGTGGCTTAGACTGCATGCTCCAGGACCTGATTTTTTTCTGGCTAGCACATGGCTCAGTAAACCCTTTCTTTCAGAAAAACTTGTGGCCTTGAAGGTTTTTGTTAAACAAAGCAAATGGGCTGAGTTCTGGGAGGAAGGAGATGAACCACAGGATAACCAATAGGACACTTGAGAAAAGTGTTTCTGACTTTTCAGTTGTGCCAAGCACTCTGAATTTGTCTACTTATCCCTATGCCTCCTAACATCACTTTCCTCTTGCAGGGAAGAATAAAAGAGTTTCAATCTTGGAAGTTGGAATTGTTTTTATTGGGTCTGAGGAAAGTTCCCAAATTGAATCCCCTGGGGAGCTTTTTAAAGATATTGATTCTTGATTTCACTCTGGATTCACCAAAACAGATCCACAGAAATGAGATTTACAGATCTTCATCTTTAAAAAGCTTCCAAGAGATTTTGATAGTTTGGAGACTGCTTTAATGCCATGTTTCCTCCCAGCGCTGCTGTATTTCACACAGACATGCATTGCCTCAGGGATATTCTCAGTTTTCTCACCAACTGCAGTAACATTTGCAGTTGAGAGTTTTCATGACCAACTTCAAAACAGGTACTGGAATTGAGCCAACCCACAAGTCTCCGTTTGAGCTGTCAGTCCACTACCCATTGTATGAAAAGCAGCCTCTCTGACCCAAGGCTGGTGATCAAGATTCATGGCATAAGCAGTATTTCCCCCAGGGAGACTGCCAGGGATACAGTCTCTGCAATGTATCCCTTTCCTTTTAAAGCAATAAAATAAATATTACAAGCAGATTATATCAAGCAAAGTACATTGAAATATGAATTGTAGATTGTTAGACATAAAGGAAAAAATGGTGTGTTCTTAGAGCCTTCATTGATTTCTGGGAGAATCAGATTAATGGATCCAAAATTATAGACCTGGAGGATTGCTGTTAAAGCTCTAAGTTCAGGTTCATGAAGTTGTTTTATGAAGAGTACATCGTGACAATTCTTTCTTGCATGTAAAACAGCAGAATGCATGTAGCAGCTAGCAAAGAAAGGGTACTCAACTATCTCAGCTCTGGGGTTTGCCATTATCACCTACCTGTGACCTGGTATTTACTTATAAATTTACAAAATATCCTTAGATCCTACATCTTCAGGTGGCTCTGAAGATCTAGGGAAAGGTGGTGAGAAACCCATACTAAAGATCTAACTTCCACCTAACAAGGCCATTTTCAAAGAGAACATGGTTAAAATATGTACTGATACACATCACTATTGCTCTTAGTGTAATGGCAGAATCCTTTACATGACCAATGTGAACAGATCCCAGACTACCTCTCCAAACTCATCTCATAGTCTAATTCTCTTCTCTACTCTCAGACAGATGGGCCTTTTAGCTTCTCTTATCCCAGGACCTTTGCTCAAGTTCTCCTCAGCTTCTGGAAGATTTGTTAACTTCTACTCATTCTTGAGATTACCAATTTAAGTATCCCTTCTCTCAGGGCAGCTTCCCCTGAACTTCCTGTGTCCAAACCTCAATTGTAATGGTTCACATGTTATGTAATACCCTCTGTAGTAATGATCATAATTGCAATCTTGTAATTGTTTGTGTGGTTATTTGATGAAACTCTATCATGGCAGAAACTTCAGTTATTTCTTGTTCCCCTCTAGAACCTCAGTATGTAGTATAGTGCCTGACACATATATACACGAAAACATTTGTTTAAGGGGAAAATGAGAGAGTGAATGAATGAATGAGTGATTGTCTAGGGCAAATTCCTCATCCTGAAGATGTGGAAACACAAGTCCAGTGAGATAGTGATGTGCGGTGGGAAACTTGCTGCAAGTTAGTGACTGAGCTGAGACCAGAACTACAAGTCTTACATCCCTGAGCTCAGATTTCTTTCTTTGATGTTGCATTCCTTCTAAATAAAATAACTCAGCTGAAAAAAAAATGAAAACAAACCAAAAGAAAATCATAGAGTTTTCCACTCAATGGAGCAGTTTTGTGCTCAAAGAGAAAGGATAATGCACAAAAGAAATCATGAAAAGGAGCAGGGGATATTATGAGCAAAGTACTTGATATGAATAATAATGAACAAAAACATTCCTGCTTATTGTTTATCTAATTTTGAATTTTAATGAATAGCAGGCTGGTAATTACTCAATTCCTATGTTTATATAAAACCAACACATGAAACCTCACAGTTCGATATTTATAAAGTGTCAGGTTCCCTTAAATACTCAGCTTTGCAATTAGAAGAGGAGCTATTCATTAACATTTTAAACTAGATAAATAAAGAATAGAGTTGTTAATTATTCATTAAAATTTTAAAAACTGGAAATTATATACTCATCTTTTGGGTGTATCCATATCATTTAATTAACTTTGAGTCAAAATGCTACTAAGAATCATGTATCTACACACCTAGAATTAGATGTAACACCTATTAGCAAATGAGATGATTTAATCAGGTTAACAATTCAGATTTATCTCCATTTGTATTGACACATTGCCAGATGTCTGATGACTTAGAAAGAACACTGGCTTTAGAATCAGGAGGAGCTGGGTTTCAATTATTTTTCTTATGAGTGACCTTTGACCACCTGCTCACCCATTCCAGAATCAATTCTTTATCCATAAAATGGGATTATAATCTTCCCAGCATGTTGGGGGGCATTAAAAGATATGAAGTATGTACAACGACTGGCTGAGAGTTGGTATCTCATGAGTCATAATGAGTAGAACACTGCTCTGGCACCAGCTCTGGCCCAGCTGTGTAAAATTAGCATCAGGCTTTCTACAGGTGATGTTCCTAGACCAAAAGAGAAGGTCAGGCCCTCAAATACCAGAAGCTGGTAGTATTTAAGGCTAGGAGGCTCTCTACCTGGTGGTTAAAGACCAGGGCTCTGTTGTATAAGAACTCTAAGCACCAGAAAGGAACCATGTGAGTTTGGCTCACCACTATATGTCTAGGATCCAGTACCCAGGATATAATAAGCTTTCACTGATATTTATAAATGAACAACTATGTGACTAACATTGTGGAATTGGCATCTCCAGATGTTTTCTGTAATGTTTAGATTCTCTTTTCCACACAGGCGACTTACTTTCCCAGCTCTCTCCATCCTCCCAGGGTACTGGCACCAAGAGGAAGCCTGCCTCAGGGCCTTATCAGCTGGGGCCTTCTCATGACAGCTACATGTCCCAGAGTTCTAGGACTCCACCTCACTCCATACTACCTTTCTCTAGTTTTCAGATAAGTTTGGGAGCTGACATCATCAGTTTATGCACTGACGCTGTTCTTCCCTTCTTAGGAAGTGCAATCCTCTTAAATCTCAACACAGTGTCTGGGGCCTGAAAGCTCAATATTTGCCATGCCCACTTCAAGATGTGAGATGTGATTGTTGCAACCCCGTACCTTGCTTGCTGTCAGCCCATTTCCTTACCTTTTGTCCAGGATTAACTATGATTTTATTGTCCCAACAGTTTCTGAGCTTTTCTCTGGAAGCTTTGCTCTCCTTCTCTCATGGCCAGCATTGACTACCACTTTACAGTGTCCACAAACCAAAAGTGATGCTCCCCAGCAATGAGAAGTGAGCAAGGGCAGATGATTGCTTTTCTTCAGAGTGACCTGGCCTCCCCCAGACCTTTGTTTCCTACTTAGTGAACTAAATAGAACAGATAAATCACGTGCTGCCAGAGCCCTAACTGCCTGCCTCCCCTGCTCTCCAGGTATAGGGTCTTAGACACTGAGAAGAGAGGGGCAAGGATATCTCAGTTTAGTCCAGGACACCAACCAATGGGACAATTGTCCCTTGAAATTGTAAGTACCACTGTATTAGACATGTCTTTTCATTCTTATGTTTGGCATGTGGGGCCTTTCTCAGGAAGAGAAGGTCCCTCTCACAGCTAGCCAGTTCTTAGAGATAAGAAATGACTGCCCTGCGAGTTCATCTTTTAAATAACCAACTAATCCAGGAGTCACATCTAACCATCTCCCATATTGGGCTCTTAAACTCCAGGCCAATATTCTCTGCCTTAATCACCCCAGGGCCCAGTACAATTCAACTTGGGGCCATCTTTACACCCTGGAGCCTGCTGAGATTATTTAAACTAGCCAGTCCAAAGACTTCTTACCCTAATTTACTCATTTCTTTCCACAGAAACCACAATAAAGTCTTTTGCTCACATTCCCCCTTGTTCTCTCTGCCTCCAGCCTGACCCTGGTGCTTCCCATCTGGTCCTGCATAGTGTGGTGTGCCCTTTCTCTTGGGAACTGGCAATCATCTCTCCTGATCTATTGGCCTTACCACACTGAACAATGATGAAACCTACATTTTAAAACAGCTATTCCCATTTGGGGCTGTATTTTGTTTGAGGCTGTATTGTCCCATGATCCAAGCCCTAGAAAAATCTATTCTGACCTTACTGAAAAGAGTGAACTCTCAGAAACTAGCAGCATGAGCTGAATAATGAGCTGGCATATTAGATGCACTACAGAGAAGCAGCATAAGAAAACACCTTCCAGGGGCAGATCAGGGGCTATATAATTGGGGGATAGCAATCTCCCACCATAGCACTATGATAAAGGAACGTCATGGTAGAGCACAGGAGTGAAATGAGAAGAATGCTGTGAGATATTGAATGGCAGTTAAGATCACCCATATGAAGCAACTTTATGGTGGAACCAGGGTGTGTATAGTTGTAGCAACTACAAGCTGAAGCCCCCTGAGGTAGAATGAAGAACTAAACCAAATCTGAAGAATTCTAAAGGCCACCACAGAGCACATAAAGCCTTGTCGAATGTTTTTTGTGATTACAATGGAGGTGTTTTTGTGTGCTGAATTGTGTCCCTCTAAAATTCGTATGTTGAAGTCCTAACCCCCAATACCTTAAGATTTAGAGACAGTCTTTAAAAATTAATTAAGTTAAAATGAGGTAATTAAGGTACATTCTAATCAAGTATGACTGATATCCTTACAAGAAGATGAGTTTTGATCACAGACACATACAGAGTAACGGTGATATGAAGACATTAGAAAAGACAGTCACCTACAAGTCAAAGAGAGAAGCTGCAAAAGACACAAGGATCCAATCCTGCCAACACTCTGATCTTGAACTTCTAGCCTCTAGAAGTGTTTGTTTAAGCCACCCAGTCTAGGTACTTTGTTATGGCAGCCCCAGCAGACCAATACAGGTGCTGTTCTCATCATTCACTTAGGTGTGTTTTGAGAGAGGGAATAAAAGGCTCTATAGTACAATAGAATGTATCTTATTTTTATTATTTTTTCACCCAGGCTGCCAATAGACTCACTTATAGCCATAATTAGTTGTAGATAGCAGTGTTAAGTGAAGTTACCACATCAAAACATGGGAATGAATATGGGTATATTAGCTCCAATCCTAAGAAGCCTTTATCTCTCCCAACACCTACATCCCTTGCTCACAATTCTGCCATCATCAAAGGTGCCTTTGAAACTTAGAAACCCAAAATCATCAATAAATTCAAAACTTGTATCAACCCTGTCATGCTGTGGCTATGTGGGATGATCAAGTAGAGTTAAAAGTGTGAGCCAAGCCTTTTTAGGTATATGCAAATGAGGCTGTAGAAGTTTGGGAGTTCTTTAAAATGTAGTATCAAAATAAGTAAAGGCTTATGCTCTCACCCATTCTGAAGACTGCATCGTTATTAAAGAGAGTAATTCTATGCATGGGCCTGATTGGACCTATGGCATACTTAAACAAGGTGAAAGCCAGGTGTTTTAGTATCTGTTTAGAGAATAAAGAGTAACAGCCAGGTTTCAAATCCAAGATAATAATTCCTTAATGGCTACAAAATGTGGGAAGTAGGAATACTGGCAAGCCACCTGGCACAGTAAGAACTCTGATCTTGAAATTAGAAAACCTGGACTCACCATCCACTGGTCATTTATCTGAGTCATTTATTCTCCACAAACATCTGTTTTCTGATTTAGAAAAATTAGCTTTATTCCATTACCTATTGCTCACATTGTTGATAGGCTCAAATGAGAAAATTATTGCAAAAACACTGGGGGAAGTGCCAAGTGAAGGCAGGGGCTCCTTACTCTTTAAAAGAAGATCATGCCTTTACCTGTAGGACAATAGCAACTTAAGGATTTAGAATCATGCAAAAAAATTGCCAATACTACCTTAATGCTCTATTTTAGCTTTGACTTTTTATCTTAAGATAATTTTAGACTAAGGTACAGTTTCCATACAACTTTCACAGAGTCCCCTAATGCTTACATTTTGTATAACCACAGTAAAGTTATCAAACCTAAGAAATTGCCATTAGTACAGTACTAATAACTAAACTACAGACTTTATTCGGAGTGCCCCAGTTTTTGCTTTAAAGTCCTTTTTCTGCTCCAAGATCTAATCCAGAATCCCATACTGCAATTGGTTGTCATGTCTCCTTAGTCTCTTCTAATCTGTGACAAGCCTTTCCTGACCTTGAGACTCAGTTACTTTGAAGTAGACTGTCCTTCAAATGTATTTGATGTTTTCTTTTGATTGCATCAGGATGGATATTAACTAATCTTGATCAGTTGTTTAAGATGATATTTGGGGGATTTCTCCACTGTAAAGTGACTATTTTTTTATTTATTTCATGAATATTACTTTTGGGACAGATACTTTGAGACTATGCAATATGTTTCTTCTTAAATTTTTACCTACTGATTTTAGCATCCACTGAATTTTTTTTGTAATTAAGATATAAGTGAGATATAATATCATATTGGTTTTAGGTGTACAACTTAATTATTTGATATATGTATGTACAGTTGACCCATGAAAGCATGGCATAGTCAGAAATCCACATATAACTTTTGACTCTCCAAAAACCCAGTCATTCCTTGATATTGCCAGGGAATTGGTTCTAGGACTTTGTCTGTCTGTCTGTCTGTCTGTCTTTCACCCTCCCTCTCTCCTTCCCTCACTTCCTTCTTTCCTTTCCTCCTTTCTTTCTTCCACTTACATCAGCATTGATTCATGGATATTTATTTTGTACTTTGGGTTTTCATTTAATACCAGTTTGGGCTACTGGGGCTCCTTCAGCATTGTTTACTGTGACTTCTCAACATGCCCCATCTTTGTGGGGTTTTTTTGTTGCTGTTTGGTAGACTGAGGTCATCTTGTATTTTGCCTGCCCTAGTGCTACAATCAACCAACTTCCCTTGCATGCTTTACATTTTATTGAGGAGCACTAAAATATCAAAAACATATTGCAAAAAAAGGAAGTAATTTATGTTGTGACAGATAAAATGTGGGTTTATTTTCTAGGTTTCCATTCAGTTCCCTCGCCATCACCACTTCCTCCCATATAGAAAGAACATATATAGTCTCATTAAGAAGCAGTTACTGGATACTCAGTATATGGTAGGCACTGGGTCCACCAAGATGGGTGTCATCTAATGTCATTCCCTGCACTCAAGGAGTTCTTAGTTTATGGGAAGGGGATGATTTTAGCAGTTGTGCTACAAGTAAACAGTTTATAATACCCAGTAATAGAAGTGCATCAAATGTTTATACTTAACCTTACTTGGTACATGGAAAAGATTAGCTTGATTTTAGATTCTGAGACAATAACTTGGCACAAGTGGTAGGCAGAATAATGGTCCCCTAGCAATGCCCATGGCCCCTGAGTAAGACCATTGTAGTTTGCATATGTGTTTATGTATCCATACCCACATATATGTTAAGGGCCAAGCCTCTGCAGGTGTTCCATAAATAATAATTCCTAAAACCTGAAAATACATTACCTTATATGGTAATAGGAACTTCTCAGGTGTGATTAGGTTAAGGATTTTGAGATGGGGAGATTATCCTGAATTATCTTGGTGGGCCCAATATAATTACAAGGTTTCTTGTAAGAGGGAGGAATAGTGTCACAGTTATAAAAGGAAATGTGATGATGAAGACAGTGATGTAGGGCCACCAGCCAAGTAATGTAGGTAGCTTCTAAAGGCTAGAAAGGCAAGGAAACAGATTTTCCCTCAGTGCCTCCAAGATGGGCCACCCCCGCTGACTCATTTTAACTTTATGACTTCAGAACTGTAAGAGAACAAATTTGTGTTGCTTGAAGACACTGAGTTTGCAATAATTTTTGTTACAGAGACAGTAGGATACTAATACAGCATATAAACCCCATGACTGCTGATGACCACAATTTTTGGTCACCTATTATTGTCTGTGACTCATCAGGCAGATTTAGAATTGTGACTCTTTGTGTCTGAGAGACATCTGCTGTGATGTCAGCTTGAGGAGGACAGCTCCATTCACAATGTTGGCCAATGGGAATGGACCAGGAAGTCTCAAAGGGGGAGAGGCATATCCAGGAGAATAAGTGTTTTGAAAACAAGAAGCCTTGTGCTGCTTGTGACAGTTCATTCCCAATAACTTGCCCTATTGCAGCATACATAGGGCCAGTATGCAGCACCAAAAGAGGAACTTTTAAATGAAACCAAGCCAAAACTGAAAGGTAAAATATCTATTCTATTTTTCCCCATCACCATGGCTTCCCCTTTTACCCCTTTCCAGGGCCAAAAACCCTTGTGTGGCTAAAGTTAACAGAGGAAGGCTTTGGAGTTTATCTACCTTTTTACTCAGTCACCTAACAGTCATTCAATACTTTGGCAGGGAGGGGAAAGAAAAAAAGGCTTTACAACACTCTTCTGATGTCCAGACTTCTATCAAATGCCAACTTGCTTCCTTGTATGCCTGCTGCCTCTGAGCTCTGTGTTTTCTTTTGGTTAAAGATCTATTTTTATATATTGGAATATATAAATGCCCAATATTTCATCCTGCCTCATTACAAAATTTATAACATAAGTCAATAAAAGAAATCAGATCCATAAAGATTTCTCAACTGAATCCATAGGAAAGAAATTATTCATAAAATGAAACTAGCTTGCCTTTGTTTTTGTCTTCGTGTTATAGAATTTCTTCCGCCTTTAAAAAGACTGGGGGCTGTTCACCATTAAAGATCAGATCATCAGTTTGGTTTGATGTGGTACAACAGTGCGCATGTCATCCAGGTTGATACCTTCTGCCTGTTTCAAAGGCAGAGTGTGGGTAGCTCTCATTCCCAGTCTCATACCAAGAGATCAACTATGAATACTTTTTGAGGAAATGAGAATAAAATAGGCAGCCCACAGATGTTTCTGTGCCCCAATTATATTCCATTTTCAGGTTGTGTTCTACTTTAGAAATGATAAAAACTTGTGACGTGTTTCCAATCTTTTCACAATGGATTGAATCTGAACTGTTTAAAGTGGTCTTGCTTTAGAAAGAGCTTTCAAAATACCCAAGTAGCTAGTCTGGTTTCTTTGAGGCTTGGTCAGTTGGAAAATGTCACCAAATCAAGCCAGAGGCAAAATATACTAATTTTGAGTACTACAGACTTATTTTTCTTTCAAGTGATAGAGGGAAGCACCATTTGTTAAATATCTAAAGTGTCACATGCACTCTGTTGGGCTTTTACATATTTTACCTTATAAGTACAGTGCCAGGCCCCTGTAGGTATTCCATAAATGATAACTAATATTATTTAATTGGTAGGTCGTTATTGGCCACCTTTTAATTGGCAGGAGCTCTCAGGCACTGGTACTCCATGGTACATGATGGCTACCATTTTGAATTGTGTTTTCTCATCTAAAGCAAAACAATGAATTCTTCCACTGCAGCCAATATTTGCAAAGAACCTCCTATGTGCAAAGACAATGTTTTAGGCACTATCGGAGACTTAAGGTATCATTGATAAACCATAAATTAACTGATTATGTTCCATTATGATCCTATTATATTGGTGTAGCAGATAAACCCAGGAAAACAAACCTCAGATCAACAATCTTCTTGGTGAGTCTTCAAAGTGTAGGTAATCCTGAGGATACCTATAGCCACTTCAAGGGGGTATTCAGCACACACATCTTCAAAAAATTAGTTTCTAGATTCCCATCTTGCATTTGTTTTCTTTGCTAAAACTGTCTTAACTGAGAACTCACCTACAGTTGAGAGCACATGGCTTCTCAATCCCTATTTTCTTCTAAATTTCAACTTTCTCACATTTTACAAAAGAAAGACAAATTTTTCACTTATCGTCACTCATACTATGTTTTTAAAAATCTGCTGGGGTTTTGAACATAGGAGTATTTTAAATGTTTATCCTTGAGTTGGGGAAATATAAGACTAACAACTGAAAAAACAAGTCCTTTTGCAAGGCAGGTGTTTTTTGATTCTTTGTTTTCAATTTGAGGAGTCAATTACATTGTAAACAGGCAGATCATTAAAATTAGTTTTTGATGGCATATCGAAATGAATGTTTTATAGATAACCTGAAAAAAAAATTGAGTGCCATTGTTGCTTGTTTGTTTAATTCTGCTCCCATCTCCTCATTTAAGAACATGAGTTTTCTCAGCACTTAAATAAAAATTGAAAGTGGGAATCAAATTTGTAGCAACTATTTTCATTTAAGAAATAAGCAATATTTATTCATAGATGCATGACCAAAATGGAAACTTTCTATCTCATTGTGATGTATTTCTAATGAAATGTTTATGTTTAGTAATGATCATGATATATTATTATATTTTTTGATTGAATAAGTTGGATATAATAATAATTATGCTGTTTGAGGTTCAGTCCACATTTTTAAAAACTTAATCTCAGGCTGTAGAAAATTGAAAACAATTTAAACTTAAATACTAAGAAAGAGAAGAGCAGCTCTGACATCTTGGAACTCTAACCAGCTTGGAGCTGTCAGGAGCCAGCCTAGAACTCAGCCAGAACATGGTGTCCTCATGTTAGATGTCAATAATCTCACCAACATCAGGGGGAGTGGGGAGTAGCTGGTGCTCTGTGCTCTGTGACTATGGTGCAGTGAGACAAACCAACAAACAAAACAAACAAATCAAAGCACAGACAAAAATAAAAGTCTTAGTTCAGGGTGTTGTAACAAAAAACACCATAGATTGGGTGGCTTAAACAGAAATATTTATTTCTCACAGTTCTGGATTCTGGAAAGTCCATGATCAAAGTCTTAGCAGAGTTAATGTCTGGTGAGGACCCACTTCCTGGTCCTCAGATGACCTCACAGAGCAGAGAGGTGAGGGAGGCCCCTTGGGTTTCTTTTATAAGGACATGGATCTCATTTATGAGGGCTCTACCTAATCACCTCCCAAAGGCTCCACCTTCCAATACTGTCACATTCAGGCTTAGGAATTTTGAAGGGATACAGTCTATAGCACAAAGTTATTGTGAAAATCACAAAGGTACAAAACATTGCCCTCTCCCAGCTAATATGAGTGACTATTGGTACATTACAATTATAGCTTTAACCATGCTTTCATCTTCTCTCCTTCCAGATAAGATTTATTAAGACCAATCATATAGACTTGCCCCTTCCTCCTGGTAGCATTCAATTCACAGTAAATCTCACTCCTGACGAATCACCTAACCCAAGTCCAAATGCTATTTTAAGTCCCTCCTTAACCCCTCCTACTGAGATGCCCAGCACATTCTAATGGCATACATTCTCCCATGCTGCATTGGATGATAAACGCAGCTTGTTCACCTGCAGGTGTGCTCCTGTGGTGTTTGGCTAGAGGGCTTTCGCAGAAAGAACTATGCCACCAAAATTCATCCGAAGACCTTGCTACCTTGAACGGTAGCCCCAGATCTAGTACTAAATCCTGCTTCCTCTTGTTTTACATTTGAGACCCTCTGCGTTTCTACCAGTTTGAGGTGCCCTCGGCATGTGGCAGAGAGATAAGTTCATGCTAAATTGAGTTCCAGTATTTTGTTGAATACCTTGGCATTGGGTTTATTTTGTTTTCCTGGGAATATGTTCCCACTCGAAATTTTGTGTTTATCTGGTCAGATCTTTAGCATTCTCTGGTGAAAATTTTTTTCGTAGTGTTCTAACACTTGCTCCTGTAGTCTGTCTGCTTGTCTAGTGTCTTGGGTATTGTTTGTCCATAACAAGAAACATCTGTAGAAAGATGGGTCAGGAAGGGTTCAACCAGAGAAACAGCCAGTGGGAGCTATCTATTTTACAGGGTTTGTTGCAATGAATTGGCTTATATAACTGTGGCAGCTGGCAAGGCAAGTCCGAAATCCAGAGTGCAGGCCACCAGGAGGGTGGAACTCTCAGGCGCATGCTAAAGCTTTTGTCCACAAGCAGAATTTCTTTTTCAGGGAAGCCTAAGCTCTGCTTTGGAGACCTTTGAACTGTTTGAATTAGGGCTGCCCAGGTTACCTAGGATAACCTCTTTTACATAAAACAACTAATTATAGACTTAAATCATATCTATAAATTATGGATTTTAATCATATCTACAAAGTATCTTCAAAGCAATATCTAGTTAGTGTATAACTGAACAACTGGGGGACTGGATTATAGACTAGCCAAGCTGACACACAACATCAACCATCACAGACAGAAGATGGAATGAGGTCTGATAAATTTGTCCTCAAGCCAGGCCCAAGGGATGAAGAGTTCATCACATCTCCTGAAACAGGTTTCTTTTTGGACACATTTATTTAACTTGCATCAACATTTTAAAACCTTATAAGGATAGTTCCTTAGTCTTGTCTTGGTATCCCTAAGAACTTTGTTTATTTTTGTCTACCTGAAAATCAGGAGATTTTGTCTGCTCCCTGATGATGGCTGGGTGATGACTGGCCTTTGGCCAGGGCCCAGAGCTAGGAACTTATGTAAGTGTCTTCTGAAAGACCACAGTGGTTCGCCCAGATTCTCCTCTGACTACACCGGGCCTCTTCCAGGCCAAGTCCTTCTTCCTCTTGTTATCTCACTATCACGCTAGCTTATGAGTTTATTTCATTAACTAGCATGATTTCACGAGAGCCAATTCAAAATTGCAGTGGCCACTAAGGGGAGCTTTTGACAGGAATGAAAGTAGTTGTTTGAAAGCTACCTTTGAATAAAAAGTAAAGAATTTCTCAAGAGGAGATTATTTCTCTTTTTTGTCTACAAGAGAGAACACTTTGTTTAGAGTTGTCCCCTCCTTCATTTTAGTACTTGGGAATTAAGAATCACTGATTTTTTAATTGTTTTGGCTGATAAAACTGTCAAGTGTATACAAGTCATATTAAAACCAGCTGCTTGCCACTCTCTTTAGCAAGCATAGATGTCATAATCTGTTTTCAAACTTTCTGTCCTCATTTTGTAGAGAAAACATAATTAGCCTTTTAGAGTGACAATTTCATATGTGCCTAAAGCCCGCTGCATGCCTCCCTCTTTCTCTCTCCTCCCTTTCTTGGGGATAAAGAGGTTACAAGGGGAGAGATCTGAACACGTCTTTCACTCCACCATGTTTCCCAGAATCTGGAGAGAGGTTAAATATTAAAAATAAAATTATTTAGTTGGTATGTCAGCACTCTACAATATCTGCAATATCTGGCCCAGATAAACACTCAACAATGCCTAAAAAAAAAAAAAAAAAAAAAAAAAAAAAGTATTCAACTGCTTTTTTTTTTTTCTGGATCTTGAAAAGTATGTTTATACTTTACTACTACAGCTATGAGGTAAAAAGAAAGAAAAGAAAAGAAAATGGCTTTAGCTACAAGGTAAAACAAGAGTTTTGGATACAACTCAGTCTTTAAAATTTAGTTTACCCTATAAAAATACTGATAGAACACAATTTTATTTGTATAAATACAGAATTAAATGTCTCATATTTAAACTTTCTAAACAGCCTACATTGGTTTTATGAGTTACTTAAGTTACCACTATCTCCATGCCTGCCACTTAAGCTAAGCCTTGGAGTTGTTAGGCAGGCATTGGCTGTGCTCACAGTTGAGCCATTGTTTTCATCTCTGGATATCAACAATCTCACAAAGCACCAACATCAGATGGAGTTTTATTGTGATGAAATAAAACAGTAACCAGATTATCTCATGGTATTGTCTAAGCATTAAAAAAATCACTGTGCAAATCACAAAAATAAATTCCTCCCCGCTAATATGAGTCATGCCTGGTTCTTTACCATTAAGATTAAGATAATGAATCAGAATTGCCTCACTTCCTGACAACATCCAATCCAGAGTACAGCCAAGCTTCTACAACTTTCCCCAAAATTACCTAATCAAAGCCCAAGTCATATAATAAATCTTTTCAAGCTTCTACAACTTTCCCCAAAATTACCTAATCAAAGCCCAAGTCATATAATAGATCCTTTCTAACATCTTCTATCTGAGATGCATTTTGGTTCCCATGGTATGCATTCTCCCTAATTTCAATGAACAATAAATCCAACTCACTCAATCAGGTGTGTCCTGGTTGGCCTTCGGCTCCAGGGCATTTACAGTATAAGCTTTTGCTGCAGAGAAAAATATTAAGATAATTAATAAAAATACTTTCAAGCTCAAAACCATTATATTAGGATCAAATTTTGTGCAAGGTATAGAGGATAGAATGGAAATAAGGAAATAGTAAATGTTTTTACCACTAAAGAAGAGCTTGTTTGTGTATTTGTTAAATGGATGATGTTATGTATCACAATGCTATGTTATGTAGATTCTATTGGGTCCTTTTAAAAGAAGTTATTAGTTTTATTTTTAAAATGATAATATTTATAGTCAATGGAAATTATGGTCTTTGCATCTATTTATAGTCATGATGAAAATATTTAGATATTAACTTAAAAATGTACAAAAGATGATAAAGAAATCAGCCTATCTGCAATCAATTACTAGAGCATGTCAATAATTGAAGAAAGTTAGCTTAATGAAAAAGTTAAAGTCTGCATGTAATGACAGATACTAAATGTATCTTATTAGAAATACTTTCAAATGCACATTATCAGCATTCATTTCAATTAGTCTTTTTGAAATTTGCTAACATAACTACAAGGACTGCCTATACCCTCTCGCTGACCGCCACTGCCATAAGGTCTCCTGTCCCTTACTTTAGTTTCACCAGGCCTGTTCTCCTCTGCTGGCCATAAACAAACAAACAAACAAACAAACAAACAAACAAAAAACCCTCGTGTATAAAAGAAAGTCTGTAATTTTGATGTATTAGGGAACTGGGTCATGTCAGGCACACAGATGTTTGGTAAGCCCCTTTTTCCTTCCTTTCTACAAAGACTTTTAGAACATAAAATCTTATTTTAAAATTACAGTCTGAGTGAAAGAGGCATCCGTTTTTCAAAATTGTCTTAAGGGATTCATAAACAGAAAGGTTTAAAGACCTTTGTTTCAGTTTCTACGCTGTTTGATTTGCCACTGTGGGCCCAGGTCCAGCAGAATGCCTGACATATTAGAAAGCCTCCTGGTGTAGGACTGACTAACTGAATAACTAATGTAGGAGGTAAAGTTGAAGCTTACCTGGTGGTTAAGGGATAAAAGAGGAGACATAGGGAATGTGATAGGGGTAGGGAAGATGTTGAACCAGAGAGTTACAAGAAAGGTGTAGAAAAGGATGGCTAGAACCAGAGAAAAGAATAATTTCCTTTTCCCACCAAATGAAATCGGGGGTGTATTATTGGCTAGTGGATTCCTTGAAAAAGTCCTCTATGCTTACTCTTTCGGAATTCTCACCACCACCTAAACCCTCACCCTGCATTCCCCTTAAATATAGTCACAAAAAGGCTTTTATCCCCACCTTATCATGGAAACGGCTCTTGTCAGGGACATTCAGTCTTCACATCACTAGATCAGGGAGGGGTCAATTCTCACTCCATCTCTCACAGGACCTATCAGCAACAATTGATGCAGGTCTCTACGCGTTCCTTCTTGTTTCTATGACATTCTTTCTTAAGTCTGTTCTTATTGTTTTAGCTCTACTTCTAAATCTCTCATGCTTGTTCCTCCTCACTTTCCCCATCTGTAGGTGTGGGAATGTCAGAGTTCAGCTCTAAGACCTGATTTTCTTCTCTATGTACAATCACTTCCTCAGTGATTTCACCTGTTCTCATGGCTGAAAATGCCTCTATTTTCAGCCATGAAATCTATCTCTATTTAAATGCCCAGTTGAATTAATCTCAAAAATAGATGTCTGAAACAGAACTCCTAACTTCTTTACCTCGCCCATCCTTCAAACTTGCTTTCCTCACAATCTTCTCCATTGAAATAAATGTCAACTCTATTCTAATTGTTCCAGCCAACAATCTTCAAGTCATCTTTGAGGCTTCTTTCTTCCTTATATTCCCCTACTGAATGCTCCATCAAATACTGTTGGCCCTCTCGTCATAATATTTTCAGAATCCAAATTTTTAAAAATCACTTCCACTGCTTCCTTCTTATTCCAACCATACACCCCTCCAGTCTACATTATTGCAAAAGTCTTTCAAATTTGTCTCACTGTTTCTGCTTTATGTCATATATTATATGTTATATGTTATTAACTGTTGATTCAAATAATCCCCAAATTACCAGTGGCTGAACACACACACATACCATTTTATTTTTTTGCTCATATCTAGGTCTAATAAAGATAACACAGCTCCTTGATTTTCACTTTAGGGACCATCCCTCTCTTATTCCTCAGTGTATATGAAAATAGAAGTAAAGTTCTAAGATTATATGGCACCAGATATCATATTAGTCTCCCTAGTTCCATATGGAAGTTTGCTGTTGGCCATAGCAAAGAGGACATCTATTATGTTTGCCAGTTCATCATCCTTTTTCCCCTGTTCTAGCAACAGTTCCTGATTTTTCCTCAGAAAGCACACTTCTACTTTACACTTCTATTGTTTTAGTCAGTTCAGGCTGCTATAACAAAATGCCATAGATTGGACAGTTTATTAAAAACAGAAATTCATTTCCCACATTTTTGGAGGCTGCTAAGTCTAAGACAAGGCACTAGCAGATTCAGTGACTGGCGAGGGCCTGCTTTTTCACAAGGAACATTCTTTTCACTTTGTCCTTACATGGCAGAAGGGGGAAGGGAGATCTCTGAGTCCTCTTTTATAAGGGCATTAATCACATGCAAAAGGTTAATGCATGGGACTAATTGCCTCTCAATGCCATCACATTGGGGGAAAATAGATTTCAATGTATGAATTTGAGGGGGGACACAATTCAGTCTATAGTACCCATATTTAGCCACATAAATTAGAGATGACTCATTTCAACCCTGTGTTCTATGATTGAGTAATAGAGCCATGGAGAACCATTTTTTAAAATTATTATTCAATAAATATTATTTAGCATCTACTATGTGCCAGGCATGATCCTTAGTTCTGGGGGACAGCAATAAACAACAAAAATAAAATCCTAGTTTAGAGGAAGATTGTATGTGTGGGTTATTTTCCCCCTTAGGAGGAAAGCCTATCTAAAATAGGTCAACATATAAGGGAGTACAGCTGAGATCTGTAGTCATGCAAATACTTTTGAGCACCTGATTCGAGAAATCTAAAGCATATCTACCCCTAGACTCTTCCATGATGAGAGCTACAAATGCCTTTTTACTCAAATCAATTTTAGCTGGCTTTTGTCCCTTGCAGCAGAAAGAAATCCTGGCTGCATTGCCTATTAGGGATGATGTAGGATAGCATGCTGTAATCCCTATAAAGCAGGCCAGATATGCTAGCTCCAGTGATAGCACTCATTTGTACATAAGCACAAATACACAGAAATTAAGTGAAAATTGTTCTCACTGTATATGATCAGGAAGAGTTGGGAATAGAACTTTCCTTGAATTTTAACTAAGACCTCTGCACACTGCCAGCCCCATCATTTTATAGAATGAGAGGAACATCTAAATTACCTTCAACCCAGAACAAAGAACTTGGGGTAAAAATACCACAAAATAGAGATGGCCTCTTTATTTCAGAAGACTGACTAGAAGATAATGTTGCCAAGTAACTCTGAAGAAAGCCTGACGCATACCTACGAATGCAGATAAAATGCATTAAAATACTTACCACAAATATTAATTTATATCTTAAAGGTAATCATTTACTGATTGGACCTAGCAAATGAGAAGAGATTGAAATTTCACCCACGCATTCAATTATTTATCAACCCACCTTTTTCCTCAGAATTTATAGCATCTGAGTAGACATCGGCTAAGTAAAGAAATCCATGCAAGATATATATGAACTGCAGTTGTACTTAGAATGCTTTTGCTAGTTATTTGTTAAGACAGTCCTTAAATCTTAACTAAAGAAATTAGCTAATTAAAATATGTATAGCTATATTGGTATTATTTCTAAGAATTACTCTCAGCAAATATATGTCCATGATTCAACCAGTCTCATCAAGAAAGTTGCATATGAATAGCCAAGTACCAGAAGACCACAAGGAAACAATTTAAATACTTACCTAGTTTGATTCTAACTCTTTATGTTTTGGATAGAACCATACCTTTATGTTTACTGTAGACAGAATAGATGTCAGTCTTCTCTATTTCTCTTTTCTGGGGCAAATTCAGCTGTGTATTATCCCAAGCCATGCATAGGTTGGATAATTACTAGCCATACATGGAATCATTAACAGAGGAGGCATTAAAACATCTTAGCATTGAAGAATCCAATCATGACTTCTGAAAGACAAAGAGCTCTAAAAGGAACAAATAGGAATAGGGGAGCAAGAGCTATGAAAAGGTAGAGAATGGATGACATAGGTGTTTAGAGTTGCTCTTCTGACATGGATGAAAAATTGCTTTAAAAAGGCACAACTAGAAAACTGGGAAGCCCAAAGCTTCTCCCAAGTGTAATCATAAACATGCTAATATGCAAGGTTAGGTGCCAGTGAGACAGGGCATCACACCTCATCACAAAGAAAAATGAATTTTCCCATGTTGGCATCCCTGTGCCCAGCAATGGATGACTGCAGTGGCACCTTTCATGGCCCGTGTAGGCCCCCATAATTAAAAGGTTGAATTAGTCATGTAAACAAATTATCATCAACAAAGGAGTTTACAAATGCTGGCTAATTAGTTTAAATTCCCCAAAGCTTTCCACTGTTTTTAATTCAATAACACCGTGTAAATTCTCCAGTTAGAAAAAGCCTAATAGGAATTGGCAGAAAACTAAATAATTGATATTGTCAGCAACTGCAGCAGCAAGCGCTCCAGTGTTATTGTTTGCCGGTAAACAGGATGGCAGTGATTTCCAGAGAGGATAAAGCATGAAGTTTAATGAATTAACAATATAAACCACAGACAGCTGGTATTCAACAGCCTTGAAAAATTTTAAAGTACATATAAATAGACACACCTCAGGCTTGGATTAGAGTCAAGCATCAAAACAACCAGCACTTTAATGAGTGGCTTAGAAAGAGTAACGAACTAGCTACTAGCTACGTGACATTAACAAATGCTAACCATTCCTTTTATTATGCTTTTGTCATAAGAACAAACAAGGTTAATGATGTCAACTCTAGAATCTACAGATTCTTACTGGCCATATTGGGAACCATTAACACAGATGACATGATAACATCTTAGTATTGAAGAATGGTCTGAGAAGGCAACAGCAGGGTTCTCCAACCATTGTCAGTGTTTCCAAAAGTCTAATGAGAACTGAATATTTACCATCATGAGAGAGTCTAGACCAAAGCTTCCTAAACTGAGGTATGTAGACCCCAAATGTATCTGGTCAAGTGCCAGCAAGGAGAGTGAATCTGCAGAATAAATATGATGAGTACTCCTGGAGCACCAGTTTTACCTGACAATATAGATATACAGTTGATCCTTAAACAACGTGGGGATTAGGGGCACTCACCAACCACAAAATTGAAAATCAGTGCATAATTTAAGTCAGCCTTCCACATATGTGAATTCTCAACTGCCAGTTGACTCTAGAACAATGAACATGGGTTTGAACTGTCTTGGTCAATTGATCTGCACGGGGTAATTGAAAAAATCTGTGTATAAGTGGACATGAGCAATTCAAACTCACATAGTTCAAGAGTCAACTGTACACTCTTTTATTATTATTTAAGTTTTTAAAATTTTTCTAAAGTAATAAGTAAAGCATGGCTTTAAAATTCATAAAATAAAAATGCTTATGTTAAAAACAGTAGATCCCTGCCCAACCCCTTCCCTTTCCTACTCCATGGAAGCAACTATTTTTCAACATTTTTTACTATTTTTTTTTCATTAATTCAATTGTTTTTCTAAATAAAATATATCTACCACTCTCTGTTAATTCATCCTAAAACATAACATAGTAACTTCCAGTTTTGATAGATAAGGATCTAGTTCTCTTTTCCTTTGTTTTATCTTTCTAATACATCTATAAGTTTTATCGAATCCATATTCAGTGTTCTTATTATTATGGCTATAATTATTACTGCTGAGCCTAGAATTTTACTGTGACCACCTTTTTAAACTTGTAACAAGTCACCCTCTTCCATATGTAACCATTCTTTTGCCATTGGCTTAGTTTTCCATGAGCCTGAGGACAAATCTTTCTGTACTCTACCACACCTCTGAGATATATTTCTCAAAACAAGTGTTTACAATTCTCCTAATTTCTCAGTTCCATTTTTTCGGAGGAGGTGGAGATATTCCCTCTGGAGCCCCCTCCAGCTCTAGACTAAACCCTTTTTTTTTTGACCTCATACACCACTATAATTGTGGACCTAACCTTGGCTGTCATGAAAATCCTTCTCTTTTCGAGGTATATGGTACATTGGTTAGACATTTATATAGCTTATAAAATGATTCCCTAATTGCCCCTTCTCTCCTCTGGCTCTTCACCTAGTCATTATATTAATGCTAACTAGCCATTACATAAATGCTAACTGCATTCCCTATGTAGTGCTCCCCATCCCCGTGATGAAAATCCTCTTTTGGGCCAAATGTTCTATTATCCGTAAATGAATAATAGTTTGGTCACATAGAGAATTCTAGGCTAGATATAATTTGCTATTTAATTTCTAAAGGTATAGTTCCATGTTTTTATTTTCCAATGTGCCATTTTAGAAATCTGGCACCTTTGTTTGCTCTTGTCCCCTTTGATTTTATTTCTGGAAGCTTTTAAAGATATTCCTTTAATATTTTTGTTCTAAATTTTTGTGCCTTTTCATTCTGAAGATTTGTCTACCTTCTTTCTTTATTTCCTCTGTACTGTATTCTTTATTCTATCTTCCTTGATCTCCTTAAATTTCATTTCCTAATTGGTTCTCTCACTTTCTTATATTTTGTTTCCTATTTTACTTTTCTTTAGCTTTCCTCCTTTCTGGAATTCTCTAAATTGCATTGTTCAACACTTTTTTTTTTTTACTGAATTAAAAAAAAAATTGCTTCTATTTTTAGTTTCCACAAACACATTCTTGTTCTCTAATTGTTCCTTTTGATATCATTTTTGTAGTTTCAAGGATGCTGTAGCTTATAATCTTATTGATGATATCAAGTAGAGTCTTTTTGAAGTTTTCTTCTGCTTCCTTCATTTTTATTTCCTAATTTCTTTCCAGTTTGTTCTTTTGCATATAAGAAAATTTCCCTAAAAGTCTGTTTATCCTTGATCATTTGTTTTATTTAAGGATAAGACATTAAAAAGCAGATTTGAGTCCTGTGAGCACAGATGAAGCTTTTCAACTAATTGACTTTAGCATTGAGTGGTCAGCTGATACTTTTGTTTGAAACATCCCCAAAACTCATATTGGTATTTGTGTGTCTTTTCTCTGAGGAAATTCAATTTCTCTGGTGAAAGAGTTCTATTTTTGTTTGTGGGTTATATGTCTGGCAGCTAGCTAACCTCCTGAAGATTATTGAGAGAAAATGATTAGATTTATTTAAAGAGGTTTATTAGATTCTCCAGATACCCTTCTCCATACCAGATGTTTCTAGTCCTGGAGCTTCTCTATTTAGTCAGTTTCTCTTGTCTTCAAAATGATGCTTAGACCATCTTTAAGAGTGCCTTTATCAGTGGAGTATACTGCAGAACTAGATTAAAATAAAAGGCTATGGTCAGTTGATGGATCGACAGAATGGAAACCAGCTCAATCAACAGCCAGGTGCTAATTATCAATTTGATTTGTCTGAATTCAATCAATGGTTTTGCAGATAGCAGGCAGATTAACAGAGTTAAATGACCTCAGCTCCAGGTTTCTCTCCAAAGCCTTTTTGTGTTGACTTAGGCAAAAAATAGCACATCTCAGTTTTATAGGGGGAAAAAAAATAAGAAGAAAGAGTTAAAGAAAGCCTCATTGTTTAAATATTCAGTTTAGCTTAAATGTCTAATTAAGATTGTGGTGTCCTGATGATTTAATAGATTCAAAAGCAGTGTTTTCTTACTGCAAGTGATCACAGTTCAAGACCTGCTAGCCAAGCATGAAGTTTTGTTAATGAGAAATATAAGCTTATAGTCAGACCTTTGGATACTGCTATTAAAATGTACCTAATCATGTTCTTTAAGCAGAATTGGATAATCACAATAAACTGACTTTTTCACTAAGACGATGAACCTTTCCATTTGATAGATTTGTTCATAAATAATTTAACTTGGAGTTAATTGATAGAAAACAACACTGTCACCAAACTTTACAATAAAAAAAAAAAACCCTAAGCATTAAATAATTTTTCTTTGGAACTGACTCTGCATAAATTGAAGTTTTTTCCCCCTTCTGTAGTAGATTTTTATGGCCTCCAAAACACTAAATGTATAAATCTTCCTATGAAATGTGTCCCAGGCTTCTCCGGCATACAGAGTTAACCTGGTTGTAGTGCATCTTGTTCCTTCATCTTGTCTATATTGGTTTATGTAGGAGTGTTTATCTGACCCCTACTTCACTAAATGAACAATGTACTCATGTTACGAGAAATGAAAAAAAATGTGAAGAGAATTAGAAAGGACATTATCAGCTATGGATGATAGAGAAACATGGAGAAAAAACCAGGCCAGGTAACTACGAAGAAAATGTATACAACCAAAGGCATGGCACAGCCATGGACTCCCAACCTCTCATCAGGACAAAAGCCTGGAAATCTGAAGTATAGAACTCAATTATAATATGAGGATTAGGACACAGGAATGTAGTGGAGATAAGAGGGCAGTCGTTTGATTTTGCCCCCAGAATCATCCAGAATCACTAGCTGGGGTCCCATTTAAAATGTCCTGTAACTTAGAGGGTGTTTAAGGTACCTAAGAAGCAAAGTGAGAGTATATGACCTACAATAAGATAGATGTGAGAAATATAAGTATAAGGAATATTGATTACCAATTAGAATTGTGTCGTGATTAGAAGGTAGCATGTAAGTACATAAAATTTATTTATAGAGTATATTTTACTCTATAAGATTACATTTTTGCTCAAGGCCCTTTCCCCTAAACAATCTATGGTTTAATCAATCCATTCCACAAGCATTTATTGGAAATCTATTCTATGCCAGTCAGTGTACACACGCAAGCACTAAGATACATAAGATATAGTTTCTGACTTAGAGAAATTACAGTTCAGTCTGCTCAGAGAGGCATCAAAGCGATTCAGGGCCTACGGGACATTGTGTCCAGCATTATAATATTAGCCAACATTTACTATGGTTCTTACTCTCTTTCAGGCATTTTTCTAAGCACTTTAAGTACATACCCTGCTTAATCTTCACAGAAGCTCTTCGTTATTATCTTCATTTTATGGATAAAAAATAAAACAGGCCAAAAAAAAGGAGGTGGAGTAACTTGCCCAAAGTTGTCCAAAATCTATTTGGGCATAATTGAACCCAAGCCATCTGGCTGCAGAGTTCATTCTCTCTTAATCATCCCACTCAGTTGTTAGAAACACAGTATGCCCTGGAGCTGTAGAAGCTCAGAAATGGGACATGTAAATTAGAAGGAGGATGTCAAAGTGAGTGTGAGAGAGGAAAACCAGCAAGAGTTAACTGGAACAGTTAATTATGTCTAATTAAAACTCAATTCCTCCTTGTAGAGCTCAGAAGATAGAGTCAAGATACTCTCATTGAGAAAAAGATATATTTTTTAAAAAGTCAATTGGGAGTTGATGGGAAGGAAGGTAATATGGAGGCCAGGAGTGTATCCTCAATGTAATTGGTGGGAGAGAAGAGAGGCTGAGCAAATTTCACCTAAACCTTGGGCCCGCCTAGCACAGGTTTTCCAGGTGAGAGAAGGGTTCAAGAGGGCCTTGCATGGCTTACCCTTCAGAGTTCTAGCATTTTCTGACCTATTTCAGAAGGACCTCATCAGGAGAGCTAAGGATCAACAAACCTATAGGATAGGATGGGGCAGAGAGTGGAGACAACCTATAGGTACCTCTGGGAAGCCTCTCTCAGTGACCCACATTTAAATCAAGGTACAAATATTGAAGCTGGATTCCCCCTTATGGGGTCTAAATTATAAAGCTTCTCAGAGGCCATGGTTATTCTTCAAAGGCTCAAGACCTCACCCACATGCTCCAAGGAGATTTACTGCTTTGCAATGAGCTGTGGCTTATGCTGGATTAAGTATATGCAAGCCAAGAGAGAACCGTTTATTTCTCAGGGGCAGGCTGCCCCAGAATTAGAGGTGGGAAGGGGAGAAGGAGGAAATGACTGAGGCAGAGCAGCAAATTACCAAGGGACACATGGCCAGTTCTGTCATTTGAAATATGTATGAGCAAGTAAGGTCAATGTGGAGAGTATTGACCTTATTCATTCACACCCCTTTGCCTGGGAGCCAAAAGAGGTTTGAGCCCATGCACCCTGGCCTCTCATCTTCAGAAGCAAAATCAGGTGCTCCTGCTTTTAATCTTGAATTGGATCTTGTTCTGAATAGGTTTTCCTATTCATCTAACAAGGCACAAAAATGCCTTTAAGGCTGAAATACTTAATTTTAGTAACAAAGTAAAATGAAACAAAGAGACCTCTTTCTACATATGGAAGACCATTATTAATCTCAGGTTTCAAATTATCTGATTCTAAATAAAGTATTTTAATTTTCAACCAGAATGTATCTGGTGAGTCCTGAATTATCCACTTGGACCCCTGGGCCTTGCTTCCCTTAAGTTTCGGTGTCACGATCAAGTCACTAGTCCTCAGAGAAGAAGGCACTTTGCTATCAAGCTTCAGAGAGTTCTCCTTTTGGGTTCTAGATCACCCTGTACAATATTTGGCATTCTTGGGAGGAATCTAAAGGCCCAGGCCCTGTGAATCCTATGCTTACAGAGACCTATTTCTTTTCTCCCTTTTTATTTCTTCTGATTCATATTTATTAGAGCACCATTAAAGTGAGCTCTACCCTTTAGTAAATGTAGTAAATTTACTTATCGTTCTAGCACAGAAGTCTCTGAGATGAGGTACATAATCCCCATCCTAGGACACACAAGACATCTCACTGGGGTATTCCAATAAAAAAATATTAAAATTTAATTATTTTAGTTTACCCTTTCTTAATCTATGTGTATGTTTATTTTAAATGTACATAGATATTAATACAATAATATGTGTGGCTACATATGTATATGATACATGCTCAATTTTTTAGGAGTATACAGTCCAAAAAGTTTATAGATTACTGCTGTAGCCTCAAAGATATGGCCTCACATTATTTTGCTTATTCATTCACTCATATATTCAATCATTCTTTCATTTATTAATTCACTTTACAAATATTTATAGAGTATCTTGTATGTGGCAGACACTTGCTGGGTGCTAAAGATATGTAGATACACAGAGCATAATATTAACTCTTGAATAGTCATGTGGTGAAAAATTCAAATAAATTAACTCAGTACAAAATGATAAATGCTAAAACAAGAGTCTGTCTGTGGTAGAAGCAAAGAGGAAGAAACCACTAACCCTGCACTGAACAAAGTCAGTAAAGCATTTATCACAGTGACATCTTGAGAATGAGGTCCTTTCAAGCAGAAGGAGCAGGATAAAGGCATAGATGCCTAAAAGCATACAACATACAGGGATGACTGCACAAGCAGTTTGAAGTATATATGAATTATAATGCACCTGGGGTGATGAGTGTCATAGGACAAGGGTAGGAATGGCATGCAATACTGGTAGAAACTGGAAGCTGACCTGGATCATTCAAATTAGTGTATACCAATGCAAGTTAGGATGCCATCTTCTAGATCCCCTCTACTCATAAGTGTGATTCAAGGGCTAGCATCATCAACATCATCCAGAGGCTTGTTAGAAATGCAGAATCTGAATTTCAATATGCATGCTCATGCACACACAAATGAATCTACATTTTAACAAATGTTAAAATCAGAATTTCCCATTTTAACAAGATCTCCAGGTAATTCATCTTCATATTCAGTTTGAGATGCAAAATGCAAGTATAGCGAATGACAAGAACAGCCATGTGGTGGCTGACACCACCAGCCATGTGATCTTAGGCAAGTTTCTTAAACTCTCTGTGCCTCATTTTCATCATTTGTAAAATAACTCTGATAGAATTTTCTACCTCATAGCATTATGTTAAAGATTACATGAGCAATCCATTGAAAAATAGAAAAGCAAAAAATCCCTTGGTACATTACCCAGCCCACAGTCAATGACATTGAGTGTTAAATATTATTTTTCCATGCTCAAATATTCAGAGTTCTCTCTGCTTTGTCCTTGCAGTGATATCTACTGTGTTCCGTTTATTTGAAGAGAAAAGATGAATGAACCATTCTGAGATTAATAAATAATCCAGCTGATACTGATAACCACCCAGCCTACTTTCAGAAAACCTATCATTGCTAAAAAGCAATTTGCAGTTTTTGAGCACCTGTGATGAAAATGGTATGTTAGGCAATTTGCAAACATTTTGATCTTCACAATGGAAATATTATTATCCCCATTTTCCTGGTTAAGAAATTGAGTCTCTAGAGATTAAACTGCCTAAGGTCATGTAATTAATAAGTGGCAGACCTAGAATTCTGCCAGATATCTCATTACCCAAGTTCATAATCTTTTCAACAAGCTGATCCATCTTAGAACAGAAAAGCACTCCTCTCTAATAAATCTAGTAGCTAATGAATAATGATATCATCATAGGAAATAGGCTTTTAATTTTTTAAATTATTACTTTCAAACTTCAGAAAAGCAAGAATGGTAGAATAAATACCTACATACCCTTTACCTACATTCACCAATTATTAACACTTGGCCACATTTGCTTTACCCATCTCCATTGCTCTTATTTGAAAATAAGTTGTAGACATCATGTCCTTTTATTTCTAAATAGAATAGTGTGAATATTTCCTAAAACAAGGTCATTTGCTTACATAACTACAGTGTAATAATCAGCATCAGGAAATTTAACATTGGTACAATACTGCTATATAATCTCTAGATATTTTTCAAATGCTATCTATTGTCCCATTGATATCTTTTATAACAATTTTTTCTAGTCCAGAACCTACAATTACATTAATTGACCTATATAATATTTATCTCACTCTAGAAAGTGCATATGCCTTTTGTAGAATTCTTGAAACTTGTGAAAAAAGAAAGTATACATGGCCTTTGTAGAATTCTTGAAAATTGTGAAAAAAATATTAAAAATAAAACAGCAATTGCAAATATGTATTTTCTTCTAAAATTTATGTGCATTTACATGTCTGTATATTTGCAGGCTTGAAATCATGTTGTATATAAATCTGATTTATATACACCTATGACATCTATCTTTTTTCTATCTTTTTATCTATCTTTCACAATTAATATTTTATCTCAAGTGTTGGGACCCCAAGTATTCAAAATCCCAAATATTTTTCTAAGTCATTAAAATCTCTTTGCAAATAAGATGTTTACTGAATTTATAAGTCTGTTACTTTTACCTCAACTTTTTCTTATTGTTCACTACTGTAATGCTATCCATTTTTTCTCTTATACATAGCACTGTAATGAACATCTTTGCACCATATTATATACTAAACGTTAACATAGATTACATAAGTGTCAGCAACTTTTATAAGAGAGCCAGTCTTTCATTTTACATTAAGTCAAAAAAATCTTTATGCCTTAAAACGTAGGCTTTACACAATTCCTATTGAAATAAACTGTATATACAAACAGCCACTTGGGATTTAAATAAAAAACATACACAATAGCTACATGATTGATTTAAGTTTTTTGCCTTCTCCTCCAAAAATTTGTTTCAGGAGCTCAGGAATAAAAACACTGGAGGGCCTGGGGTTCCTATGTGTAACCTTCCAATATCTAACTATCTGTCACAATCTGTGAGAAGCCTCCTGACCCATATGAACAAGGTTAGTTCTGTTTGCTCCTGACTTTATTTCTGGTGTAGACTTTACCACACAGACATGGAATTGACTATCAATATTCTTGGTTAAAACAACAGAAACCAGTGATGGATATAAAACTTCAGAAAAGGAAATTATTGGGCATCAAGTTCAGAAAATAGGAGATGAGAAAGTGCATTGACAAGGTCTTAGCACAACTCAGCAGCTTGATTAGAGTGGTGCTGGTGTCTCCACTCCTGGACAATGCCACTACAGCTTTATTCTGGTCAGCCACTGGCACTTGGAAAATTCTTTTTCCTATGCATTTTTTTGCATTACTCCTTCAAGATTTAAAATACTGGGCTATATCATCTGATTGTTCAAGCATAGAGCCTATCCCATACTCTAGTTTCTGGAAGGTAGGGAGAGGAGCTATCTGCCTCCTTTAATTTTCACAGTGAGGAAAAACTTAAAAGAAGGAACTTTGGAACAGAACAGCTGGAAATACCACTGGAGGCCACCACCTTGTCTACGTAGTAGCTACATAGCATTTACCATTGTGTTACTGCAGATTCATGGTTCTGAGATAAGGGATATGAGACTTGGGCAGTTGGAGGAAAAAGCAGGAAGCCATAGGCAACTGCAACATAGCTCTTTATTCCAGCAATGGCACAACCAGCTTCATAGGGCGGCAATTCTCCAACAAGGGCATGGCACTCCCCCACCTCCAACCCACATGGCAGTGGTGCCTTTTATACACAGGTTAAATAGTAGTGGCACACTGCCAGATAATGGGAAGCTATGCATGCGTACAGGACACATGGCTACAAAAGGGGAGAAGTGCTAAGTTTTCTTCTGATTGGAAGTTAGCTACGGGTGTGGGAGGAAGCCTGGTTACAGTTATCTTTCTTTCTCCATAAAATCATTCTTCCTATTATTATATATTTGTTAAAATTGTTCTGCCTAAAGATAGTGACTATCTCTCATGTATTCCAAATATATCCACATTTGCACTATCACCCAGAAATGGAGAGTGACCAGTTTCATCAGTTATATCATCCAATTTTATTATAGAAAATCTGAAGTCAGATTTCCCTGTATGGGCAAAATCATCACCATCAGTCACCATAACACTCAGGATTTTCATCATTTTGGAAAATAAATGAAATTGGAAAACTATAATTTTCTTTACTTTGGGTGAATCTAAAGCCTTGTTCCTATGATCCCTGAGTCCTTGGTGACTCTGCCTATATGGAAATGCAGCACATATCCAAGTATGATGAACCCACAGGTTTTACTTAAATTCCTCCTTGTCCCCAGCAAGCAGCAACAACTCTATTTCTCCTGAATAGTTAGGTTTAATCATCTTGTTATTGCAAGGGATTATCTCCCAGATAATGTCACACTAGTCTTTGATAGGCCATACCACTGTTCCATACAAATTGCTACTTCAGAGAATATGATAAGACCAATGAACACTATGGCTATTAGTCTATTCCCTTTCTTCTTTCACTGCAAAGTGAGAGTTACTCGTTCAGGAACAAACATTGATTGAGCAATCATGTCAATGTATAAGACATTTAAGAAACTCACAGATACTATTACTGGCAAAAGCATAATGGACATGGGGAAAAAAATCTAAATCCAAAGTGTTTATTAGTGAAGAGAGCTTATATCTCACTTGAGGATGAAAAAAATGTCTAATAAAATTAACAAACCAGCATGGTATTGGCTGCTGTCTATCCCAGTGGTGCGTTGCCATACTGAGATTCAATGTTGGTTACTGATTACAACGGACAAACCGGAAATACATCAGTGGCCAAAGCCAAGTGATACTGAAGAGGTTAAGTATAAGTTCTTAAGCAAGATGCTGCCTATATTGCTACCTCTGTACACATTTTGCTCTTGAGCCCATTTAGCAAGAATTGAGGAAGGAGATAACTGATATATTTCTAATTATTGAGAACAAAAGGCAGTAAAGGGCCTTGTGTGGGCTTTCACATGGAATAATATTCTTTATATTTGGGATATTCATTCGCATGACTGCCCCTAAAATTCTTGACATTGATATTCTAACCTTGTTCTCATCAAGTCCTAAATCACCTTGACAAGTCATTTTCCAAATTGGATAACAAATACTGCTTGATGATGTACCCTCTAGGGAGATTGCCCTTTTCCACGGGAAATGCTGGAAACACCCATGGACTCAGCCATTGATTCAAGTCATGGGCTTTTAGGAGTACTAATGAAATTAAGCACTGTGGTGGTGGCTATGGCCAAGCACACCTTCAAAGCCATATGATAGCAACAGAATCTAAAGAGGTGATGAAGCTGGTTATCTTCTCTGAAATCCATGGTATTTTTCTAGAACTCTTAGAGTCTGTGCTGATACTTTCCTTTGGGGCTGGTCAGAGGCTCCTCACAGGATCCCTATTCATTCCAGGAATCTTCAATACGATTAGTTCCATTGAATCAAAGAGAATCTTAATTCAAACGACATGTCAACTTGAACTGTAATCCTAAATTTCTCCTATTCTTTGCCCCACTCAAAATTGGCAGTTTTTTAGGTCACATAATAAATATATTAGAACATTATTCACAGGTGTGGTATATGTAGTCTCTAAAATCTAGAGGCCCATCAAGTACTCTGTCTCTTTCTTGTATATAAGAGGAACATGGTAGAGTAGCTTGTCTTTTTTTTTTTTATCTTATGAGGAATCTATGCTCTAAATCACTGAACATCTACAGCTACATCAGTGTTACAGACACCTTAATATTTATGGGGATTATTTCCTCACTCTGGTATCCATATGCCTTGTCAGAATACCTTAGTACTTGCCACTAACTACTGAGTTAACAGTATGATGTCAAAAATATAATGGGCCAGTGTCATATCTTATGAATCATCAAAATTATCTAAATCTGTACAGACTATACTATGAAGGAAAACAGGAATGTTTTTGTAGATTCAAGATACGCAGGAGAAAGTGTACTACTAGCCTTGCTAGGTAAATGTATACTGCTTTTGATACTCTTACTAATAGGTATCAAGAAGAAAGCATTCACTGAATTGACAGCTACATACCAAGGTCCAGAGACTGTGCTGATCTGTCTACTAAACCTACTACATCTGGCACAGCAGCTGTATTAAGGGGTATCACCTTGTCAGTTTTATAGAGTCCATTATCATCTGTAATGGTCTATCTTTTTTTTCAGAGGCCAGAAAGTCTCATTGAAAGAGGAAATGATAAGGGCTACCACCCCTGCAATCCGTCAAGTATTTGATGTTGGCCTTAATTCCTGTAATTCCTCCAGGAATTAAGTATTAGTTCTGAATGTGTCATAGGAACTCCATTTGGTCCTTCTTAATATAATGACCCTTAATCCACAGGTAAGAAAATAAAATTGAGAATTCTACCAGTTGCTAGATATGTTCATTTCAGTTATACATTTAGGAACTGATGAAATAATTTGCAGGGCCTAATGAACCCAATTTGATTTGGGTCAAAATTTCATTTATTACTTGGTCTCTATAAACTTCTATTCTAACTATGGGACTAGGATGGCTTATCAGGTCCCCTGATGTCAATTTCACTTTGTATCTTACAGACCTCAAAAAATCTAGGCATTCTTCTTTTTCCAGTGTACCTTGACAAAGAGATAAAGATTCATTTCAGGAAGGATTTGAGGAAATATCTATATCTATATCTGCATTTTCATCTACATCTGTGTGTGTGTGTGTGTGTGTGTGTGTGTGTGTGTGTGTGTGTGTACACAGACAGCTGCCCATCTATTTAATCCTTAGAAACACCATGGTTAATTATTGTAGTAGATACCTACACATCAAGGTATCTTAATTGTTAGTTCACCATTCTCTGTCCATTTCAACAATTAGGTCAACCTTGCTTCTGATGGTTAAATGCTACCACCTGTTTCTGCTTTCCCACAATCACATTGTTCCTGTTTATATTAAGAAGTTAAGTTCCTCTACCATCAACTCTGGCTCATAGAGCAGAATCAAAAAGAAGCATCTTAAAGACACTAAAAACCCCTATCAATAACTTTTTTATTGCCTCAGTGACTAAAATGTCCTTGTATTTAGTTTTTCATCAATCTCAATTCATCAGAGTAGTGAACCAGTTGGTAAGATAATTAATATCTTTGAAGAATAAATTGTGTAGCACAGACTCAGATAGATGATTTAAAACTGAAGTAAGATTATAAAGATGTACTGATGACCCTGACAGGAGGAAGAAAAGTGCTTCTGATGTTCTTAATGAGATAGAGATAAAACATTTGCCAGACCAATAGTCAGTCCACTAAGAAAACCACACCAGAGCCAGCAACTACCATTAGAATGAACATTCAATTTAATTTATAATACTCTACTACCATGGTTTGAAACTCATCCATCCCTGGCATATGTCAGACCTCTACTGTTTTATAATAAAACCATTCTTTTTTATTTTTTTGAAGATGATTTGTGATTTGGTTAAATGGGAAACTTTAGGCACATTTATTTAGCCCATTTTCCTAATTGCTTAATCATTTCAACCTGTATGAATAACTATTCAAACACAAAAGAAATGGAAAAAGTAGCTTTAGTAAAGTTTTAGGAGCCCAGTGAGATTTTGGAAGGTGAATTTGAGTTAAAATTCTACTCTTAACTACTGGAATACAATGGTATTCTATGTTCTCAGAATTAGTACTAACTCTTAATAATACCATACCACTAGTTATTTATCCTGTAAAAGGTTGCAGGTCCATTTGTGGAAGGCTAGGGGAAAAATTTCTCTTGATTGTATCATTAGGGAGTTAGTTGGAAACCATATAACAAGCTCACTGCAAAATTTCTATGCCCTGAAGTCCTTTACCTTATATCAAGTATTTTCTCATATCTAAACCTTACATGGAGTGGGCAAATACAGAGTCTAAATTTCAATCACCTAACAAAAAGAAGAACAAAAAAATAGAACTATGACAAATTTTTGAAGTAACAAATTAAATCCAGGATCTCTGATGAGTTTCCTCATGTCAGTAAATTCAGATTGATCTAATATTGTAAGGCACCTTCTTATGTCAAGTTTGTTTAGAATCCATTTGCAAATATTTTCTTCTTTTCTCTTATAAAGTAGCAAAGTGCCATCCTTTTGCTCTGTGATTATTCTCCTTACAGTTCTGACATTGTAATTGGTACCTTAAGGCATGGTGAGATCTGACTCCATAGTTCCGGAAACTCTGATAGTTGCAGAAGGAATTGTAGGGTCATCAATAAAACAATAAACGGCCTTTTCAAACATAGGGGAAAGGGACTCTTTGGCTGTCAGAGGACCTTAAGCATGGGTTTGGAGTTTTCATATCCTCAGAATACTCTGAATGCACCCATGAACTCACATTATAGTTTTTGGCATGCCAATATGTATTGAGCAATGCCTCAACTTTCGTATAAGAAATCTAATGAGATTATTCATTTAAATGTTACTGACATTCAATAACCAAAGAATTAATCTCTTTATCTAATTTTTGGCTATCTCAGATCTACAGCTGCAGGAGTTTAGAATTTTTTATTTGCTTATTTGACTGTTTTTGACCCAGCCATCATGAGTCCTTGTTTAGTCTGTCCTTGAACTAAGAATTTATGTAGTTGAGCCTGTCATTCTCTATGAAGAACAAGCTATTGTTAGAATCAGCCATTTTTCTCCAAAGACATCAGATTTCGCATGTTCTTCATACTGATCTATTGTAGCAGTCAGTCATCTAAAGATCCTAGGTGAGACCACACATGATAATCGTCTCTTGTCATTACAGGTCACAAATAGCCAAATTCTTATTCCTGAACACTAAACTATATCATTCCAGTCAGAATTCTTGACTGAAAATTACAGAAATAACTCTAGAAACCTAAGAAGAAAGGAAAATCATAAACAGGTATTAGATAGCTCAGAGAATTACAAGAAGGCTAGAAAACTATGCTTGGAGAAATTAGCAGAGATAAAGGAAGGGTAGAAGTCTTGAGCTCAGTCAAAGTCCACTAAGATAATGTGTGGTAGGATGGATGCTGCTGTCTACACTGCTGTCTACATTACAATAGACATTCACTACCACCACTACTGATATCACCATCTCTAGCCACTTAACTGCAACCACCAAATCTCTCTCAACTCTATTCTCTCATCCGCTGAATAATATCTATTGTTTCTGTGTCTTTGTAAGACTTACTCAGGATTCTCTATTTTTTTTCTCTAATAGTTTTAGATACTTTTGTAGGCAAAGATTTTGCCTAATATGTGCATAAACTAACACAATTCCTAATTCAATTCAATCAGACCATCTTTGGCAGTATTATGCTAGCAAGAATGTGAAACCATTTCTTGCTTCCAGCCATAATATTGATGATCCAACCATTGAAGTTGCCCAGTCAGGCTCAATTGCTTTAAAATTTGCCCCCAGCTCAGTGAAGTGCTCTGAGCCAAGCATAAAAGGAACATTTATAAGTATTTTTTCCCCAGTTCTACCTCTTTGAGTGGAGTTCTTCACTCTGTGAAGTGGAACTTCTTTCTGTGGTCCTAAACTTTCCACACTGAAATTTCAAAGGCATGCCCCTCGCTCTTGTATTTTCGGAGTCCTGTTTGTGGGGCTATGACAAGCACAGTGGGAACACAGCTCACTGAAGACTGCAGTGTAGGAGTGACCAGAGGTCAGATTAAATGATATGATTTTCTCAAAAGGGCTGTGCAAGGGACTGGGACTTGGTAAAGCCTTTATTCATCTAGTCCTCTCCATGGGACATAGATTTAAATTACATTTTCTCTCACCTTTCATTCTCTTCATGACTTCTCTGTTTGCTCACCACAAGTTACCAAAACATCACTAAGCAAATGGTCTACAGCCTGTCTAGTGCTATTGAACACTTCTATTTTTGTCATCTATGTTTCTCCCTTCCTGAAATAACCCATTTAACTAGAGAAAAGTGTTGCAGCAGAAACTTTGAAATTCTAAAAGGCCATGTCGTTCCCAACTTACAACTGGAAAATTGAGTAACTCTGACATGTAATTCTCTCACAACAAGTGATTGAGTCTGCAATGAGAATTTGGACTGGATTAGGAAACTAGGTAAAAAAGGAGTCTTTTACTAAAAGTCGAGTCTTTATATGAATAATTTCCACACTAGAAATTTAGTTGGCACACTGACTTGATATGGAACATTACACTTTGACTATTTCAAATACAAATGTCAAATGCCAGTAAAAGAAGGAAAGAATTGTACTCTGAGTAATACATGCAGGAAGAGGAAATGCACCTTGGCCTCATCAATAATGTCTATATTTATTCACTTTCCCCGAAAGAGAAACTTTTGTTCTCTGAGAATGCAGCATTTGTTCCCTTCAATACTTTAAGCAAAAAAATTTCAAGCAGATGTTCTTCATACTGGTTGGGGAGGATCTATGTTAGTATTTCAATCATTTAAGATTTTTACACAATATTAAAATGGATTGAATTCCCCTACGTGGAAGAGAGAACATTGAATCACATGCTTATAATCATCAAGGATAGAAGATGTGCTCCACTCCAAAGGCAAGTCACAAACTTAGCTGGTGAGTGCTTTCCCCAGCTACCTTTCCAAGTCAGCATAGCAGAGTAGGGGAGACAGAAAAATATGAGGTATACTTAATATGAGCTGCAGTGCAGCCAAATAGCATACTTCCAGGGTACGCTCCCACACGCTGGCACTCTGAAAGATGCAATTTCTCCATTTCCAAAACTCAACAATTTTTCAGCTGCACAGCATCATTCCAATAAAACACTGGTATTTTATTCATCTCTTCCTGAAGTACCATACTTTTATTTTGTAGGCGTCTCTAAATCATATCAATTCACAAAAGACCAATTTCTTGCTGCTATAGTCAAATCAGATGTTACATGTACATCCACACACACCATGGGTTTTTCTTTCTTTCTTTCTTTTTTTGCTAGTTATTCATAGATTAGAAATTTATAGTCTGAGTCACAAAGCTCTCGCAGGCAGGGAATGGGAATAATGAATGCATGGCACATATCCAGCATCCTCGGTCCTCTCCAGGCTCATATTGCTTCCCTTCACCCCACTTCCCAGCTTTCAGCTCAAATTGCATCTTCTCCAGAGAATTTTGCCTTTGTTGTGAGAACCCTATCTCATCTCTGTAATTATTATACATCAGAGATTATCCAAATGTGAGGGTGCTGATATCATCAAAACAAACTACGTTGTGTTCATTTCCTTGGGCTCCTATAATAAATTAGCACAACCTTAGTGGTTTAACCGAACAGAAATTTATTCTTTCAGAGTTCTAGAAGTGAAAAGTCTGAAATAAAATGTCGGCAAGGTCATGTGCCCTTCCTAGCTTCCAGTGGCTCCCAGCACTCCTCAGAGTTTCTTAGCTTCTGATAGCAGGACTCCAGCTTCTCCCTCCATGTTCTCATGGCCTTCTTCTCTCCTGTATTTCCTCTATATTTATGTCTGTGAAAGTCTTCTTCTTATAAGGACACCAGTCATTGAATTTATGGTTTATCCTAATCCAGCCTGACCTCCTCTTAACTTGACTACATCTGTGAAGACCCTATTTCCACCTAAGGGGACATCAAGTACCAGTGGTTAGGACTTGGGTTTATATTTGTCAGGAGGGTGGGATACAAGTCAACTCATTATGCACCTCGACTGTGTTTCCCCTGTTTTTCTCTCTGAGAGGCTCTTCTTTGTCTCTTACCTTCTGTGGCTTCAGTGGAAGTGGGTATTGAAAATATTTATTGCTGAGCGATGCCTCAGACAGTGAGAAAATCCCCTAAGGAGCCTGGCAGACAACTACTTTTATAAAATGTTTTATATACACACATTATGGTGTACAGCCTGGAATGCTGCTCTTCCCTTAGTAGGAGAACATCTTCATGACTTCGGCTAGGCAGGGGCTGAGGCTGGTAAAGACAGTAGCAGCCAAACCCAGGAGAGTCAGGAGCACAATGAGCAGGAAAACAAAGAGGAGACATTGAGAACTTGGCAACAAGAAGAGGAGGAGGAAGAGGTCAAAGCAAGAGAGCTAGGGGCAGTTGGAGGGGTGGAGTCAGAGTGGAGCTGGCACAAAGAGCCTGAGAGGAAGGCCAGTGCCAATGGACAGGAGGTAGAGAGTGATGTCAGGTAGTTAGAAGAGGCAGTCCTTGCAGAGGAGATCCAGAAGGAAAAAAACACAACAATAGAAAAACACAACAATGGAAAAAATTTTATAAATGATAGTTTATCAAAATAAAAGAAATTAAGCTTATCAAAAGACAATGTTAATAAAATTTTAAAAAATATGAACTGAAAGAGAATATTTGCAAAACATATTTATGATAAACTTCTCATATCCAGAATACAAATCAATGAAAAAGGGAAAAAGAAAACAATTCAATAAAAGATTGGCAAAGACTTGAACAGAGACTTTACAAAGAAGACATTTGAATGGCTAATAAGTCTACCAGTCACCAGAGAAATGCACATTAAAAACACAAAGAGCTGTCTCAGACATGCTAGAGTGACTAAAATTAAAAAAAAAAAAAAAAAAAAAAAAAAAAGAGGATCAACCATATCAGTATTGGTGAAGTTATCAAGCTACCAGAACTGTGTTAGAAGAGCTGTCATACAATAGTAGAATCGCTTTGATGAACTGTTTACCCAATTCTAATATAAAAGTTAAACATTTGTTGGCCATGACTCAGCAACTTCACTCCTAGATATTTATGCAAGAGAAATGAAAACAAATGGCCAAAAAAGGCATGCGAGAATTTTCTTAGCAGCCTTTTCAGTTATTTTTAATAGCTCCGAAATATGAGGGTGGGGGGATACCTGTCTGTCAACAGCCAACAGCAGGATTGATGAACTATGGAATACTACTTAGCAATAAGTAAGAAATAGCTGATACAAGCAATGACTTGGATGAATTTCAAAATTATTATGTTGAGTATAAGAAGGCTCAGGAGAGTATACTGCATGATTCTGTTTCTGTGGAGTTCAGTAACAGCAAAAAGAAATCTGTGGATCTGACTCAGCAAACAATTGGCTTTGGGGAGTGGCATAGTGAAGGGTAAGAAACAGACTAAAATGGGGATCAAGGGAACTCTCTAGCATAATGAAAATATTATGCATCTTCTGTGGGGTGACACACAATTGTCAAACTTATCAAAATGACCATTTAAGATCTGTGCATTGTACATTAGGTAAATTATATCTTAATTAAAAAATAGATAAAGCCCAAGTTCCTTAAGGTAATTTAAAACGCTAATACTTAAATTTTATTTAACTCTCTGACTTCATCTATTGTTTAAACTCTGGGCACAGATTCATGTCTAAATCAGACTCAGATGTTTGCTCTACAGATATTTGTAGTTTGATCCTGAGAGTAAATCCAAATTCTAATTTTGCTCTGTCTCATTCTTTCCTTCATTTTTTAAATTTAATTAACACTATTCTAGGCATTGAATATACAGAGACAAACAAGCTTGACAAGATCTCTGCTTTCCAGGAGCACATCGTGTAGGTGGAGAAACAGTAAGACACAAGAATACAGCAGTCCCGCCTTATCTGGGGGACATGTTCCAAGACCCACAGCAAATGTCTGAAACCTTGAACAATACCGAACCCTGCATTTATTAAGATTTTTCTCTATAAACATACCTATGATAAAGTTTAAACTACTTTTGCACTTTGGGGCTATTATTAAGTTAGATAAGGGTTACTCGAACACAAGCACAATAATTTCGCAACAGCTGACCTGATCGCCTAGACCACAGCCAAGCAACTTAGCGGGCAGGTAGCATATAAAGTGTGGAGACACCAGGCAAAGGAATAATTCACATCCTGAGTGGGACAGAGAGGAACAAATTTCATCACATTACTCGGAACAGTACACAATCTAAAACTTAAGAATTGTTTATTTCTGGAATTTTTTTCTTTAACATTTGCAGACTGTGGTGACCATAGGTAACTGAAACCATGAAAAGCAAAATGCAGATAAGTGGTGACTTGCAAATGCCTCTATGAATGACAAGTGATATGAAGACAGCAAAGCAGCATTATAGGATAGCAAGTAACTAGTTGTCAGGTGGGGGGAGGGGTAATTGGATAAGGCATTTAGGAGAGACATTCAAAATAAGGGAACATTAGAGCTAATGTTGTAGAGTGGCGTTTGGCAATGCAGAAATCTAGGGGAAGAGTAGCACACAGAAAGGGTAAATTTCCTAGGAAGGACTCTGCTTTGGGCATGTGAGGGAATGGAGTGGGAAGTAGGAAACCAAAGGCCTGTAGCAGAAAGAACAAAAGGAATCAACCAGGTAAGTCAACATTAGAATAGGGAAGTAGAGGCTAGATTATGCAGAAGTTTGAGTTCATTCATTCGTTTGAGGTTTTAAGCAGAGAAGTGTCATGATATGCTTTAGTTTTTAAATGATCATTTTGGCACTTGCGTGGCAAGCATGTCATAAGGGGACAAGCATGTCATAAGGGAGCAAGCATGGAAGCTATTAGGTTGGTAGGAGGCTCCAGGTAAAGATGATGGTGGTCTGGACCAGGATAAAGCAATAGAGATGGGGTCTTGTGCTCAGACTGAGAGAATCTTGGTCATAACACAACTAAGGCTATCCACAGACTTTGGACACTAATTACAGACCCAATCTGGCCACTTATTTTATCTGAAATTCTCCATCGTATCAGTTAACTAGTGCTATGTCTCAGTCCATATGGGCTGCTATAACAATGTATCATAGCCCTGGGGGCTTATAAACAACAAACATTTATGTCTCACAGTTCAGGATGCTGGAAAGTTCAAGTTCAAGGCACCAGCAAGCTGAGTGTCTGGTAAAAGTTCACTTTCTGGTTAATAGATGGCTGTTTTTTACACTATGTCTTCATATGGTGGAAGGATAAAAGGAGCTCTCCGGAGCCTTATTTATATGAGCTCTAATCCCACTCATGAGGGCTCCACCCTAATAGCCTAATCATCCCCCAAAGTTCCCACCTCCAAACACCAACATATTGGGACTGATTTAACATAGGAATGGGGGATGGGGGAGTACAGTCATTTATTCTAAAGCAGGTCACAATAGTGCTATGTAACAACTACCCCAAAACATAAGGACTTAAAACATCAATCCTCTAATCTCACTAATCTGTGAGTGATCTGGGGTTAACTCATACAGGCTTAGCTCTGTGCACATCTGTGGCTGATCTAGCTGAGCTCAAATGGAATGCCTTTGCTATGCTCTCAAGACTCTCACCTTCCTCTTGAGACTGGCAGGCTGTCCAGGCAAGTCCTTCTCATGGGCAGAGATGTAGTAGTCCAAGTGCACTTTTAAAAAGCCTCCTCTTGTGTCATGCATGCTAATATCCTATTGGTCAAGGTAAGGCTCAAAAGTCTAAACTAGGAATCAAGGTCCCAGGAATAGATTCTCTCTCATGATGGGAGGAACTGGAAAGTCACATGGCAAAGGGTATGGATATACAGAATGGTGAAGATTGGTGCCATGAATGCAATCTGCCACACTCATATTCAGGCTTGTGCCTTTGGCCACAATCATGAACAGATGCATACCTTGGCTGTTCCAGTATATCTGGCCCCTCCCTTCTTCTATGAAGTGAGCTCAAGTTATAAGTATTATTAAGGCAGAGTTTGAAGTAGCCCCTGCTATTCAGTAAATATATATATATATATATATATTGCTGCTATAGCAGCTGCCTCACAGTCCCCAAGAAATGGTTCTAATCATTGGTGGTAGTTCATTAATATTAAGGAGGATGGTCACTGTGACAAGAAAGAAGAATGGAGCATTCAATAGTGAAAATAAGTGGACCTCCTAGAGAATGCTGCAGTGTGGACAACAAAAACTAGAAATATTGAAGGAGCTTCCTGAAACAACTCTACGAAATTAATATTTCAAGCAGTGCTGTCAACCTCAAATCTGGAACACTGATGAGCCACTATATCCATGACCAACGTGGCTCCTGCAAGTCATCTGTTCCCAGGTTGAGGCTGAAGCTTCAGACCATGCTTTCATTAATTGCCCAATAGTGACAAAGAGCCTCAGCCTTTTCACCTGGCAAATGCTCTCTATCAGGGAATGAGAAACCAACTCCAGGTGAGGGTGAAGCAATGAGAGGATATTTGGGACATTTCCTGAATATGTAGAAAGAAGGGAAAAGTTGGTTCTCTTCTTCACGAAAAGAGCTGTTCCAGCTCTTTATTTGTTTTGATAGCAATGTTATGCACAAAATAATATGTAAAGTGGGTGCTACATAAATAAATCTTTATAGTAACACTAAGCTCCTGAGTGTGAGGCATGTTGAATAAGTCAAATGGAAGATGCACTTCCTTTCACGTTAAACAACTAGAGAAAGAGTCCTTGCAATTGTGGCTTTTATGTGTGTGCGCGCACGTGCTCATGCACGCAAATGTGTTCCTGTGTGTTTAATATTCATTCCTCAAACATTTGTTATATACTATTCTTTAGAAACATTATGCAAGAACTGGAGCTGGAAAAAAAGCACAGACTCTGCTCTCATGGGCTCATTTTCTTTCAAGTGAAGAAGAAAATGTGTAAACAGGTTATTGTGATACAAAGTATTATCCTGTGTGTCTGTTCATCTATGTATGCCTCTATGTTCACCTGAACAGGCTCCTACCTCTGTGTGTCTGTTCATCTATGTACGCCTCTATGTTCACCTGAACAGGCTCCTACCTTATAAACAACTTGCAACCCTCAAGTTCCAAAGCCACTTTTGCAACCCAATTGGTATACTTCAATGTTCTGGGGATCATGAGTGGGACAAGCCAGGATTCTAAAAAAGGAGGCTAAATGGGGAAGATTCTCTGGGCTCCCCCTATTTATCTTACTTTCTTGAAGAATTTTAGAGCTCTAGATGATAATGTAGGTAAGGGAGTGGAAAAGAGAATAGGAAGTTAACGGAACAAATGAGCTTCATGCTCCCCTAGCAAAAAGGCCCCTTAAATTAATCTAGCCATGCAGAAGCCTATTAGGTCAGTATCCGGAATGGAGAACCTATGAGAATCCAGATGTGGCCTGTGGCCTAACAGAGTTCTGGGCAATATTTCAACTTTTCTAGTCAGTATAATGTAGCTCTAAGAAGAGCCTTTGTTTAGTAAAACTTACCAATTCAGAATAGAACTGTTAACTAGAAACCAAACACAAACATCACGTGGATTTTTCTCATGCCCTCCAAGTCCTTGGCTTTCTGTGGCCATAACAGAGCATTCCACTGAGACTCTACATGTGTTAAGGTATTTCTGAGGTTTACTTGGCTAACGAGGATTTTAAATGAGGCTCAGGTCCCACATCTGTGAATAATTTTGCTTTACAGGTTCATAGATTAGAGCAGCTGAAGGCTTGTAAACGAAGGCTAACTTGGTTTTTTTTTTTTTGAATGTCCATTTTCTGTCAGTAAAATTCTGAGTCATATGGGAATAAAGAGAATGCCCCATATATGTAAAGCACAATGTTATGTATTCTTACTCATATATTAAGGAAATTATTTTAAAATGTGTTGATTGCTCTAGACATTGATCCTCACAGTTCTGGAGGCTAGAAATTTAAAGTTAAGGTGCTACCAGGGCCATGATTTCTTGAAAGTTCTAGGGAGAATCTGCTTCATGCCTTTCTCTTACTTACGGTGTTACCAGCAGTTCTTGGTGTTTCTTGGCTTGCCGCAGCATAATGTCAATCTCTGCCTCATCTTCCTTCTGCATGTGTCTCTTCCCCTCTGAAAGGACACAAGTCATATTAGATTCAGATCCACCCTAATTACCTCCTTTTACCTCGATTACATCTGTACGGACTATTTCCAAAAAAGGTAACATTTACAAGACACAATTCCACCCATAACAGGAGCACAAAGGTGGATGGTAAAACATTAGTTCTTTTTAAAGAGGTGATATACAAAATTAGTCTTAAAAGATGAGCAGTAGTTTGATAAGGGAGAAAGAGATAATCCAAAAATAGGAAACTGAATTATTTAGGAGCTTAGAAGCATGAAACAGAATTGCGTGTTTAAGGAACTGCAGTCAGGTCAGCGTAGCAGTATGGTAGCAGTTTACTACAGTGGTTGTGGTAGCTTGTCTTCAAGATGGGTGCCACCAATTCCCTTGTGTATCCACATGCCATTTTTCTTTCTACAAATAGAAACTATTCTTCCCTTTAGTCAGGGCTGAATTTAGTGACTTGCTTGACCAACAGAATGAGGTATAAGTGACATTCTGAATCTTCTGAGGCTACGTCGCAATCTTGCTGCTTCTTCCTGGGCCTCTTGGAATACTCACTCTTAGAAATCAGCCTTCACTGTTTCTATTGCTCCTAGACCAGTACCTGCACAAAATAGGTCCTCAATGAATATTTATTGAAATGATAGCTACTGTAGTGACTAGGGAAGTAGAGAAATAAAACTGCAGGTTTGTAAAAAACATTACTCTTCAGGACGAGAAGCCTCTGAGTGAGTAGCTCAAGAGAGAGAATATAAATGATTGATGTCACAGTCCAAGCTGGCTAAAGTAGCAAGGCTTCTAGGAAGCCAGTGGACTGGCATAAAAGGGTGGGCAATGGAAAATACTGGTCTCTGTACAGGCACAAAGAAAAGAACATAGCGCTGGAAGGATAGGAAGCTGTGCTCATAAAGTTAGAACACTGGGTTGCAAGAAAATGCCCTGGAGACCGCAACATTAGGAAAAGCAGTGTGGGACTTCTGGAAACTTCCTCAAAATCTACTTGAGTATATTTTTCTCTGTCCCAGTTTCTCTCTGTCATTCTCTCCTTTTTCCCCCCTTCCGTTTCTTTATTCCTCTTTTTTTCTTGAATAACTTTATTCTTGTGGAATAAACTACAAACACTAAGTACTCAAAACATAAATGCACTGTTCAGTGAATTATTTCAAAAAAAGAAAACATGTAAATAGCACCCAGGTTAAGAAATAGATCATTACCATCACTGAAGTCTCTCATTTCCCTCCCAATCCACTGCTCCGTCCTCAAAGTAAATTCCCTTCGGCATCTAACATGCCCCTTGTTTCTGTCATTTCTCTTTCCTGTTTTGCTTCCTTTGCATGTCTCAATCATCTCCTGTGCCCCACTTTCTCTAGACTCCTTGAACCACTTCTCAACCCTCTGTATTAATCAGGGTTAGTCAGAATCTATAGGACATAGATAGTTGTAGAGATAGAGAATATATATATAGAGAGAGAGAGAGAGAGAGGATATGCATATATCGAGAGAATATAGAGAATATAAATATAGAGAGAACATAAGTATACATAAAAATATAAATATATGTAGAGAGAATATAAGTGTGTGTATAACACATATATGGAGAGATACACTTATATATATACACATATACATACATACATACATACATACATACATACATACATATACACATACATATATAGAGAGAGAGAGACAGAGACAGAGAGAGATGGAGAAATTCTTCCTTATCTCTGAATTTTCTAATCAGACCTCCAATGTATTAAATGAGGACCATCCACATTGGGGAGAGCCATCTGCTTCACTTAATCCACCAATTCAAATGTAAATCTCATCCAGAAACAGCCTCACAGAAACATCCAAAAAATTCTCTAACTATATAGTAGGCATCCAATGCCCCAGTCAAGTTGATACATAAAATTAATCATCACACCCTCCTTCTTTCACTTCCACTACTATCTTAATTGGTCATCAAATGGGAAAGAAAGTTTAATACCCAAGGAGTAAAATCTATACCCCCTGTTCTTAAATTTAAAAGCTAATGAGACAAACATGTATATATGTATTTTTCCAGAAGACAAAAGCCTTAAATAAAGTTGCTTTTTTGCATACATCTTTGATTATCTTCTCTTTTGGTGGGGTGTATGTGTGTGTGGGGGGGCAGGTCATGTTCTGCATTTCCGGTCCACCCAGACCCTCTGTTCACATCCTCATGTCAACCTCTGTCTAGAGCTGAATCTCCAGTTTGGGCCAGAACTCTCCCTCTCTGGATCAGCTGAACCTGTCAAGCATGGAATTCCTAAAACCCTATAATTAGTGGCATTGTTTTTTATGGGAAAGAACTAACATCTAGCAGTTTAATTATCTTTTGTTAGGTTATCACATTCAAAGATGGAGATTTTCCTCTCTTCAAATATTTGATCTGTCCACAGTTAAGAAAACAAAAGCAAAACTGTCAAGATTTTCTTACCCTTAATGATAAATCCAGACTAGCATCTCCTTCTTTGAAGCTATAACTCTGGGTATCAGAGGGCCTCCTCCTTACTGGTGTCCCTGCTCCTACGGACAAGAATCTATTCTTGATAAGATAATCAGAGTGATCATTTTACATAAATAAAACAATTTCACTCCCCTATTCAAATCCTCCAGTGGCTTCCCACGTTACTTTGAATGAAATCCAAAATCTTCACCACGGTCTGTGAGGCCCTGTGTGACCTGACACTGCCTTGCTCTTAGGCCTCATCTTCTACCTTTTGCCCCTCTCACACCACACCTGACCACTACTGCCTTTCTGCCAACTTATACACATACACCAAAATGACCCATGCCTTAGGGCTATTGTACCTCCTACCCTAAGAAAGTATTTAGTTTTTAGAACAATACTTTATTTTAGAGCCATGCATTACATAATTATTCACTATAGGTAAAAACTGAACTTGACCTAGCTGTCCAGCATTAGGGAGGTACAATGGAATACTGATGGGTCATTAAATTTAATAGCATAAAAATATAGAAATAGCTAAAGCAATTAATTTACTGACAATGTTCACAATCCAGTAGATGATATAGGTTAATGAACAAGTAGTATAATGTGATAAATACTACCATAAAATAATTTATAGTATGGGAGTAGAGGACAAGAACTTAAGGGGAAAAAAAGAACTTAAGGAAAGTGGTATATAGTATAGCAACATGGAAGTTGGGCTTTAAAGGTTGAATAGTTTGTTATGCAAATAGGGGAGGAACACTATCATAACATCGGAGGAAATGGTGAATGTAAAAGACTTGAGGCCCAAAACAGCATAGTATTTTCAGGGAGCAATGGGCACTTCTATTTGCTAGAGCACTGGGTGCAAGGAGGGAGTGGGAAACTGAAGTGTTGCATGGCTCTCTCTGGAAGGAGCCTCTTGGAAGCTAAAATAAGTGTCCACAGGTGGATCAAGGCAAAAATTTGAGGAGGAAACAAAACGATGGAAATCAGCTCCAAAGCCAGACCACATGATTGGTCAGGCATGGGAACCTCAGCTTTCAAGAAAGCCTCAGACCCACAAGCCAGCTTCACAAATGCCATAATATTTAAATTATAGCATTCTTTTTTCCTTAAAGTTTTCATATCTCTGCTAAAAGTACCTATTTGATCTTGCATGTTGTCTACTTTTTCCACTAGAACTTTAACGTATTTGTCACAGGTATTTTAAATTCTCTGATAGTTTCAACATCTTTATCATATCAGAGTCTGGTTCTGATTATTGTTTTACCTCTTCTGAATCTGTTTTTTCTTACTTTTTTATATGGTTGTAACTGTTGAAATCCATATCTGTTAGCTAAGATAATAGGCACTGAGATTATTTTTTTCATGCTTGGAGATGATGCCTTTCTTTCTGCTAAGGCTTTAATGTGGAGGGTTGTATTCATCTAGTCTGGAGTTGGGCTGAGTTTGAAATTTGTCATTGCTATGGTTATGCACAGTGTGCTACAGGTTTCAAATTCATCCAACAGTATCTCATGTATAGGGTGTAGGTTAATCTGCCGGGAAGTTATTCTCAATGTCTACTCCCTGCTTGGCTTCAGGTCACCCTGCTTGCCTTGGGTCTACCCAGAGAGAGCTGGTCTCTTGTAGCTCTTCCAGCTGGAATCCACTGTTATATTTTACTCCATGCTTGTTAGCATGGTGGTTGGGCATCAGGCACTCTCTTTTCTGATTAAGCTTCAGTTCAAGACGGGCACTGAGTCCCGAGGATGTGGCCTTCACAAATGCTCCTGGTCCTCCTCCAGGTGTAATGTGCCTAACACTGCTCCGGCCCTTCTCCCAGATACTGAGCTGGGGTTTTCTTTCTTTTCTTTCTTTCTTTCTTTTTTTTTTTTTCCTGTTCTTTGCTTCTAACTACAGTGGTTTGCTACCAGTGCCCTTGAACTATAGTTTTTCTGTTCTACCCTGCGGCAGATTAAGACTTCTTTTCCTAAGAGAAGGTGAGGTAGGTGGGTCTAGGTGGAATTCTGGCAGTGCCTGCTATTCCCTTCTTCAGCCAATACCATAAGGAAAAATTCTCAGGGTCCTCCCCATTTCCTCTATCAGCACCTGGTGGAACTCCTGGAGAAAAATTTACAAACTGTTATAATCCTCCCTATGTCTGCAGTTCCTGGGATGTTTTAGCAAGTTGTGAACAATTTCTAGCTGAATCTTCTTACCCATTTATGTGACATCATGTGACATCTGCCCAGGTAAGCAAATGCTCAGATCTTTTTGCTTCCTACAGACATCCCTCTCTCTCCAGATTTCAGGTTAGTCATTTGCCCAGAAAAAGTGACTTTCTGATGGGTTAAAGAAAAGCAATTAATTTTTGGTGTGTCTGTATTTTTCTTTTATAAGGGTAGGGGCAACCCTCTTTCCAGCTTTCTACTTCTTGAACTCAGTTGCTGCTATATTTGATCAGAGTTGTGCTTAAATTGCTTCCTATCTATGTCCAAATGATTCTGCCTCTACACTTCTCTTTTACCAGAACTTCTGTTGGAATTTCTACCTGCCTCCTTAAAATAGTGTACCCCCATGTGATGGCAAAGCTTTGCAGGATGCCACATGCTGTGATTATATCAGAGACACTGCTGGGGCAGAAAAGTAATGCATTATCAGTTCTCTGAGCATCTGAAATCAGCTCTTAAAATGTCAAACATCCCTTTGATGCCCTGCTGCTCTCGTGTGAACATTATAATTTTCCTCTAAGGGAGGCTGAGGGAATGGAATTGGTACTATTTTCATCCATGTAAGATGAGGTATTTATTAAACATCTACTATGCACCTAATGTAGTTTTAAGCTCTGTGGAGGGCTATGGAACATGGCTCTTGTTCTTAAACTTTTTAAAAAGAAAAGGCAATAATCCAGACCTCTAGTTACATGAGTTTAAGTACCAATAATTTTCAGCTGCTAAGAAGATCTCTAAAACTGTCAAACTTATAAATGAGGAGACTTTTAATCCTATAAATTTAGCCCAAGCCAGAGCCCTGATACTCAACAACATTAGGTAGGCCGCCTCTCGTTTGCTTCTGACATACCTCATTTCCCAGTTACTAATCCTATTTAATAGCAATGATTTTTAGCATCTTTCACTAAACATAGTTCTGCCTCTTAATTCTTTCTTTTTCCCAAGAAAACTACTATTTGCACCTCTCCAAAGATGATCCCTATAAGTCCAATTTCATTATTGCTATAGTCATAGTTTCTCTTTTTCATGCTTTACTAAATTGCATCATCCCCATGTAGTTGGCTATCATAAGGTAGTCTTCTACCATCTCTCAGTAGTAAATGGGTAGTTGGCATCACCAACCCAAGACACCTTTTCCTTTATGTCTCTCTCCTCATGTGAGGCAGAGAGTGTCATTTGAATGCCTGGGAAGCAAAGCAAGGGCAAATGCTGAGGATGGAGCTAAAAATGGGTATTGGTGATGGAAATAAAACTGTTGAGAAATAAGAAAGGCAATCTCTGGGGACCTCAGATCCTAAGCAGACACCCTTGATATGAAAACAAAGCCTGAACAGGTAGAATAATGTGTGGTTAGAGGCATAGGATTTGGAGCCATATCAGTGTGGGTTCTAATCAGGTTCCACAGGTGAGCCTATTGGGTGACCTAGAGCAAAAGATTCAACACCTCCACGTCTCCGTAACATAGACCTGTATGAGGATTGCATGACATATTTATTATATAAAAGCACTTGGCATATCATCTGGTTCTAAAATATACTCAATAATTCACACAGCTTTTATAATTATAATGATACTATAAGTATGTCTTGGCAGCAGTAGAACAAGAAGGAGCCAGTTCCTAACACAGTGAGCCACAGTTGGAAAAATAAGAGAAAAAGATTAGGTTTCTGCCCCACTGAGTATTTAACACAGACTCTGGCTATGCCAAGATAAATCTGGAGCCCAGGTGAGGCATTTCAGTAACCTGTTGGTGTCTGTTTCTGGTCTAGTTCCTCTGCCAGTGCAGAAGGAAAGAGGAAACTACCAGTTCCTGAAACCTCCTATATACCAGCCACCATGCTAGGTACTTTTTTACTTTCATTTTTCTTAGCTATCTGCTTATCAGCTGCTTTTCTACATGTCCCCACCTCCACAACAGTCAATGAAGAGATAGAAGCACTGGTATCATAAACTCCTTTGCAAATATCCAGTCAAACAAGCAGTCAGCACTACTCTGAGCATGTGTTTTAATGTGAGAATCCTGCTGTGTGATGTAGACATTTCCCCTCAGGTGTTCCTGTAAGTCAGCCTCCAGGACATTCTGCCTTAGGGTGTTTCTATTGTGGTCACACAGCAGCATGATAAGTAATATGAATGAGCTTTTCAGTGCAATTATTTATGGTTCAGTTTGAAGCCAAAAAACAGTCAGAGGCAATGGGTAAAGTAATTTACTTGTACTGTCACCTGGGATATATAGCAAATAGCTATAAACAAGTATGTACAATATAATTAAAAATATGATAACATTATAAAATAAGATGATGACTAGTTAGAGAGGAAGATCTATCAAGTAGGAATATGTGTATATTATTTGAAATGTTGCCTCAATTACTTGAAGTCATCAGCTCAGGCTTCTCATCTCAAAAACAATGCTTACAAATGCAGACTGCAGATGATAAGCACTGTTTATTTCTGTATTGGTTTCCTTTCAATCCATTTATATGTAGGAATTTCCCTTCAGTGTCTGCTGAACAAAGAGCTGCAAGACAAGGATAATAATAATTCTTGAACTGTATCCTGTTTCATTCTTGGTTCCTTAGTGGATCTTAGCATGAGCATGGAGCTAGAAAACACACCTTTAAATCCATTAGAATAAAACACCCAGGAAAATTCATGCACAAAAAGCAAGTGGGGAAAATAAAAGGGAGTGGAATGGTTCTTTAATAAAAACAATTAATTTACCTAGGCCATTCCAATATTCTGATGGCAAAGTAGATCCAACAATCACCAGGTAGTGTGAAAACCTGTGGCTTCCTTGGGAAGCCACAAGAAAGATAACAGAGGCCTCTATTGGCTTTGCTGTAAAGCTTCTGGCCCTGCTACCCTTGTCAGTAAGAGTGTTAACTCTTACTGAAGTAACCTTAAGTTATAAAAGGAAAACTCAACACTCATTTCTAGTTCTGAGCCATTCCCTTCAAGCTATTCCTGGTGTTTAATTTCTAGTTCCTTCCAGCTATAAAACTTTCTCTTTTCCTACTTCCATTGTGACCTCGACACTTAGCTCACATTTCTTTGCTGTGGTCAAGATTATTCAGTTACTGTTTTTCATTATCTGAAGCAGCCTGAAGAACTATTCTTACCTGATTAATTCAACATCTAAAACTTTCTAGCATTCATTTCTTTCATGTGCAACTTCCCAAAAGATTTGCTTTGCCCTGTGTCTGCAAGTAAAGACCAAGTACCCACTGCCTACCTGGTTTATGTGGTTTATTAAGTTTCCTATACTATACCCTGCTCCAACTAAAGCCAACCTAGTTTCCTGCTAGTGTCCTTACTGTATATAAATTCTAAATTAATACAGTACATAATTTCACTGTTCTCACCATGACTTACCTAGAATGTTCTTTCTCTTCTCTTTTTGTCATTCAAAGGTTACCCACACTCCATGTTCCAATTAAATTTACTGCTTCCACAAACCTGCTCTTACATTTTTCTCTTCAACTAAGCTCTTGTTTTAAGTATATTAAATAGCAACAAGATCTAAAATAATAACTTACAATCGCTTTATATCTCTCCACAGATTAAGAAGTTCTTGATAACAGGGATTACATCTTATAATGTTTATCTTGTTTAGTGCTTTAAAAAAAAAAAAAAAGACAATGGGCTCAAAATGGAGTCACTTATGCTATGTCTCATGTCACCAAATCAAGACTTAATCACTCTCCCAGAAATGGAATCTTAACTCAGTCGATCAGGAATCACCTTATCAGCACTAGTTAGACAATCTGCCTAATAAACTCCTGCCATTCCCTAAAGGAAAGTAAACTTGCAATAACCAATCTGCTTTTTTGCCTGGTATAACATCCCTGTTCTTACTCCCTTTCATTTTGTACAGCTCCTCAGATCTCCTTTCTAATTGCTAAATTAGGTGCCGCCTGATTTGAATCAATTTTTGCTCAAATAATCTCTTTAAAATTTATCTTTTAATGGTGACTAATATCATTTTAGGCCTAGAGTAAACACTCGATAAATTCTTTTGATTGATTGAACTGGAGAGGATGTTTGGCAATTATAAAATGAATGTTAGGGGGCCATATAAAATGAACTTTCTAGGTATAAATATTGAGCCAAAAGAAAGAAAATGTGCTGGCTGGAAAATTACTGCTTGGCTATCACCCATGGGAACATAGGCTATCACCCATGGGAACATAACATTCTAACAATAAGCTTTCTGCTTCTGTACCCCCCACTTGCACAACCGACCGGTCAGTTGACAGTTAGTAAAAAGAAGAAAAATAGACTTGTGTGTTCAAACAAAATGAAGAACGGGGTTTAGGGCTTAAAAATCCTGTACCTCTGCATTTCGGGCCTACTTAATTTGGGGTCTGTACCCCTGGCAGACCCAGCTGGCTGAGTAAAGAGTGTGTTTCCTATAACTCACTGAGTTTCTGGTGGTCTGTGTGTCTTTCGGGGGCTGGCGGCTACATTTGGAGGCCCTAGCAAGATCTCAGGGAGTGGCCCTGGGATCTAAGACTGGACCGGCCTCCAAAGCAGTTGCTGTCCTTGTTACAGATTCAAAGGGGTGGCCAACCTGAAGCATTCCAGAGCCCTTGAATGCTGTGATGGGGTCAATATAATCGTCATCAAGGATGTGACCTTTGGGACACACTCTTTGTTCCTGGTCCCTACAGGAATCTCCAAGCCCTCGACATCTGGATAAAAAGTACCTTTCTGTTTCTGTTGACTGGTCATTGGGGGTCCAGGGAGAGACTGGACACAGTCATATCTCCCAGACCATAGCCAGGCCATGGGATGCCATCTCTTGTGCCCCGTTATCGGGTTCTGTCTATTGTCTTTTGTCTCATCTAGGTTGTAGGTGGCAGACTTCTCTGGGTCCACCTACACCTCAGTAATTGTTCTTGGCTGAGTGTATGTTCTGTGTTTTCTGTGCAAGTGATAGGGGAGGCCTGAGTACACAGAAGACACCCTTGGAGAGTTTCCTGCAACATTTCAAAGAAAGGTTTGTAGAGGGAGCTGACTATGGCATAAAGTTTTCCCCAGGTAGACTAAGGACATTGTGTGAAGTGAGTGGCTGTCTTTTGGTGTAAACTGGCCTCTAGAGGGTTCTTTTGACAGGAGTTTAGTGAGGAATGTTTGGAAGATTGTCACAGGAGACCCGGGACATCCTGATCAGTTCCCCTATATTGATCAATGATTAAACCTTGTTGAGAACCCCCCTTGGCTCTGCCAATGAGCCCTTTCTCTAGGGGAGAGAGTCTTAGTTGTGGACACCCCAAAACATGCAGCGACTGAATCTCCAAGGCAGTCCCTCAGTCCTCCAATTTCCACCAGAGGACAGTGACCTTCCCCCATCCTATAATCCAGGAAAACAAAGGCCCAATAGCATCACCTCACCTCCTTGGACTCGGGCAGGTAACCCCTATGGGCCTCCTGCTCCTGCTCTGGGTGGGGCACCAGCCATACCACCTCCCTGGCCATTCTCCCCTTGCAAGAAGCACCATCCCAGAGGCATCATGCAGACAGGCCCTTTATGGTTTACATGCCTTTCTCAACTAGTGACCTGTACAACTGGAAGGCACAGAATCTGCCTTTCTCTGAGAAACCCCAGGCATTAATGGGACTCTTAGAAAGTGTCTTTCAGACTCACTGCCCACCTGGGATGATTGCCAACAGCTTTTAATTACCCCTTCCCACAAAGAATGTGGACGCATTCGGAAACACAAAAGATAGCTGTGGGAGGAGAGAGTTAGGAAGCAGGAACAGATTGAGGAGGAATTTCCTCCACCCAGACTGGGGACACAATTCTCAGGCAGGGAGAATGGCATTAGATCGGTACCACCAGATTCTAATTGGGGGAATTAGGATGGCTGCTCGCCAGCCAACTAACCTTTCTAAGGTAACTGAAGTTATACAGGGAGGGACCTCAGGAATCCCCTGGAGCGTTTCTTGAATGAGGTATACCGGGTATACACCCCCATTGATCCTGAGGCCCCTGAGAACCAGCAGGCAATTAATATAGCCTTTGCTACTCAGGCAGCCCCTGATATCTGGTGTAAATTAAAAAATTAGAAGGTTTTGCAGGATGAACCTGTCCCAACTTGTTGAGATAGCCCAGAAGGTGTTCAACAACAGGGACACACAGATGACCCCAAACATGGCTAAAATCCAAAGCTACTGTCATCAACCCAGCCAATCTGTTGCCAGACCCAGACCCGAGACCCCATTCATGACTGCATAGATTTCACTGATGCTGTGTGTTCCTCGGGCCAGACCTCAAAGACTCCCCTCTGCCTGAGGCCGATGAAGTTCTGTTCATGGACAGGAGCAGCTTCATGCAGGAAGGAAGGAGGTATGCTGGGGCAGGGTCGTAACTCTAACTGGCACCATCTGGTCACAAGCTCTTCCCCATAGGACTTCTGCTCAAAAGGCAGAACTCATCGCCCTCACTGAGGCACTAAGATGGGGAAAGGATAAGGCAGTCACAATATACACTGACAGCCGATACGCCTTTGCCACTGCACATGTACACGGAGCCATCTACAAGGAAAGAGGGCTTCTGACTTCAGCTGGGAAGGACATTAAGAACAAGGAGGAGATCTTAGCCTTACTTGAAGCCATATAGATGCCTAAGGCTCTTGCTATTGTTCTTTGTAAAGGGCATCAAAAAGGGAATAGTCCTGAGGCTGAGGGAAACCAAGCCAATGCAGAGGCAAGAACAGTGGCCACAAGGCCAGTGGGGCCCCACCACATCTGACTGTTGTCCCTTACCCAGAACTTTCTCCATCTCCAACCTATATGGTGAAAGAGACATATATTTTAAGACAAGGGAGCCACTAGGAACAACAGAGATGGTGGATGACCCCAGATGGAAAAATCGGGCTCTCACGGGCCCTTGGAAGGACTCTCCTCTACCAACTATACCAGACCACTAGGGAACTAAGATGCTCCAAGCTTTAGACTACTTTCACTTGTTAGAAGGGAGAAGAACCGAGAGGAGATTGCCTCATGATGTGCCCAAGTTAATCCAAAGAAGGGGAAGATAGAAGAACCTAGGCATAGGGAAAGAGGAACTTATCCAGGGACCACTGGGAAGTTGATTTCACTGAGGTAACCCTGACTGTGGGGGCTACAAATATTTACTTGTTTTTATAGACACCTTTTCAGGATGGGTAGAGGCCTTCCACCAGGAAAGAAATGCCTTAGTAGTTACTAAGAAACTACTACAAGAAATCCTCCTCAATTTGGTCTCCCCAGAACTTTAGGGTTGGGTAACGGGCCAGCTTCGTAGCAAAGGTATCACAACAATTGGCTAGCTACCTAAATTTGCAATGGAAACTCCACTGAGCCTACCAGCCCCAAAGTTCAGGCCAAGTAGAGTGAATGAATTGGACCCTAAAAGAAATTAGTCAAGTTAGGATTAGAAACTGGTGGGACCTGGTAGAACTTCTCCTTTGCTCTTTCTCCGAGCCAGGTGTACTCCATATATTAATGGATTCACCCTTTGAAATTTTCTTTGGAAAACCCCCACCTTTAGTACCTAGAATAGAAGATGAGAAAAAGGCAGAACTACATAACCTTGTCTTACTTAAGTCTTTACAGGCCCTTCAAAGTGTACAGAAGGAGATTTGTCCCGGGTTCATGCTGCCCACTCAGCTCTGGGGACGGACTTCCCCATCAGTTTCAGCCTGGGGACTCTGTGTGGATCTGGAAGTTCACTTCCAAAGGACTAAACCAAATGGAAAGGACCCTTCACTGTCTACTTGATGATGCCCACTGCAGTTAAAGTAGATGGCATCCCATCATGGATTCATCACTCCCATGAAGCAGCATGAGTGGACAGCTCAGGAAGACGGGCCCTTAAGACTAAGAATCAAGTGTACATAAGTCTAACCCTCCATTTCTTCCTTTTTTTTTCTCTCTTTAGCCCAGGCATACAGAAATACACACCAGCCTAGAATATGGAAGCTTATAGTAACTGAGACCGGTGAAATTATTGCCCAGAATATCACCAGCCATGGTACTCCAGAGATCCAAGTAGACTTGTGCCAGCTTGCCAGAGATCCCCACACCATTGCAACAGCTGGACACCACCTTGCATCGGAATCTTTCATAGGTGGAGGAGCACACTTAGGCTACAAGGGGGGACCTGGCTGTGGCATATTATCAGCTGAGAAAATTCTCTTAGGGATATGACTTTATATTTGTCCTCAAGGATGTCACCCAGAGATATCTGGCCACATGGGAAATATGGGACTTGGATGTGAGGGCCAAGACCAATTTTCTTTTGCTAACTGGAGTTGTGAGACTATCTCCATGATAGATAATTATAAAAAACAGAATGATAATCATATTAGATTAATAAGAGGACCAAGACCCTCCACATGCTCTCTTGGATCTTGCAATCCTATCATAATCACCATCAAAACTGGTAGCCCTGGGGGACAACACTATTGGCTCACGGGACCAGGTATGACTTAGGATTATATTTTACCATACAGGTTAAGGACCCTCCCAGGAAAGCTAACCCTATAGGACCCAACAAACCACTTCTAGTTACAGGACTACCCCCAAAGTCTTACATCTAAGAGAACTTCTGTTTCCAGAGCAACTCCAACTCCAGTTCTAGCCCCTCGAGGTAGTAGCCTAACAGCTATTAAACCCCAGGCATTCAACCAGCCACAATCAGAACCAGAGGGAACATTAATAACTATGTTAACAACAATACACAAGGTCTTAAATAAGACCACTTGAGACATAGGGCAAGATTGCTGGTTGTGCTTAAACCCCAAACCCCCTTACTATGTCGGGGTAGGAACTCCCCTAAATTTAACTGAGCTCAGCAGGCTAGAACTTCAAGTCAATTCACTAATAGAAGTAGTCCTTCAAATAGAAGAGGTTTAAATTTATTATTTTTAGAACAAAATGGATTATGTATGGCTGTAGGTGAAACCTGTTGCTTCTATGCCAATAACTCTGGAATAATTAGAGACAGCTTACTACTAGTACAGAGAAATTTAGATGGCAGGGAAAAACAAAGACTAGAATCAAATAACTGGTTTCAAAGGTTGTTCAATCGGTCACCATGGCTAACAACCCTTCTATCTGCCATAGCTGGACCTTTAATCCTCCTCCTCCTCTTGTTAACTTTTGGGCCATGTTTCCTCAATTTCTTTTTGCATATATAAGGAAGAGAATTAATTCTATTAAACTTTTAGTATTACAAAATAGAGGCTATGAGCAAATACCTCATAAAGAATCAAGGATTTGATTTTCTACTAACGCCAGTGGGGAATGTGCTGGCTGGAAAATTACTGCTTGGCTATCGTCCATAGGAACATAGGCTATCACCCATGGGAACATAACATTCTAACAATAAGCTTTCTACTTCTGTACCCCCCGCTTGCACAATCGACCTGTTGGTTGACAGTTAGTAAAAAGAAGAAAAATAGACTTGTGTGTTCAAACAGAATGAAGAATGGGATTTAGGACTTAAAAAACCTGTACCTCCACATTTCAGGCCTGCTTAATTTGGGATCTGCATACCCCTGCAGACCCAGCTGGCTAAATAAAGAGTGCGTTTCCTATAAATCACTGATTTCTGGTGGTCTATGTATCTATTCGGGGCTGGCAGCTACAACAAAAAGAATAAATCTGTCTATTAATTGAGGTCTAATCCAGGGGCAACCAAGAATGGACAATTTATTAACTGATCCCAGCTTTGAACTGAGGTCTGAGTATTTACCAATGAATAAAAGACGGTATGGAAGTCAGGCAGAGTAGATAAAAAGAGTAAGAGCTAACATTCTGTGCATAGTACACACCAGGAACTGTCCCAAACACTTCCCATGTTTTAATCTTCACAACATTCAAGATTTAGTGCTCCACATTGTAGATGAGGAAACTAAAGTGAGGTTAGGCAATTTGCTCCTAAGTGGCTACCTTGCCTTACAGAATTAATAAAACTGGTGCCCTAGAAAAGAGAACTAAACAAAAGAACATTAAAAAAAAAACTGTGGGAAATAAAATATTTTTTATCTATTAAAATTACACCCTATGTCCCTGGAAAAACTTGATATAGAATATATATAGCCAAGGCAATAAAGTTACTAGGCCTCAAAGATAAAGAAAGTAAAAACAAAAAAACAAAACAAAACAAAACATTTTTTATAAAAAGAAAGAATCATCTGGCCTTCTAGCATTCTATATGAACGTTCATCGTTAGAAAACCCTTGAACAGTATTGATAGAGTATAATTTAAGAATTTTATATCCAGTCAATATTGCCGCTGAAGTATTAAAAATACAAACATCTTTGGTCCTACAAGGAGCTTAAATAATATTTTCTCAATGAGCCTTTCTTGAATAAGATACCAAAGAACAAACTTCAGCCAAGAAATGAGGAATAATGAAATTTTGGCAAAAAATACTGGAGTGGAGCATTGAAATCAATTTACTGCAGAACTAATTATAAAACAACCAAAATATTATAAACAATGACAACTTAGGAATTATATAACTAGTGCTTGCCTCCTCTCATGACTACATCAAAATTACAAGTAACTTTCAGAACAACCATCAATGAGAACTGCTTGAAGTCTATCTGAACAGAAGTTCTATAACTAAGGAAAATAGAAGAATTCAGTTCAAGACTGTTAGGAAGGGTGAAGATGCCAAACAGGCTGGCCATACACTCAAGTGTGGTGGTTGAGGATTGGAAGAAATATCTCTATTCTGGATGTCCCCTTAAGGAGTGAGGGGTCCCAGACCCACACCAGGCTCCCCATCCAGGGCTTCAGGGCCAGGAAGAGAAGTCCCTACAACTGGCTGTGAAAATAAATGGAGAGTATGGCTGACTATGTCGGAGGACTACAGGAGTCCCAGGCGTTCCTCTTAAAGGGCCCACACATGGACTTACTGGCTCACAGATCCACTCATTCTAAGCTCCAGCACTAGAGTAACTGCTTAGAAATTTCCGGGACATATAGGGAAGAAATAAATTATCTGGCTTCAGGGCAGGAGCTAGAGGGGCAGCTTCTCTAAATAGAAGTGCTAGCAAGAGCCATTTTTCCTTTGTTGAGCCCTCCCCTCATCCAGCATGCAAACCTGCAGACACAGGCAGCTAACTATCTGAGTCTCATCAGCTAACTAATATTATGTACCTCCCTGAGCGGTGTGAGCACCGCACTTTACATACAAATGGCTTGTCTTGGCTCATGCCATGAACTTTCCTAAAAACTCTCAAGGTTCACAAACCCCAAACAAGTAGCATCTGGCTCCAGCATGTCCCATAACTCTTACAAAGTAGCAAGCCTGGCAGTAGCAGCAACTGACCTCAGTTTGAAGCTTAGCTTCTCCCAGTCACCTCCAAACCAAGTACAAGTGGCAATAATCTTCAGATCATTTTGTAGCTCATACCAAGTGGCCCTGGGCAGTGCATAGGCAGTGCATAGGCAGCAGCTGAACTTGGCCTGCAACTGAGCCCTACCCAAGAGGCCCCAGAATTAGGTCACTTGATATCCAGCTTCAGACTATACCAGAGCACTACCCTACCAACTCCACAAATGACATACCCAAAGGACAGACTGAGCACCAGAGCCCTGCTAAAGCAAATCCTGCTCCATAGTGTCAACCCCTACACAACAACTCCTCCCTGTAGTCATGGCTAGTTCTCACAGCCATTCAGCCCAAGGGTCAGTCACTTCAACTGACATGAAAACAGCAACCAAGGATCAACTACAACAGGCAAGTACAGACAATTCACACACACACACACACACACACACACACACACACACACACACACACACACAAATGCACCTGGAGCACCTGGCTCAGGAAACCAGGGAGACTGCAACACTGGACCCCAGAGAACACCTACCACATAAGCCTTCTCTACTAAAATGAGGAGATATAGCAACTCTACTTAATACATAGAAACAAACACAGGGAGGCAGACAAAATGGGGAGAAAAAGAAACATGTTCCAAATGAAAGAAGAGAACAGAGCTCCAGAAAAAGAACTAAACATAATAGACACAAGCAATCTACCAGATGCAGAGTTCAAAACACCAGTTATAGGGATAAACAATGATCTCCATAAGAACTTCAGCAAAGATATAGAAAACATAAAAATAGAGATAGAAAAAAAAAAAACAGAACAGTCAGAAATTAAGAATGCAATAACCGAGGAAATCAATAGTAGGTTAGATAAAGCAGAAAATTAAATCAGTGGTTTAGAAGGTAAGGTAGCAGAAAACACCCAATCAGAACAGGAAAAAAAAAAAAGAATCCAGAAAAAATAGAAAAATTAGGCTAGTTTAAGGGGCCTCTGGGACAACATCAAGCATCCACATTATAGAGGTACCAGAAGAAGAAGAGAGAGAGAGAAAGAAAAAAGAAATTTTAAACCCATTTGAAGAAATAATGATGGGAAACATCCCTAACCTGGCAAAGGAAATAGACATACAACCTTAGGAAGCTCAGAGAGTACCAAACAAAATGAATCCAAAGAGGCCCACACTAAGACACATCATTATTAAAATGCCAAAGGTTAACGACAAAGAGAAAATCTTAAAAGCAGCAAGAGAAACACAGTTAATTACCTACAAGGGAGCTCCCATAAGACTGTCATATGATTTCTCAAAAGAAACTTTGTAGGCCAGAAGGGATTGACATGAAATATTTAAAATTATGAAAAGCAAGGACCTAGACCCAAGACTACTCTACACAGCAAAGTTGTCATTTAGAATCAAAGGACAGATAAAGAACTTCCCAGACCAGATAAAGTTAAAGGAGTTCATCAACACCAAACCAGTATTACAAGAAATATTAAAGGGAATTCTTTAAGAAGAAAAAGAAAAAAAATAAGAAAAAAATATGAATGATAAATTATCAATAACTACACATCTATCAATTACTTTAAATATAAATGGATTAAATGCTCCAATAAAAAAAAGTCATAGGGTGGCTGAATGAATAAGAAAACAAGACCCATACATATCCTGCCTACAATAGACCCATTTCAGATTGAAAGACACACACAGACTGAAAGTAAAAGGATGGAAAAAGACATTTCATGCAAATGAAAAATAAGAAAAAGCTAGGCAGCAATACTTACACCAGACAAAATATACTTTAAAACAAAGCCTACAACGAGAGACAAAGATGGACCCAGCAATTCCACTTCTGGATATTTATTCAAAGAAACTCAAAACACTAACTCAAAAAGACACATGCATTCCTATTATTTAAAATAGTCATTATTTAAAATAGTCAAGATATGGAGGCAACTTCAGTGTATACCAATAAAAAATGTTTAAAGAAGAGGTAATACCTATATACTATGGAATATTACACAGCCATTAAAACAAATGAAATCTTTCCATTTGCAATAACATGGATAAACCCAGAGTGGTGTGCTCAGTGGAGTAAGTCTGACAGAGAAAAACAAATACCATATAATTTTACTTATATGTGGAATTTGGAGAACAGGATAAATGAACAAACTAAAAAAAAAACCTAGCTCATAGATACAGAGAACATTTTGATGATTGCCAAGTTGAGGGTGGGGTGAAGGGAATGGGTGAAGGGGAAGGGGATTAAGTAGTAGAAATTTGTAGTTAGAAAATTGTCATGGGATGTAGACGATAGCATGGGGTATAGTTGGTAGCATTGTAATAACTATGTATGGTGCCAGATGGGTACTGGATTCATTGGGGTGATCAGTTCATAAGTTACTTAAATGTCTAATCACTGTGTTGCACACCTAAAACAATAATTTATTTTTTTTTAATTTTAAAAATAGGCAAAACTGGTTTATTTGTTTAAGAAATGATATTTAGATCACAAATAACACATTATTAAATTGAACAATTATTATTAACCAAAAATAAAACAAAAAGGAGAAATAAGTTGAAAGGTAATATTGGTATTCTGGTTTCTTCATCTTTTATGATTGGGAATCAAAAGTTATTCTTTAAAATTGATTAATTAAGATGCTTTAATTTAAAACAAATAATAGTGAAGTCAGAAAAAATCAAGTTCTGTACCTGCCCTTTTATGTTAAGCAAATGAGATTTTTAAAATTATTTTCCTGTTAGGATAAAGGAAGATGTATTTAGATAAAGACCATTTAAAAAGAGGCTATATTTACATATACAATGGAGAAGACAATTGGAGAGATGAGCTTGTACCATCCATTCCTTTGGAGCTCTGAAGGCACTTCTTACTGATTCTGTAAAGCTGGAGGGAAGAAATATAAATCTCCTCACAGTTAAAGATATGGGCTAGGTGAGATGTAGGAGATATGGTGTAGGTCTCGAATAGGGGGGAAAAGGAAATTAAAGATGCTAAAGATGGAGGTATAACAAAACAATGAATGAAGAAAACTTTAGAGAAATTTAAATACAAGAAACTAGAATAGCTTTATACACAATTTTAAGTGCCAATTTAAGTTTAATAATTTTGCACCATTGCTCAAAACTTTCCCTCAATGCAAAGAGCTACCTAATCACCATCCAGCAACAGACTACCTACACTACATGGTCCAATTTAATAGCATCTCCTCTAAGAGAACTTGATCAGCTTAACTGAAAGTGAGTTCTATATTCTCTCTGTATACTTATAGCTATGTTTCTGTCTCTATCCTGCCCAAACTCAAGGAGCTATTACTTTAAACCCTCTCTTGACAATATATTCTAATTCTTTAACCCTGCATTTATGTACTCCAACAGCCCTGCAAATGATTTTGAAGAAAGAATTACAGATGTTGAGTATCCATTGTGGGGAATGAGAGAGGTAGCTGAACTAACATTGAGAAAGATGTGGAATGACATTCACACCTCAGCTGAGGTTAAAAGCAATACATTTTTAGACATTAACAGGTGTGGTTGTGTGTAACAGAGGTCTGCACTTTAATAGAACAGGCTTTAGTATCCTACTCACCTGGCTTTGAATTCCAGCTCTATCTCTTCCTAGCTCAGTGGACATGAGCAAATCATTTCATCCCACTATTAATTTTTTTCATCTCTAAAATGGAGATTTTGATAAACTGGCTGACGTCCTTTCATGCTAAAATACAAATTTTCCTTTGACCTTGATTTTCTCTCCAACTGTAGTCCAATATCTCTCCTTTCTCTAGAGTCTAGTTTTTTGAAGAACATGTTACATTTTCTGCTTTCATTTCTTTATCTCTCATTTACTCTAAAACTGCTACAACCTAAGGTCACTAATAGTCTGCTCAAATGCCAGCTTTTCAACAAGACCTTTCTTAATCCCTCAATTTATAATATGAACCTGCTCCAATTTGAAATGGCAAACTGCTTCACTCCTGGACACTCTCATCCCTCTCTCCTGATTTATTTGTCACCATAGCCCTTACCAACTTCTAACATACTGTGCAATTCACTTTTCTGTTCTATCATTTGCATCCCCCTGAGAATATAAACTCCATGAGGGTTGGAATTTTTGTCTTTTTGGTCAATGTTAACATCTCTGATGTTAGTGAATATTTGCCCAGTGAATAAATTAACATTCATTAACTTACTGAACCTCTGAGACTTTTGATGCTGTTTTTGCTTCCTTATCTTCTTATTACTCTCTTATCCCTTGAAACAGAGAGATTAATATCTTGCCTGAGGCCATAATGCAAGTCAGTAGTAGAACAAAGATCATTTTGGGGCATTGTGAGTTCAGAGACCTTGCAGCTCATAACCATTTGCTAATTCTCACCCCCAGATATACTCTGAATGCTTCAATTTCTATAGCCACCAGGCTGGACTACATCCCTGAGCTCCAGACCATATGTTGATCCCACACATTCCAGAGGTACCTGGAACTCCATGTGGTAAGTGCTGAACTCATCATCTTTTCCCAAAAGCAGATCCTATGTTTCCTTCTTCATTGACAGCAACTCCATCCATGCATTCATGCAACAATCAATGTTAAATCGATTTTTTAACCATTCTGGAATATGACCCTTTCTTACTGATGAGCATGCCCATTGATCAAACCCTCTAACTCTTCACTAGTTTTCATCTTGTCCTCTATGAAGTCATTCCATAAACAGATACCAAAGTGAACTTCCTAAAAAGCACTCATGATCACCTTCTTCCAGTGGCCCTCCTTTATCAAACTTCTTAGTTTGGCCCTCAAGGCCTTCTGTGATCTGGATTCTGTCTACCACAATCTCTCTGCCCTCTTCCTGCCCGGAGGACTGCCTTTCCCATCATCTTTCTTTCTTTCTTTCTTTCTTTCTTTCTTTCTTTCTTCTTTCTTTCTTTTCTTTCTTTCTTTCTTTCTTTCTTTCTTTCTTCCTTCCTTCCTTCCTTCCTTCCTTTCTTCCTTCCTTCCTTCTTTCTCTTTTTCTTGCTCTTTCTCTCTTGTTCTTGCTCTTGCTCTCACTCTTGCTCTCTCTCTCTTTTCCCCATCATCCTTGAGCAGGAAAAGCTCTCTCCTTTCATTGGAACATATTTAAGATTGAATTTATCTTCTTTACCTTTAGATCTCCAGTATGTGCCTGGCACAGAGTAGATGTTTATTCAATAAATGAATGATTACCTCTATAGCAATTGCTCTATTTTCTATTTCTCCCACTCTTGTGAGTCACTACCTTGGCAATCCCTATTTATCTTTCACAACTTAGTTACCCTCTCTGGGAAGACTTCTCTAACTCTCTCACCCTCCCAGCCTAAACTAGATACCCATCCTCCCATAGCCTTCAGCATAATTTTGTTAGAGCTTATAGTCAAAGCGTTATTTGCTTGCTTGCTTTTCTGTCATCCCCTCATACCCTTAATCTCCAGATCAGTTATATGAATTTTGCTCTTTTTAAGATTGGTGAGACTAGGAGAACCTTATAACTGACACAATGGATAATTTTTGAAATATGTTCAAGAGAAGTAGTATTTTTGAACAGGGTTATCTTCACAAGGACCCTTTGGAAAGATGTCTTACATTTATTAGTATCAGGAGTAGCTTTGAATTTGTGGTGCAGCTTGTTAATGAACCCAGCGAATATTGAAGCTGATCAGGTTCTCCCTTCCATAGGCTGCCTAGAACACTGAGAGTCCATTGTAGTACATATGTATAGCTCTATTGTCAGAAGGCTATCATCCAAAAGACCTAACATTTCTAAAGTATGTTACAAGCTATGTTTTGCTTCAGGCACTTAAAAGGATTCCCAACTGCAAAACGAGGAGGCTGAGCACAAAGAACAAAGTGCTGAGCACAAAAACCAAGATGGTGATGGGTTGTCATGTGCAAAAAGGACTGTGCACAAAAGGGCTGAGTGCAACAAAAAAATAACTACACATTCTTAAAATAATTTAATTACTTCACTACCACTGCCTATAAATACCAAAGGCACCTTCCCAGTCAGGGAGAAGATTCCATTAAAGCATGAGCTCAGCCTTCTCTATCCCTTGATCAAAAAATAAAGCTTTCTGCTTTGTTTTACTGAACTCAGTCTCATTGTACTGGCATAAATGGTACTTGGCAGAAGGGCCTTTGTCTGGATCCCCAACCCAAAAGGGTCAATTACACAATAATTTGTCTTTATTGTTATAACAACTATCATTTGATGAAGTTTATTGAATCTTTTCTTTAATATTAATAATAGTGGCAAACATTTGTTGAGTGTTTACAATGCATTAGGCTTTGAGGCTTTGTGTTAAGTAACTTAGGCTTGTGTAATATTTAAAGTAACCCACTGAGTTAGTGTTTTAAGAGCGACAAGTTGCAGGCTACAAATTCAGTTGTGGACAGGACAAAACATTCCTTATTACTATGTTTTCTCTGCTTCCCCAGGACAATGTCTCCATTGTGAGGGCCTTACTTGGTATCAAAGCCTTAGTAGACAGCCTTGAATGGTGGTCAGCCCTCTGCTACTGTGTGATTCCATCTGTCCCCACTGGTATCTCATTAAGAGTCTTAATTTCTGTGTTATCTTCAGCCACCAATGCACATGCAAGGCTGTGTCTGGATAGTCTGCATAAGCTCCCATTCTCTCAAGTCCACTCTGGGTCTTGGCACTTCCTCAGTTTCTGTCAAGATTGGCCCAGCTTTCTTTGTTTCCAGATCTCCCTGAACTGTGCATATTTTCTCATTGCCTTCTACCAAGGACTCAACTTGAGAGAGGACAAGACATAGGATTAATCTCAGGAACTCTAATCTTAGTGTCCACTCTTCCTTTCCATCCTCTTCTGCCTATAAATACATTTGAGTCTTTATTTGGATGGGAGAAAGGGTCTGATCATGGACATTTATTATTCAATACATCTGGTCCTCTCAGTCTAGGCTTTTGAGACTCAAAATTGACTGTTGATATTTGCTGTGCCACCCCTTCTCAGAGCAAATAAGTGAAGGGTATTTTTATCCAATTCTGTTGGGGGAGCAGGGGTTGCCAAGACCATCCCCAGGTTCAGTGATTTGCCAGGCGTACTGATAGGACTTGGCATATAGTCATACTGACGGCTATGATTTATTATAATGAAAGGGTACCTAGAATGAAAAAGGTACATGGGTTGAAGTCCAAGGAAATAAGAACCAAGCTTCCAAGAGTCCTCTACTACTGGAGTCACACAGGATGTGCTTCATCCCTGCAACAATGTTTTGGGACAAGGTGTAACCTCTTATGTACCAGTGACACTCATTAGAGACAGCGCCCAAATGTTTCTGGGGATTGGTCACTCTGCCTTGTATGTTTCAAAATCTCAGACTCCAAGATAGCAAGGAGACATTCAGTATAAACCACATTGTTTGTACAAACAGTAAAGGAACAGTGAACTAGTGTTTTCAGTTCAGGTAGGGGGAACCTACCAAAATCCAAGTTACCAGGTGACAGACAAGAGTCAGCCTTGTAAGCAGGCCATAGCAGTTATGCAGACTATCCAGCAGTGGTAGGTAGGGTGAGAGGAAGGCTAGGGGAAATGCTTCAGTTAATATTTCAAAATATTATACTGTCACAGACTTGTTGCTCCCAGTTGATAGGTGCAAACAGAAGCAATAAAAAGTTAAGCAAATTCTAGAAAAGGGGAGGGGGAGCAGTAAAGCTTAGCCTAGATTTAAACTTTGGCCTGTCTATATTCTTATTTGCTCACCATTCCTTCTTCCATTTCATGTCCCTCACCCAACTTTACCCTTATGTTCCTGCCTGCATTATACTTAGTATCATGTACTTTTATTATTCTTTTAAATCTTCCATCTTATTTCTTGTTTAATAGAAAATGTACTAAATTACTTGACTATTCCTTTTAGATTTCTCCCCCTAACCATCACCTATGAGCTCCTTGAAGGTAGAGTCATCATCTTGCTCATCCTTATAATCTAAGCAAATGAATAATAGATTTGTGAAGTGAAAGAATTCAAGATCAGAAACACAGTGCAACTGAAAGCACTGACAATGTGGAGGAGTATACCAGGATGTCTTCAAGGCCTGGTGACAGTTGGTGAGATCTGGTGATGCCAACTTCTCCATCTGACCCTGTTTTCAATTTAATCTTTTCAACCCAGTTCATCTTCTCATACACATTGGCTCAGCAAGACTGACAATAAATCATCCATTTGTTTGAGAGACCTGTTCTTAATGAAAGAATCCTTCCAAACTTAACCACGTTGGCAGCTGGCCACATTCAGGGCTAAAAAGACAGGAACTGGATAAAGAAGCAAGAGTTATTAAAAGGCTCCTATTAATAGTGAGCCACCAGTGATTGTTCCCCTGGCTTGACCTGGCAGCCACTGCCCTCTGACATCCTCTGTTCATATACTGCACTTCTGAGGGGTCATTACCAGTCTACATATCTAAACCTGTGTCACATATTTGTATGCAGGTAACATACTGGGACCCTGATTTCTCAACAAAGAGGAACCAGGAGCAAAGGTTTACCTTCACAAATAGTAGACAGTCACACACAATGACACATTACTTGAGGAATATGTAATCAGTAGATTTAAAGGAAACATCAGTAATGTATGTAGCATGCACCCAGGAGAGGAAAAAAATTGTTGGCTGGAGAATTTCGTTTTTAATTAAACAGGTAATGTATGCCTGCATTTGGTCCTATAAATGAAAATGTATTCACCACAGAGGGATGAATCTTATTAGGCCCTCCTGTACATAAACTGTATGGGTGATTACCACTGATTACTGTACTATTAGAGACCTGTGTGTGGAGTGGCTAGACTGTAGCATGCCTGGCTCCTGAAAAGGCTCCCATGTGCTTTCCCTGAATTGTGGGGAATCAGCAGGGCTTCAGATTGCCTGGCAATTCAATTATGGGTTTGAGTAGTTGAGGGGGAGGGGAATGCAAATGCACATAAATGGGATGTTTTCTTTATCTTGGCCAGAGAAAGAGAAAAGAGGTCTGTATGGGAGACAGTTGAATCAAGGAGTCCTCATGTACCTCTTATCTTGAGCACAGAGCCTATGTTCAGACCCTACCTACCCTGGCCAGTATCTGCCTCTATCACTGAATGATGCCGTCTCAGTGAACTCAGACTACAGTCACTTTTATTTTGTATTATTCATTAAAATCACATGTGCAGCATAAGATGAAGAGAGGTAAATCTCTAGAGCAGACTAACTTCACCTGGGCTTTCCTCACCACACCTCTCCTTCCTGAGGGGCCCTGTAAACTGCCTCCCATCACATTGAGTCCTCCCAACTCATTCACTCTCTTATTGGTCTTCCTCTGCCATAGACTCCAACTATCCAATTCTTATATTTCCTCCCATCAAAAACATTTATACTACACAAAAGGCCACATATTTATATGAAATACACAAAATAGGCAAATCCATAGTATCTTAGTCAGCTCAGGATGCTATTACAGAATATCGTAGACATGGGTGGAGAGGGGATGCTTATACAACAAATACTTACTTCTCATAGCTCTGGAGGCTGGGAAATCCAAGATCAAGATGTCAGCAAATACAATGTTTGGTTAGACGATCCTTCCTAAATTGTAGATAGGTGCCTTCTTGCCTCACCTTCATGACCTGATCCAAGCTTCATCACACCCCAAAGGCCTCACATCTTAATGGCATTTCATTGGAGGTTAGAGTTTCAACACATGAATTTTGGGGGACTCAAAAAGCAGCTTATAATACATAGAGACAGAAAACAAATTAGTCCTTACTGGGGTGGGGGAAGGGAGAAATGAGGTGTAATTCCTTAATGGGTAAAGAGTTTCCTTCCAGGGTAGTGAAAATGTTCTGGAACTACTTAGAGGCAAATGTACTACATTGTGAATATGTTTAATTCCATTAAATTGTATTCTTTAAAAGTTAAAATAGCAAACTTTGTTAAGTGTGTTTTACCACACCACCACCACAACAAAAACACGTGTCCTAATTTGGGATTAGTTAACATGATAAACACATATAGGATTTAGCTGTAATAATACCATGCTTTTAATCAAATTTGTCAAAGCCTGAAGCCAGAGGAACAACTAGTAGTGAGAATTTTACAGACTGAAACAAGCATTAGATTAAATAGTCCTAAGTGTCTCTTGCCTTTGACCTTCAATTACACCACTGTCATTGTATCATTGTGGAAAGCTCATCATTTGGTTTACATATAAATTGTGTGAGAAAGGCCTTCTCTCTCTCTCTCTCTCTCTCTCTCTCTCTCTCTCACTTACTTACTCTCTCTCTCTCTCTCTCTCTCTCTCTCTCTCTCTCTCTCTCTCTCTCCCTCATTTCTGAATTAGTAGGAAAGGTATTTTTATTAAAAAATTTTGCTGGTTAATTTAACAAATTCAGAGTCTTAGCAGGCCCTGTCCTTTCCCTCTTAATTACTAAATCCAGGATGTGTTTCCAGCCAGCTGTAAATAACTGCTCTGTCTCTGACTAAAATTTACCACTTTCTACCCAAACACCTACTCTATTCTCTCTCTCCCCCCATAGTCTCATTACTACCCAAACAGCCTCATCTCTACCTTCACCTGCCTTCCAAACCTGTCAGAGCATAATTCTCAAATCATTAAAAACATAATTTTCATACAAATAGATAATGAATACATGTCAGAGTTTTATTTAACTCTTTACTGAGGAAACCAGCAGAATGATAGAACTGATTTTATGGAATATGAAAAATTTGAATTTATATAATCCATGGGAAAAGAAGGCTAAAGTAAGACTGTCAAGTTAGGTATGAAACTAATTAATGTCCTATAGGGCATTTAAACCTTTGAAGTTATCTTATTTTCCAAGCTGAAAAAAATAATAATAATAATCACAACTTACCAGATTTCTTCAAATTTGCCTCTAACTTTATAGGATTATACAGTCTGGGTATGAATAAGTTATTGGTCAAACCCAGTAAAAATCCCAAGAGTCAGATGACCCTCCTGTGGACATATTAGAAAATGCCTAAAATGGTATTAAAATGTCGTGCTATTATGTTATTTGCCCTCTTTGCAAGTTTTGAATTTTCTTTAAACAAAGATGTGATTTTTTAAAAATGTGCCAACCTAGTTCTGCTTGAGTCCACAGTTATTCGGCCAAATACTAATCTAGGTATTACTATGAAGGTATTTTGCAGATGTAATTAAAGGCCCTAATCAGCTAACATTTAAGTAAGGGAGGTTATTTTGGGAAACCCAACTCAATCCATTGGAAGGCCTCAAAAGCAGGGCTGGCACTTCCCCAGGAGAGGAGAAATTCTTGTTGTAAGGTTCACTGAAGGAGGAACATACAAGGCTGAAGGGGTTAAGAAAGATATATTGTAGCAGAGTGACAGCAGGCTTAGCTGCAGATGGCATCAGCCCCAAATGTGAGGGGACATGAAAATTATATGGGGCTTTTTGTGGGAATATTTTGGGTGGGTTAATTGGTTGGTGGTGGGGGGACACTGAAGCAGGAGGTGAGCAAGTAGCGTCGCTAACCCAGATGCAAGGTTCAGTTCCCACACAAAGGTAAAGGAGAAGTCTGGTTCCCACACTACTTGGGGTTGGGATAGGGCCCTCCTGGACCTAGTACTTGTGAATAGTCTGTCCATGATCTTCCCCACCTGATGGCATGCCCAGTGAATTTTGGACTTAGGCATCATAATAAGTCAATTCCTTGTAATAAATAAATCAATATAGATCCTCCCTACTTGCCATTCTTCTCTGGTTGAATCCTGACTGATGTTCTCAGGAAAAAAAAAAAAAAAAAAAAAAAGGGTTCATCTGCCTGCACACATCTAAGCCAAAGAGATACACACAGGTTTTGCAGCAAAGAAAGTAAGGTTTATTAGAGAGTTGCAAGTTCCAGAGACACAGCCAAGCTATCACTCAAAAGCATGGCTCCCAGGTGTCTCAGGAGTACAGATTATGTAGGGAAAAATCAGTAGTCATGGAAAGTAAGGAAATTGAGGTCATGGGTGCTACTGATTGGGTATTGGCAGGGAATGAGGTAATTGATCATTGTGTCTGGTTCTGAAATCAGCCACAGCACCATCTAGTGAGGTCCCACAGCCTGGTCCTTTGGCCTGTGGGGTTGGTGTTCTGCCTCCATGGGCCCAGGGCTGAAACACATCTAAAGCCAAGATGTTATTCTTAGTCTAAAGTCCAGCCCAAACCTATTGTCCTCAGGATTATAGACCAGAGGCTCAGTTAAACTTATGTCCTAAGGCTTAATGATTAAAGGAGCAGACATATGGAGGTAGAAGGATAAGGGTGGGGGGGGAGGGGGGTAAGAAAATGAGTCATAATGCCATTATCTGGGCAAAACCAGCTTGAATCAGAGAAAACTATTTAAAGAAATGCAGTTTGTGTACAGTTACACTGATACACTCTATTTTTGTGACATAAATCTCTGCTAAGAGCCATCTCCCATCTTCACATAGGAGAACCAAGTTATCTCCCAAGAAGTAAATACTCTACATGTCTGATGGTTCACAGCATCCCGAAATATTCTCTATTACCCAGTCTCAGCAGATGATGGTTCTTAATAAATAAAATACAACAGAAAAAGAAATGGACTTATATTGTTCACAAGAAAGAATAACAACTCTTCTTTCCTTGCATAAGAGAAGGGATTGACAAAGCTTCCCGTCTTGACTGAATTTTAGTCAGACTCACTTAAGCCCTCTTCCTGATTAGGCCTAGTCTTTGGCCTACTGAGTTGAGTTTTAGCAAAGAAATCTGCTAAGCCAGTTTTCCTCAAATCCTACACCCTGATATCCAAACACCTTTCTCTTCCTTCATGTTCAATATTTAATCAAATTCTTCTCCCCTCCCAACCTTTGATACCTAACCAAGTTCCTCTTGGTACTTTTCCATTTACTCTCTCACCCAGCCCATTGTCTATACATTCTTATTTGTCCCTGTTGTATTTGGAGTTGAGTTCAATCTTTCTCCTCTATTGCAATAGTTTTAAATAAAGTCTTTCTTGCCATTTTAAACAATTGCCACAATGATTTTTCTTCAACAATACTCAAAAATATTTGCCCTTACCTGTCTCCATGAGGTTCCATCTATGTCTTCATCAGAACAAGAGGTGTGACTTTCTCAAGCATCACTCCATGCTGAAAGAAGAGGGCACATTTCTTAATCATGACAACACCAGTATATATTGAATGTTCACATTTGCCAGGCTCCGCTCTAAGTACTTTATAAAGATTATCTCATTACCCTATACTTCTGCCCAGATTTTTAATAATCCCTGCCTACAACTTACAACATGAGCTCAATATCTTCATTTGATTGTCTATAGATATTGATACTCAGGAAATTCACCACAATTTCTTGATGGCACTGCAAGCAAAGTGAATTTTCATGTCCATGATCTCACAGTACTTGGACTCCCTCACCTTGAAGTGGGTCAAGTTTGTCTTTAGTCCCTTCAGCTGTACCAGCAGGTTTCTGCCCCCTATTCTAAGTATCTTTCTTCCTAGAATCCAAGCCTTCAGGATCCCATTACTATTAAACCCTGACAAAAGGATCTGTGTCATATCTACATTTATATAAGTGTAAATCTCAACTTCATAGGTTTGCATTGGAAACCACCTTATCTCATCAAGGTGTTAAAGCTTCGTTTCTTTCTTTAGAAATTCCAAAGACCAAATGACAGGTTTAGGAGAGGTATTGTTCAAAAGATAGGAGAGGAAACCTTTGCCAGGGCATTTGAAAGCTCAGTTCACACTGATAGCCTGATCTCCAAAGGCTGACATCCCTGAAGAGCATAAAAGTCACAATTGGACAAGTCGAGATGTGAACATGTCTAGAAAAAGGGAGAGTTGCTGTGTACTGTGCAGAAATGGTTAGGAATGTATGAAAGTTGATTTATGTTAAAACTTTTACCTCTAGAACTACTCTGGTGCCATATCCTTGGTCCACAACACATCAGCCTGAGCCCAGCTGACTTGAAAAAGAAATGGATCCAGAAAAGCAAGAGCCTTCTTGTCACTTTCTTATACTCTGAAAGTCTCTGGGAAAATGACTATGGAGGCACTTTGGGGTCCTGATGATGATAACTGCAATTAAGTGCTAAGAGATCTCAAGCCCCACACACCAACACGTGGCAGAAACCATCTGTAAACCAAACAGAAGGTCAAACTGGAGATATAATTTAAACCCACACCTATAAATACCATCAACAGCAGTGCCTTCCACTCAGCAGACAGAGCCCCAGGTCCTGCATTAAAGAACTCAGCAAAGAGTCCAAGATGAACTAGCACTTACCAGCAGGTCCTCCCAGAAAGCTTTACTCTTGGGGTTGGAATGGCTCCCAACAGTAAAACTATAGCTGTGTAGCCTGCTTTCTAACAAAGGCTGCTGAGGAAAAGAGCGAGCCAGGTGGGCCTGTCCAACCCACTTAGCCCAGGTGGGATAGGCACCAGGCATGTCAAATTTCCGTAATTAACCATTCACTGCTGCCTTTCACAAACTAAAGCTGTAATTTCCCAAGACTATCCAAGGTGACACAGGATCTTCTTCTAAAGGCATTAATTAGAAACATCTCATTCCCTGTGGCAGGGGTGGAGCAGATCTTTCCAACTGTAGTGTGTATTTATTTAGAGCTATTACCACATAATATTTACAAGATACTTAACATGCATTAATTATCCCATAATGAACTCTATGGCTATAATATCAATGTTCTGTCAGGACTGTAAAATGCTCCCCCTTCCACACACACACACTTTTTTATCACCTTGGGAGAAAAAAATAAAAATTAAAATTAATTGCATGCCCATTAAATGCTTATTTTTAATAGAAAACTTGCAAATGATGTGAAAATGCAAAGCAGGGTACACAGTAAATCAAAAGCAGATAACACACTTATAGACACACTCTACTGTTTTTATGAGCATGTTTTACAATCCATTCATTATGCTGTCTGTCCTTTTGAAAGCTGGTTATTATATCGCTCATACAAAGAAACATGTGAATGGCTGTGCAACAAGCCATGAAAATCAGGACAAAACTGAACATTTCTGCTTCTATTTGAATCCGCCTCCCTCAAATATCCTCCTGGAGAATTCTAACAGGGGGCTTATCCCTGTAACACCCACACAAAGCCTTATATAAGAGAGAGAAAAGGGAAGATTTGCCATATCTCCTGATTCAAGGTGGTAGTTATCCAAAGAATGGTCAGCAGCCATCCTATTTCTTTAGGAGGCAACATATTCTCTGGAGGTGAAGAGATGAAGTAAGGAGATCAGGGTTGTACAGCATTTTCTGCCTCCTAGAATCCCAGGCCACCCCTTATATATTCCTCCCCAAATGTAAGTCATCTTTACATTACTCAGGGTAAATCATCATCCTATTTTTCAATCATGGGAGCATCCTAACTCACAAAGCAGACTTTAACTGATTTAGTTTTCAGTAAAATCTTCCTAAATTAAGCCAAAATCCTGTCCCTTAATAAGTTCCATTCATTTGTTCTAATTTTGACCTCTGGGCTCAAGATAGTCATAAAAGACTTTATTCCCTCTTTTTCTTGACCACTTTTTAAGCTTTTAGTAACAGGCATCTAATGCCAGAGAGAATTCAACTAATTGGTGGTAGTGAAGAATTTACCTTGTTAGAGGTCATACACCAAGCAGGCAGGTTTATTTGGAAGTTTATCCATATGGAAACCCTAAGTTCCACACCAGGGTCTTCCATGGTTGTTCATAGTGGCCCTGGTTTGCTAGGAGCCCTCTGACCCACCCATAAGATGAAAATGTCTATCTCTCTTTCAGACCAAAAGGCCCTACATGTTCTTGATTTGCCTTTCAGTGGTAGTCACCTGCCTCAAGTCCATTCCAGTGCATTTGTGCATTTCCTGCACAAATCAGAGCTTCCAGTTTTATGATGAGTGCAGAGAGCTTCTTTTATAGAGCTTGCAACTCATGACAAATATGCAATAAAAGTATGAAATGAACATCTTATTCTAAGAGGAGGATTACAGACAAGAGGACTAGTTGACACAAATACATGCTGGAAATGATCCAGACAAGAGGAAAATTGAATACATTTCCTAGGTGATGCCCAAACATTGCTTATTTTATGTTACTGTAAAATGTGAAAATTACATATTGACTTGTCTCTTACACAAATACCATGGCATAATATTGACATCCCTCTGGGTTGTATTTCTTGGAGCACGAAATTGGGAGCATTCATTCAACAAACGTATATTGACATCCACTCTGTACCAAATGCTATGCTAGATGCTGGGGATAGGACAGTAGTGGACACTGCCCTAGAGGTATTCACAGAGGATAGTCAAGTCACTTCTGATTTGCCAAGATACCATAGAGGGGGAGAATAACTAACTCAACCTGGCATAGTTGAGGAAACTTCCACAGGGACAATGATAAGCTGGCAGAGTATAAAAGGGAAAATGAGATTCATGGGGTAGATATGGGGTGGGAAAGACATTCTATGCAGAAAAAGTAACTAGTCAAGGCAAATAGAGTGAAAGAAAATGGCAAATTTAACAACAATGTTAGTTCATTATAACTGAAATTTAGGGCATGTGAGTGAGAAGAGAAAGAGGAAGCTAATAAAGTAATCATTCAAGGGCTTAGATTACTTGCTAAGGAGTTTGGGGTTTATTTTAAAGGCAATACGGAGCAATTTTAAATTTTTGAGGTGAAAAAATTATAATCATCTTTTTGTGATAGGAATAGAAGTTGTGTAAAAGTTATAGAAGACAGAGTGGTGGGTAACTGAGGGAGTTGAGAGGTTATTTCAGTAGTCTAGGAGAGCACTGTAAAGGGCCTGGGTGCCAAATAAGAATGTAGAAATGGAGAGGAGGAGACAGAAGCAAGAAATTGTCAGGTTGTAGAGTTATCAGGGTCTGGAGAATTGGTTTATGGGGCAGAATGAGAGGGAAGGCAGAATCCAGAAGGATTCCTAGGGTTTTTACTTAAGCAATTTGGTAGATGAAATGACTATTAATTAAGATACGTGTGGTTCAACATTTTTATATTAAATAAGTTGTATTTTTGGTGCCTATAGGATATATATTTGAAGAATTTAGAAAGGGCTGTTCTGAAGTTCAAGAGAGAGGTTATTGATAGATGATAATTGAAAACATGAGAGTAAACAAGATGACCCAGAAAAACTGATGATTTAAAACATTAAACACTTCAATTTAAGGGATGAATAGAAAAGAATAAACCTATAAACATGAGAGAAGGTAGTATCCCAGGTGTAGTCAAAGGAGAAACCCAAAGATTATGGCATTATGAGGAAGCTGGTAGTGTTCAACAAGGAGGGCCAAATGCCTGCAGCTCTACTAAGTTCCACACTACTTTCCACATCTCACCATGTATCGCAGTTTAGAACTCTATACTTCCCCTTACTGACATTCAACTCCACTTGGGCCCGAATTGGCCTGAGACCTTTCAGGCTTGTTTCTTCTCCTCTGAATGTTGGTATTTTGACAAAACCTTAGTGCAGATGCCTTCAGACTCTCCCACTATAAAGAGTTTACTTTCCAAACTGCATTTGATCTTCCTATTTCCCATCAAGGTATTTGCCCAGCAGGCACATTACTATAAGCCAATGGTTCTCAAAGTGTGGTCCCAGGACCAGCAGCTTCTGCAACTCTGGTTGAAACTACACTAATTTTTGGGCTTCATCCCAGATCTATTGAATCAGAAGCTCTGGGGGTGGGGAACAGTGATATGTATTTTAGTGAGCCCTCCAGGTGATTTTAATGCTTCCTCAAGGTTGAGAGCCACACAAAAAGCTGATGGTTGAATCTTTCTAAACATTGCACATTCCCCCAAAAAGATGCCGAGAATTCTGCCTTTGATAATGGATAGATGAAGTCTGAAATAGAGTCTGATGTTTTCTTCTTAAATACAATTATATTTCAATCATAGAAGATATATGGAGTCTAATTTATAGAATGAATATTTTCCAGCCTTTGAATTCTTATTATTAGTTAAATAGGGAGAAATGGAAGAAGGTAGGATGGTTGGGTGTTCAATTATTAGAAATTATTACAGGATGGTAACTAAATGCCAAATTTTGATAATGGGAATATTTTCCTTCATCTTTTTATATATGGCTATAATATGCTTTAATGTTTCTATATTTTATATTAAAGCATATAATGTATATGAAATGGTTTGAAATAATTGGACAATTATATTAATTCAGTTATTGACATACAGCCCCATTCTACAAGGGACTTGAAAAAACATAGAGAAAATACATATATTAAAATAGTAAACTAAAATATAATATTTAGAGAAGGAGTTACTATTAGCATAAAAGGCCCTGAAAGTTTCCTCCTGTGCCAGATATTAACCTTTTAGCTGCTTAAGGACAGTTGGTAGATAATCCAAGAGCAGGACCAAAGTAACAGAAAGGCACTTGGCAAGGGCAGTGACTATCAGTCATGGCTGATTCCCATCTTCCCTGAAAGAAATGTTAAGATTATCATAGTCTCTGACATTAAGCTTGTGATAGTTCATTAAGAATATGATTATGCATGTGCCATTTTTATGCATCTGGTCAACCTCACAATGCCATCGCCTTCTGGTCCTCTGTCTAGAAGACCTCATGCCTAAACACAACCAGCTTTCCCGACAACTTTAAAATCTTCCTCCAGTTTTGACTCTGTTATTTTATCAAGTATGGATTATTTAATCATATCTCTCTAATATACCTTTTTAAATTCTGATTTTTCTATTCTTGCATGTCAATCTCCAAGTTCTTGTACCCAATACACAATATGCAGCATTAATATTAACATAGAATGGAAGTACAGCCAGGTGGAAGACAGAACTGAGTGATTTGGGTTATGGTTTGACCACCGCATTAACAGATTTTTTTTTGAATGAGTTACTTCATTTCCTTAAGCCTCAGTTTCCTCATCTTTGAAATACAAATTTTTAAAAAAATTATTATACTCAGCCTTTACTAGTATGGATTAAATAAGGAAAGAGAAGCAGAAAACTCATGACCTGTCTGGAAATTTTACAGACCCAATTGGAATGTCTGCTACACTCTTCAGAAGTTTCTGGAATATCCAGTCGCCAAGGGGGCAGGGGGTGGGGTCCATATCCAGTGAGCAGGAGTTGATTTATGATTTAATCTAAGGGTCATGAGAAACTCAAGAGTCTAAATTGCTGTTTCCTTGAAATTATTCCATTCCGGTGAACTCAGATGAAATGATCCAAAAGCAGGCCCTCATAGAAATTTTGGTGAAGCAAAACTGCTAATTCTCATGAGACACCAATTTGTCCCTGATAAAACTGCTGACACCACCTAATCCAGAGCCTCTCAAAAGGTTAACAGGGGCTCCATCAATAGGCATGAAGATGTAAAAGTGTCTTCTGACCTACATTCTGGGAGCTAACCCAGGTCATTTTTCTATCAGTCTTTGAAACAGACCTAGCCTGATGTCACACCCTTGTGTCAACATCAATCACCAAGTAGCAACTGAAACTTCAGTGCTTAGAATATATGTTTATGGCTTTTAGAGTTTCAGATGATGCCAAACAGTCAAGGATACTTTAAAGTATTCACAAAGGAGGCAGGTTGTCATTAGGGGAGCAATTAATAATAACCAGCATTTTTTGAGAACTTAATGCCATGAAGTAGTTGTATTTTACATATGACAGCTCATTTAAAGCTCATTCAAAGTGACTAGTTTACGGTTGTGGGAACAAGAGAAAGCTCAAAATGTATCATCTTCTGAGATTCTCAATTGACTTAGTTAGGAGTAGTTGCTATTATCCAGAAAGGAGAGTGTCAGATATTGTGGAATCTGATTCAAAATGCCAGTGAAGTTTTTGTCTATTCTTTCTTTTCTATTAGGTATAATCACATTTAGCAACAGTTCAATAGTGTTTGCCAAAAATCTATCATGTTATTCAGAAGGAATAAAGAAATAAGCCTGAGGGTTCTGGATGCAGTGTGAACTCTCAAGAGAGATGGAAAATAGGAAACAGGAAGTAAACTTTCAGGGAAGAGGAAATGCAGTAGGGAAATTATCACGAGCAGGGACACAGTGGTAAAAATTGGAAAATGGTTAGGAAACAAGCATAAAATGGACACATCCTTGAAAACCTTGGTGTTTAGAAAAGTCCTGACTCTTGACAAAGGCACTGAGTCTTTTGACAAACAAACCACATCTGGGAGAGAGTCGGAGGAAAATAACATAGTGACATGATATTAAGATCAGGATTTTTCCACCTACAAAATAGGAAAAGTAGCCCTTTACTTACTGAGAATGACTTATAACAGGGGTGGCATGCCACACACGCCTGGCCCGTGAGTTGGGAGAGAAGATTCCACAAGGTATGGAAGGAGAGATGTCCTTCATGGTGGAAAGAGGCAACTCTCCTCTTTTCTTGAAAAGTTTCAGTAAACCTGGAAAGGAGGCTTCTGAGCTGCTCTTGAGGTGGCCCTTGGGCCCTGCTAGTGTAGATAAATACACATCCCTGATTCCATGGGTACTCTAAAAAGAACCTTAGCTATGAAAAGTGGAGGCAGCTTTGAGAAAGCTCAGTGTTATGTGAACTGCCAGTACTAATCTTAGAATAACTCAAAAAAAGGGGAGGGGGCCAAGGAGAAGAGGGAGGGAAAGAGAGCAGTTATGTTAGCTTTGCCAACTTAACACTGTGAGACTACCAAAGCTGAAACCAGAGGGTGAGCAGAACACAGACAATATATTAAAATCAGGTTTCTGATTTTGGAAATGAGAGGCAGAGGGATAGTCAGATTTATGAATAAAGCTGGCAAATGGGAGGTACTGAATCAGAGCCCAGTGTGTATGTGAGCTCAATTTGATGATCAAAACCAAAGTCAAAAGAAAACTGACACTTTGCCATTGACCCTTTAAATGGACCCACTTTCTCCAGAAAGGCACATCATTAGGATCCAGTAAATGACCAGGTTTTTTTTTTCTCTAGTGCTGATCTGATAATTACCTTTTTCATACTTTCACCTTCCTGGTTATCTATTGTTACATAATGACCCATGTCAAAATATTGTGGTATAAAATAACCATTTTATTACATTCACAGATTCTGAGGGTTGAGAATACAGCAGGGCACAATGGGAATGATTTATGTGTATGTCATGATGTCTAGGGCCTCATGTGGGAAGACTCAGATGGCTAGGGGTGACATCTGGGGCTGGAGTCATCTGGAGCTTCTTCACTCACATATGAGGTGCCTGGTCTAGATGACTCCATCTGGCCTCAGCTGGGGGAACTGTTGGTCCACATGGGGCCTCTCATGTTCTTAGACTCCCTCACAGCATGAGCAGCTCAGAATAGTTAACAGTGGCTCAGAGATCCAAGAGCAAGTGAGTGTTTCAGCAAACAAGATAGAAGCTACTTGGCCTAGCACTGAAGTAACAAGGTACCACTTCCATTGTATTCTGTAGGTAAAAGCTGTCACAGGCCTTCCCATATTCAAGAGGAGGAAGCTAAGTATGGGAGAATTTGTAGCCACATTTTAAAATTTCCACTCTCCTCTTCTTGTCCATCTCTCTCCTGCCCCGCCTTTTCATGTCAAGGTTTGAACTCTTCTTAGACAATTTGTTCTACTGGACATATCTGAATATGCATTTCCAGCATTCTTTGTCAGACACAATTTTGGTTAAATGTATTTACGCAAGCTATGAGCAAATGATTGCTGGGTATGTAGGATTTGGGTTGGTCTCATGTTTATCTGGGCTGTTTATTTATGCTAAGTTCTGTGCATGCATTGTCTTATTGGATCCTTGTAACAAATCCTTGATGAAGGTATAACCATTTCCCCATTTTAAAAAAGTGAGGATACTGAAGCTTGTGGAGATTAAGCAATTTATCTAAGGTTTCACAGATAAGTAAGTGGTATAACCACAATTTAAACCCTTAGTCTTAATCATCATACTATACAACTCTCTCGCCAGTATTGTTTATTGAACACTTCCAGTTGTCTATACTTGGGCATGCAGAATATGGTTGCATTTCCTGTCCCCTTCCCCCTACATTATGGTTGATTGGGGCCATGTAACTAGTACTGGCCAATAAATTATAAGCAGAGATAATACATATCATTTGGGGGGAAGCATTTAACTGTTGGTGTGAAATGCTCTCTTTGAGCCTCCAAGCAATGAGACTGGCATTACTGGAAATGGTGGCTGCTCAATCAGCCTGAGTCCAGGCAACTAACTACAATAAGCAGAACCCCCTGCCAGCTCATGTTGGACATATAGCATAAGAAATAAACGTTTTTGGTTTTAAGTCACTGAGTATTGAATCATTACACAGTATAATCTGGGCTATATCATCTGACTGACAATATCATCTCTTTGATCTTCAGTTTCCCTAACTGTAAAATGGAATAATAATTACTACCCAAAGGGACTATAGGAGTGAGTGGAAATAGAGAATGTATGTAAAATACCTCTTTCAGTGTTTAAGGGTGTACTAATGTAGGAGTGTCACTATCACATATTAGGAAGGCATATGGCTCTGAGTGGAGTGGAGACTAGGTTGGCTTGGCCCCACTTATGTGGACAGCCCAGAAGCTCACCCCATCAGAGATCCCTTCATTAGCACCTGTAGGAAACCAGCAGAATGACCTCTGGCTCACAGACATCAGAGAAGAATGGCGAAGAATGGGAAGGGGCAGAGTTGTTATGATTTATTATGAATGTGATGTTTGTGAAGATCAGCAGAGGGTAGTGAGTAGGCTTAAACAAATCGATGAAATATAGAGAACAAAGCGAACCACTTCTCTGTTGTTCTACTCTAATTTTGATTGTAAGAATGACTTTATGGAACTGAGGTTTCCGAAATAGATTTCTTTCATAACCAAATAATAACCAGGTAGGAAAATCGTGTTTCAAAAGCTGAGCTTCATTTCCCCCTAGATGAGGAATTTTGAACACTTCCTCTAGTGGGAACCGAGGAAGTGCCTCTTATTCAAATGGATGCCAGTCTATGATTGTCCAATTATTCACTGCATTCTGTCTTTGATGGCCCAGATGTTCTCAATTTCTTATAATAAATTCTTTCATCTGAAAAGTCGTTCTACTTAGAAATGCAAAACCCTCTTCAGTTCGCCAGCTTTTTTTGATGAGCTGGTATAATTGGCCTTCAATTTGCTTATTGTTTTGCAATAGAAAGCCCAAGTTTAATTTCATTTCTATAAACCTGTAGACAAGAGCCAACCATTCCACCATTTAAGTCATTCTCCTCATTACAATCTGATTTGGCTCTGCCCACCCCCACCCCCATAATCAGGAGAAATTGTGGGAAAACTTTTTTCTTTATTATTTTTGTTTAAAAAAAATGATTTTCCCATTACAAAATATTTAAATTTGATTCAATAACAATATTTATTGAATACATTTTCTATCCCCTCTTATTCTTTAAAACATGTATAAATTTTTTAGCATATATAATAACTAATCACTTGATTAGCATCTTTAGTCACCAATCAACCAATATTTATTGATCTTCTTTCATGACCCATACACCATGTAAGTCTCTGGGAGATACGGACAAGTATGGAATAAGTTCCTGGCCCACAGGTTATCTATTTGTGGAGGTTGAGCATATTCATAATAAAAATATAACAAATTACCAATAATAGATAATAAAGTCACTCATTCAAAAATATTAATTAACTTAACAAACATTGAGTAAACTCTTTGCCACAGTTAAATACTAGAAGAGCGATTTTTTTCCTCTTTATACTTCATATTTTTGTGATGTTAATAAAGCCTCCCTTCTTTTTCTAAATGATTTTGTATCCAATTCCAAGTTCGGCATTGAGGAGATTTCACTTTATAGGATTGAGGAATCTGAACTGTCTGACATGCCTCTTATATACATTCTAGACCGTGGCAGAGAGAGACAATGTCCCATGTGGTTACAACATCAGCACTGGAACCAGACAGCCTGGGTTCAAATCTGTGGTTATACGCTTGCTGTGTGACCTTAGTCAAGTTACTTAGCCCCTATGTCCCAGTTTCTGTATTTGCGATGGTTAATTTTATGTAACAACTTAACCGGGGTACCCACATATTATTGTCTGGGTGTGTTGATGAGAATGTTTCCGGATGAAATTATCATTTATCCAGTAGAGTAAAGCAGATTGTTTTCCTTAATGTAGGAGGGCCTCATCCAATCAGTTGAAGGGCTGACTAGAACAAAAGACTGAGTAAGGGAGAATTCACTCCTCTCTCTCTGACTGTCTTCAAGAAGGGACATAGATTTTCTGTCTTGAGAACAGAACCGTACTTTTAACCTTTCTGGGTCTCCAGCTTGCCAACTGTAGATCTTGGGATTTCTTGGCCTCCATAATCACATGAATGCATTTTTTTATGATATAACAAGTTCTGTTTCTCTGGAGGGCCTCAATTTTTAGTTCTGTTTCTCTTAAGAACCCCAGCTAACACACTGCCTATAAATTTGTCATAAGAAGATCTAAATCATTAAATGGCATAATATAGAAAGAGTACTTAGAAAAGTGTCTAGCAAAAGTTAATGTCTCTGTAAATATGCACTCCTATTACTTTCAAAGCTGTGGTGCATAGAGCTTTCTGGCCATTTATATCTTAAGATTGTCTCTCCACAACCAGTGCCCTCATCCTGGGCTGCCCTTTCCAAAGACAGAATTGATGCTTCTTTGAAGTGCTTAGCTGATGTATTCATTTTCTCCTTTTGTTATCTCACTTGAAATCACATCATCTCCAGTCCATGGAAAATGACTGTGTTGGGTCACGCACTGATTCAAACAGAGAAACTAGAAATAATCAGAAATTACTTATACCAGTGAAATGTCAGGTGAGTCTTATATGGGCCATTCTTCCAAGAGCATTTTTGGTAATTCTGTAGATAAAAGAGGATTGCGAAGGTTTTGTAAGCCTTTCTTTTTTCCCCCCTTCTTCCTCCAGATGAGAAGAGCCCTAAACAGACCTTTGTCAAGAAGAATAAATTTCCAAGGCTACCAATTTGGATCTCAAAATCCCAGATTCAAAGGAACTCTCAGTTCATGACAGACACTGCTATCTAAAATAAATGCCTGAATAGCTATCAGTTAAGGTACACACAGAGCAGATGGGAAATGGATAGCTACATTATAGATTGCTCTGTGAATTCAAGAGGTCTTTGTTTGAGGACAATAGTAATATGAACAAATATTCAGGTTTTCAGTTATAGCCCAGCCAGAGGATCAAGCAAGAAATCAAATTAAATCTAAATTGACTCAGTGATGCCAGCACCATTATTACATGAAGTATGCTCTGCCAGACATCCTTCCTCAGGTCTCCCGGATCACCTCTTGGAAATGGGGCTGAATTATACCCACTCGAACACTTCCAGGTATCTTTCTAGTCAAGTACAATGAGGTTTTATTATTTATAATTAAATAGAGTTTATTCAAAACCGTGAAATGGTTCCCCTGTGCCTTTCACCAAATGAGAATCCTCTCAAGACTCTAGACAAGTTATCAATAAGAAATGTACTCTATTAGTTATTTGAATGTTACTAAATTTAAGCTCTATTAGTAGAATGACCAGGAAAATAATCATCTCTCATCCATGATTGTGCTGCTAATCTATTTAAACAATTTAACAGTAAGGTTTGGTTTTACCCACAACTGCTGGCTGCATTTTATTCGATGGGGTGAAAAATCTATCTGTATCTATGTATCTTTTTGTTCAGACGGTTCTTTCCTCGTATGTCCTAGCTCAGGTAAAGGCATCAACACCCATCTTATCTATCATCTTTGACACCTCCTTCTAACATTCTAACATTCATGTTCAATCAATCATGGACCCTGATAATTCCATCATACACACAGCTTTTATATTCATCCTTCCTTCTCTGTCCTCTGCCATTTCTCCTATTTAAGCAGGAGGTGGGGTAGTCCCAGCATAAAGGCATTCTGGGAGTCCCCAGCAGAGAGGAAAGAACAAGTCATGTGTAATGAGGTGGTAGCTTTGGAAACTCATTTAGGCAAAGCTTTCCAGAGATGGGGGCCAGCTAGTTTAAGTCACTAAATGTCACAGGTGCAAAATAAATTAATCCAAACCAAAATGTTTATCTGAATGGTCTAATTCAAGGTGACTGGGCCAAAACAGAAGATGTGATCTTGATAGCAGTCATACACATTAAGTGGAAATCAAAACCATGGTTCAGAGGTCCCTGTTTGTGTTCAACTAAGACTAAATATGCAAAGAATGATCAGGCAGGTTTAAAACAAACAAGTAAAAGAGCTAGGTGTCAAATTTGAATCTCATGGCCCCTTCCCCAAGAATACACTGTTTAAAATATTTTATATATATACAAGTCCCTGGTAAAGATCTGATTGGTTATCATTCTCCAAGAAAGAAACAAACAAAAATGTATGATCTTTCTGCCTTCATTTCTAAATTGATTGAAGCAAGGCACAGGGCTTCGGTGTGGACAATTATTGATTATGTGTAACTGGAATTGTATTTAAATTTCTCATCTCACTTTTCTTCTCAGAAATGCATTCGACTAACAATTTCAAGTGCTGATAACTATAATCAAGCTATCATAATAATAATAATTACAATAATGATAATAACAATATACTTGTATCACATTTTACAGTCCATAAAATGCATTTTAAGTTGCTTTCACATATATTATCTCACACATAAAAGAGCATTTTCCTACATTAACAGAGACTGCTCCTGAGAGTAAGAAAGATAAAGAGAATAATTATTTATGAATTGACACCTTATAGTCTTTGTGGCAAGCCCTGTCTGTGCTTGTCCTATATCCCCTCAGATTCCACTTCCATTTCTGTGCATCCCACTGTGACTTCTAAGAACCAGAACATCATCTTTGTTGGTTGGCTGGCCATGGGCTCCCTGAACCCACTTGGTCCATGTGTAGGCAAGATAAAAGTGACTGGAAATTAACATCTTCCCAGGATGGTCATACCCCTTAAGCAATGACTGATGAGAGCGGGAATATAAAAATGCCAGTTCCTTTACCCTTTGACTAGGATAATTCTGAAGTATGTATTTTATATCATTTCCTGATATCCCCCCTTAGGATTAAGTTTCATTGTCTATGGTGGTTGCTAGGGTTTTGACTATTTTTCCTTTTTCTCTGAATTACCTACTCATTATCCTACCGTGTCTCTGCAACTCCCAAATAAACTATGCACCCTCAACTCTCCTCTCAGAAATTGCTTCGTGGATGAACCCCAGTTAGTGTCGAAAGTATTTATGAACACTGAATCAATAGATGGCAGATGACATACAAATGATGAAAGTCATGCTTAACTGGACAACATGGTCATCCATTTTATTATTTAAAAAAGCCTCTCACCTATCCATAATAAGGTAGTGGCTTCTATTATCATGCATTTGTCAGGATAGTTCAAGTATTGAGGCCTGGGTATACAGGATTCTAGACATGACAAGTAAAAATGAAGTCATTGACTTCATCATCTGGAGATTAGAAACAGACACCAAACAAAGTAGTGACCATGAGTTAGAGGTGTGCAGAGGAAGAACAAACTGCCAATAATTTCCTTAAGGTATAATCAGACTAAAAACAAACGAAAATAACAGAGCCAGGAAAATAGCCACCGCTGACTGTATGACAACAAAATCAGAGAGGCCTACTGTTTGTGGGCTTCATTCACCATTAGAAGGATGGTATTAGTAAGGCGTCATCTCAGTCTAAATCAAAAGGACAAAACCGGTATCCTCAGAGATCTCAGCATTTATCACAAACATTGTTTGTCATATCAGAAAAATTGATGTCTCACAACTAGTTCTTTTACAACCTGTCTCAGAAGACAGAGTGGAAGTAGACAGAACAAGTTACCAGAATGTTCTGTGGGAAGAAAAAAATACTTTCCACAACAATGCCTCACAGAACAGAAAGCAGCATGCTTTCTCCAATCTCTGGATCTCTGCTTCACAGAATGAGTGTTGAGTTGTTCACTTAAGTGAAAAATCAGCTATCCCCACCTCTTCTTTCCATTTTCAAATATGAGCAAGATAATCTGAGCCATAATCTCTGCATTGTAACTGGTCTTCCTCCTTCCACCCTTGCTGCTTCATTTTACTTTCTTAACAGAGCTAGAATTATCCTTTTTAAATACAGTTTATATCATTTTCATACTTTGATTCAAACTCTCCAAGGGCTCTCATTTCATGGAATGAGAAGCCAAGGTCCTTCCAGTGTCTGCTTTATCTGAGGCACCAGCATACCTCTCTGCTCTTTTTCCATTATTCTGCATCCCTAATTCTAATCTGCCTTTCTCTGTTTCTTGAACATACCTGACAAGTTCCTGCCTTAAGGCTATTAAACTTACCTTTGTCTCAAATTCTCTTCTTGATTTCTCTTTAGCTCATTACCATCATCCCCGATGTCGACCACCCTAATTAAAAATTCAACCCATTACTAAACTTCAGTATTCCCTATATCTCTCTCCCTGTTTCATATTTTCCCATATCACCTTCTGGTGTGTTATACAATATAATTACTTGTGATGTTTGTTGCTCATTGTCTTCCTCTTCCTGCTAAAATAAAAGCTTCTATCTTTTTGGTTCACAGATCTAACCTATGCCAACATCCAAGTCCTATTTAACCTTCTATCTCTTTTAAGAAAATTTCCCTGAGACCTCATTTGCTCTATAAGACATTTGGAATTTACTTATGGTAAGTTTTTTAAATGACATATTTGTGTTTCCCTTAGTTGTGAAATTGTAGCTTTCTAAAATAAATTCATAAGCAACTGAATACTGAGAAGATGCACAACAATAATAGTTGCTTTTTAGTGATACCCTATTAGATGCTGTGTACTGTTCTATACTATTACATGTATGACATCATAGATCATAACAACCTCATCAGGAGGTCTTACCTTTATTAATGATGAAGATACTGAGACCAGAGTGTTTTACTAACTTGCCCAACATCACAAAATGAGTTAGAAGATGAGGTTGGGTTTAAACATAATGCAGTCAAGCCCTGTATCCCATACTCATAACACTGGGCTGTTTAAGAACTTTCCCATTGGTATCTGTAGTGGATTCGGGGGTGGTATCCAAAATATGTCCGTGTTACTCAAAGAGTGGTCCACAGACCAGCAGCTTCAGCAACACCAGAAGCTTATTAAAAAAGTAGAATCTTCTCTCCACCCTCACCCCCCCTTTTTTTAACACAAGCTCTTTATTTACAAGTGAGCTGAGGTGAACTTCCCTCATATATTACAAAAAAATTAAATGTACATATACATACATTTACACACTCTGTATCTATAAAGTTCCTCAGAGGTAAATCTACTTTTGGAAGAGGGCAGGTGCATGGGAGGGGGTGTGGTGGCAGGACTGCCCTGAACAATGGAACCGGGCTGCTCACATGCTTCAAGTATGGCAGTGGGGTGAGGAAATTATGAAAGAGAGAGACTGAGAGACATCTTAAAAGTCAGAAGTCAGGGACGGGAAAGATCTGGAAAACTAACAAAGGGCTTTTTAACGAGATGCTTTTTAACAAGATTCCAAGACATTAGTATGTACATCAAAGTTGAGAAGCACTAAAATATTTAACAACTGAAATTATATTAGTAAGAAGCACACAGAAGGAGGAAGATGATAAGTAGTTTCAGACAAGGGCTGAGAAGTCAAGAGAAAGGGAAGAATGTTGGGTGAAAAAAATATGGCTTTTTACTATTTATTATGGAAGTAGTTCAGTATTTCAACAACGATGCCAATAATAAATACCAACTGAAGATTAGCCTCTGGTTATACTAAAATATAATGAATGGGTTACAGGTATGTTATATATTGATACACAAACCCTTAGCATTCTTAGTATCCAAGTGAAGCCTGGAGTCAACAGAGACCAGAACAGAAATAGTTTAATCTGAGGTTCCTAAGAAGATGAGCTGAACAGATGTAGGTCTGACAATGCATCCCAATATTTCGGTGCCCCGGCCAGTGGGGTGCAGTTATTTAATGGAACCCGAGGAAGACTTCACCTGAAAAGGAAACATGGGCGAGAGAAAGGAGTGGAGGCAAGACAGTGTACTGATCAAGCCTCGTTTATTAAGGCTTGCTGCGGGCTATATAGGGCGTGATCAGGTGATGTTGCGTTGGCGGGGCTGATTGGCCAGGGGCAGTCAGGCGATATTGCGTAACTAAAAGGGGCCGGACAGAAAGTCCCGCCGAAAGTCCTTTGGCAAGTCCTTTGGCGGGAAGCAAAGCGGAGATATCCGGGAGGCTTACGCAGGCCTTAGAGAGAAGCCTTTAAGTATTTGCTGAGCGACCATTTTGGTCAGGCAGCCATTTTAGCCGAGCAGCCCCCAACATTTCGGCAAGCATTGAGCATGATCAGTGAAACATAATACCTGTTGCTTGCGACAATTCTCTAAGAGCTGCTAAGGAGTTTGTCTATATCTTGGACACCTACATTGCAGCCAGCTGTATGGTATACTCCAACCCACTTTAAATAAGGAATCCAGAGACCCATGAGTGTAGTTTGTATTTCAAATACCTAAGCAGTCAAGTGCACAGGCAAAGGAATAGGAGTTGGAGATGAAGAGACTGAGGTATCACCAGGTGTTCCTGGCAGTGCAGCTCCAGGGAGCCTTGAATCTCTTGCCTTCACACATATCAGATGCTTTTGTAGCTAATATGCCCTTTTAGGGGCATCTAGGCTAGCTGCAGGGTGACTGCTCTAACAATGCATGTGTTTTCTACTAATTAGAGCATCAGCATTTTTTGGAATATTTGATATGAAAACATTTTGTTGGATTTGAAACCCATTTGCATTATCTCAAGAAAGTTCAATGTTACATTTGTTAGTGAAAAAAAGAGAAGCTTTTTAAAATATACTTTTAACTATTATAGATTTTTAATAGCTGTAAAAGTGGTTCTAACTTTTTTATCACCTACTACTGTGAATAAATTTTCTTGCCAATCATGGCTATCAAAAATTTGAAAAGATCATCATTATGAGATTATTATCAAGAATTGAGTACAGCCCTGTTGAACATAAATATGATATGAAAAATTATGTTCATGGACGGTAATGGCTGAGTAAGAGCCAATCAGACCAGTCTACCTGCAGAAAACAACTATAAACTGTAGATATCATACAAAACAAATAGCTACCTGAAGCCTATTTGTTTCTGCATACAAGAGTGTACAAAAAAAGGGATATTCCACTATAGAGTCTATGCCCAGAGGAGAGTTGTACAAAGTCATATGCTATTTTCACAACATGTAGCCTGAAGTCAAATATAGTTGATATAGTGCTGATGGAAAAACCACAGATTTCTCTCTAGAAAAACTACCAAATCTGGAAAATTATAACCACTGGAGAGAAAGGCAAAATACCAGAGATGAACCCCCAAATTCTGTCTTCTCATAAGTCTGCCTAACCCCCAAACCATCATGCATGGAAAAGAATCAAAACAACTCAGTTAAAAACAAAAGCCATGAATTGAGATCACAGCTATCAACCATAAAACACATAACAAATGGGGCGAAGAAAAGAATTGTAGAAATGATGGTCAAATATTTTAAAGTTGATGAAAGGCATACATTTACAGATTCAAAATGCTCAGAAATCACTAAGCAAGACAAAAGTATGACACACATTATAGTCAAATAGTTGGAAGTCAATGATAAAAGCAAATATTTAAAACAGGAAGACAAAAAAAATCAACTTGCTACTTAATTAATAGCTGACTTCTTGTCAGAAACCAGAGGCCACAACACTTTTTAAAGTAACACAATGTTTTTTAAAGTGCTAAAAAATTTTTGTCAACACAAAATTTTATATCTAGTGAAAATTTTCTTTAAAAGTGAGGGGAAATAAAATCACAATATCATAAATTGAGACTAAGAGAATTTGTTGAAAACAGACCTTGTCATCACCAAGCTAATCAAGAAGGGAAGATTTCAGTGGTGAGATGCCTAGTTGGAAGAATGCACAAGGGGTCGACAAGAGAATGAAACAGCAGGCACAAACTTTACAGCAGGAAGTTTGCTTCTATCACAGGGAACACTTCTGCTCCAGCCCTTGCTTCTGCTCCCCAAGGGACCACATGGGCTCCACATATATCAGACTACAATAGTGGCATTCAGCCACACACGCGTGATACAATAAGCTAAATTATGCTCACATATTTTAGGTGCAGGTGCCCTACTGCACTAATGTAACATCCTAAATCCAGGGTCCTATTCCTAGCCACTAGCCTGAATCACATCAGCCCTGGGACCAGCCAGGGCCTGGGAACCACAGACCTACTAAAACAAGAACTGCTAAAGGAAGATCTTTAGACATAAGGGAAATTAGATCAAATAGAAACTCCAAGCTCTAGAAAGGAATGAAGAACATTAGAATAGCAAATAGTAGACATCAGGGTATTTTACCTTTTCCCTTATACTTTCATTATAATATATATAATTCTTCAAAGAAAACATTACAAATGTGAATTTTTAATATATGTGGATAATATAAACATAGGGGCCAATATGGACCATTATGGTGGCAAATTTGACATATTTTCCATGAAATGGTATAATATTAACTGTAAATGAAGTGTTAAAACTTAAGAATTTACACTGAAATCTCTAAATGGACCACTATAATGTAACATAAGAAGTAAAGCTAAAAGCCAATAAAAAAATGGAAATGGAATTCTAAAAATAACCAAATTATAATCATCTCCCCCCCCAGGAAAAAAAAAAGATAGAAAAAGAATAATAAAGAAACAAACAAAAATTCTAAGGAAAGAAATTGAAAGTAAAATGACAAACCCATATCCAACCATATCAATAATTAAATCAACATTACCAACCACCTTGATTTAATTGATATCAATCAATAGAGGACTATACCCAACAACCCCAGAATACATATTCTTTACATGGCATATGGATCTTTTACCAGACTACATGTTGGGCCATGAAACGAGCCTCAAAAACTTTAAAAATATTGAAATCATACAGATATGTCATCTAACCAAAATGGAAAAAAATTATATCTATAACATAAAGTATTTAGAATACTCTAAATAATTGAAAATTAAACAATATACTTCTAAATAATTCACATATCAAAAAATTACTAAAAAGATTAGAAACTGTTTTGAGCTGAATAATAATGAAAATTCAACGTATAAAAATTTTAAGGATACATCTAAAGTAAAATTTGGAGGGAACTGTATAACTTTAATTTCTTATATTAGAAAGAAAAGAAAGGTCTAAATTCAATTTTATGAGTTTCCAATTTAAATTTAAAAACTACAGAGAAAATAATACCCAAGGTAATTAGAAGAAAAGAATAAATAAATATTAGAGAGAAGGAATCAACAAAAAGTTTAAAGGACAAACAATAAGGAAATCAGTGAAACCCAAACTGCTTCTTTGAAAAGTTTAATAAAATTAAAAAACCTCTATCTGGTTTCTGAAAGAGAAATAAAGAGAGAGAATAAATTGCTAATATCAGGAGCAAGAGAGAAGATGTCACCATAGATCCTGAAACATAAAAAATGAAAATTAAGGAATATTATGAACAACTGTATACCAATAAATTCAACAATTTAGATTAAATGGACAAATTTCTTGACAGATACACATGACCAAAATCGAGACTTAGTAAGAAATAGTAAACTTGAATAGGAAATTTGAATAGCTATAGATAGATAGATGATAGATAGACAGATAGATAGATAGATAGATAGATAGATAGATAGATAGATAGATAGATGATAGATAGATTTCAATTATACATGTAATTTAATTTATAATTAAAAGCTTTTTGCAAAGAAAATTTCAGGCCTAAATGTCTTCACTGGTGAATTCTATCAAATATGTAAAAAAGAATGATACCAATTCTACACAAGATATTTCAGAAAATAGTGACTTTCTAACTCATATTGTGAGTCAGTATTATATTGATTTAAAAAAAAATCAGACAAATATATTACAAGAAAACTATGTACATCTATGTATGTCTTACAATATAGATGCAAAAACCTCACAAA